>OY728165.1:1266577882-1267921632 GCA_963277665.1 Viscum album | reverse complement strand
GAAATGTGGACGGATTTATGGTATGGTGGATGGATGCCTGAGGTGGCACAGATACATGCATGTGAGTGAGACTCTAAAGAATACCAATGGCCAGGGTCTAACCCACTAAGCTTGTTTTAAATTAAAGATGTTTTCAAAGAGAAAAGTTCTAATTGTATGATAACTTATTTCCTTGTGTTTTGAACTTATTACCCATGCAGTGCTTGATTTTGAGGTTTTTATTCACTCATTGAGTTGGCCTTGATTGGGTTTTTGACTTTTCCTTGTCCAGCGGTTATCCCTTGAAGCTTCGATGGGTGATCGTAGTGTGGTTGATCAACCTTAGGATTTTATGCTGGAGTTTCGGAAGCTAGATCCACCTCTCTTTTATGGTCAAACAGAAACATCCGTAGCAGAGGAGTGGATGCAGAAGATTGAAAGGGGCTTTAACCTCATTGAGTTTCCCGAGTCGTTGAAGGTCAAGTTTTCAACCTTCATGATTGAAGGTTCACCTTGGATGTGGTGGAAGTCAGTGTCTCGGAACAAGCCCCTTCAAGAGCATACATGGGAGTTCTTCAAGGCCTCATTCATTCGCCGATATTTCTCTGAGGAAGAAAGGGTGAGAAAGGGGATGGAGATGTGTTGTCTGCAGCAGGGCAACAGATCCGTGTTGGAATATTTCCAGCGCTTTGTAGAGCTAGTACCTTATGATTCAGAGTATGCCACGAATGACCCCATGAAGGCTCAACGCTTCGAGGCGGGTCTCCGCCCTGATCTACAGTCGAAGGTGTTAGAGGCCAACCTAACTTCTTTTGTCGATGTGGCGAGACAAACTTTTCATGTCGAAGCCGCGATGATAGGAGTGCTCAAAGTAGTTCTCCCTCCTTTGATCCCTATGAGCAGTGGTGAAGATTCTGGAAAGGAGATGAGTAAGCAAATGAAAGTGGATGGAGCAGGTCGTGGAATCAAGAGGCCTCAGGATCTTTCATCAACCTCTTCAGAGCGAGAGATCCTCCTGTGTTATCAGTGTGGCAAGCCAGGTCACAAGAATTCGTCGTGCCCAAGCGCTCTGAAGCCCTTCCAGGCATGTGGACGCCTGGGTCACTTGTGGCGATTTTCTCGGGGCATTGCTAGAAAGCGTCACAAAGAAAGTTCTCAAAAGTGATGTGTTGTTGGGTTTTTTTTCAAAGTCTCTGGTGTAAGTTTCCTTTCAGTGTAAGTGATCTTTTATTGTTGCAGTGTACAGATGGTGTTTTGGGTTTTGACATGTATGGTATGTCGTGGGTCTTTTGATGAACTCTGGTTTTCCAATCCATTATGATTTTTATTTTAAAATATTTTCCTTTAATCCATCAGATCAAAATATGTATGTTTCTTGTTCAGATTATCAGAACCTAACTGCGAGGCAGGAGATGCTTCATCTTTCAGAGCTCCAGCCAAAAGGCCTCAGAGTGAAGCCAGCGTGTAGTCAGGAACCCCTGGGGAATTTTCAGGAGTCTGGTTAAGGTTACGCCTCTATCGTTGGGGTGAGGCAGTTTTAGCATGTCTGTTGTAGTTTCATCGTCATTATAAATTTTTATCTTGTCGCAAGGAGCGTGATGGACTTATCCCTCGCACAATGTCTCTAATGGGGCATTTTTTGTTTAGATGCGAGGTGTCAATTAGTGGTCTTGCATGGTGTAAAGACCCGTAAAATTCAAGGGAAATTTTTTCTTAATTTTCTTTAGAATTTTACAAGAGCGCGGTTTCTGACGGCACCTGATTCCGAGGCCCAGAGTGCCCGGAATCAATTTCCGAAGTTTGGCTCGGGTACGTTCAGTGAACGAACGAGCGGGATTTCCTAAATTTTGATCCGGTGCTCGGAATTGAAATCCGAGAGCACCGATGAACTCGCAGCGCCGATATTCGGTTAAAGAGACCCTTTCGGAAGTTTCGTTTGTTGCGGGTTGAAAGTTAGTTTTTTTTTTGGGAGATTTATAAAAAGTTGAATAAAAAAATGTGGATTCTTTTTATTTCACTTTTGTAGGTTAATTCCTCTCAAAATGAGTTAGGGGTGGGACCCACACCCACTTAACCTCCCTTGAGAGGATTAAGTGTGGTGGGACCCACACAAACCTAAACCTCTCAACTTCCCCCTTAAACTCCCCTCTCTCCCTCTTAAATGTTTGTAAACTTAACATCTAATTAATTACACATGACATGTTAATTAATTAAGTGTTATGTTTTTGATTTTGAAGTTTTGAATTCCTTGGCTTGGTAAATAAAATAAGGAGGGACCTTATTTTATTTTGTTAGCCAACTTGTGTGGATTTCATTTTGAGAGCTCCTCCTCCATCTTCTTCATCTTGACGAAGAACGCTCATCTTGACGAAGAACGCTCAAGCTCCGACGAAGAACGCCGCTCCGCTCTTCTTCGTCTTCCGTGTCAACGAGAGGGAACGACGCTTCCTCCTCGGATTCCCTTCGTCGACATAAGAGGTTTCGCCAACGACGTATCACATCGGACGCATCTCTTCGTCAACGGAATTGACGAACGACGACCGCGACGCCCGATCTCCGCGACGTCGACTTCCGCAGACGTTGGCAAATCCTTGAACTTATACCCAAGGTAGGGGTTGTTAATTTATTGATTAATTATTTATTTCTTGATCGCGGATCTCGCATGTCTAACATGAGGCTTTTGAGTGTTTAAGTTGAGTTATTATTTAACGTGAGGGGGCCGGACCGCATGAACACGGTCGAACCCCCTCCATTGTTCTTATTGTTCTATCTTGAGGATGGAAGCAAAGTGGTGTGGTGCCGTCGCACCACGCGGATAGTAATATGATTAAATTTCGCGGCGCCGTCGCGCCGCGCCGTGCAAGAATCATGAAGAACGCGACGCCGTCGCGCCGCGTCGAAGGGAATCAAATGCGCGGCGAAGGGGCGCGGTGCCGTCGCACCGCGCCGGACGACGAACACCGCGGCCGGTTCCGGGCCGCAGCGGGACGAGGAGACCGCGGCCGGTTTCGGGCCGCGGCGGGATGAGAAGACCGGCGGCCGGGCCGCCGGCGTCGGAAGCCGAAGAGGGGACCGGATTTTCCAGTCCCGTTGGAGAAAACCGGCCGGCCAGCTGGCCGGCCGGATGCCAATAAACCGGGGGAATTAATCCCCCGGCCAACTCATGAAACCCCCGTCTTTAAGAGGGGGCAGTTTCCTTGTGGGGGGCAAAGCCCCCCCATTTTCTGCCAATCAAGCCCCCCACGTGGGGGGGAGGTTTTGCAAAAGGGGCGCGGCTATATGCCGCGTCGTTTTCCAATCAGTGGGGGCTTTGCCCCCCGCGTGCAGCCACCTTGCGGTGCCAGGCCGCCGCGGCCCCCGCGCCGCCGCGCCGCCGCGCGGCCGGCCGGCCGTCCGGGTCGGGTCGACCCGGTTCGGGCCGACCTAGGGGGGGGGGGGGGGGTCGGGCCGGGTCGCCCCGGACCCGGACCCCCCCGTTTCGAATCTTTTTCGGTCTTTTGGCCATATCTTGAGCCTCAGACCTCCGATTGACGAACCGTCTGCGACAACGCGATCCTTGGATCGAGACGGTCGCTTCGGTATATCGCACTCAAGGTTTCAAATTACTTTGAGTTCGGCCGGGTTGGTTCGTTCACGAAACCAACCGGGCCTTCGGAGCGGAAACGCTCATATCTTGAGCTACGGACGTCCGATTGACGTGCCGTCAGCCGTGTTGTGTTCCTCTTAGTGAGACGGATCTTTTGGCATACTCCGCCCGAGGTTTGGACGCAGGTGGAGTACGGTCGGGTTGGTTTTTCCATAAAAACCAACCGGGCCCCGGGGACGAAAATGCCAATAACTCTCAGACCGGGCGTCCGATCGACGCGCCGTCTGTTGCGTTGAGTTCCTGTTGACGATACGGAACTTTTGGATACATCAACTCTGGACTTTGTGACAGTTGATGTATCAGCCTCTCGGCTCGTGGAGCGGACCCTCCGAACGAGCTTGCTGTGTGCGGGAACCCTAGTGCTGGCTGCGACTGTTACTGTGACTGCTACTGCTACTACTGCTACTGTGACAGCGACGACGACAGTACAGAGATCCTGTGTGGATTCGACGACGATGACTTCAGCACTCAGCGATCCTACGTGGATCAGTGCTACAGGCCATGTGTGGGCCCGATCCTGTGTGGGTCCTTGCGCTCAGCGGTCCTGTGTGAACCAGCGCCTACAGGTCCTGTGTGGGCCCGATCCTGTGTGGGTCTTTGCGGGGGTTAGTTACCTATCGATCCTTCGTGGGTCCGACGACTTAGATGGATCAGTGATCATCTTTATCGTCCTTTGAAGAAGTATACCTGTGTGAGCTGAATCCTGTTGCTTTCCTGTGTGGATTGTGTTGTGCAATCCTGTGTGGATTACGTTTTGCTTTCCTGTGTGGAATACGTTTACTTTCCTGTGTGGACTGAGTTGTACTTCGGCTCGGAGGTTGGAGCGTATTTGAATTGATGACTTAGGTATATGTATGGGCATATACCTAAGCAGTGTCGGTTGTTACTTCGTGATTATACCTTTCTTTGTGGTTTATCCTTTGTGGATTTGAGAGACCTTCAGGGGTCTCGGGGTTCCTACTGAGTAGCTTATACTCACCCCTGCACGGGCTTTGCCCGCACTACATTGTGTTGGTTGCAGACGACGGACAGCGTTGACCTTAGCTGAGGCTTGCAGAGCGGGATGGTACCCGGAGGTGGACCACTGGGCGGGACGTGCACGGAGCAGACGGTGGGACCTGTGGAGCAGAGGAGTTATCTGTACCCACCCTTCAGGTGGAAATTCCAGTGGACAGCTCGGTGTAGCGGCATTTACTTTTCAGTTGCTGTTTTCCCTTTCGAGTTGTACTTTACTTTCAGTTTGGGTTTGTATTCTGGCCCATTTACTTTTCCGCACTTTCAGTTGTACTCTGCTTTTGTTTAGTGTTTACTTTCTGCTTGCTTACTCTGTGGTGTTTGTTTACTTTTCAAAGGCAATGCCTTCCCTTTTTACCGGGATTTACGCCTTGGTGCTAGTCGCCAGCCCCTGGCCTATGGAAGGCGGGCTTGGGGTAGTCACGGCACGGACCCCGAGGGCGGGTCGTGACAAATTGGTATCAGAGGAGTTCGGTTCTACCGCAAACTCTGATCTTTTCTATGTGAAGCAATAATGTTTAGCGTATTGAGTGTGGTTATCAGTCCAGGGAGTCCAGTGTTGGTGCGGCGGCCGACGTATCCGTACACCAGGACCCTGACTTCTGATTTCCGACTTAATGCACGAAAACATTGATTGCGTGTGTGTTTCAAAGTTTTCTTTGTGATTACTTATATCAGCTCACCAGGTATACTGTTCTGACCGTGGCGCACCTGTTTCCTTTTCAGGATGGCCCCACGACGGCAGCCAGCTAGGGTTCCGAGAGTCGAGCGAGACGACAGCCCACCGAGCGACGAGGCCTCGGTGCAGGGCCCTTTGCCAGTAGTAGCACCGGCGGTAGCTTTACCCGCCGAGCCCCCGATGCTTCCAGCAGCAGCCGCTGACGATGCACGTCGCCTCAGCGCACTGCATGAGTTTCAGCGCCAGCGACCGCCCAGGTTTCGCGGGGAGACGGATCCCCAGGCAGCAGAGGACTGGCTGGAGGCAGTAGTACGAGTGTTTAGGCTAGTGAGGACACCAGCAGACCTCATGGTGATCCTCGCTGCGAGCCTACTACATGCAGCAGCAGGACGATGGTGGAGCTTGATGCTCCAGGTGCACGATGAGGCATCTCTACTTTGGACGGACTTTGAGAGCCTCTTCCGCTCGGAGTTCGTCCCAGCCACCCTTCGTGCGGTGCGTATCCAGGAGCTTCTACAGCTGCGGCAGGGCAGCATGACGGTCGCACAGTACTCGGCGAGATTTACCGATCTCTCGCGCTACTCGACCGACAAGGTACAGGACCCATTCTTCCGGGCCCGGACCTTCGAGCAGGGTTTGAGACACGAGATCAGGGCATCGCTGATCTCCCTCAGTATACCGACTCAGACAGGAGTACTGGAGCGGGCCCTTCTGATCGAGAGCTTCCTTGCTGAGTCTACACCAGCACAGAGACCCACCGCAGGGCGGCACGTGGCAGAGTCATCTGCAGCAGGCAGTCGACGGATGACTCAGGGGTCCAGACAGACCAGACCTTCGGGCAGACGATCTCAGGGCACTGGCTCAGCAGTGCGGGGCACACAGCGCAGAGCCAGTCTTACGAGAGGCAGACAGTGCTACTCATGCGACGGGCAGGGCCACATGGCTCGTGACTGCCCGACCCGTCGTGCCGAGGAGCAGCAGACAGTTGATGGACCACCGAGGCAGAGGCAGAGGGTCGACCGTGGCGGTCCGCAGGGAGGAGGCGGACGAGGCAGAGGAGCTGGACGAGCAGCCGGTGGTGGCCGACGCTTTGAGGCTCTACCACCACCACCACCAGGAGGTCCACCCCGACCACGGGGAGCTGGCGGGCAGCGACAGACACAGCTCCAGGCAGCAGAGGCCTACGACCACGGCGCACCCGAGATGATTCGAGGTACTATCTGTGTCTATTCCACCCTTGCTGCAGTTCTTTTAGACACAAGAGCGAGTCACTCTTTCATAGCCGCTGCCCTTGTTCGGAGCTCGGAGATTCCGACAGAGCCGTTGGCTCGATCCTTACGGCTAGAGACTCCTAAGGGAGCAGACTCGATGATTACGCACTGGTGCCGGCAGTGTGAGCTTACTCTAGGAGGCGAGAGCTTCGGCTGGGATCTTTTAGTAGCAGCGTCGAGGCCTTACGACGTCATCTTGGGCATGGATTGGCTATCTACGGTCCATGCACAGATTGACTGTTTTAGGCGCAAGGTGCGATGTGTACGCACCGACGGGAGCAGGTTCACCTTCACCGGCGAGAAGGGAGACTTTGCAGCACAGGATGGACTTCCGCGGAGGAGAGGACAGCCCATCACTCATCAGTTGGCTAGCCTTATCCTTGGAGCAGTTTACATGCGGATTCCTGGTTTTCCTGCAGTGGTGGATCAGTTTGCGGACGTTTTTCCCGACGACGTTCCAGGGCTACCTCCTCGCAGAGAGGTAGACTTTTATATTGACTTGTACCCAGGGACAGCCCCGATATCCACTCCAGCATATCGGATGGCCCCCGCCGAGCTTCGAGAGCTACGTGTACAGTTGGAGGACTTGCAGGGCAAGGGGTTCATCTGACCCAGTGTTTCACCCTGGGCTTCCCCGATATTGTTCGCCAAGAAGGCGGACGGGAGCTTGCGTCTTTGTGTTGACTATCGTCGCCTGAACCAGGTGACAGTGAGGAACAAGTATCCTCTACCGAGGATTGATGACCTCTTTGATCAGCTCAAGGGAGCATGGTGGTTCTCGAAGATAGACCTCAGGTCAGGCTATCATCAGCTCAGAGTCAGAGACGAGGATGTGCAGAAGACGGCCTTCAGATGTCGGTATGGACACTATGAGTTCTTGGTTATGCCTTTAGGTGTAACCAATGCTCCAGCAGTGTTCATGGCTCTCATGAACAGGATTTTTCAGCCATACCTCGATCGGTTTGTCGTGGTCTTCATCGACGACATTCTGATTTACTCTACGACAGAGGAGGAGCACGCCTATCACTTGCGAGTTGTACTAAACACACTCCGAGAGCACCAGCTTTATGGTAAGCTCTCGAAGTGCCAGTTCTGGATGCGTGAGGTCCACTTCTTGGGACACGTTATCTCTGAGGCGGGAGTTGCAGTGGATCCCGCGAAGATTGAGGCTGTGTTAGCATGGGAGCAACCCAGGAGCGTGACTGAGGTTCGGAGTTTCTTGGGACTAGCTGGATACTATCGGAGATTCGGGCTAGACTTCTCTAGAGTTGCGGCATCACTAACAGCTTTGACAAAGAAGGGGAAACCCTTCGTGTGGTCAGACAGATGTCAGCAGAGCTTCCAGGAGCTGAGACAGAGATTGACTAGCGCACCTATCTTGAGGTTGCCTGAGGAGGGAGTAGGGTACGTAGTTTACTGCGATGCATCAGGGACCGGACTCGGATGTGTTCTGATGCAGGAGCGGGCAGTGATCGCCTATGGATCACGTCAGTTGAGGCCGCATGAGAAGAACTACGCAACCCATGACCTGGAGTTAGTAGCAGTGGTCTTCGCTCTGAAGACATGGCGACACTATGTAACACCCCAAGCTTCCACTGTACATTTCCCTTCGAATAATGTAATAACGTGTGTTGTACGCAACCTCGAGCTCTAACAGACACCACAACTAATTAAACTAGCCGTTGTGAATAGTAATACCTAATTTTTGAAATTTTATAAATTTTATTTATCAAAATGGACTTCATTTTTGGATTCGGAATATTGAAATTAGCCTATGTTGAATTTTTGGTATTTCTCTAAGAACTTCTAATTTTTTATGAATAGTGAAAAATACTTAAAACAACTTTTTAATAAAAATAATTTATAGTGATAAATTATAATATTTAGTGGTTTTAAAGTATAATTAGAATATATTTTTAGCATTTTATCCAATGGTGGTCATTAGAATTAATTTTACATTGAAATTGGACACAAACAATTGCCAAACTTTTGATATAAATTGTTTCTTAAAAACACGATATTTGTTGTAACAGCGGGAATTAATTATGAAATTAATTAATACAACTTATATGTTTGGAATTCTGTAAAATAGACATCATTTTTGAATTCGGAATATCAATTATAGCTTAGGGTGAAATTTTGGCCTTATTCTGAAAAACTTCAATTTTTGATGAATAGTGAAACCACTAAGTGGTTGTTAAAAACTGATTTTTCGTTAAAATGAAATATTACCACTTCTGTGATTTGATTTTCAAAAATCCGACATACATGGTTGTCATTAAGAAGTAAAATGTGGTTCAATGAGATTAAAATAATTTTTTGGTGAATAGTAACTTTTAAGTTCTTAATCGCGATTAGAGGTAATTAAGGTAGTTTAAGGTACAAATGATGTTTTAATAATATGAGATGAGCATGACACTTGTCCTACTCCTATTGGATGAGTCATGGCCGACCAAGACAACACATGGGTCAACTTGGGGACCCCATGGAGCCACTTTAGTTGGAAAATGACATTAATATATATTTATTTAATGTTAAAATTAAATTGACACATACATGAGTTATTTTACTAAAACAGTTTTTAAGTGGGGTTACACAAGTCCGAATTTTGACTATAAATATTAATTAGAAAGCTAAAAAGATTTCCTACATCATAGTATTTTTTTTATAATTTTTGGACATTAAATAAATTAAATTATTTATGACATCATTATGATGAAGCGATGACCTCATTATTTAACGATTTAAATAAAATGAGAAGATAATGCAAAATCCAAGGCTTACACTTGTCCAAAGCCTATTGGATGAGGAGATTTAGAAACCTTATCACCTTAGCCTCGAATTATTTAAGTGTGGGACCTTTAGAATCCGAAAAGCATTGTGAAATAATGTAACATTTCAATCTTTCCAAAAGTGCCCCTCCTCTCCTCTTATAAAAGGCCCCCACCTCTACCACCTTATTCACACTTCCAAGCCTTTTGGTTCGGCCAACCCCTGCCCAAATACTCTCCCAACTTCTCTCCCTTCATCCTAGAAGCTTTACTTTAGTCATAAATACATCCTAAAGAGTCCTTTTGATCAAATCAAAAGGAAGAACCCGAAGAAGAGGTAACATTTTCATCACCCTCTTTCAAGTTTCTTTCTTCTTCCACTCCCTCTTTGTTTATTATTTAAATTCTAAAATTATAACTCCAGTATCTTCTATATACTGTGATGTTATTATAAATATGGAACAACCATATTCAGTATTCTACCCATCATTTGAATGACATGTCACCATACGTGCGTACGTACGGCTTACCGTCTCCACGTCGTGGTGTAATTGTTATTCATTATATTATTATTTAGATGGGTATAATAATGATATGTAATTCATGTAAATAATAAATATAACATGATAATGATTCTGTATATATGATACACTATCCAATTATATATTATTTTAATATCAAAATAATGATATTGTCGCTCGTGCGTACGTACGGACTACCGTCTCCACGAACGCGATGAGATTCATTCTCCGCCGTATCCATTCAAGTATAATTATCATTTTATGATTTAAAAATAATGTTTAAGGACATGATATCATTCTGGATATGAATAATATACAACCTATCCATGAAAAACAAGACTTTCATGACAAAACATATAAAAGAAAACGAGTAAGTTAACACCCAAGACAACGATAAATCTAAGATATTGTTAACAAAGCAATGTTAAAAGATCATATATGATATCATATGAATGTATATGATTCTTGTATAATTTAATAACATTTATTTCACCATTATACAGGAGGTTAACCTACCCCAACCAAGGAAAAGTACAAGGTAAGGGTTTACTTCACAACCTCTTCACTATCCAAGGTTGTTTATACATAATTATCTACTCGGACCTCGTTATCATCCACATCCATGTTTCTTAAAAATGTCTTTCAAAACATTTTTACTATTAAATGGAAAATGGTTTAAAGTCATTTATACCCTTATACATTTTTGAAAGGAATCTTACCGTTGTTTTCCAAACAATGTACTTTTGACCTTTTTGACAAATTTAAGGTAAGAATGTTTTTTTTACCTATACGGCGGGTGCGGCTATTTTCCGCCATTATAACTTCGTCGAAGCTTCCCTAACAAGCTTATAAGAATATTTTCAAAGTAAATGTATTATTTTATAATTATGGAGACTTTGTTATTGTAGTTTTTCACTTTATGATGTAATGTAACGTTTACGAATGTATCTAGTGTTTCCAAGGCTACTAAACTAATCGGTCTTTCGAGACTTGATCTTTTGTGATCATGCCAATGTTACGAAGTAATGCACCGACTCTGGGTAGCTGGGGTCGGGGCGTTACAGTTGGTATCAGAGGCAGTTTAGTACTAACCTTGGAAGCTAGATTTAGATAAACTCTGATTAGAGCACATATCCCGAAGATAGACTTTGAGGATTAGTATAGAAGAACTTCCTAGAATTTTGGTATTGTAGAGATGTTGTGAGTTTTCCAAGAAATACATCCCTGTCTGGATACAAGCAGGTAGAGGCGGCTCTAGCACAGATGTACCTAGGGGTAAAACCCGAAAACACCGCTTTGAGCTAGACTCGAACGGGAACTGGTGCACGACAACGGGCCTTGCTGCACTCTTGGTTACGACACTCCCGGGGGATATGCTTTGGATAATTCCCATTTTCTTTACAAATCACTATGAAGGGTTATGAGTATATACTTCCTCAAAGAAAAAATTTTTATAATTATGGATTATATCCATAATTAGTTCAATTTATGTTAAGTGTTTTACAAGTATGGAATTATGTATTTTGATTCATGAACTAATCTAGTTTATGCCATTATTTAGAAATGGCGCCTAGTGGAAGGAATGGAAACCGTATCAATGCACGCACTCCGTGTAGGGATTTCCCTCCTGCTCAGGATAATTATGGTGGAGCTAGTGATACAACTGGTGCTGATCAGCTTCTCACCGTACTGGGACAACTCACGCAGGTTATGAATAACAACCTTACTCGTATGGAGCACCCTGATCCGCAACATGGAGGATCAATGCTAGACCGTTTCATGAGGCAACAACCGCCAACCTTCAATGGGAGTACAAATCCTATAGTAGCTGAGCGATGGATAAATTCCTTAGAGAAAATATTCCATACCTTGGGGAGTAGTGAAAGGGAGAATGTTGTCATGGCAGTTTACCGCCTCACTGGAGATGCCGATCAATGGTGGTCACTAATTCAAAACACAAAGGAGGATGATGAATTAACAAACATGGAATGGCAGGAGTTCAAAGAGCTGTTCTTAGAAAAATACTTTGCTCGAGACCATCGAGCGGATATGGAAAGGCAATTTCTGAGTCTGAGGCAGAAGGAGGATGAGAATGTCGCAAAGTATGAGGCTAACTTTACAAGGTTAGCAAGGTATGCTGCAGATTACATACGTAACCCAAGAAGTAAGACTGATCATTTCTTTGATGGGTTGAAACCATTTCTCCGTCGAGCTTTAGTATCACAAACCTTCTCTTCATATGAAGGTATTGTCTCGTGCGCCATCAAGACGGAAAAGGAATTCTCTAAGTCTTATGACTTTAAATCAAAGCAAGATAAGAAGAGATCCGCTGAAAACTCTGGGAAAGGAAATAAGGAAACAGGGAAGAAGGGTAGAAATGAATTTCCACCCTGTGATAATTGTGGTAGGAAGCACCCTGGTGCCTGTCTAAAAGGAAAAGGAGTATGTTACAAGTGTGGTGGAAAAGGCCACCAAGCTCATGAATGCAAGGGAAAGAAAGCGGCTGTCAACGTGGAATGTTATAATTGTAGATAGAAGGGACATTATGCAAATGAATGTCCTAAGCGTCAGGGGAACTTACCTCAGAAGAGGCCAAGGGATCAAGGCCAGCCTTATGCTATCACTACTGCTGAGGTGGAAGCTCCGAAAGACATGGTGGCAGGTAATTTAATGGTTTCATCAAGTTTAGCAAATGCATTATTTGATTCTGGATCATCGCATTGTTTCATATCTTCCCAGTTTGCTAAGAAAATTAGATATTTCCAATTTGATTTAACAAGGGAGTTGTCAGTCAAAACCCCTAAGGGAAGTATTGTTGCAACAAAGTTTTGTCGATTAGTTCCCATTAGAGCACCTAAATGTTCTTTACCTGCTGATCTCATCGTCATACCCATGATTGAATTTGATATAATCCTCAGTATGGATTGGCTTTCGGACCATGATGCAAAAATTTATTGTAAGAGGAAAGAGGTTACGATTCTTGATGATGATGATAAGGAACACCTTATCTTTAGAGCAGAATCATCGCCACATAATTCTTATCTAGATCCACCCCCAGTAGCTCAACTAAATTCAATTATTGGGGAGGAAGAGAAGGAAATTACTGAGGATGAGGAAAGGAATATTCAAATAGAGGATGTACCTATTGTGAGAGAATATGTTGATGTGTTTCCGGAAGATTTACCTGGAAATCCTCCAGAACGAGAAGTTGAGTTTTCCATTGATTTAATTCCTGGATCAAGGCCCATATCGAAGACCCCTTATAGAATGGCCACTGTGGAATTAGTTGAACTAAAGAAACAACTAGAGGAATTGAGTAATAAGGGATTTATTCGCCCTAGTGTTTCCCCTTGGGGAGCCCCTGTTCTTTTTGTTAAGAAGAAAGATGGATCTATGAGGTTGTGCATTGATTTTAGGGAGATCAATGCTATAACAATAAAGAATAAGTATCCCCTACCTCGCATTGATGATTTGTTTGACCAACTGCATGGAGCTCAATACTTTTCAAAGATTGACCTTCGGTCTGGATACCATCAGTTGTGTGTGAAGAAGGAAGACGTTCCAAAGACAGCATTTCGAACAAGGTACGGGCATTACGAGTTTACAGTAATGCCTTTTGGATTGACTAATGCACCCTCTGTTTTCATGGATCTAATGAATAGAGTTTTCAAGGAATATCTTGATGACTTTGTAGTGGTATTTATTGATGATATCTTGGTATACTCCAAAAGCCACGAAGATCATGAAAATCCCTTACGCATTATCCTGAAGACTCTTAGAAGACATGAATTATATGGGAAATTTAGCAAGTGTGAATTCTGGCTTCATGAGATTTCTTTTCTTGGCCATATTGTCTCTAAGGATGGAATTTCCGTTGATCCTTCTAAAACCAAGGCAATCCAAGAATGGCCAGCACCGACAAGTATAACTGAGGTACGCAGTTTTATTGGTTTAGCAGGTTATTATCGACGTTTCGTCCAGAATTTTTCCAGATTGGCTAACCCATTGACAAAGCTCACACGTAAAGGGATTAAATTTGTCTGGACAAAAGAGTGTGAAGAATGTTTTGAAGAACTAAAGAGAAGATTAGTCAATGCCCCTGTATTGACTCTACCATCGGGGAATGATGGGTTTGTTATTTAGAGTGATGCATCGAAGAAAGGACTCGGTTGTGTCCTTATGTAGAATGATAAGGTCATTTCCTATGCATCACGACAGCGAAAAATTCATGAGCAAAACTATCCTACTCATGATCTTGAGTTAGCAGCTGTGATCTTTTCTTTAATGATATGGAGACATTACCTCTATGGTGAAAAATGTGAGATTTATACTGATCACAAGAGTTTGAAGTATATTTTCACACAAAAAGAACTCAACATGAGGCAAAGGCGATGGCTTGAACTACTCAAGGATTATGATTGCACGATACATTACCACCCGGGGAAGGCAAACAAGGTGGCAGATGCTTTGAGTAGAAAAGACCATGGAGTTTTGAATGTGATGAGAATTGAAAGGGATCCAATTTTCTTGGATCTAGTGAATATGGACATGGGAATAACTAGGGAAGGTGAAACATCAATGCTTTTTCAAATAGTTGCCAAACCATCATTACTAGAAAGGATTAAGAGTTCTCAGACCAATGATGAAAAATTTCAGAAGAAGATTAAAGGTGTGAATGATGGAAGATTGAGGGACTTTGTGTATAAGGATGGAATTTTGAAATTCGGGAAGAGACTTTGTGTTCCCGATATACCTGATCTAAAAAGGGAATTGCTGGATGATGCTCATAGTTCCAACTTCTCTATACACCCTGGGAGCACCAAAATGTATAGAGATTTGAAGGAACATTTTTGGTGGGACAATATGAAGAGGGAGATTGCTGATTTTGTGTCGAGGTGTATGGTTTGTCAACAAGTGAAAGCTGGAAGGCAACATCCTGGTGGAGTATTGCAACCTCTTCCCATACCTGAGTGGAAATGGGATAATATTACGATGGACTTTTTCATGGGACTACCAAAGACTCCTAGAAAGAATGATGCAATATGGGTCATTGTTGATCGACTTACTAAGTCAGCACATTTTCTGGCTATACGGGAGGATCTACCACTTGAACGTCTAGCAAGACTATATATTAATGAAGTTGTAAGACTTCATGGAGTACCCCTATCAATTGTTTCTGATCGTGATCCTCGTTTTACTTCAAGATTCTGGAAAAGTCTTCAAAAGGCCTTGGATACTGAACTTCGTTTGAGCACTGCCTATCACCCTCAAACAGATGGACAATCAGAACGGACTATTCAAACCTTAGAAGACATGTTGAGATCATGCTCTCTTGACTTTCAGGGTATGTGGGATCAATATTTACCACTGGTAGAATTTTCCTATAACAATAGCTTCCATTCGAGTATTCAGATGGCACCATATGAAGCGTTATACGGAAAGAGATGTCGTACACCAACCTGTTGGGATGACGTTGGTGAAAGAAAACTTGTAGGCCTAGAACTGGTGGAGGAAACGGTGGAAAAGGTGAAAGTAATCCAAAATCACATCAAAGCAGCTCAAAGTAGGCAGAAGAGCTATGCCGATAATCGAAGGAAGGATTTGGAATTTCAAGTCGGTGATCATGTTTTCCTGAAGGTATCTCCATGGAAGGGAGTCATACGTTTTGGTAAGAAGGGTAAATTGAGTCCCAGGTACATCGGACCTTTCGAAATTCTAGAACGAATTGGGGCTCTAGCTTACCGTTTGGCAATGCCGCCAAGTCTCTCCAAAGTTCACGATGTGTTCCACGTATCTCTGTTGAGGAAATACATGCCTGACCCAACGCATGTACTCACCTATGAGGAATTAGAACTGGAACCCGATCTTTCCTATTGTGAAGAGCCCATCAGGATTCTTGATGTGAGGGAGCAGGTGCTGAGAAACCGGACGACTCGTCTGGTGAAGGTTTTGTGGAGAAATCATAAAATGGAAGAGGCAACGTGGGAACCTGAGGAATTTATGATGAAAAACCACCCGAGTCTTTTTATGCAGTAATACCCTAGAAATTGCGAGGACGCAATTATTTGAAGGAGGGGAGAATGTAACACCCCAAGCTTCCACTGTACATTTCCCTTCGAATAATGTAATAACGTGTGTTGTACGCAACCTCGAGCTCTAACAGACACCACAACTAATTAAACTAGCCGTTGTGAATAGTAATACCTAATTTTTGAAATTTTATAAATTTTATTTATCAAAATGGACTTCATTTTTGGATTCGGAATATTGAAATTAGCCTATGTTGAATTTTTGGTATTTCTCTAAGAACTTCTAATTTTTTATGAATAGTGAAAAATACTTAAAACAACTTTTTAATAAAAATAATTTATAGTGATAAATTATAATATTTAGTGGTTTTAAAGTATAATTAGAATATATTTTTAGCATTTTATCCAATGGTGGTCATTAGAATTAATTTAACATTGAAATTGGACATAAACAATTGCCAAACTTTTGATATAAATTGTTTCTTAAAAACACGCTATTTGTTGTAACAGTGGGAATTAATTATGAAATTAATTAATACAACTTATATGTTTGGAATTTTGTAAAATAGACATCATTTTTGAATTCAGAATATCAATTATAGCTTAGGGTGAAATTTTGGCCTTATTCTGAAAAACTTCAATTTTTGATGAATAGTGAAACCACTAAGTGGTTGTTAAAAACTGATTTTTCGTTAAAATGAAATATTACCACTTCTGTGATTTGATTTTCAAAAATCTGACATACATGGTTGTCATTAAGAAGTAAAATGTGGTTCAATGAGATTAAAATAATTTTTTGGTGAATAGCAACTTTTAAGTTCTTAATCGCGATTAGAGGTAATTAAGGTAGTTTAAGGTACAAATGATGTTTTAATAATATGAGATGAGCATGACACTTGTCCTACTCCTATTGGATGAGTCATGGAAGACCAAGACAACCCATGGGTCAACTTGGGGACCCCATGGAGCCACTTTAGTTGGAAAATGACATTAATATATATTTATTTAATGTTAAAATTAAATTGACACAAACATGAGTTATTTTACTAAAATAGTTTTTAAGTGGGGTTACACAAGTCCAAATTTTTACTATAAATATTCATTAGAAAGCTAAAAAGATTTCCTACATCATAGTATTTTTTTTATAATTTTTGGACATTAAATAAATTAAATTATTTATGACATCATTATGATGAAGCGATGACCTCATTATTTAACGATTTAAATAAAATGAGAAGATAATGCAAAATCCAAGGCTTACACTTGTCCAAAGCCTATTGGATGAGGAGATTTAGAAACCTTATCACCTTAGCCTCTAATTATTTAAGTGTGGGACCTTTAGAATCCGAAAAGCATTGTGAAATAATGTAACATTTCAATCTTTCCAAAAGTGCCCCTCCTCTCCTCTTATAAAAGGCCCCCACCTCTACCACCTTATTCACACTTCCAAGCCTTTTGGTTCGGCCAAACCCTGACCAAATACTCTCCCAACTTCTCTCCCTTCATCCTAGAATCTTTACTTTAGTCAGAAATACATCCTAAGGAGTCCTTTTGATCAAATCAAAAGGAAGAACCCGAAGAAGAGGTAACATTTTCATCACCCTCTTTCAAGTTTCTTTCTTCTTCCACTCCCTCTTTGTTTATTATTTAAATTCTAAAATTATAACTCCAGTATCTTCTATATACTGTGATGTTATTATAAATATGGAACAACCATATTCAGTATTCTACCCATCATTTGAATGACATGTCACCATACGTGCGTACGTACGGCTTACCGTCTCCACGTCGTGGTGTAATTGTTATTCATTATATTATTATTTAGATGGGTATAATAATGATATGTAATTCATGTAAATAATAAATATAACATGATAATGATTCTATATATATGATACACTATCCAATTATATATTATTTTAATATCAAAATAATGATATTGTCGCTCGTGCGTACGTACGGACTACGGTCTCCACGAACGCGATGAGATTCATTCTCCGCCGTATCCATTCAAGTATAATTATCATTTTATGATTTAAAAATAATGTTTAAGGACATGATATCATTCTGGATATGAATAATATAAAACCTATCCATGAAAAACAAGACTTACATGACAAAACATATAAAAGAAAACGAGTAAGTTAACACCCAAGACAACGATAAATCTAAGATATTGTTAACAAAGCAATGTTAAAAGATCATATATGATATCATATGAATGTATATGATTCTTGTATAATTTAATAACAATTATTTCACCATTATACAGGAGGTTAACCTACCCAAACCAAGGAAAAGTACAAGGTAAGGGTTTACTTCACAACCTCTTCACTATCCAAGGTTGTTTATACATAATTATCTACTGGGACCTCGTTATCATCCACATCCATGTTTCTTAAAAATGTCTTTCAAAACATTTTTACTATTAAATGGAAAATGGTTCAAAGTCATTTATACCCTTATACATTTTTGAAATGAATCTTACCGTTGTTTTCCAAACAATGTACTTTTGACCTTTTTGACAAATTTAAGGTAAGAATGTTTTTTTTACCTATACGGCGGGTGCGGCTATTTTCCGCCATTATAACTTCGTCGAAGCTTCCCTAACAAGCTTATAAGAATATTTTCAAAGTAAATGTATTATTTTATAATTATGGAGACTTTGTTATTGTAGTTTTTCACTTTATGATGTAATGTAACATTTACGAATGTATCTAGTGTTTCCAAGGCTACTAAACTAATCGGTCTTTCGAGACTTGATCTTTTGTGATCATGCCAATGTTACGAAGTAATGCACCGACTCTGGGTAGCTGGGGTCGGGGCGTTACACACTATCTGATGGGCGAGCGCTTTACAGTCTTTTCTGATCATCAGAGTCTCAGGTATATCTTCTCTCAGAAGGACCTGAACCTGAGACAGCGGCGATGGCTCGAGTTCCTCTAGGACTATGACTTTGAGATAGTCTATACTCCTGGGAAGGGGAACGTAGTAGCCGATGCCCTCAGCAGGAGGATGGGCATTCAGCTACTTGAGGAGGCGACGGAGCAGCTAGCCTCTTTGCAGATATCCTTCGTGGATAGAGATGGAGCAGCCTTCCTCCAGTCTCTCACAGTCACCCCTCCACTACTGCAGCGAGTCAGGGAGGCACAGCGTGGGGACGCTGACTGTGAGACACAGCGTGCACAGATATCCTCGGGACAGGCACCTGATGGTTTCTCCCTTGGAGCAGATCACGGCATCCTTTTCAGAGGACGTACCATGGTACCAGTAGCTTTTCGAGAGGAAGTGTTGAGGGAGTTTCACACTTCTCCTTTGGCGGTACATCCTGGAGTGGAGAAGATGTACCAGGACCTCAGACGACAACACTGGTGGTCGGGCATGAAGAAGGTTGTAGCAGAGTTCGTTTCTCGATGCTTCACCTGTCAGCAGGTAAAGGCGGAGCATCAGGTACCAGCGGGCTTGGTACAGCCCTTGGAGGTTCCGGAGTGGAAGTGGGACGGCATATCTATGGATTTCGTGACTGGACTTCCACGCACTTCCAGAGGTCACGACTCCATTTGGGTGATTGTTGACCGACTCACCAAGTCGGCACACTTCTTACCAATCAGAGAGTAGGGCTCAGTGGAGAGCTTGGGACGTCTCTACGTTCAGGAGATTGTGCGGCTCCACGGCGTGCCATCATCTATCGTCTCCGATCGAGATGCTCGCTTTACTTCCCGGCTTTGGAAGGGGTTACAGGAGGCGGAGGCCACTAGAGTTCGAGGATGGCGACCACGTCTTCTTGCGGGTCTCACCTCGACGTGGTATTCGGAGATTTGGCCGAGGCGGCAAGTTATATCCGCGCTTCATCGGACCCTTCCAGATTCTCAGTAGGATTGGTGAGGTGGCTTATCGCCTGGCTCTACCACCTCAGTTGCACCGGTTGCACGACGTCTTCCACGTGTCTCAGCTGAGGAGATACGTGCATGACCCGACACACATCATTGACCATGGGGAGCTTGACGTTGACGATGGGGAGACTTTTACGGAGGTCCCGGTGGAGATAGAGGATCGACAGGAGCGAGTCCTGCGTGGACGATCGATTCCTCTTGTGCGCATCAGATGGCAGCACGGGAATCTCCAGGAGAGCACATGGGAGCGGGAGGCTCAGATGCGTGCTCAGTACCCTCATTTGTTTCCCTAGTTTTTGATGTATCTTTACGGGGACGTAAATCCCTGAGGTGGGAGTAATGTAAAGACCCGTAAAATTCAAGGGAAATTTTTTCTTAATTTTCTTTAGAATTTTACAAGAGCGCGGTTTCTGACGGCACCTGATTCTGAGGCCCGGAGTGCCCGGAATCAATTTCCGAAGTTTGGCTCGGGTACGTTCAGTGAACGAACGAGCGGGATTTCCTAACTTTTGATCCGGTGCTCGGAATTGAAATCCGAGAGCACCGATGAACTCGCAGCGCCGATATTCTCTTAAAGAGACCCTTTCGGAAGTTGCGTTTGTTGCGGGTTGAAAGTTAGTTTTTTTTGGGAGATTTATAAAAAGTTGAATAAAAAAATGTGGATTCTTTTTATTTCACTTTTGTAGGTTAATTCCTCTCAAAAGGAGTTAGGGGTGGGACCCACACCCACTTAACCTCCCTTGAGAGGATTAAGTGTGGTGGGACCCACACGAACCTAAACCTCTCAACTTCCCCCTTAAACTCCCCTCTCTCCCTCTTAAATGTTTGTAAACTTAACATCTAATTAATTACACATGACATGTTAATTAATTAAGTGTTATGTTTTTGATTTTGAAGTTTTGAATTCCTTGGCTTGGTAAATAAAATAAGGAGGGACCTTATTTTATTTTGTTAGCCAACTTGTGTGGATTTCATTTTGAGAGCTCCTCCTCCATCTTCTTCATCTTGACGAAGAACGCTCATCTTGACGAAGAACGCTCAAGCTCCGACGAAGAACGCCGCTCCGCTCTTCTTCGTCTTCCGTGTCAATGAGAGGGAACGACGCTTCCTCCTCGGATTCCCTTCGTCGACATAAGAGGTTTCGCCAATGACGTATCACATCGGACGCATCTCTTCGTCAACGGAATTGACGAACGACGACCGCGACGCCCGATCTCCGCGACGTCGACTTCCGCGGACGTTGGCAAATCCTCGAACTTATACCCAAGGTAGGGGTTGTTAATTTATTGATTAATTATTTATTTCTTGATCGCGGATCTCGCATGTCTAACATGAGGCTTTTGAGTGTTTAAGTTGAGTTATTATTTAACGTGAGGAGGCCGGACCGCATGAACACGGTCGAACCCCCTCCATTGTTCTTATTGTTCTATCTTGAGGATGGAAGCAAAGTGGCGTGGTGCCGTCGCACCATGCGGATAGTAATATGATTAAATTTCGCGGCGCCGTCGTGCCGCGCCGTGGAAGAATCATGAAGAACGCGACGCCGTCACGCCGCGTCGAAGGGAATCAAATGCACGGCGAAGGGGCGTGGTGCCGTCGCACCGCGCCGGACGACGAACACCACGGCCGGTTCCGGGCCGCGGCGGGACGAGGAGACCGCGGCCGGTTCCGGGCCGCGGCGGGATGAGAAGACCGGCGGCCGGGCCGCCGGCGTCGGAAGTCGAAGAGGGGACCGGATTTTCCGGTCCCGTTGGAGAAAACCGGCCGGCCAGCTGGCCGGCCGGATGCCAATAAACTGGGGGAATTAATCCCCTGGCCAACTCATGAAACCCCCATCTTTAAGAGGGGGCGGTTTCCTTGTGGGGGGCAAAGCCCCCCCGTTTTCTGCCAATCAAGCCCCCCACGTGGGGGGGGGGGGGTTTGCAAAAGGGGCGCGGCTATATGCCGCGCTGTTTTCCAATCAGCGGAAGCTTTGCCCCCCGCGTGCAGCCACCTTGCGGCGCCAGGCCGCCGCGGCCCCCGCGCCGCCGCGCGGCCGGCCGGCCGGCCGGGCCGGGTCGCCCCGGACCCGGACCCCCCCGTTTCGAATCTTTTTTGGTCTTTTGGTCATATCATGAGTCTCAGACCTCCGATTGACGAACCTTCTGCGGCAACGCGATCCTTGGATCGAGACGGTCGTTTCGGTATATCGCACTCAAGGTTTCGAATTACTTTGAGTTCGGCCGGGTTGGTTCGTTCACGAAACCAACCGGGCCTTCGGAGCAGAAACGCTCATATCTTGAGCTACGGACGTCCGATTGACGTGCCGTCAGCCGTGTTGTGTTCCTATTAGTGAGACGGATCTTTTGGCATACTCCGACCGAGGTTTGGACGCAGGTGGAGTACGGTCGGGTTGGTTTTTCCTTAAAAACCAACCGGGCCCTGGGGACGAAAATGCCAATAACTCTCAGACCGGGCGTCCGATCGACGCGCCGTCTGTTGCGTTGAGTTCCTGTTGACGATACGAAACTTTTGGATACATCAACTCTGGACTTTGTGACAGTTGATGTATCAGCCTCTCGGCTCGTGGAGCGGACCCTCCGAACGAGCTTGCTGTGTGCGGGAACCCTAGTGCTGGCTGCGACTGTTACTGTGACTGCTACTGCTACTACTGCTACTGTGACAGCGACGACGACAGTACAGAGATCCTGTGTGGATTCGACGACGACGACTTCAGCACTCAGCGATCCTACATGGATCAGTGCTACAGGTCCTGTGTGGGCCCGATCCTGTGTGGGTCTGATCCTGTGTGGGTCCTTGCGCTCAGCGGTCCTGTGTGAACCAGCGCCTACAGGTCCTGTGTGGGCCCGATCCTGTGTGGGTCTTTGCGGGGGTTAGTTACCTATCGATCCTTCGTGGGTCCGACGACTTAGATGGATCAGTGATCATCTTTATCGTCCTTTGAAGAAGTATACCTGTGTGAGCTGAATCCTGTTGCTTTCCTGTGTGGATTGTGTTGTGCAATCCTGTGTGGATTACGTTTTTCTTTCCTGTGTGGAATACGTTTACTTTCCTGTGTGGACTGAGTTGTACTTCGGCTCGGAGGTTGGAGCGTATTTGAATTGATGACTTAGGTATATGTATGGGCATATACCTAAGCAGTGTCGGTTGTTACTTCGTGATTATACCTTTCTTCGTGGTTTATCCTTTGTGGATTTGAGAGACCTTCAGGGGTCTCGGGGTTCCTACTGAGTAGCTTATACTCACCCCTGCACGGGCTTTGCCCGCACTACGTTGTGTTGGTTGCAGACGACAGACAGCATTGACCTTAGCTGAGGCTTGCAGAGTGGGACGGTACCCGGAGGTGGACCACTGGGCGGGACGTGCACGGAGCAGACGGTGGGACCTGTGGAGCAGAGGAGTTATCTGTAACCACCCTTCAGGTGGAAATTCCAGTGGACAGCTCGGTGTAGCGGCATTTACTTTTCAGTTGTTGTTTTCCCTTTCGAGTTGTACTTTACTTTCAGTTTGGGTTTGTATTCTGGCCCATTTACTTTTCCGCACTTTCAGTTGTACTCTGCTTTTGTTTAGTTTTTACTTTCCGCTTGCTTACTCTGTGGTGTTTGTTTACTTTTCAAAGGCAATGCCTTCCCTTTTTACCGGGATTTACGCCTTGGTGCTAGTCGCCAGCCCCTGGCCTATGGAAGGCGGGCTTGGGGTAGTCATGGCACGGACCCCGAGGGCGGGTCGTGACACATGGACCACAGATGTAAATCAGTTGCGGACCTGATTTGTGCCCATCCCTAAGTGGTGAGTCATGTGTAGTTTTTTTCGTCCAAGTTTCAGTGATCCAATCCTTGGGCCCACCCTCCCCGCCCATGGGGTAGAGTTTTTGGTTTACGCGGACTTTTTGGATCAACTTTTATTCCTTTCAGACGGGAGTAGTCGTTTAGATGTTTTTGTTGTACTTTTTATAGCTTGGGTAAGGCCTGATGCAGGTCTATGTTGGTTTTCTGGTTGGTCGCTATAGGCCGGTCCTTTATGGTGGGGAGACCCACCACGAGTCTCTTTGGGTTTTCTCTTAAGTCATTATCGAATGCTAGTAGAGTTCTTGTGGTGGGGGGACCGTTAAGGCCTCCCCTCTGTTGGTGATCTATTTCGGGAAATGAGGTTTAGTCCTGTTGGTAGTCAGTGTGATGTCCTTGAGATAAGAGGTTGGATCGTGTTGTGTGGAACCCTTAGGTGTTGATCGATCGGTTGGATGGTGTTGTGGCTTTCCGGGGGCGGAAAGCATTATGGTGGGGAGAATTGTCGCACCCTGACCCGTGGGTATAGATATATTTAATTATTTTCGGCCTTAAATAATTTTTTTTTCTGTGGTTCGGGTGTGTCCCGGGTGATTTGTTCCTTTGAGTTATGTTAAAACGGGAACTTTTATGTTCGACGTTGTTGGGCGCACGAGCGGAGGGCGTTTCAGAAACCCTGCGCGACTCCGCCCTGGTAGCAAAGTAACCGCCCATTCTCAGAAAATGAAAATAAATGATTTTGCAATTAGAAAAATCTTTAATTGCATCGTTTAAAATTTTTATTACAATGATTTTTATGAATATTAAAATGAAATTAATAATTTTATTATTTTAATTTTTATCGTCATGATTTTATTATTAGAATTATTCTGAGTGCTATTATTATTATTACTATTTTTATCACTATTATTTTGTTCATATAATAATTATTTTCTCCTTTTATTATTAACATTATTAGTTTTATTACTATTTAGTTATAACATGTTTAAAAAAAATGTAAATACATATATATATATCATGTTTTAGTTATTTTATTTGTTTTATTATTTTTATAATTATTATTAGTATTATCATTATTATTTTTATTTTTATTATTATTATTATTATTATTTTGTTTACATTTTAATTAGTTTTTTTAGGGTTTTGGATGGCCCTCTCTCTCTATCCATTTACTCTCCCGCTTGGCCTCCCCCTGTACGCCCCTGTTAGCAGCGCGCCGCCACCCTTCCCCCTCGCCCAGCTGCTCCGATTTTGCCTCCTCAGCGCAAATGCCTGCTGTCGGCGCTTTTGCATGTGGTGCGCCTCCCGATCCCGGTCCCTGGTTGTGCAGTGCGGCGAAGGACACCAGCGACACCCCTCCTCCTCCTAGCCGCTTCATCCATTGCAGCAGCAACCCCTGCTCCTGCCTCCTACTTCCAGCGGCGGAGCCCCTCGCACCCGGCCCCCTGCTGTCCAGCGTGCACCCCCTCGGCTCGGCGCGACACAGCAGTAGCGCGGCCTGCTTCCGGCTGCGCGGTCCTCCCCTAATCAACGCCCCTGCTAGCATCTCCCTCCCCGACCAGTCGTAGCCCCCCCGGACGACCAGCTCCTTCCGGACGCCACTTCAGCCCCATTGGTCATGACTTCCCTTGCTCGGTGAGTAGCAGCTCAACCCTCCTCTCCAGCCCGAGCAGCTCCCAACCGGCATACACCTCCTCTGCTCGCTTCAGTTGAGACCCCCCCCCCATCCATTATTCCCTTGCTTCTCCTAGCGCAGCTCTCTCCACCGCCTCCAGCACGGTGCGCCTCCTACTGGCCAAACATTTCTGGCGTGGCTTCATCCATCGGCCGCCCAACCAGCCTCGCGCCTTTCTGGCCTCTTGCCCGTCTCACCTGTTCCCTACCCGCCTCCTTTTCGGCCGACCCGCAACCCTCCCGGCCAGCCCGCATACAAGGTTTTATTTTATTTTATTTATTCATTGATTTATTTTTACTTTGATTATAATTATCATTTTTATTATTATTAATACTATTATTATTATCATTATTGTCATTATTATTATTATTATTATTTTGTTATTATCATTGTTGTTGTTATTGTTATTGTTATTATTATTATTATTATTATTATTATTATTATTATTGATATTATTATTATTACTATTATTATTATTATTATTATTATTATTATTATTATTATTATTCTAGTTTTGGCCTTTGCTTTGTTAGGGGGTTTTATTAACTTATGTTTGTTTTTTGTAGGAAAATTGTTTTAGAACCCGCGTGGAGCGATTCTGAGTTTGCGTCGTCGTCGCGCTTCAGTTTCGAGGTGAGCATTTCTCCCCGACGGTTGGTTTCACATGCTCTAGTGAGTTTTTGGATGTGTTTTGAGTCCTTGATATTTATTATGTAAGGCGTTGGACTTTGCCGCGCATTTTCGAACGTGCGTAGTTTCATCGCGTCGTGTATCCGTGGTAGGTTCCCTTTGCACTGCTTTTAAAATTTAAGCTACATTATTTCCTTCTATTTGCGCACACTAATTATTCAAAATAAATATTTTATTAATTCTAAATAATGTGGGATAATATACGATAATTAATTTTTAATATAAGATAGTTAATCTTTAAATGATTATTTAGTGTAAAAAGAGCCGTTTATTTTATACAGGATGCTTGAAATATTTTTTTGACAAGCGGACACCCAATAATGAGAGAATGATCGTTTGGATTTTAAACATAATTCACAGAATATAAAATAGAGGTTTGGTTTAATGATAAAATATTTCTTTTGAAGCGTGAACAAGTACTTTAGTTCGTTTGAAAAATTGCCCAGTTGGCTCTTAAAGTTTATTTGGAAAAATAAAATGGTTTGGTTTTATAAAAATGTTGGCAGCCTGTGAAGTGGTGTTTTGGGGGTTCCTTAAATTGTTTTAAACGGGTTTTGGTCTTATAAAGAAGTTTTTCTTTTTTTTTTGTGTGGTGATTGTGAAAGGTGTTAAATGCCCGTTTGACACTTTATGGAAAAAGATGAAAATGTTTTCATAAAAACCCTCCTAGGGTAACTCTCTTGCCTTGGTTGCAATTGACTGTTTGGGAGGTCACGCTTAGAGGCTTCCGGGTACTTGAGTCGTTGAAGGCAAGAGGTTGTCCCATGGAGTGGTTTGGGGTGATGTCTGTTGTGCTTTATATATAGATATATCTGATTTGATGCTCGATTGACACCGGTTGGCTCACCTCTTTAAACACATGAGACATGAGAATCTGGCATATTGAGAGAATATTCTAAAAATGATTTCTGCACTGGTAGGTTATGGTTCTGACCAGTGGCCCATAGTAGGTGGATATATTGGGTTTATTATTATGGGATTTGCCCTCGACCTGCCTGAGAGAGGATGGTTGAGCGTATTGTGCGTTTTGATTTCATCGTGACATGTCGATAAGGATGATTTCTCATGTATTGGTGTCTTCTGGTTTATTCTCGATCTCCTAGGTTCACCCATGTCTATTCAACTTTTGTTACTTACAGTAGTGATTATGATGCTCACATGTATACCTACATTGTCCTTGCTGTGTGTTTTATTTTGTGCATTTTGGTGTATTGTTTTTCTTGGAAAGTGGTAAATTTTTTTGATTAGGATTCTAAAAAATGGTTTTCAAATGAAAGTGTTTAATCCTCTTTGTACAAATTTGAAAATATAAACATCACTTTCCTTTTTCCTAAAAAGTCATTGACACTATGAAATGAACCCAAATTTGGAAATGGTAAGGGAAATGGTTCGTACTTTGTTTTTAAGTAAAATACTTAGAAAAACATACTTTTATAAATTGTAGTTCAAACTTGAAATGATGTTTCTTTTATTTTAAAGGTAGTGCATTGGGAATAGATATCGGGCTAGCCTACTGAGTTTTAATACTCACACCTATAATTCTTTTCTGTTTTTAGTGTTTGTGCAGGCTATAGCTTGAGTGCGCTCGCCTAGGGCGACGCTTGATCGTTGAGTCGGAGAGTGACCCGCGAGGTCACACGGAGTTTGTTCGGACGTCGTGTTTGGTTAGTTTTATTTTTCTCTTATTCCTGTTTAGTCACTTTGTTTGGTTTATCTTTTCTGCGCTGCTCTGTATTATATTTGCAGTCTTATTTATTTATATCGGGCGAAATCATTCTCATAGACTCTGTTGATGCCCTGGTGCTTGTCGCCAGCCCGAGAGGATCGGGAACGCCTCTCGGGCCATGTCGCGGACCAGCTCGGGTGATCGGTTCAGGGTCGACCTGGGTTGGTTCGTGACATATATCATGACGGATCTCGGATTGAACGTTGTTTAACGCTAAAATTAAAGTTGGGTACATCTACCAACGCACTTCCGCTACGCTCAGAACCTACACTAATTTGCACAACTATTTCTTCTTCTATTCTTCTTCTTCTCTCTTATCCCCTTGTTCTCTTTTTCTCTCGTTGTTTCCTTCTTCCACATATGCCATACTTTTCACGGTGGCAATTGCAAACCATAAATGCTAATTCGAATTTTTCAAACTCAAAATCAAACCAATAACTTCCTCCAACCAACAAAACTACTCCCACTTCATTTTGAGCCATTAAATCATGTTGGATCTTTTAGATGGCTTTGATGCTTCCAAAAACGTCCTCATAGATTGGATTAGGGAGCTATAAGATCGTCCAAGAAGCCATGTCATCAAAACTATTTGTAACTGCAACTAAACCATCGTCACAACTTGCACTACGACATGTTGCCAAAGGGTTGGCCGTTTTGCCTTCAAAACGCCTTGCACCATGGGTGTTGTCCTTCTGGATCTGGCGTTTTGATTTGCACATTTGTTTGTCTACCACATCTTGTCGCACCACGGGTTGGCCGCCGCTTTATAATTTTTTATTTTTAAAATAATTATTATGTTAAGTAACCTATTAGATTGATTATAACAATAAAAAAGTAATAAATTTTTGTTTATAAATATATGTTTTTTTAAATAATTTTTTTTTATAAAATTTAAGTATTTATATATGATTTTGAGTTTTTGTTTGACACGATTGGGGAGATTTTTTCTTTTACATAATGGTTAACTAAATGGGTGACCGAAAGCCGAAATAAAAATAACCGAACGGTTAAAGAAAATTAATAATCAAAACTCAAAAAAAAAACATTTATTGGATTTGGTTATTAAAATGAAATCCGACACATCATACTGTTTTTAGATTTAGTTATAACCTAAACCTAAATTTATCCAGACACATAAACATATATATATATATATATATATCGTTAGTGGATACCATCAAATAATTCCAAACTAAACTCATTTACTAATACCACCGTGTGTGTGCGCAATGACTTGGTGTGAAAACGTAGGAGTTGACGGACAGCTCCCCACCCGACTCCCAATAATCCATAACACATATTTTATATTATTTTAATAATAATTTTACCGTGGATGGATCCCCACAATACTCTCAATAATCTAAAACGCATATTTTATATTATTATAATTATAATTTCACTATATCAATGGATATGCATTAATGATGGATGACCCCCACCCCAACCCAACTACATACGCACCCTTATGGAGTTTTTTTTTATTGTGCCATGGAGTGATCAAATGAAAACTTACCGGGATGGTTATCCATAAAACAAAAAATAATAACCCAATGATTATATTAAAATGAGTTTTTATTAGCAATAATTTTATTTGGTTAATAGCTGAAAATTGTTGTTTGTTTTAATTATAAATTTTAATAACCAAAAACAGAAAAAATAAACAAATTTACTATTTTTTAAAATTTTATTAATTTAATAGTTAAAATGACCTGTGAGATTGATTATAACCATCCAAAAATAAAACATTATAATTTTATGTTTGTTTTATAATAATTTTATTTTTTAAAATTGTTAAGGATTTGTTTTTGATCTTTTTTTTTTGTCTAACATGCTTGGGGTGACAAAAAAAATTACATAATGATTAGCTGAATGGTTAACCTAAAATGGAAATAAAAATATCTAAATGCTTAGAATGAATTGATAATCTAAAAAAACGGTTACTGAGTTTGAAAATTAAAATGATAACTGAAAAACCACATAGTTATCAATTATCGGTTTTGGTTATAACCGAAACTGAACCACATGGTTATCATTTAATGGTTTGGGTGAGGTGCGGGGAAGGTGGTGGGTAGGTGGTGGGGTCAAGTCCCCAAATCTACGATTTATTGCAATATTCTTCCTTGTGTTGTGTGCCGCGATGATGGATGTAATCAATCTAGTATACTGATACGGTGAAAGGAGCCACATAACAAATAAAATCATCCAACACAAAAAATATAAAGAATTACATGGAAATGATCCAATTCGATAAATTGTTCAGTTTGAGTTTGTTTAACATAAAAAAATATCCCCCAACTTGTCCGATCGGATCTTAATTACGCCCACTTAAACCTGATTCTATGTGTTGGTGGGTGTGCAGACACCCACCCCACATCGTCTCCGGTTCAGGTGGTTTCACTAGGCTAGAACCAGTGAAGAGTGTAACTTCCACTGTTTCAATGAACAATTTGGAGATTTTAGACAGTTCCACAATATTGAAACCTCTAGTGAAACCACTAGAACCGAAGACGATTTTTGTCCGTGGACACCTCAATTTTAACCGGTTTTAACCAGTTTCAACCACATGGCCAAACCCATGTCCATTTTGCCATTTGTAACACTATCAATTAATGTTTCATTATCTTTGGCACCGACGACCCCCTCTAAAAAAGTCTAATCATGGTATCAGTTGCTGAACAAACTGTAAAGACATGGAAATTTCAAAGAATTTTTTTTCTTAAATTCTTTGGAATTTTATGAGTCCGCAGTTTCTGGCGGTGCCTGATTCCGAGGCCCGGTGTGCCTGGAATCAATTTCTGATGTTTTGTTCGGGTACGTTCAGTAAACGTATGTGCGGATTTTTTTTTATCTTTTGGACCGGTGCTCGGAATTGAAATCTGAGGGCACCGATGAACTCGCAGGGCCGGTATTCTCTTAAGGGGACCTTTATCGCAGTTGCGTTTTATGCAGGTTGAAAGTTAATTTTTTGGAAATTTTATTAAACTAAATAAAATTATGTGTTACATAGTTTTATTTAGGGTGGTGGTTATTTCATCCAAAATGAAGTTGGAGGTGGGGCCCACACCCCACATAACCTTCCTTGGGAGGATATAACTAAGGGTGGGGCCCACATGAGCCTAACCTCTCAACCTCCCCTTAAACTATCCATTAACTCCCCTTAATTAATTTGACACCTCCCCTCTTTAATTGAGACTCTCCATCTCCTTCTCTCTCCCATAAATTTTGACAACACCTTTTAATTAATTAATTGAACTCCACAATTAATTAATTAATTTAAGTGTTTGAATTTTAAAAACTATAAGCCATCCATTTATATAGGTGGTGAGTTTTTATTTTTATTTTGGTTGGACATTTTATTTTGGTGTGAAGGCTTTGGGAGAATTCACCATCTCCGACGAAGAATGCGAGAGACTTCTCCAACGATGCTTCCTCTTTGGACGCACCCCAACGTCAATGGAATCAACGTCCGTCTTCCATGACGCCCGACTTCCGCGACACCGTTTTCCGCGGCTCGTCGACGTGCAACATACCTTGAATCGAGGTAGGGGGTTTTGATCAATTTTAGTTGAATAAAATTGTACCTCATTCTTCGTTGAAAACCTTGTATTGTCTCCGGCCATTCGTTATCGCCTAACGCGGAGGGCGCGGGCCGAACGAACACGGCCCGACGACCCTCTGTTGGTTCTTGAATATTTTGGTGGCGGTGACCGGAGGCGGTGGCGACGACGACCGGAGGCGGCGGTCGCGCACCGACCGCTTGGAGGAAACCGCGGCCCCCTATCGCGGGCCGCTCGGACGAACCGAACCGGTCGGCCGTAGTCGGCCGGACTGGTGAACCGCGGCACCCGCAGGTGCCGCGCGGAGGAGGTGCGGCACGCACTCGCGGGCCACTTGCTGGAAGAACCGGCTGGCTTAGCCGGCCGGGCTGGAGGACCACGGCGCCCCCTTGGCGCCGCGCTGCGGGAAGACCGCGGCCTGCTTCCGCGGGCCGCTTCGGTGGATGAACCGGCTGGCCACCTGCCAGCTGGGCTGAAGGGAACCGCGACGCCTACTGGCGTCGCGCTACAGAGAAACAGCGGCCCGCTAGAGCCGGAAGAAATCGGCCGGCTTCGGTCGGCCGGGCAGCAAGGAGGGAGGCGCCCCATCAGGCCGGGCCGACCCCCCAAACGGGTCGGACCCACCGGGCCGGGACCCGGGGTGGGCCGCGCTCCACCGGGCCGGACCGACCCCCACCCGGTTCGGACCCGCCAAACCGAGTCTGGCCGACCCGCCAGCTCTGTCACGACCCGACCTCGGGGCCTGTACCGTGACTACCCCAAGCCCGCCTTCCATAGGCCAGGGGCTGGCGACTAGCACCAAGGCGTAAAATCCCGGTAAACAGGGAAGACATTGCCTTTATGAGTAACAACCACCACAGAGTCAGCAAGCGGAAAGTAACTACAAAGTGCAGAAAAGTAAAGGGGGCCGGAATACAAGCCCAACAGAAAGTACAACTGAAAAGGAAAAGAACAGAAACTGAAGAAAAGACGGCGGCCTCGTGTCGTCCACTGGCAATCCCACCTGAAGGGTGGGTACAGATAGCCTCCAGGCTCCTCGGGTCCCACGTCCGCTCCGAGCACGTCCCGCCCAGTGGTCCACCTCCAGATACCGTCCTGCTCCACGCCCCAACCGTGATCAGCGCTGTCCGTCGTCTGCATCCAACACAACAAGGTGCGGGCATAGCCCGTGCAGGGGTGAGTATAAGCTACTCAGTAAGGACCCCGAGACCCCCGAAGGTCTCCCGAAATCCACAAAGGATATAGCACAAAAAGGAAGGTGCAATCACGAAGTAACATCTGACTCGACTTAGGTATATGCCCATACATATACCTAAGTCCCCACTTCTAGCTCTGCTCACGAGCTCAAGAACAACTCAATCCACATAGGAAAGCAAGACTCAAATCCACAAGGAGAGTAAACAGTAAATCCACAAAGGATAGTTCAACACAATCCACAAAGGAGAGTAACATAAGATTCAGCTCAACCAGGTATACTTTTTCAGATGACGTCAAAGATGATCACTGATCCATCTAAGTCGTCGGACCCACGAAGGATCGATAGGTACTAACCCCCGCAAAAGACCCACATAGGATCGGGCTCACACAGAACCTGTAGGCAGTGGCTCACACAGAACCGCTAGTAAGGACCCACGATGGATCGGGCCCACACATGACCTGTAGCACCGATCCACGTAGGATCGCTGAGTGCAGTAGTCGACGCAGTCCACTGAGGATCTCTGCACAGTCGTCGCCGCAGTCCACGACGGATCTCTGCTCTGTCGTCGTCGTAGTCCACGGAGGATCTCTGCTCTGTCGTCGTCGCAGTCCACGGAGGATCTCTGCTCTGTCGTCGTCGCAGTCCACGGAGGATCTCTGCTCTGTCGTCGAAGTCACAGCCAGCACTAGGGTTCCCGCACACAGCGAGCTCGTTTAGGAGGGTCCGCTCCACGAGCCGAGAGGCTGATACATCAACAGACACGTAGTCCGAAGTTGATGTATCCAAAAGTTCCGTATCGACAACAGGATCTCAACGCAACAGACGGCGCGTCAAACGGACGCCCGGTCTGAGAGTTATTAGCATTTTCGTCCCAGGGGCCCGGTTGATTTTTAGGGAAAAACCAACCCGACCGTACTCCGCCTGTGTCCGATCCTCGGGCGGAGTATGCCAAAAGTTCCGTCTCACTTAGAGGAAACTACCACAGCTGACGGTACGTCGATCGGACGTCCGTAGCTCAAGTTATGAGCGTTTCCGCTCCGAGGGCCCGGTTGGTTTCGTGTACGAACCAACCCGGCCGAACCCAAAGTCTTCCGAAACCTTGAGTATAATATACCGAAACGACCGTATCGATCCAAGGATCGCGTAGCCGCTGACGGTTCGTCATTCGGAGGTCTCAGGCCCAAGATATGGGAAAAAGACCGAAGAAGGCCCGAAAACGGGGGTTCTGGGCCCAGGGCGACCCGGCCCGAACCCCCCCTGGGTCGGCCGAACCGGGTCGGCCCGACCCGGCCCGACCCGGCTAGGCCGGGTCCGGTCCGGCCTGGGCGCGGCCCGGCCGCCCGGACCGGCCGGCTCGGCTTCGGCCGAGCGGCCGAAGGAAGCCGCCGCGGGTTTGACCCGCGGCTTGGAGGAACGCGGCCCGCGCGGGCCGCGTGCTGGGTGGCCGGACCGCAGACGCGGTCCGGCGGTTCGCCGCCGCCGCGGCTCGGCCGCGGCGGAATTCCCGGCGGCGCGCCGGGCGCCGCCGCCTCCGGTTGCCGGCGCCGCCGCCTCCTTCCGCGGGCCGCCGGAGTTGCTCCGGTGGCCCGTTTCCTCTCCCGTCTGCGCCAATGCTCCTCCCGGGGGCCGATCTTCACTGCGGGATCAACGGATCGCCCTTGCCGCACGGTTCGTCGTCGTCCGCCAAATCCGCACAACAAAAGATCGGCGGAGGGTTGCCGGGTCTTGTTCGTTAGATCCGCACCCTCCGCGTTAGTCATAAACAACGGGAGAAAGGGGCTACAACAATTTTTTAATCAAAGATAAAAATTGTTCACTTCCTTTTTCCTTTAAACGGCAAATCAATTTTTAACCACTTGAAATTATTCATGCCTGTTCTTTATTCAAAAAGAAATAAAAACACGGGAATGAATCATCAAGAATTAAATCCCTACCTTGTCGTCGTCGTCGGACGAGAGGCCGTTGCGGAATCGCTCGTCGCGGAAGAAGGGGGATCGTCGCGTCGTCGCGGTATCCGGCGTCGCGTCGCCAATCTCTGGATCAAGATCAAACGGATTTAATTAACTTAAATCCGTTATTATTGAAATTAAAAAGGGAGAAATAAACGATCCGATTCTCACCTTAGTTGCCGAACGAGGATCGGCCGCGGAAGAAGAGGCGTCGCCGAAGAACGTCGCGGGTAGAACTCGTCGACGTCGCAGATCACGGTGTGCGTCGTCGAATTCCGGTCGCCAGCGTTCTTCGCGTTCTTCGCGTTCTTCGCGAGGAGGGGAGATGAAGAAACAAAGGTCCTCTCAAATCCTTTCAAAGGATTTTTAGGTTGGTCTTATTTTATAAACATGCCAACAAACGCAAAAGCGTAAGTAACGACCCATCAGTTCGTTGAATTAATTCAACGAGCGAAACAGCCCATTTAATTCACGAAATAAACCGCTCAATTAAATGGTCTGTTAAGAATTTAAGAAAACGCGTCGGTTGACTTTTCAGTCACTTTGACGGGTTTTCGCGGGTGCGTTACTTAGCGAAAGAAACGGCGGGGCTCGTGCGGGCCCCACCGCACAAATATCCTAACAAGGGGTAGGATATTTCTGGATAGTACCCTATCCGCTTTAACTCAGTTCAAGTGGCTTTCAAGTGACTTCCAAGAAGCTTAAGTGAAATAAAATAAAGTTGTCGCACAAATTTTATTTTATTTCTGACTTAAAGCCCCAAAATTTAAAAACCACGTCTGAGCAAACGCAACTCCGGAAGAGGCGTTTCTAAGCAAATACCGGCGCTGCGATTTCATCGGTGGCCTCAGAATTCGATTCCGGGCACCGGTTCAAAAGATAGAAAAACCCGCTCGTCTGTTCACTGAACGTACCCGAGCCAAACTTCGGAAATTGATTCTGGGCACACCGGGCCTCGGAATTAGGTGCCGTCTGAAGCTGCGCTCTTGTAAAATTCCAAAGAAAATTAAGAAAAAAATTTTCTTGAAATTTGCGGGTCTTTACAAGCTCACTAGGCTTGACGGGCCGGACCCGTTTCGCTTAAACACGAATATCTTCTAGACCGCGCGTCCGATTGACGCGCGCGTCTGCAACATTAGAACCATCTCAACGAGACGGTCCTTTTGAGATACTCTAAGTGATTTTTGGACGACTTTGAAAAATGGCTGGGTTGGATCGAGCGTAAATCCAACCGGGCCCCTAGAACGGAAAAACCAATAACTCTCAGATCGGGCGTCCGATTGACACGCCGTCTGTCGCGTTGGGTTCCTTTTGATGAGACAGAGCTTTGGGATACATCAAATTTGGACTTCGTGATAGTTTATGTATCAACCCCTTGCTCGAGCAGCAGACCCTCATGAAATCGAGCGTGCTGTGTGCGGGAACCCTAGAGCTGGCTACGACTGTGATGACTATTGTACTAGGATCCTCCGTGGGTTCGATAGTGATGACTACCGTACTGGGATCCTCCGTGGGTTCGACGATGATGACTACTGTTCTTGTATCCTGTGTGGGTCCGACAATATTGACCTCTATACTTGTATCCTGTGTGGGTCTGACAGAGTAGCTGGTCTTGTATCCTGTGTGGGTCCGACAGCTTAGCTGGTCTTGTATCCTGTGTGGGTCCGACAACTTAGATGAATCAGTGACTACATCTGATCAGCTCTATCGCTATACGAAATATTTATACCTATGTGAGCTGAGTCTTGAATTTCAATCATTATCATTGATGTGATTGACTTTACTTCCTGTGTGGACTGGGTTGTGCTTGGTCTCGAGAGTTGGAGCCGAACTGAGATTGATAACTTAGGTATATGTATGAGCATATACCTAAGTAGGGTTGGTTGATACTTTGTGATTGTATCTTTCCTTTTTTGGTTTATCCTTCGTGGATTCTAGGAGACCTTTGGAGGTCTCGGTGTCCCTATTGAGTATCGTTATACTCACCCCTGCACGGGCTATGTCCGCACCTCGTTGTGTTGGATGCAGACGACGGACAGCGTTGACGGAGGTCGAGAGCGAGTCAGGACTGGACGGTACCCAGAGGTGGACCACATTGCGAGACGTACACGGAGCGGACGGACGAACCTGGGGTGATGAGGAGACCATCTGTACCCACCCTTCAGGTGGGATTTCCGAAGGATGACTCAGTAGTTGTTGTTTTACTTTACTGCAGTTGTACTAGCTTTTCAGTTGTACTGTACTTTACTGTTGGGCTTGTATTTCCGGCCCCATTCCTTTCAACACTTTCTTTTGTATACAATATTTACTTAGTGTTTACTTCCAGCTGCTTACTCTGTTGTATTTGTTTATCTATAAAAGGTAATGGCTTCCCTTTTATCGGGATTTATGCCTTTGGTGCTAGTCGCCAGCCCCTGGCCTATGGAAGGCGGGCTTGGGGTAGTCACGACACGGGTCCCGAGGACGGGTCGTGACACAAACCACCCTAACCCATGCAAGAAAATCCACTTGTATAATGAATTTTTAGTATTAATATAAATAAATAAATTAAACATAAAAGAACACACATGGCGTCTTACTAGTCACACCATACGTCGAACTGAGGTGGAGGTGATTCCTAAACGTCACAAATGATTTATGCATCATTGTCCTAAAGTATCGAAACAATTTGAATAAGTTTGCTTGATTTTGACTATGACACATGTCTTTTGACTAAAATGACATTTTAAACTAAAAACACACACTTTGATCCTTTAGATCATTTTGATTCGACCTTTCATTTCACCCCCTTCCCTTTTCCTACTTGTAATAACATTCATCAGTTCAGAACTTTTTTCATTAATTGTTAAAGATTTTTCATGAAAAAATAAATTAGAAACGAATACCTCCTTATCGACAAGTTTTTTACAATATCTAACAGCATGCTACATATGTTCTGATAGCTTTCTCGACCGTATGAATATCTATGTCATCAAGTGGAACAGGTAGCTCGACACTGGGCTCATGAGTTACATTAATTGCCACTCTCACATGACCTATTGAAAGTTATATATTATGTAAAATATCTTCTTGTGTTTTGAACACAATATCCCTCGCAACAAGGTGATGGGTGAGTGCTGATAGATATAAATCACAATCATTTTCACCCTATAGAATATCAATACAGAAAAGATAGTAGTGTCTTCCTGATTTACATTTCACAAAAACAATTATGAGAATATTGATTACCTCATATAAGACAACTCTGTGAGGGGAATGAATCACCTCAAAGCTGGTCGGGGGTGTGGGGGGGAATCTTCATACAGTGGTTGTTTCTGTGTTGTTTCTTCTCTTTGATTCTTTCCCATAATATTTGGTAGCAACTCTAACTGCCAATTAAATTTTTCTTCAAGAGAATTTATTGGTTCCTGAAACTCTTCCATTTGTTTATCTTTATCTCCTTATTCCTTTTTTCTCAAAATATGTTCAGGGTGTCACCCCAAAACCCGCACCTCTAACGCGACCATACTATTCTGGCAACTTTATGGCCACTGATAGCAGTTGTTCATCCGATACAGCTGATGGTGATTAATGTATCTAAGTCAGATAAAATTTATAGGAAAATAAGTAATCATTATTATGTAATAAAAATTTAAAGAAAAATAATTTTTTATTATGTCATACTTACACATGCTTCCCATACTTTTCATGTGTTTTCATCTATTATTATCCCATTTTTATATATATGTGCCTCTTTCCATAACATATGATGTGGTATGGAAGTGGATTTGGATTTGGATTCATCAATCTATATATAAACAGAGGAACATAATTATGTTGTTGTTTGATGTCACATAATAGTAATGCGGTAGACTTAAAATTCATACAATTTTTTTTTCAAGTAAAGCGTACTCCATTCTTGATTTACGGTAGGGGTATGTTGGTTTTGTGTCCCATTGCTTATTTTCAACACCTAGTTTCTATTTCATAAATTAACAATTCTTAATCAAAATGATCAATACATATATTGTCAAATAATGTATTACTAGTGACAATGTAATTGAAAAGATATCTCCAAACGATGGATAGTAAAAGCATCCCATGCTTCTTGGTTTATCAGGTGCACATACATCTGTGGTGGGTGAGGATTTATTTTTCCTTCAACATCTTTGAGATAAAACATTGTAAGAATTGTGAGAAAGCCTCTGTGATCCTTTCCAACATGAATTAATACAAACTTCATCTATGAGTCATCTACTATAAATGCACTCTATAAAGGATAATGAGAGTGAATCAATGTTTTTTATTTTATTTTTTAGTAAAATAAAGAAATTATATCATAATGTTACCCAAATATCTTCCCAAATAAGATTCTTAATCACGAGCACAACATTGTGCCACAAATCTATATCAATCGGCACACACTGCCAAGTGGTGAGCCTAATGGAACTACTAAACATGGCCTTGTTGGGGTTAACATGATGACCGTGTGCGTTCCATCAAATCTCAAATTTGATGCCTTTTCTTCTCGCCTTAATAAATTTTTCTAACACCATCACACTACGGTGCTCTTATTTTTTTGGGATACTGGTTATTCTCCATCTACCATTTCCATGGGTTTAACATTGCCAATATATTGTTCCCCTATATTGGTAGCATCGACCTGTGTAGAAGTTTTTTGTTCTTTTTCATTAGGAGCACCATCAGGTTGAGAAACTGGTTGTTCCTTAGTATTAGGAGCATCAACACGTGTAGAAGTCATTATCTGCAGAAGTGGTTAAACATTTAATTTAGATTACATAAATGCATCATTGAACAAATAATAATATGAGGTGACACAATTTATATTACAAAAAATATAACCTAATTATTGACCTCTTTTTTTAAATGTTTAAGGGATTTGATCCCTCTATCAAGTATCCAAATCCCTTCATTGTGGTCTCCTCTGAAATACAAGACCCCATCTACATTGGGACTACTATGAAATGATCATGACACCCTAATGAAAGGGTGATCCTAATTTTAATTTTTATCAGACCCTTCGGTGATTTTGGTTGATAATAGAACAATTGACCACTTACATTTTTTGGGATATAGATAATAAAATACCTGCACTACCTGTGATTCCATTATAAATGGTTCATCTTTGTACCCTTCCTTATTGAAATCCACTTTCACGAATCTCAATTCAACTATTTTCACACCACTCCCATTATCAACCCACTTGAATTGAAAAATCATCACATGGAATGTTATATAATACAACTCCCATATTTGTTTGATGATGCCAAAATATGACACATTCACATAAATTGGATTTCTGTCCTTGGTACTAGATACATGCATCACTTCAGCCACATGTGTAACTCCACTATTTTTCATGGTACTTCCTTCATTATGTTTATTTGTATAGAACATATAACCATAAATTACATAACCATTATAAGATAATACATTCACACTTGGTCCTCTAGCTATCCATAAAATTTGTTCTGATATTGAGTCCAAATTTTCAGATGAATCCTTAAAAATATGGTCTCAAAACCATCCTATAAATTATTGATTACGTGTATTTGATATAAATATTTCAACCTTTAATGGATTGAAATTCCTAAGAATTTCTTTGTGGGTTTCAACATATGGGGAAACCTCTAAAATGTTATACAAAATGTAAAGGTGGGCCTGCTCTTGATCTGCAATAGTGATTGTGTCAACATCTATTCCATAAATTCATTCACCCACAAGCCGCCCTGTCACGAACAAAATATGGTCGCCATCAAAATTGATGCCAAACCTGGCCTATGACAAGGCCATAAGGGAATTCCCTATCCCCATGGGCTGGCACAAGTACCCGAGTATCATATATTTTGATTTGGGAATGATTTACCTGAATGTGGATAAATAAAACATAAAAAACAACCGATAAACCGAATCTAAAAAATTCATACCAAATACAATTTACAAAAAATACAGAACTGAATACATATGTTTAAACATATAACAAGCAGTCCAAATAAAAATAAAAATAGTAGCAAAATATCCCCAAGGACTCCACACGACAAGGAGTCATCACCCACAAGCCGCCTCCACAACTCCGCACCAATAGGGACTTAGATCAAGCCTAAAACCAAAATAATAGACTAAGAACCTTTAAATAAAACCCAAGGTTCTAATCCATAAATTATTTACATTATTAACTTCAAGAATAAATGGATGAAACACTAAGAAAATTGAATGAAACCTTAAGGAAATTGAAAGAAGAAGGAAGGAGACCCACTTACTTGAGAGATCTTGAAGAAATATCTCCAAATACACTAGTATCTGAATTTGAAAACATCCAAAAATGAAATTGAGGTTTTAATAAGGCAGATAAGGTCAATTAAGAACTGAAATGGGGGAAAAGAGTAAAAATTGAGGGAGTTATTAAGGAATCAAGTTACCTTTTTAAATTTGGATGAATTGAGAAAGGTTGAGAAGTTTCGACCTAATCTGCAAAGAAAATGAGCTCCAAAGAGAAATAAACGAATATGGGGGCGTGACTATGGCTTTTGGATTGGAGTGGGATGTGTAATCACCTAATAATCATAAAAATTTAATAAGATATTAAATAAACAATATTTTTTAAAAACTAGAAATGGGCTTCCAGACTGGCTCAATTCCTTATACAAAAACCAAAATCCACCATTATTATGGATTTCTAAAAGGTCCAAATTGTTATGGTGGTGTTAATAGGACAGGGGAGGCCATGTTTGAAGTGTAATGCATGAAAAATTTTGAAAAATTAAAGATTAATAAAAAAACAAAATTTATTTTTAAATTTGGAAATGGGCTCACGATTTGGCCCACATATTGAAAACCCACCATTTATACCAAAATGCATGATAAACCCCCCCAAAAAATCAATAATGAAAATTAAATAAAAAATACCTTTAAAATAAGTAATATATGTGACAATTCTCTCCATTATGAAAACTTCCTGTCTCAGAAAGTTAACCTGAATCTTGATTGGAAAACTGGAACGAGTACTCTTACTCAACCCATGAATTCTGCTCCCATGTCTCATGTGTATCATTACCATTCTACCAAAGAACACGGACTAGTGGAATAGACTTTCCTCAAAGAAAATTTTATTGGAAGTCCACAATTCACACCGAACACTCAATAAAAGATAAATCAGGCTATATATCCAACTCCTCTCAGTTCAGTATATGGGATGGATTCGGGTTATATTTCTTCAACTGGGATACACAGAAGACATCATGGATGGATGTAAAATGAGAAGGTAAATCCAAACTGTATGACACCATTCTGATATGCTCAGTAATCTCAAAAGGTCCGACATACCGTGACGTCAACTTCCCTTACTGTCCCAATCAACGATGACCCAGGCGAGGGGCCACTTTCAAGAATACCCTATCAACCATAGAAAACTCTAAGTCTCGATGCCACTAGTTAGAATATGATTTATGGTGACTCTGAGCTATCAATAAATGTTTCCTGATCAACTTGACCTTCCCAGACGTCTTCTACACCATACTCGGCCCCAGCAGTGAGGTCTCACCTACCTTAGCCCATCATAGGGGGGGACCGACAATGCCAACCATAGAGCACCTCAAAAGGATCCATTCGAATCAAGGATTGGTAACTGATATTATAAGAAAACTCAACCAATCCCAAATGTCTATCCTAGGAACCTCCAAAGTCCAGAACACATGCACGAAGCATGTCCTCTAAAATCTGATTTTTCTGCTTTGTCTGACCATTCGTTTGAGGATGGTATGTCGTGCTCATCTTAATCCGAGACCCCAATGCCTTCTGAAGTCCTTACCAAAACCGATAAGTGAAACAAGGGTCTCTATCTGAGAGAAATACTAATGGCACACCATGGAGCCTTACCACCTCCTAAAGATACAAAGTCCCAACTCATCCACTTTAGCACTATCACAGATCAGAATGAAGTGGGATGATTTGGTCAGACGATCAATCACCACCCAAATGGAATTCTTACCCTGAGGTGTACAAGTGAAGACAAAAATGAAGTCTATGGAAACCTCAACCCACTTCCAGGTAGGAATGGGTAACGGCTGGAGAAAACTGGAGGGCCTTCGATGCTCTACTTTCACTTTCTGGCATGTGTAGCATCTCAACACAAAGTCCGCGATATCTCATCTCATAACGGGACACCAGAACTACTGATGGACATCATAATACATCTTGGAGGCACCCAGATGGAAATACTACTGAGACTGGTGGATATCCTACATCACCACCTTCCAAAGAGATGATGACATTACTGAACGGCTCTTGAAGGACAAAATGCCCTCGAGGGACGACGACCAATCAGAAGACATCTCCCCACCACGAAGAAACTACCTCGAACACTGAAAAAACTCATCACTAGGATGTTACCACTGAATCAACTCCATGAGAGAAGGATTCAATTGAACGCTCGCCAAGAATGCACCCCCAATTTGCTCCTTGGTCTCCACATGCATCTATGCAGATAGCCCCATCAAAGTCCACTCATCACTAGACTTTCTCAAAGCCTGTTCTATAAATCTTATGCTCAAGGAGCCATCCACCACATTACCCTTGCCTGAGGTATAGACAATGTCAAAGTCGAACCCCTCTAATTACGCGATCCAACGACGCTTCTTCAAGTTTAGGTCCTTCTATGAGAAAATATAGGCCAAGATTTTGTGATCAGAGTAGACCAAAAACTTCTCCCAAAGATACAAATATGCTAGGTATTCAAAGCTCGCATCATCTCTTCTAACTCCAATTTGTGGGTTGTGTAATTCTTTTCGTGTGGTCGGAGTTGGAGAGAGACATACACCAGCACGTAATCATCTTGCCTAAGCATGCACCCAAGACCCATACTTGAAGCATCACAATAGACCACATACCCCTTCCCGACCTCAGGAAAAATCAGTATGGAGGTAGTAGTCAACTGCCGCTTCATCTCCTCAAAGGATTCCTGACATTATGGGCCCCATACAAACTTCACCTCTTTCCAGGTGAGTGAGATCATCAGTGAAGCAAGCCGAGAGAAATCCCAAATGAACCACCTATAATAACTAGCCATCCCAAGGAAACTCCTGATCTTGAGCACATTCTTCAACTGCTCTCATGACATAAATGCATTGATCTTCTCAGGGTCCACTAAAACCCCCTATTTTGAGATCACATGACCCAAAAATTTTACCTCCTTTATCCAGAAAGTTCACTTTGACAACATTTCATAGAGGCTGTGATCCCGAAAAGTGACCAAAAAATTCCTCAAGTGATGTTCGTGTTCCTCCTCAGATCTAGATTATACTAGAATGTCATCCACAAACACTACAACAAAGGAATCAAGATACTGGTGGAAAACCCTGTTCATGAGTTCCATAAATAATACCGGAGTATTGTTCAATCCGAAGGGCATGACCAAATACTCAAAGTGGTCATACTTGCTTTGGAAGGATGTCTTCAGGATATCTGCCTCTTTAACCCAGAGTTGAGGGTATCCCGAATGCAAGTCTATTTTTTAGAACCAATTTTCCCCCTTCAACAAATCTATTGTAATTAATTGTTACCTTATTCAGCATTCGGTAGTCAATGCACAATCAGATGGATCCATCATCCTTTTTCGTGAACAACACAGGAGCGACCCAAGGAGAGATGATAGGGTGAATGAATCCTTTGGATTCTAAGTCATCCAGCTATATAATTAATTCCCTCATCTTTTTGGGGGCCATACGATATGAGGGAAGAGATATTGGCTGTGTTCCTGGTGCCAGATCAATTGAGAACTCCACATCTCACTCTAGGGGAAAACCTGAAAAATCATCTAGGAATACCTCCAGAAACTCATTCACTACATGAGGTAGTGAACCTTTAGGGGAAATACCATCATCCTCTAGTGTGATCAATGATAATTGGAAGATAATACTTCCCAAATCTAGGAGTGGAGGTCCTGCGCGACCCGATCGAGGATCCCATTCTCCACAAAAAACCTGACGACTCCCATCAGGTGCCGCGAAACTCACTCACTGCCTATAGAAATTTATGTGTGACTGGAAGTGTACTAGAAAATACATGCCATGTATTATGTAAAACAAATACATATCTAAGATCAAGAGGTCCCACTCCATCTCAACCCCTGACACGGAAATCGCACACGATGGGCACCTGAGACTCCGCTTCTTCTTCTTTCCCAGCGGCGTCACCAAATCCATCACAAAAGACAACAACTCGGTTGGAAAATTTAGTGGGTCCAAAAAAAGGGCAGAAATTAATGAAACAGAGGAACCAGTATCAAAAATAGAAGCAGCTAAATAAGATTCAATCAAAACGGTACCTTGAAGTGTCAATGGTCTCACCATTGATCCTGCTAGTGCCTGATCCACCGCATGGAGATGTTTGGTCTTTACCTAAGGAAGACCGCTAGTTTTTGGCTATTCCCTAAACTAGTTCTACCCATTAGATGACCCAACCCTACCACCACAACCACCAAATCGATATCCCCCCTTCCTCGATAGCTCTGACTATGGTGGAACTCCTCTTGAATCCACTGTCCCTTCCCCACTCTGAAGTGGACATGCCACCCCGCAAAAGAGATACAAGTGACCCATACCTCCACATTGGTAACAGGGATTCAGAGGAAGTGGTCATACTGGTCATATGTTCCCCGACCTCCCACAATGGTGGAACATGACCGATCTCTCATTAGAAGCCACAGATGAAAATTTCCTCGAAGAGTGGCCTGAACTACCAACTCCCTTCTTCACCTGTTCCTCTCGCTTCCTTTTCTTCTTTGAAGATATGCCACTGCCCATTACTAATACTAACCCAGAGAAAACAACCCCCCCTTTCCAGTCAATCTCCACCATGCACACCCTATCAACCATCTCAACATAGGTCTTTAGCTTAAAGAAGAAGACCTGGGAGTATATATCTGGTCATAAACCTTTCTCAAACCCCTGGGCCTTCACTTTTTCATTAGAGACGATTTCCGGAGCATACCGAACCAGCTCGGAAAAATGGTTGGCATACTCCATCATAGATAAATACCCCTAAACATGATCTATGAACTCTCAGGACCTGGCATATTCCAAGACCTCAGGGCAGTACTGTTCATTGAAGACGACCTTGAAATCTCCCCAGTACATCTGCTCATTCTTCCCAGTTTGAAGTACCGATTCCCACTATCTACGAATGGGACCCTAAAAAAAAGGATTCACACTTCACCCTAAGATCCTTAAGTGTATCAAAGAACTCAAACATGCGCTCAATCTTTTCAATCCATTCCTCTGCTTCCTAGGGTTCTATGCTACCTTAGAAGGTATGGGGCTTATTTTTCAGGAACTCCTAGGCCTTGTCCTTCCTAGAACCAGCCTCATCATTTCTAATAGGAGTTATAATAGGATATGGTTCATGTCACAATGCTTGGACATCCCAGACCACAACCTCGACTAGCCTCTGATCAATCGTTGTGGGAGAACTCTCTCTGGTTTCCTCCCATGGGTGCATGGGAGCCTTCTGGGGAGGTATGTTTCTAAAAAATAGAACAGTCAAAAAACAATAGTAAATGCCAAAATTTTGAAAATTTTAATTGAATAAATCAAATAAATATAATCTAAACACATTACATTAATAAAAGAAATAACTACTCCACCCCACTCGATGTCCACGTGTAGTCTACAGCCCACACATCTCACCTGGAAGTGTAGTTAAACAAACAATTACAATGTCCCATGATGACTCAAGTTATACCAAGAGAGGTGCGGGCCATGCACCCTACTCATGACAAAAACTCTGAGTCCCGACAATCCTAGCTCCTGTCTAGCCCAACTCATCCCAAAATAATAATATAACCCAAAAACATTAACCTCCTTTGATACTATTTTTTCATGAACCAAATCTGGTCACCATCAAAATTGGTGCCAAACCCAGCTTGGGACAAGGCTCGAAGGGCGTTACCTATCCCCACGGGCTGGCACTAGTGCCCAAGTATCATATATTTTGGTCTGGGAACAATTTACCCGAATATGGATACATAAAACATAAAAAACAAACAAAAAAATCTGAAAAATTCATACCAAACAATATTTAGAAAAAATACATAACTGAATAAAAATGTTTAAACATACAAAAATTGGTCCAAATACAAATAAAAATAGTACAAAAATAGTCCCAAGGACTCCACATGACAAGGGGTCATCACCCACAAGCCGCCTCCACAACTCTACACCACTAGGGACTTAGATCAAGCCTAAAACCAAAATAATAGTCCAAGAAAATCCAAATAAAACAATAGGTTCAAATACCTAAATTATTTACATTAGGAAATTCAAGAATAAATGGAATATACTCTAATAAAATTGAATGAAACCCTAAGAAAATTGAAACAAGAAGGAAGTAGACCCACTTGCTTAAAGAATCTCGAAGAAATCACCCCAAATACATCAGTAGATAAATTTAAAAACATCCAAAAATGAAATTGAGGTTTGAATAAGGAAAATAAGGTCAATTGAGAACTGAAATGGGGGGAAAAGAGTAAAAATTGAGGGAGTTATGAAGGAAATGAGTTACCATTTTAAATCTGGACGAATTGAGAAAGGTTGAGAAGTTTAGACCTAATATGTGAAGTAAACTAGATCTAAAGAGGGAGAAATGAATATGGGGCGTGCCTATGTTTTTTTTCTTTGAGTGGGATATGGAATCACTGAAAAAGCATAAACATCGAATAATATATTAAATAAACATTTTTTTTAAACTGGAAACGAGCATCTGGGATGGCCCAATTCCTTATACAAAAACCTATTACAACATTATTATGGATTTATAAAAGGTCCAAATTGATATGGTGGTATTAATATGTCATGTTAAGACATGTTGGAAGTGAAATGAGTGCAAAATGTTGAAAAATTAAAGAGTTATAAAAGAAATAAAATTTATTTTTAAATCTTGAAATGAGCTCACAGTTTGACCCAAATTTTGAAAACCGACAATTTCCACCAAAATACATGGGAAACCACCAAAACAAATCAATAATGGAAATTAAATGAAAAATAACTTTAAAATAAGTCATGTATGTGAAAATTCTCCCCACCATGAAAAATTTTTGTCCCGGAAAGTCAACCTGAATCTTGATTAGAAAACAGGAACAAGTACTTTTCCTCAACCCATGACTTCTGCTCCCATGTCTCATGTGTATCATTACCATGATTCCAAATGGCCATTGAAGCACATGATTCCCTTGGAGGATGATGAAAAATGAGAATATGTCTCCCCACCATGAATAAAATACCTCGACCGCTGATAAAACTCATTACTAGGACGTTCCCGCTGAATCAACTCCAAGAGAGTAGTCAACTGAACGCTTGGCAAGAACACACCACCATTTTTTCCCTTAGTCTCCACATGAATCTGAGTAAAGATCCCCATAAAAGTCCACCCATCACTGGACTTCCTCAAAGACTACATAGGAACTCTTCTGTTTAAGGCGTCGGCCACCGCGTTACCCTTGCTTGGGGTATAGACAATGTCAAAGTCGAACCCCTGCAAGTACTCAATCCAACGGTGCTGCCTCAAGTTGAGGTCCTTCTGCGAGAATATATAGGCCAAGATTTTGTGATCAGTGTAGACCACAAACTTCTCCCCAAATAGATAGTTACACTAGGTCTTTAAACCATGCATCACCGCTACCAACTCCATGTCATGGGTTGTGTAATTCTTTTCGCGTGGTCAGAGTTGGTGAGAGACATACGCCACCATGTGATCATCCTACATAAGAACTCACCCAAGAACCATACCTAAAGTATCAAAATAAAAAAAATATCCCTTAAATACCTTAGGAAAAATTAGCACGGGGGCGGTATTCAACCGCCGCTTCACCTCCTCGAAGGATGCATGACATTCTGGGCACCATATAAACTTCACCCCTTTCTGGGTGAGAGTGGTCATTGGTAAAGTAAGACAAGATAAATACCAAATGAATTTCCTATAATAACCATCCAAGACAAGGAAACTCATGATCTCAAACACATTATTCGCTTTCTCCCATGACATGACCGCACTGATCTTCTCAGGGTCCAATGAAACCCCCTACTCTGAGATCACATGCCCCAGAAATTTCACCTCCCTAATCCAGAAAGTTCACTTTGACAACTTTTCATAGAGGCGATGATCCTAAAAAGTTCCCAAAATGATCCTCAAGTGATGTTCATGTTCCTCCTTAGAGATAGAGTATACTAGAATGTCATACAAAAACACCACAATGAAGGAATTGAGATACTGGTGGAACACCCAGTTAATGAGTTCTATAAAGACCGTTGGAGCATTGGTCAATCCTAAGGGCATGAACAAATAATCAAAGTGGTTGTACTAGCTTCAGAAGGCTGTCTTTGGGATATCTTCTTCTTTCACCCTGAGTTGATGGTATCCCGAACACAAGTATAATTTTTAGAACCAATTTCCCCCTTAAAATTATTGAACAAATCATCTATTCTGGGAAAAGGGTATTTGTTCTTAATTTTTACCTTATACAACATCCAGTAGTCAATGCACAATCGGAGGGATCCTTTATCTTTTTTGATGAACAACACAAAAGCGGACCGAGGAGAGTCGCTTGGGCAAATGAATCCTTTGGATTCTAAGTCGTAAAAATATATATTTAATTATATCATCTTGGTGGGGGACATATGATATGAGGGAAGAGATATCGACTATGTTTCCAGGGCTAGATCAATCGAGAACTCCACATACCACTCTGGGGGAAAACCTGAAAAATCATCCAGGAATACCTCTGAAAACTCATTCACTACATGAGTTAGTAAAACTTTAGGGTCAATACCATCATCCTCTAGCGCAAGCAATGATAATTGGAAGATAGGACTTCCTAACTCTGGGAGTGGAGGTCCTATGCAACCCAATTGAGGATCCCTTTCTCTACTAAAAATATAACGACTCCCATCAGGTGCTGTGAAGCTCACTCATCACCTATATAAATCGATGAGTGTATGGATGTGTACTAGCCAATACATGATATGTATTATGTCAAACATATCCATATCTAAGACCAAGAGGACCCACTCAATCTCAACCCCTGACACGAAAAGCACACACGGTGGGAACCTAAGACCCTGCTCCTTGTTCTTTCCCAGGGGCATCACCAACTCCATAATAAAAGACAAAAAATCGGTTTGAAAATTCATAATGTCCACAAAATGGGAAGAAATGAATGAAATAGAGGAACAAGTATCAAAAAGAGCAGCAGCTAAAGAAGATGAAATCAAAAACGGTACCCTGAACTATCGATGGTCCCAACTCTGATCCTACTGGTGCCTGATCTACCGCATGGAGATGTATGGTCTCTGCTTGAGGATGACCACTAGTCTATGTCTATGCCTTGAACTGGATCTTCCCAAAAGATGACCCATACCTACCACCATGACTACTAAATTTAGATCCCCCCATCCTCAATAGCTCTGACTGTGCTAGCACTCCTCTTGAAGCCATTGTCCCTGCCCCACTCTGAAGTGGACGTGCCACCCTGCAAAAGAGCTACAAGTGACCCATACCTCTACATTGGTAATAGGGATTCGGAGGAAGTGGTCATGATGTTCAGATGTTCCCTAACCTTCTACACTAGTAGCACGTGACCGATCTCGCATCAGAAGCCACAGATGAAAACTGCCTTGAAGAGTGGCCTGAACTACGACCTCTCTTCTTCACCTGTTCCTCCCTCTTCCTTTTATTATCTAAAGAGCTACCACTGCCCACTACTGATACTAACCCAGATAAACTATACATCCCTTTACAATCAATCTCCACCATTCACACTTGATCAACCACCTCTGCATAGGTCCTCAGATTAAACAAGAACACCTGAGAGTATATCTATGGTCATAAACCTTTCTCAAACCTCGAGGACTTCGCTTGCTCATTAGAGACAATTTCAAGAGCATACCAAAACATCTCGGTGAAATGGTTGGCATAATCCATCACATATAAATCCCCATGAACAAGATCCATGAACTCTCAGGACCTAGCATATGCCAAGACCTCAGGGCAGTAATGTTAATTGAAGATGACCTTGAAATATCCCCAGTGCATCTGCTCATTCTTCCCAGTTTAAAGTACTGATTCCCACCACCTATGGATGGGACCCTCCAACAAGAAGTATGCACAATTCACCCAGAGATCCTTAAGTGTATCTAGTAACTCAAACATTCCCTCGATCATTTTGAGCCATTCCTATGCTTCCTGGGGTTATATGCTACCTCAGAAGGTAGGAGGTTTATTTTTTAGGAACTCCCAGGCCTTGTACTTTCTAGGACTTGCCTCATCATCTCTAATAGGAGCCAGAACATGTGCCAGTCCATGTCCCAAATATAACGAACTTATCCCAAACTACTAGACTCAGCCCTTATAAAATGCTACGTATTTATTTTTATAAAAATAAATTGAATAAATACACAACATTTTAATTTCATATCAGGATCTTTTATCAGTCTAGGTTTTGGAGAATTAGAATCTAAAAATACATATCAATACAACTGTGAATTTTTTTGAATTCACTAAATAACAAATCTTCAGCGCACTCCTTCCATTTTATAAATTCATCGTAGGATGAATGTTAAACCTATAGGAGTAATTACAATACACAGGGTGAGCGAAAAATTCCCAGTAAGGGGTTTAAAAATAATTAATAAATACCTTTAAAACATTTCCTGATAATTTAAATAAACATAATTGAGAAAAACATATTTAAAAAACAACACACATGAATACCTTTAGTAAAACCATTCTTTACCACAAAAATGATAACGGAAAATTCATTGGGGATTCCTCTCAAAAAAATAATACTTTTATGTGGGTAATTAATGGTACTTGGCAGACCATGTCCAAAATCCATACCCAAGGTCACTGGTCATTTTGTAGACTTACGGGTTCACTTCCCATAACGCCTCTTAATCTACCAGTGCAAAATTTTCAAAAAACATTTTCTCATGGTCCTGTCTTCCTCATCTATGTCCCAAAACATTTTAAAATTCTATACATAGTAATAATTCCTCCAAAAATAAAGTTATAGACATACTCAAGAGAGTTTCTTAAATCATTTAGAGAGATAATCCCATGCTTGAGAAAACCCATTAATATTTGAAACCATAAATGATATAAGTGTGTGCATGATCTAAAAATGCTTGGAATGTCGCATATGAGCTATATGATGGTCATACCTATTCATTCATGACATGGTAGATGATGCAGATGTGAGTACGCACATGAAATGATAACTTATTTCATAACTTCACATAAAATGATAAAATTTATCTCAAGCATTTGATCAAAAAAATTGATTATAGGAATTTAAACAAACATATATCCTCTAACATAAGTTTGGAAGATGATAAACACTATAAATTCTAAATAAATGAGAAATATTGACCATACTTAAGTTAATTATACTTAAATTCATATATATGTATACTGAAAATTTTAAGCTATATATGTGTATATACGCATGTATATACACACATATATGTTAACCTTTGTATAAAAATCATAACTCGGTAAACCAAAATCACACCCATACAACTATAAGATTTTAAAACTAGATCTTTTAAATCATGAAAATTTATCATATTTGAAAATTGAATTAAAAATATATTATTTTTTCATATATATATATACACACAAAATCAATTCAAAATAATACTATCACTTAAACAATTTAATAGAAAATAAATCCTTTACAAGGAAAGAAAAATCATACACTTTCACTTATAAGATTCTAGGGAAAGATATGGTTTTACACAAATATATATATATATATATATATAACATTGTATATACATATAATTAAAAAATACAACATAAATAATAAAAACCCTTACCTTGATTTTGAGAAAGTAAGATCAGTGTTGATGGAATGAAGGTAATAAGAATGTTGGTGTAGGGTGTTTCAAGGTATGCAAAGGAGGGTTATACTTATATATATTAAATTAAGGCTTGCGGAGGAAGCCTGGATTCTGAATTGTAAGGTAATCTTATTGACACAAAATACACCCAATATTTTTTAAAAAACTAATCAAAACAATCCAAAAATGGGAGTTTATCTTTTTTTTTTCAATAATCCATTTGTCTTAACATTTTTTTTATATTGTAAAACAATCCAAAATGGCGAGTCGTTACCCTTATTATATTTATTATATTCATCATCTCATTTTATATAATTTATCATTTCCTAACATATCTCTCACATATTCAAGCTATTCGGCTTTTTTATATTTTTATTTTATTCACTCATTTATTATGGTTTCCTTTTTTTGTCCCTCTTTTTTAATTTTTTGTATTTTGTGTTTTATTTAATCATTGTGTTTTGATATTTTTTTGTGACTCATGTTTTCCTTATTTTTATAATATTTTGTCTCTCTCACTTTTACAGCTCATTATTTTTTTTATTCATATTTTAACCATTTAATTTTAATACACCTCATGTTTTATTGCTCAAAACGTTTCAATATATATTTTTTAATATGTTGCACTTTTATTTTCATAAAAGTTTGAACATATTTTTTAACTTTTATATAAAAATTCGTTTTTTTGTAATAACTAAATTAAATCACAATTAATCATTTATATATATATAATATCAAAAAGTGATAATTATATATATTTATAAATTATTTTAATTTAAAAATAATAATAGTTTTCATTTTAAAAAAATGTCTTACAATTAATTATTATTATTATTATTATTATTATTGTTAACATCATTAACAAATTATAAATTCAGAATTTTATTTATATTGAAATACCCTTTTAAATAAATTAATACCAAATTAAAAAAAATTATAATAATATATTCGAAACATTAAATATTAAATCATACATTTAAAAATGAATATATTTTACCTCATTTTCATTAAAATAAAATAAAATAACTTAATGTAAATATTTCTTGAAAATAATATTTTAGTTTTATAAAATAAATAAATATATTTTTAAATCTTTCTTGAAAAAAAATTATCAAATAAATACTTGATTAAAATAATATACTATTTAAATTTCTAGGGGTGTTACATTCTCCCCCCCTTAACTAAATTGTGGCGTCGCAATTCAACCTTACACAACGGAGAAAAAAAATTACAATGAAGGAATACTTAAATTATTAATTTTGATCTAATTTTCCAAAATTATCTAGACCGTTGCTCTGATACCAACTATAACGACATGATCCCAAGCTATCAGACTCAACCCTTATAAAATGCTACGTATTTCTTTTTATAAAATGAAATTAAATAAATACAGAAAATTTGAATTTCATTTCAGGATCTTTTACCGGTCTAGGTTTTGGAGAATTAGAATATAAAAATACATATCAATACAACTGTGAAAAATTTTGAATTCACAAAACAATAAATCTTCAGCGCACTCCTTCCATTTTAGAAAGTCATTGTAGCATGATCGTTAAACCTGTAGGAGTAATTACAATAAATAGGGTGAGTGAAAAATTCACAGTAAGGGGTTTAAAAATAATTAATAAATCCCTTTAAAACATTTCCTCAAAATTTAAATAAACGTAATTGAGAAAAACATATTTTTAGAAAAAACACACATGAATACCTTTAGAAAACCCATTCTTTACCACAAAAATGATAACGAAAAATTTGTTGGGGATTCCTCTAAAAAAATAATACTTTTATGTGGTTTATTAATGGTACTTGGCAGAACATGTCCAAAATCCATACCTAAGGTCACTGGTCATTTCTTAGACTTACAGGTTCACTTCCCATAATGCCTCTTAATCTACCAGTGCCAAATTTTTCGAAAAACATTTTCTCATGGTCCTGTCTTTCTCATATATGTCCCAAATTTTTGTACAAATTCTATACATAGTAATAATTCCTCCAAAAAAAAGTTATAGCCATACTCAAGAGAGTCTCTTAAATCATTCAGAGAGATAATACCATGCTTGAAAAAACCCATTACTATTTGAAACCATAAATTATATAAGTGCGTGCATGATCTAAAAATGCTTGGAATGTCGCATATGAGCCATATGATGGTCATAACTATTCATGCATGACATGGTAGATGATGCAGATGCGAGTACACACATGAAATGATTACTTATTTCATCATTTCACATAAAATGATAAAATTTATCTCAAGCATTTGTTCAAACAATATGATTATATGAATATAAACAAACATATATCCTCTAACATATGTTTGGAAGATGATAATCACTATAAATTATAAATAAATGAGAACGATTTACCATACTTAAGTTGATTATACTTAAATTCATATATATGTATACTGAAAATTTTAAGATATATATGTGTATATACACATGTATATACACACATATATGTTACCCTTTATATAAAAATCATAACTCGATAAACCAAAATCACACCCATACAACTATAAGATTTTAAAACTAGATCTTTTAAATCATGAAAATTTATCATATTTTAAAATTTAATTAAAAATATATGATTTTTCATATACGCACACACACACACACACACACACAAAATCAATTCAAAATAATAAAATCGCTTAAACAATTTAATTGAAAACAAATCCTTTACAAGGCAAGAAGAATCATACACTTGCACTTATAAGATTCTAGGGAAAGATATGGTTTTACACACACACAAACACACACACACACACATAACATTTTATATACATATATTTTAAAAAATCCAACATAAATAATAGAAACCCTTACCTTGATTTTGAGAAAGTAAGATCAGTGTTGATGGAAGGAAGGTAATAAGAATGTTGGTGTAGGGTGTTTCAAAGTATGAAAAGTAGGGTTATACTTATATATATTAAATTAAGGCTTGTGGAGGAAGCCTGGATTCTGAATTGTAAGGTAATCTTATTAACACAACACACACCAAATATTTTTTAAAAAACTAATCAAAACAATCCAAAAATGGGAGTTTATCTCTTTTTTTTTCAATTATCCATTTGTCGTAACATTGTTTTTATACTGTAAAACAATAAAAAATGGTGAGTCATTACCCTTATTATATTTATTATATTCATTATATTCATTACTCATTTTATATAATTTATCATTTCCTAACATATCTCTCACGTATTCAAGCTATTATCCTTTATTTTTATTTTTATTTTATTCACTCATTTATTATGGTTTGATTTTTTGTCCCTCTTTTTGACTTGTTTGTATTTTGTGTTTTCTTTAATCATTGTGTTTTGATATTTTTTGTGAATCATGTTTTCCTTATTTTTCTAATATTTTATCTCTCACTTTTACAACTCATGATTGTTTTTTATTATTCATATTTTAACCTTTTAGTTTTAATACACTTATTATTTTATTGCTCAAAACGTTTCAATATATATTTTTTAATTAGTTGCGCTTTTATTTTCATAAAAGTTTGAACATTTTTTTAACTTTTATATAAAAATTAATTTTTTAATAACTAAATTAAATCACAATTAATCATATATATATATATATATAATATCAAAAAGTGATAATTATATATATTTATAAAATATATTAGTTTAAAAATAATAATAGTTTTCATTTTAAAAAAAAATGTCTTACAATTAATTATTATTATTATTATTATTATTAACATCATTAACAAATTATAACTTCACGATTTTATTTATGTCGAAATACCCTTTTAAATAAATAAATACCAAATTAAAAAAAATTATAATAATATATTTGAAACATTAAATAATAAATCATTCATTTAAAAAATGAATATATTTTACCTCATTTTCATTAAAATAAAATAAAATAACTTAATGTAAATACTTCTTGAAAATAATATTTTAGTTTTAAAATATATACATATATTTTTTAAATATTTCTTGAAAAAAAATTATCAAATAAATACTTGATTAAAATAATATACTATTTAAATTTCTAGGGGTGTTACATTCTCCCCCCTTAACTAAATTGCAACCTCGCAATTCAACCTTACACACCGGTGAAAAAAAAATTACAATGAAGGCATACTTAAATTATTAATTTCGATCTAATTTTCCTAAATTATCTAGACTGTTGCTCTATACCAACTATAAAGACATGAGCCCAAGCTACCAGACTCAACCCTTATAAAATGCTAATTATTTCTTTTTATAAAAATAAATTGAATAAATACACAACATTAGAATTTCATATGAGGATCTTTTACCGGTCTAGGTTTTAGAGAATTGGAATATGAAAATACATATCTATACAACTATGAAATTTTTTGAATTCACTAAACAATAGATATTCATCACACTCCTTCCATTTTAGAAATTCATCGTAGCATGACTGTTAAAGCTGTAGGAGTAATTATAATACATAGGGTGAGCGCAAAATTCCAATTAAGGGATTTAAAAATAATTAATAAATCCCTTTAAAACATTTCTTGAAAATTAAAATAAACGCAATTGATAAAAACATATTAAAAAAAACACACATGAATACCTTTAGAAAAACCATTCTTTACCATAAAAATGATAATGGGAAATTCGTTGGGGATTCCTCTCAAAAAAATAATACTTTTATGTGGGTCATTAATGGTACTTGGTAGACCATGTCCAAAATCCATACCTAAGGTCACTGGTCATTTCTTATAATTACGGGTTCACTTCCCACAACGCCTCTTAATCTACCAGTGCCAAATTTTCAAAAAACACTTTCTCATGGTCCTGTCTTTCTCATATATGTCCTAAAACATTTCCCAAATTCTACACATAGTAATAATTCCTCCAAAAAGAAAGTTATAGACATACTCAAGAGAGTTTCTAAAATCATTTAGAGAGATAATCTCATGCTTGAAAAAACCCATTACTATTTGAAACCATAAATGATATAAGTGCGTGCATGATCTAAAAATGCTTGGAATGTCTCATATGAGGTATATGATGGTCATACCTATTCACGAATGACATGCTAGATGATGCAGATGTGAGTACGCACATGAAATGATAACTTATTTCATAATTTCACATAAAATGATAAAATTTATCTCAATAATTTGATCAAACAATATGAATATAAGAATTTAAACAAACATATATCCTATAACATAAGTTTGGAAGATGATAAACACTATAAATTCTAAATAAATGAGAAAGATTCGCCATAATTAATTTGATTATACTTAAATGCATATATATGTATACTAAAAATTTTAAGCTATATATGTTTATATATGCATGTATATACACATATATATGTTAACCTTTGTATAAAAATCATAACTCAATAAACCAAAATCACACCCATACAACTATAATATTTTAAAACTAGATATTTTAAATCAAAAAAATTTATCATATTTGAAAATTGAATTAAAAATATACGATTTTTCATATATATATATATATATACACACACACAAAATCAATTCAAAATAATAAAATCTCTTAAAAAATTTAATAGAAAATAAATCCTTTACAAGGAAAGAAAAATCATACACTTGCACTTATAATATTCTGGAGAAAGATATGATTTTACACAAATATATATATATATATATAACATTGTATATACATATATTTTTAAAAATCCGTCATAAATAATAGAAACACTTTCCTTGATTTTGAGAAAGTAAGATCAGTGTTGATGGAAGGAAGGTAATAAGAATGTTGGTGTAGGGTGTTTCAAGGTATGTAAAGGAGGGTTATACTTATATATATTAAATTGAGGCTTACGGAGGAAGCCTAGATTCTGAATTGTAAGGTAATCTTATTGACACAACACACACACAATATTTTTTAAAAAACTAATCAAAACAATAAAAAATGTGAGTTTATCTCTTTTTTTCAATTATCTATTTGTCTTAACATTGTTTTTATATTATAAAACAATCCAAAATGGTGAGTTGTTACCCTTATTATATTTATTATATTCATTATCTGATTTTGTATAATTTATCATTTTCTAACATATCACTCACGTATTCAAGCTATTCTCATTTTTTTATTTTTATTTTATTCACTCATTTGTTATGGTTTGATTTTTTTTCTGCCTTTTTGACTTTTTTGTATTTTGTGTTTTCTTTAATCATCGCATTTTGATATTTTTTTGTGACTCATATTTTCCTTATTTTTCTAATATTTTATCTCTCTCACTTTTACACCTCATGATTATTTTTTATTATCCATATTTTAACCTTTTAATTTTAATAAACCTCATGTTTTATTACTCAAAACGTTTCAATATATATTTTTTAATATGTTGCGCTTTTATTTTCATAAAAGTTTGAATTTTTTTTTAAATTTTATATAAAAATTCGTTTTTTTGTAATAACTAAATTAAATCACAATTAACCATATATATATATATAATATCAAAAAGTGATAATTATATATATTTATAAAATATTTTAATTTAAAAATAATAACAGTTTTTATTTTATAAAAATGTCTTACAATTAATTTTTGTTTTTATTATTATTATTAACATCATTAAAAAATTATAACTTCACGATTTTACTTATGTCGAAATACCCTTTTAAATAAAATAATACCGCATTAAAAAAAATTATAATAATATATTTGAAACATTAAATATTAAATCATACATTTAAAAAATGAATATATTTTACCTCATTTTTATTAAAATAAAATAAAATTACTTAATGTAAATATTTCTTGAAAATAATATTTTAGTTTTATAATATATATATATATTTAAATATTTCTTGAAAAAAATTATCAAATAAATACTTAATTAAAATAATAAACTATTTAAATTTATAGGGGCGTTACATTCTCCTCCCTTAACTAAATTGCGGCCTCGCAATTCAACCTTAAACACCGGAGAAAAAAAATTACAATGAAGGCATACTTAAATTATTAATTTCGATCTAATTTTCCAAAATTATCTTGACCGTTGCTCTGATACCAACTATAATGACCCGAGCCCAAGCTACCAGACTCATCCCTTATAAAATGCTATATATTTATTTTTATAAAAAGAAAATGAATAAATACACAACATTTAAATTTCGTATCAAGATCTTTTACCGGTCTAGGTTTTGGAGAATTATAATCTAAAAATACATATCAATAAAACTGTGAAAAATTTCAAATTCACTAAACAATAAATCTTCAGCGCACTTCTTCCATTTTAGAAATTCATCATAGCATGACTGTTAAACCTGTAAGAGTAATTAAAATACATAGGGTGAGTGAAAAATTCCTAGTAAGGGGTTTAAAAATAAATAATAATTCCATTTAAAACATTTCCTAAAAATTTAAATAAACGTAATTGAGAAAAACAGATTTAAAAAAAACACACATGAATACCTTTAAAAAAACCATTCTTTAACACAAAAATGATAACAGAAAATTCATTGGGGATTAATCTCAAAAAAATAATACTTTTATGTGGGTCAGTAATGGTACTTGACATACCATGTTCAAAATCCATACCTAAGGTCACTGGCCATTTCTTAGACTTACGGGTTCACTTCCCATAACACCTCTTCATCTACCAGTGCCAAATTTTCAAAAAACATTTTCTCATGGTCCTATCTTTCTCAACTATGTCCCAAAACATTTTCTAAATTCTGTACATAGTAATAATTCCTACAAAAATAATGTTATAGACATACTAAAGATAGTTTCTTAAATCATTTAGAGAGATAATCCCATGCTTGAGAAAACCCATTACTATTTGAAACCATAAATGATATAAGTGTGTTCATGATCTAAAAATGCTTGGAATGTCGCATATGAGCTATATGATGGACATAACTATTCATGCATGACATGGTAGATAATGCAGATGTGAGTACGCACATGAAATGATAACTTATTTCATAATTTCACATAAAATGATAAAATTTATCTCAAGCATTTGATCAAACAATATGATTATAGGAATTTAAACAATCATATATCCTCTAACATAAGTTTGGAAGATTATAAACACTATAAATTCTAAATAAATGAGAAACATTGACCATACTTAAGTTAATTATACTTAAATTCATATATATATATATATACTAAAATGTTTAAGATATATATGTGTATATACACATGTATATACACATATATATGTTAAACTTTGTATAAAAATCATAAATCGATAAACCAAAATCACACCCATACAACTATAAGATTTTAAAACTAGATCTTTTAAATAAAGAAAATTTATCATATTTGAAAATTGAATTAAAAATATATGATTTTTCATATATATATATATATACACAAAATCAATTCAAAATAACAAAATCACTTAAACAATTTAATAGAAAATAAATCCATTACAAGGCAAGAAAAATCATACACTTGCACTTATAAGAATCTTGAGAAAGATATGGTTTTACACAAATATATATATATATAACATTGTATATACATATATTTAAAAAAATACAACATAAATAATAGAAACCCTTACCTTGATTTTAAGAAAGTAAGATCAGTGTTGATGGAAGGAAGGTAATAAGAATGTTGGTGTAGGGTGTTTCAAGGTATGAAAAGGAGGGTTATACTTATATATATTAAATTGAGGCTTGCGGAGGAAGCATGGATTCTGAATTGTAAGGTAATCTTATTGACACAACACACACCCAGTATTTTTTAAAAAACAAATCAAAACAATCCCAAAATGTGAGTTTATCTCTTTTTTTTTCAATTATCCATTTGTCTTAACATTGTTTTTATATTGTAAAACAATCCAAAATGGTTAGTCATTACCCTTATTATATTTATTATATTCATTATATAATTTTATATAATTTATCATTTTCTAACATATCTCTCACGTATTCAATCTATTCACCTTTTTTTTATTCACTCATTTATTATGGTTTGATTTTTTGTCCCTCTTTTTGACTTTTTGTATTTTGTATTTTCTTTAATCATTAAGTTTTGATATTTTTTGTGACTCATGTTTTCCTTATTTTTCTAATATTTTATCTCTCTCACTTTTACAACTCATGATTGTTTTTTATTATTCATATTTTAACCTTTTAATTTTAATACACCTCATGTTTTATTACTCATAATGTTTCAATATATATTTTTTAATATGTTGCACATTTATTTTCATAAAATTTTGAACATTTTTTTAATTTTTATATAAAAACTTCTTTTTTTTTGTAATAACTAAATTAAATCACAATTAATCACATATATATAATATCAAAAAGTGATAATTATATATATTTATAAAATATTTTAATTTAAAAATAATAATTGTTTTCATTTTAAAAAAATGTCTTAAAATTAATTATTATTATTATTATTATTAACATCATTAACAAATTATAACTTCACGATTTTATTTATGTCGAAATACCCTTTTAAATAAACTAATATCAAATTAAAGAAAATTATAATAATATATTTGAAACATTAAATATTAAATCATACATTTAAAAATTAATATATTTTACCTCATTTTCATTAAAATAAAATAAAATTACTTAATGTAAATATTTCTTGAAAATAATATTTTAGTTTTATAAAAAAAATATATTTTTAAATCTTTCTTGAAAAAAAATTATCAAATAAATACTTGATTAAAATAATATACTATTTAAATTTCTGGGGGTGTTACACCAAAGCTTGGACAACCCGAACCACAGCCTCGACTAGCCTCTGATCAATTGGTGTGGGAGAACTCTCTCCAGCTTCCTCCTATGGATGCATGGGAGCCTTCCGGGGAGGTATGTTGCTACAAAATGAAACAGTCACAAAACAATAGTCAATACCACAATTCTGAAAATTTTAATCGAATACATCAAATATAAATAATCTAAACACATTACAGTAATAAAAGAAACAATTACTCCACCCCCACCCGATGTCCACGTGTAGTCTGCAGCCCACATGTCTCACTTGGATGTGAAGTCAAACAAATAATTCCAATGTCCCATGGATACTTGAGGTCTACCAAGATAGGTGTAGTCCAAACACCCTACTCATGACCAAAACTTTGAGTCCCAACAGTCCTAGCTCCTGTCTAGCCCAACTCATCACAAAATAGTAATATAACCCAAAAACATTATCCTCCTCTGATACCATTTTCTCATGAACTGAATTTGGTCTCCATCAAAATCAGTTCCAAACCCAGCCCATGGAAAGGCCATAAGGGCATTCCCTATCCCCACAGGATGACACAAGTACCCGGGTATCATATATTTTGGTTTGGGAAGGAATTACCCGAATATGGATACATAAAACATAAAAAACAATTGATAAACCAAATCTGAAAAATTCATACCAAACAAGATTTATAAAAAAATCCAGAACTGAATATATATGTTTAAACATACAACAAGTGGTCCAAATACAAATAAAAACAACAGAAAAATAGCCCCAAGTACTCCACATGGCAAGGGGTCATCACCCATATGCCGCTTCCACAACTCCGCACCACTAGGGACTTAGATCAAGACTAAAACCAAAATAATAGACCAAGAAACTCCAAATAAAACCCTATGTTAGAAGACATAAATTCTTTACATTATTAACTTCAAGAATAAATGGAATAAACCCTAAGAAAATTGAATGAAACATTAAGAAAATTGAAAGAAGGAAGGAGACCCACTTACTTGAGGGATCTTGAAGAAATCGCCCCAAATACACCAGTAGATAAATTTTCAAACATCCAAAAATTCAATTGAGGTTTAAATAAGGAAGATAAGGTCAATTGAGAACTAAAATGGGGGAAAATAGTAAAAATTGTGGGAGTTATGAAGGAAACAAGTTAACTTTTTAAATCTGGACGAATTGAGAAAGGTTGAGAAGTTTCAACCAAATATTCAAAGTAAAAATTCTCTAAAGAGGGAGACATGAATATGGGGGTGATCCTATTGCTATTGGTTTCATGTGGGAGGTGGAATCACTGAAAAATCATAAAAGTTGAATAAGATATTTAATAATTTTTTTTGAAACTAGAAATTGGCTTTCGGGCTGGCCCAATTCCTTATACAAAAACCCAAATCCACCATTATTATAGAATATTAAAGGGCCCAAATTGATATGGTGGTGTTAATAGGTCAGGGTAGGACATGTTGGAAGTAAAATGGGTGAAAAATGAAAGAGTTATAAAAGAAACACAATTTATTTTTAAATTTTGAAATGGGCTCACAGTTTGTCCCAAATTTTGAAAACCCACCATTTCCACCAAAATTCATGGGAAACCCCCAAAACAAATAAAGAATGTAAATTAAATGAAAAATAGCTTTAAAATAAGTCATGTATGTGACATTCCCAGTGTGATTATATTTCGGTAGATCAATGATTTCTATATAAGATAGATAACCGGTATAGAATTCAACAAATTCCTCAATAATATATCACTATACAATAAAAACTTCTAAAAAACATCAATTTTTGACATACCCTTTCAAAATATTCATATACCATTCAATGGGGTACATCTATCTATAATGTACAGGACCGAATTGTTGAATATCTCTTACCCAGTAAACCATCATATCAAACAATTATGGTGGGAAGAACATTTCCAATTCATATAATATGGAGATAATTTCTTTTTCCATATCTAGTAATTTCACTAAGGCTATGAATTTTCTGCATATTTATTTGAAAAATAAATATATATTGGTTAATATATGATAGAAATTCTTGGAAAAAATTCAGCGTAATGATTCAGGGATTAGATCTTGCATTAAAACATGATAGTCAAGTGATTTCAAACCCTTTAACTTTAAATGAGTCATTGAAACAATATTCTGGATATTATATGAATACCCCTTTGGAATCTTTACATCATTAATGAAATCTCAAAACTAATATCTCTCCTACCTGGAATGAGTGTAAGTAGATGGAGTAAAAAAATTCATTTTTTCACCCTTTATTAGTGTTAACTCTACTCATTTCCCCATTTCAATAATATCCAACCTAGCCTTAATTCCATCATTTGTTTTATCAGTTTCATTTAGTAATGTGTGAATGAAACTATCACACACATTTTTTTTCAACATGCATAACATCAAAAAAATTTCTAACGTACAAATAATTCTAGTATGGTAATTCAAAAAAACTGATCTCGTTTTCCAACCAGTTTTCATAAGATTTTTCCAAAAAAGGTTCACCAAAATAAATGTCCATATCATTTAACTTCTCAATCATTTGATCACCTTTTAGTGGAGACAGTTTTGTATATTCTTCTGATCTCTCATCAAGTGATGTCATCCAAGATCGATACTTATGCCATCGGGGTATAAATCTGCAATGTCTGAGAAACACCGTCTTCAATGAATGTTTCAAACTAATTAACCATGCATATTTTTTCACAAAGGAGACACCCTTAAGTTCCTTTAATGCTAAATCTTAACAAATTTTCACAAGCATGAAAGTTATTTATCACCCCATAAAACATTCCTAAAATCATCATTTCTATAAGTATCATACAACGCAACACCTAAATCACACAATAACTTCAAATCATTGATCAATATATCCAAATAAACATCAACATCATTACCTGGTTGTTTTGGTCCTAATATAAGCATAAATAACATTATTTATTTTCATTTCATGCATAACTATGATGGAAAGTTATAATTTACCAACATAACCAACCATATATTGTGAGTGCTACTTTGAAAACCAAAAGGATTCACTCCATCTGTAGATAACACAAGACGAAGGTTTCCCAACCTGTTTCCAAATTGAGGATAACCATGATAAATTATCTTCCACTAATGAGAGTCTATTTAGTGATGAAGTTTCCATTATTTATTTCTTGTACCTAGGTTCCACATCAATTTCCTTGCAATATCCTCACCTCCATATAGGATTCTAAACCTTGTAATGATTGAAAACTACCATAAAACTTTCATAGGACCCGATTCATCTTTCTTGTATCGATAAACATCACACTTTGGTAGTTATTTAAGAGATTTTTGGTCCTTGCGAAATGGTAAATAGTCATTTAGACAGGCATGTATTTTTTTAGAGATCATACCCATTGAATGTAGCATTTGTTTAGAATCATATATTTGTATAGGAATACCATTATATTCTGGGATCATATCACCCAAGAGAGTAATTAGTTCAATAAAACTAGCATCACTTCATCCATTTCTTTCATTTAAATTACACAACTTTAGTATGAGTAACAATTCTATATATTTAGTGCAACCAACACACAATGGTGTCTTTGCACACCTCTTTAACTTCTCAATTTTTTTTGACAATCATGAAGTTCATCTTCAATCATCATTGTCATTTACTCAATATGATCTTCATCATCTTTCACATCTATAATCACATTCTTGATATGATCTTGTTCATTTTTCACACTTGTAATCATATTAGATGATCCATAAAACATAGTGTTATCCTAATCACTAGCTACATTCAATTTTCCCCCATGTTTAGTCCAAAATTTATAACTTTTATCTATTTCATGACATATCAAGTGTTCTTATAACTCTGATAGACAAATTAGTCTTTAATAACAACAACTTAAACATGAAAAAAGGATCATATTCATGATATTTTTCAAAATTGATGAACTCTTTCACCCTATATTCATAAACTTTTGTCATATGATTGAAATCCATCCATTTTTGATTAATATCCATCCTATCTGATTCAGTAATATTAATATTTAACAAAATTAATTAATACATAAAAGTGACCTTTCAAATAAGGGGAACCAAATATTTGAATGTTTCAAATAAAATCAACATGATTGGAAGGAAATGGGTATTTGAATTTAAGAAAAAAATACTCCACTGGTGGTAAGTGTTATCTTATGAATTCATCCACAATGATCATCGATACCTAGTATGGGGTGAATAATACTTAGGGTAATTCAAGAAACATATGTTAATTTGTAAAAGATATGGGGGATGAGTCTTAGGTACGAAAAGTAAATAATAAATATTCGGGAGATGAAGTTGATGAGGATAAAATTGTCTCCTTAAATCTAAATGTTCCCAGGATGGGGAGATAGAGAAGTACTGAACAACATTTCTTAGTTTGCGGTCTAAATTTAAAAAATGTAGCAACAATAGTCTAATCCCTAGAATCATCAATGTTCCATAGATTTGGTTAGAGTGGGTGGTTTTCTTATATTATACCATGGTAATACATTGCTTCCCTTTTCTGGTTTCATACGTTATATAAAAAACAAACCAATCCCTAATTTTATGGATGTATTTTTATAAGAGGTCAGTAACCAAAGTGAAAACCTAATTCAAGTGGGCGATGTGGGAAATTAATTCAACTTATGTCTTAACATAGGAAGACAATTATGGAATAGATATATTGATCATATTAGCAAAAAAACATGAGTAGGATTGTAACGTCCCGAGTCCGGAGCCCCTCCACTGGTGCCCCGTACCCGATTTGCCACATGACCTCAAGTACGTTTCCCCAAACACCAGAGGCTTCCGACTAGCAGCTAGGGCCTTGGTGAGTCGGTGGGGGAAACTATGCCCTCATTCGGTAAGGTATACAAGGTAATAAAATAACAATAAACAGCGGAAGCAGTAAACAACATGAATAACAATAGAAACCAAACAATGGAAACAATGTAGATATATAACTATGATGACAATGATGCAGCAGGTACAAGTATCTAAGGAAAACAGAAAACACAACAACGTGCTGAAATACAACTGAAACCAAGTGCAAAAGAAAAACAAAGTAAGCTCCTCAGCATCGCGAGCCACAGCTCGGTCCCATGCTCCCCAGCTCCTGGTGCAGTCAAGATCCTGAAGAAGAAAGACACTTTCCCTTGTCTATACTTGTAGCAACATAGTCTACTTGGGCCCAAAATCATGGCCCAAATAGAGTGTGAGATACAATCCCAGTAGGAAATCACCCAAAGATTTGTACCTAACAGTCAATGAATACATGGATGTAACAAAACAAGAAGCATTAAACAGGAAAGCACAAGCAGCTAGAATCCATAGTTCTAACAAGTAAAACACACAAGTAAGCAGTCAGCAACAAGAAGAAGATAGGTAATGCTCTGGGTAGCTCTCACAGTCTAACCCCTATGGTTTAACCTCTGAGTACTAGCAACCCTCTAGGAGGCACACATAGTCTCACCCCTCTGGTTTAGCTACGTAATTAAGCAGACTCTCTGGGTAAGCACTCATCGTCAATCCCCCCTATAGTCTCGTATCATGCTAAAGGCTCTCTGGGGAAGCAGTCAACATCAATTCCCCCTGTAGCCTGCATCGTGGATCTACAGACTCTCTGGGGAATCACTCAACGCCAATTCCCCCTGTGGTCTCGCATCGTAATTAAAAGACACTTTGGAGAAGCCCTTCCATCAATTCTCCCTTTGGTCTACTACTCTAGGTTCTCACAGTCCTGAGTATAACTAAACATGATCAGTGCGTATATATCATCCAAGTAAACCTCAAGAACTACTTTTCTATCAACTAAGGCTCAACAGCAATAATAAAACAAAAGTTCCACTATCCTACAACTAGGCATGGCAACTGGAAAAATGCCAAATAGGTAGAACAAGCATGACAAAGTAATCTGAGCACAAAAAAATTACTCTAATCACAATCAATAACCTCTACTAAAGCAAACAAGCAAAGAAGGAAAACAGCAGGGGAAAAACAGGAAACACGCAATACCTTGTTTATAGGTATTGGTGGAATTTGCACATAATATTCATCAACTTTTTATAGGAAGGCAAAAACCACCTACCTCGATACTAGGAGATCGATATACGTGAACCACAATGACAGATTCCTCTTAGAACAACATAGATTTGAGAAAACGCACAAAACGTTCATCCCACGATATCTTGAAAACAAGGAGGAATCAAGAAACAAGGATCAAGCAGAAGGAAGAACTCACCGCTGTGATTCCAACGCAATCGACCGTGCTTGAATCAGAGAACGGACGGCGAGGCGGGAGCTCAGGGAAGATTCGGCCGTACGGTCGCTCTCAGACGGACAAAAACTGGAGAAGAACATGGTTTTGGGGGTTAGGCGCGACCCCGGTCCGTTTAATGAAAAAAAAGAAAGTACACGACGTGTACTTCTTGGGTACATGACGTGTAATTCAATTTTTCCGTACTCCAAATTTACCGGCCTCCACCTCAGCCTTACACACCGTGTGTGTGGCCCGGCATGACCGACACACGTCTTCGAGTCGGGGAAGAGTACACGACGTGTACTCAGAAAGTACACAGCATGTACTTCTGAAATTTCCAGAAAACTTATTTTCCTTAAAAACTCCAGAAAAAGGAAAACATACCTAAACGAAGATCCGGGTTCTTACAAACTTTCCCCCTTAAATAAATTAGTTCCCGAATTTCCCTAACGAGGTAGAGAAGAAGAATCCCCGAACAGCTCCGGCCACTGCGATCGTACATCGGCCTCTCTCTCCCAGGTCTCGTCTTGTACTCGCCTGTGCTTCCATAGCACTCATACCAGAGGAATAGACCGTACGCGGAGAACCTTCATACTACAATCGACAATCCGGATAGGATGCTCCTCAAATGATGAATCCGCTTCAATCTCAACTTCCTCAGGCTGAAATCTGTGAGATGGGTCTAAAAAGTAACGTCAGAGCTGAGAGACATGGAAGACGTTGTGCATGGCCCGATACCTCTGAGGTAGCTGCAACCGATAGGTGACAGGCCCCACTATCTCCAAGACCTCAAATAGCCCGACGTACCGCGGTGAAATCTTACCCTATCTCTGAATCCTCTTGTGTCCCAACCTCGGTGTGACATGCAGGAAAACCTGATCACCAACCTCGAACTCCAGAGGTCGTCTCCACTGATCAGCATAAGACTTCTGTCGAGACTGTGTTGTAGCCATCCTCTTCCTAATCATCTCTATCTGTTCTGAAGTCTCCTGAACAAGATGAGGTACCAGCAAAGCTGTCTCTCCTGCCTCCAGCCAGCATAAGGGTGATCGACATGGACTACCGTACAAGGCCTTGTATGGTGCCATTTGAATGGTCGCCTGAAAAATTTTGTTGTAGGAAAACTCCACCAGAGGAATATGCTTATCCCAGGAACCTCCAAAGTCAAGGATGCAAGCCCGGAGCATATCCTCAAGCACCTGGATCGTGCGCTCGAACTGGGCATCAATCTGGGGATGGTATGTTGTACTCAAAAGTACCTGTGTACTCAAGGCCTACTGAAGTCCCTTCCAGAACTAAGAGGTAAAGCACACATCTCTGTCTGAAACAATAGAGTGCGGAACTCCATGCAGAAGAACGATCTCTCTGATGTAAAGTTGTCCCAGATCATCAACACTAAAGGTCTCCTTGATCGGAAAGAAGTGAGCAACCTTTGTAAGTCTGTCAATGACAACCCAAACAGCATCGTTCCCTCGAGGTGATCTCGGCAACCCGATCACGAAGTCCATCTCAACATCGTTCCACTTCCACTTCAGAATGGGTAACTGCTATAAAAGGCCTGCTGGTCGCTGATGCTCTGCTTTTACCTACTAACAAGTAAAACATCTCATGAAAAAACCATCAACATTCTTCTTCATACCTGGCCACTAATACTGGCGATGAAGATCCTGACACATCTTGGTGACACCAGGATGAACTGCCCAAACATAGGAATGGAAATCCCACATCACCTCCTCGCGTATGTCTTCCGGCACCCATACGCGTCCCTGGAAACACAAGATCTCATCCTCGCCCACTTTCCATCCAGGAATAGGGTCCTCTCCTGACACACTCCCCCACAGGATTAAGCCTTCCGAGTCTGATAGCTGCCTCATCTGTACCCGATCAAGTAGCATGGAGGTAACAGCTACGGAAGATAGAAAGGTCTGTCCTCATCTGTCGTGCATCTCCAGATGCATCTCAAAGAACAGATCCATCAGCTGCCACTCACCACTGGCCTCCTGAACTTCCTGAATCTGAGTTCTCCTTCTCAACGTGTCTGCCACAGTGTTGCGCTTTCTCAACATATAGGCAAGATCGAAGTCAAAAGACTGTAGATACTCAACCCACCTGCACTGCCTTAGATTCAGATCACGCTGAGGGAAGATATACTTGAGACTCCTATGGTCAGTGAAGACCACAAAGTGCTCCCCCAGAAGATAGTGTCTCCAATAGCACAAGGCATGAACAATACCTTCCAACTCCAGATCGTGCATAGGGTAGTTCCTCTCATGTGGCCTCAGCTGCTGAGACCCATACGCAACGACTCCATCTCCCTACATAAGCAGAGCTCCCATCCCGATACCCAAAGCATTATAGTAAACAATGTAGCTCTTTCCTGGCTCTGGCAAGACTAGTATCGGTGCTGATGTCAACCTCTCTTTCAGCTCCTGAAAGGCTGACTCACAAGAATCTGACCATAAGAAATTTCCCCCTTCTTAGTCAGACCTTTCAAAGGTGATGCTAGACGTGAAAATTCCTGAATGATGCATCTGTAGTATCCATCCATCCCTAGGAAGCTCCGTACCTCAAAAACGTTCTTCGGCTGCTCCCAAGATACTATAGCTCTCACTTTCTCTGGGTCCACAGATACTCCTGCCTCTGAGATGACGTGACCCAAGAAGTGAATCCGATCCATCCAGAAGTGTCACTTAGAGAGTTTAGCATAAAGTCGATTCTCTCTTAGTGTACTCAGAACAATCTCAAGATGGGTGGCATGGTCATGTCGAATGTGAGAGTACACCAAGATATTGTCCACGAAGAGCACGACGAAGGAATCCAAGTAAGGATGGAACACTCGGTTCATCAGTGCCATAAAAACTGCAGGTGCGTTCGTGAGTCTGAAAGGCATGACCGTATACTCATAATGACCGTACCTACTCCTGAAGGCTATTAGAGGTACATCTGATGGTCTAACGCGCAACTGATGATAACCATACCTCAAGTCGATCTTCGATAACACCCAGTATCCTCAAAGATGGTCGAAAAGGTCATCAATCCGCAGCAATGGATATTGGTTCTTGACTGTCAACTGGTTCAGCTTTCGATAATCCACACAAAGCTGAAGGGTACCGTCTGTCTTCTTTGCAAACACGACAGGCGAACCCCAAAGAGAAGTACTGGGTCGGATGAAACCCTTAGCCTGTAGCTCCTCCAACTACTTATTGAGCTCCTGCAACTCAGGTGTGGCCATCCTATAGGGTGGAATGGACACCGATGCCGCTCCTGGCACAAGATCAATAGAAAAGTCTACCTCACGCTCTAGAGGAAAACCTGAAAATTCTTCTGGAAATACGTCCCTGAAGCGATCCACCACTGGAGGAAAATCCAACTGTGGAGTCCCCTGATCATCCAGATAAAGACTAGCAATCTGGGCTGTCACCCCTCCTAGCCCAAGATGCTCGAGTCCCATCCGACTCACCCGAACGTCCCATTCGCCTCTATGAAGAAAAGATTGACCCTCTGGTGAGATGAAACCGACTCTGCGACAATAACAGTCAACGACTTCCTGGAAGGGAATCAACCAGTCCATTCCGAGAATGAAATCATAGCCTATCATCTCTAGGACATAGAGATCCCATAAGAAGTGATACCCTGCAACCTTGATAGGGAACTCTCTACACTGGCGTACACTAGATGTCCTCGTCCCCAAAGGTGTGTCTAGTGTCAACGAGTTGGCAGAAGAAAAGATGCAGAGTCCAAGGCTCTCCAAAATGGCAATAGAGATAAAACTATGCATAGAACCAATATAAAAAAGGGATGAAGATAATACTAAGGCTACTAAAATCGTACCTCGAACAGTAGAAGAGCCAAGATCCTGCTCATGATAAGTCAGCTCCACGACGAAAGACTGGCCTGCACCACGGTCCTGCGCCCCTGACTGACCACTCTAAGCTGAACCTCCCTGCTGGTGCTAAGGAACTAGTGGCTGACCGCCACAGCCTCAACCTCCACCTCAACACGAATGGCTGGAAGAACTCCAGTTCCCTGACTAGTGAGAGACTGGTGGGGCTGCTCCTGAATGAGGAGTCATGGAAAAACCCCGGTCACCTACTGCTGGTGAGAAAACCTGGCAGAAACGCTAAAGGTGACCCATCTTTCCACAAGATCGGCACTCCATGGGGTCTCTCTGGCACTGCGGCCTCATGTTCCCTGTCCGAACACACTGATAGTATGTCACCGGGCTGCCTGCTGATGCGTCTCGCTTCCTCGAATCACCACATGTAGGCTCTCTACGGCGCGTCTTGCTGTAATCTAAAGGAAAGCTAGCTCTGGAAGCAGAACGACCCTGACACGCAGCTCCAAAGTCTCTCAGATTGCGCTCCTCAATCAGTGCCTGATTGACGATGGAAGTAATGGAAGTCAGTTGGAAGATATTTACCTGCGAGCGGATCTCCCGTCTGAGTCCATCCTCAAACTTCCTTGCTAAGAACACCCCACTCCCATTCCGAATGGGTGTAAAATGCTACAGCTCAGTGAAATGAGAGGAATAATCCATGCTAGATAGAGTACCCTGCTCTAAGATCATGAACTCCCGGGCTCGATCGACCCTCAGGGTCTCCGGGTAGAAGTAGTCATAAAACACGCGCTGGAACTCCTCCCAAGTCATAGCCTGTTGCTGACCCACCTGTGAGATCACGTCCCACCACCTCTTAGCGGAGTCTCGAAGAATGTAGGTGGAGAGCTTGACCCGCCTCTCTGGAGGCGTCTCTAGATGCTCGAATATAGTCAGCATGGCTTCCAGCCATGACTCTGCAGCCTGAGGTCCTCCCTCCCCCAAGAACGTGGGAGGATGCTGCTACTGAAAGACCCGCGTCAAGTCTGCCATAGACGAGGCAGGAGGCAGTGCTCCCTGTAAGGCCTGCATCATCCTCATGAAACCTTCCCTAAACTGCGCATCAGTGCCTGTGACTGGTACAATAATTGGTGCCAAGGCTGGCTCGGCTGAGGGATTGACAGGAAGTCCTTAATCAGCCCTGTGTGGCATCTGATCACTGCTTGACGACAGACATATGACTGGAGGACGTCTCAGAGTCATAGATATGAAATATTAAAAGCACACCTTAGATCAGGAAAACAAGGAAAGAGAACACAAGAGTACAAAACGGGAACAGGGGAAGAAAAACACACAAGATTGCAAAACACGACTACATGGTGTGTATAAAACTACACGGTGTGTCTTCTTAATCCCCTAACATGGGCATGTACTCCTACCCTACAAGTCATGTACACTACAAACTACATGGCGTGTTGACCCCCACACATGGCGTGTACTTGAAAACTATTCCCCTTCTCGAGTATCCTTACACGGCTAACCCAAACGGTCTGACTCCACCCGAGACTACACGGAGTGTTTGAAACAAACACGGCGTGCACTAGGCAAGGCTTCGGCAGTCTGTGTTGTTGAGTACACGGCCATCTAAACGGCTGGACCTTACACGGCGTGCTCCAAAAAATCATGGCTTGCATAGGAAAAGGTGACACTGTTCTGTGTTGTTCGTGACACGGCCGGGTGCCTGGGTAAGACTACACGGCGTGTTCCGAACAAACACGGCGTGCTGAAAAGAAGGTCATGTCAGCCCGTGTTGTTCGTGACACGGCTGGGTACTTGGACAGGACTACACGGCGTGTTCCCTATGGACATGGTGTGCAGAAAAGAAGGTCATGCTAGCCCGTGTTGTTTGTGACACGGACGGGTACCTGGACAAGAGTACACGGCGTGTTCCCTACGGACACGGTGTGTTCTACCCAAGATTCCCCGACCCATGTTGTTAGTGACACAGCTGGGTACACAGCTCCGAAATCACATGGCGTGTACCAATGGTACACGACGTGTTCCCGAAGTTACTCCCACGACACCGTGTTCTGCTCACACGGTCAGTGACATGGCCTGAAAACTACACGGTGTGTATCTAAAAAGTACATGCCATGTATTCTGGGTTTTTCTGGGCAGTAGCTCAAAAACTACACAGAATTCTAGAAACACTAAAAACACGGGAAAAGATGCCAAATTCTGATCCGTGAGGGCCCATAACACCTCAAGAACCAAAATTCGGCGTTCATTTTTTTAAGCAAGGAACAAAACAAAAAGTTTCCTAACATAACATCAAAAAATCTATCAAGCATCTATCACAACAGCATGCATAATCTACACAGAGCCTATCACAATAGTATGGAATCGCTAATTCACCCTAGATGGCATGGCAAGAATGCATGGAATGTGATTCCTACAAGTTTCAATATGATTCATGAGACGACATACCCTCATCTCATCGGGTTGTGACAGAAATAGAACCGCAATATCAAAACAGTAATCGCACAAGTCGTGTGAATCACTCTAGGTGAAATCAGATCAACTATAAAATATCAAAACAAAAAAAACTACAATAAATGAGGTAGAATGAATTTTCCCTATACACAAGTTAGCTACTCCCGACCACAGCTTAATGCCATATACCGAATCCATCCTATCCCTGGATAAAGTCTCCAAATAGTAAAGCAAGAGAAATGAACTCCTCTGATACCACTTTTTAAATTACTGAGTTCGAATCCCCTCCACTAGTGCCCCATACCCGGTTTTCCACATGACCTCAAGCACGTTTCCCCAAACACCAGAGGCTGCTGAGTAGCAGGGAGGGCCTTGGTGAGTTGGTAGGGAAACTATGCCCTCATTAGGTAAGGTATACAAGGTAAGAAAACAACAATAAACAGCGGAAGTATTAAACAACATGCATAACAACAGAAACCAAACAATGGAAACAATGTAGATATATAACTATGATGACAATGATGCAGCAGGTACAAGTATCTAAGGAAAAAAGAAAACACAACAACGTGATGAAATACAACTAAACCCGAGTGCAAAAGAAAAACAAAGTAAGCTCCTCAGCATCGCGATCCACGGCTCGGTCCCATGCTCCCCAGCTCCTGGTGCAGTCAAGATCCTGAAGAAGAAGGGCGCTTTCCCTTGTCTATACCTGCAACAACATAGTCTGCTTGGGCCTAAAAGCACGAACCAAACAGGGTGTGAGATACAATCCTAGTAGGAAATCAACCAAATATTTGTGCCTAACAGTCAATGAATACATGGCAGTAACAAAAAAAGAAGCAGTAAACAGGAAAGCACAAGCAGCTACAATCCACAGTTCTAACAAGTAAAGCACACAAGTAAGCAGTGATCAACAAGAAGAAGACAGGTAACCCTCTGGGTAGCTCTCACAGTCTAACCCCTATGGTTTAACCTCTAAGTACTAGCAACCCTTTGGGAGGCACACACAGTCTCACCCCTCTGGTTCAGCTATGTTATTATGCAGACTCTCTCGGGAAGCACTCTCCGTCAATTCCCCCTATAGTCTCGTATCATGCTAAAGACTCTCTGGGGAAGCACTCAACATCAATTACCCCTGTGGCATGTGTCGTGGATCTACAGACTCTCTGGGGAAGCACTCAACGTCAATTCCCCCTGTGGTCTCGCATCGTAATTAAAAGACACTCTGGAGAAGCCCTTCAGTCAATTCTCCCTTTGGTCTATTACTCTAGGTTCTCACAGTCCTGAGTATAACTAAACATGCTCAGTGCGTGTATATCCTCCAAGTAAACCTCAAGAACTACTTGGCTATCAACTAAGGCTCAACAAAAATAATAAAACAGCAGTTCCACTACCCTTAAAAATAGGCATGGAAACTGAAAAAATGCCAAACAGGCAGAACAAGCATGGAAAAGTAATCTGAGCACAAAAAAATTACTCTAATCACAAGCAATAACCTCTACTAAAGCAAACAAGCAAAGCAGACAAATAGCAGGGGAAAAATAGGAAACACGCAATACCCTGTTCATGGGTATTGGTGGAATTTGCACATAATATTCATCAACTTTATACAGGAAGGCACAAACCACCTACCTCGATCCTAGTAGATCAATATACGTGAACCACGACGACAGATTCCTCTTAGAACAACGTAGATCTGAGAAAACGCACAAAATGTTCATCCCATGATATCTTGAACACAAGGAGGAATCAAGAAACAAGGCTCAAGCAGAAGAAAGAACTCACTGCTGCGATTCCAATGCAATCGACCATGCTCGAATCAGAGAATGGACAGCGAGGTGAGAGCTCGGGAAATATTCGGCCGTACGGTCACTCTCGGATGGACGAAAACTGGAGAATAAGATGGTTTTGGGGGTTAGGCGCGACCCCGATCCATTTAATGAAAAAAAAGAAAGTACACGGCGTGTACTTCTGGAGTACACGGCGTGTACTTCAATTTTTCCATACTCCGAATTAACCAGCCTCCACCTCAGCCTCACACACTGTGTGTGTGGCCCGGCATGGCCAACACATGGCTTCAAGCCAGGGAAGAGTACACGGTGTGTACTGAGAAATTACATGGCGTGTACTTATGAAATTTCCAGAAAATTTATTTTCCTTAAAAACTCCAGAAAAAGGGAAAACACACCTGAATGAAGATCCGGGTTCTTATAAGGATCACTTATAAAGAAAATGTTTGTGACCTATCAATACAAAAAAGAGAAAGGTATATGATGTTCTCAACATTCCTTAAGTAATTTTTTTAACTCTTCACATAATAATTTAGAGATACAATATACCCAATAATATAAGATCATTTATTAATATAATTGTGGGCCCATGAAGTAGTATTAAAAAAATGGGTAGAAGTATATTATTTCTATTATTGATAAATTTACACTAATTAAATCTATTTTATTTGTGAGATATAGATCATAGGATCTAAATATGTTTAAATGTTTTGGGAGAAAAGTAGATAAGGATTGTAATTTCACCTTATAGATGATCCAGATAGGTAATGGTATGAAATTTATAAGGGGGACAATTGATGATTATTTTGAGAAGCATGCTACTCACCATGAACATAGTGTACCATATACCACACAATAAAATGGGTTTTTAAACAAAAGAATAAAATTTTAGTTGAGATGGCTTGAACATTTCTTATAGGGAATACTACATTATAAAAAAACTAATGAATTTATTCACTCCAATTTCAAATCACAAAAATCCATTTTAAATTCAATGTGAAATTTAATAGATTCGTTATTTAGATCATCATTGAAATCCAAAATTTCATCCCCATTGTGAAATATCATAAAAATCCATTTTATTAACTTTAAAACCAATAATTTACCCTTAAAATCACATTTACATTATTAAAAACTAATTAATATTTTCCTAATAAACCATTGGGAAACTTTATATTAGTTTTTAAAAATGATTTTCACTACTAAAAAACATGTTACCCTTTATTTAAAATCACTTTTTAACAAAATTTTTACCCATTAAAAAAAACATTTTTTTTGGAAAATAAAACACAAAATTAATTTTTCAAACTAACTTAAAAAACTCACTCTTTTAAAAACCAATCCATTTCCATTTTGAACAAATATTTCAAAATTTTAACAGTACCCAACCCTCATTGAGAATCTTAGCTCACCTATTATATAGTATAATATGTATAAAAATCTACGTATATATATTTACATTAAAAAAATAAAATCTATATTATTTGAAAACCATTTTCATAATAGAAAATATGACTATTTAATATAATAATGGTCTCATAAATAAAAAAAATTAAATTATTATATTTTTTAAAATATTTTCATTACTGAAAACAAATATAATGAATAAAATTTGATTAATGGTTCCAATAAACATGAAAAATAAAATTATCACCATGACTGAATCACAGAAAGAAGTGGTAATTTCACTACAAAAAATGATTGTAAATTATTAAAAACTATAAAACATAATAATGAAAATGATTCTTCAAAAAAAAATTGAATTATAAATTAAAATATAATCAATTTTCTTTTGTAATTTGATAAAAAAATTCAAACTAAATTTAGATATAGGTTATTGAATACTAGAACATGGTTTAAAACGTGTCAAGTATCAAACTGAGAACCTAAGTGGAGGAGGAGGAATTGATAATAAAGAGAGAAATAGTAGTAACTCTTCTAGAAGTGAATCCAACGTGAGTAACTCTGCATGGATGGGATATACATTTACAAAGGGGGAAATAATTATAAATCGCATGATGAATAGAGTGACTCTTGATCATGTATCTATTTATGAGAACATTGACTACAGGCCACAGTTTCGCGATTGTGTGATCTCATTCCAACCAAGTAATTGCAGAAAAGACCTATACTTTTTGATATTTCCTGACTATATCTTAATCATGTGATATGCTAACATAATTACATGATTTTATAGCCCTAATCCCTTCACATAGACACTCCGGCTATGCTGTTGATAATGGGACCCTCCCACGGTCGCTCAAACTCACATGAAGCACCCACCTTCCCTCGTGTAACCCTCATTTAGGATGGTTTTCATGCAAGAAATAGGAAAACAAGGGTGGTGCAATGTGGTGTAGGGGTGTAGTACGTGGCTACATGGTGCATAAAAACATGAGGAAGTCGATTAGTCACACAACTTAGATATGTATAGGATCGATTCGTCGATGAAGAGTAAGAGCGGCAATGACAATAGGGTTCAACGACCACATCAGATGCAATCAGGTTCTGTGATAACTTGAATGCGTGAGAGATGGGACTCTCTTAGGATTCTTTTTTAAAAATTGGGTAATGTTTTTTTCAACGCTTTCCAAAAAGCACTGACAAAGACTACTTTTATCAGCGCTAAAAATGTAAGCACTGATAAAGATCTAATTTTAATAATATATATTTATTTATAATTATAATTATAAATAAATATATTTTAAAATATTTATATATATTTATAAATATTTTTATATATTTATAATTAAATTTATATTATTATATATATTTATAAAATTATAAATATAATAATTATATTTATTATTTAAATATATCTATTATAATTTTATAATTATTTAAATAAATATATATATTTATAATTAAAATTATAAATAATTTTTTTATAATTTTTTATATAATTATATATATATTAATATATATATAAATATATTTGTAAAATTATAATTAATATATTTATTCTCCAAATGGATTAGTAATGGATTTGAAGACCAAATCCATGACTCCAAATTTATTAATAAAAGAAACATACAAGGAGGAGAATAAGTCAAACAAGGCAAAAACTACCCACACAAAAACAAGAAGTCACTTCCTGCAATTTCTTATGTTGCCTAAATTCTTAAGAATTATCCTTCTTCCATTTGGGTGTTGTCCTCTCTGCTATGTCTTGTCTTGTTATGGGGGCACATGATCCTATTTCGATGATGATGGAGAGGATTCTTCCATGGAATAAATCCTAAACTTCCAATAAAGACCCCGATAGTCCATCACTAGGTTAGATCGAAATCCATCATCAAAATTAATTGTTGACAACTTTTTCATAGTTAGATATTCATTGAAACCAAAAACATCTCGTTCCATCATGGAGTAGATGGATTCATGTTGCAAGAAGAACCAATCAGCCGCCTTCTTACCGATGCCTTTAATAGGCCTTTCACCTTCAATATCATTAGGATGAATGATATGAGAATTATAAATATATTTATTATTTAAATATATATATATATATATATATTATAATTTTAAATATATAATTATTTCATTATAATTATAATTATAAATAAATATATTTAAAAATATTTCTATAGAATTATAAATATATTTATACCAAAAACATGCAGACCATGGGTTGAACCATGATATTGAAATTTATTAGAAATAAAAAAGAAACAGAGATACCAAGGGAGGGGGAGAAGAAGTAAATAACAACACTTCTATAAGAAACAAAGCATAAATCTTCTCATGAAAATAATTTCTAAAATCATCGACCACATCTACCTCTCAGATGATGACCCCTCCTCCAGGTCTTGGGTTGTTTCCATGTCCCATCATCATTCATCAGGGTTGTGTCTAAAAATGGATAAGGTCCCTAATCACTAGTCAGCATTAAGACCTTAATAGTCTCAGTGCTAAAGGAAGGTGCATGAGCACTACCAAAATCTTCACAAAAAACCTCCATGCTTTTGGACTTGTTTAAAATTTCAAGCATACTAAGATTATATTTTCCAGATTCCATGGACCTTAGATTTGATTAGCTTTTGCATCAAAATTTTGCTTCCATTTTTTGGCTCTAGAGGAAATTATATGCTTCTGAAAGAATTAATGATCATAAAATTCTTGTTCCACCACTTCATCAACTAAGTGCTTCTCATTAGATAACCCTTTAGTGACTGTATCCATATAAGAGGGTGATTTCATGTTCACATCAATGGGTATTTCACCCCATTTAACACTAAAATTCGAGTATGTCATCACCTCCCACTTGTCTTTGTAGAGTGTAGTAGGCTGCTTCATCTCTTGAGGTGAGTCCAAGGCCTATAGTAGACGATCAGATTAAGATCCATCTCCTACTTGAGTTCTGATTTCAGTATGATTCTCAGGCATATCTGTTATTTTAAAAATCCTCTCTATGTCTTGAAAACTAACTTTAGGAGCATTTAAAGGGAGAGCCTCACTGCCATTAAAACCATCCATGGTAACATTATCCTCACCATGATACGTGCCATCAAAATTTACATTATCCCGATGCTCCTCATCATGTTCATCCTATATACAAGAGGCAGTAGGATGTGAGTCATGCCCAAGCTTCCCTGGGTGATTATTTAAATCACCTTTATCTATGTCAACCTTGACACACTCTCTATTCAGGGAGGTCTTCCCAACAATGCCATCCACCTGGAGATCCCCTGACACCTCCAACCTTCTAGTATTGGCATAATTTCAATATTTTTCATCATTGCTTTATTTATGCCTCTTCCTACAAACATATTACCCATTTACATTCTTGTAGAAACAAGCACAAATAATGTCCCTTCTACATGACTCAATGGAATGAACAATGAATTTTCACTTAGAACAAAAATTTGTAAGTTTTTCATACACAATAAGCAGATTAAACTCGTTAGTTTCATTCGCTAAAACCACTTTTTCAGTTAATGTCAAATTGAGGTTAACTTCTACAAGAACCCTAGAAAAATATCCACATATATATTTTTCGGTCTCTTTGTCCATTTTAATGGGAACCCCTAGAGAGGAGGCAATGTCAAATAGAATTTTTGGATGCCAAAATCTCCAGTTGAGGCAAAAACATTTACCCAGACCTGAGTAAAGGTGTTCCTGACTTTAAAGGGATTGAAATTAATGTCCCATTCATATATACTCAAATATCCAGGATTTAAATATACCATATCAAATCCCCAGGTCCTATTTTTCAATTCCTCATTTAGAAAAAGAATGTGATAAAACCCCTGTTGATCAGAATGAACTTCCAATCAGAGAAACCCCAAATCATAGAAAGTCAACGGATCAGATCTGGAGTTTTCTAGACTTGGTCATCCTTAGAAATGACTAATTTCACAATAATGGAATACTTACAGGACTCCAACCGGTCAATAATCGCATCTTTTCTCGAAAAAACACATGCCACACTACACTTCTTAGCATATCTACTTGAATCGGAGCGCTGAAGCATAGACAATATTCGATGATTTAGGTTTTTACCTTCATTGACGAGTTTCGAAGCTTCTATTTCCTCACAAACATTAACCCTACCACCAAGATCACTACCGTTAGTAAAAAGCCTCTCTATTTCCACTGGATCATCCTTTGGAAACATCATTTTGAGATAGTAGTTTAGTAGTCGCCATGGAATCGCCCACAGGAAACCCTCCCAAGCGCAAGCCCCATCATAAATATATTTATATATTTATATATATTTATATAATTATATATATTTATATCAATATATAATAATATAATTATAAATATAATAACTATATTTATTATTTAAATATATTTATTAAAATTTTATAATTATTTAAATATAAATTTATTTATTTATAATTATAACTATAAATAAATATATTTTAAAAGTGTTTATATATAATTATAAATATATAATTATAAATATATAATTATAAATATATAATTATAAATATATAATTATAAATATATAATTATAAATATATAATTATAAATATAATAAATATATTTATTATTCAAATATATTTATTATAATTTTATAATTACTTAAATATGTATTTATTTATTTATAATTATGATTATAAATAAATATATTGACAAATTAATTATATATAATTATAAATATATTTATATAAATATATATTTATTGATATATAATTATAAAAATAAATATATTTATTATTTAAATATATTTATTGTAATTTTATAATTATTTAAATAAGTAAATATTTATTTATATCTTTATAAATATATATATTTTTAAATTATATATATTTATAATTTTTTAATTAAATATATTTAAATTAAAAAATTATTAAAAAAATAATTTAAATAGATTAATTGTAACACCCAGACTCCAGAATCCTGGAGCTGGTACATTATTTTAATACATTGACATGATTACAAGGAATCAAGTCCCGAACGATAGATAGTTTAGCAGTCTTGGAAAATAGATTACAAACATGAACTTTACATTACAATTTCGAACATAAAATACAACATAGATAATCCATTTAGAACGACATTATTCTCCTAGCTTAACCCTGAATATTAATCATAAAACACTTCTTAGTATCCTGAGAAAATAAATCATAAGAAAGAGGTGATATTAGATGCTCAGTAAGGGTAAACAATACAACAAATGCTTTCATAAATAAGAATAAAATTTTAAGGCAAGGTATAAGACTGAGACACAATCCTTTTAAACATAATCATCAGCATAACATGAAAATAATGAATCAAATAATTCCAAATAAACATTCACATGGATATTATTTTAGTTGAATAATCACATGTAATATCAATAACTAATCTTATAATAAAGGGATGCATAATGCTGGATATCTGAAACATACTGTCGAGGCGTCAACCAAGACATCCAAAAAATAAATGGTTAAGGCTTCAAAAAAATCCATATCTAAAAACAAATGAGAAAGGCCTCAATTAATTTTATATCTAGTTTGTCTCATGAGACCAACTGATGCATCGAGAGGCTATAACGGGCCCCACCCGTCACTTACTAAGTCCAATACATTCCTCATATGAAAATGGTGATACATAAACAACATACTCATTCATATTCAAAACTAGTATACGAATTATGGATACTTTAACTTTAAACCATGAATGGTATCTAAATAGCACATACACAATCAAACATATCATAAAACCTTCAATATAATATGGTATATTGTATCATAATAAATTAACCACAATTAAGCATAAAATCCAACAAAGTATTTTGAAATAGATGAAAATAATATAATAAAATCATTAAAACTCTGAGAAAAATATCCCTTTGAAAACATTTAAAAGCCACGAAATTTATAAAAATGACATTTAAAATAGATTTTGGAATCAAATTGTCCCATTCCACTTTATTTTTTTTGAAAGGAATTAAAATTTTAAAACATTCATGCCCATATAAATAAATCCTTGAAACCATTTTGAAAACATGGACATTAATGCAAAATATTTTAAAAAATAAATCTTTAAAACATTTAAAACAATATTTTAGTTAAAGAGTCCCTTACATAAAACCATAAAAAGATTAATTTTTGAAATAATTTGGATGAACATAAGAATAGAAATAAAATTTCCTTTATAATCCTTTTATATCCATATAAATAGTTATGTAAAATAGTATCAAGAATATTGCAATGGAGAAAGGATTAATTCTTTAAACATTCAAAGCATCCCATACCACATTGAACATTTAAATCATAGGTATGATATCTTCAAATGAATATTTAAACACCATAAATATAAATGTATTCGTGATATGAAATACAATAGGGGAAGTACATACACCACACACAAGAAATAGGTGGTGAACATGGCTTATATCTCACGAAAATTAAAAGTGAGACGAGATTCCCTTACCTTAAGTTCGATACTCTCCATACGTGTCTGAAACTACTGTATAATGGTTTTAAGAATATTATTAATTTGTACCAGAATCATAATAATATTTATGATATCAATTATGATTCATTTATGACTTTATATTGCCCCGTTTATTAATAATTCCCACATTAAAGCAATATTTTGGGTAATAATCAGTTTCTTTATCATACGTGTTTTGACTTGTTATTCTTGATCATATTACATAGATCATGACTTACTTCCAGAATGTATAGCATGATTTATATATCATATATATTCAGAATATAAATATATATAATAGAGATATATATATGAAATGGAATACACTATTAATGGAGACAGTAGGCTGTAAGTATGCATTAACATTATTTCTATTTTCTTATCATATTGAATGGAAGTAAGTGAATGAAATATATATAGATAGATAGATACAGACACACACACACACACACACATTTATATATTATTACAGTAGAATTATTATTCAATATATTTAATACTTATTCATACTATATATTATTATAATCATTATTGAATAGTGAACATGGAAGATTAATCTCATCGTGTCATGGAGACGGTAATCCGTACATACGTACAAGCGAAGATATCACTTCCTTAATAGTTAAATGGTATAAAATTGGATGGAATGTGATTTTAAAGAAACAATATCATGTTATATTTATTACTTACATCCTTTATATTCATCGTTATACCAATGGAAATAAAGTTTACATGAAAAATAGTTTACAACACGACGTGGAGACGGTAAGCTGTACGCACACACGCATGGTGATATTGTTTTTCATAGGATGGGTAAAAGGAGGAATATAGTTGTCCCATAATCATAATAACATCTTAGAATATATTATATGTTGGATTTATTAATTTAGTATTTAAACAACTTAGTAAGTGGAAGTAGAATAAGAAAATAACTTTGAAAGAGTTTGATAAAATGATTACCTATTTTCAGGTATCTCCTTTTGATTTGCACAAAAAGACTCCTTAGGTTGGATTTCTGCCCAAAGTGTGCACTATATAATGAAGTTAGGGAAGTTGGGAGATTATTTGATCATATTTTGGTCGAGAAAAGTGGATTGATAGGTGTGTGGATGTGGGTAGAGGTTGTGACCTTTTATAAGAGGGAGGAGGGGCACTTTAGGAAAGTCTTGAAATATAAATTTATTATAAATTAAATTTCAATTGAAAATGGTCCAAAACTCATTTAATTCGAAGATAAGATGAGGATAGTTTGAAATATTCTCATAAAATAATTTGTAGACATGTATTGAATATTTTTTAATCCTTATCATTTTGGTTCAACCCTTATTTTACCCTTTTTAATCTTACCGTGATATCATACTATTTAGAATTTGCGTGTTAATATAATTACCATAACATATTAAAAGACAAAAAAGTGTCATTTATAACATATTAGGAATTATCCTAACCACTTGGTCAAATATTATATTTTTAGATATTTTATATCATTTAATAAACAATTTTATATTTAAAGTTATGAATTATCTCAATTTTTGACACTATTCAAACTTGATTTTTTACAAATACATAAAAAATTGATTCCTTAAAAAAATAAATTGAATAAATACTAAAATGTTATATTCAACTATAAAATTCATGTATGACATGAATTATCTCAAATAATATCTATTTTAATATTTATAATATCATTTATTTGAATCTTTTATTAATGAAGCAATCACTACATCATCATTGTGTCATGATTAAATTTATTTATTTAATATCTAAAAATTATAAGTAAAATACCATGATGTAGGAAATATTTTTATCTTTCTAATTATTATTTATAGTAAAATTTATTACTTATATAACCCCATATTAAATTTGTTTTATCAAGAAGATACATGTTTATGTTATATTTCCCTTTACTTTAAATTAAATGCCATAAAATGTCATTATCACACCCAAGTGGCTCCTAAAAGAGAAAAGTTCGGCCTAAGGATTTTTCTGGTATCCCCTAACTCATCCAATATTATTAGGACACGTTTTAGGGTAGTTTTATATTATTATAATATTATTTTTACCTTAAATTACCCTATTTACCCTTAACTGCGGTAAATAAAAATTATTACTAAAGTTACTATTCATAATGTCCAAAAATAAAAGGGACCTATTTACATATTTTGTAACTTTTGATTAAAAATATGGAATTAATTTTTATAAATTTTAAACACAGAAGTTGTAGTAATTAATTTAAAATTAATCCCCATTATCAAAACGAGAAAACAAGTTTTTAAAAGTAAAAACCATCAAAAGAGAGACACGTATTTATATCAAATTTAAATATGAAATTACTTCCAATGAACTAAATTATATTAAATTATAAAAACTTAATATAATTACACTTTAAAACCAATTAAAAGAATAATAAAACCATATAAATAAATTAGATGAAAAAGAAATTTTGAATTAAAATGCAGTATTTTTCACTATTCATTAAATTATGAAAGTTATCAGAAAACACCAAAAAATTATCCAAACAAAATTTTCATGTCCCAATTATATATAAGAATTTTATTCTATCAAATTAAATATATAATATTGTCAAATATTGGATTTAAAAATGGTTCGCCATTAAAAGGCTGTAAAACTGTATTTTTTGAAAAATACTTCTTTTATCTGAAAAATTGAATTTGTTCTTATATTATGTTTAAGAAACACATAATATGAATGTTAAAATTATATGGAATATATACAATTAAAAATGTGGTTAATACTATTCATAACCACTTTCTAAATGACTAGTTTGATAGATCGTTATGTGCTTGAACTCGGTGTTACGTGTAGCGCAAGCTATTGAATTATTTAAAAAGAAGTGTACCGTGGAAGCTTGGAGTGTTACATTAATTATATAAATTTCAAAAATATTTTAAATGTTAAAACATAATAAATAAAAATGAATAAATATTATTCATATAAATTACAAACATATTAAAAATATTACTTGTATAGTAAATAAATATATGTATAAATAAATATTAAAAAATGATTAAATATATTTTCAAAATTATTAATGAATATATAAATTATATATATTAGGTGTTTGTGGGTCCAATTACAATCAATCACACACACACTCACACGCCAATTCTAACCCAGTCCATAGCCCCCCCCCAGGGATAGACCAGACAAAGCCCTGATTATTATATATATATATATATATATATATATATTATGGGGCAACCACAACTACCCCCTTCCATCACACCCCCACAGTCAGGCCCTCCTTCCGCACATTGATGTCATTGGCTTCATCCACTGAAGGCAGTAGTTCCCCAACCATCTCACCCCTCGCCGTTAAGTGGGGGCTTCTCCTCATGACAATATCACCAGCCCCACACCAAAGGCACATTGTACACCTGTTCTTGCTCATTCGCCTTGCAGAGACGACACCAGAAGCCGTTACCCTGCCGCACTACACCTCCGCTACGTGTTCCCTCTTTCATCCTAGGTAGGAAGCCGTCAAAAAATAGCAACTCCCGCCATCCCTGTTGAGAAACACCACATAGATCCGAACGCCGCCTTCTTACATGGCTGTGCGTGTGCCCAAACCATACATCATCACCATTCCTCCTCCACATCAGTCCGGGGCTTATTTCGCAACGCCAACGTTTCCAGCCTGTTTCCATTCCTGTACCAACTCTGGGCGGGGGAACGTTGACCCCCCAACATCACCCCCGCTGAAGCATGGAAACCTCCACCACCCCCACCAACGGGTAAGGGCACATCATCACACCACCATCACAAATAATGCCTAGGAATTGATCCCAGGTGATTATGCTGTGAGGGGAGAAAGTGACCAACTCACCAGCAACCAAGTATCTTATTAATTAATATATAATAATAAATGAATAAATAAAATTAAATAAGTTACAAAAATATTAAAAAACTGATTTTGTAATGTTTACATGAATTAAAAACATACATATGTACACATATACATCTACACAAATGTATATACACACATACACATACATACATGCAGTTATACATGTACATATATTTTAAATTATTTAATATCAATATAAATATATATCTAAATAAACATATTCATTTATATATTATATAATTGTTTAAATAAATTATTACTATATTATATTTATTTTAATTATGTACACATTTTGTAATTAATGTATATAAATAAACTATTAATCATTTTGACTAATATAAATTTAATAATTTTATATATATAAAATTATGAAAACAAGATTCATTTTTTATTAAAAGTTATACAAATAATATTTATATATTAATTTATATATATATACATAAACTTATTGTAATATAGATATTATTTAAAAATATAAATAAATAAATAAATATACACACACACACACGAAAAAGGTATATCTAGAAGTAGTAACTCCCAAAATTTTATTAAAGGTGAAAGAAAAAGAGAACAAGCAAGAAATAAAATTAGCGGGGTCATACAAAGATACATGCCATCATTTAGAAAAGTAAACTGCATATCAAAAAATGCAGGATAATTTCCATAACCATAATTAGAATCATCAGCATCACCAGTAGTTTCCCACTCCGACTGTGAATTATAGTGATTGAGGATCCCAAGGATCCTCTCCTTGGACCTTTCCTGCTCTAGAGTGAGCTAGATCTTTGATTCCTTGGAAGATGACCTGGTAGACACATTCCTGGGTATATTAGAGTTATCGTTTTGTAGCCTTATTTTTGGAGGAAACAGAGATAATCCTTCATTGCTTCCCATCTTGCTCTTTCCATTTAGAACAACTTCCTTAAAGGAAACAGGGTCACTAATGCCCATGGATCAGAGATGAGTGGTGTCAAATAAAACCTTCCACTAGTCCTTATCATTTCCATCATCTGAGACATTAACCCATTTACCAGACACTTTTGAAGAACTGAATACATTCTAAATCTCTTGAAGACAATCCATGCTCTATTGAACATCAGATTTCGGAGACCCATATTCTTGTAGAACATGTCCTGAAATGTCTGCACCCAGGGGCTACATGATACAACCTTGATCATCACTTTGTGAAGGAGAGTACCCTGGAACAACACCAACAACCTCATCTGAAGATTGTACCAACTAACCATTGTGCTTTCCATCCTATATTGTGCATTGCATGGAAATAAAATTAGAACTAAAAACTGACTAAAAAGGTTCTGATGCAACTCTAAACTGATTCAATTCAACACCCCTATAAACACCATATTTTCCCCCTGCATTGTCATTATATTAAAACAGGAGGGACCAACACAGAAAATATTGACAGGATTTCCATTTACACTACTTCTTCAATATGGTTCCTAAATAGCTCTTTTACCCTTGTCTTGCTTCCTACATCTATACACAATATACCCCCTCAGAGAGCGTAATGAATAGAGAATCTCCCTACAACACTTCTCCCTTGAATTCTTAACCATATTGCATCCAACACAATATTCAGGCTGCTTCTCAAAAATGAATTTGAGATCAAATTACTCATTCTCAGTTGAGATGACAACCTTTCCAATAAGAGTGAAAGAGGAATCAACCTTCACGAGTATCCTTTAAAAGTGCTCGAAGCGAGCTTCCTTCATGGCTTTGTCCATCTTAAAGGGAACAACAACCATTGAGGCAATGTAAAACATGATCCTTGAATGACAGAGAATCAATATCATCCCAAATACACTAATATAAACTCAAGATCTACAATTATTGAAATAAAACAGATTGAATTTGGCATCCCACTCTTGAATATAGAGTATACCTAGACCAAACACAATCGAGAAAAACCCCTAAGAACACCTCTTCAGACTGTCAAAAGGGAAGATAATGTGGAAGTATCCTTGACTAAGTGGAATAATATTCCAATCATTAAAACCCCACCTCTTCACAAGTTGATGGAGAAGGTCAACCACCCTCTAGGGGTTCGATCCCGAAGGAAAAATAACCCTAACAGTGATTGAAAACTTACAAATCTTGATATTTTCAGCAATATCATCCTAATTAGAAAAGAGGTGAGCCATCAAACCTCTTCTGATGACTTGATATAAGACCCCATATTTGATAGATGCTAATATTCAATTACCATTTCCTTTAATCACCACTTCCTTCATATTAGAAGCAACAACCTTCATCCCATTTATATAATTCACCTTCTGAGCCAAGCCAGTGAGGATTCCCCTTGTCGGTAACTCAATTTCAATATCATGAGGGAAGACCATGGAGGCTTTAATGCCCCAACTGAACCAGAAAATGATCTTGAACTGATGGGACCTGTAGCTGATGGAATATGACCCAAGTATACTGATCTACAACCACCATCCAACAATGAACGACAAGAAGACGAGCGGTTGATTTGCTGCCGACTGTCAAAATCACCAACCAAAAATGCAGATGAGATCTTAGAGAAGATAATAAGGGAAAACGAAGAGCTTGGTGCTACCATCCTACCTTGAACAGAAATGGGAATGCCTTAGAAACCCTAAAAAAACCTAGATTGGCCACCAATAGTGAGGCATGATACACAGTGGTATCCCCAATCAATAGATCTAGCAGAGGTGTTGGGGCATCGACTATGACCAAAGGTGGAAGCCGCCTCTAGATCGGTGATTAATGTTTGTCATTGAGCACAGTAGAGGAGTGTTGAGCTAGTGGAAGGGAGAGTTCCTGGTCGAGAAGGAGGTGACACCTCTCAAACCCTTAGTTATATATATATAATTATAATTATAAATAAATATATTTATAAATATTTTTATATAATTATAAATATAAATATACTTATATAATTTTATATACATATAATTATATATAAGTATATAAGTATATATAATTATAAATATAATAATGTAGTTGGGGTGATGCCTGAGCGGTAAACCCCATAAGCCTGCATCCAAAAGACCCAGGTTTAAAACCGAGCATAGGCTATTTCTTGAGTTACAGTAACAACACTATAGCAGGGCATTATAGCATTACTGTAGTAGCGGTGACACTGTAGTGACAATGGGTACTATAACAAGAACTATAGCGGTAGATGCACTATAGCAGTAACTGTAGCAGCCCGGGTACTACAGCAGTACTATTCACCAAATGGGCCTTTGGGATAATAAATGTGCTTTTAAGCCTAGATTTAGGGATTTTAAGCCCTAGGGCCTTCGACCCATGTTCATGGGCCACTTGGCCTTGGGCCTACAGGCTATGTAATGGGACTCCTTGTACTCTAATAGAAAATAGGACTTCGCCTTTATAAATATAATATATATATATTAGTTAAATATATTTCTAATTATTTTATTTTAAAAAACATATATTTATATTTATATCCAAATGATGCAAATCATGGATAAAATCCATGATCCCAGAAAATTTATTGAAAAAGAAAGTACAAGATGAAAGAAGAAAATGGAGAAAGAGTACAAAGGCTAAACATGGTGATCTACCACCATACACAATAATGGGAAATAATCATCTTTTATGTCTTTCACTTCTTGCTCGAGAGCTGCCCCTACCCCTCGGGTGTCTTCCTCGCTTCCACTGTTTCAGTCTCTTCCATGTGGTCATGTCTCCCATATTTAATGATTCATCATCCTCATTAGTGGGCAAAGAATGATCAACAACATTCACATGGACATAATCAACCAGTGCATTCTCCTCAACAGGTTTCACTTCAGCTCTAAGGTTGCCAAAATCTAATTATAAATAAATTTATAAATATTTTTATATAAATATAAAAACATTTATTTAATTATATATAATTATATAATTATATATATATGTATATAATTATATAGATTTATATAATTATATATATTTATAAAATTATATATATATATATATATATATTAATATATAAATATATATAATTACAAATATAATAAATATTTTTATTATATTATTATAATTACTTAAATATATTTATTATAATTTTATAATTATTTAAATAAATAAATATATTTATAATTATAACCATATATAAATATATTTATAAATATTTATATATAATTATAAATATATTTATATAATTATATATATTTATATAATTATAAATTTATTTATATAATTATATATATTTATATAATTATAAATATATTTATATAATTTTATTTATTTATATAATTATATATATTTATTAATATATAAGTATATATAATTATAATTATAATAAATATATATATATTATTTAAATATAATTATTATAATTTTATAATTATCTAAATAAATAAATAAATAAATAAATAAATTTATAATTATAATTATAAATAAATATATTTATAAATATTTGTATATAAATATAAATATAAATATATTTATATAATTATATAGATTCATATAATTATATATATATATATATATAATTATATATATTTATATAATCATATTTATTTATATAATTATATATATATATATATATTAATATATATATATATATATAATTACATTTATTTATTATAATTTTATAATTATTTTTAAATATAAATATATATTTATATATAATTTTATAAATTCTTTTTTAAAAAAATTAAATATATATTTGAATTATTAAATATATATATATATATATATATTAATATATCATATTTATATTAATTCTATAAATGCATTTTTTAATTAATGTATATAAATAAACATTATTTTTTGAATATAAATATGATAATTTTATATATATTAACAATATTTTTTATTAAAAGACTTTATCACCACTAAAAATAATGCTGATAAAGATCTACCTTTATCAACATTAAAAAAAGTGATGAGAAAGGGTACACCTGTATCATTATTTTTTAGAGCTAATAAAAGTTAACTTTTTCAGTGCTTTTAGTAAGTGCTGATAAATGTTACCCTTTAATCAATGAATTATGTTTAATGCTGATGAAATCAGGTGTTGTACAAGCCACGATTTGTGGTAGTGAAAAATAAATTAAGTATTATTAATTTATTAATAATATATTTTTAAATAGCAGTAAAATGAAAAATATGATTATTTGATATGATTTTGCCTCATATTTGATTTGTAAATGAATTTTAAATAATAAGTTGATTAAATTAATTATTATTAATTTATTAAATATATATTTTAAAATTATAGTAAAGTTATAAAATATATTTATTTAATTTTAGATCCATTTAATTTAAATTTATAAACAGTTTTTTGTCAGGCAACCACTGAATGCAGTTGTAGTCATCAACGAGGGGGGGCTGTACACCCCCCCACCAATCCCCACTGACCACGTGCTGCACTACCTATAAAGTCCTCTGATTCAGAAGCAATGATCTCATCCTCTATGGATATGGGTGCCTTGGCATTCAATGCTCAAGATTCACATGAAACTGTAAAAGAACATACAATTATTCACAATCATTATGGTGTGATTGATTCTCTTAATGAAGGGTAGAAAGGTTGTGAGGAGGTCTAACATGAGGTAGGAATTACACTTCTAGTTATGGAAATTCTTTATAAAGGATAACCATAACCGAATGAGGATTAGAATCGCACAAGTAATGGCAATGAGGTTACCTTTCTTGATGAAACATCTAATAAGGCAGAGGATCAGGTTAGTGATGGGGGAACTCACTCGGAGGACAATGGAATTGAAGGACTTTGACAACAAGTGAAAACTTGGTGGAGAGGCCGGAATCCCATAGGTTATGGATGCGGGTGTGGGTGACCTAATTGGAATTTAATGCGCGATGGTGAATGTCGAATCTAGGCTGAGATTCAGAAAAAGTTATTTCTATGAACTTTTATGATGATAATATTTCTATGTCTGACCCCATATTTTTTCTTTTTTTTTGTTTTTTCAATAAAAGGGATTTGACCGTACCTATTAAAAAAAACATATACTATTATTGTATTCTTATTTTGAATGATAATATTTTTTTTATCTCTTATAGTGATCATCAAGTCAAATCTTTCAAAACTCAAATTCATCGCTCTTGATATTACTAGAATTAATTATATGACGTGGAAAATGAATGCTGAAATGAATCTTAAAACGTTGGATATCACATAAAAAATTAAAGAAAATAATTCACAAAACATTTAAAATAAAGCAAGTGAGATGATTTTCCCCATAAGACATCTCAATGGAGAATTGAAATGTGAATACCTCATAGAAGGAGATCCATGTAAGCTATGGAAGAGTTTGAAAGAGAGGTATGATCATTAAAAAGAGTTTTTTCTTCCCAAAACCCATGATAAATGTAATGTTTTACCTTTCTAAGACTATAAAAGTGGAAGTTATTACAATTATTCTATGAATAAAATTATATCATAGTAAAAGTACTATGGTATTCAGATTATAGATGTTGATATGCTTGAAAAAACATATACAACATTTTATGCATCACACATCACCCTACAATAGAAATATATCTTGTGAGGGTAAAAAAAATATTCTGATATCACATCATCATTTCTTGTAACAGAGATGAACAATGATCTTTTGATTAAAAATCATCAGTCTCACCCTACTAGTTCAACAGTATCATTTCTTAAAGAAAATGTTATATTTCATGATAATAATTGTGGAATAAGTCGAGGATATGATTATCATGGTGGACATGGTTTTTGCAGCAAGTTTGACTAGGGATGTGGTCGTAACCATGGGAAAACTTGAAATGAATATCAGAATCAAAGATATATAAGCTCAATCACTACAAGGGATCTTGAATATTCCTACTACAAGTGTGGTTCTAAGGGACATTAGTCCTGTAGAGATCTGTTTTTTCCCTTGTAATAATTTGGAATATTTATAAATATATTTCCAGAGTTAGGCGTTGAGACGACGTGTGATTTCGAGACCTGGTGTGACTGAAATTATTTTTCATAAAAATATTAAATATATTTTATATTGCATGTATATAGTTAATTAAATAAAATGCGATAACTCTTAAATGGTTGATCGGATTGGAAATTCGAGACCACAATTGGGTCTAGAACGTGGTATTTTCCTTAGGCATGACATAAAATAAGTCAGCGCGGGACGTTCGGACCCCTCTCTCATTGGCAGTACATTTAAGTGAATTAATTAATTAATTACATTTTGACCTAATTAAAGGTTTATAAATAGTTCATTTGGGGAATTTGGCCATGTTTTTATCATATTATACAATTATTAGGAAAGATATATCTCTTCTTCGTTGGTGATGAATGATTAATCTTTGATTCAAGATGGATCAAATTACAATGAACACAACAACTTCTCCCAAAATCATTGGCGAACGTGTTATTCGCCAACGATCGATCCAAAAAATATGCAGGACTCATCATTGGTTATTTTTACACCTTGGATTAATTTTTTGAGTATATTGATAATTTTTCCTCGATCTGAACCCCTCCCCACACCCTTTGCATGTCCCAAGAACTAATTTTGAATTATCACTTTTTCTTAAATGAATTATTTCTAACCCTGGAGCATGTTTTTTTATAATTTTCCAAGAACTCTTGGCCAATGATCATTTAAAATCTTGTTCTTGTGATTTTTATCCCTTTCATCCTTTATGTTCTTCACTGTTGGAACCCTATGGTTCTTGTTTTGATAGTTGTTGGGCGACCTGATCTCGATCGGGTGCCCATATTTGTGGCGGATCAACGAAACATCAATGATTCTTCGAGCGGAGTATAGATATGGAATCATCACGGTGAACTGATGGAAAATTTGAAGTTTTGAGGTTAGATCATTGAGGATCAGAGGTGCAGTGGCGTACGATACATCCGACTAAACCCTTGAACGTTTTGGTGGCCGATTTTTGATGAATGACGACCATCGAGCTTGATTCAGGGCTAGATCTGAAGATTTCAGGAGGAATTGTAGTGGGATCTAAAGTGGTTTGACCAAATTCAAATCACGGATGATGATTTGTGAAAACCTGAAGGTTCTGAAAAAATATCAACTACATGAGATGTAGTATGAAGAACACATGACGTGTAGCCTCCCTTAGCGGTGATGATAGAGTTTAAGAGAAGAAAGGGATGACAAAATGTGTAGTCTTTCCTTACATGTCGTGTACACCCTCCCCGATCAAACAACCCGTGTGATGGGTCACATGGGCAGGGAATCTGTGTAAAAGAACAAAGACATGATTTGACCACATGGGAAACATCCCATGTGGATTGACACATCGTATACCAAATTACACAGACACAGGGTCCGAGTACACAAACACGACCAATAAACATGGCCCAATCGCTGGATAGGTGGGACATGTTGTGTAGAACACCAACATAGTGTATACCCCTACACGGATGGGACCCATATACCAATCAGAGACATGGATAAGAAGTGAAGAGGTACCACATGGTGTGTGGTTCCCCTCACATGCGATTTACTAATTGATCTCTTCTGAGTGAACTTTGAACCTTTTTATATCCTTTATTTGAACTCAGATTTTGGACTGAAATATTCCTATCCTAAATGTTTTTCCATGTAGAATGTGATGGTTCCCTCAAAAACATATTTTGAGATATGATGTGAAATGTTCCTAGTTTGGCATGCACTAAGGTGACACCCAATGACAACAATGATCATACATAATCACCAGAGCAGTACTGAGATTACCCTCTAGTAACACTGAGCAGTGGCATTCCCTAATGATCTTTCTGAGTTACCCTCTAGTAGGACTGGGTAGTGGTGTTCCTCAACATTCTAGGCTTACCCTCTAACCAGTCTTGACAATGTCATTCCCTGATTACATCTTCTAGGCGTAACCCTTAAATAGGGCTAGGCAATGGAGTTTTCTTGATGACTCTCCAGGCTTACCCTCCAGTAGACCTAGGAAGTGGTGTTCACTGGTGACCTTCCCAAGTGGTACCCTCCAATAGGACTAGGCAGTGGCGTTCCTCGATGAATACCAGAATAGGAACCTCCTATCATACTAGGGCATGAGATCCTTTCATAAAATTGGTGACCCCTCGACTCTACGACACAATTAAGAGGATTGGTTTGACGTTCCTTTGGACTCATGAGGAAGAGGGATGCCTTCTTCACTAAGAGTGTTCTTGTAATGCGACCTAAAACTATCTAGGTGAGTCAGTGCCACCCAAATAAGATAGTAACAAGGTTTAGTGATTGAGTCCCTTAGACTTAAATGTCCTGGGTATACACCTGAGGTGTTGGGAATCACAGATGGAATTTCTTTTGGAAATATTGATTGCTCTTCTTCTTGGGTTGAGCTATGAGATGGAGATAACCTTACTCTCTCGTTTTGGTTTCTTTGACTGAGTATATATATATATATATCCTATTTCAGTACCCACTTGGTCACTCCTTTCTGGAGAGGTGAAGATGTGAAGGTTATGCCACAAGCTTTCTGTGTCTAGCTTCTCATGGTTGGACCTATCTACTCTCCTACTATAGGTAGATAAGACTTTATAAGAAGTTCAACTTCTCATCGTTTTGAGATCCTTGTGTTTGGATCATTTTACTTTCACTCTATTCTTGGGTTGAGCTGTACTCTTTTACCGTACCATGTTCTATCTAATGCTTCCCTCTTTTTTTTATATCTTATTGTTCCCCTTTCACCTTTTCAAGGAATTATACCGGGTATGTATATACTCACCCCTACATGACCTTTTCCCAACATGTGTCATGTCTTTTATAGACTACATATAGGTTGATCGTGATTTTAGAGGAGCTTAGGGATACATGTTTCTTGGACCGTGTATGGTGTAATAGCTTAGGACATAGGAGTGGGGTTATCATTTGTTTACTATTTCTTGTTTTTCTTGGGACATATTTTTGGGTGGTTGTGTATTTTTCCCCATTTATTTTCAGTTTACAATACCATACTTAATTATGTTTAGTAGTCCATGCATATTGGTTTATTTATAACAATGTTTCATATTTTATTTCCTTCCTCTACACACTTTAGCATCGAGTTGGATGTGTTCATGTGTACAGGTACTTAGGAAAAAGCCTCCCAGAGTTAGTTGTGCCTTTGAAACATGTCTCCACCCCCTGGCCTATGGAGGAGGTCTTGGGGTAGTTGTGGATCAAGCCCCAACTTAGGTCAGGTCATGACAAATTGGTATCATATAAAGTTCATTTCTTGGGATGTTGTTCAGATGTTTCCCCATAAGAGGATTGATTGGGTTTAGGGAAGCAGTGTCAAAGTGACTCGAGTGCGGTTCTCAGGACAGGGAGTCTAGTAGTGGTACACCGACCAAAGAATCCATTCACCAGGACCTTGACTACTTACTTTCCAACTCGATGTGCTAAGAAAATTTTTGTAGGGATCAATGGTACATGAATCTTATAATATTGAGTCTTTGAATGTCCATATTGAGTCATATCACCATTTTTTTTGATATATATATATATATATTTGCATTTGACTGTGGTCCCGCTTGATAACTTTTAGGATGAATCTATAATGACATCTAGCCAGGTTACCAGATCCAGTTTGTGACGACTACCCTATGAGTGGCGAGGTCTCAATTTAGGGTCCATCCAATGATCCCCTTTATCCAGGTGGGAATGTAGAAGCACCTCCACCTTTTGAGTAGAATATTTTCCCAGTAGACCAGGCTGAGGATGTGCACAGGTTGAGCACACTCTATGAGTTACAGTGTCATAGACTATTGAGGTTCCACAATGAGATAGATCCTGAGGCAGTAGAGGATTGTCTATAGTTGGTGGTTCATATATTTAGGATTATCTATACATTTATGGATCAGATGGTGTATTTGGAAACTAGTATATTCCACAGATAAACTGGGCGTTGGTGGAGCCTACTTACTCAGATGCATGACGAGTCAACATTCTCATTGGATGACTTCCAGCAGCTATTCTGTGAGGAGTACAATTGCTCCATCTTACACTTAATTAAGATTCTGGAGCTTCTGGAGCTTCATCAGAGAGGGATGACAGTGGTTGATTATGTTACTAGGTTCATATACCTTATGTGCTACATTCTTAACATGATTAGAGATAGCTAATTCTGAGCATGAAAATTTGATCAGAGTCTTCTTAAAGATATATGTTCCAGTGTAGTGCCCTTGTTAATCCCCACCTATGTCAAGGTGCTAGAGTGGGAACTTGTGACAGAGATTTTTCTATCAGAGGGATGCCAGATAACTGAAGTTGGTAGTGAGCATGATAGAGTTGAGTTGTCTACAGCTTCAGGCAGGTGCCAGAGATCTCAAAATAAGATACCCCATCATGAGAAGCCTCAGGGACGTGGTTCTATAATGTAGGGTAAGCACAAATCACCAGGGTAGCTTTGGTAGGGATGGTTCTATGCTTGTGATAGGTGAGGACACATGGCACTGGACTACCTGGCCAAATGAGTAGAGAATCCCAGATAGATAGCTGATGGACCGCTACAGTAGAGACCACACCATGATCAAGGATCTCCCAGGCATGGATAAGGTAGTCCCTAGGGATATGGAGCTGTAGGTGGAGGATATAAGTATGAGTTCCTTTAACCACAACCACTAGGTTTCCCACATCAGGCTTACGGAGATGGCGTCTAGGGTCATGGATAGTTGAAAGATTTGGACATCTATGATTATGCAGTGCATGAGATGAGTTGAGGTACGATATGTGTTTATTATAATCTTTCCTTAGTGTTAGTAAACAAAGGTTTCAGTCATTATTTTGTATCGATGTTCCTTATATGGTATTCGAAGATCCCAATAGTGGTTCTAGTATAATATCTTTTTCCTGAGGTTCCTATAGGGAACACTTCTTCTGTATCTTTTATTTTACAATAGTGCGAGCTATCACTTGGAGAGGAGAGGTTCACGTGGGACTTTTGGTTGTTATGATGAAAATATATGACACAATCATGGGAATGGATTGGATTTCCATGGTTAGATACCTGATTAACTTCCACATAGACTATTCAGATGCCAACGTGTTGATGGGATGAGGTTCTCCATTTCTAGTGAGAGGTACCTTGTAGTTGGAAAAGCATAAGCTTTGTGTAGGAGGTTGTATCATATCACCCATAAGTTATTGAGTGTAAACCTTGGTTTAGTAGACTCTTTAGGCATCTGGGTTCCTTCAGTTATGGAGGATTATATGTGTGTCTTCCCCGAAGATGTTCCAGGACTACCTTCGAGGCGGGAGATGGAGTTTTTCATAGACTTGCATCCTAGGACTACCTCGATATCTTCTGCAACATATCGAATAGAACCTACTGAGATCTAAGAGGTATGGTTGCAGTTGGATAACCTTAGTGAGAATGGTTTCATTAAAACTAATGTGTCCCCATTGGTAGATCCAGTTCTATTTGTGAAAAAGGTAGTCCGGAGCATGTGGGTCTGCGTAGATTGTCATCACCCGAACCATTCCATAATAAAGAACACATACCCCTTGCCGTAGATTGAAGACCTCTTTGTTCAGTTGCGAGGTGCGAGATAGTTCTCCAAGATTGATCTTAGGTTTGGATACCACCAGTTGCAGGCTCGTGAGGCTAACATTCCAAAATTAGCATTCTTATGTCGCTATGGATGCTACGAGTTCCTAGTGATGCCCTTTAGTGCAAAAAAATTACCCCATAATCTTTATGGATTTGATAAAATAGGTTTTATATTCATACATGGACTAGTTTTTTGTTTTCTTCATTGAATACATACTCATATAATCTACAACAGAGGAGGAATATGAAAAGCACTTGATTATGGTTATTGATTTTCTTCAAGAGCACCATCTTTACGAAAATCTCTCAAAATTCAAGTTCGGTATAAAAGAAGTCCACTTTATGGGGAATGTAATTTCTAAAAAAGTTTTATCCATGGTTCCAGCAAATATAGAAATAGTTCTTTCTTGGATCCACTTAAGAACGTGTTAGAGGTGCAATTTTTTTTGGCTTGGAGGGTTACTAGATGAGTTATTTGGAAAACTTATCTAGAATTGTATCCCCTTTGAACACCCTAACATAAGAAGGGATATCCATTTACTCGGTCTAAGAAGTGATAGTGGTACTTTTAGGAGTTTAGGAAATGGCTGATGAGCGATTCGGTGTTGTGACTACAAGATTAAGGCATTGAATTCATAGTGTATTGTGATGACTTAGGAGCTGGTCTTGGTTTTATATTGATGAAATGTCAGTAAGTAATCGCATATGGGTCTAGGTAGTTTAGAACACGAGATAATTACTACAAGACTCATAACATAGAGCTACTAGTAGTAGTCTTCACCTTTAGGATGTGGAGACACTACCTTCTGGGATAACACTTTGTTGTTTACTTAGACCACCAGAGCCTCAGGTATGTCTTCACTCCGAGAGACCTGAAACTGAGGCAGTGATACTGGTTGGATTTCTTATAGGACTATGACTTCAAGATAGTATATACTCTAGAAAAGGGAAATGTTGTAGTAGATTCTCTTAGCAAGTTGTCCCAGGCTTTCCTAGTGCATAAAATTTGGAGCATTTAGCTTCCCTGCAGCTGACCCTGGTGGAATAGGAGGGTACAAATTTTCTACAGTTGATGGTGTTGAATCCTTTGCTCCTAGAGTGTGTGAAATATTCCCAAGTAATAGAGATAAATTTTGAGGTTCTGTATGATCAAATATCTATAGATGATGCACCAGATGGATATTATAAAGGATTGAATCATGAGATCTTGTTCCAAGGGAGAACATTGGTTCCAATCGCGGTGAGAGAGGAGGTGATTTGGGAGTTCCAAAAATATTCCTTAGCAGTACATCCTGGTGTGGGGAAGATGTAAAAATAACTTCATTAGTAATTTTTGTGGTATGACATGTGACAAAGCATAACTGAGTTTGTCTCATGGTGCCTCACCTATCAGTAGGTGAAAGCTAAGCACCAAGTTATGGTAAGTTTGCTGAAGCATCTTGAGATCCCAAAGTGTAAATGGGATGAAATATCCATGGGATTCATCATAGGACTTCCACGCACAAAGAAGAGCTATGATTCCATCTGGGTGATAGTAGATCGACTCATGAAGTTAACGCACTTCCTTACCATTAGGAAGCAGAGTTTGGTGGAGAGTTTGCAGAAGTTTTATGTACGAGAGATAGTCCACCTTCATGGGGTAACATTGACGATTGTATCCGATTTTGATGCGCAGTTTGTGTCATGATTGTGAATAGGCCTATTAGAGGCATTCAGGACCCAGCTACAGATCAGTATAGCTTTCCCCCCAGACTGATGGGCAGACTGAGGACACTATCCAGGTGCTAAAAGATATGATAATGGATTTCATGTTAGATTTCATTCGGATATGGGAGGATCACTTTACCTTTGTAAAGTTTTTGTACAATAAAATATACCACTCTACCATCAACATGAAACCTTTTGAGGCCCTATATGAGAGATCCTGTAGGTCACCCTTGTGATGGATGGATATTAGAGACTCATCTCTCTTGGACCTAGAGTTAGTGAAGGCAATGATGGAGAAAGTACAGGTCATCTATGAATTTATGAAGACGGTCCGTAGAAGACATAAATCCTAGGTAGATCTCCATTGTAGGCCCTTGGAGTTTGAGTAGGGAGACCATGTCTTCTTGAGAGTCTCCCCATGAAGAGGAATACAGAGGTTCGACTGGGAAGGCAAGATATCCTCAAGGTTCCTCAGGCCATTAGATATCATGAAGAGGGTTGGAGAGATTTCCTACCACCTCACCCTACCCCCGCAACTGGATCAGGTGCACGATGTCTTGCATGTGTTGCAGCGGAGGAGATAATTGCATGATCTGAAGCACTTCATTGATTGGGGTGAGCTGGATATCAAGGATGAAGCCACCTTTGTAGATCACCCAGTGTCGATCGAGGACCAATAGGAGTAGACATTGCAAGGATGGACCATTACTTTGGTTCACGTACTATGGTAGTACATAAACGTGAAAGAGAGTTCCTGGGAGTGGGAGATCCAGATGAGGAATCGGTATCCCGAGATGTTTTCCTAGTTTTTCTTTTCAGGGATGAAAATATTGAAGGGTGAAATGATGTAGCGAACCCGTTTTTGACTTGTAATACTTTAAAGTATTTCTAAATATTTTTATAGATCCAGGTATTGAGATGGCATGTGATTATAAGGCCCGGTGTTCCCAGAATTATTTCTTATACAATATTAAATATATTTTATTTTGAGCATTTGTGGTTAAATAAATAAAATGGGATAAATCTTAAACTATTGATCAGATAAAAAATTTGAGACTATGGTTGGGTCCTAAACATGGTGTTTTCCCTAAGTGTAATATAAAATAAGTCTGAGTGGTACATTCGAACCCCTCACTCATTGGTAGTTCATTTAAGTACATTAATTAATAGATTAATTACCTTTGGACCTAATTAAAGTTTATAAATAGGTCATTATTTGATTTTGGACGGGGTTGTATCATATTCCACCATTCAACGGTGAGAGATCTATCTTCTCAATTGGTGGAGAATGATGAACCTCCGATTCAAGGTAGATCAAAGCACAACAAACACAATGACTTCTCTCAAAATCATTGGCCAACACGTTCTTCCCTAGTGATCGATTGAAACAATAGGTAGGAATTGTCTTTGGTGATTTTTATGCCATGTATTAAATGTTTGAGTAGATTGATAATTTTTTATCAACCTTTTCCCCTCCATGAACCCTTTTCATTTCCCAAGAACTAATTTCAAATTATCACTTTTGATTAAATAAATTATTTCTAAACTTGGAGGATGTTCTTGATCGTTGTCCAATAAAGATTGGCCAAAGATTTCCTAAACTCTTGTTCTTACGATTTTTGTCCCTCCCATTCATTTCATTCTTCACTGTTGGAATCCCATGGTTCCCAGTTCAATAGTTATCGGGTGACCCGAGCTCGATCGGGTGCCCAAATTTATGGAAGATCGATGAAACTTCAACAATCCTTTGAGAGGAGCATAGATCTAGAATATTTATGATGAATAGATGGTAAATCCAAAGGTTTGTGGCTAGATCATCGAGTATTATAGAATCAACGATGTGTGGAACATCAGAAAAAACCCTCAAATGTTCCAGTGGATGATTTCTGATGAACGACCGTCAGTAAGCATGATTCACAGCTAGATCTGAATATTTCTAGAGGAATTGTGGTGGGATCTAAATTGGTTTGACAAGATTCAAATCATGGTTGAATATATGGAAAAAACTAAATTTTTTTGAAAAATATTGACTACATTCCCTATAGTATGAAGAACACATGGTGTGTAGCCTCCCTTAGCAGTGACACTAGGGTTCGGGAGAAGAAAGGGATGACACAACATGTATTATTTCCTTATATGCCATGTACACCCTCCATAGTTGGAAAAACCATGTGATAGGTCACATGGGTGGGGAATCTGTGTAAGAGAAAATGAACATGGTTTGACCACATTGATGACATCCTATGTGGATCGACACGCCATATACCAAAGTACATGGACATGGGGTCCGATGACCAGTAGACACGACCTAGTCCTTGGATAGGTGGGACATGCCATGTAGTCCACCTATATGACCTGTACCCCTACACGAACAAGAATTGTGTACTCACCAGAGTCATTTCCAGGCAGTGAAGAGGGACCACATGCCATGTGGGTCCCCTCACACGCTATGTACTACTTGATCTCTTCTGAGTGAACTTTTAACCTCCATATCACCTTCATTTGAACTCAGATTTTGTCCCATGAGATGCCTATAATTAGTGTTTTTTTCTCATAGAACATGATGGTTCCTTCATAAACATATTTTGATATATGATGTGAAATTTTAGATGTTTGGCACATACTGAGGTGACATTCGATGAAGAAAAAGATCATACACCAGAACAGTACCAGGATTACCCTCTAGTAGGACTGGGCTGTGATGTTCCCCGATGATCTTTCTGAGTTACCCTTTAGTAGGATAGAGAAATGGAGTTTCTTGAAATTTCAGGATTACCCTCCAGCTGGGTAGGGTAGTAGTGTTCCTCTATGAAATCTTCTAGGTATAACCCTCCAACAGGGTTGGGATGTTTTGTTTCTATGATGACTCACTGGGCTTACCCTTCAATTGGACTGGGTAGTGGCATTCCCCGATGACCTTCCCGAGTGGTACCATCCAATGGGACTAGGAAGTGGCGTTACTCAGTGACTAATAGAGTAGGAACCTCTTGTCATACCAGGTAATGAGATCCTTTCCTAAAACTGGTGACCCCTCGAATGTGCGACACAATGATGAGGCATGGTTTGACATTCCTTTAGACTCAAGAAGAAGAGATACGCGTTCCCCACCAAGATGCATTATTGCGACATGACCCAAAACTGTGCGGGTGAGTCTGTTCCACCCAAAGTGGATAATATTAATGTGTGGTGATTGAGTCCCTTAGACTTGTGTGTCCTAAGCAGGTACATGAGGTGCTGGGCATCACAGATGGATTTTCTTTTGGAATTGTTGGCTACTCTTCTTCTTGGGTTGAGCTATGAGATGGATACCCCCTTAATATCTCATTTGTGATTATTTTACTAGGTATATATATATATGTATATATATATATATATATCCTATTTTAGTACCCACTACATGGGTTTTGGTTACCCTACTTCCAGGAGAGGTGAAGACGTGTGGGGTATGCCACATGGTTTCTGTGTCTAGCTTCTCGTGGTGGGACAACTGTAATCTCCTACTATTGGTAGAGAAGGCTCGATGAAAAGTTCATCTTATGACCATTTATATCTCCTTTTGTTTAGATTAGTTTACTTTCAATCTCTTCTTGGGTTGAGATATAATTTTTTACCACACCATGATCTATCTACTACTCCCCTCTTCAGTTGTATCTCTTATTACTCCCCCTTCACCTTTTAAGGGCGTTCTACTGGGTATTCATATACTCACCCTTACATGGGATTTTCCCAACACATGTTATGTATTTTTCAGATAGTGAATAGGTCGATTGTGAATTTAGAGGAACTTATGGATATAGGTTGCTTGGACCACATATGGTGGTCATATCTTGGGATATAGGAGTGGGGCACTCATCTATCTACTCTTTCCAGTTATGTAATTTTGGGGAATATTTCTATGTGGGCATGTATTTTTCCCCTTTTACTTTTAGTTTACACTGCCGTACTTCATTCTGTTTAGTGTTCCATGCATATTGGTGTGTTTATAGTAGTGTTTCATCTTTTATTTCCTTCCCCTCTGCACTTTTTCATTAAGTTGGATGTGTGTGTGTGTGTACAAGTACTTAGGAAAAGGCCTCTCTGAGATAGTTGTTCCTTCAGTGCTTATCGCCACACACTGGCCTATGGAGGCTGGCTTGGGGTAGTTGCGGCTTGAGCTCCAGATTGGGTTGGTTCATGATAGGTCCTGAGTTTTTCGAACCCCATAACATCTTTTTAAGCTTCATAAAGCATTTCTTGAAGAAAAGAAGAATGATCCACACTTTTTTGAGACATATTATAAAGGAAAAAAAGGTTATTTCTTGTGAGAATCATGAGCCATCAAATAATGATTTAACTTACCTAAAAGTGGGTGATTTTAATTTTTAATTTTATGAGATGACAGCTGGAAACAATTCATAAAAATTATAATAGTTATGATATGTGATATGGTGTTTTGTTCTGTATGATCTATATTTTTTATATTGTATTATTTGAATTCCAGAAAGTGTTTATTATAATATTAATGTCTTTGTTTTTATGCATTAAAATGGATTGTATAAATGGGATAGATATTTGTATACCAGATATTGGAACAACACACACACTTCTTAAAAAAATATTTTTCTGATCATAAACCAACAAGAACAATTTTGAATACTATATCAGGTCCTATAAAACTGATCAAAGGGACTGGTAAAACAATTTTTTCTTTACCCAATGGGAAAACGTTATTTATAAGAGATGCATTGTTCCTCCAAATCCCAAAATAAACTTGTTAAGTTTCAATTATATATACTAACATGGGTATAATACCCAAACCTTATCTAAGATAAATGAGAAGCACATGAGAATTACCATTAATAAATTAAGTTTCATGTTCTAGTAAAATTACCAAAATTATCTTTTGGATTGTAATATACACATATAAGTTGTATAAAAAAACATATGATATTAAAGAATGGACCATAAATCTTTAATTTATGGCATGATTTATTGGACCATCCAAGTTGAGGAATGATGTGAAAAATAAATTAATGTTCTCATGGACATTCAATAAAGCCTCAGAAGATCTCTCTACTAAAAAGAACTCCATGTGAGGCTTGTTCTCTTGGAAAAGTGATCATGAGGCTATCTCTAGCTAAAATGAAGATTGAAATTTCAACCTTTATTGAATGAATTCATGGGGATATATGTGGACCAATTCATCAAATGTGGGGGCTATTTAAATATTTTATGGTATTAATTGATTCATATAGTAGACGACCACACATGTGTTTTCTCTCAAAACATAATGTAGAGTTTTCATGATTTCTTGCTCAAATAATTAAATTGAAAGAACAATTCCCTAATATAATTATTAAGAAATCAAGCCTTGATAATGATGGGGAATTTACCTCTCAATATTTCAATGATTATTGTATGAAAATGGGGATTACTATGGAGAATCCACCCACCCACATGCATATAAAAATTGGTTTAGTTGAATCACTAATAAAACACTTATAGCTTATTACTAAACCAATAATAATGAGAAAAAAGCTACTGAGCTTCATATGGGGTCATGAAATATTTCATGCCTTAACATTAATTTTCATTATACCAAGTGAATATTATAAGCACTCTCCCCCCCATTTGGAATTTGGAAAAGATCCTAACATCTCCCACTTAAGAATATTTGGTTCTACGGTATATGTACCAATTTCTCCCCCACAAAATATAAAAATAGTACCTAAAATGATTCTGGGAATATATATAGGATATAAATCCATATCCATCATCAGATATCTTGAACCACAAACTTGTGATGTCTTTACAACACATTTGTCTGATTTTCACTTCAATGAATAAGTATTCCAAATATTAGGGGGAAGAAAGAAAAAAAGGGATGATATTTCCTTGAATGTGAAAATATTATATTTTATTTATTCTCCCACCCACTAGTGTGAGATAGAAGTGAAAGGAATTTTAAATTTTCAAGAACTGTCAAATCAGTTTCTAGAAGCATTTATTGATACAAAATGTGTGACTAAATGAAACATACCAGCTGTAAATGCTTCAGCTATAATTAATTTCCTAAAGACACAATTACATAATGATGTTATAGAAATTTCAAAAACACACCTGAATCATGGAATTCCAATTGTATATAAGGATATAAATCCTCTAAAAAGAAAAAAAATAAGTATAATTGAAAAACCCATTTTGGAGGTTTGTTTCCTGCAGAAACCCTCAATATAAGTGTTTTTAAATAAACACATGATGAGAATCATAAAGAGAATTAACAAGATATAGAAAACCCTCAAGGTTTTGAAAATAATTAAATATCACTTAATTATTCAATTATAGATGATATTTAGAATCAAAGAAATGTGGAAAATATTGATGAACTATTTTCATATTATATGGAACATGATATAGAAGATGACTATCCCGAACCAAGGTCTGTTTTGGAATGAAAAAAACAACCTGATTGGAATAAATGGAAAGATGTGATACAATATGATTTAAATTCACTTAATAAGTGATGGGTCTTTGGACATATCATGATCACACCAGAATCTATGACGCTTGTTGGATATAAGTGGGTTTTTTTACCCAAACATAATGAGAGAAATGATATTATAAGATAAAAATATCATATTTTTTCACAAGGTTTTTCCTATAGACCTAGAATTGATTATGATGAGAAATATTATCCTATTACGACTATTATTAGTTTTTATAACTAATTATACCTATAGTAGTTGAAAAGGATAATATGCATCTTATGGATATTGTTACAACATATTTATATGGTTCAATTAAGACTAGTATATATATGATAATCCATGAAGGATTCAACATTCCCTAAGTATTAAAATCAAAAACCAAATACATATATTCAATTAAATTATATAAATCCTTATATGGATTAAAAAAATCTGGGAATATGTGATATAATCATTGGAGAGAATATTTGTTAAATAAAGGGTATATAAATAACCCCATACACCCATGTGTTTTTATTAATAAAACAACATCTGGATATGAAATTTTTGATATTCATGTTGATTATTTAAATATCATTGGAACTTTATAAGATATTAATGAAGAAATTAGAAACATAAAGGATGAATTTTGAAATGAATGACTTTGGAGAAACAAAGTATTGTCTTGGATGAAAAATTGAACATATTCCAATTGGTATATTTTTTAATTAGTAAAATTACACTAAAAATTTGTTAAAACACTTTAATATAAATAAAGTGTATCCTTTAATTACTCTAATGGTTGTTTGGTCTTTAAATAATGAGAAAGATCAATTTCAACCTTATGAAGAAAATAAAGAGTTTGTTGGTCCAGAAGTAACAATCCTCAGTTCTATTAGAGCACTTATGTATACTACTAATTGTACTCATTTTGATATATCTTTTGAGACTAATTTATTGGAAAGGTTTAGTTCATCACCTACATGAAGACACTAGAATATAATTAAACTTATTTTTCTTTATCTTCAAGGAACTATTTATTTGAGTTTATTCTATTCTGACAAATTATAAAAGAAGATAGTCAATTTTTAGATGTAGTTTATTGATTAGATTAACATAATTCATGATCACAAACTGTCTTTGTTTACATAGTTAGAGGTACTACCATATATTGGAGATCCCAAAATCATACACTAGTTTCCATATCTTCAAATCATGTAGAAGTGATAGGATCACATGAATCACTGATAGAATGTGTTTGATTGTGGTCTATGACCAAACACATTCAAGATAGACGTGGATTTACTATGGATTGTAGCCTGATAATATTATTTGAAGATAATTATATTCACATAAAACAATTAGAGGAAGGATTTATAAAAAATGATTGAACAAAACATACACCAATTTTTTATCCTTCACACAAGAGTTAATGAACATAGATTTCAACATGAAATATGTTCAATATAGTGACAACGTTGTGTATTTATTTACAAAGGAACTTACAACCATTATCTCTAGAAACCTTATACATGATATAGGGATCCATAGATTTCAAAACTTGTAATTTATTTTGTAATGTAATTTTTAAGTGGAGTCTACATGGTTGTACTCTTTTCTTTATTTTGGTTTTTATCCCATTGGTTTTTTCTATAAAAGGTTTTTGATGAGGAAACATCAAAACACATATGGTAGGGGTGTTTATCCCAAGGTAGAGTATTAGGAAGCCATTAAATGGGGTTTCGGTCTTCAACAGGGGTAGGCTTCCCACCCCCACCAATCACCACCTAGCATGCATGACACTGCCTATAAAAGGGTAGTGTAACCCCCGATAGAGGGATATATAAGGATAACATGAGACGCATTAATAAAATACATTCCTCTATTTTTTATCAACTTTCTATTTTGTTTAAACTACACTCATTTCGATTTTTTTTTCAATTTTTTTTGAAATTTTGAAATTATAAGTTAATATTTAAATGAGTTAGGGTAGTAAATGAATATTTATACATATAGTATCTAGAGTTAGGGTAATGCATTTAAATAATAAATAGGCTAAGTTTATATAAACATAATCGGTTTTTGGATTTGGATGCCTCAAATTTCACATATACATAATCCGTTAACCCTAATTCGATTTCTTGTCATTAATAGATAACTAATTTTTGGATGGATTTATTTTTAAACATTGTTTTTAAATAACACAAAATAGTAAAATACTATGACCAAATTTAAATCAATTATATATATATATATATTAAAAAAAACCATAATTTTATATATTCATAGCTAAATTATAAATAATATGCTTAATTTTTATCTTTTAATTTATTTTCAAAACAATGGATAAAAATAGAAAAAATAGAAAATATTTCAACTAATTTTGTTTTCTTAATGGGAAAAAGATTTTTTTCAAGTCATATTATTTTTGAAAAATAAAAATAAAAATAATATAAATTCAAAATGAAATCCACGACTAGATATCTATATATGACTATGTATAATGTTTTTTTTTGAAATAGTCATTTTTTTTATTTTTAAAATCCCCTTATTTGTTTGGATTTCTAGTTTTACAAAAATATCATATTTAGTATCCATAATTTGTTGGGATTTCTTAGTATGGTTTTTTTATTATAATATATTCTATATTTTAATTTCTAATTAGGTGTTGATGCATATCTTTTTTTGATTTATATTGATATTTCTATCATGATCATTGTTCTTTGATGCCATTTATTTCCTAAAAATAATTTATGGTGAATTAAAGTATTGTGGAATATGAGAATTTTTCTATATTTCAAAGGTTTAATTTTCATTTTTTTGAATTTAAATATTTTTTAATTACTTATTATTGGTTTATTTATATATATATTTGTGTATTTCTTTTCACTTTTATTTGTGATATAATTTTTTTATTCCAACAAGTGAGGATTGAATAAAATTGCTTGAGAGATAAGTTCAGGCTCATGATGATCACATTGAGATTTATGTCAGCCAAAATAGCCCAAAAAAGTATTGAAATTACCCACATTAACCTTAGTTGACATGTGTGTAGAAACCCTCACTTTTTATATATTAACATTACATAACTTTTGTGGAATACTTAAAAATTTATACAAACATACGACCAAAGACCATACTAGTCTAGTGCCTTTGGAAACATGGAAACATAAAAACTTTTATGTAAGTGAGCTACATTATCTATCACTAGTTCCTTCTTGAATTGAACCCTTCATAGACACATAAAAACTAATACATATCTTCATAACCCGGGGAAGAAAACATAAAAATGGGTGAGATTAGATGCTTTATAAGGGTAAATAAGGGAGATCTGTAAGAATAATCATTAGAATAAGGGTATGAGAACATGATCATGAAATTAAGAGATCAAAACCTACATATAAAAAATCATAAACATGAATCATGACATAAATATTGATAGTTCATAAGACATGAATCATAAGGAAATATGAACATAATACATGAAATCATAACATAGTAATAAATCATGGAATCATGGAAAACACATAAGAAAATACAATTATTTCCATAATAGTCAAGGTATTTCTTCCACGACCATTTTAGTATTATGGGTTCACTCCCCATACCATCTTGGTAGTCATGTTTCACTCCCATGGACATATTAGTAGTATGATTTCACTCTCTATACCATCTTGGTAGTCATGGTTCACTCCCATACCCATATTAGTATCCAAGGTTCACTACAAAGACTATATTAGTCTATATAATGAGATATAAATCTTTACCCAATACATTGGAGGGAGATATAGGTCCCACCCATATCATAATGAAATCATACACACATGTGCCATAAGATCATAAACATTCATGTCATCATATATGAAATGAAACAAGTGTCATAAACATTTAATCATATCACAACCTATGGAAAATAGATAGGTTTCATAATCATTTCATAAAAAACATAACCCTTGAAAAGAAGCAGACTTCCTAAACATAAAACCCATGTAAGAGGAATGTGTTTCATAAACATCATTCCATAAAAACATAAACCATTTAAAGAAATAATATTAATGGAGAAATTGAATCATTTCCCCAAAAAGGCATGAGTAACAGAAAAAGATGTCATCTTATATGGGAAATAATTTTAAAGGATCTTTAAAAAATATTTCTTGAGGAAATTTTCCTTTCTTCTTGAAAAATTATTTTTAAAAAATAAAACTTTTTTAAAACCGTTTTTCTTGAAAAATTATAAAAGAAACTAGAAAATGATTAGAAAACCCTTTCATTGAATATACTTTAAAAACTTATAAATAAATTTTGATAATGTTTTGAAAACTATTTTCCTTGAAAACTTATAAAATAAGCTTGAAAACGTTTTGGAAACAATTTCTTTTAGAATACTTTGAATTCTTATAAATAAATCATGAAAACGTTTTGAAAATGATTTATTTAAAAACCACTTTTAAAAAAATAATTTCTAGTATATTAGGAAAAAATATTATTTAAAAAAATAATTTTTTAATCATATAAAGCAGGATTCAAGGGAATGTTGGTCGTGACAGTGTGTAAATCCATACATGCCGAACCATCATTTTTCACAATAAATTTTTTAGAAAAGCACCTCGATCGGAAAACGATTATAAGATTTAATGTTTTTAAAAACAAGTTTTTTTAAAAGGAAAAAATGGGTAAAAATGTCCTTTAAATATTATAGTATAATAGTAGGATAGTTTTTTAAACTTTTAGAATACATGGTATTGAAGGAACACATATTTCTGACCAAAGAGAGAGGTAAAGTTAGACTTTCTTAAAAAAACTTTTTTGATCATATTATATACAAAAGAGTGAAAAAATGGTACCATTACCTAGATATAAAATGAATAGCCTGAGGTTAATAAAACTCATGATATTTCTTGAGATATGTATCATAATATTTCATTAATGAAAAGAAAATCATAAATAATCTTGATGAACGATGATTTTATTTCAACAAACTCTTACCATATGTTAACTCTAACACATAATCCATATGAAAGAAAGTGAAATTACAAAGAGATTAAAAATATAATTAAAATATTAATATTAATTATATAACATGTCAAAGGGATTATATACACCTCATAAAAAAATATTGGTTCATAACATGGCATGTGTATCAAAGAAGGAAAATCGAGACAAAATTACTTTACTGATTTGGTAACTTTTGAAACATAAACCCCATGAAATAAAGATCATAGAATGGATATATAAATAAAAAAAATTAATTATAATACTAATATAATACATACATGGGCATTATATATACCACAAAAAAATAAATGAGTGGTGTATAAGGCATGTATCTCACAGAAATAAAAATTGAGATGAAATTTCCTTACCTTATATATTGAATCTTGTCGTACTCATAAAAACCTCCTGTATAATTAATTTAATATTATTATAAATATTTTAAATAACCATATTCTTATATATAATACCATTTATTATTTTATTATGACTTCATTTTACCCTCTTATTAACAATTCCATGCTTCGTGTAGCATCCGCTTTGTTCTTCGTACATGTTTTGACTTATTATTCTTGATCATATTAATTATATCATGATTTAATTATTTTTGGAGTGTAAAAAATTACTTATATATAATATATATTCATTATATAAACATTTATAATAATCTATAAAATATAAATATATGAAATGGAATACACTATTCATGGAGATGGTGGGCCGTATGTATGCACGAACGCTGTTTCCGTTTTGTTGTCATATTAAAAGAAAGTAAGTAAATAAAATATATTTATATATGTATATAAAAACATTAAAGTATAATTATTATGTTATATTTATCATATATGTTCACTAAAATCATCCTTAATAAATTCCTTGCAAAGTGTGAATTAATCACATCACTTTGAGGAGGCGGTAGTCCACACGTCGACAAACGGTGTTATTGTATTTAAAAAAGATGGAAAGTATAAATTTATGTGTTATAAAATAATTATAGATGAAAAAATACACAATAAATATTATATATATAATATATAAACAACTTTTCCATCATAATTCCCAACCATGAGAGGTGGTAAAGGTAAAACAAACAACATCATTTCGTGAGGTGGTAGTTTGCTGTACACAAGATTGGTAAGTTCATAACCCATTAGATGGAAGTGTATTTATGTGTAGGTATAAAAATTAATATAAAAAAATATAAGTATATTTAACATACTGGTGTTATTATATAAGAATTTAATTAGGATATTTGAGGTGTTGGAGTGAGAGAAAAAAGAAATGAGCTCGAGGAAGAATGTTATCTCTTCTTTGGGTAACTCTTTTTAGTTTGCACCAAAGGGATTCCTTGGATTTATTTCTACCCAAAGGGAGGATTTAATTGAGAATTTAGGGTTTTTGGGAGGATATTGGGTCATATATTGTCTGAAAATAAGTATATTGAGAGTTTTTAATAAGTGGTAAGAGAGGAGGCCTTTTTATTATGGAGGTGGAGTGACAGTCTTGTAATGTTTTGGAAAAGAAATTCCACTGATGTTTTTTCCTTGTCAAGTGTATAAAATAATGGTACCAATTATACCCAAGTGATTATAGAATCTTAATATGGACAAAAAATGTCTTTTATACAAGTTTATAGGTCATTTGGGCCCTTAAGTTTAAGGTTTAGTCCCTTATTAAACTTAATTTAACCTTAATCGTTGTAATTAATTTTAATTAATTTCACTAATAATTTTGGTAAAAACTAAGTTGACCTTATTATAAATTATAAATTATTATAATTAAAAATATGGAATTAAATTTTATAAATTCTAAACACATAAGTGGAAGAAATTAATTTAAATTTAATATAGCAGACGAAACAACAATGCAGGATTTTAATGTAAAAATGTTCAAAAGTTTACTATGTTTTTATAGTCCATTTTAAAGTGAAATTGATTCAAATGAACTAAATTGGATTAATGATAGAGCGCTGTCGTGGGTGCCCTCAAATGATTAGTGTGATTTTGGGGTACTCAGGTGCAGCAGAGTGGCTGACTAAGGCCGTCTCTCAAAGGAGGAAGTGAATTTTACTACTTATTAAAGGTATTCTAAAACAAATAAAATAGAATATAATAAAAACACTACTTGAAAGGATTGGGGTTGGTTATTTTAAAGACCCGTAAAAATCAAGGAATTTTTTTTCTTAATTTTCTTTGTAATTTTACAAGAACGCAGTTTCTGACGACACCTGATTCCGAGGCCCGGTGTGCCCAGAATCATTTTCCGAAGTTTGGCTCGGGTACGTTCAGTGAACGAACGAGCGGGTTTTTCTAACTTTTGAACCGGTGCTCGGAATCGAATTCCGAGGGCACCGATGGAATCACAGCACCGGTATTTGCTTAGAAACACTATTTTCAGAGTTGCATTTGCTCGGGTGTGGTTTTTAATTTTTGGGGTTAAGTTAAGAAATAAAATAAAGTGGTGCGACAACTTTATTTTATTTCACTTATAGCCACTTAAATCCACTTAAACTAAGTTAAGAAGATAGGGTAGAACCCAAAATATCCTACCCACTTGTAGGATATTTGTGAGGTGGGCCCCGCACGAACCCCAATGTTTCTTCCCTCCTAAGTAACACACCCGCAACCCCCCTCTTAAATGAAAGTCAACCGGTGCATTTTCTTAAATTCATAACGCCCCAATTAATTGGGCAGTTAAGTCGTTACCATTAATTCGTCGAATTAATTGTTCGTTTCTTAACTTTGTTTTTCAAATTGTTGGCATAAGAATAAAATAAGACCAACACATGTTTTTCTTGCGGTGGCTTGTTGAGAGGATTTGGAGAAACTCTATCTTCATCCTCCTACGCGAAGAACAAGAAGAACGTGAAGAACGCATCGTCGCTGACGAAGAATGTCGACCTTAGACGAAAGGTGACGAAGAGCACCGAACCCTTGGAGATCGACGACGCGACACCGTGTACCACGACGCCGACAATTCTCCTTCCCTGACATTTCTTCCACGACGATCATTCCCCGCAAAAATCTTCGATCATCAACTGATTGAGGTAGGGGATTACGGACCTTTTAATTTCCTTTGTGGATTATATCCTCAACAGGGGTTTAATTAGTAAAATTAAATCTGTGTGTTTTTAACCCTTGGAGATTGTCTACACGACGCCGTGTACTGTGACGACAGTGACGCCCCTTCCGTGACGCGGTGATCCTCTTCTTCCATGATGGTGAATTCTGCGATGAACTCATGTTTGATGACAACGTTGAGGTAGGGGTTTGATTCATATAAATCTTTGTGATTTATACCTGCGGCGTTTGATTAAATATTTGTTGTGAGACATTTAAAACTGCTAACGTGGTGGGTGCGGACCAACGAACAAGTCCGAACCCACCGCCCCTTTCGTTCTTGGTGAGAAAAATGGCGGACGTCGACCAAACAAGCCGCACGGGTGATATGAGGTCCTCGTAGTGGAGGACGGACACCGGGAGGGCTTTTGGTGAAGACGACGTGAAATTCCGACCACCGGAACTCGTCTGGTGGTCCGCGGAGCAGCCCGCCGGCGCGCCTCGCCGGCACGGCGGTAGGAGGTGGCGGCGCCCTGCACGCCGCCGGAAGGAACCGCCGCGGCTGAAGCCGCGGCAGAAGCATGCGGTCCCGTGACCACGCGGGACTGGAGGAGGACGGGACGCGGCGGCCCGGCCGCATCCGCTAGCAAGGGCGCCCCCACGCGGGGTCGCGGTTCCCTCACGCGGGGGCAAAAACCCCCCGCTCCACTCGGCCATAACCGGCCGAGCCTACCCACCCGGAGGCCGGGCCGCGCCCGCACCGCTAGGGCCGGGTCGCGCCCAGGCCGGGCCCGGCCACCCAGGCCGGGTCGGGCCGCGCCGGCCGGGTCGGTCCGGGCCCAGACCCCCCGTTTTCGGACCTTTTCGGTCTTTTTCTCATAACTTGAGCTATGGGACTCCGATCGATGCACCGTCAGCGATGATGTGATCCTTGGATCGAGAAGGTCGTCTCGGTATATCGCAATCAAGGTTTTGGAGTACTTTGGGTTTGGCCGGGTTGGTTCGTACACAAAACCAACCGGGCCCTCGGAGCGGAAACACTTATAACTTGAGCTCCAGATGTCCGATTAACGTGTCGTACACTTTGTTGGATTCCTCTAAGTGAGATGGATCTTTTGGATTACTTCGCCTGAGGTTTGGACGCAGGTGGAGTACGGTCGGGTTGGTTTTTCCTTAAAAATCAACCGGGCCCCTGAAACGAAAATGCCAATAACTCTCAGACCGGGCGTCCGATTGACGCGCCGTCTGTGACGTTGAGTTCCTGTTGACGATACAGAACTTTTGGATATATCAACTCTGGACTATGTGTCAGTTGATGTATCATCCCCTCAACTCAGGGAGCGGACCCTCCTGAACGAGCTTGCTGTGTGCGGGAACCCTAGAACTGGCTGCGTCTGCGACGACAATGAAGACAGTACGGGAATCCTCCGTGGGTTCGGTAGTGACCACTATGGTACTTTTTGGGATACATCAACTCCGTACTACATGTTATTTGATGCATCAAAATCTTGGATCATGGAGTGGACCCTCCCGGAACGAGTTTGCTGTGTACGGAAACCCTAGAGCCGGTTGAGACTTGACGACTACTGATCGAACGACTTGGTGTGTTACGGATAGCCTAGTGGGAAGCGCTTAGTTGTAGCAGCAGACCCACGGCGGAGGAGTGCTTGGTTGTAACGGCAGATCCGCGGTACTCAACAGTAGGAGTACCTCTGGAGGCTATGAGGGGGAGCGCTTGGTTGTAGCGACAGACCTACGACGGAGGAGCGCTTGGTTGTAGCAGCACGGGGGAGCGCTTGGTTGTAGAAGCAGACCCACAGCCGAGGAGCGCTTAGTTGTAGCAGCAGACCCACAGCCGAGGAGTGATTGGTTGTAGAGGTAGACCCGTGGTACTCAACAGAAGGAGTACCTCTAGAGACTATGAGGGGGAGCGCTTGGTTGTAGCGGCAGACCCAGGGTGAGAAGCGCTTGGTTGTATCAGCAGGCCCACAGTACTCGATAGGTGGAGTACTACAGCAGTTCAAGGTTAGATGGAAGCGCTTGGTTATAGCGGCATACCCACTGTACTTGATATAGAAGAAGTTTCCCAATAGCTATGGTTTCAACTTCATGATTGATCCTTTGTGGGTCATTGCGGGGGTTAGTACCTATCGATCCTTTGTGGGTCCGACGGCTTAGATGAATCAGTGGCTATATCTGATCATCTCTATCTTCATACAAAGAAGTATACCTGTGTGAGCTGAATCCTGTTTTGTTTTCCATTGTGGATTGTGTTGTGCTTTCCTGTGTGGACTGGGTTGTGTTTTCCTATGTGGAATAGGTTGTACTTGGGCTCGGAAGTTGGAGCGTACTAGAATTGATGACTTAGTTATATGTATGGGAATATACCTAAGCAGTGTCAAATGTTACTTCATGATTGTATCTTTCCTTTGTGGATTATCCTTTGTGGATTCTGGGAGACCTTCGGGGGTCTCGGGGTCCCTAATGAGTATCTTATACTCACCCATGCACGGGCTATGCCCGCACTACGTTGTGTTGGTTGCAGACGACGGACAACGCTGATCATGGTTGAGGCTTGCGCAGCAGGACGGTACCAGGAGGTGGACCACTGGGCGGGACGTACTCGGAGCGGTCGGCTAGACCCAAGGAGTAGTGGAGGCTATCTGTACCCACCCTTCAGGTGGGATTTCCAGTGGACAGCTCGGCGTTGCAGATTTACTTTTCAGTTGCTGTTTTCCCTTCCAGTTGTAATTTACTTTCAGTTTGGGTTTGTATACTGCCCACTTACTTTTCTGCACTTACTGTTGTACTCAGTTTTTACTTAGTGTTTACTTCTACTGCTTGCTTGCTTTGTGGTGTTTGTTTACTTTACAAAGGAAATGCCTTCCCGTTTTACCGGGTATTATGCCTTGGTTCTAGTCGCCATCCCCTGGCCTATGGAAGGCGGGATTGGGGTAGTCACGGCACGGGCCCGAGGACAGGTCGTGAAAAATTGGTATCAGAGGAGTTCGGTTCTACTGCAGAACTCAGGACTCTGATCTTTTCTATGTGAAGTAATAGTGTTAAGAGTATTGAGTGTGATTATCAGTCCAGGGAGTCCAGTGTTCGTGCGGCGGCCGACGTATCCGTACACCAGGACCCTGACTTCTGATTTCCGACTTAATGCACGAAAACATTGATTGCATGTGTGTGTCAAGTTTTCTTTGTGATTACTTTGTGTCAGCTCACCAGGTATACTGTTCTGACCGTGGCGCACCTGTTTATTTTTAGGATGGCCCCACGATGGCAGCCAACTAGGGTTCCGAGAGTTGAGCGTGACGACAGACCACCAAGCGACGAGGCCTCGGTACAGGGCCCTTTGACAGTAGGGGCACTGAAGGTACCTCTACCCGCCGAGCCACTGATGCTATCAGCCCCAGCCGCTGACGGTGCACGTTGCCTTAGTGCACTACACGAGTTCCAGCACCAGCGACCACCCAGGTTCCGTGGGGAGACGGACCCCCAGGCAGCTGATGATTGGATGGAGGCAGTGGTATGAGTTTTCCGGTTAGTGAGGACACCAGCAGACCTCATGGTGATCCTCGGGGCGAGCCTAATGCACGCGGAAGTAGGAAGATGGTGGAGTTTGATGCTCCAGGTGCACGATGAGGCATCTCTTCTCTGGACGGACTTTGAGAGCCTCTTCCGCTCAGAGTTCGTCCCGGACACCCTCCGTGCGGTGCGCATCCAGGAGCTTCTTCAGCCGCGGTAGGGCAGCATGAAAGTAGCCCAGTACGCGGCGAGGTTTACCGATCTCTCTTGCTATTCGACAGACATGGTACGAGACCCATTCATCAGGGCCCGAACCTTCGAGTAGGGGCTCAGGCGAGAGATCAGAGATTCAGTTGTTTCTCACAGCATTCCGACACAGACAGGGGTGTTGGAGCGAGCCCTCTTAGTGGAGAGTTTCCTTGCTGAGTAGTCTTCAGCAGCAGGACCCACCACTATCCGGCATGCAGCAGAGTCTTTTGCAGCAGACAGTAGATAGATGACGGAGAGGTCCAAGAGGACTGGACCTACAGGTGGTCGACCACGTGACACATGATCGTTTGTGCGAGGCACCCGGGGTGGAAAACGACTTACCATGAGCGGACAATGTTACTCATGTGGCGGGGTTGGTCACATAGCTCGTGACTATCCGACCCTCCATACGGATGACCAGTAGATGAACGAAGGACCTCTCTGGCAGAGGCAGAGGTTGGATCGAGGCAGACCGCATGGAGTAGGGGACCATGGCAGGGGAGCTGGTCCTGCAGCTGGAGGTGGACGACGCTTCGAGGGGTTGCCACCACCACCACCAGGAGGTCCACCCCGACCGCAGGGAGCTGGTGGACATGGGAGAGCTCAGCTTCAGGTAGCTGAGGCCTATGATCAGGGAGCTCCGAGAGCAGATGGACAAGAGCGGGACTAGATCTAGACCTGGAGACTTTTGTTTTTGTTGCTTCTAGTGTTGTTGATGTTTGTTTGTAGATGTTTTGTGTCTTTGTACATTGAGCTGCAGTAATAAAAGACACCTTTATTTTGGCGTTTACCTTCCTGTCCTCTCTTTGTGTTGTTACTAAGAGGTTCCGGTTTAAAAACCGTTGACTTGACCCTCACTTTTAGATACCTACTAGAGGAGAATCAATGACCACACACTGATGCCGACAGTGTGACTCAACCCTTGGAGGCGAGAGTAATGGTTGGATCTCTTGGTAGTAGCATCGAGGCCTTACGACGTCATCCTTGCTATGGGTTAGTATCATATGTGACAGGATTGACTCTATTAGGCGAAGAATGTGGTTCATCGAGGGTATGAGACCAGATTTCTCTTCTCGGCAAAGAAGAAATCTCAACAGCTCTTGTAGGACCAAAAAGGTCCAAGTCATCCAAGAGCAGATGAAGAGAGCTCAGAGCCAGCAAAAGTCTTATGCTGACAGGAGGCAGAGACCACTAGAGTTCGAGGTTGGTGACCACGTTTCCCTACGGGTCTCACCTCGACATGAGTTACAAAGATGTGGCCGAGGTGATGAGTTATCTCCGAGGTTCAACGGACCTTCCTAGGTCCTTGTCAAGGTAGGCGAGGTGGTTTTCCGCTTGACCCACCCACCTCAGTTGCACCAGGTGCACGACGACATCCATGTATCTCAACTGGAGAGATACGAGCACGACCCGACGCATATCTTTGACCATGGGGAGATGGACATTGAAGATGGCGTGACTTTTGCGGAGGTCCCGGTGGAGATCGAGGATCGATAGGAGCGTGTCATACGTGGATGGTCGATTCCTATAGTGCGCATCAGATGGCAGCACGAGAACCTCCAGGAGAGCACTTGGGAGCGGAAGGCTCAGATGCGTGTTCAGTACCCACATTTGTTTCCCTAGTTTATGATGTATCTTTACGGGGACGTAAAGCCCTGAGGTGGGAGTGATGTAAAAACCTGTAAAATTCAAGGAAATTTTTTTCTTAATTTTCTTTAGAATTTTACAAGAACACAGTTTCTGACAGCACCTGATTCCGAGGCCCAGTGTGCCCGGAATCATTTTCCAAAGTTTGGCTCGGGTACGTTCAGTGAACGAACGGGCAAGTTTTTCTAACTTTTGAACCGGTGCTCGGAATCGAATTCCGAGGGCACCGATGGAATTGCAGCGCTGGTATTTGCTTAGAAACTCCATTTTCAGAGTTGCGTTTGCTCGGGTGTGGTTTTTAATTTTTGGGGTTAAGTTAAGAAATAAAATAAAGTGGTGAGACAACTTTATTTTATTTCACTTAAAGCCACTTAAATCCACTTAAGCTAAGTTAAGCGGATAGGGTGGAACCCAAAATATCCTACCCACTTGTAGGATATTTGTGAGGTGGGGCCCACACGAACCCCACTATTTCTTCCCTCCTAAGTAACGCACCCGCAACCCCCCTCTTAAATGAAAGTCAACCGGTGCATTTTCTTAAATTCTTAACGCCCCTATTAATTGGGAAGTTAAGTTGTTACCATTAATTCATCGAATTAATTGTTCGTTTCTTAACTTTGTTTTTAAAATTCTTGGCATAAGAATAAAATAAGACCAACACATTTTTTTCTTGCGGTGGCTTGTTGAGAGGATTTGGAGAAACTCTATCTTCATCCTCCTTCACGAAGAACGCGAAGAACACGAAGAACGCATCATCGCTGACGAAGAATGACGGCCTTCGACGAAAGGTGACGAAGAATGCCGAACCCTTGTAGATCGACGATGCAATGCCGTGTACCGCGACGCCGAAAATTCTCCTTCCCCGACGTTTCTTCCGCGACGATCATTCCCCGCGAAAATCTTCGATCATCAACCAATTGAGGTAGGGGATTACGGACCTTTTAATTTACTTTGTGGATTAAATCCTCAAAATGGGTTTAATTGGTACAATTAAATCTGTGTGTTTTTAACCCTCGGAGATCGTCGACATGACGCCGTGTACCGTGACGACAATGATGCCCCTTCCGCGACGCGACGATCCTCTTCTTCCGCGACGGTCAATTCCGCGACGGACTCACGTTCGACGACAAGGTTGAGGTAGGGGTTTGATTCATTTAAATATTTTTGATTTATACCTAATGCATTTGATTAAATATTTGTTGTGAGACATTTAAAACCGCTAACACGATGGGTGCGGACCAATGAACAAGTCCGAACCCACCGCCCCTTTCGTTCTTGGTGTGCAAAACGGAAGACGTCCACCAAACAAGCTGCACGGGCGATGTGAGGTCCTCGCAGTGGAGGACGGACCCCGGGAGGGCTTTTGGAAAAGACGACATAAAATTCCGACCACCAGAAATCGTCCGATGGTCCGCAGAGCAGCCCGCCGGCGTGCCTCGCCAGAACGGCGGCGCCGGCGGCAGGAGGCGGCGGTTCCCGGCGTGCCGCCAGAAGGAACCACCATGGCTGAAGCCATGGCGGCAACACGTGGTCCCGCGACCATGCGGGACCGGAGAAGTATGGGACGCAGCGGCCCAGCCACGTCCGCTGGCAAGGGTGGACCCACGCGGGGTCGCGGTTCCCTCACGTGGGGGCAGCACGCTCCCCGCTTCGCTCGGCCGTAACCGGCCGAGCCGACCCGCCTGGCGGCCGGGTCGCGCTCGCGCCGGCCGGGCTGGTTCGCGCGCAGGCCGGGCCAGGCCGGGCCGGCCGGGTCGGACCCGGACCTAGGTCGGGTCAACCCAGTTCGGGCCGACCCAGGGGGGTTGGGGGCCCAGACCCCCCGTTTTCAGACGTTTTGGGTCTTTTGCTCATAAATTGAGCTATGGGCCTTTGATCCACGCACCGTCAGCGGAGATGTGATCCTTGGATCGAGACGGTCGTTTAGGCATATCGCACTCAAGGTTTCTGAGTACTTTGGGTTTGGCCGGGTTGGTTCGTACACGAAACCAACCGGGCCCTCAGAGCGGAAACACTTATAACTTGAGCTCCGGTCGTCCGATTGACGTACCGTCGACTTTGTGGGATTACTCTAAGTGAGATGGATCTTTTGGTTTACTCTGCCCGAGGTTTGGACAAAGGTGGAGTGCGGTCGGGTTGGTTTTGACATAAAAACCTACCGGGCCCCTAGAACGAAAAAGCCAATAACTCTCAGACCGGGCGTCCGATTGATACGCCGTTTGTGACGTTGAGTTCCTATTGACGATACATAACTTTTGGATACATCATCTCCGGACTATGTTTCAGTTGATGTATCAGCCCCTCAGCTCGTGGAGCGGACCCTCCCAAACGAGCATGCTGTGTGTGGGAACCCTAGAACTGGCTGTGTCTGCGACGACAATGAAGACAGTACGGGAATCCTCCGTGGGTTCGGTAGTGACCACTATGGTACTTTTTGGGATACATCAACTCTGGACTACATGTCAGTTGATGCATCAACCTCTTGGATCGTGGAGTGGACCCTCCCGGAACGATCTTACTGTGTGTGGAAACCTTAGAGCCGGTTGAGACTTGATGACTACTGATCGAACGACTCTGTGTGTTACGGATAGCCCAGTGGGAAGCGCTTGCTTGTAGAAGCAGACCCATGGAGGAGGAGCGGTTGGTTGTAGCGGCAGAACCGCGATACTGAACAGAATGAGTACCCTTGGAGGCTATGAGGGGGAGATATTGGTTGTAGAGATAGACCTACGACGGAGGAGCGCTTGGTTGTAGCAGCACGAGGGGGCGCTTGGTTGTAGCAGCAGACCCACAGCCGAGGAGCGCTTGGTTGTAGCAGCAGACCCACAGCCGAGTAACGCTTGGTTGTAGCGGCAGACCCGTGGTACTCAACAGAAGGAGTACCTCTAGAGGCTATGAGGGGGAGCGCTTGGTTGTAGCGGTAGACCCAGGGTGGGAAGCATTTGGTTGTAGCAGTAGGCCCACAGTACTTGATAGGTGGAGTACTACATCAGTTCAAGGTTAGAGGGAAGTGCTTGGTTGTAGCGGCATACCCACTGTACTTGATATAGAAGGAGTTTAACAATAGCTATGGTTTCAACTTCATGATCGATCCTTTGTGGGTCATTGCGGGAGTTACTACCTATCGATCCTTTGTGGGTCCGACGACTTAGATGAATCAGTGTCTATATCTGATCATTTCTATCGTCATACGAAGAAGTACACCTGTGTGAGCTGAATCCTGTTTTGTTTTCCTTTGTGGATTGTGTTGTGCTTTCCTGTGTGGACTAGGTTGTGTTTTCCTGTGTGAACTAGGTTGTACATGGGCTCGGAAGTTGGAGCGTACTAGAATTGACGACTTATGTATATGTATGGGCATATACCTAAGCAGTGTCGAATGTTACTTCATGATTGTATCTTTCCTTTGTGGATTATCCTTTGTGGATTCTGGGAGACCTTCGGGGGTCTCGGGGTCCCTACTAAGTAGCTTATACTCACCCCTGCACGAGCTATGCCCACACTACATTGTGTTGGTTGCAGACGACGGACAATGCTGATCGTGGTTGAGGCTTGCGGAGCAGAACGGTACCAGGAGGTGGACCACTTGGTGGGACGTACTCGAAGCGGTCGGATGGACCCGAGGAGCAGTGGAGGCTATCTATACCCACCCTTCAGGTGGGATTTCCATTGGACGGCTCGACATTACGGCTTTACTTTTCAGTTGCTGTTTTCCCTTCCAGTTTTACTTTACTTTTAGTTTGGGTTTGTATACTTTCCCACTTACTTTTCTGCACTTACTATTGTACTCAGTTTTTACTTAGTGTTTACTTCTAATGCTTGTTTGCTCTGTGGTGTTTGTTTACTTTACAAAGGCAATGCCTTCCCTTTTTACCGGGAATTACGCCTTGGTGCTAGTCGCCAGCCCTTGGCCTATGGGAGGCAGGCTTGGGGTAGTCACGATATAGGCTCGAGGACGGGTCGTGAAAGTTATAGTTTATGAATATAGAAGAAGTTTTCTGGAAGAAGATTGTATTTTGTTTTGTTTTTAGTTTTGAAATGAAGTTCGATTAAAATGACACAACAAAAAGATGTTTTTTAGACAATATTTAAAAGACGTAATCGATCTAACTCTACCTCTTCAATAATTTATTAATCATTATCATTTAAATTAATATTCACTTAATTATGATCCCTTAATTTGTTAAATCCCGAACCCTATGAGAATTAACTTTACCACAAAGATGAAGTGAATTTAACCTTAGGCTAACTTCGGAACATGCAATAGCAACACCCTGCTTTGATTGATGTTCTAAAATTAGCTTATAGTCAGTGGTAAATTAAGGCACATAAACACTCTGAAAATGAGGATTAATTGAGTTTATAGATTATATTTTAACTCTACAAATTGATCCCGTGTGGTTTTGAATTACGGGTTAAGGTTGCGCTCTCACAGTTCACACAATTCCCGACCTTGCGTGTTTTGTATTAACTATTATATTGCTTGATTAGTTTAATTTAAATTAAAAACTCAATTAATAGATCATAATATGTGAATTAAAGTAGTTCATTGATTAAAAATGAATGAATGAATAAGGATATAGGTCGATCGATTACTAAAAAGAACTACTCTTCCATGGGTGGCGTAATCATCGTAGAAGCGTTTTGCATGTGCAAAGGTTTATAATGGGTGTAACCCAATAATGCTTCTACTCAATAATTCCAGCCCAAATAGGAAGATTAAGAGAAAAATAAATTTAAACAAAACAGAAGAAAAGATAAGAAATAAAATAAGAACAAAGATGTTTATTACATAAACAAAATCATTACAACATGAAGGAGAAAAAGAAGGCTTCATCAAAGGGATCCTTGCTTCAAGAGCTACCCTTATTGAAATGGTTGGAGAATTGGACTGGATCCACTTATCCTCTTCCATAAACTTCCCAAAGCACGTCCCAACCCCTCCAAATGATAAAAACACTAATTTATAGAGTGGTGGGGAGGCTAGGTTCAAAGTGGTTTCAAGTGTGAATGGGGAATCTCGTCCAAAAATTTTATTCCCACCTTCACCTCCCATTTGACCACTAAAACGAGTGAATTGGCCTGCCTTCTAGAAGGATAAAATGTGAGTATATGGGTCCTGTATCTCCTCTCCATATTGGGGCTTAAACCAGGACTATATGAAGGAGTTATGGCCGAAATACAGAAGCTTCTCCATTCTGGTGAGTCCAGCCCAACTTTGACTTCATGGACCATTTCCAACAACCAAATGCACCCTTTAGCTTTAGTGTCCTGAATAAAGGTTGTAGATAATTATGTCAGGAACACGGTTACAAAATTTCAAATTCAAATAGTAAATATAGGAATATATATCTTCGAAATACTACAGTGAACTATAAAGGGTAAAACTGGAATTTTCATCAAATATTCAAATGAATGATCTAATCCCAAATAGTTTCTAATTAAACATATTTAACACAATGTGAGGAAATTATATCATTTATTATCAATAAAATATTCAATAAAATAGTGTTTTATCAATTAATTTAAAAAAATTTAACTAATTAAACTTTAAAACCAATTTAATATATAATTTATCCTTATAAATAAATTAGATGAAAAAAAGTTTTGAATTAAAATCCAGTGTTTTTTTTACTATTCATCAAAAAATGAAACTTCACAGAAAAATACCAAAAATTAACCCCAACCTAATTTTTATGTTTTTATTTGAAATATGAAGTTTATTTTTACATATTAAATTTATAAAAAGTTCCAAAATTTATATTTAAATTAGGTTCTCCATTAAAATGTGGTAAAAATACTTTTATAAAAATAACGGTTTTTATGTATCATACTAGGTATGTTCTTATCGTATGCCTATAAAATAAATTGGATGGATATAAAAAATATTTTATTGAATATATAAAATATAAATTTAATTAATATCATTAATTAATAGTAATTAATTTAACTTATTAAGATAAATCACTTTTTTCACATAAAAATAGTTTTTTATAAAATCATTCTCTTTATATTCATTTGGTTTCTATATTCATTTATAATTAATTGGTAACCATTGAATTAAAATATATATTTTAATAAGTTATTTAATCATATAATCTCAAATTTAAAAACTAGGTTATATATTATTAAATATTAATATTTTAATAATATATTATTGTTCGGTAACACTCGGTCTTGCATGTTACGCAAGCCATTAAGGAAATTCAGTCTTGCGTTTAACATAATCTATCCTCAGTGTTCTGTATTGAGAAATCTAAAATCTATGTTGTGTGTAGTGCATGATTAACTTGTTTTTTGTATAAGGAAATCCAGATTTATAAAGAAAATATTTTCAGTGTTGTGTGAAATAAAAAACATAAAAAAAATAAAGTAATTTGAAAAAAAATATTTCAAAAAATCTCAGGGTGTTATAGTATACCACCATTAAAATTAATTTCTCCCCAAAAATTTATCTGGGTTATCAAAGGTTTGATAATTGAAATTTACTTTCATAGAAACCCACAACATAAAAATGAACACTAAAACCTTCTTCAAAAATGGAAAGCTAGAACCGTAGCAGTTACCCAACGTGACTCATAACTAGCTTCCCATATTGGAGAACATATGTGGTAAGTGAAAACATGGACATTGAAGAGAGATATAACCATCAAGTTCTGATGAAGAGTTATAGATAATATGGTTAGGAGAAAGTTAACAATCACAAATCCATAAATATATGAAGATCTAAGGGTCTATTTGATTCATCAAAAATGAAGGTATTGGGATGGCCTTTTGGTTTCAAGATCCTTTACCTAGAGTTAAAGAATTTTCATGAGAAGTTATACGTACTTGATTTCATTTCCTTTCATAATTAAAATATCACCCTTTGTTCATGTCTTAACCAATTTCCACTACACATCTTTCTCCAAAAAGAAGGTGAATTTTTCATTCCTAAATCACTAATAGATCATGAGATAGATGATAAGTCATCCCATCTATTTTCATCTACTATCAACGAAAATTGGTTATAATAGTTCATAAAATATACATGAATCCTCATGTGGTGAGATAATACTTTAATCTAAAAAACTTAATTCGAAGTTTAACTTAGACTTTCCATAAATGGTTATCCTTATAACCCTTCTGAAATATGAAAATACAAAACATTATAAAGAAGGACCTGAAATTAGCTAAACATTGATCCCCCATATATCACAAAGTATACATTGGTTTTCACATTACAAACATGTGAATACCCTCATCATGTATTCTCTTGAAGCATGATAATAACCCAAATTACCATAAATCCTTTTAGAAAACACACAAGCTTCCTTATTCCAAAGATTACTATATACATTCCTTAAATATGAGAATTTGTAAACTTCATTCATGATGAAATGGACCACTTTTTAAAAAAATAATTAATTGGTTCTAAGTTCATTAGTATAATCAAATTTACATTTTTCAAAACAATCATATCTTTATCTAATCTAAACACAAATTTCTCCATACCTTGAACACAATTAGTCAAAATATCACCTTGTAATTAAATCCCTTTTCCAATATATCAAAAAAATTAAACATAATCTTGTAAATACTTAGTGAAAAACATAAATTTTAAAAGCCTTGTATATTTATCCATTCGTAAATCTCGAATCCAAATATACAAAAACTTCAATTATTCCACTTCATCCATAATCCATTAGAAGGCTACCTCATCCTATTACTTACTAACCATTACCTTTCACATATCATATATAGTCTCATAATCATTAGAAATATACCCATTAATCATACAACATTGATAATTATCTTCAGGAGATTCAAACATAGTACATCTATTTTCATAATGACCATTCATTCCACACTTAAAGCATTTTACCTTTGATTATTTATTCAGGAGGCCAATATTTCCATCGATTTTGTTAACCAAACCCTTAATATTTCCTTTGAATTTACTTTATTTATTTTCTTTTTTCCACATTCAAAAAATATTCTTATTCCACTAATACATTCAAATGGGTGATTCTTTCCACATTCTTGACATTAAAGAAATTGAATCTTATTTCCTACATAGTCTCCAATACCCAAACTCTTTGTGAACTTTTTCGTTATCTTCCTTGGTGATTCTGAGAGCTGGTTAAGGTACATGTTGTTAATCATGTTCCTTGAAAACTAATTAGACATGAAAATAAAAAACTACACTCCAATGATCATCAAAAAATTTTCCACCACATTCAGCATTAACCTAGTTTCTTCTTTCTCCTTCCGTTGACTAAAACTATAAAGCATAGTGTGAGAAATTATTATCAAAATTGAAATCCACATTGTTATGAAAAATTACTTATAGGATTCCTAATTCATTGATCCTACTTATTTAATCTAAGATGCCTTTGCTTTATCCTTTGTTATTCATAGTCAACTTATATTTAAATCTTTCATGATATCTCATGAAGAGTCTGTGAATTCCCAAAGCATATCCCCTGAGAGTGTCAAACCAGGTGTACATTAAGGCCTGTTATTGTGTACTGAGTTACATTGAGTCAGGGTCAACACACCTTGTCGGAGTTGTTACCCCTAGGTACATCTATTCTAGATATATATCCACTTTTAGTATCCAGATATGGATGTATTTCTAGGAAACCACTCAATCTATCCTTTACCAAAATTCTAAAACATTTTCCTATACTTTTCAGCATACTTAAAATTATCCTTAGAGATATCTATAGACATATCATTAGAAATATTACTAGGTATCTCACTAACGTTTTCTCATCATAGTTTCCAAAGGTTAACTAAACTTTTTCTCTAATACCAACTATATAGACCCTCTCTTTTCAAAAATTAACATTACATAACTTTTTTGGAATACTTAAAACATTATACTAACAGACGCCCAAAGACCATACTAGTTTAGTGCCTTTGGAAACATGGAAACATAAACACTAGTACATAAGGGAACTTAATTATCTCTCACTAGGTTCTTCTTGACTATCACACTTCTTAGACACATCAAACATAATACATATCTTCATAACCTAGGGAATAAAACATAAAAGGGGTGAGATCAGATTCCTAGTAATGGTAAATAAAGGAGAAATATAAGTATAATCATGAGAATAAGGGTATGAGAACATCATCATGAAATTATAGGATCATACCCTTCATATCAAAGATCATAAACATGAATCATGACATAAATATTGGTACTTCATAAGATATGGATCATAAGGAAATAATAACATAAGTCATGAAAGAATAACATAGGAATAAAACATGGAATTGTGGAAAACACATAAGCATATAAAATGATTTCCATAGTTGTCAAGGAATTGCTTCCAAGGACATATTAGTAGTATTGGTTAACTCCCCATACCCTCTTTGTAGTCATATTTCACTTCCATGGCTATCTTAGTAGTTTTATTTCACTCCCCATACCATATTGGTAGTCATGGTTCACTCCCGTGGACATCTTAGTAGTTAAGGTTCACTTCCAATAATATCTTAGTCTATCTCATGAGATATAAATATATTAACCAATTCATCGGAGAAAGATATAGGTCCCACCCATCTCATAATGAAATCATACATACATGTTCCACAAGATCATAAATTGTCATATCATTACCCATAAAATGAAATGAGTTTCATAAACATGTAATTATATCATAACCTTATGGAAAATAGATAGGTTTCATAATCACTTCATCATAATAATAACTAATGAAAAGAAGTAGGTTTCATAAGCATAAAACCTATGGAAGAGGAATGAGTTTCATAAACATCATACCATCAAATCAATAACCATTTAGAGAAATAATATGAATGGAGACATTGAATCATTTCCCCAGAAAGGCATCAGTAACACCAATAAATGTCATATTAGATGGAAAATAATTTTGAAGGTTCTTTTAAAAACATTTCTTGAGGAAATTATCCTTTATTATTGAAAAATTATTTTTTAAACACAAAACCTTTTGAAAACCATTTTCATTGAAAACTTATAAAGGAATCATGGAACATTTTTGAAAACTATATCTTTTAAAATACATTGAATACTTATAAATAAAGGTTGAAAACATTTTTAAAACCATTTTCCTTGAAAACTTATAAATTAATCTTAAAAACATTTTAAAAATATTTTTTTGAAAATACTTTAAAAACTTGTAAATAAATCTTGAAAACATTTTGAAAAACATTTTAATTGAAAACTAATAAAAGAAGTAGAAAAAAATTTTGAAAAACATTTCTTTGAAAAACACTTAAAAAAGAAATTTCAAAAATTTTATGAAAAAATTTTATTTTAAAAAATAAAATTTTAATCCTATAAAGGAATATTCAAGGTAATTTTGGTTATGATGGCGTGTAAATTCATACATGCCATACATTCCTTTTTCACTGTAAAAATTTTAGAAAAGTACCTCGACTAGAAGATGACAAGAAGATTATTATTTTTTAAAACAATTTTGTTTAAAAGGAAAAACATTGGTAAAATTTTATTTTTAAGAAAATAGTTGAATATTTTTGGAAACCTTTTAGAGGACATTGTATTGAAGGAACACATATTTCTGACCAAAGAGATAGATAAAGTTATACGTTTTTAAAAACACATTCTTGGTCATATTATGTACCAAAGAGTGGAAAATTTGTACCATTACTTGGATATAACATGAATGACCAGAGGTTAAGAAAAAACATGAGAGTTCTTGAGATATGAATAATAATATTTCATCAATGAGAACATAATCATAAACAATCTTGACAAACGATGAGATTGTTTCAATAAACTCTTGCCACATGGTAACTCTGAAACATACTCTCCCTGAAATAAAATGAAATTAAATAAATATTAAAAATATGTTGAAAATAATAAGAATCATGATATTACATGTAAATGGTATTATATTCAACCTCATAGAAAAATATAGGTTCATAACATGACATGTGTCTCAAATAAGGCAAATTGAGATGAAATCACTTTACCGATTTAGTAACTTTTGAAACATAAACCCCATGAAGGGAAGATCATATAATTGAAATTTAAATAGACATAAATATTAGTATAAGAGTCATATAATACATTCATGGTAAGTATATATTCCACACAAAATAAATTAGTAGTGTATAATGCATGTATCTCACAAAAATAAAAAGTGAGATGAAATTCCCTTACCTTATGTCTTGACTCTTGTTGTACTCATACAATCCTCCTATATAATAAATATAAGACAATTATAAATATTTTACAGAAAAATATTATTATATATAATAGAATATATTTTTTTTATGACTTCATATTACCCTCTTATTAACATTTTTATATTTCAGGTAACATCCACTTTGTTCTTCGTACATGTTTTGACTTATTATTCTTGAACGTATTACTTAGATCATGATTTAATTATTTAAATAATGTAAAAAATATCTTATATATCCTATATATTCATTATATAAACATTTATAATAATTTATAAATGGTATATAGATGAAATAAAATACACCTTTCATGGAGATGATAGGCCGTACGTACACATGAACGTTGTTTCCGTTTTGTTGTCGTATTAAAAGGAAGTAAGTAAATGATATATTTGTATATATGTATATAATATAAATAAAGTAAAATTATTATGTTATATATATCATATATTTTCACTAAAATCATCATTAATACATTCCATGTAAAGTGTGAATGAATCACGTCGCTTTGAAGAGGTGGTAGTCCACACGTCCACAAACGATGTTATCATATTTACACAAGATGGAAAGTATAAATGCATGTGTTATAAAAGAAATAAAGAAGAATAAAGTCATAAGAAATATTATATATATCATATATAAATATCATGTCCCTCATAATTATCAACCATGAGAAGTGTTAAAGGTAAAACAAACAATATCATTTCGTAAGGCAGTAGTTCGCCTTACACAGGAACAGTAAGTACATTACCCATTAGATGGAAGTGTGTCTAAGTGTAGGTCTAACAGTTATTATAAAAAAATATAAATATATTTATTATAACATTGTTACTATATAATCATGGAATAAGAATATTTTAGGTTTTTGAGAAAGAAAATAAAATAAAGGATCTTGAAGAAGGATGTTACCCTTTCTTTGGGCAACTCCTTTTGGTTTGCACCGAAGGGATTCATTTGATAGATTTCTGACAAAAGGGATTATTCAAGGAGGAATATAAGGTTTTTGGGATTATATTTGAGCTAATATTGGATGAACCTAAGTGTATTGATAGGTCTGAAGAATTGGTAGTATATCAGTCCTTTTTATAGTGTAGGAGGAGTGTCACTCTTGTAAATTTTTGGAAGTGGAATTCCACCAATGTTTTTCCAATTTAAAGTGGATCCAATAATGATCCAAAGTCGATAAAAGTGACGATAGGGTCAAAATATGTCCATAAAATGGATTTTAGATAAATTTATAGGCCATTTGGGTCTTAAGATTAAGGTTTATCCCCTTGTTAAGCTTAATTGCACCTTAATAGTTGTAATTAATTTTAATTACTTTCATTAATATTTTTGGTAAAACTCTAAGGTGAAATTATTAGAAATTTTAAATTATTCGGATTCCAAATATGGAATCCATTTTTCCAAATTCCAAACACATAAGTGGAAAAAATTAATTTAAATTTAATCTTGTAGATGTGATGACTATGCAGGTTTTTAAAGTAAAAAGGTTCAAAAGTTTGATATGTTTTTATTGTCAATTTCAATGTGAAATTGATTATAATAACCTAAATTAGATTAATTGATAAAAAATTTATCTAAATAAACTTTAAAAATATTTTAAAATATAATTTAATCTTATAAATAAATTATATGAAAAATTAGTTTTGAATTAAAATTCAGTATTTTTTTATTATTCTTCAAAAAATGAAACTTCACAGAAAAATACCAAAAATTCACCCTAACCTAATTTTTATGTTTATATTTCAAATATCAATTTTATTTTGACATATTAGATTTATACAATTTATAAATGTTATATTTAAAACTGTTTCTCCATTAAAAGGCGGTAAAACTACTTTTATAAAAATATTGGTTTTTATGTGTTATATTTGGTCTGTTCTCATATTATGCCTATAAAATCAATTGGATGAATATAAAAAATATTTTATTGAACATATAAAATATATATTTAATTAATATCATTCAATAATAGTAATTAATTTAAATTATTAAGATATATCACCTTTTCACATAAAAAATAGTCTTTTTTAAAATCATTCCATTTATATTCATTTGGTTTATATATTCATTTATAATTAATAGGAAATGAATGAAATAAAATATATATTTTCTTAATTTATTTATTTCTATTGGATCAAAATTTATATATAGATGGCTAAAAACAAGAGGGGGGATTTTAGATTTAAAAATATTTTGTTTTTAATCTTTAAATACTTTAGTATAAAAGAGTTTAAAATAAATAGTATTTACAAAACCTATTTAAGAATTAAAATGATGATCAAACTGGGACCAAGGGTCTAATTAAATCAGAGTACCATAATAAATTATATTCCAATATAAAATTCACAGGCCACAATGCTAAATTGATTCTAACCTTACAACGTCTAGAATCATAAATAGTGGTGGTATCATAATCACAGTTTAATTGTATTCACAATAGAAAATGATTTAATCAGAGTAAACACAAAAAGAATCATAATCACAATGGTACTGATAATATGAGTAATACAAAAAGTATTGATTATATCTTAAATTTTATAGAATCATATTCATTGTAAAAAAATTGTATAGTAATTAATGTCACTATGATAATCTAATTAAAAATTGAAAGATGAAAATAAAAGTATCACTTTCTATTTAATTGTAGTGGAATTAAAAGACTTGTAAATAAAAAAAGTAATAAAAATGAATATAATTATATTATACCAAAGATATGGGTATCCAATAACCATAGATAGTGGTCCCATGTTTTATACATACAAGAAAGTCTGTCTTTCTTTTACCCAAGAAAACCCTTGATATGATGATCAACTTGTCTTGCTATTCCCACAAAACCTTGATATGATGATAATATTTTCTCTATCTTTCTAAAACTATAAGCCCTAGATCAAGAAGTTGACCAGAACCTCTATCTTCCTAGCCTCATAATCCCTCAATACGATAATCAAATTTGCTGTCTGGCTATCCCCGATAACCCTCAATTGTAATCACAATAATCTGAATCGCACTAAGAAAAATGAAAAATTATCAAGGAGAAAACATGAAAAGGTTTAATTAAGAAAACAATCTCTCTAAAGAAATGAAAAATAATATTAAAAATATATTCATGCATTTTACACTTTATTAAAATTATAGAAAAATCATAGCACACTCGCACTTGAAAAATGATGTCAACCATCACTCCAAACTCTTTAAATGACCAGGTATTTATAGGTGATCCCCCCGATGATCATCTTTATCTCCAACAATCATATTTTCTTCCAGATTTTTGCAAGTACCTGGACACCTGGCACCTCAATGGTCATATTATAACTAAATGTACAAAATCATTTTTTACACATATTATAACAGAATGAATGAAATAATTTTGTTTTAAACATTTTCAGTGTTTTAGGGTATTCTATTAGAATACAATTTTATTTTTTATATTCAGAATTTAACCTTTAGTCAATTTGATTTAATTTCCTTTCAGTATGTAATTATGATTTTTTATGAGTATGAATCCTATGATATCAGTTTTTATGTAAAATCCTGTTAAAGATTTTTTTAGTATGAAAATAATACAGAATGTATTTAAATATGATTGATATGGTGAATCTGATGATTATCAAATCTATGGTTATTACGATAATTGTAATGAATAAAGTAAGTTTAAATTCAAAAAAAATTTAAAACTAATTAAAAGTACGGTAAAAGATATATGTTTTCTATAAAAACATTATTAAATACTTTGGACATAAAAGAGTTAGAAATTAATAATTTAATAAAGAGTTTGTGATTTCAAAAGAAAAAGGAATGGAAAATTCAGAATGAAAAATTTGACTCAAAAATCTCCCATTTTTGAAAGCACAAACTACAAGACATAAATAGAAAATAACATTAAAAAAATAAGTACAATATTATCTTTAATAACTATCAGAATTAAATATTTATACTTATATCCCCCTGAGTTTATAACTCATATAAATACTGAATATGACTAACACCTTCTTAGGATAAGCATAATCCTAAGGATAATATTCTCTTATTTAAAAGTTTTTCTCCCCTTTCTTAAAGATTCCCCATTACAATATAATTCTCCCCCTTTGTGTAAAATTCTCCCATTTGTGATTTTCAAAAAGGAAAAAGGAATAGTCTTGATATACCTAAAAAGTTTTAGAGAAGAAACAATATGAAACACAATATATAAAGTAATTGATCATCTAGAATTAAAGAAAGAACATTCAACCAAAATAATTGGAAGATATTCAGAAAAATTATATACAGGTGAAAAATTATTTCATTGATAGTCTAAAAAAAATATAACAAAAATATTTTTTTAAAAAAACTAGTCATTCTTTATCATTAAAGACCTGAATTTTTTTCATCTTTTAAAAATATTTTATATCTTCTTCAACCTTTTCCATTAATTACTCTTGAGACTTTTTTTTTTCAAGATCCAATATTCTTTCCTCCTAGATCCAAATTCTGTTATCTTGATCCTTTATATTTTCTTCCTGAGATTGAAACTTTTCTTCCAAAAGTTTGTTTTGATCTTACTAAGATTTGATTATTTCTAAGAAAACATCACAATGATTCTTCAAATAAATAATGCCATATTTGTAGACTTTTAATCTTGAAATATAAATGAGCATAAAATTTAAACTTGTTTGAAAATATGAGACATCTTGAGTTTTCTTCTTGGAAGTTCTTCAGAAGGTTTTATGATATTTAACCCTGATGGACATATACTTTTCAAGATCTTTGAAAGAAACACTAGTTTCATCAATATAATTTTTAAACTTCTCAAAATTATCATAACGAATCATGATATCTTCTTTATTATTGTGAGACTATTTGACAACCTTTTTATAACTCTTCCTATGAGATTCAACACATTCTTTATATACCTTGAAATCTGCCTCTAATTGTATCAACATATCTGTGAACGATTTCACTAAATTAAAATCTTTATATTGATTCTCCACAACTAAATAAAACTTTGTTAACAACCTTGTAAAAATAATAAATTTTTTTCTCTAATCTATTCAAAGTTTGAAAGATGTAATCAAGACCCTGAGTAGCGATTATATTCAGAGATATTGATTCCGATTGATTGGTTCTTTTGCTATTTCTCATCTCTTCTTGCACTGATTTTCTTTTCTTTGAATATGATTTCTCCACTCTTTGATCACCATTATTTCCATCATAAATTTCTATTACATAAATACAAATATTTTTTACTTAATTTTGTATTTTTTAATGATTTTTTTCACCCCCTTGGATGAAGAATCAACTTCTATAAAATATGGAGACTTTTGTTTTTCTTGTAAAACTGACTTCTCATTAAAATTTTCCAAAGATGATAATTGTGTTGATGAATCCTGAAAATTCCTTATAGAAAGTTTATCGTATTAATTATCTTTTTTCTTCTTCTACTTCTCCATATTCTCATTATTCTCCTTCTTCACCTTCATGATAGTTTTCTATTTATTGGGATACATTTCCTTATTAAATAATTTCACCAATAAATTCTCTTCAAAGATTTTTCAAAAATGACTCTGATATTAAGTCCAATTTTCCAACTAGACCAAATTATTTTTCAACAAAAACTATTTTCCCTTATAAAAAACAATGGGAACATCATCATTAAAAATTTATAATTCTTAAAAATCCAAATTAGAATCAGGAGGTAAAATAATTTTTATAGAAGCATCCTCAACACCATTCATCAATCTATCAACTAGAGATTCAGTTATATGTTTATTGTTCAACTTCTTTTCCTTTTTATCCTTTCCTAATACTTATTCACCGTGAAATCTTAAGGCTAGAGCTTCAGTTGAGTTGAGACCAAATTTTGGGTCTTTTTATTTTCTTTATATATGTTTCCTTTTCTATTCTATATCAAATTCATTAGAAAATTTCTTCTTTTTCTTTTCCTTTCTTTCTAGAAGAGAATCTTCCTTTCTCTCCTTTTTCTCAACTTTTTCACTTTTCATTGTTTTTGAACAAGGTTCTTCTTCTGATGAAAAAACTTAGAATTTTTTATAGATATTTTTAATTTATAATCAAAAACATATTTCATTCACTTAATTGTATCTTCACTCATAAATGAAATCTTTTCTCTGACATGTTCAGACTTGATTGCAATATTGAAATGTATCATGCTCTTTTTAATCATCTTACTAATCAATCTTAGAACCATTATTATCTAAGACATAATTTACTTGGACTTGATATTCATGATAGTTAAAAAAATAAATCCAACAAGATTGATTTTTCTCAAATTGATGAGATAATCCAGAATAAAGATATCTGAAAACTTTAGAGTATCTTAGTCCCCATTTCTCAGGATGAGAAATACTTACATCTAAATATCTATAAATCTATGATCTGGTATTAAATGAGTAACTTTCCTCAGCTCATTATCAATTTTTTTAACAAAGACTTTTATTCTCTATATTTAACAAAAATACCCTTTGACTTTGGTAATTATGAGAGGGGAAAAAGTATCTCATTCATTATAAATATCAAGAAAATTGTCTGGGGATATTAGTATCATCTTATAATATCTCTCATAGATATGAAAAAAATTTCTTTTCTTTATCCTTTAAATAAAGTTATATAATACTAAATTTTTAACCAAATACAAATAAATCAAATTGTAATTAGGATTAGACTGTTCTACACACAAAGATTCCCAACCTTAAAACTTTATAATTCTTCTCAAAGATGAATAATACTTTTTATAAAATGATCTTGAAACTAAAATTTAGTGGAATGCGAACCATTTGTTGTAATCCTTTTCTAGAGCCATCATATTGAGAGAATAAACTGATGATTCATACATAGAGAAATAAATAATATTAATATTCTTAAACATGACAGAGCTTCGAGGCCCTAAATCAGAGAAAAATGATATAGAACACGGGGGGGGGGGGTTCCCCTTTTATATGAAATTTTGAGTGATGTCTCATCTTCCAAATAGATCTAAGGGCCGGTATTTAATATCTCTTATCTGATGGTTGTGATATTTCTCAAAGAAATATTTTCTTAAAAATATATAAAATCTTGATGTTTAATTTTTTTTATCGTATTTGGTGATTAATATTGAAAAAATGAAAGTAATAAAAACTAAAAAAAAACTAATCGTAATGGAATAGTATTAAAATACAAAAGAAAAGAAAAATACATTTTAATGTGTAATCATCAATATGATAATTTTTTTTATGTTTCAACAAATTACAAAAATTGAAAGATTTTTTTAAAATAACTAAGAAAATTGAATACATAAAAATTATTATGAAAAATTTGATAGAGAAATCTTAATCCAAAAATCTGATTATGAAAAATAATTTTATTACGAAAATATGATTATGAAAAACCTAATTATGAAAAATTTGATTATGAAAAATTTTCAAATTCGATTCGAATTAACCCAAGTTGAGAAAATTCATTACGAAAAATTTCAAATAATTTCTTTTGAAAATCAAGTAGATATTTGTAAAAATAACCAACATATGTACCCCCTATGAAATTGTATTAACTTAATGTAAGGAGATGGTTTGAAAAAGAAGTATATTTGAATGATTACTTTATAGTGATCATTCCTAGATTATGTTTAATGTATTCAAATCTATCATAAGATATTTTTTTTGTAAATATATTAGAAAGTTGTTCTTGCATTTCGATGAATTGTAAAATGATGTCTCTTTTTTTGTGATCCCTAATAAAGTAATGCCTAATATCCATGTGTTTTGTACGAGAGTGATGTGCATGGTTTTTACTTAAATATATGGAAGTAGTGTTGTCACATAGTATTTGGGTATTATTAAAACTCATTCCATAATCTGTGAGTGTTTTTCATCCACAACACTTGAGCACAACAACTTCCAACTGCTACATATTTAGCTTCAGCAGTAAAAAGCTCTATTGAGTGTTGTTTCTTATAAGACCAAGAAACTAATAAATCTCCTAATAAATGACCAGTTCCATTAGTACATTTTCTATCCATTAAAAAACCTATAAAGTAAGCATCTGAAAATTTCTTTAATTTAAAATCAATTCTAGAAGAATAGAAAAGTGATAAATCCATAGTTTCCTTTAAATATCAAAAAATTCATTTTACATCTTTTAAATGGTATTCCTTTAGTTTTTCTTGATATCTTTCTCATAAGAATATAGAAAACATTAAGTCACTATGACTAGTTGTTAAGTATAGTAAACTTCAAATCATACTTCTAAAAGTTGTTTGATCAACTGGTTTCCCAGTTTCATCAATATCAAGTGTATTTGTGGTAATTATTAGAGTACTAATACTATTAGTATTGTCATATACATAATTTTTAAGAATATATTTTATGTACTTATGTTGAGATATATAAGTATATTTTAGTTTTTGAGAAATTTGATAACTAAGAAAAAATGTTAACTCAACCATCATACTCATTTCAAACTCAGATTTCATAAGATTCACAAAGGAATCTATTTTGAATTGTTGAGTTGATTCAAATATAATGTCATTAAAATATATTTGAAAAATAATAATGTTTTTCTACTTTATTTATAAAGATATTTGGATAAACAATTCCCCTTACATAATTGTTTAGTAAAAAAATCATGTTAATATATTATACTAGTCTCTAGGGGCTTGTTTAAGTCTATATAAAGCTTTGGTATGTTTGAAAATTTATTTAGGATGTTTTTTATCCTCAAAACCAGAGGATTGTTTAGAATAATATTCCTCATGTACGTATCCATTATGGAAATCACACTTCATATCCATTTGAAATTTTTTGAAATTAAATAATACTACAAAGGCTAATAGAATACAAATAGATTCAATTCTAGCTACCAGATCATAGGTTTCTTAATTATATATTCCCTATTATTGATTATAACCTTTAGTAACAAGTATTTCTTTATTTATATTTATTATTCCATTTTCATCACATTTATTTCTAAAAATCCATTTTACTCCAATTACTAAATTTAATTTAGGTCATTATACCATGGTACAAACTTTGTTCCTTTCAAATTCATTTATCTCATCTTTTATGTCTTTAATCTAATCTTCAACACATAAATATTCATTAGTAATTTTTGGTTCAAATTGGGAAAGAAATGAAAAATGTTCTATTCCATTTCTTAAAGAACTTATAGTGCCTACTACTTTATTTACATCACCAATGATATTATTACTAGGATTATTCTTAAGAAACAACTAACTTGGGTTTTATAAAACCTTTTCATAAAAATATGATAGAAAATAATCTTAAGTAAATACTTCAAAAAAAACTTCTTGATTATTTTCCTTATTATAAGAATCTTCTATCAAAGGTTGAAAATCAATTTTGGAAAACACATATAAAGATGTTGGTTGGGTTTGTTTAAAAACAAAAGTATCTATTTCATAAAATTTAACATATACTATCTCTTCAATAATAAAATAATTTTTATTGAAAACTCTACATGCCTTAGAGATAGTGGAATAACATAATAATATACCTTCATTAGATTTGGGTGAAAATTTATGTAAATTAACTTTTTTATTCAGAATGAATACTTTACATCCAACTATTCTGAAGTATGAAGCTTTTGTTTTTCAGTTTGTCCATAAATCATAAAGTATTTTATTAAGAAAAGGTCAAATTAAAACTCTATTTACATTATAGTAATAAGTAATGAAAATTTCATCCCAAAAGTGTTTAGTAATTGAGTGTTCACTCAGCATGGTTATTTTTATTTATTGAAGAATACAGTTTCTTCTTTTAACAACACCATTGCACTGAGGAGTTCTAGGAGTTTATAATTTATGTGTAATGCCTTTCTTACTAAAAAACGTTTCAAAATAAGAATTTACTAATTATACACCATGATAACGATGAATAGTTAACAAGGGAAGGTTTTTCTTATTTTTAACTTTGGCTAAAAAAGTTTTAAAATAACAAAAGGATTCATATTTATTTTCTTGAAAATAGACCCATGTATATCTATTGTAATCATAAACTAAAACAATTACACAATACTTTCCACCAATACCTCCAGTTTGCATAGGACCAAATAAATCCATGTGTACCAACTATAAATAATTAGTAGTCGATACCTAACTAATATATTTAAAGATTGTATTATGTTTCCTACCATATTAATATGGGCCACAGACTTTTGAAGAATCAAATCTAAGCTTTGGTAAATCCATAAAAAGTCTTTTATTAGTCAATTTACAAAATCTTCTAAGGTTAAAATGTCCTAAAATTCTATTCCATAACTAATATTGATATTCCATTACACATAGACAAGGTAGATCTTAGCTACTAATGTCTTTTAAGTTTAGTGTGTATATATTCTCATGGAAATGGGTATAAATAATGAATTCATCCTTGTAATTGTGTACTACACATTTATCATTCCTAAAATTCACAAGGTAACCTTCATCACATTATTGAATTATTCTTATAATATTTTTCTTAATACCTCTAATATATAAAACATTTGAAATTAATGTTTTTTTGAGAATAAAAGTATTACCTATACCGATAATTTCTCCTTGAGCATTATCTATGAAGGTAACCTTTCCACCTTTCGTTTTAATGATATTTTCAAATAATTTTTTTTCTAGTCATATGAAGGTAATGAACACTATCCATGTACCAAGTATTCATGTTGTTGGTAATTACATTGTTTTTATAAAAACAAAACAATTAAAATTTCAGAACCCAAACCTTTTTGGGTCCGAAAATATTGGAAAAATAGATTCTAGGAATCCACATTTTTTTTGAAAAATATATTTATGGAAACCTAAGAATTTAATTTTATAAAGAGATCAATTATTTTTTACAATTTCTTCTACTTTGACCTTTTGTGAAAAAGGGGAATTTTTTTGGAATAAATTATTTATTACTAAAAACTGGTTGTTTATAAGTATAACCTATTCCAAAATTATTTCCATAAGGATGAATTTTTTTATACATTTAATAAAAACCTTCCTTTCTAGAGGTAAATTTTGTTAAATTTTTTCTTAATGAATAAATTTCATAATTTAGTTTAACAACTAAATCATTATCCTATTGAATAATAGTTTTTGAATTAAGTTATTCAAAACTAGTTTGTAAAGAATTCTTTTCATAAAATTATATTTCTAAATATTTAGAATTAGAATATTTTTCAAAATTAGATTTATCAAGTTATTTTTAAAGAGTGTTAATTTCATATTTTTTTATTATCAAGATATTTTTAAATATCTAATACTTTTTTTGTAAAAAAATTTATTCAATAAATTTATTAATTAAGTTTCTTACTAACTTTACAATTTTAATTTTTCAAAAGTTTTTCAAAGAAAGAAAATTTTTCATAAGAAGGAAAAGTATTGTTATCACTATATGAGTAGGATTATTCATATGAAGATATAGAATTATTCTCATCACGATAATTAGAATTTAATTATATACTGGTTAAAGAATCAAGAGTGTATACCTTGGCCATAAAACATTGATTTTTAATAGGTATATTAGCAAGAAGACCAATATTCCTCTCATATTGACTTTCATTATATGAGGAATTGTATAAAGAATCACATACACTAGCACTCCAGTAATCATTTTATTTAATATATTTATTTCCTTTTTACTTATAATAATTCTTCTAATTCCTATCAAAATTTCTATCCTTCCTGTGTTTTCTTTTCAACTCAGGATAATCAAGTCAAATATGTCCATATTTCTTACACTCATAAAAAGTTACTTAAGAATCTTTATTTTCATTTCTATCCTTGTTACTTTTTTTTGTAATGATACTGAAAGTATTTATTTCCAACTATCTTATTCCTCCTTTAAGAAAGATTATAAAAATCATTCTCATAATGTTCAGAGTCACATGAATTCGATTCAATAATAAAATTTTTCTTTTTCAACTTAACAACCTTATTTTGAGTCTGAGTTTTTATCAAATTTAAAGTAGAAGAAAAATAAACTCCACCATTTTTCTTTTTTTCTTTTCTTTCATCACTCTTAAATATATTTTCGTATTGCAATATAGTTCCAAAAAAATCATCAAGAGTGAAATTTTTAATATTCCTTGATTCATCAACAACTATTCTTTTTTTATTCCCACTCATTGGGAATAATATCAATAATCTTTTCAATAATAATATCATCATCTAATCCTTTATCTACCATGTGTTATAAACTATTGAAAATTGTCATAATCCTTGGTTTCACCTTTACAATTGGTTCTTCGTATGAAAATTCAAAATCTTGATAATTAGCCCTAAGCATTGATCTTATGGTTTCAACAAATTTAGAGGTTCCAAAATGAGTAATTTATAACGTTTTATAGATACTATTAGAAGCTTCACAAGAAGAAATATGACTATATATATTTCTTATCATGAAACATAACAAAGTATTACTTACCTTATAATTCAACTGAGATTATTTATTTTCTTGATTAGTAAAATTTCTGACTTCTTTATTAGAAATTTTATAATCACCAATAAAATTAACAAACTTATCTAATCCTATTTTGATTACACAATTATTCATTCTATCTCTCCAATACTCATAATCATTACCATAAAAAATTAGTATTCCGGTAGGATTGATATTGTCTATAGATCTGACATTAATTCCTTCCATATTTTAAAAATAGATATAAAAATTATTTTTCCACAATACATGTTAGTGTAACAAATCCTTATAAACAAAAAGTTAGTATCAAAATAAAAAATAACTTGCAAAATTAAAGAAGATAAAAATCAGAAAGTATGAGCAGTGAAATTCTCTTTTGATACTGAATGTAGGTATTAGTATTATAGAGACTTAGCTCTGATACCAATTGTTGGATCAAAATGTATATGTATATGGATACAAACATGAGGGGGGTGAATTATAGATTTAAAAGAATTATGTTTTAAATTTTCAAATACTTTAGTTTAAAAGAGTTTAAACAAAATCATATTCACAAAACCACTTTAAGTATTAAAATAGTGATTAGACTGGGCCCAAGGGTCCAATTAAGTCAAAGTATCATAATCAAGTAGATTTAGATAGAAAATTCATAGGTCATAATGATAAATTGATTTTAACCTTAAAACATATAGGATTGTGGTCAATAGTGGTATCATAATCATAGATTAATCATATTCACATTAGAAAATGATTTAATCAGAGTATAGATAAAAAGAATCGTAATCAAAATGATTACAATAATCTGAGTAATAAAAATGGTATTGATTCTATCTAAAATCATATATAATCGTATTCAGAGTAAAATAAATATAAAATAATTAAAGTTATTATTATAAAAAAAAAATATAAAGTTGAAAAATTAAATTCTCACATTGTATTTAATTTAAACAGAATTAAAAGACTTTTAAATTAAAAAATTAATACAAATGAATAGAATTATTTTATCCGATAGGGAAGGGTATCGAATAACCTTGGATAAAGGTCCCTTGTTTTATAATTGCAAGAAATTTTGTCTTTCTTTTATGAGAGAAATCCCTCCATATGATGATCAGTATGTGTTTTTATTTCCACAATCCCTCGATACGATGATCATATTTTCTCTGTCTTTATATACCCATAAGCCCTAGATAAATAAGTTGATCGACACCTCTGTCTTCCTATGATTGGAATCACTTGATATGATGATCAGATTTGCTGTCTGGCTATCCCCGGTAGCCCTCAATGGTAATAACAACAATTGATATTGCGCTAAGAAAAATGACAAATTCTCAAGGAGACAACCTGAAAAGGTTTCTTTAAGAAAAAAACACTTTCTGAAGCAATGAGAATTACTAGGAACAAGATGTTCATGTTTTTTACACTTTAGAAAAATGTGATCAAAATAAAAACACACTTTAACATGAAAAATTATGTCAACTATTGCTCCAAACTCTTCAAATTACCATGTATTTATAGGTGACTCTGCCAACGGTCATCTTGATCTCCAATGGTCATATTTTCTCAAAAAAAAATTCAAGGACTTGGACACCTAGCACCTCAATGGTCATATCATAAATAATTTTATGATATAATTTTTCTCACATATTATAATAGAATGTATGACATCATTTTGTTTTAAATGTTTTCAGTGTAGAAGGGTATTCCATTTCAATAGAATTTGGTTTTCCATATTTATAATTTAACCTTTAGTCAATCATATGGGTTTCCTTTTAGTATGTCATTATGATTATTTTTATGATTATTAATATAATGATATCAGTTTTGATGTCAAATTTTATTAAAGGTTTTTTCGGTATGAAAAAAAGACAGAAAGTCTTTAAATACATTTTGATAAGGTTAATCCAATTATTATAGTATCTATGCTCATTATAATAATTGTAATGAATAAAGTAAGTTTAAATTCATAAAACTTTAAAAATAATTCTAAGTATGGTAAAACTTATATGTTTTCTATAAAAAAATCTTAAATACTTTGGACATAACATAATTAGTAGTTAAGTATTTAAGAAAGAGTTTGTGATTTCCAAAATAAAATGAATCGAAAATTCATAAATAAACCTCTGACTCAACAAATCCAATAATCTCCAATTTAATTACTAGGTTATATATATTATTAAATAATAATATTTTAATAATATATTATGGTTTGTTAATACTCATTCTGGTATGTTATGCATGCCATCAAGGAAATTCAGTCTTACATGTAACATAATATAACCATGGTGTTATGTATAGAGAATGTTAAAACCTATGTTGCATGCAGTGCATGATGAACCTAGTGTTGTGTATAATATAATAAAAACTTATAAAAAACTATTTTTAGTGTAGTATGAAATGAAAAACAAATAAAAAATAAATTAATTTAAAAAAAAATTATTTCACAAAATCTATGGTGTTACAATGTGAGTCTACCAAGAGCTTATGTATTTAGGATATTTGGAAATATTTATGTGTAAATTCTTTTGAAAATAAAGTTCCATTCTCCAAAATAATTTTTTTATGTGATGTAATATTCTTAGTGAAAATATAAATTTCACATAATTAAAAATTGAATATGATAAAATGGATTTCAAATTTCGAATCATGATGTTAAAATAAGTTAATGGATTTTTTAAATTCCTAAAAGTAATCACATTTTGGGTCAAATATTAAAATTAGGTATATATATACTATATAGTGTATGAGTGATTTATGATATAAAAATGTGATTATAATAAAATATGTCATTTAAACATCTTAAAATATATTTTATTGGTCAAAAAATTTATTTTTGAATATTATATAACCAATATCCTACTTATAAAGAAAAATTTAAAGCATAAAATATATTTTATTTCATTAAATAACTATTTAATGATTTATTTAAGGGAATAGATATTTAATAATAATGGATTTCAATTATATGAGATAAAATAAAAAATATATTTTTAAATGAAATATCACGATCTAGTAATATTAAACAAGAGTTGCAAGGTTTATGAACAAAAATGTCGAATAATTCTCCATGTTTTACTATAAATATAACCCTATATCCATTTTAATGATCTAAAAATATATTGATCATGGTTATACTTTCATGTAATCTCTTAAGTCTCTCTTCAAGATGTTTTTAAGGGTTAAAGATTGCATTCTCATGTTTTAAGAAGTGATAAGTATGTTAAGAGTTTCCTATTTTATCACTTTTTTCTTCCTCTTACTTTTCATTTGTAATAATCCCCTTTAAATATTGGGTTTTTATTTCATTATGATTATTTATCCCATATAGTACTACTCATTTCAAAATTTATTAAAATTCAAAGATAAGTTCACACTAATTGTGTTAAAAAACTTATATTATTCATCCACATATATGTCATGCATTTGTGGTATTATGGGTTTTCAAAACAAGACCCGGATGACCCAATTAAATGGAACTTGAATTATTTATAACATGGATCAAAGGGAATTATCGATCCCCATAGGATAATGACTGGTGCCTAAGAATAAAATGAAATAAGAGGGAATGATTTCAAAAAAAGAAAAACTCATCAAGACTAAGCATAAGATATAAAACAATCAACAATTCGTATGAAAAACATTCCTTAAGTGAAAATTATCACAAGTAGACAAATAAAAGTCTAAAAAAATGGTATTTCAACCAAATTCATTAGATAAAACCATTATTAAATCATCTTAGAAACTCTATGAAAAAAGTGGTTCACACTCTCCACCAGTCATCACCAACTCACAAGGCCACGCTAATCAATCACATCCACCACCTCTGAGTGGTACTTTACCATTTTCTAGACCGAAAATAAGAAAATATAAAAATTCCTGAATGAAAATTTAGGGTGTTAGAAACAAATCCTAGTTGGATCTCACCAAGTATTCCACAAGCAATCTATAATAAATATACCATTTTTTCTCAATTTTAGATAAAACATGTCTTCTAAATCTTTTCATAGTTCAAACAAAAGAATAATTTTAAAAACATTTAAATCAATAAATAAAACAAGTAAAAATTTAATTTATACTAAATTAACAAGTTATAAACATATTTATCAAATAAAGAATGAATAATCATTTCTATGAAATAGACATGAGAAAATCATTTAAATCAATCATCAACATGTATACTCATTTTTAATCATAGCATCATGGTTATGACAACTAAGGTTAGATTATAACATGGATTCTCACACATATCAATAAATACATGGATCTAGGTGTTAATACAATCCATAGATCCCAAGACTAGATGAATATGAGAGAATCCCAAAGAATAAACCCCCTACCCTCAGGATAGTTCAGTTAGCATTTACGTCATCTATCCATTTCCAGGTAGAGATAATACATTCCTAGCATGTGCTCCTTCTACATAACTACCCAGGTTCCCATTTTCTTTAAGGTAAATAAAAAATTTATGAGTATATCATTAAATTAAATTAATCTCAATCATTTTAAATAATCAGTTCAATCAGACCTATGTCCAAGATTCAATACATGCATTTCATTTCAAAAACAAACCTCACATGGATTTTATCAAGGCATCATGCATTTTTTTTCTTCAAATTATCTCATTTTAAATCAAAAAATACTTTATACCTTTTCATATTGTGAAAATCACACTTCAAATCATTCATTTACAATAAATTTCATTTTCCAGAAATCAACACTTATTTTTTAAAAGACATTATCAAGAGATTTTATCACTAAAACCATGAAATTTCAAATCATTTATCATGTGACTAAATTCAAGATTTTAGAAATCAATTAGAATCCAATTTAAATTAAAAAATTGTTGGTCGGAGTGGAAACTCAATAGGAGGGTGAATTGAGTTCCCATTAAAATTTCTGTTAAAAAATATATTGCTCTTAAAATCCAAAATTTATAAAATGAGTTAAACTGTAGTGAATTTGTATTACAGTAAAGGGTTAGTTAGGTTCTCAAGAGATTTATTAGTTCTCAGTTAATTTAATCTGAAGATCAATTAATTTTTGAAGCTAACCAAAAGATTTACAGTACATACAAACACTTGCTAGTCTAACTATCAAAGTAACTTTAAAATAGATTTGTATTTCAAAGTAATTAGCAGCAGAATAAAAAATATATATATAGTATATTTTATACTTAATCTAATAATGCATAGAAGATGTAAAACAAGTGGTTCAGTCTCAAGCCGAGACCTAATCCACTTCACTTGGTGATCACTTGCCACCAAGAAGTTTATATAAATAAACTTGTGATCCACACCCTAGATCGGGGTTAACCACATTTCACACTGTCTAGGCCACACAGGGACCTCTACCACAATTTTTGTGGGAAAACAAATAATGATCAGCCCACACAAGGACCTCTTCCATAGTAGTCGTGGGTAAACAGGAGTAAAAGGTTTGGTGTGAGGACTTTGAAATCCTCCAGTTCAGCGCATGAGACAGTGTGTGTGTGTAAGATATAAAGAGTACACACACTGATCGAAAGTAAACAAAATAATCACTGAGAGTAAGTAGAAAAGATTTTAGAAGGCTCTAGTGATTATTAGTACAGCTCTGGACTCGTTGGATTTAGCAGAAATGCTTCTGAGTCCTTCTTTGGTTTTTCTGTTGAAAAATAGAGTGTCGTGGGTCAGCTTGTATTATTCCTGAGTGAAGATATTCTCTTGATTCCAATGTACTTCATGTGTTCTTCAGTAGTGTTGGATTGCATGTATGGGATAAAGATTTTCTTGAAGATCTTGCAATATGTTCTTCACTATTGTTCTCAGGATTGTCTTTCTGTTCAGAGCAATCGAGTTTCTTGCTTTTTCTGTATTGTCTCTCATATATCTTTCTCTTGGGCACACTTCTCTTTATCTTCGAATGCATGAGGTTGAACCGACAGGTTCCATGTATTTTGGGCCTCGTACCTCATACTATGTCTACAAATAAAAATTAATTATGTTAGTGCATTAAAGTTGTCAAATATGACCGTCAAAAAGTTAAATAGTAAAACGACAAAAGAGTTTAAGAAATGGTGTCACAGTAGTTATGAAAATGGTGTATCCTTCCTGGTATGTCCTTCACGGTATCTCCTTCATGGTATGTTCTTCACGGTATCTCATTCATAGTATGTTCTTCATGGTATCTCCTTCACGGTATGTTCTTCAAGGTGTGTCCTTCACGGTGTGTCCTTCACGGTGTGTCCTTCACGGTGTGTCCTTCACGGTGTGTCCTTCACAGTGTGTTCTTCATGGTGTTTTTGTGTCACAGTGTCTCACTCACGGTGTCTGAGTCACAGTGTATGTCTTTACGGTTTCTGGCTTCCGGTGCCTTGCTCATAGTTTATGAATTCACGGTGCCTTGACAATTGTGTCTTGATAACTGTGTTTGGCACTTAGGAAAATATAATTTCTGGATTACGGTGTCTGTTCTGAGTATCTTGCTCCACGGTGTTAGGATTACTATGTCACGGTGTGTCGTGGTCACGGGGTCTCACTGGTCACGGTACCTGTGTCTTTTACTTAGATAAATAACTGTATTCAGACTTAAATAGTAATGTGCATAGATTAATTAATCTTAACCATTATAAAGTATAAGATAACTTGAAACATAAATACACATGATTAATATGATTTGTGATATTTGAGATCATTAATAATATTTGTAATTATTATTGAGATTTGTGATCATTAAAACATGATTAATACATGAGTAAGATTTGTAATTATTATTAAGATTTGTGATCATTAAAACATGATTAATACACAAGGAGTCCAACAATCTCTCTCTTTTTGATGATCACAAATAATGTATAGGTAAAGTATAAATGAGATGCAACTATAGCATTTTAAAAAAGAAGACATAACTTTTTCTCCCCCTTTTGGGATTATCAAAAAGTAGAAAGAGTAGAGGGAAAATAGTGTATATGTCATTAAAAATGTTCAGAATACAATAGATAGTAGAAATACAAAAAAATCAATGACATCCACATCAAAAAAGTAGTCACTGGACTTCTTCAGGGATTGACCTTCTCTTTGCCTTTGGCAGTAGCAGAAGAGGAAGCCATAGGGGCAGTTGCTGATGTGGAAGAAGGCATAGAGTTGGTAGAAAAAGAAGGAAAAGGTAAACCTTCGAATATAGAGGGAGCCAAAGTAGGACCTGTAGAAGATCTAGTCTGTGGATGATCAAGAATCGCTGGCCGGATCTGAGTAAGAGCTTGGCTAACTGACATGGTAGTTGAGGCTAAAGCATGCAGTCCAGGTCTGAGAGGGGCAGCAGCTGGAGCAACTATTTCTGTACTCTGGACATGAAGGTAAGGCTTAAGAAGATTGATGAAGTCTGTAATAATTTCTCCACCATACTACATTGACTTTTCAAAATCATCTTTATTCTCCATGAACTTATCCAACAGTCTAGTAAACTCATTATGCTTCTGAACATGAGTTTTGAAAGCCTGAGTCATAGGAGGTTTTTTCAGATTCTCTACAAGATATTTAAAGTGATTGGACATATCAGTTTTAGAGAAAATCTGGGTGAGATAGAAATCTATCTTCTTAATGATCTCTTTCTGATCATCATTGGATATCTTGGAATGAATTTGAACCAAGTCAAGTGCTTGATCACTGTTCTTAACAACTTCAGATAAAGGAGTCAAATTAAAACCACTAAAGGCATTCTGAATCTCTTCCTTGATTATAGATCTAAGAAGAGAATGATACAAAGAAGGAATAGTGTATTTTATAGAGGGAGGAGAAGCCTTGATGGCTATGGTTAGATCTTTGAGCTGTTTCAGGACTTTTTGAAGACAACCAGTGTATTCATCTGTAAGCTTATTCAAGTTTTCCACAAGCTCTCTCATGTGTTGCAAAATCTTTGTGTGCCTTTCTCCAATCTTTTCATCAAACAATAACAGGTAGGGATGAATTTGGGACACAATATCTCGAGAAATGTTTGAAACAGTTGGTTCAGGAGAAGTAGTTTCAGGTGAAGGTTCTGATCTGGAATGTAGTTCTTTCTGGAGGGTTTCAACCATACCTTTCAAAGTTGCAACATCAGTACTAAGCATCTTGTTTTCAACCCTTACTTCTTGAATTTCATGGATTATCCTGGGTAGAATGTGCATAATAATGTTTTCCAAAAGCAGTGAGGCATCTTTCTGACTTAGTTGTGTCACAAGACTAGGATGAGAGGACATAATTTTCTCAACTCCATCTAAGATCGAATATCCAAACACTTTCAGATCATCATTGCTGATAGAAGATTGTTGATCAGGTAAAGGTGCAAGAGCAGGAAGTGGTACATGGGCTGATTCAAGGTCTGGTTGGGGTTCAGGTTCAGATTCAGATTCAGATTCAGTTTTAGGTTGAGGTTCAGGGTGTGTAACTGACTTCAATTGAAATAGAGAAGAAAGATCAATCCCAGTTGCAGTCACCTGCTGTGATTCAGTCACATCATAGAATCTAGGGAATTCATACCGAGTGTATATAGAGTATGACCCATTTGGTTGAGATGCTTCAACAGACTTAGATTCATCAACAGCTTCATTAATATCAAGATTTTAAGGTTCCTCCCCCTCAATTGTGCATCCTTTTCAGAAATTAGAGGCTCAGCAGCTTGGTCTAGATCCATAGGATCAAATATGATTTCCTCAGCCATTTCTTGCCTAGACAATTAAAAGGATATTTCCATCCTCTCTTCAGCAGAGGGAATTATCTCATGAGAATATTGTTCTTCTAAAAGGTTTTCCAAAGTAGTGTCTTGAAAAGCAGGGAGTTTTTCTACTTCAGGCTCTTCCATGATAGGGAGTTGTTCGAAATTTGTTTCTTACATCACATGTTGCTCAGTTTCTGGGATAGTTAAGTCTCTTGCAGCCACATATTGGGTTTCCAGATCAACACCATTTCTAGGAGTAGGAGGTTCTTTGCCAGGAAAAACAGGAGGAACAACAGATCTTTCCTTTTCAACACCAGCTTCTTCTCTAGGAGGTACTTCAGCAGGAATAATAGCAGGGACAACAGTCCTTTATTTCTCAACAGGAGATGCTTCCTTATAAGGTACTTCAGTTACCTCTTTCCCTTCTTCTTCATATTATGGATACTCTGCAACTTCATCTAGTTCCAAACCAGGATCAGTAATGTCCTTTGGCCTTCTTGGATAATCAATAGGATTGAACTTTTCATAGATTTTCATTATCTTCAACCCACTCCTTTTTCCAGGGCTTCCAATTGATTTTCATCCTCCTGATGGTAGGTTTGGATAGAAAGAATTCAAAATCCATAAGAACTTCTTCATTTGGTCCAACTACTCCTTTGGAAACTAGCATGGTTGAGATCATCCTTGAGTAAAACAGAGAAGTAGACTTGGAAGTGACCTTAATCAATTCACACATATGGTGAATGATATATTTGCACAGATTGATTTTATTTCCATTATTCATCAGATGAATCATAAAAACATCCTGATACTTCAAGACAGCAAAGTCACCCTTCCTTGGGATAATCAAATTTTGAACAAATTTAAACAATAGTCTTGTCTCCCCATCAAGTTTAGCAGTTATGGCCCTTCTCTTGGTGCCATTTATAGTTAAGGTTTATAGAGAATTTTCCAGGTCAAAGATATCAGTTATCGGAGGGGGATATCTTTTATAATCGTCACAAATTCCTTTGTGAGGAATCCTTAGGCATGCAACCCATAACCTCGATGAGAAGGAGCATCTTTGTCTATTGACCCAGCTTCTTACAACAAAACTTTCTCCAGCATCAAAAGAAAATTGAGCATACTGATAGAACTGAGATACCGACCTCAGGTAAATTGGTCTATCCTTTCTAGAGAACCATTTGAGCCAGCCTTTTTGTAACGAACCGAAATTTTGAATAAATCTTATTTCCTAATTTTATGTGTTATTTTATTTTATTTTTATACTCAACAAAAATGTTTCATTTGATAACATGAGTATAATTAAAATGAGACTGTTGGGTTTTGACTATTATTTGACCATTGGTCAATATGACCACTGGAAACTAAATGTTTTGATTACTATCTCTAAATACAAGAAATCTTGGTTAATTAATATAGAAAGAAGATTTGATGGCCTCACCCAGTAGTCTTGGACCGATCGAAGCCCATCTAACAGAACTTGGGAAGGAGGTAGCACCACTGGGCTTTGCTCTGGACCAAACCCAAGATGAAATTCATCGTGTGAAGCTAGAACGGGATCGCCTTTGCGAGAAGTTCAAACTGATAGAAATTACGACTTGTGCGATGTTGGTCGAGCCTCCCTCGGATTCTCTCACCTTAGCACACCTTACACTTAGGTCCTATGCTGGTGTGATAAGGGGCTATGTAAGGAGACCGTAATTGCTTTGTGTAATCCTTTGTTTTAAATAAAAATTTGGATTTCTTCTTATTATAATGTTTATGAATTTTCAAATGTCCAGAAAAATATAGTATGGATATTTTTGATGAATTTTAGAGAAAGGATATTTTAAAAATATTTATGTAAACCTTAAATAAATAAAAATGTGTAATGATTTTCAGAAAATGGTCTTCTACAATTATGTTCACTACGAAATTTCGAGTCTAATAAGATCAACTTGATTTTTGATGAATAGTAAATTATGAATAGTGATTTTACGCTTAGGATTAGTAATGTGACCAAATGGATTAGTAATCTCACTTAAAGAATGTATTAATATAATCTAGGCACCTTGATTAAGTAATGTGATTCAATAAAATGGTTAAATAACGGTTTCATAAATTATTATTCAAGTATTAGTTTTTTCGGGTGAATAGTGTTTTTTAATTAAAAATTTAATTAAAAATATTTATAAAAATATTTTTATAAAACGGATTTCATTTTTGAACTCAGAGCACCGATATTATGCTATGGTAATTTTTGGGGTTTTTTCTGAAAAAATGAATTTTCAGTGAATAGTGTTTTTATTTAAAAACTAAATTAAAAATATTTAGAAAATTATTTTTATAAAATGGAGTTCATATTTGTAATCAGAGTGTTGATATTTGGTTAAGGTGAAATTTTGGGATTATTCTGAAAAAGTTGAATTTTCGATGTATAGTGAAAATACAGTTTTTAAGTTACGGGTGTCTAATGACATCATTAAATGATGTATTAAGTATGTAATCAATATGATCGACTTATGAATAGTAATATAAGGTATGAGGTGTCCCAAGTGGCCAATACCATGGGCAAGCCCATGGTTTTGCCAAAACCACTAATGAGGTGTCCCTTGGCCATTAATGCCTTGTCCCCTCACTTTCCCTATAAATACCAAGCCATCCTCTCATCCATTCAACTCCCCACTCTCCCCCAACGAAGTTCTGGTCTCATTACCTCCCAAGGAGTCCTCCCATGGTGCCCCCAAGCCCTCAAGGTCCCAACCTTTGAGTTTTAAGAGTTGTGTTTTAAGGTAAGGGATCCGACCTCTCTCTTTCATTTCAAGTAATCTCTTTTATGTCATTCCTTTTATGCTCCATGTTCTTATGTTGGAGGATGTTCATTTATACTCCTATAACTGACCTTTTTATGTTCATATAATGATAGATCCCCTCTTACTCTCATTATTTCGTTTTATGATGTTTTAAGTGGCGCCGTTAGGCTGCCGAAATTTTTGTAACAGATTCTTTCTCCCTTCTCATTTTTCAAGATCTATTATCATGTAAAGTATTTCAAGTTCCTTTTTATTTTGTTGGGGTATGATCTCTAAATTTATCATACTGATCTTTTATGATCATATGATTAGAGACCCCATTTTATCTCTTCAATTCAGTATTTTGAAGTTTTAAGTGGCGCCGCTAGGCTGCCGAATTTTTAAGTGGTTCTTCACCCTTCTCGTTTTGAAGTTCTACTTTCATGTCAATTCTTTCAAGTTCTTTGTTAATTATGTTGGGGAATTATCTCTATATCTATAATACTGGACTCTTATGTTCATATGATGAGAGACCCCATTTGATCTCTTCAATTCATTTTTGTTGAAGTTTAAGTGGCGCAGTTAGGCTGCCGAAATTTTAAGGGATTCTTTCACCCTTCTCATTTTCAAGTTCTACTTTCATATCAAGTCTTTCAAGTTCCTTTTTAATTATGTTGGGGCATTATCTCTATATCTATCATAATGAACTCCTATTTTCACGTGATGAGAGACCCTATTTGATCTTTTCAAATCATTGTGTTTGAAGTTTAAGTAACGTCGTTAGGCTGTCGAACATTCATTAGAGAAATCTAATTTTTGTCTTTCTTCCATGTTTTTCATTTCAAATGGTATGTCCTTGAAATTTCATTACCATGATCATGTATCCTTCTTATTCTGTCCATCTACTATTTTATGGGTCATTTATGAATGTTTGACCCATTTTCCCTCTCTTTTTAATGTCTTCTAAAACCTCGTAACATAGCCGTTATGCTGCAGAATTTCCATCTCAAAATGTATCTCTCTTTTTCTAAAGTTCTTTTATATTATTAAGTGAATACTCAAAGCTCTTTCTTATAAAGGGGTATTCACATATATACCAAAATGTTCTATTTTAAATTATGGGATTTACATACATGAGACCCACCTTCCTTTTCTGTGGGTTTTAAAGTGATGTAAAGACCATGTCTTTAAAGCAGTTTTTAAAACGTTATGATTACGAAATGAAACCCACTTATTTTGTGCTACATGGGTTCTTTATGAAATGTTTGATGATGATATATGTGGATCACATGATAATAAAGGAAAATTTAAGGGTGCTCCCTGATAGCGCTCCAATGCATTGGGTAAAGACTTAATCTCTAGAGATGACCATTTTTAACGACGCCTGGGTGAATAACCTTGGTATTTTTTAATGACACCTTGGGGATGGACCTTGGTGAAACGAAATGATTGTCAATATTAAATGTTGCAGCCACATCTTCAAGTTATGAAAAATGTTATTTTTATTATGAAATGCCTCATGATTTCTTTCTCATTCCTTAAAGTTCTTTTCATGTCCTTATTGAAGTATCTCAAGTTCACATGTAAAATGTTCATCTTGTTTCCCTTACTGGGCCTTTTTCTCACCCTTTCTTTTGATGTATGTCCCCAGGTTATGAGATGCAGTAATGAACCTAGTATGAACAATAGGATAAGCCTTTCAAGTGTTTAAGAAGAATGTTTTATGTTGTTTTCATGTATTATGTTCCTAGTTTCCAAGACACTAAACCTTAAAGATCCTCAGTTTTGTGTAATGTAATGAAAGTTTATGTCATAAAAAGGCGGGATGCTATAGTTGGTATCAAAGGATGATTTAGTTATTTGTTCAAATTAGGATATGAAAACTCTAGGAAGAACCCTATAGAAAAGTTAAAAAAATAGGAAATCTTCCTGGTATTTTCGTTAGTATTGAGTAAGGGGTTGCCAAGAAAATACATCCCTGTCTGGATACGAGCAGGTAGAGGTGGCTCTGGCACAGATGTACATAGAGGTAAAAGCCGATAACACCGCTTTGAGCTAGACTCGAACGGGAACTGGTACACGATAACGGGCCTTGCTGCACTCTTGGTTAAGACACTCCCGAGGGATATGCTTTGGTAAATTCATAAGCTTAGCATGAACCATTGTTAAAGGAACAAAGATAAAATAAAATAAAGATTCAAATAAGAATATATGATCATGGATAACCTAGATTGGAACCTAGGGGATCACAATTTAGGGTATACTTTTCTTCTACAAGTTATCCTTATATGCTTTCAGTTCCTTTTCATGATTATTGGCTAAGTACTTAAGCCCATAATTATGCTTTCTCTTCATAGTTAATGGTGGGAAATGGAAGAACATGTCCAAACAACCAATGTGATAGGAAATGCGATGATTGTCATATTAATACGACAGAGATGATTAGGGGATTAAAATATGATTTTTATTTTGGAAGATGTTCACTATTTTGGGGACCCTATATGATCGAGGTAAATAGATTACTACGGTATTTTCATTGAAGAGTAGGGTTGAATTATATTTTGAAGAATCGATGAATTTAAGGTGGAATTATAGTAATTTAGGTTACTTATGGAAATTATTAACCTATCTTGGGGTAAATATGTTTAGGTTAGTTACTTTTTTTATAAGATGTTAGGAGTGGTTGATGTTGTTTGGAGATGAATGATAATGTTTACCTTGGAAGACTATGTTATCAAATCCTTCCTGTATTTGGGTTTCAATCTTAGTTTGGTTTATTTTGAGGATTTTTAAGGATAGTTATTTATGGAATGGACTATGATGAACTTTGGGTAGTACCATGGAACTTTGAAGATTTAAAAGTAGTTTCCATTCCTATGGGATTATTTCTTTTTGAAGAGTTGTTTTACTTTACCCTTTCTATTTTTGGGATAATGTTTAAAGATAGAAGAAATAGATAGTTAATCTTTTGTGGATTATGAAGATTATTCTTGTGTTTTGATGAGACCAAGTAGTTTTGAAAGCTCATAATTTGGAGAAAAGATTAGTTTTGGGTAGAAACTTATTAAAGGATGAAACTCTACATGAAGATAGGTATATTTTCTTATGTTTTTGTTTTATGTTGTAAATGAATTCCTAAAAATTATGAAAAGGAACGTGAAACAAAAACGTTGTTGGTTTACGTTTCCTACTTGGTAATCAAAGACCGTTTACACACATCATATGTTTGGGATTTTCTTATGGTTAACGATCTCCTAATCATGTTCTCTATCACTCTCCCCCAGAAATTGACCCTTTGTTTTTCTTCCATGTCCATGTTTTCCTCCATGGAATCCTAGTATGGGTTAACTCGGCTGACCTTTGTACTTCCCTTCCTTTCTTTTAAAGTAATAGTTTTACTGACTCCTTTTCCGATGTGGGACATTCAATGAAATTTCAAAACCCAATTTTAAAAATTGCGAGGACGCAATTTCTTAAGGGGGGAAGATTGTAACGACCCGAAATTTTGAATAAATCTTATTTCCTAATTTTATTTGTTATTTTATTTTATTTTTATACTCAACAAAAATGTTTCATTTGATAACATGAGTATAATTAAAATGAGACTATTGGATTTTGACTATTATTTGACCATTGGTCAATATGACCGCTGGAAACTAAATGTTTTGATTACTGTCTCTAAATACAAGAAATCTTGGTTAATTAATATAGAAAGAATATTCGATGGCCTCACCCAGTAGTCTTGGACCGATCGAAGCACATCTAACAAAACTTGGGAAGGAGGTAGCACCACTGGGCTTTGCTCTGGACCAAACCCAAGCTGAACTTCATCGTGTGAAGCTAGAACGGGATCGCCTTCGCGAGAAGTTCAAACTGATAGAAATTACGACTCGTGCGATGTTGGCCGAGCCTCCCTCGGATTCTCTCACCTTAGAACACCTTACACTTAGGTCCTATGCTGGTGTGATAAGGGGCTATGTAAGGAGACCATAATTGCCTTGTGTAATCCTTTGTTTTAAATAAAAATTTGGATTTCTTCTTATGATGAAGTTTATGAATTTTCAAATGTCCAGATAAATATAGTATGCATATTTTTGATGAATCTTAGAGAAAGGATATTTTAAAAATGTTTATGTAAACCTCAAATAAATAAAAATGTGTAATGATTTTCAAAAAATGGTTTTCTACAATTATGTTCACTACGAAATTTCGAGTATAATAAGATCAACTTGATTTTTGATGAATAGTAAATTATGAATAGTGATTTTACGCTTAGGATTAGTAATGTGACCAAATGGATTAGTAATCTCACTTAAAGAAAGTATTAATATAATCTAGGCACCTTGATTAAGTAATGTGATTCAATAAAATGGTTAAATAACGGTTTCATAAATTATTATTCAAGTATTAGTTTTTTCGGGTGAATAGTGTTTTTAATTAAAAATTTAATTAGAAATATTTATAAAATTATTTTTATAAAACAGATTTCATTTTTGAACTCAGAGCACCGATATTATGCTATGGTAATTTTTGGGGTTTTTTCTGAAAAATGAATTTTCGGTGAATAGTGTTTTTATTTAAAAATTAAATTAAAAATATTTAGAAAATGATTTTTACAAAATGGAGTTAATATTTGTAATCAGAGCGTTGATATTTGGTTAAGGTGAAATTTTTGGATTATTCTGAGAAAGTTGAATTTTCGATGAATAGTGAAAATACAGTTTTTAAGTTACGAGTGTCTAATGACATCATTAAATGATGTATTAAGTATGTAATCAATATGGTCGACTTATGAATAGTAAGATAAGGTATGAGGTGTCCCATGTGGCCAATACCATGGGAAAATACCATGGGAAAGCCCATAGTTTTGCCAAAACCACTAATGAGGTGTCCCTTGGCCATTAATGCCTTGTCCCCTCACTTTCCCTATAAATACCAAGCCATCCTCTCATCCATTCAACTCCCCACTCTCCCCCAACGATGTTCTGGTCTCATTACCTCCTAAGGAGTCCTCCCATGGTTCCCCCAAGCCCTCAAGGTCCCAACCTTTGTGTTTTAAGAGTTATGTTTTAAGGTAAGGGATCCGACCTCTCTCTTTCATTTCAAGTAATCTATTTTATGTCATTCCTTTTATGCTCCATGTTCTTATGTTGGAGGATGTTAATTTATACTCCTATTACTGCCCTTTTTATGTTCATATAATTAGAGATCCTCTCTTACTCTAATTATTTCGTTTTATGATGTTTTAAGTGGCGCCGTTAGGCTGCCGAAATTTTTGTAACAGATTCTTTCTCCCTTCTCATTTTTCAAGATCTATTATCATGTAAAGTATTTCAAGTTCCTTTTTATTTTGTTGGGATATGGTATCTAAATTTATCATACTTATCTTTTATGATCATATTATGAGAGACCCCATTTGATCTCTTCAATTCAGTATTTTGTAGTTTTAAGTGGCGCTGCTAGGCTGCCGAATTTTTAAGTGGTTCTTCACCCTTCTCGTTTTGAAGTTCTACTTTCATGTCAATTCTTTCAAGTTCCTTTTTAATTATGTTGGGGCATTATCTCTATATCTATAATACTTTACACTTATTCTCATATGATGAGAGACCCCATTTGATCTCTTCAATTCATTTTTGTTGAAGTTTAAGTGGCGCTGTTAGGCTGCCGAAACTTTAAGGGATTCTTTCACCCTTCTCGTTTTCAAGTTCTACTTTCATATCAAGTCTTTCAAGTTCCTTTTTAATTATGTGGGGGAATTATCTCTATATCTATCATAATGAACTCTTATTTTCACATGATGAGAGACCCTATTTGATCTTTTCAAATCATTGTGTTTGAAGTTTAAGTAACGTCGTTAGGCTGTCGAACTTTCATAAGAGAAATCTAATTTTTGTCTTTATTCCATGTTTTTCATTTCAAATGGTATGTCCTTGAAATTTCATTACCATGATAATGTATCCTTCTTATTCTGTCCATCTACTGTTTTATGGGTCATTTATGAATGTTTGACCCATTTTCCCTCTCTTTTTAATGTCTTCTAAAACCTCGTAACATAGTCATTATGCTGCAGAATTTCCATCTCAAAATGTATCTCTCTTTTTCTAAAGTTCTTTTATATTATTAAGTGAATACTCAAAGATCTTTCTTATAAAGGGGTATTCACATATATACCAAAATTTTCTATTTTAAATTATGGGATTTACATACATGAGACCCACCTTCCTTTTCTATGGGTTTTAAAGTGATGTAAAGATCATGTCATTAAAGCAGTTTTTAAAACGTTATGATTACGAAATGAAACCCATTTATTTTGTGATACATGGGTTCTTTATGAAATTTTTGATGATGATATATGTGGCTCACATGATAATAAAGGAAAATTTAAGGGTGCACCCTGATAGCGCTCCAATGCATTGGGTAAAGAATTAATCTCTAGAGATGACAATTTTTAACAACGCCTGGGTGAATAACCTTGGTAATTTTTAATGACACCTTGGGGATGGACCTTTGTGAAACGAAATGATTGTCAATATTAAATGTTGCAGCCACATCTTCAAGTTATGAAAAATGTTATTTTTATTATGAAATGCCTCATGATTTCTTTCTCATGCCTTAAAGTTCTTTTCATGTCCTTATTGAAATATCTCAAGTTCACATGTAAAATGTTCATCTTGTTTCCCTTACTGGGCCTTTTGCTCACCCTTTCTTTTGATGTATGTCCCTAGGTTATGAGATGCAGTAATGAACCTAGGATGAACATAAGGATAAGCCTTTCAAGTGTTTAAGAAGAATGTTTTATGTTGTTTTCATGTATTATGTTCCTAGTTTCCAAGACACTAAACCTTAAAGATCCTCAGTTTTGTGTAATGTAATGAAAGTTTATGTCATAAAAAGGCTGGATGCTATAGTTGGTATCAAAGGATGGTTTAGTTATTTGTCGAAATTAGGATATGAAAACTCTAGGAAGAACCCTATAAAAAAGTTAAAAAAATAGGAAATCTTCCTGGTATTTTCGTTAGTATTGAGTAAGGGGTTGCCAAGCAAATACATCCCTGTCTGGATACGAGCAGGTAGAGGTGGCTCTGGCACAGATGTACATAGGGGTAAAACCCGAAAACACCGCTTTGAGCTAGACTCGAACGGGAACTGGTACACGACAACGGGCCTTGCTGCACTCTTGGTTACGACACTCCCGGGGGATATGCTTTGGTAAATTCATAAGCTTAGTATGAACCATTGTTAAAGGAACAAAGATAAAATAAAATAAAGATTCACATAAGAATATATGATCATGGATAACCTAGATGGGAACCTAGGGGATCACAAGTTAGGGTATACTTTTCTTCTACAAGTTATCCTTATATGCTTTCAGTTCCTTTTCATGATTATTGGCTAAGTACTTAAGCCCCTAATTATGCTTTCTCTTCATAGTTAATGGTGGTAAATTGAAGAACATGTCCAAACAACCAATGTGATAGGAAATGCGATGATTGTCATATTAATATGACAGGGATGATTAGGGGATTAAAATATGATTATTATTTTGGAAGATGATAACTATTTTGGGGACCCTATATGATCGAGGTAAATATATTACTACGGTATTTTCATTGAAGAGTAGGGTTGAATTATATTTTGAAGAATCGATGAATTTAAGGTGGAATTATAGTAATTTAGGTTACTTATGGAAAATATTAACCTATGTTGGGGTAAATATGTTTAGGTTAGTTACTTTTTTTATAAGATGTTAGGAGTGGTTGATGTTGTTTGGAGATGAATGATAAAGTTTACCTTGGAAGACTATGTTATCAAATCCTTCTTGTATTTGGGTTTCAATCTTAGTTTGGTTTATTTTGAGGATTTTTAAGGACAATTATTTATGGAATGGACTATGATGAACTTTGGGTAGTACCATGGAACTTTGAAGATTTAAAAGTAATTTCCATTCCTATGGGATTATTTCTTTTTGAAGAGTTGTTTTACCTTACCCTTTCTGTTTTTGGGATAATGTTTAAAGATAGAAGAAATAGATAGTTAATCTTTTGTGGATTATGAAGATGATTCTTGTGTATTGATGAGACCAAGTAGTTTTGAATGCTTATAATTTGGAGAAAAGATTAGTTTTGGGTAGAAACTTATTAAAGGATGAAACTCTACATGAAGATAGGTATATTTTCTTATGTTTTTTTTTATGTTGTAAATGAATTCCTAAAAATTATGAAAAGGAACGTGAAACAAAAATGTTGTTGGTTTACATTTCCTACTTGGTAATCAAAGACCGTTTACACACATCAAAAGTTTGGGATTTTCTTATGGTTAACGTTCTCCTAATAATGTTCTCTATCACTCTCCCCCAGAAATTGAACCTTTGTTTTTCTTCCATGTCCATGTTTTCCTCCATGGAATCCTAGTATGGGTTAACTCGGCTGACCTTTGTACTTCCCTTCCTTTCTTTTAAAGTAATAGTTTTACTGACTCCTTTTCCGATATGGGACTTTCAATGAAATTTCAAAACACAATTTTAAAAATTGAGAGGACGCAATTTTTTAAGGGGGGAAGATTGTAACGACCCGAAATTTTGAATAAATCTTATTTCCTAATTTTATGTGTTATATTATTTTATTTTTATACTCAACAAAAATGTTTCATTTGATAAAATGAGTATAATTAAAATGAGACTGTTGGGTTTTGACTATTATTTGACCATTGGTCAATGTGACCGCTGGAAACTAAATGTTTTGATTACTGTCTCTAAATACAAGAAATATTGGTAAATTAATATAGAATGAAGATTCGATGGCCTCACCCAGTAGTCTTGGACCGATCGAAGCCCATCTAACAGAACTTGGGAAGGAGGTAGCACCACTGGGCTTTGCTTTGGACCAAACCCAAGCTGAACTTCATCGTGTGAAGCTAGAAAGGGATCGCCTTCGCGAGAAGTTCAAACTGATAGAAATTACGACTCATGCGATGTTGGCCGAGCCTCCCTCAGATTCTCTCACCTTAGCACACCTTACACTTAGGTCCTATGCTGGTGTGATAAGGGGATATGTAAGGAGACCGTAATTGCCCTGTGTAATCCTTTGTTTTAAATAAAAATTTGGATTTCTTCTTATGATGAAGTTTATGAATTTTCAAATGTCCAGATAAATATATTATGCATATTTTTGATGAATTTTAGAGAAAGGATATTTTAAAAATGTTTATGTAAACCTTAAATAAATAAAAATGGGTAATGATTTTCAAAAAATGGTCTTCTACAATTATGTTCACTACGAAATTTCGAGTCTAATAAGATCAACTTGATTTTTGATGAATAGTAAATTATGAATAGTGATTTTACGCTTAGGATTATTAATGTGACCAAATGGATTAGTAATCTCACTTAAAGAAAGTATTAATATAATCTAGGCACCTTGATTAAGTAATGTGATTCAATAAAATGGTTAAATAACGGTTTCATAAATTATTATTCAAGTATTAGTTTTTTCGGGTGAATAGTGTTTTTTAATTAAAAATTTAATTAAAAATATTTAGAAAAATATTTTTATAAAACGGATTTCATTTTTGAACTCAGAGCACCGATATTATGCTATGGTAATTTTTGGGGTTTTTTCTGAAAAAATGATTTTTCGGTGAATAGTGTTTTTATTTAAAAATTAAATTAAAAATATTTAGAAAAATATTTTTATAAAATGGAGTTCATATTTGTAATCAGAGCGTTGATATTTGGTTAAGGTGAAATTTTGGGATTATTCTGAAAAAGTCGAATTTTCGATGAATAGTGAAAATACAGTTTTTAAGTTACGGGTGTCTAATGACATCATTAAATGATGTATTAAGAATGTAATAAATATGGTCAACTTATGAATAGTACGATAAGGTATGAGGTGTCCCAAGTGGCCAATACCATGGGCAAATACCATGGGAAAGCCCATGGTTTTGCCAAAACCACTAATGAGGTGTCACTTGGCCATTAATGCCTTGTCCCCTCACTTTCCCTATAAATACCAAGCCATCCTCTCATCCATTCAACTCCCAACTCTCCCCCAATGAAGTTCTGGTCTCATTACCTCCCAAGGAGTCCTCCCATGGTGCCCCCAAGCCCCCAAGGTCCCAACCTTTGAGTTTTAAGAGTTATGTTTTAAGGTAAGGGATCTGACCTCTCACTTTCATTTCAAGTAATCTCTTTTATGTCATTCCTTTTATGCTCCATGTTCTTATGTTGGAGGATGTTCTTTTATACTCCTATTAATGCCCTTTTTATGTTCATATAATGAGAGATCCCCTCTTACTGTCATTATTTCGTTTTATGATGTTTTAAGTGGCACCATTAGGCTGCCGAAATTTTTGTAACGGATTCTTTCTCCCTTCTCATTTTTCAAGATCTATTATCATGTAAAGTATTTAAAGTTCCCTTTTATTTTGTTGGGGTATGATCTCTAAATTTATCATACTGATCTTTTATGATCATATGATGAGAGACCCCATTTGATCTCTTCAATTCAGCATTTTGAAGTTTTAAGTGGCGCCGCTAGGCTGCCGAATTTTTAAGTGGTTCTTCACCCTTCTCGTTTTGAAGTTCTACTTTCATGTCAATTCATTCAAGTTCCTTTTTAATTATGTTGGGGAATTATCTCTATATCTATAATACTGGACTCTTATGTTCATATGATGAGAGACCCCATTTGATCTCTTCAATTCATTTTTGTTGAAGTTTAAGTGGCGACGTTAGGCTGCCGAAATTTTAAGGGATTCTTTCACCCTTCTCGTTTTCAAGTTCTACTTTCATATCAAGTCTTTCAAGTTCCTTTTTAATTATGTTGGGGAATTATCTCTATATCTATCACAATGAACTCTTATTTTCACATGATGATAGACCCTATTTGATCTTTTCAAATCGTTGTGTTTGAAGATTAAGTAACGTCGTTAGGATGTCGAACATTCATAAGAGAAATCTAATTTTTGTCTTTCTTCCATGTTTTTCATTTCAAATGGTATGTCCTTGAAATTTCATTACCATGACCATGTATCCTTCTTATTCTGTCCATCTACTGTTTTATGGGTCATTTATGAATGTTTGACCCATTTTCCCTCTCTTTTTATTGTCTTCTAAAACCTCGTAACATAACCGTTATGCTGCAGAATTTCCATCTCAAAATGTATCTCTCTTTTTCTAAAGTTCTTTTATATTATTAAGTGAATACTCAAATCTCTTTCTTATAAAGGGGTATTCACATATATACCAAAATTTTCTATTTTAAATTATGGGATTTACATACATGATACCCACCTTCCTTTTCTGTGGGTTTTAAAGTGATGTAAAGATCATGTCTTTAAAGCAGTTTTTAAAACGTTATGATTACGAAATGAAACCCATTTATTTTGTGCTACATGGGTTCTTTATGAAATTTTTGATGATGATATATGTGGCTCACATGATAATAAAGGCAAATTTAAGGGTGCTCCCTGATAGCGCTCCAATGCATTGGGTAAAGACTTAATCTCTAGAGATGACCATTTTTAAGGACGCCTGGGTGAATAACCTTGGTAATTTTTAATGACACCTTGGGGATGGACCTTGGTGAAACGAAATGATTGTCAATATTAAATGTTGCAGCCACATCTTCAAGTTATGAAAAATGTTATTTTTATTATGAAATGCCTCATGATTTCTTTCTCATGCCTTAAAGTTCTTTTCATGTCCTTATTGAAGTATCTCAAGTTCACATGTAAAATGTTCATCTTGTTTCCCTTACTGGGCCTTTTTCTCACCCTTTCTTTTGATGTATGTCCCCAGGTTATGAGGTGTAGTAATGTACCTAGGATGAACATAAGGAGAAGCCTTTCAAGTGTTTAAGATGAATTTTTTATGTTTTTTTCATGTATTATGTTCCTAGTTTCCAAGACACTAAACCTTAAAGATCCTCAGTTTTGTGTAATGTAATGAAAGTTTATGTCATAAAAAGGCGGGATGCTATATTTGGTATCAAAGGATGGTTTAGTTATTTGTGGAAATTAGGATATGAAAACTCTAGGAAGAACCCTATAGAAAAGTTAAAAAAATAGGAAATCTTCCTGGTATTTTCGTTAGTATTGAGTAAGGGGTTGCCAAGAAAATACATCCCTGTCTGGATACGAGCAGGTAGATGTGGCTCTGGCACAGATGTACATAGGGGTAAAACCCGAAAACACCGCTTTGAGCTAGACTCGAACGGGAACTGGTACACGACAACGGGCCTTGCTGCACTCTTGGTTACGACACTCCCGAGGGATATGCTTTGGTAAATTCATAAGCTTAGTATGATCCATTGTTAAAGGAACAAAGATAAAATAAAATAAAGATTCACATAAGATTATATGATCATGGATAACCTAGATGGGAACCTAGGGGATCACAAGTTAGGGTATACTTTTCTTCTACAAGTTATCCTTATATGCTTTCAGTTCCTTTTCATGATTATTGGCTAAGTACTTAAGCCCATAATTATGCTTTATCTTCATAGTTAATGGTGGGAAATGGAAGAACATTTCCAAACAAACAATGTGATAGGAAATGCGATTATTGTCTTATTAATATGACAGGGATGATTAGGGGATTAAAATATGATTATTATTTTGGAAGATGTTCACTATTTTGGGGACCCTATATGATCGAGGTAAATAGATTACTACGGTATTTTCATTGAAGAGTAGGTTTGAATTATATTTTGAAGAATCGATGAATTTAAGGTGGAATTATAGTAATTTAGGTTACTTATGGAAATTATTAACCTATCTTGGGGTAAATATGTTTAGGTTAGTTACTTTTTTTATAAGATGTTAGGAGTGGTTGATGTTGTTTCGAGATGAATGATAAACTTTACCTTGGAAGACTATGTTATCAAATCCTTCTTGTATTTGGGTTTCAATCTTAGTTTGTTTATTTTGAGGATTTTTAAGGACAGTTATTTATGGAATGGACTATGATGTACTTTGGGTAGTACCATGGAACTTTGAAGATTTAAAAGTAGTTTCCATTCCTATGGGATTATTTCTTTTTGAAGAGTTGTTTTACCTTACCCTTTCTGTTTTTGGGATAATGTTTAAAGATAGAAGAAATAGATAGTTAATATTTTGTGGATTATGAAGATGATTCTTGTGTTTTGATGAGGCCAAGTAGTTTTGAATTCTCATAATTTGGAGAAAAGATTAGTTTTGGGTAGAAACTTATTAAAGGATGAAACTCTACATGAAGATAGGTATATTTTCTTATGTTTTTGTTTTATGTTGTAAATGAATTCCTAAAAATTATGAAAAGGAACGTGAAACAAAAACGTTGTTGGTTTACGTTTCCTACTTGGTAATCAAAGTCCGTTTACACACATCATATGTTTGGGATTTTCTTATGGTTAACGTTCTCCTAATCATGTTCTCTATCACTCTCCCACCGAAATTGACCCTTTGTTTTTCTTCCATTTCCATGTTTTCCTCCATGGAATCCTAGTATGGGTTAACTCGGCTGACCTTTGTACTTCCCTTCCTTTCTTTTAAAGTAATAGTTTTACTGACTCCTTTTCCGATGTGGGACTTTCAATGAAATTTCAAAACCCAATTTTAAAAATTTCGAGGACGCAATTTCTTAAGGGGGGAAGATTGTAACAACCCGAAATTTTGAATAAATCTTATTTCCTAATTTTATGTGTTATTTTATTTTATTTTTATACTCAACAAAAATGTTTCATTTGATAACATGAGTATAATTAAAATGAGACTGTTGGGTTTTGACTATTATTTGACCATTGGTCAATATGACCGCTGGAAACTAAATGTTTTGATTACTATCTCTAAATACAAGCAATCTTGGTTAATTAATATAGAAAGAAGATTCGATGGCCTCATCCAGTAGTCTTGGACCGATCGAAGCCCATCTAACAGAACTTGGGAAGGAGGTAGCACCACTGGGCTTTGCTCTGGAACAAACCCAAGCTGAACTTCATCGTTTGAAGCTAGAATGGGATCGCCTTTGCGAGAAGTTCAAACTGATAGAAATTATGACTCGTGCGATGTTGGCCGAGCCTCCCTCGGATTCTCTCACCTTAGCACACCTTACACTTAGGTCCTATGCTTGTGTGATAAGGGGCTATGTAAGGAGACCGTAATTGCCTTGTGTAATCCTTTGTTTTAAATAAAAATTTGGATTTCTTCTTATGATGAAGTTTATGAATTTTCAAATGTCCAGAAAAATATAGTATGCATATTTTTGATGAATTTTAGAGAAATGATATTTTAAAAATGTTTATGTAAACCTTAAATAAATAAAAATGTATAATGATTTTCAAAAAATGGTTTTCTACAATTATGTTCACTACGAAATTTCGAGTCTAATAAGATCAACTTGATTTTTGATGAATAGTAAATTATGAATAGTGATTTTATGCTTAGAATTAGTAATGTGACCAAATGGATTAGTAATCTCACTTAAAGAAAGTATTAATATAATCTAGGCACCTTGATTAAGTAATGTGATTCAATAAAATGGTTAAATAACGGTTTCATATATTATTATTCAAGTATTAGTTTTTTCGGGTGAATAGTGTTTTTAATTAAAAATTTAATTAAAAATATTTATAAAATTATTTTTAAAAAATAGATTTCATTTTTGAACTCAGAGCACCGATATTATGCTATGGTAATTTTTGGGGTTTTTTCTGAAAAAATGAATTTTCGGTGAATAGTGTTTTTATTTAAAAATTAAATTAAAAATATTTAGAAAATGATTTTTATAAAATGGAGTTTATATTTGTAATCAGAGCGTTGATATTTGGTTAAGGTGAAATTTTTAGATTATTCTGAAAAGTTGAATTTTCGATGAATAGTGAAAATACAGTTTTTAAGTTACGAGTGTCTAATGACATCATTAAATGATGTATTAAGTATGTAATCAATATGGTCGACTTATGAATAGTAAGATAAGGTATGAGGTGTCCCAAGTGGCCAATACCATGGGCAAATACCATGGGAAAGCCCATAGTTTTGCCAAAACCACTAATGAGGTGTCCCTTGGCCATTAATGCCTTGTCCCCTCACTTTCCCTATAAATACCAAGCCATCCTCTCATCCATTCAACTCCCCACTCTCCCCCAACGAAGTTCTGGTCTCATTACCTCCCAAGGAGTCCTCCCATGGTTCCCCCAAGCCCTCAAGGTCCCAACCTTTGAGTTTTAAGAGTTATGTTTTAAGGTAAGGGATCTGACCTCTCTCTTTCATTTCAAGTAATCTCTTTTAGGTCATTCCTTTTATGCTCCATGTTCTTATGTTGTAGGATGTTCTTTTATACTCCTATTACTGCCCTTTTTATGTTCATATAATGAGAGATCCCCTATTACTCTCATTATTTCATTTTATGATGTTTTAAGTGGCGCCGTTAGGCTGCCGAAATTTTTGTAACAGATTCTTTCTCCCTTTTCATTTTTCAAGATCTATTATCATGTAAAGTATTTCAAGTTCCTTTTTATTTTGTTGTGGTATTATCTCTAAATTTATCATACTGATCTTATATGATCATATGATGAGAGACCCCATTTGATCTCTTCAATTCAGTATTTTGAATTTTTAAGTGGCGCCGCTAGGCTGCCGAATTTTTAAGTGGTTCTTCACCCTTCTCGTTTTGAAGTTCTACTTTCATGTCAATTCTTTCAAGTTCCTTTTTAATTATGTTGGGGAATTATCTCTATATCTATAATACTGGACTCTTATGTTCATATGATGAGAGAACCCATTTGATCTCTTCAATTCATTTTTGTTGAAGTTTAAGTGGCGCCGTTAGGCTGCCGAAATTTTAAGGGATTCTTTCACCCTTCTCGTTTTCAAGCTCTACTTTCATATCAAGTCTATCAAGTTCCTTTTTAATTATGTTGGGGAATTATCTCTATATCTATCATAATGAACTCCTATTTTCACGTGATGAGAGACCCTATTTGATCTTTTCAAATCATTGTGTTTGAAGTTTAAGTAACGTCGTTAGGCTGTCGAACATTCATAAGAGAAATCTAATTTTTGTCTTTCTTCCATGTTTTTCATTTCAAATGGTATGTCCTTGAAATTTCATTACCATGATCATGTATCCTTCTTATTCTGTCCATATACTGTTTTATGGGTCATTTATGAATGTTTGACCCATTTTCCCTCTCTTTTTAATGTCTTCTAAAACCTCGTAACATAGCCGTTATGCTGCAGAATTTCCATCTCAAAATGTATCTCTCTTTTTATAACGTTCTTTTATATTATTAAGTGAATACTCAAAGATCTTTATTATAAAGGGGTATTCACATATATACCAAAATGTTCTATTTTAAATAATGGGATTTACATACATGAGACCCACCTTCCTTTTTTGTGGGTTTTAAAGTGATGTAAAGATCATGTCTTTAAAGCAGTTTTTAAAACGTTATGATTACGAAATGAAACCCATTTATTTTGTGCTACATGGGTTCTTTATGAAATGTTTGATGATGATATATGTGGCTCACATGATAATAAAGGCAAATTTAAGGGTGCTCCCTGATAGCGCTCCAATGCATTGGGTAAAGACTTAATCTCTAGAGATGACCATTTTTAACGACGCCTGGGTGAATAACCTTGGTAATTTTTAATGACACCTTGGGGATGGACCTTGGTGAAACGAAATGATTGTCAATATTAAATGTTGCAGCCACATCTTCAAGTTATGAAAAATGTTATTTTTATTATGAAATGCCTCATGATTTCTTTCTCATCCCTTAAAGTACTTTTCATGTCCTTATTGAAGTATCTCAAGTTCACATGTAAAATGTTCATCTTGTTTCCCTTACTGGGCCTTTTGCTCACCCTTTCTTTTGATGTATGTCCCCAGGTTATGAGATGCAATAATGAACCTAGGATGAACATAAGGAGAAGCCTTTCAAGTGTTTAAGAAGAATGTTTTATGTTGTTTTCATGTATTATGTTCCTAGTTTCCAAGACACTAAACCATAAAGATCCTCAGTTTTGTGTAATGTAATGAAAGTTTATGTCATAAAAAGGCGGGATGATATAGTTGGTATCAAAGGATGTTTTAGTTATTTGTGGAAATTAGGATGTGAAAAATCTAGGAAGAACCCTATAGAAAAGTTAAAAAAATAGGAAATCTTCCTGGTATTTTCGTTAGTATTGAGTAAGGGGTTGCCAAGCAAATACATCCCTGTCTGGATACGAGCAGGTAGAGGTGGCTCTGGCACAGATGTACATAGGGGTAAAACCCGAAAACACCGCTTTGAGCTAGACTCGAACGGGAACTGGAACACGTCAACGGGCCTTGCTGCACTCTTGGTTACGACACTCCCGGGGGATATGCTTTGGTAAATTCATAATCTTAGTATGAACCATTGTTAAAGGAACAAAGATAAAATAAAATAAAGATTCACATAAGAATATATGATCCTGGATAACCTAGATGGGAACCTTGGGGATCACAAGTTAGGGTATACTTTTCTTCTACAAGTTATCCTTATATGCTTTCAGTTCCTTTTCATGATTATTGGCTAAGTACTTAAGCCCATAATTATGCTTTCTATTCATAGTTAATGGTGGGAAATGGAAGAACATGTCCAAACAACCAATGTGATAGGAAATGCGATGATTGTCATATTAATATGACAGGGATGATTAGGGGATTAAAATATGATTATTATTTTGGAAGATGTTCACTATTTTGGGGACCCTATATGATCGAGGTAAATAGATTACTACGGTATTTTAATTGAAGAGTAGGGTTGAATTATATTTTGAAGAATCGATGAATTTAAGGTGGAATTATAGTAATTTAGGTTACTTATGGAAATTATTAACCTATGTTGGGGTAAATATGTTTAGGTTAGTTACTTTTTTTATAAGATGTTAGGAGTGGTTGATGTTGTTTGGAGATGAATGATAAAGTTTACCTTGGAAGACTATGTTATCAAATCCTTCTTGTATTTGGGTTTCAATCTTAGTTTGGTTTATTTTGAGGATTTTTAAGGACAGTTATTTATGGAATGGACTATGATGAACTTTGGGTAGTACCATGGAACTTTGAAGATTTAAAAGTAATTTCAATTCCTATGGGATTATTTCTTTTTGAAGAGTTGTTTTACCTTACCCTTTCTGTTTTTGGGATAATGTTTAAAGATAGAAGAAATAGATAGTTAATCTTTTGTGGATTATGAAGACGATTCTTGTGTTTTGATGAGACCAAGTAGTTTTGAATGCTTATAATTTGGAGAAAATATTAGTTTTGGGTAGAAACTTATTAAAGGATGAAACTCTACATGAAGATAGGTATATTTTCTTATGTTTTTTTTATGTTGTAAATGAATTCCTAAAAATTATGAAAAGGAACGTGAAACAAAAATGTTGTTGGTTTACATTTCCTACTTGGTAATCAAAGACCGTTTACACACATCAAAAGTTTGGTATTTTCTTATGGTTAACGTTCTCCTAATCATGTTCTCTATCACTCTCCCCCAGAAATTGAACCTTTGTTTTTCTTCCATGTCCATGTTTTCCTCCATGGAATCCTAGTATGGGTTAACTCGGCTGACCTTTGTACTTCCCTTCCTTTCTTTTAAAGTAATAGTTTTACTGACTCCTTTTCCGATGTGGGACTTTCAATGAAATTTCAAAACACAATTTTAAAAATTGCGAGGACGCAATTTCTTAAGGGGGGAAGATTGTAACGACCCGAAATTTTGAATAAATCTTATTTCCTAATTTTATGTGTTATTTTATTTTATTTTTATACTCAACAAAAATGTTTCATTTGATAACATGAGTATAATTAAAATGAGACTGTTGGGTTTTGACTATTATTTGACCATTGGTCAATATGACCGCTGGAAACTAAATGTTTTGATTACTGTCTCTAAATACAAGCAATCTTGGTTAATTAATATAGAAAGAAGATTCGATGGCCTCACCCAGTAGTCTTGGACCGATCGAAGCCCATCTAACAGAACTTGGGAAGGAGGTAGCACCACTGGGCATTGCTCTGGACCAAACCCAAGTTGAACTTCATCGTGTGAAGCTAGAACGGGATCGCCTTCGCGAGAAGTTCAAACTGATAGAAATTATGACTCGTGCGATGTTGGCCGAGCCTCCCTCGGATTCTCTCACCTTAGCACACCTTACACTTAGGTCCTATGCTGGTGTGATAAGGGGCTATGTAAGGAGACCGTAATTGCCTTGTGTAATCCTTTGTTTTAAATAAAAATTTGGATTTCTTCTTATGATGAAGTTTATGAATTTTCAAATGTCCAGATAAATATATTATGCATATTTTTGATGAATTTTAGAGAAAGGATATTTTAAAAATGTTTATGTAAACCTTAAATAAATAAAAATGTGTAATTATTTTCAAAAAATGGTCTTCTACAATTATGTTCACTACGAAATTTCGAGTCTAATAAGATCAACTTGATTTTTGATGAATAGTAAATTATGAATAGTGATTTTACGCTTAGGATTAGTAATGTGACCAAATGGATTAGTAATCTCACTTAAAGAAAGTATTAATATAATCTAGGCACCTTGATTAAGTAATATGATTCAATAAAATGGTTAAATAACGGTTTCATAAATTATTATTCAAGTATTAGTTTTTTCGGGTGAATAGTGTTTTTAATTAAAAATTTAATTAAAAATATTTAGAAAATTATTTTTATAAAACGGATTTCATTTTTGAACTCAGAGCACCGATATTATGCTATGGTAATTTTTGGGGTTTTTTCTGAAAAAATGAATTTTCGGTGAATAGTGTTTTTATTTAAAAATTAAATTAAAAATATTTAGAAAATTATTTTTCTAAAATGGAGTTCATATTTGTAATCAGAGCGTTGATATTTGGTTAAGGTGAAATTTTTGGATTATTTTGAGAAAGTTGAATTTTCGATGAATAGTGAAAATACAGTTTTTAAGTTACGAGTGTCTAATGACATCATTAAATGATGTATTAAGTATGTAATCAATATGGTCTACTTATGAATAGTAAGATAAGGTATGAGGTGTCCCAAGTGGCCAATACCATGGGCAAATACCATGGGAAAGCCCATGGTTTTGCCAAAACCACTAATGAGGTGTCCCTTGGCCATTAATGCCTTGTCCCCTCACTTTCCCTATAAATACCAAGCCATCCTCTCATCCATTCAACTCCCCACTCTCCCCCAACGAAGTTCTGGTCTCATTACCTCCCAAGGAGTCCTCCCATGGTGCCCCCAAGCCCTCAAGGTCCCAACCTTTGAGTTTTAAGAGTTATGTTTTAAGGTAAGGGATCCGACCTCTCTCTTTCATTTCAAGTAATCTCTTTTATGTCATTCCTTTTATGCTCCATGTTCTTATGTTTGAGGATGTTCTTTTATACTCCTATTACTGCCCTTTTTATGTTCATATAATGAGAGATCCCCTCTTACTGTCATTATTTCGTTTTATGATGTTTTAAGTGGCACCGTTAGGCTGCCATCTCAACATCACTATCAGAATCTGAACTTTCACTTGTTGATCTTTCAGTAGGTTTGTGAACCTTCTCCTTGTCCTTTCTCTTTGAGGCAATAGACTTAAATTCCACTGACTTCTTTTTAGGTTCATCATATTCTTCCTTATTCACCTTGAGTTCTTCTTCATACATCATAAGCTTACCAGTTAGTTATTTGACAGGCAGAGCACCAATGTCACATGACTCTCTTATTGAAATAGATGTGCCTCTCCATCGGTCTGGTAGACATCTCAATATTCTCATAATTTGTTCCTTTGCTGGAACAACCTTTCCAAGGGAGCTCGTAGTACTCACAATCTCATTGAACCTGAGATACATATTAGAAATAGGTTCATCAATCCTCATTTTAAAATTATCATATTTAATAGTATAAGTGTTCAATCTCATTTCTTTAGCATTGGTTGTTCCTTCATGAGAAACACCCAAAGTATCCCATATTTCATAGGCAGTTTTAAAAGAGGATATTCTATTAAACTCTTCATCTCCTAGAGCACAATATAGGGCATTCATAGCTTTAAAAATATTATTGTAAGCTGTTTTAGTAGGTTCATACCAAGTTGTTCTTTCAGTTTTTGGATTCTTATATTGAGTCTCTATAGCAGTCCAGATGTCAAACCCTATACTCTCTAAGTGAATTTTCATCTTAAGTTTCCACTGGGAATAGTTTTTACCATTAAAGAAAGGTGGCCTGTTGGTAGCAGCACCTTCTAGTTTATTGTCCATAACTAGATTTTAGAAAATATATTTAAAGAGATAAAATTTAGAACTAACATTAATTTAAGATCTTTAACGATGCAGCTAAAATCACAGTTGAAAAATAGAGTGTTTTGAAATCCTGTATTAATAAAAACAACCTCTGATACCAAATGTTGGTCGGAGTGGACACTCAAGAAGGGGGTGAATTGAGTTCCAATTAAAATTTCTATTAAAAAATATATTTCTCTTAAAATTCACAATTTAAAAAACAAGTTAAACTATATTGAATTTGTATTATAGTAAAGGTTCAATTAGGTTCTCAAGAGATTGATTAGTTCTCAGTTAATTTAATCTGAAGATCAATTAACTTTTGAAGCTAACCTAATGCTTTAAAGTACATACAAACAATTTCTAGTCTAACTATAAAAGTAACTTTAAAATAGATTTTTATTTCAAAGTAATTAGCAGTAGAATATAAAAAATATATATAGTATATTTTAAACTTAATATAATTTTGCACAACAGATGTAAAACAAGTGGTTTAGTCTCAAACCGAGACCTAATCCACTCCACTTGGGGATCACCTGCCACTAAGCAGTTTATATAAATAAACTTCTGATCCACACCCTGGATCAGGGTTAACAACGGTTCACACTGTCTAGGCCACGTAGGGACTTCTACCATAGTTGTCTTGAAAAAACAAATAATTATTAGGCCACGCAGGGACCTCTTCCACAGTTGTCGTGGGTAAACAAGAGTAAAAGGTTTGGTGTGAGGACATTGAAATCCTCCAGTTCAGTATAGGAGACAGTGTGTGTGTAAGATATACAAAGTACACACACTACTCAAAAGTAGACAAAAGAATCACTGAGAGTAAGTAGAAAAGAGTTTAAAAGGATCTAGTGATTAATAGTGCAGCTCTAGACTCGTTGGATTTAGCAGAAATTCTTCTGAGTCCTTCTCTGGTTTTTCTGTTGAAAAATAGAGTGTCGTGGGTCAGCTTGTGTTCTTACTGAGTGAAGATATTCTCTTGATTCCAATGTACTTCATGTGTTCTTCAGTAGTGTTGGATTTCATGTATGGGACAAAGCTTTTCTTAAAGATCTTGCAATACATTCTTCATTGTTGTGCTCAGGATTTTCTTTCTGTTCAGAGCACTCGAGTTTCTTGCTTTTTCTGTATTGTCTCTCGTATATCTTGCTCTTGGGCACACTTCTCTTTATCTTCGAATGCATGATTTTGAGCCGACAGGTTCCATGTATTTTGGGCCTTGTACCTCATACTATTTCTACAAATAAACATTAATTATGTCAGTGCATTAAAGTCTTCAAATATGACCATTAACAAGTTAAATAGTAAAACAACAAAAGAGTTTAAGAAATGGTGTCATAGTAGTTATGAAAATGGTATCTCCTTCAGGGTATGTCCTTCACGGTATCTCCTTTACGTTATGTTCTTCACAGTATCTCCTTAATGGTATGTTCTTCATGGTATGTTCTTCACGGTGTGTAATTCACGGTGTGTCCTTCATGGTGTGTTCTTCATGGTGTGTCCGTGTCACGGTGTCTCGCTCATGGTGTCCGTGTCACAGTGTCTGTCTTTACGGTTTCTGGCTTCCGGTGCCTTGCTCATAGTTTATGAATTCATGGTGCCTTGACGACTGTGTCTTGCTAACTGTGTTTGGAACTTAAGCAAACAAAATGTCTGGCTTAAGATGTCTGTTCTGAGTATCTTGCTTCACGGTGTTAGGCTTACTATGTCACGGTGTGTCGTGGTCATGGTGTCTCACTGGTCACGGTACCTATGTCTTTTACTTAGCCAAATAACTGTATTCAGACTTAAATAGTAATATACATAAATTAATTGATCTTAACCATTATAAAGTATAAGATAACATGAAACATAAATACACATGATTAATAAGATTTTTGAGATTTGAGATCATTAATAAGATTTGTAATTATGATTGAGATTTGTGATCATTAAAACATGATTAATACATGATTAAGATTTGTAATTATTATTGATATTTGTGATCATTAAAACATGATTAATACATGAGGAGTCCAACAAAAAGTATCAAAGGTTTAAATGAATTGAAATTTTGTTACAAAAACACCTACATCAATTCATATAATCAATGATCACCCAACACTGAAACCACACCTGAGGAGAGACACAAGGCTAGGATCGATCTAATTAGAATTCCTAGAAGAAAAATTCATAAATTCAATATATAGATCCATAAAATACATGAGGGTCCACCACTCTTAGAGAGTTAGAGAGATAATGAAAGGAGAGATCAAAATCAAAAGATACTACACTTACAAGAAGGGATCCATTGCACCAATCAACACTTCGATTCATGAAGAATCAAGTTTGGGAGTGTCAAAATCATCTCTAGAGAGACTACATAGACCAAAGGTACAAGATAGGTAAAAATGGGAGAATTTTGGAGTTAAGATGGCGTGTATTTGGAATTAAATTAAGAAAACTAGATAATTGAATTTGTGTCACATGGTTTTTCCACATGTCTTGTCAAACCGTGTGCAAAAAATACACCCCCTAATGGGATAATAGAGATAGATGGATGGTTTGGCCACATAGTTTTTAAAACTGTGCAACAACTGTGCATGAACCACTATCCCAAATTAAACAGTTTGAAGGTTAGGATACACAATTTTCATTAACTATGATCCTAACCATGCTTCCTCCTCTAGAAATACAAATTAATTCACATTGTTTCCTGGGATGATCTATACAGTTTAATCTAACGATTAAATCACCATGCATAAGCCTATAAACCTCCAAAAACTTCCAAAAGTTCACCCAAAACAACACAAGACAAGTTCTAAACCAAAGAAGATAAAATAAATGGATACAATTACCTAAAATTGGGTGTTGGGATGTTACAATTCTCTTTACCATAACCAATTTATATCCCCAGAAATGTTGTCAAGAAGACACCAAAGAAAATAAATGAGTCCATTATTCACTAATCAAGGCCTCATGCTCCCATGTTTCCTAAGAATCAAAACCATGATGCTAAAGCACCTGAACCAAGGGGATATATTTTCTATGAATGAACTTTAAATGAGAATCAACAATCCAAACTGGATACTTGGTCATAGATAGACCGGGTTACACATCAATTTCCTCCTAGATAAAGATATGGTATAGTCCAGAGAGATAACTCTTGAGTGGTGACACATGAAACACATTATGGATTGGTATTATTTGAGGTGGAAACTCCAAACATTAAGCCACCTTTACAATCTTCTCTACAACCTCAAACATTCACATGTATCTTGATGCTAACTTTCCCTATTTTACAAGCCATCAGTGACCCTACTAAGGTGAAGCCCTCAAAAACACCTGTTCACTAACCAAAAATTCTAAAGGGTAATGATGAAGATCAACATAAGAATTATACTAGATATTTAACATTTCCATTATATAATGAATAAATTGAATCTTTATTGTTGTATTTACAACCAAACTAGGTCCAACCAAGTAATCCCCACCAATATCCAACCAAAAGAGTGGATATTTATATGCATGACTATACAAGGCCTCAAAGGGTGACATCTTAATAGAATACTGGTAACTATTTCTATAGAAAAATATAACGAGTCATGAGTGGTGATCCCAAGGTCCTCAGAATTCAAGAACCCAAGATTAATGAAATTCCTAAAGAATATGTATATATCATTTTATTTGAGTATGGTACATCATGCTCAACTCTACCTTGAACCTCATCGCCTCATAGAGGCCTCTCTAAAATAAATAACTGAACCATAGATCCCTATAAAAAACTATGGAAAATGGAACTCCATGAAATTTGATGATATACTATATATATATTCCCCAAGTCCTAAACTTTGGTCTCATCACAAAATGATCAATATCTCATTTAATTCCTAGACACTAGAAATGATTCCTCAAATCATAAAACATCTTTGTGGTGATATGGTCTACCATCCATTGGAATTGATGACAACCCACCATCATAGTCTTCCTCACAGGTAAAAATAATGAAAATCTGGTTATTGAAACAAAGGATCCCCTTAGATGATAGAGACCATTCATCATTGTTCTCCTACAATATAAATAGTCCCTAATCCCTCAGAACTCATTATCAAGCTGCTATTCCTAGAGAATCAAATAAAGAAGTAAGGATGTCAATTGAATAGTTGAAAAAATAACCTTAGTATCGTGCTCCCAAACTACCAATTGAATACAATAAAATAGATTCATCAGATTATATTCCACAAAATATTCTTTCATGTCCCGAGATGAAAGTTTCTTGCTCAAAGCATTAGTAATGACATTCCCCTTACCAGAAGCATAAACAATTTAAAAATAAAAGGATAGAAATTACTACACCCAAAAACTTTTCTAAAGGCTTAAATATTTTTTTAGAATATATAACTCAATGTTTTATGATCATAGTAGATGTTAAACCTTTCATTTAAATGGTAATGTCACCCGCTCCTCAGAGCATGCATGTAACACCCTGAGATTTTTTGAAATATATATATATATATATATATATATATATATATTTCTAAATGAATTTAATATTTTTGATATTATGAATTACACATAACATTGATTTAAACTTGAATTACATGTGACACAATGTTTAGTTTTTATTACAGGCAACAACATATTAGCTTGTGTTACACATGACATTGAGTCATAACAAAATGATGACATATTATTAAATAGTGACTTAAACATGACTGTTATAACCTAGATGTTAAACTTAGAGATATGAATAGTAATAAATAATTTTTAAATATTAAGTATAGTGGTTTTATATAAATAAAACATATTGATTAAAGGGTACTTAGTTTTTAGAAAAATCTTTATACGTTCCAAAAATACTATTTTCTGAAAAAAAATGATATTTATTTCTTTTTATGCACAATAATAAAATTAATTTTGAATCTTTTATAAAATGAATTTAATAAATTAAAATTAATTTTTTAAATAATAATTTAAAATTTCCCTTAGGTTTATTTTTTGGTATTTTTCTAAAAAGTATCATTTTTTGATGAATAGTGAAAAATACTGAATTTGAATTGAAAACTACCATTCAGTTTAATTTATTTATAAGGTTAAATTATATTTTAACTTGATTTTAAAGTTAATTAAGTTAATTAAATATAAATTAATCCAATTTAGGTAATTTTAATCAATTTAATAATTAATTATTATATAAAAAATTTGTAAACTTTTGAACATTTTCTCTTTAAAAACCCGCTTTCTCGCTTCATCCACGAGATTAATTTTAAATTTAATTTTGTTGTAACTATGAATGGAATTTGTAAAAATGGATTAAATATTTAAAATCATAATAATTTATATTATCTAATAATACCAACTTAATTTTTTACCAAAATAAATAGCTAGTAATGTAAAAATTAATTACAGTAGTTAAGGTAAAAATGGGTTTACCAGGGGTTAAACTAAAAATAAGGATAAAAATGAACTATATTATTGTCTAAAAACTATTGGATGGACATATTTAGAATATTAAACCTATAAGGTTTGATAATGTCCCATTTGGAATCATATTCCATGTTAAAAACATGGGATTTATTATTTCTTTTAAAAAATACCGAGTGTGTCCTCTCCCCCACTTATAAAAGTCCACACCTCTCCTCTCTTCCACACACCATAAATACCTTTTGGTTTGGAAAATAATTGCCCAAATCAATTCCCAAATTCTTTCCTATCATCATATAATCATTAGATTGTACATAATCCTAATCAAGGAAGGATTTTGGTGCAAACCTAAGGAGGATACCCGGAGAAGAGGTAACATTCGTCAATGAATTTTTTTATTTTATTTCTTTCTCCAAATTATTAAATTATTATTGAAACATGATGATATAATAAAAAAATTATATTCCATATAATTATATTTTTTTATTTTTATTTCATGACCTACAAAAACTTCCACTTCCATCAAATGGGTTATGAAATCATTATTCGTGTGTACGATGGACTATTTCCTCACGAACTGATGTCATTCATTTTTCCATTTCCACCTTTCACAGTTGGGTATGATAATGGATATAAAATATATATATGATATATATAACATAATTATACCTCTTAATTAATTATATCATATATAAATGTTTTTACTTTCCATTCCTTATGGGATAATATAACGTCACTCATGTGTATGACGGACTACTGCCTCGGGAAGCGATGCGATTCATTTTCACTAACTCTTTATATGGAATATAATAAGGATAAATAAATATGATGTACATGAAATAATTATTATATAAATTACATATTTATCATTTTTAAAAGATAATATATCATTTTATTTCTTATATTTTCACACACTGAGAGATGATAACATCGTTCATGTATGTGTTGACTACCGCCATCACAAAGTGATACGACTCTCTATTTTCATCACCACACCACATGGATGTTATGTATAATTATATTTAAAGAAATAATATGTTATTTATGATATTATGATCATTCTATAAGGGTAATATATTACTTACCTTATTTCCATAATTATTGTTGATAAATGGAAATGTTACTCATGCATACGTATGGCCTACCATATCCATGATTATAACACACTTCATTTGTTAGATCATGGACTTTAGGAAGGTATGTACTTGTTTAAATTTTTTGTTTAAGTCTCTTAATATTGACTAATGTAATTTTTACTGTGTGTATGAAAAGGCTTGGGGGTGTTCCAGGGGTTCAGACACAGAAGAAAAGGGGAATTTGGCCATCCAGTACAGATTGCACGGTTGGAGCATAGTTAGAGATAACTATGTGCCCAAAACATGCTATCCTAGAGGTGGCGTGCACGGTTAAGAAAAAATATTAAAGGGGGAAAATAAAAACGTACATCCATTGATAGAGGCACCTCACATGGATGGTACACATTTTGTCAAACCGTGTGAGATCCCCAGGTAACCGTGTGACTTGGACCCATATTAGTTAGAGGCTGGCACACAGTTGACACATGGTTTAGAAAATTGTGTAGGAAAACTGTGTTCCCCATTAAATGTAGAAATTTACCAAACTACCCCGTTGGGGTTTTAAGTATCTCACATTATTTTCTTCCCCATTCTTCGCATTACAACCCTAATGACAAACCATTTCAACCCAAGCTTCCCAAGGGTGGATCTCATTTCATTCTAGGCCATATAGAGTGTCATTATATGCATATCAAAGCTCTGGGTAAGTCTAACGGTCCTCATGCTTCTCTATTTCGTATGAGGTCTTGATGATTTGTTATTCTTCTTCTAAATACCTATAAACACATTTTCCAAAGAATCTTATGTAAGGGATTAAAATGGTGATTAAATCTGGATCTAAGTCTACGGTTAAGGGTAAATTCATCTTTAGATTCATGGTAAATGGTCTACAATTAATATCCCATAGTTTTATTGTATATTTGTGAATGTTTAGTTGTGATATTGTTTTCATATTGATTTACCTTTGATTACTTTAGTAATATTTGATAAATTGGTTTGCTAAATAATAAACTAAACCCCTCATATTCCCCATGGGATGCATTAAGAGTGACTAGACTGATTTAGGGACACCCATGGGGTACACCAATATTCTTGAACACGGAACACAAAAATGTTAAGCATGAAATTGATTTGTGTTAAAGTAGATCCCATGCCTAACCCATTATTATGTTAGGTTGAATCATATAAAGGCCCTAATTGAATTCGTTTCTATTTTTTTGAAATGGAATAAGGTATTGTTTGGGTTAATATAAAAAGGGTTTGAATCGATTAAGATGAATGTATTAAATGGACATAAGATATATAATGAAATGTGTTAATGGAGTAAGGCATATGAAATGATAAATGTTTTAAATGGGATAATTCACATTAATAGGTGAACCATGTGAAATGGGTTAATGTATAGGAATTGTTAAAAATGTTAAATGGTTTATGATATAAAAAGGGAAATGGGTTAAATGGGTTATTCCAAATAAATGGTTAATGTAAAAATGGGTCAAGGCTTGATGATGAATCATGTGATGATTAAATGTGAATTTTTGACTATTATGTGTTATGTTTGATCATGGTTTGTCATATGGTTTATGTGGTAAATGGATAAATAAGCACGTGACATTGCTTGGTAGTTGTGTGGTACTATACTTGAGGATCTACAACCACAGGTTGGGTTAGATTGAGGTCCTAAACTACACCCTATAATGTACAGGTTAGGGAAGGGGATCGAGGCTCTATTCCCCTAATGGATGCATTTGATGAAACTACCTAGACCGAGGCTCCAAGGTATGTTTATTATGTAGTTAATTTAATTTTTACCCTAGTGAGAAACGGGACTTTAATTATCCCCTTATTCATAGTAATTTAATCGGATTAGGCTATTGTGTAAATGAAGTAAATTCCTAAACCATAGAACTTGTGATGAAAATGAATTTAGTAGTAATTATGGAATAACTAATGGAAATAGAAATAATGATTGAAATGGACTAAGTGAATATTATTACCTAGTAAAACCCAAATTGTCTTATGTTCACATTTTCATTTATTTATGACTTGCATACACTATATGTGAGACTAGATATTTTGTAGAAAACATTGGTGGTGGCCTACTGAGTTGTATTCACACCCTGATCGAGCCACCATTGGGTACCTAAAAAAATTTCATGGTTGTATTTCAGGACAAGGGAAAAGAACCTATGATAGGGAGTTGAGTTGGGCTTGGGATATTCATGGATGAGGATTTGGACATAGAGTTAGGACCTATTTTTTGGATTCAACTATTTATATTTATTTTTTATTTTCATTCATATTTAGAATTTCTAGAATGATATGGAATATTTAATGTTTGGTTGTGGTTTTTTCCTCATTTGGGAAATGATTTGGTAATGCTTGTTTCAAGATTATTGATTATTATTTCCTTTATTTAATATGTTAACAACTGTGGATTACTCTAATAAAGAGGATATATTCTCCCCACATGATATATTATACCCTAACCACTAGTTAGTAACCTTTGGAATATAGGGAGGTACGCTTGAGGTCATGTGGAGACCTGTATTAGGGCACCGGTTTAGGGGATTCTAGGTTGATGACATTACAAAGTGGTATCAGAGTGGTTCTTTTCTATGGTGTTATTATTTGGGATGGTATATGGGAGATTAGGATGTGTCGGGCCTTGGAAATGATCTCATTCTTGTGAGTAGATAACCCAGGTATAAGGGAAAAACTAAGTCACCCATAGTGGGATTATTGTTCTTGGTGTGTGTTGTTATGATTGAATGATATTTCACTATTGGGTGATTCACATGTTGTGTGATGTGACTATTTTATGTTATTTTTCCTATAGCCCAAATGGAATGAGGTTGTGCATTAATGCATCATTATAGGCACTTTGGGATGTATCTAGAATGCATCATGATAGGGACACATAGGATGGGTGTGTGAGACATGAAGGGTAGGATGCATTTTACTTTTTCTAAAATTTGAAGAAAATGGTGTCTAATAAAAGTGATATGAATTGGTAAAATGGAAATAATGTTAAAGAATGATTATATAATTATGCTTAATGGGGGTTTTTAAATGAGTTAAACTATTTTTTGTATCAAGTTGTGAAATAAGTAATGTGCCTAATGGGAATGATTTACATTATGAGTGTGGAAATGGTTTTAAAAAGCTGTCTAAATTGAAAATTGTAACTATTTATGTGGGTTTACCTTGTGTTATCCATGACCCATGGTAAGGTTGGTCAAGGGATGTTTTCTAGATGTGATGATTTCTATTGGGATAGTGTGTGTTAAATGGGTAGTTTATGGCTAGTGAAGATCCTTCATTTATGTAAATTGTGGAATCATTATGCAATATGTTCTAAGAATTGTGTTTGGAATTGTAGGAAGATTTCACCATTGTTGATGCATGTTGGTTAAGAGACAGGAGGACGTCACTGAAAATGAACTTCCAAAAATGGGGTAGGAAATTCCAATATTTAGGGTGATAAAGGAGAGGAGTATTTCCTTGAGAACTTTTCTTATTTTATGCAGATGATGGAACAAGACCTAGGGTGAGTCATGTTGGAGTATGTTTGATTGGATAAGAGAATTTTAGTTTCATCACCCATAAATTTTTTCTAGAGAGGGTGGACCTAAGATTGCGGAGTTCTGGATAGAGTCCATCTAGGAAATTTTGGATCACATAGATACTCCTATAGAAAAGAGTGTCAAATTGGAAGCATATATGTTGTGGGGATCAGCAAAGTGCTGGAGGGATATCTTGGTTCAGACTCAGTAGGATGATGGCATGTTATGGAATGAATTTAAAGAATAGTTTCTAGAGAACTTCATTTCTAGAGGCCTTGAGACAAGAGTGAGTTTTAGACTTTATGATGTTAACCTAGGGAATTATGTCAGTGATGGATTATGTGGGACATTTCATAGACTTGTAATGATTTTTCATAGTGTTGGTAGAAGATGAGGCCGCTATGACAAGACATTTTCAGGATGGGCTTAGACATGAAATTAAGTCCCAAGTAAAGATCTTTCATTTAAAGAGGTTTGTAGAAGTGGTGGATCATGCCCTTATTTTAGAAGGGAACTTGAAAAAGAATTCAGGTGGTGGAAATTTCTTTCCAATTTAACAGACTAGGGGTATGAATTTCTTGGTTAGGAAGTTCCATTTCAGAAATCTTCACCAGGGTGGTAGTGTGCATAGTAGTCAAAAGTGGGTATCAGCATCTTAGGGTGGTGACCAAGTGTTTTTGTATTAGTGTGGTAGGTCAAGAAACATGCATGGTTGGTACCCATGACCACCAGTTGGGTGACAAGTGTGTGGAATATTGTGGCATGTGCAGAGGTTCTTTAGGAACCCTTGACAGTTTGGCACACATGGAGGATTGAGGCTGATGCAGAGTGTTGGAAGTGGGTTAGTTTCCCCATACCAGTCAGGTAGTTAGAGCTCTAAAATCCACATTGGTAGGGGTGGCAGGTGTATTAATTTGATATAAGATAATCCATACTAAAAGGGAAAGACATATCTAGGGATTCAGATCAAGGCCTAGGGTAGTGGGGCATCTTAGCTTCATGTTGTTCAGTCTACACCTGGAGGTGTCAAGGATGGACCATCAATTGCTAGAGGTATGATCCTTGTAGCTTCCATGATTCCTAGTGATTTATTAGATACATGTTTCACACACACTTATATATCTTCTCATTTAGTGGTTGTTTTGGGTCTATAAGTGGAACATATGTGTGGGTTCATGTCGATTGACACACTATTAGGGGTGAAAGAAGAAAATATCAGGCAATGTAAGGGGTGTGCACTCGAAGTTGGTGGGTACCATTTCCTATGGGACTTTTTTTTTGCTTGAAATTTCAGGTTTTTATTCGATTTTGGGTATGGTATGGTTAGTCTTATACAAATACCACATCGTCTGTTACCATCATCGGGTAACATTCACATCTTTGGAGGGAGACACGTATGTCCATTGTGGTGAATAGGATGTCTAGGCAGGCTATCCAGGGCCAGTTTGTCAGTAGTTGGGTGAACTCACAACCCAAGTGTCTTGTATTATACTTGATGATGGGGGATTAGATTAGTCTATATTTAAATCAGTAGTGGATCAGTTCCAAGATTTATTTCTTGAGAATTTATTAGGGATTCCATCCTAGAGAGATGGTGAGTTTATAATAGAGTTACTACCAGGAGTAGAACCAGTTTCCATTCTGCCATATAGAATAGAAATAGTTGAAATCATGAAGATTAAAACTTAGTTAGAGGAGTTGGAGAACAAAGTGTTTATCTGCCCTAGTACATCACAATGAGGATCACCTATGTTTTTTTTCAAGAAGGCTGATGGATCTTTACGATTATGTGTCGATTATAGAAAGCTGAATCAGATGAAGGTTAATAACTAATACCCTCTGCATCATATTTATGACCTTTTTAACCAAATTAGAGGTGTGTCCATGTTCTCCAAGATTGATATGAGATCCAGGTATTATTATCTAAGGTTGAGACCCTCCGACCAACCATGAATTTCCAACAGGAGAAAGTATGGGTTTTATGAGTTTGTTGTGATGCTGTTCTGGTTGACCAATGCATTGGTAGTGTTTATGGACCTAATGAACAAAATATTTCATCCTTACCAGGATCAATTCATGGTTTTATTTTTTGATGACATCTTAGTGTACTCAAAAACTCATGATGATCATGCTAAACATCTTGACATCGTCTTGAGTACACTGAGAGAGCATAGGATATAAGCCAGGATATCCAAGTTTAGTTTCTAGATTGATTGGGTGCACTTATTGGGTCATATAATCTCTCAGGAAGGTGTATCATAGGATTGAGAGAAGGTGTATGCATTTATGTCTTGGGAGCATCCTAGGAATGTATATGATGTTTGGAGTTTTTTGGGTTTGGCTAGCTATTACCTAAGATTCATTAAATACTTCTCTCATTTAGTGATGCCATATTCAGGATTGACCAAGAAGAGTATCAAGTTTGAATGTTTTGGGGAATGTGAGAATGATTTTCAAGAATTAAAGTGGTGGTTGACAATTGTACCGATTCTGATCTTACATGAACCTCATAATAAGTATACCTTATTTTGTGATGCATCTAGTGTTGGTCTTGGGGAGGTGTTGATGTGGGATGATCATGTTATGGAATATGGGTCACGATAGTTGAGAACTCATGAAATAAATTATCCTACTCATGATATTGAGTTGGCTGTGATGGTTTATGACTTAATGTGTTGGCGACATTACTTGTTGGGAGAATGGTTCATGGTGTACACCGATCATAAAAGCCTGAAGTACCACTACAGGAAAACTGAATATTTGCGACGGGAGATTTGCGACGGGATCCCGTCGCAAAAGGTCTTTTGCGACGGGGCGCCGTCGCAAATCGCCTGTTGCTGAAAACGGCGTCGCAAGTAGGTGTTTTTGCGACGGTCTCGTCGCAAAAAGAGTATTTAATACGAAAATCTTCCCCCGTTGCAAATGAGTTTTCATTTATATATAAAAAAGGTATTTGCGATGGGCCGTCACAGATATATTAGTTGCGACGGGTCAGAATCCCATCACAAATGCGAAATTTAAAAAATACATGCAATGAAGGTATTTGCGACGAACCGTCGCAAAAAGGTTTTCCCGACGGGTATTCGTCCCGTCACAAATGGTACAGTAAAAAACAATTACGACGGAAAATCTCGTCGCAAATGTTCCCATCAAAAATATTAAAAAAAATAAAATAAAATAAAATAATTATTACAAGTCTTATAATATTATATAAAAATAAAAATAATATTAATAATATAAAAAAATTATATTATTATAATATAAATAAAAAATATATAAAATATAATTATGAAATATTAATATAAAATAATAATAATATGAATATAAATAATATAATATAATATAATAATACTAATATTAATAATATAAAAAATTAATATAATAATAATATTATTAAACTATCTATATAATAATAATATAATTATTAATAATATAAATAAATTATATTATTATAATATTAATAATAAAAAATATATATAATATAATTATGAAATATTAATATCAAAAAATAATAATAATATGCAATCGTTTGAACATGTGGGACAACTATCCAACTACTCATTTTCACCAGAATATAAGATGCAATCGTTTGAACATGCATGGATCTTCTGATAACTAAGGTCTAGATTACGAACGAGTCTTTTGCTCTCATAATAATTAGCAGGCAGCACATTTCCTTCAGGTAACAGTGCTTTAACCAAAGAAAATATCTGATCAAAACAGTTATTTGACATTCCATTATCTGATTTAATAGCCATAAATTTTTTAACTGCTTCTAATTTTCTTATCTTGCAACCAGGATATAATGCATCCTCAATAGACCTGAACAACTCAGCAAATTCAGATGGTGCCAACTTGGGAGGTAAATCAACATCATCCTCTATTTCTGTTTGTTGAATGGATGACCCTGCAACATCATGTACTAAATTCTGAAACTGTGATGGATCCAAAATCAAATTATTATTATCTTCTCTGGAACTGTGTTTACCGTGTTGATACCAAAAAATATAATCTGATTGAAAACCATAATGCAAGAGATGTTTCCCAATGATGTCAAATGTCTCAAACGTTCTCAGAGCACATTTTTTACAAGGACACTTAATTGTCCCTTCTGAAACAAATTCCGGGTTTGATGATGCAAATGATAAGAAAGCTTCAACACTATCAACATATACAGGATTTAAACTAGAACCATTTTCATTTCTGCACTGATTTATCCAAGCACGATCATCTCATAATGATTGATGTCGATTTCCTTGTTCCATATTCATATATATGTTTCTACAAAATTTAAAACCATTACTGTTGTTAAATAATTTGATATAAGAAACAATATCCTAAAAAAAGAAGATACATAATTACAGTTATTTATTAGTAATTACCAATAATTATAGGCGGCACAATTAGTTTGTAATCATCCCCACTAATTATTATTAATTTAGCAATACTTATCAATACTTGGCAAAATAAAATATACTTGAATAATGAAATAAAATTTTGTAATCATCATTGTGGAGATTATATTACTAATTATTCTGATTTGTCCGACGACTCATCTATTTTTAACTTTCTCCCGAATGAAATCAGTATGAAAAAATTGCTCTGACATATGTGAGAGCACATTTTTCATACCGATTTCAGTGGGAGAAAGTAGCAAAGATATGAGATGTTGAATAAAAGGTAGCCGTCAATCCGCTGGAAATTGTGCCAATTTATAACCATGTACTTGAATTTATTTGATTTTTGATTAATTTTATTAGTAATTATTACTAATTATTACAAATCACAATATTTCCAACAGATTTTTCTATATTCTTAACATGTTAAAATCTTAAAGAGTCGTCAATTTTCAGGTCATGCCCAATAAAAAGTTTGCGTCAACCTTGTCCAATTTAAACTCTATAATTGTCCTTACATGGTTGATCATCTCGCAAGTAGTGTTGCAATAGGACGACATAAGTAATGAGAAAGACATGACTTGGGTTGTCCTATTGCAACTCTATATGCGAGGTGATCAACCAAGTAAGAACAATTATAGAGTTTACATTGGACACCGTTGACGCAAACTTTTTATTGGGCATGACCTAAAAATTGGCGACCCTTTAAGATTTGAACTGTTAAGAATAAAGAAAAACTTGTTGAAAATATTGATAATTGCAATATTTCATAATTTTTTATAATTTTTATAATATTAATATTTTTTTATAAATATTAAACATATAATAATAAAATAATTATATTATAAGTATTATTTAACTATTAATATTAGAGTAATATAATATTTTATATTATGTTACTATTTATGTTACTAATTATATTACTAATTATGTTACTAATTAGAAATGCGAAGATATGCATATAGGTCGGGTGGTTAATCAATCAATAAATAGAAAAACAAACGTAATTGACCGCTCATCTACCTCAATTTTCTTTTCATTTGTGTGTTGAGGTTGACAGGAAACTTCTACCTCCACATCAAATATGTGCTTTTACTCTCAAAATTATAAACCTCCTCGCCTCTATATTGGCGAGGAGGTTGATAATTTTGACAGTAAAAGCATATATTACATGTGGAGGCAGAAGTTTCCTATCAAGGATCAACACACAAATGAAAAGAAAATTGAGGTAGATGAGTGGTCAACCATGCTTGATAATTTTCCTAATTGTTTCCTAATTATCCTAATTGTTTCCTAATTATCCTAATTATTTCCTAATTATCCTAATTGTTTCCAAATTATCCTAATTGTTTCCTAATTATCCTAATTGTTTCCTAATTATCCTAATTGTTTCCTAATTATCCTAATTGTTTCCTAATTATCCTAATTGTTTCCTAATTATCCTAATTATTTCCGAATTATCCTAATTGTTTCCTAATTATCCTAATTGTTTCCTAATTATTATAATTGTTTCTTAATTATTATAATTGTTTCCTAATTATTATAATTGTTTCCTAATTATTATAATTGTTTCCTAATTATTAAAATCGTTTCCCAATTATTATAATTGTTTCCTAATTATTATAATTGTTTCCTTGTTATTATAATTGTTTCCTTGTTTCCTAATTGTTTCCTTGTTTCCTAATTGTTTCCTTGTTTCCTAATTAAATCTAATTGTTTCCTAATTAAATCTACTAATTAAATATAATTGTTTCCTAATTAAATATAATTGTTTCCTAATTAAATATAATTGTTTCCTAATTAAATCTAATTGTTTCCTAATTAAATATAATTGTTTCCTAATTAAATATAATTGTTTCCTAATTAAATCTAATTGTTTCCTAATTATTTTAATTGTTTCCTAATTATTTCTAATCAATTAAATCTAATTATTTCCTAATTATTTGATAATTATTTTTATTAAATCTAATTATTTCTTAATTATTTGATAATTATATATTTATTTCTAATTATTACCAAAAAATCCCCCGGGAGTGTCGAACCAAGAGTGCAGCAAGGCCCGTTGTCATGTACCAGGTTACCCTGAGTCAAGCTCGAAACACCTTGTCATAGTTTTCACTCCTAGTTACATCTGTGCTAGAGCCGCCTCTACTTGTTCGTATCCAGACAATGATTATTTGGTACAACCACATAAACTAATTATACTATATAGAAAAACATTCTATTAAAAAAATAAAATTAATAATTAAAAATAAAATTAACAATTAAAAATAATTTAACAATTAAAAAAAATATAAATACCTTTAGTAATCTATGCCTTATAACTCATTTCTTCCTCTTCTCGAAAGAAAAAATTAAAACAAAAAAAATTTCTACTCAGAACTGAAAATTAGAGAGAGAATAATAGAGATCTGAATGTTATGAAAAAAAAGGGTGGGGTGTATATATAGGTTAGATTATTTGTGACGGTCGTATTTGCGACAGTATCCCATCGCAATACCTAATATTTGTGATGAGATACCATCGCAAATGCCTTCGCCCGCATTAAATACGGGCGGTGGGTAAAAGGACTTTTGCGACGAGCCCGTCGCAAATAGCCACCATTAGCGACAGGCGGATATCCCCATCGAAAATTTCTATTTACCGCCACTGGTATTGGTGACGGGGCCCATCGCAAATACCTTCGCCCACATTAATTACAGGCGACAGGTAAAAGGGTTGTTGCGATGAGCCCGTCGCCAATGCTACACCATTAGCGACGGGCAGATATCCCCATTGCAAATTACTATTTACCGCCACCGGTATTTTCGACGAGTCCCATCTCAAATACCACCCATTGGATTCTATTTTGCGACAGGTAAATAGTCCCGTCACAAATACTATTTACCACCGCCGCGTACTTGCGAAAAGTATCCTTCTACCCATCGCAAATAGGTTTCCCACATTTTGGCGTGCAAACCGCGCAATTGCAATTGCGACATGACCTGTATTTCCGTCCCAAATAACAGACCATTTGCGACGAGAATATATTCCCGTCGAAAAACTCTTTTCATCGGAGTTTTTGCGACGGGAATAAGGCCCATCGCAAATACCCCATCGTAATAATCGTTTTTTCCCGTAGTGTACATTTTCTGCAAACATGATTTGAATCTTCTGCAATGAACATGGGTTGAATACATGCAATCCTTTTACTTGGATCTAGTTTACACATTGGGAAAGGGAAAAAATGTTGCAAATTTTTTGTGTTAGAGGACTTAAAATTAGGTGGTTCAGGAATCAAGCTTGGAGTTGAAGATGGTGGAATTATTTTCTAAGATGCATCTTGAAGTGTAAGATGGACAAGGGAAGATAAACCTTTCATCCATGGTAGCCATGTATATGCTTCTAATATAGGTTAAGGAAATAAAAAGTGAGGACCATGAATATTTGTCTTTGAGGGAAAGTCTTAAAGGTGTGGAGTCACCTTTTAGTTGGACTATTGGAGATGATGGAATTGTTTATGTTCGTGGACATGTGGTTGTGCCAATGTGTATGTGAGAAAAGTTTATGCATGAGTTTAATTCATTTATGTGGTTAGTGCATCATGGTTTTACCAAAATATATCATGGTCTTCATAGGTAGTATTGGTGGCCAGGGATGAAGAAGGTTACAGGTTTCGTGGTGTGATGCCTTACTTTCCAGTAGGTGAAGGTTGAGAATTAGCGGACAAGTTGTTTATTACAAAAATTACCCATTAAAAAATGGAAATTAGATGAAGTGATGTTGGCTTGTTTTGTGGATCTTCTGAGCACACCATAGAAGAATGATGCGATTTGGGTGGTTGTGGATCGACTAACCAAGGTAGCGCATTTCCTACCGATTCATGAAACCTTCACCTTTGATCATCTAGGTGAGCTGTATGTTCAAGAGATAGTTTGGTTTCATGGAGTACCTCAGATTATAGTTTTAGGTCATGATTCGTGATTCACTCCATAATTATGGCAGGGATTACAGAGGGATCTTGGTACCTATGTGTTTTTGAGTATTTCCTTTCACTCGAAGACAGATGTGCTGTCAGAGCATACTATTTAGGTACTAGAACATATGTTGAGAGGTTGTTTCCAAGAATTTAGTAGATCGTGGGAAAATCATCAAGTACTGGTTGAGTTTTCTTAATAAAATAGTTACAATGATAATATTTAGATGGCATCGTATGAGGTTCTCTATGGTATACCATGTATATTTCTATTGTGTTGGATGGAAGTTGGGGAATCAAAGTTATTGGGACCAAGTCTTGTGTAGAAGATATCAGATCAGGTTCAGTTAATTTAGAAGTGTTTGGAAATGGAATAGAGTAGGAAAAAGTCATATTTAGATCAGTTTCATATACCTCTTCAGTTTTTAGTGGGTTATTGAGTGTTTCTTTGGGTTTCTCTAAGGTTGGTTCACCATTGGATTCAGAAGTAAGGCATGTTGCATCCTAGGTATGTGGGACTATTTGAGATTATAGAAAGGATTGAATTGGTAGCGTATCGATTGGACCTTCTATAGTGGTATAGTGGTATGCATGATGTTTTTCATGCGTCATAACTTCGACAGTACCACCCTGACCCATCTCATGTAATTGATATTGAGGATGTTGATATTGAGGCTAATGCGTACTTTGATGAGTATCCAGTTCATATTGTTGATCATAGTGAGAAATTATTGCGAGGTAGGATTGTGAATCTAGTTTGAATTTTATGGCATCATGGTAATGTTCATGAAGAAACTTGGTAAAGGGAGTTGGATATACAGTCCCAGTGGCCCGATCTATTTTCTTTAGAAGCTTAGTGATGCTTGGGAGTGTGGCTCAAGGATGATCCATTATAAGGTCGGAAAGTTGCAAGATCTCGAAATTTTTGTATGTATTCCATTGTTTAAAATTTTGGTTAAGTATCCTAATATTGAATAATGGAATATTTAATAGGTGTATGAGAAGGATTAGGGGTGTTCCTAGGGTTTGTATATAAAATAAAAGAGAAATTTTTCCATCTAGTGCAGGTTTCATGGTTTGAAAATAGTTACAGATAACAATGCACCCAAACCATACTAGCTTGGAGGCGGGGTGCACGATTAAGAAAAATCATGCAAAGGAAAAATATAAACCAAGCCTTAGACTGAGACATATTTCATGGTTGGTGCATGGTTTGTTAAACCGAGAGATATCCCTAGGTAACCATGCGACTTGGATCCCTCTTAGGCAAAGGATATCACATGGTTGGCGCACAGTTTGGAAAACCATGCGACCAAACCATGTGCCTCATTAAAAAGTGTAAATTTTCCAAACCCCCCTTTGTATTTTAAGTATCTCACATGATTTTAATCCCTATTATTCCCCTTTCAACCCTTGTGATGAACCATTTTGACCCAAGCTTCCCAAGGATGTATTTTCTTCAATTCTAAGCCGTTCAGATTGCCGTCAGTCATCGATTGAAGCTCCAGGTAAGTATAACATTATTCTTGATTATTTTTTCTAGAATAGGGTTTTTAGATTTATTATTCTTATTCTAAATCCATAAAACCCTAATTTTAAAGAATATGTTTGGTTGGGGATTCAAAGGGTGATTGAATATGAATCTAAGGCTAAGGTTAAGGATGATTTCATCATCAAATTCGAGGTAGGTGGTCTATAAGTTATATTCCATAGTTTTATTGTAGATTTTTTCATTTTTAGTTGTGATATTATTTTCCTCTTGATGCACATTTGATTCCTTAAGTATGATTTGGTACATTGGTTGGATAAATGATAAATTAAACCCCTCACGATTCTCGTGGGATGCATTGAGAGTGACTAGACTAATTTAGGGCCACCCATGGGGTGCACTAACATTCCCAAACATGAAACAGAGAAATGTAAAGCGTGAAGTTAACTTGTGTTAAAGTAGATCCCACATTGAACCAATTGTTATGTTAGGTTGAATCATATAAATACACTTATTGAAGTTGTTTCTATTTTTTTTAATAATGGAATAAGGGATTGTTTGGATCAACATAAAAAGGGGTTGAATAGATTAAGCTGAATGTGTCAAATGGATATGGTATTTGTAGTGAAATTCATTAATGGGTTAAGGCATATGAAATGATAAATGTTTTAAATGGGATAATGAAAGTAAATTGATGAACCATGTGAAATGGGTTAATGTATGGGAATTTTTAAATACATTAAATGGGTTATGATATAAAAAGAGAAATGGGTTATATATAGAATAATAATCATGATATAATTATCATATTTATAAATTAATTATAATCTTAAGACCAATCATGAAATAGGTTTTTGAGAAATGATGTAACAACCCCGACCCAGAAGTCACTAAACTGATGCCCTGAGCTGGGTTGCCACATGACCTCAATAATGCCTCCCCATATTAGACATGAGGATCTACGCCTACAGGTCAGCTTAGAATGAGGCTCTAAACCCCAAACCATAATGCATGTGTTAGAAAATGGGACTTAGGGCTCTATACCCCTAATATACGCATCTAATTAAACTACCTAGATAGAGGATCCATGGTAAGTGTATTATGTTGTTAATGTAATGTTTACCCTAGTGATATAGGGAACCCACTTATCCCTATTTGAAAAGTAATTTAACTGAAGTGTGCCGTTTTTTAAATGAAGTAAATTCCAAACCCATAAAAATTTTGATGAAAATGAATTTAGTAGTGAAGATGGTATAACTGAGAGAAATGGAAATAATGATGGAAATGGACTAAGTGAATATTCTTACCTAATGGTACCCAAGTTATATTTTATTTACCTTGTCATTTATTTATTACTTGTATGCACTATTTTTTAGATTGAATATTTTTTAGGAACCATTGGTGGTGACCTACTAAGTTTTACTCACACCCTTCTCGAGCCATTTATGGGCACCTAAGTAGATTTCATGGTTGCAGGATAGGATAAGAGAAAAGGCCCTATTCTAGGGATTTGATTTGTGCTTGGGATATACTTGAATGAGGATCCAGAATTAGAGTTAAGACCTATTTTGGGGAGGTAGATATTTATATTTATCTACAGTATTCTTTCATATTTTTCATTATTAGCATGACATGGAATATTTATTATTTGGTTGTAGTTTGTGCCCCATTTGGGAAATTCTTGGTAATGCTTGTTTCTGGATTATTGTTTATTGCTTCCTTTATTTCATATGTTAACTGTTGTGGATTATTCTAAAAAATATGTTATATTATCCCCACATGATACATTATACAATCTTTGCTAGTCGGTAACCTATGGAATATGGGGAGGCATTCTTGAGGTCATGTGGCAACCCGACTTGGGGCACCGATTTAGTGGCTTCTAGGTCGGGGACGTTACATTTTTTCTCAAAAAACATATTTTTTTATTAGTATTAAGAGTATAATTAATGTATAAATATGATAATTATGTCATGATTATTATTCTAGAGATAATTGAATGATGATCATGGTAAGAGGACCAAAAGTAACAAATCAAAACATATATGAAAAATAAAGCAGTTATTACCCGAAACATGGCTTTAACATGAAATTTATTAATTAATGGGTAATAAAAAATAACTAAATAATATATTTTATGATATATATAATTATTTTTCTATAATATATGTATAAAAAACCTATATTTATTACACAGGGGTTTGAACGTGTATGAAGGATGTTGAGACTTAATGTAAGGGATTTTTATCTCACTTTTTACTTTTGTGAGACATATTCCATATTCACCACTTATTTATTTTATGGGGTTTATATAATACCCATTAATGTATTTTATTATTTTTATCCTCAAATTATTGGGTTTGTACATATCCAATTTATGATCTATATTTCATGTGGTTACTATTCAAAAGTTACCAAAGTGGTAAGAGATTTTTGTCTCAATTTTCCTTCTTTGAGATGTCCATTTTGTTATGCACCTATATTCTTTTACGAGGTGTATATACAACCTATTTGACATGTATATCATTAATTTATTTATACCCATGATATTTTAAGTTTCATTTAATTTTATTCCTTCATGAGGCTTATGTTTCAATGTTACCAAAGTGGTAAGAGTTTTATGTTACAATCTCATCATTTATCAGGATTGATTTTGATTATGCTTCCAATGATGAAATATTATGATCTATATCTAAAGAAACCCATGAATTCGATTCTCATATGTTTGTTTCGTGAGATTAAATTTTACCTTAATTTTACTCTCTTCATGCACTCAAGAATTCAAAAAGATAATTTTCATGAAAATCATATTTTCAATTGAAATCTATTTTTTCATCCAAAACCATGTTTTCAAATTTATTTTTCAAAAATGTTTTAAAAAATTCATTAAAATGATTTATTAAAGAAAATTTTACCCATGTTTTAATTTTTACAAAAATGCTTTGAATGGAATCTTCTTATAATTTTCCAAATAATGCTTGTTTTATTTTAGTGATAATGTAAAATAAATATTTATTTTTAACTTGTAAGACATAAAAAAAACTTCCCATCTTCATGATCATTATTTTCCTTGAAGCTTAATTTATAATTTTTCATCATTATTTTCATATAAAAGGGTTTTCAAAAGGTTTTATGTTTTCAAAAGTGTTTTTCAAAGAGGAAATTTTTTTCCTCAAGAAATGTTTTAAATGTTTTTTTGAATATTACTTTATAATATTTCAAGGTTATTTTCAAAGAAATGGATTTTTGATCAGGTTTTATGCTTAAAAAATTGATTTTTAAAGAAAAATTATTTTTTTTTCAAGATTTTTTTTAAAATGATATTTCAAAATAATTTTCCATATAAAATTTAATAAGTTGATGTTACGTATGATTTACTAGGGATATGAACCAAGGATACCATTCTTATTCTTTTTCTAAATGGTTAATTATGAAAACATGTTTATGAAACTTTTTTCTATTCCATGGGTTATACCATTATAAAATTATTATGAAACCCACTTATTTTAAACAGGTTATTATATTATGAAATGACTGTGAAACATGTCTTCCTTCCATAGGTTATGATATGATTAAATTTTTCTGAAAACCATTTCTTTTCATGGGTTATGATATGATGAATGTTTTATGATCTTACGGAACACATATGTATGATTTTCATTATGTGATGGGTGGGACCTATATCAACCTTCAATGTAGTGGATAATGATAAATGTTCTATAAGATCAAAGGGTACATAAATGGTTGGCCCAAGCCTGAAAAGGAGGGTATGTAGATGGTTATCCCTAGCCTAAAAAATAGGGTATGCGAGTGCTTAGCCCAAGCCCTAAGAAAGTACATGGGTGGTTATCCCAAGCCTAACATGTTATGAATGTTTTTGTGGGATTCCTTGACATAATATTTTCTTTTGGTCAGAGTAGAGTACTCAAGAGGGGGGTGAATTGAGTGTCTATAAAAATTTATGTTAAAAATTCACTTAAAAAGATTCCCCAATAAAAATGAACACATGCCTGTTCATCATGGTAATACAGTTATAATAGTTTGATTGTTCGAATAACTTATCATAAGATTGATTAATTAGCATTAATATCAATGTGAGTTATTGATATAGATTTTGAAGCTATTCTAATAAGGAAAAACAATTATAACATCTATCCAAGACTAACTATCAAAGTAAAATCCAGTTTTCTGAAATATATAGTAAAGAAGAGAAAAACTAAATTAAAATACATAATAGATAAAACAAGTGGTTCAGTCTCAATATGAGACTTAATCCACTCCACTTGGTGATAACCTAACACCAAGTAGTTTATACTAATAAACATTATCCACACCCTGGATTGGGGTAAACAATAGTAAACATAACTATCTGGATAACGTGGGAATAAGCTACCAGGTCACACAAGAACATCTTCCACACTTATCTGTGAGAGTGAACAGATGTAAGAGGATGAGAGATGAAGGAAATCTTGTATACTTAAGTTTAACATAGGATATAATGTGTGTTTTAATATAGACACACACACACACACTACTGAAAAAATAAAAATAGTACACAATAGAGCAAAGATGATGAGATAGGATTAGAAGTGTTCTAAGTGTTATTATATGTAGCTCTGGACTTGTAGGATGAAGAAGATATAAGTATCGAGTCCTCTTGTGAAAGATGTATGAGGCTCTGATCTACAGTAGTTCATCCTTCAGGGATCCATAGTGCTTTGTGTGTTTTTAGTGGTATGTTGTTGTATGCATGAGTTCAATTTTTCACGATTCACTTCTACATATTTTTTTATCGTACTTATCTTCCTTTTAATTAGGGGTGCACATGTTGAAGTCGATATGATGCATGTATTCTGCATCTCGTACCTCGTACTGTCTGTGATATGTCTACAAAGAAACATTAATGATGTCAGTGCCATTTAATAACATGAATATGACTGTTAAAAATTAAATTGAAAATGACAAAAAATATTAAATAATGGTGTCACAGTTTGTCTTGAAACAATGTCACTTGGAAATGGTGTCACTTGAAACTTTTCATTCTCCATTTCCTTTTATTGGTGAGACAATTACGTTCCCACAACTGTGTTGAGATCTGGAACTGGTAGCATAAATGTAGTGTTAGAATCATGGTGTCTCTGGTAGCTGTGTCTGGGTCATGGTGTTTGGGTTACAGTTTCTGGCTCACAGTGTCTGGGTCACGGTGTTTGGGTCATGGTATTTGGGTCACGTTTTCTGGGTCACAGTGTCTGGGTCACGGTGTTTGGGACATGATATTTGGGTCACGGTGTTGGGTCACGGTGTTTGGGTCACAGTTTCTAGGTCATGGTGTATGGGACTTTGCCAAAATCCAGAACCGGTGATAGACTTACAATTTCCCAGACTTAGAAAAATATCTGTAAACAATCTTAAGTAGTAATATTCATATAATGGATACAAATTAATTTTTTTTTATAATAAAACATAATAGAACAAGATTAATCATAACTTGTGAAATTCTGAATAACAATATTATTATCATAATTATCATGACTTTCATGATTTGTGAGCATTAAAACATGATCAAACAGGGGGAGTCCAACAATCTCCCTCTTTTTGATGATAAAAAATCATGGCATGTTTGAACTATCAAAAAATTGAATAAATCCTTTCTTTCTTATTTCACCCCATTTTGGGACTATCAAAAAGAAAATATGAATCACAAAATAAGGGTAAGGATAAACTCAAATAGTAATAAGGCATATTCCATTGAAAAATAAGATAAGATACAGTACAAACATATGATTAAAAGAAAAAATGAAGAAAATTACTATCAAATAGACATCCTTAACTTCTCTTCATAGGAAATATACATCACTTTTCCCTTGGCAGAATCAGTAGGAGGAGCCACAGGAGTAGAAGAGGATGTGGTAGCTGAGAGTGATCTAATGGTGAGAGAAGGAAGAGGCACACCTTCAAAAACAGAAGGTGAAAGAGTGGGGTTGGTTGAAGACTAAGGCAAGGATTTATCAAGAATAACAGGTCTAATCTAGCTCAGAACCTAAGCGACACACATGGTAGTAGGGGAAAAGGCAGAAAAATAAGAAGAGGTGGAACTATGCCTTAAGGGAGGAGCTGTAGGATCCACTATAGCATTTCTTTGTACATGGATATTGGGATTAAGAAAATTGATGAAATCAGTGATGAACACACTACCATACTTCATTTCCTTTTCTAAATCTTCTTTATTCTCAATAAGATTCTCCAAGGTAGGTGTGAATTATTTTATTTTCTATACTAGGTCATTAAACTATTGAGTCACATGAGGAATTTTCAAATTTTATTTAAGGCACTTGAAATGACTTGTCAATTTATGCTTTGTATAAATTATTTTGTAGTAGAAATCCACCTTCTTTGTATTCTCATCATAGGCCATAGAAGCTTCCTTAGAGTACAATTGAACAATTTCATGGACATGTTCACTATTTTGAATAATTTTGGAGAGGATTTATTAAACAAATGGACTTTTCAATGAGTTAAGATCTTCTTGAATAACCTTTATCAGAACTGCACTTTCTGACAATTGAGATGATTGAGAAAGATTGGCTGAGGAGGAAGGAGTAGAGATAGCTGCAGATGATGCAGGAAGACTCGTGATAACATTTTCAACAGAGTCCTTGAAGATACCAGGAAAGACATCCATTAATGATGCCAATTTTTGAATTTCTACTGACAAAGTTTCATTGTTTTCTATTATTTTCTAAACAAAAGAGAACAAATTTTGTCGGATCAGTGTTGCAACCTTTTTTATTATATTTTTAGCATATTCTATGCTGAATGAAGCAACAAGAGGTTCAACAGCTTCGAACTCTTTCTTCAGTTCCTCCACCAATTTCTTTAGAGATTTTTTTTCCTCACTTAGCTTATAATTTTCAATTCTTACTTCTTGAATTTCATGCAACATCCAAGGTTTATTTTCCAAATAATTTTCTCCAAAATCATACTAGAATCATATTCACTTAGATGAGTTACTGGAAGACTTTGAGTTTTTAAAATATTCTCAAATACATCCAATATATTTTCACCAAATGCTTTTATGTCCTCATGGCTTACAAAGCTTAAAGATTCTTGTGCAATCTCTGGTTCATAAACCAAAATAGCTTTAGGCTCTTTAGCAGGTATTACTTTAGGTAGATAAAAATATTTCAATTGAAAAGATGTTGTAAGATCGACTCTTCTCATTGAGGCCACTTTAGAGTCTGAGAAATCAAAATGGCTAGGTAATTTATACAAATTTTCCATAGGACTTGTCTCAACAAAGATTTGTACTTGAGTAATTTCTAGAATGGTGGTTTTCTCCCCCTTAGTTTGTGCATCATATCTAAGGGTAAGAGACCTAGTATCTTACTCTATTTCCATACTTTCATCAATGTTAGGCTCACCCATATCTGTTCTAGATTTCCAAAGGGCTTGGTCCATTATTTCTTCAGCGGACAGGATTAATTTTGGCTCAAATTGTTCTTCAGACCTTTCCAAAACTGCAGTAACTTTCTCAAAAATAGGTTCTTTTATATGTCCCTTAGGAAAATAATTCTCTTCCAGACTAGATAAAGGTCCCTCTTTATCAAAAAACCCTTTATAAACTTTTTCTTCATCAACTTGTTGTTTAGGTAAGCTGATGTATTCTTCTTCTAAGACAGATCTATCCACAGATGTAGATTGTTCATCCTTTTCTTCTTGACTTGAGTATTGCACCAACTAATTAGATTCTAGGCCAGAGTCATGCTTGTCCTTAGGCCTTGAGGTATTTTCAATGGGATTGAAATTTTTATTCAACCTTTCATTGTCCTCTACCCAATACCTTTTCAATAGATTCCAGCTTATCTTCATCCTTCTGATTGTATCCTTTGAGATACAAAATTCATAAAATTTGATGACTTATTCATTCGGTCTAACCACTCCTTTACCAAAAAACATTGTAGAGATTAATCTTGAATCGAACAAAGAGGTATACTTCAAAGTTGTCTTGATCAATTCACAGATGTGAATTATAATATACTTACTCAGATTAATCTTCTGTCCATTTTTCAAAAGATGTATCAAGAATACATTTTGATACATAAGAGTAGAAAGATCCCCTTTCCTTGGAAAAATAATATTTTGGACAAACTTAAATATCAACCTTGTCTCACCATTCAACTCACCAACAATTTAACTTATTTTCTTCTTATTTCTAGTTAGACTTCTGAAGGATTCTTCCAAGATGAAAATATCACTGGGAGGAGGTTCTCACTAATGATACTCACATATTCTTTTATGAGGTATCCCTAGGATGCCAGACCATAACCTCGAGGGAAAATTACACCTCTTTCCATTAATCCATCTTCTTACAAGAAAGTTATCTTCAGTAATGAATGAGAAGTGGACATACTGATAAAAATGAGAAACAAGTTTTGGATGAATGGGTCATTTTTATTTAGTAAACCAATCCAACCAACCCTGTTCTGTTATAACTTTCAAGAGTAGAAACTTGACTGAAAATTGTTTTTTATTATTATGAAAACAAATTTGGGAAAAAAGTGAGAAACCATACATGACTTCACCATTACACCACTTAACCACTTCACCACTTCTCCACTTCCCCCATACTTACTTTTTTGGCACGACTATTCTATTTACAAGACTAGGATTCAAAGGTACTTCTAGTGATATTCACTATACCTTTCTTACTTTCTTATGAGACCTTTGATTATCAGGAGTTGATGAAGAGGGTTATTTAATTCTGGGCATAAAAAACCAGGTTCAATAAGAAGAAATAGTTTAAGGAGAGAAGGAGATTTGGAAGGCAAGGGCTTAGGTTTCGAGAGAGAAAAGATCAAGTAAAGAGAAAAGTGAAAAATATCGGGTTTTTATCATTTATTAAGTACAAAAATAATAATAAAAATCACAAAATAATAATAATAAAATAATCAAAAAAACGATACAATAAATAAAATTAATGAAAATTGAAAAACCGAGTCTTTGCGTTAAGACCAGAATAGGTTGTCACAATGAGACCAGAACAAATTATCATGACAAGACTAGAACATATTGTCATAGTATAATCCTTATAGTGTGACTCCAAATTGTGTGACCATAATGTTGAGAAAAAAATTGTAAAATAGTGACTTGTGAAACCATGAATGTAAAACAGTAATTCTAAGACTATAACATGTGAGACCATAAAAGTGAGACAGTGAGTGTGAGATAGTAACTTGTAAAAATATAAACCTGAAACCGTACCCTGTGAAACAGTGAGTTCAATACCCTAAGCCTTTAACTTAAAACTTATAATCCCTAATTCATATGTGATGTAATTTATCCTTTTAGAATTTAATGGTTTAGTGAATATATCAGTAAGATGATATTCAGTTCCAATGAATTACAAAGTGATATCACTTTTTTTTATAATGATATCTCAACAAGTGATGTATTACATCAATATGTTTTGTTATAGAGTGTGAAATAGGATTATTTGAAATGTTAATATCACTTATATTGTCACAATTTATAGGAACATATCTGAATTGACAACATTTAAATGAGACTCTTTAGGGTCTTCTTAAAAGAGAGCACATATACATAAAGTAAACATAATATCAGGTCGCCTAATAGTTAAGTAGAGTAATCTTACAATCATTTCTCTATAAGTGGTTTGATCAATAGATTTTCCATCTTCATCAAGATCCAACAGACAAGTAGTACTAATTGGAGTATTACTACTATTAGTTCTATCCAAGACAGAACGTTTTAGAATATCTTTAATATATTTTATTTGATTTAAAATAATACCATATTTATTTTGAATGATTTTAAATCCAAGAAATAATTTTAGTTCACCCATTAAACTCAGTTAAAATTAATTTTGCATCATTTTAGAAAACTCAATACATAAATAATTTTTTGAAGATCCTAAAATAACACCATCTACATATCTTTGAACTAATAAAACATCATTGGATTTTTTTTATAAAAAGTTTAGGATTGACTATACCTTTTGAAAACCTTTGGAAATAATAAAAGTACTTAATCTGTCATACCAAGCTTTTGGAGGTTGTTTTAAACCATTTATATCTTTTGATAATTTTAAAACATGATTTGGAAAGTGAGGATTTTTGAAACCATGGTGTTGTTCAACAAAAACATCCTCAACTATATACCCATTTTAGAATTCACTCTTGACATCCATTTGATATAGTTTTAAATTTAGATGTACTGTATATGCAAGAAATATTTTAATGGCTTCAAGTCTAGATTCTGGTGCAAAGGTCTCCTCAAAGTTAGTTCCTTCTTCTTGACTATAGCTTTGTGCAACCAATATAGCCTTGTTTCTAATTATTTTACTAGCTTCTTCTACTTTTTTTATAAACACCCATATAGTTCCTATGGTAAAAATGTATTTGGGTCTATCAACATGTTTCCAAATTTTGTTCCTTTCAAAATTATTAAGTTCTTTTTGCATAAACATCACCCAAAATTCATCATTGATAACATCATTGTTTTTTAGGTTCAAGTTGTGAAAAGAATGCTTGATGTTCAACCTGATTTCTCAAAGATGCTCTAGTTTGTGTTCCTCTCTCTAGATCTCCAATAATAGCATCTAAGGGATGGTTATTAAGGGATCTAGTTGGTCTAGGAATGGTAAGTCTAGTTACTTAAAGTTCATCACTTGGTTCTAGTTCATTACGGCTTGAATATGGAGAATTTCCAAAATTAGAAGTTTTCACATATTCCTTTACAGGATGGTTAGAGGATTTAGAATTAATATCTATATTTGACATATCATCCTCAATATTCTCTAGAGAGGTCTTAGGTTTATGTGGATCTATCTCATCAAATTTGACATGGATAGATTCCTCCACACATTTAGTTTTTTTTAAAAACTCTATAGGATTTAATAGAGATTTAATACCCTTGAAAGATTCCTTCATCAACCTTGGATGCACATTTTTCAAGATTTTTCTTGGTATTAAGGATATAAATTTTTAACCAAAGGCTTTGAAGTAGTTCAATTTGGGTTTTCTATTGTTCCACTAATCATATGGGGTTATTTTAATGTATAATAAACACTCTATTAATAATATAGCATGATGTATTTACATCTTTAGACAAAAAATAAATAGATAATTAATATTCACTAAGTATGGTTATAGAAATTTCTTGCAAGGTCCTATTTATTCTTTATATGACTCCATTTTGTTTTGGTGTTCTAGGGGCAGAGAAATTATGACTATATCTATTTTGTGATCAAAAGGATTCAAACTCTTTATATTAAAACTCACAACCATGGTCACTTCTTAGAGATTTAATTTTATGTCCACTAAGATTTTCTATAGGTTTAGCATACTTGGTGAAATGAGAGAAGGCTTCACTTTTGTGAGCCAAGAAGAATGTCCAAGTATACTTAGAAAAGTCATATACAAGAACATAAACATACTTCTACCTATTTAAACTAGAAACTCTAGATGGTTTAAATAAATCCATGTGAACCAAATCAATAGGTTAATAAGTTTAAACATATTTATTTGGTTTAAAATAAATTTTGTGTTGTTTTCCCTTTTGACAAGGATTGCACACTTTATCACTTGGAAACTATAGTTTGGGTAGATCTTTGACTAAAATTTTTCTAGTGATATTGCTAAGGGAGTGAATATTGTAGGGTCCTAGTATTCTATGCCAAATCCAGGAATCCTTGTGAAATACACTTAAACATGAAGAATTTTGAGAAACTAAAGAATCTATGTTAACAAAATATACATTTTCATTTATTAATGCAAGAAATACTGATTTATTTTTAGAATTAAAATAATTGAAAGAATAATTTTTAAATTTAACATGAAATCGATTATCACATAGTTGTGAAATACTGAGTAGATTATATTTCATAAAATCAATAAAAAGTAATTCAGAAATTAAAACTAAGTTAGAGTTACCGATTTGGACCAGGCTAATGATTTTTACTTTAGCATTGTCACTAAAGGTGACATATACACCATCAATATTTATTAGGTTCTTAAAACATGAATAATATCTTTTCAGGTGTCTTGAAAACCCACTGTCCAAGTACCATAAACTTTTATAGGATCTCTTGAAACAGTTTTCCTACAAAATAGTCAAATAAAAACAGAATTTGGTACCCATATTTGTTTGGGTCCAGTGATATTAGTAACTATTGCTTTAGGAAACCACATCTACCTCATAGGTTTCCTATAAGAATTATGTAAAATATTTGAGAAATAAAATTTATTTGGTCTAGAAAAACTAGAAATAGTAGATAATGTATAATAGTTTGAACTAGCAGATTTTTTTTCTGAACTAGGAATAAAGCTGTATGTTCTAGATTTAGAACCAAAATTTGTTTTTCCAAATTTTTTTTCAGCAGGTTAATATCATATACTAGTAGTATATTTTGCAGAAATTTTTTTACCTAGAATTTGTACCAAGATATATTTACCATTAGTAATCTTTTCAAGGTCCTTTTCAATTGCTCATTAGATATCTTTAATTCATTGTTTTCTTTGAGTAATTTACCATTTTTCTCTCTTTATACAACATGTTCAGATTTAACAGTTGAGGAAAGAGAATAATGTCTCTTTAAATACTTTTATTTATCTTTTAGTTCATTACATGTATCTTAAATCATATTGAAATACTCAAACATTTCTTCTTTAGACATATTCTGAGAATCACTTTCATCTCCAGAATATTAGGAATTTTGTGCAGGATATTCTAGGGTTACCTCAGATGTGTTTGTCAAGAAACAGATGTTTTATTTGTTAGACTGTTCATCATGTGAAGACTATGAATCACTTGAAATGTCCTTAGAATCACTCCAAGTAGCTTTAATTTCCTTTTTATACTTTCTAACTCTATCCTCATATTTCCTTTTGTACTTGATCTTGGGATAGTCAGCCTTTACATGTCCCTTTCGCTTACATTTATAACATACTATCTCATCAGTCTTGTCATTACTTTTCCAATCCTTCTTATAACTTCCTTTTTGATCATATATTCCTTTGAAGTTAGTATTTATGAATAATTTCTTCCTATTGTAAAATTTCTTAAACCTTTTGGATAATTGATCCATATCCTCATCACTGTCGAGTGATGATTGTTCATTGCTGGATCTTTATACAGAGGCTTATATTTTCTCATTTTCTTTTTGTTTAGAGGCATTGGTCTCAAAGGGAACTGATTTTCTTTTGGGTTCATCCTCCTCTTCCTTTTGTACTTTTAGTTCTTCTTAGTACATCATTAGTTTTTCCAAATGAGTTCTTTGACATGTAATTTACTGATCCCAAAATGCTCTCTAATAGAGACAAAAGTTCCTCTTCATCTATCAGGTAAGCATCTAAGTATCCTCATGATTTGTTCGTTGATTGTAACTTCTATTCCCAGAGAGATCATTTTGTTGATAATTTCATTGAACTTGATATGCATATCAAAAATAGGTTCATCAAGATTCATCTTAAAATTATCATATATAATAGTATAAGTGTTAAGTCTCATTACTTTCACATTTGTGGTTCCCTCATGTGAAACAGACAATGTATCCCAAATTTCATGGGCTATTTTACATGCATAAATTCTGTTAAATTCTTCATCTCATAAGGCACAATATAGGTCATTCGTTACATTATATTTGTTGTTATAAGTAGTCTTAGTTTGTTCATCCCAAGTAGTTATATCTGTAGAAGGAATTTTATACTCATCTATAATTGAAGACCAAATTTCAAAACACATACTTTCTAAATGCATTTTGATCTTAATATTCCATTGGTCATAATTAGTTCCATTAAATAATGGAAGTGTGTTTGTTGCATCACCTTATAGTCTATTTTCGATAATAAATAAACACTTTTAAATATCTAGAAATTTAGAACTAACAAAAATTTACAGGTCTTTAAAGTGAAACTAAAATCACAGTTGAAGATATTTTAAAACAGAGCCTTAACGAGAACAAATTCCTTTGATACCAAATTTTGGTCGGAGTAGAGTACTCAAGAGGGGGGGTTAATTGAGTATCTATAAAAATTTCTGTTAAAATTCACATAAAAATTTTACCCAATAAAAATGAATACATGCCAATTAATCAAGGTAATACAGTTATAATAGTTTTACTATTCAAATAAATTCTAAAAAGATTGATTAATTCTCATTAATATCAATGTGAGTTATTGATACAACTTTTGAATCTATTCCAATAAGGAAAAATAGTTATAACTTCTATCCAAGACTAACTATCAAAGTAAAATCTAGTTTTATAAAACCTATAGTAAAGGATAGAAAAACTAAATTAAAATACACAGTGGATAAAAAAGTGGTTCAGTCTCAATCGAAGACTTAATCCACTCTACTTAGTGATCACCTTCCACCAAGTAGTTTATATTAATTCACTTGATCCACACCCTAGATCGGGGTAAAAAATAGTACATAGGACCATCTAGGTCACATGACCTCTTCCTCTATTCTTCTTGGGAATAAGCAACCAGGTCACACAAGGACCTATTTCACACTTATCCGTGGGAGTAAACAGTTGTAATAAGATGATAGAGGAATGATATTTTTTATCCTTCAGTTTAATACAGGAGATATTGTGTGTTTTAATATATACACACACACACACACTGATTAAAAGATAAAAATAGTACACAATAGAGAAAATATGATGAGAATGGATTAGAAGTGATTCGAGTGTTATTCTATGCAGTTGTAGACTTGTAGGATGAATAAAATTCAAGTATCGAGTCCTCTTTTAAAAAACAGAGTACCACAAGTCTGGTGCTTTGGTTTCCAGTTCGATAACGTGAACTATGTATCTTGTATTCTTCTTTTATTTGATACCGTGAAGATGTTTGAGGCTCTGATCAATGGTAGTTCAGCCTTTAGGAATCAAGAGTTCTACGTGTGTTCTTCAATGGTATGTTGTTTCATGCATGAGTTCTCTTTTTAATAGTTCACTTCTATATATTTTTGACCCACACTTATCTTCCTTTAAATTAGGGGTGAACATGTTGAAGCCCAAAGGATTCATGTATTTGGAACCTAATACCTCATAATATCTATTACATGTCTACAAAAAACATTAATGATGTTATTTTCATTTAATATCTTGAATATGACCATTTGAGATTAAATTGAAAACAAAAAAAATATTAAAGTACGGTGTCACAGTTTTTCTTGAAACAATGTCACTTGGAAACGGTGTCACTGGAAACGATGTCTTCTTCTTTGTCTTTAATTGGTGAGATAGTTACGGTGCCACAACTACATTGATACCAAGAACTGGTAGCATAGATATGGTGTCAGAATCACGATGTCTAGGTCATGAAGTTTGGGTTATATGGTCTGGGTTACTGTGTTTGGGTCACGATGTCTGGGTAACTATATCTGGGTCACAGTGTCTCAATCACGGTGTCTTTCCCATGGTGTCTAGGACACGGTATCTGTGTCATGGTGTCTGGGTCATGGTGTCTGGGTCACGGTTTCTGGGTCATGTTATCTGGGACTTTTCCAAAATCCAGAACTGGTGTCAGACTTACGGTTTCTCAGACTTAGCCAAATATCTGTAAACAATCTTATGCAGTAATATTCACAAAATGGATTAAACTTAATTTTTAGTATAATAAAAAATAATAGAACAAGATTAAGAATAACTTGTGAAATTCTTTATAAGAATATGATTAGCATAATTATCATGATTTTCATCATTTTTGAGCATTAAAACATTATCAAACTGTAGGATTCCAATATTTTATATGATTATGTGTATTCCATGGTTCTATGTTTTATGGCAATGATATGATCTCATGGGTTATGTCCTTTGATTCCTTTATGATTAATGTTTTATGAACTACTAATATTTATAACATGACTCAAGATGATGATCTTTGATATTTAGGGTATGGTTTTCAAATGTTATTCTCATGTTATTATACTCTTATGCTCAAGTTATACTCATTTATCTCCTGTTTTTCCCTTATCGAGAATATAATCTCACCCTTTCTAATGTTTCATTTACAGAGGATATGATGAAGGGTTTTTAAGTTGTAGTACTAAAGGGGAATATCATTATTGGGAAATTGAGTATATTCCATGAATTAATAATATTGTGTCCCAATTTTCAAAAGGCACTAAACTATTATGGTCCTCAAGAATGTTTTTGTGTAATGTAATGAATATTCATCTAAAAGATGTTATATCCATGTATGAGAAGCCTGGGTCTCTATAGTTGTTATTAGAAGAAAGGTTTAGTTAACCTTTGGAAATTAGATTGAGAAAAATTTAGTGATATACCAAGGGATATTTCTAAGGATATATCTAGGGATGTCTCTAAGGGTAATTCTAAATATTATTGAAAGTATAGGAAAATTTCGTAGAAGTTTTGGAAAGGATAGAGTATGTAGATTCAAAGTAATTACATGCCTATATGGGTACTACAAGTGTATGGGGCTCTAGAATAGAGGTACCTAGGGGTAATAAATCTGAAAAGGGCACATTGAACCAGACTCAATCATCACTTAGTGTATTGAAATGGGATTTTCTACACACTTGGTTTAACACTCATAAGGGATATGATTTGGAAATTTAAAAAATCTTTATGAATCATCATGAATGATTTAAATAGATAATGACCATGAATGACATAGATTGAAAATAAGGTTTCCATATTTAGACACCCTATAAGTTATTTTTCATTATTATACCGTTCCCTACAATGAATAGTGTTTCTCATAATATTCATATAGTTTTAGTCAATGGATGGAACATAAAGGAACCATGTTAATGCTGAGTGTGATGTACAATGCAATGATTTTACTCCTGAGAAACAAAAAATTATGGGAGATGTAATGAAAAATATTATTGATATGCTCACGAAACATTCTCAAGATATGAAACATATGTGAGTTCTAAATGAAAAAAGGAGGGAGAAACATTATTTTGATTCCTTAATGAGTCAAATTACACATTATTTTAGTGGTTATTCTAATTCACTAGTTGCTAATAAATTGATCAGCACCACTGAAATAATATTTTCCATTCACCAATGTTCAGAAAATAGAAAATTCATTTTAGATATCTACTATTTGGAAGGTGAAGTTGATCGAAGGTAGACTCTTATCAAGAATACAAGGAAACATGATGAAATTGAATTTATGGATTGGGATGAGTTCAAGAAATTATTTTTCAATAAGTACTTTCCTTATATTCTTTATATGATTATGGAGAAGGATTTCCTTGAGCTAAAGAAAAAACAATGAATCTTTTGGAACCTATGAGGAAACTTTTACATGACTTTTTAGGTATGATTCTGGTGTTATCATCCAAACTGAATGTATGTTTGATCAATTTTACAGTTGATTAAAAACAAGTATCCTAAAGAAGTTATCCATAAGATACTTTAGTAGCTATGAAGAGATTTTTTGATGTGCTATCAAGGTGGAAATGGAGGTTGGAGTTATCTATCAATCCCATGGTTTTGATAAGAATAAAAAAATGGAATTCAAAGTAAAATCTAATAACCATGGGGAGGAGAAGATTAGATTTCCTTTATTCTCAATGTATGTGAAGAATCATGGTGGAAATTATCTTAAGGGGACTACTAAAGGTTTTATGTGTGGAAATAAAGGTTATCAAGATACAAAATTCTGAAGTGATGGAAATAAGACATATAATGAGGTAAATAATGAGAAAGATCCACATAATGCACCTACCATACATTAGTTTTTCAATTTAAATGATTTTGGACATTATGATAATAAGTTACAAAATCATAGGGTTAATAACAATGATCAACACGGATAACCTCTGAAGAAAAAGGAAAAAGAGAAAGCTTATGCAATCATGATGGTTGAAGAGAATCAAGATAATTAGGGAACACTGATCCTCCCTTCCTTATTTGGGAATTTCATGTTTGATTTTTTATGAATGATGCCTATGAAAATATTATTTTTCAGCATTTAGTTTTGAGCATTTATTATATCCCTATACAAGTATTAGGGAATAATGAAATTACATTTGATATTCTATTGGTTCAAATTATAACCCAAGATTCAAGTGAAAACGTTTTTATATAAGTGAAGATTTTATATAAGGAATAAAGGGTGAATTAAATTTTGGATGTATATATGTCCCCATGTATGATTAACTTAAGAGTTATGGATACCACCATTGTTTTTTGAGTTTATGGTTGATCATAAGTTCAAAGTCATTGACACCCCTTTTTAGGATTCATCTGATGGGATTTTATCAATACTAATGATATTTTAAGAGGCATTTATGGTAATAGATCCATTTTATTTTTTTATATTTTAGTTACAAAGTTATTTGAGGAAGAGTTAATTTACACTTTTTGGAAATAAGATTAAAGGTACTGGTAAATATTAGGGTTTAACTTATCATTGATGATGTGGTAATTATGGGTTATAGTTGATCACCTTACTAAGTCATCACACTTCATCACTATTATATAATAATTCTCTCTGGATTAGCTGCCAGGATATATATTAAGGACGTGGTAATATTTCATAGAGTACGACATTACATTGTATCTTATTGGGATCCAAGTTTTACCTCATTGTTTTGGAGAGGTCTTCAGCAAATTATTAATATGGAGTTGAGTTTCAGCACTACATATCATACTCAAACAGATGGTCAGTTTGAAAGAATATTCAAACCCTAGTGGACAAGTTGAGATCTCATTATTTGGATTTTAAATGTGTTTGGGATAAACAACTTCCTCTAGCTGAGTTTTATTTCAACAATATATTTCTCTAAAGAATTCAGATGGCTTCTCATGAATCCCTCTATAGAGATAAATGTATACCTCCAATGCTCTGGAATGAATTTGGATAAAAAAGATATCAGGGTCTTAGATAACTGAATAAATGAAACATAAGGTTAGAGCCATTCAACAAAAAGTTAAGGTATATTAGAGTCAGTAGAAAGGTTATACTCATAATCACTAGATTCATCTGTAATTTAAAGATAGTAAAATGTTATTTCTAATAATTTCTCCATGGAAGAAAGAAGGTAAATCTAAGCCCCAACTATATCAGTCCCACTAAAATACTTGATCATATTAGGATAGTTTATTATTCTTTGTAACTTCCAAAAATCCTCTCCTAGGTTCTTAATTGTTTCATGTATCACTCCTATGGAAGTACATACCTGATCCATCACATGTATTGAACTCAGAGGTCATACTAGTAGTGCATGATATTTATTATGAGGAACAACTGGTAGAGATTATAGATCGAATAGGGAAAGTTCTGTGAAACAAGACCACTCACCTGGTTAGTATTTTATGGTAAAACTATGAGCTTGAGGAAGATACATGGGAAATTGAGGATTTTATGAGTCATAATTATCCTAAGTTTATGGTACCAAAGTGGAGAATTTCAGGGGAATAATTCATTTTTTAGTGGGTAGAATATAACACCCTGAGATTTTAGGAAATATTGTTTTTAAAATGAATTTAATATTTTAGATATTTTGAATTACACATAACAATGATTTAATCTTTTGTTAAACCCAATACTAATTTTAGTTTTTATTACACACAACACTAGGTTAGATTGCGTTACACATGACAATGAGTTTTAGCAAAACCATGATATATTATTAAATAGTTATTTAAATGAGATCATAATAACCTCGCCATTAACCATAGAAATATGAATATTAATAAATAATTTTTAAATATTTAGTATAATGGTTTATATATAGAAAAAATATTGATAAAATTTAATTTTTAGAAAAGTATTTATATTCTATGTAAATACTATTTTCTCAAAAAAATTATTTTTTTATTTATAATAATAAAATAAAATTTTGGAATTTTTTGGAATTTTTTTTTGAAAATATAAAATTAATATTTTAAATTATAAATTCAAAATTATATTAGGTTGAATATTTTGGATTTTTCTGGAAAGTTTCATTTTTTTGATGAATAATGAAAAATACTGAATTTTAATTGAAAACTATATTTTCATTTAATTTATTCATAAATTTAAATTTAATTTAAACTTGATTTTAAAGTTAAATTAGTTCAATTATACATCCATTAATCCAATTTGGGCCATTTTAATCAATTTCATATTGAATTTTGATATAAAAACTTTGTAAACTTTCGAACACTTCTCTTTTAAAACAAGCTTTCTCGTCGTGTCTGTGAGATTAATTTTAAATTAAAATTTACCACATATATGAATGGAATTTTTAAAAATGGATTCAATATTTTTAATAATAATAATTTATATTATCTATTAAGGTAAAATTTATTTTTTTACCAAAATGAATAGTGAATGCAATGAAAATTAATTACCATGGTTAATGTAAAAATGGATTTACTCGATGGTTAAACTAAAATGATGAGGGTAAAAATGACTTATAAACTTGTATAAAATTATTATATCACTATATTTAGACCATAAAAACTATAATTCTCTATAATATCTCATTTTTTACCCTTTCCCATGTGAAAAACGTGAGAGCACATATTTTTTTAAAAAATACCAAGTGGGTCATCCCCCCCAGTTATAAAAGACCACCCCTCACCTCTCTTCTACAAAAATTAAAACCATTTTTTCATCCAATAAATTCTGAAATAAATTCACAACATCCCTAATCTCATTATTTAAGCCTTATTCTTGACAAAAATCCAACAGAGGAAGGATTTTGGTGCAAACCTAAGGAGGATACCTAAAGAAAAGGTAACGTTCATCAACATACATTTTTATTTTATTTCATTACCCACCTTATTTTATTCTTATTTAACCATGATATTATAATAACCTAATTATATTACATATTTTTAGATTTTTTATGTTTATTTCATGACTTACAAACACCTCCACTTCCATAAAATGGGTTATAAAATCATCGTTCATGTGTATGGCGAACTACCGCCTCGCAAACCGATGTTATTCATTTTCCCACTAACACCTATCACAGTTGGGTATGATCATGGATATAAAGTATATTTAGAATATATATAACATAATTATACATCTATATTACATATAATATATAACTTTTTTAATTTCCATTCTGTAGGGGATACTATAACATCACTCATGTATACAGAAGACTACCGCCTCACAAAGCGATGTAATTTGTTTTCACTAACTCTTTAAATGAAATATAATAAGGATAAATATATGTGTTTTACATGAAATAATTATAATATTAATTTCATATTTATCATTATGAAAATATAACAAACTCAATTTCTAAAAACCATGTGTACGTATGACCAACCACCTCCATGATAGTAAGAAACTCCATTTCTAAAAACCATCTTTAATGATTGGTCTTACTATTATATTTGATGTATAAATATGATAATTATTTCATGATTATTAATCTGGAAGTAATTTAATAATTATAACAGTAAGAGGACCAAAAGTAAAAAATCAAAACATATAAAAAAACGGTTATTACATGAAACATGACTTTAACATGAAATTGTTTATAAATGGGTGATAAAAGGACATAAGTAAATCATATATGGCATGATATATATAATTATGGTTCTTTAATATATGTATAATAAAATTATAATTATTATTTAGGTGGTTTTAATGTGTATTAAGTAAGTTGAGACTTAAGGTAAGGGAATTTTATCTCACCTTTTTACTTCGGTGAAACACATACCATGTTTACCACCTATATCTTTTATGTTGGGTATATAATACCTATGAATGTATTTTATGATTATTATATTTAATTTATTTAGGATTCACATATAAATTTGAGTATCTATATTTAATGGGTTTATGGTTCAAAATTTACCAATTTTGTAAGAGAATTTTGTCTCAATTTACATTCTTTGAGAAATACATTATGTTATGCACCTATATTTTTTTATGAGGTGTATATGAAAACCATTTGAAATTTAATATCATGAATTTATTTATCATCATTATATTTTATGTTTCATTTAATATTATTCCTTTTTGGGGATTATTTTTCAAAGATACCAAATTGGTAAGAGGTTTTGGTTACAATCTCATCGTTTTAATGATTATTTATGATTATGATTCAAATGATAAAATATTATGATCTATATATCAATAAAATCATTAATTTTATTCTCTTATATTTATGTTTGGAGAATAAATGTTTATCCTTAATTTTCCTTTTGTTATGAAATTAAGAGTTCAAAAATAATTTTTTTGATAAAATCATCTTTTTGATTAAAAACCTTTTTTTTCTTCCAAAATCATGTTTTATAAAAATATTTTAATTTTTTTAAAATTTTGTTAAAATAATTTGTTAAATACATTTTTACCCATGTTTTAATTTTTACAAAAATGTTTTGAGTGGAATCTTCATGTTTATTCCGAACAATTTTTGTTTGGATTTTACCAAAAAATGTGAGAAGAGTCTTTGTTTTTAACATGAATGGAATGGATGAAACTTCCTATTATCATGACCTTTAATTTCCTTTAAGATTGATTTATATGTTTTCAAAGTTAATTTTAAATAAAAGTATTTTAATTTTTTATGTTTCAAAAAGTGTTTTTCAAAGAATAAATTTTATTTTCCTCAAGATATGTTTTAAATTATTTTTGAAGCCTCCTTTCTAAGATTTAGAGGTTATTTTAAAAGAAATGGATTTTCAAAAAGGTGTTATGTTTAAAAAAAATTATTTTAAAATAAAATATATTTTTTCAAATAAATGTTTTAAATGATATTTAAAAAAAATTTCCTTCTAATATGCCATCCCTTTATCTTACCCATTATTTACTAGGGATATAGACCAAGGATATCCTTCTTATTATTTATATGAATGGTTTATTATGACAAGATGTTTATGAAATCCATTTCTCTTCCACGAGTTATACCATAATAAAATTATTATGAAACCCACTTCTTTTTCATGGTCTATGCTATGATTAAATAATTATGAAACCCGTATCTTTTCCATAGGTTATGATATGATGAAATATTTATGAAACCCATTTCATTTCAAGGGTTATGATATGATGAATTCTTCATGATTTGGTGGAACACATATGTACGATTTTTATTATGTGATGGGTGGTAAATATATCTCCCTCTAATGAATTGGATAATGATAAATGTTTTATGAGATCAAAGGATACATTATTTTTTATCCCAATCCCGAAATGGAGGGTATACAAATTTTTAGACCAAGCTCAAAAATAGGGTACATGGGTGGTTAGCGCATGCCTGAAGCAGGTACATGGGTGGTTAGCCCAATCCAAACATGTTATGAATTTATTGGTGGGTATCCTTGACATAATATATTCTATGCTTATGTGTATACCACAATTCTATGCCTACTGTCAATACTATGCTCTCATGGCTAATGTTCTTTGATTACCTTATGATTCTTGTCTTATGAACTACCTATATTTATTCCATGACTCAATATTATAATATTTTATATGTATGGTAGAGTTTTAAAATGTTACGCTCATGTTATCATACCCTTATGACCATGTTATACTTATGTATCTCCACTGTTTACCATTACTAAGCATTAGAGCTCCCCCTTTCTTATGTTTCCTTTCCCTAGGTTATCAAAAAAGTTTTTTAAGTATGATTACTAAAGGGGAAGATCATTATAGGAAAAATTGAACATATTTCATGAATTAAAGAGATTTAATTCCAAGTTCCCAAAGGAACTAAACCATTATATTCCTCGGGTGTGTTTTTATTTAATGTAATGAATATTCATATTAAAAGATGTAATATCGATGTACAAGAAGACTGGGTAACTATAATGAATCCCAAATTTGACTTCCAGATTATGTATGGTATTATTATTATTATGAGGATGAATTTGATGAGAACCATGAACCACCATGTGATTACCATACATAAGAACACTACCCAAACCTGAACATGAAGTATCATAAAAGACCACACAACCTAGCACATCCTCTGGAATAGTGAATACAAATTCTATAGTTAAATTATGATTTAATTCATAAAAATAATCATAATTTTTTTAATCCCATACAGACTTTACTCCCTTATAAGTAAGAGTGGTTAATAGAGTAGAAATATTTGATAAATTCTTTACAAAACAATGATAATACCCTATAAAGATCAAGAATCTATGAATCTCAAAGACATTTTGTGGTTCCTCCCATGTCATAACAAACCTAAAATTCTCAATATAAACTAAAATACAATGTTTGTAAACCATGTATGCCAATAAATTTACATCCCAAATCTATAAATTTTATTTAGAAATATTGGCATATGTTAGTGATTTCTCAAGATGTCAAGCACTGAACTCAAGTGACACATGTGGTCCTCCTCAGTTTTAGAGTAAAATAAAATGTCATCTACAAATAAACCTTCAATATAATCTAGGTACTAATGGAAAATCCTGTTAATCAATTCTATAAACACTGTACGTGCATTTGTTAGACTAAAAGTCACAAAAAGTTACTCATAGTGGTCATATTTTCTCTTAAAAGAAGTCTTAGGGATATGAGAATCCTAGAACCTAAGATAGTGATAACTATACTGGAGATCAATCTTTGAGAATATCTTATGCACTTTTATCTGTTCAAACAAATAATCAATTTGGGGAAATAGATACTTGTTCTTAATCATGACCGATTTAGCTTTCAGTAATCAACAAAAAGGTGAAGGGTACCATTGTATTTATTATCAGAGAGAATAGGCACTAAACAAGTTGAAATACTAGTTAGAATGAAGTCTTTGGATATCAAATCATCCAACAGAGTCTTTAACTTCTTAGTTCAGCTGATTTAATTTGATAAGTCATAATAGAAATATGCTAGTTACCTAGTACTAGGTTGATAGAAAACTCCCCACTCTCATCAGTGGGAAACCAGAAAAATCAGATGAAAACACATTGGGAAACTCATCCAATACTGAGTAAAATAACCACATGAATGAAATTGGTCTAGTTTAATGAAAAATGTATATCATCATACCAAAATTTGGAAGAGGAGTTTTGGATCGACCCGACCTCAACTCCTATTCTCCCTAAAAAACCCATTAAACCCCATTGGGGTAGTAAAAGAGAATCATTTAAGATAATAGAAAATATGATATTTATGAGAAATCAACCAATAAATCATGAGAATGAAACCTAAATGTTTCATATCTAGAACCAAAAGGTCCCAAACAATCTTGATTTCTGATAAAGAGAAAGTTCAAGAGGGGTATTGAAGACGCTGCTCTCTTTTCATCCCAAGATGCCTATAAATATATATTACATATGGATTGATATCTATAGGAATATTGAAAAATTCCATAAAAAATGTATATATTAGTGAATGAGATGAACCTATATAAAATAAAGTAGCCACTAAAGATGAACCAATGGTAATGAAACCTCTCACAATCACAATTCCTACATCATTTTTCCATGGAGACTCATACACTTTGTGGAGATGTTTCATTCCTAATGTTCAGGGCCAAAATCCCTTTGTTCTTAAAGAATATGACTCTACCATAGATCCTCCTTATACTTTTGATCTTGTACCACTAATTGGGTGGAAAAGACATGGAAAAATATCTACAAGTGACATAAGCCTTCAAAAGAGATATAGATCTTTGGTTCCTCCGTGTGAGATTTCTTTGAGTGCCTACCATTACCAAATTGGAAACAAGTTAGTGGTACTTTACCAGATACTGTAGAACATTTAAAATAATTCTTCTGCTAAGATCCACCAATATAGTTTCCACTATGAGACTCATCCCGCTCCCTCTTACATTTAAAGGGACCACTTTAGTTACCATTGAGAGTAGGAGAAACTCCCATCAAACATGAATTACCTGATAAGTTATGTTCCATCATCAAATATCTATCTAGTTCTGGTTCCATGCATATCATATGCATGGGGTTGGGAGGTCCCAACTTTTCTTTTTCTATAATCTATGATCAATCCCAGATGAATACAACTATGAACACCAATATCCACCAATTGAATCAAGGAAATAGGCAAATTAAAAAAAAATCCTAAATCAAGAGAGAGGATCTTTCACATCATGTTTATAATTAATTTAATTAAGATATAAAGAAATTAAATACCTGGACTTAGGTACATTCTTCATTGAAGGTTGTTGGTTGAATAAAATGTCCCTTTTGGATTTCCTTCATTTAACTTGGGAGGATTCAATGGTAGAATCCCTCTATCGGTGATCCAAACATGATCTTATGGTCTCTGAGCAACCCCACTTGATCTCTGGGTGATAGTGTGGTGAATGTAATGTTTTTTATTGATCATTATTGATCATTCATTCTTAGGTCTTGAATAAATTTTCGCTTGTGTTTCCCATTCTTAAGAGGGAGAGAGCGGAGAGGAGTCGTGAGAGAATGTTTTGTATTTAACAATTCTCTTCCAAACTTGGAATTGGATTCATAACCCCCACATAATATACATATCTGTCTATTGATAGAGGTGAGATTTTAGTTACAATATTTAATTGTATAACTTCCATTAAATATAATTATAACCATCAATGAAATTCCATGCCACATAATAATAATAATAATATTAACATTTTGTGGTGAACCAAATTTCATAAAATGGATAAATATTATTTACTGGCTCATAAATAATTATTATGAAATTGGACATGGTATTGGTCCATTTGAACTCCTCTTGTATTTATTGAATACTCGAATGAATATTTTATTCTCTTAAATAAATATTTTATTCACAAACTAGTAAATAAATATTCCTCAAATATTCAATAAATTAAATAAATATATTTTATTCGCAATCCAATGAATAAATATTTATTTAATTTATACGATCATTATAACTTGAATAAAATCATTCCTTAGTATTGAGAATAATATTTATTCTATTAATTAAATTCAAATAAAATTTAATCTATACCAACAGAAACACTTAGTGTGTGAACCTCTAGGATTATTTCTCATTGTCATTAGACGAGCTTTCCGAAATTCTAGAATTACTATCTAGAAATGGGTCAAGTAACCTAAGATAAATAACTTGAAATTACAATGACAACAACCACATACGAACGCTCACTGTGTAATAAAATCCATTTTTCATAATATCTCATCAAGTAGGTTGCACGACGGTGCCATAAACCTATATTCTTGATGCATCATTCTTTGACTAATTAAAGTAAATATTTCTGTACACAATGTCCATGGAACTTAGGGCTATGATTCTATTTCAATCAAAGGTCCAGGATATCATCTTCCATAAATATGGAAGGGACAAATCCTTTCTCGACTTATCCATTAATAACATGTCATTCAAGATGTACCCAAAATACCCTACTTCTCTCCAACATATGGTGTGATGGTTTTTGTCAGAAAATCCAAGTGCATGTGTTTTGACATGTATTAATGATAATCTTAAAGTCTAAGGACCATTAAACATGCACACGGATAGGAATATCCGATGCCACCAAAACATGCCAAATTCCTGCTGGAAGGTCCACCATCATAATCTATCTTCTTGGAGATTTCCAAGAGTGAAATTCATGAGAAGGAGTATAATATACTTATGAGTACTCGCACCTGGAATTCTATATACTGTGTGTCCCAAAATATTATTTTATCCAACTGCAAAGAAATATTAAGAATATTGTCATTGTTTTTCAAGGTTCTCATCATAGAGGAGAACTTCCATGACCTTTTCAATGCAACAAATAATCTAGGTCATTATTACATTATGGTCATGAAAAATAATGAACAATTTGAAATAATATGTTTAATGATTAATACATTAAATATTCATGTAATAAAAGTACAAACAGTTGGTTCTAGGACACCAAATTTAACAAACTCCCTCTTGGACTGGAGCCAAATGCCTACGACTTTCAGTCTGCTAGACCTCGCATGATAATAATGTTTCTTCTAAGTTAAGGATTTAGTCTAGGTGTCTTCCACATTGTCTTATATGGAAATAATAATCATTGAAACTTCACCACTATGAGAAAAATAACTAAAGAAATGATACTTCCAAATTATGTGCTTCGTCCGCTGATGTGACCTTGGCTCTTTTGTAAGAGCCACCACTGCAGTATTATTACAATAGAGTGTGATGGAATCTTTACTGTTAGGTACCACATAAAACTCTTGGATGAAGATGCACATCCAAACTTCTTCTTTAGATACCTCAGAAGCTTCAATATACTCGGACTCTACTGTAGAATCTACGACCACACCCTTATTTGAGCTCTTGTAGCTCACAATACCTTTATTCAAAGTGAATATGTATCCCGTTTTGTGACTTCATGTCATCTTGATTAGTCTGGAAACTAGATTCTACATATTCTCTGATGAATATTTCATTATCTCCTCCATAAACCTAGAACATATCCTTAGTATGCCTTAGATACTTAAGGATAGTCTTGACTTCCATCCAATTATGGTCACTTGGATCAGCTTGATATCTTCCTACCGTACTCAATGCGCAGACAACATCTAGCCTAGTACACATCATATCATAAATGAAAAACCCAATCTTTGATGTGTATGGAATCCTTTCCACTATCTTTATTTCCTTATAAGTCTAAGGAAACATTTTATTAGAAAGATGAATGCCATGTGATACTAGAAATAATACCCTCTTGGATTGTGACATACTGAATCCCTTCAGTATCTTGTCAATGTATGTACTTTGACATAGGCCGAGCAACATCTTGGATCTATCACGATGGATCTTGATCCCAAGAATATATGTTGCCTCGCCTAAGTACTTTATGGGGAAGAATTTATTTAACCATGACTTAACAAACTATTATATTGGTATTTCATTTCTAATAAGTAATATGTCATCAACATATAATATTTAGAAAACAACTGCACCCCCACTAAACCATTTGTAGACATAAGGATCACATTTGTTCATTATAAAACCAAATTCCATTATGTATTCTTCAAAATGAATGTTCCATGACCTGTATGATTTCTTTAATCCATAAATGGATTTTTAAAACTTTCATATATTATTGGAATTCTTTAGAGTGACAAACCCTTCAGGTAGTGTCATGTATAATTATTTATAAAGGTTCCTATTAAGAAAGGATGTATTGAAATCCATTTTACAAATATAATAGTCATAGTAATCTGAAATGGCCAGTAGAATTATGATGGATTTCATCATTTTAAATGGTAAAAAGGTTTCATCATTGTCAATACCTTGTCTCTTTTTAAACCCTTTTGCAACCAATAACACCTTTTAGGTACTAAATTGTCCTTCAAAGTATAGTTTATTCATGAATACCCATTTGAAACCAATGGGATTTACATATACTAGAGGATCTACCAAAATATAGACTTGGTTTTGGTACATGGAATCTATTTATGAATTCATAGCTTCTTTCCACTTAATAACATCTATTCCACTTACTGCTTCCTTATAGTTTGTAGAATAATTATTATCAACTAATAATGAGTCACCATCCCTGGAAACTAGAAAAATGTACCTTTATAATTCTCTAACCTGTCTTGTACTCCTATAAAGTTCTTATTTCTCTAGAATGGATTCTTCTTCCAAAGGTCTTTGTGGAATCTTCTTCTATACCAACTTTTGTGTGCCTTGAGCATTGAATTAATTGAAGTCTATCTCACTCCCACTATATTTTTTAGAGATGTTCTCCCTCTCAAGGAATATGGAATTTATTTCCACTATAACCTTTTTTCTGAGTGGTTGTATAGGTAATATCCTCTTATTTTTTTCGTTTATCATATAAATTTACACTTTATGCCTTGGGGTGAAAGTTTGTTTCTTGAAGAGGACTTAACAAACGATTTTCTTCCCCAAACATGTAAATTCAAAAACATTACTTTTATTACACTCCAAAAATCATATGGAACACCATTTATCGATTTAGTTAGTACTTGGTTTAGTATGCATGTCACTGTTTGTAACGCATATCCTAAAAGGGATAATGGAATACTTTCATGACTCATCATTGATATCACTATGTCCAATAAGGAGAGGTTCCTCCTTTTTCTTACACCATTACACATAGACATGTAAGGAGGAGTGAGTAGGGATATGATCCCAAACGTCAACAAGTAATCAAAGAATTCTTGATTAAGATAATCTCCACCTCCGTCTTAGTGGAGTTTCTTAAACTTCTTACCAAGATGTTTCTCAACTTCATTATTATATCCCTTGAATTTATAAAAAGAATCCAACTTATACCTCATTAAGTAAATATATCCATATCTACTAAAATCATCAATAAAAGTTATGATGTATGAGTACCCACCCCTTTCTTCAATTGGAAATGGTCCACACACATCGGTATGAACTAATTCAAAAAGCTGTTTAGATCTTTCAACTTTCCCACAAAATGGGTCTTTTTTCATTTTACCTTTTAAACATGTGTGACATACACCAAGTGGGTTTAGTTTGAAAGAATCTAAATATCCATATTGATGTAATTTTTTCAAGAGTTTCTTATTTACATGACCTATCTGATAATACCAATGTTGGCTGTGGTATGAGTAATGTGAAGTAACTTCATTATCAATTTACATTACTTGGTTTATGTAATCCAACATGTAATGATCGTTATGTAAATGTGACTTACCATAAAAAATGCTATCTTTATAAAAGAAGCAACATTAATTTCATAACTTAAAAATAAATCCATCTATATCTAGTCTGGATATAGAAATAATGTTTCTAGTAACTAAAGGCACATAATAACAACCCTTTAAAACTAAGACCATTGTGGTTGGCAACATGAGGTGGAAGTCCCCAACAACTACAACAGTAAGTCTAGTTCCATTTGCTGCTCATAGATATACCTAGCCTCATTCATTGTTTTTGAATAAACTTGGTTCCTTTATTTGAATACATATTTGAGTTCCATAATCTAATACCAAATTTGTAGAAACAGAAAAATTTCTCTCAATAAAAAAGACACCAGAAGATTCCCCCTACTTCTTTAGATGGGTGCTGTTTTTCTTCTAGTATCCCTTCTTCCCACATAAAAAATAGACACCTTCACATTCTTTTGCCTCCCCTCTGATCTTCCTTTTCATAGAAGGGAATGAATAAGCTTTGGGATTAAATATCTTTTCCTTCTCTTTCCTTTTTTTCACCATAAGTACAGAAGTGTTTTCACACTTTATATATTTATCTACTTGGTGAAGAAGGATAAGAAGACCTAGAAGAGACTTATAAATATTATTCATATTAAAATTCACAACAAAACTAGAGAATCTCTGAGGGAGTGATGTGAGAATGAGATCAGTGCCCGGTTCTTCAGGGAGTTTAAACCCTACAAACTCTAAGAAATAAATGGAGAAAATGAGCATTACTACATGAGGCCCAGTTGGGGAACCCTCTATAAGAATACTCTGAAAGAGTTCCTTATAAATCTCATAGCGTTCCTGTATAGATCTATCATATTGAAGATCATGAAGGTGATCAAGCATACCTTACACATCCATGTTTTCGTGAGACTTTATGACTTTACTAGACATTGATGAAAGAATAAAACATTTAATGTCTACTGTGTGATTCATATGTTTCTTATAGATAAGGAACTCTTTATCACTCGCCTCTTGGGTAGGAGGATCGGGAAAAAAGTACTCTAGCACGTAAGATTTCAATTTATGGCATAGAATAACACAAAGGCATCTAAAATGTTCCTAGAAGTTACCACCTATGAGGAGGTTGTATTTATCTAGTATTGATCATAAGGATAGTGTGGATGATGAGATTTTCATTTTTATTCTATAATTTAAAGAGCATATTATTAGTACTTTTCTTTATTACAACTTTATGAGAAATAATAAATTAAATTTTTTTAAATCTCCCACTATTTTATCATTTCTTAATAGCACTCACCATTGAACTTTGAATGTCTAGTATCTAGAAAATTCTAGTGTTAAGGATCTATATTCCCCTTCACATAACCCCAAAAAGGGTTGGTCAGGCTATTTGAAGATATTTAGGTTGGCAGGTCTTTGACAACTGCGGGATTGAAACTCCTTGATCCATTGAGTGGACTCCCCCATCCATAAACCCTAACTTGTATTTTTCTTAACACTTGCCTCCAAATTACACCAAGTCTAGAAAGGGATACTCCTCATGATGTAAAATGATAAAGTCAGTCTAAAACTTTCATAAGAACTTCCTTTATAATAGTATGTTTCCCAACAAGGGTTGGTCAAACACATAGTTTTATTGAGTCTTGTTCCTAATAATGTAATGGAAGGCTTAGTCTGACTTAATATTAGGTTGAGGGATTTTATTTTATTGTGCATAAAATTTTTAACTTGTTTTTTTCCTTACATGTCTTGTTAATATTTAATATGATGCTTACTTAATTAATTATCCATGTTCATATCAAACATTTACGCATAATAAATTTTATTTAAATTCTGTATTTGCATATTTATCCATTAATTTATGTGATCATGACAACACAACTATAATGAAATAATTATGAAACTGACAAAAATTAAATTAAGGGCATGATCATAATCTTATTCTAATGGTTTTTTTATCTAGAGGTTGATAAAATAACCATTTAACTAGGGGAGAAAACACCTTGAACCAGTTGAGGTTATTGTTTATAGCTTTCCAGCTTTCCACCTTTTTATTTCCTTGGATTGGTTTCACCTTGGCTCTGAACATGAACCATCTCCACTGGCTTGGGATCTCCATACATTACATATTCTTTTACTCATACATTGGTGGGGGAAAAGAGTAGATTTACATAAAATAAACCATGGGAACATAGACCATACATATTAATTAGAAGATATGGAGTGAATGCTAAAAATTTAATTTAATAATAAATTAAAATGAAACCAATCACATAAAATGGTCTGGTCCAACTCGTGATCATCCACATTTATGAAATGAATTACTCATTTAATAAAACAATTAATCAATTTTTAATTTTTCAGGTTTAAGATAATTTGTGCTCGAACTGATTAATTATTATCTTTAATTAATAAATCCTTTTATCTTAATACTTTTCTGGATTTCCTTGCGATTCACATCTGTTATAATTTTAAATAAATTAATAAATTTATTTATAATTATCCTTGTACATAAATGTTCCTTTGAGGAAACATAGTGAATACTCATCCGAATCTATCCGATATGTATTATACTGATATACTATTTTACTCTTGTGAGACATGGAATACATGATTTAATGCCTACAATCACAATGCATACTTGATGTATGATTACGCGAATCAAAAGATTTTTCAGCCACATGTTATGCTTAAATGTACTTAGAGTAACACCCTTTAATACAAATTATACATGATATGCATATTTCAACATTACAAAAATATTAAAGTTCTAAATCTTTGTAATTTGGTACAAGTACATGGGGTGTAGGTCTGACTACATGACATGTACTACCTTCACCATCTATATGAATTATACACCTAGGGATTCATCATGTGAGGCATACATTGGAAATCATGAAGTACATGACGTGTCGAGTGGGCCACATGCTTGGGTTACATGGTTACCAGTCAACTAAGACGTGTATCGGATACACTGCCCGACCTTGACCCAAATTAGACTACACGCCATGTCCAATGGGCTACACGGTGTGTAGTCTAATAACTGTGTGCCTGTGTGTCCCAGTCAACACACAGTGTAATAATTGACTACACCGTATATTATTAATTCACATGGGATAATTAATTTCTAAATTACTACTGATGAATTTTATACAACTACTTAGCGTGTAACTCCGATCACACGGAGTGTACTGCTATATCACTTAGATAGATTCCTTGGCACCTCCGGATGAGTTCCTTGATTTAATTTTAATCAAAAAATTAATCATTTCGGTTAGATATTTGAGAAATGATGGAGGAAGAAATGATCTCATAATCCAGATTTAAATAATGGTAAAAATTGAATTGAAATAATAAATTAAAAATGCGTAAATTAACAATGATTATTATATAATTATAAACAATTATGTTCCAGCTCTGATACCACTTGCTAGTTCTATGCACAATGGAAGCACAGGGTTGGGTGGGCCTAACTTCGCTTTTTTTCCATGATTGATGATCAATCTGGGATCAATATGACAATGAATGCCAGTGTCCACAGATTAAATCAATGAAATAAACAAAGAAAGAAAATGTTGGAACTAAGATAAAGGATTTTTCACATCATGTTTATAATTAATTAATTAAGATATGATGAAAATAAATAAATAGACTTATGTAATTTATTCATTGAATATCATTGGTTGTCCAAAATGGATCTTCCTGATTTCCTTCATTGTGCTTGAGAGGATCCAAGGTTAGAATCCCTCTAGCAGTGAACCAGACATGCTCTGATGGTCTCTAAGCAACGCCACTCTATCTCTGGGTGCTAGAGCGATGAATCGAATGTATTGCGTTGATCAATTTTGATCATTCATTCTTAGGTCTTGAAGAAATTATCCCTTGGATTTCTCAATCTTGATAGGGAGAGAGTAAAGAGGTGTTGATATTGAATTTTTTATGGTTAACAATTCTCTATTCCATACTTGGAGTTGATTTATTATCCCTCACACAATAGACATATCCATCTATTGATAGAGGTGAGATTTTGAATACAATATTTAATTGCACAACAAATATTAAATATAATTATAACCATCAATAAAATCCCATGCCACATAATAATAATATTTTTTTTGGTGCTCCAACTTTCTCAAAATGGATAAATAATAGTTACTAACTCATAAATAATTATTTTTTCACCAAAAATAGTCTTGGTCAATTTGAACTCCTCTTGTATTTATTGAGTACCTGAATAAATATTTTATTCTATTAAATAAATGTTTTATTCACAAACTAGTAAATAAATATTTATTAAATATTTAATAAAATAAATAAATATATTTTATTCACAATCTGGTGAATAAATATTTATTTAATATATACGATAAATATAAATTGAATAAAATGATTCCTCGGTCTTGAGAATAATATTTATTCCATTAATTAAATTAAAATATAATTTAATTGAGACCACCAGAAACACTTAGTGTGTGACCCTCTTAGATTCTTTCTCATTGGCATTTGGTGGACTTGCCTAAAGTCCAAGATTAATATCTAGAAATGGGTCGAGGCACCCAGGAGAAATAACTTAATGTCGCAATGATGAAAACCACATAGGAACACTCATTATGTAATATAATACCTTTGTCACAATATCTTATCAAGTAGGTTGTACAAAGGTTCCATCAACCTATATGCTTGATACATCATTATTTGACTACCTAAAATAAATATGTCATTACCCCATGTCCATAAAATTTAGGGAGACGATTCTATTTCAATCAAAGGGCCGATATATCAACATCTATAAATATGGAAGGAAAAAAATCCTTTCTCGACATATCATCCATTAATAATATGTTATTCATGATGCACCAAACGTACCCTACACCCCACCGATATATGTCATGATGGCTTTTGTCAGAAAATCTAAGTGAATTAGTCGTGAAATGTATTAATAATAATTTTAAAGTCTAATTACTATTACACACACTCGTAGATAGGAATATCCGATGACATAAAAACATGAGGAATTCCTACTGGTGGGTCTATTCTCATAATCTCTTTTCTTGGAGATTACCAAGTGTTAACTTCATGATAAGTAGTCTCATCTAATTATGAGTAATCACACATGAAAATCTATATAATATGTGTCCCATCATAGTATGTTATCCAAGAACAGAACATTATTAAGAATATTATCATAGTATTTCAAGGTTCTCATCATAGTAGGGAACTTCCCTAACCATTTCAATGCAAAAAATACTCAAGGGAATTATTAAATTATTGTTATGGAGAACAATGAACAATATGTAATAAGATGTTGAATGTTTAATACATTAAATATTCATGTAATAAAAGTAAAAACAATTGGTTTTGGACACCAACTCTGACATCTAGGTCATAAACATATGAGGTGATATTCAATAATAAAATCTAATATTAAATATATTCTTGAAATCCCATCTCAAACCTCTAGGATTTTAACTTTTTATTCGATACCACCTCAGGAGAGAAATGAACAAGCTTGGAAGAATAGTTGTAATATTGGGTCACTATATGAACACCTTGATAATGTTTAAGGAACTACATCAATATATCCAAAACCATCGATTATGGATATAATTACTCCATGTAAAGGACCCTGAAGTCTTTCCACTCCAAGCCCAAATTATTCCCATCTAGAATTATTGAATCCCACCACTTTCTTCTTGGACCTTCAATTTTGAAGATGACCAATTTTTCCTTACTAGAATATGAAATCTATAAAAACCCAAAGAGTTGGCCAACCTTATTCAGCCAATATTTTCCTCCTAAGGATCAATGGTACCCTAGAAAGATGGTGGTTTTAGATGAAGAAACTCCTTGACATGATCTCTTATATCTCCCCTATAAGGTGTAACCTATGCAGCCTAAATATAAATAGTTACAACTACCGATCCTAGAGCTTGGAACTCTCAGACAATAACCTCTACAAGAATTTGATCACTAGAGGGTTCAATTTCTATGGTTAATAAACAAATACCTCCTGAGGTCTGTTCAAACATCTTCATGGGGGATTGGTACAACACAATCTCAATATATAACAAGGAAAATGTCAATCAATATACATGAGAATATCAAATATATCACTTAGAATTCAATTGAAAAACAACAATATTTGATAAAATATTTTTAAAACAATATGGGTATAGAGAAAATATTCAAAGAAAACTTTATACCAATATCCCATGGTATCTTAAAGATCATTATGGTCTGATCTGACCAGGAACTCACTTGTAACCTATACCTTAAGTCCTGAAAATCATGTCTCATATCTACTAAGACATCCCAAACTGCATACTAACATCAATAAAGGTAATGAACACCTTTGATACCAATTTTTCATGAACCTACTTGGATAACCCTCTTAAACAGTACACAAATCAGTTCTTAAAAGGGATAAAGGTTGTTCCTAATCTAAATGGGCTAGTGAGTGGCACCTGGGCATCAAAAGAAATAAGAGGGAATGAATTCACCACAAGAAAAACTCATCAATACTAAGAATCACATATAAAACAATCAACAGTAGTTATACCAAACAATCCTCAAAATAAAAGTACCACAAATAGATATATAAAAGTTTCAAAAATGTAACATTAACTAAATTAATTAGATAAAACCAATAAGACATCATCCTAGAAACTCTATGCAATAAGTTGATCATGCGCTCCACTGATCACCACCAACTATCAAGGTCCTATTAATTAAGTACACTCACCGCCTCTAAGAAGTTCTTTCCATTTTCCTAGTCTTGGCATAATAAAATAAAAAAATGCCCGAAGGAAAAGGTAGGGTATGGGAAACACATCCCAGTAGGGTCTCACTAAGTATTCCATAAGAAATCTTTGAAAAATAAACCAACTTTTATCAATATTAAATAAAACATGGCATGAAAATATTTTCACAGTTTAAACCAAAACATCATTTTTAAATCATTTAAATGACTAAAATAAAACAAGTAAAAAAACTAATCTCCATTAAAATAGGTAGATATAAACATATTTATCAAATAAGGAAAGAATAATCATTTATATTAAACATACACAAGTAAATCATTTCAATCAATTATTGTAATGTATAATCATTTTCAATCATAAAACCATGGTTAAGAGACCTAGTGTTAGATTAGTACAAGGATTCTCACACATCTTAGTGAAGATATGACTCATGGTGTCTACACACTCCATAGATCCCAAGTAAAGGGGGAATATGAGTGAATCCCAGAGTATAAACTCCCTACTCATAAGATAGTCCAGTTAGAATTTTTGCCTTCAATATATTTCTATGTAGAGTTAATACATGAATATCATGTGTTATTACCATCTAACTACCTAGGATCCCATATTATTTAAGGTAAATCAAACATTTATGGGTCTATCTTTCAATTAAATCAATCTCAATCATTTCAATCTGCCCCAAGTTCAATTTTAAAAAACATAACTTTCATTTCAAAAACTAACTTTTAATGGATTTTATCAAGGAATCATGACCTTAATTTCAAATAATATCATTTCAAACCATAAAACACTTCATTCCTTTTCATATCATAAAAAACATTCTTGAAATCATTCATTTAAAATCAATTTCATTTTTTAGAAATCAACACTTAATTTTAAAATACATTTTTAGGGGATTTCATCACACAATACTTGACATTAAAAATCATTTATCAATATATTCAATTCAATATTTATAAATAAACTAGAAAACCAATTTAAATTTAACTAGCATCAAAGGTTTCAATTGATAGAGTTTCCCTTATGAAACCACCTACCAGAATTCACGGAATCAATGATCACACAATATAGAAACCACATTTGGGGAGAGATGAAAGGATATGATCAATCAAAGAAAAATACCTAGAAATTAAGTTAATCAAGTCAAGATCTTGATACATCAAATACATGTGGATCCACCAATATCAAATAGGGGGAGAGATAAGGAAAAGGGAGATCATGATTAAAAGATATTACATTTATTAGAATAGATCCAGTACTCTAATATGTGTTTAGATCCAATAAGATCAAGGTTGGGAGATTCAAAATTATCTCTTGAGCGCCTCTAAGGACCAAAGGATCGAGTTATGTTTTAATGGGAGAAGTTTTGAGTAAAAATGGGGTATTTTAAGAATTAAATTAATAAATTTAGGGAATTAAATTTACATCACATGGTTTTTCAAACTGTGAACCAACTGTAAACACCATACAAGGTTATTGGAGAGATCTTCATGGTGTGGTCACATAATTTTTCAAACTGTGTTCCAAATATGTTCTCCTCTTGGGATACAGTTTATCAAACCGTGCACCAACCATGCATACTTCATTGTCCCAAACTTCACATTTTGAAGGTTATGACACAAGGTTTTTACTGAACATTAAATCTCCTCTATAAGTGTAAAGTATGGAACATGATTTCCTTTGATAACCTAGTTTATTTTATCTAATTGAAAACCAAACATGAACAGGCCTAGAAACCTTCATAAACTTCCAAAAGTTTACCCAAAACAACCCATTACAAGGTCCAAACCAAATAAGATAAAAATAAGGGGTAAAAGTAACTGAAATTGGGCATATAAATATTACATGGATAATGAAAATATGAGTAGGATTATATCTATAAATGTGTTTATATATATATATATATCTAGTTTAGAATTTTCTCATACCTTTGAGTCCCCTCATTGTATTCTCACAAGTGAACCTTTGGTATTGATGTTAACTAAATAGAGACTTATTTCTTATTTTGTATCCTCATAGTGAATAAGATATATGGTTTCATGAAATTTATTCTAAAGGGTTTTATACTACATTTTCATGTTATTATACCATTATATTTACTTATAAATAATCATTCACTCATTAGGATTTTATTCTAATACCTTTACTTCTATGGGATTAGTTGTGACCTCTTTAATACATGTTTCACATGAATCCTTTAAATTGATACCCATCAATGAATTTAAATTATGTTTTATTTTTAAATTCCCTATTGATTAAAGGTTAATCATATCCATATGATACGATACATTGATTGTGGATATTTATAATAAAACATATACTTCTCATTCCCATGAATCAACTTTGATAATTATTCTCATGTTATGAATGTTTTTTTTATGTGATAATATATGTTATTTATTTCATGTGTAAAATTGAATATTGGAAATGTTATGTGATGTGTGGGAATAATATTATCTTTTCTCCCAATTAATTAGATAATATTTTATCTCTATAAATACTATATATGTGGAAATGTTTATGATACAATGAATTGGAAGGTTTGTTTTTATAATTGGTATTTGGAAAGAAGTTTATGATTATAAAATTCCATGAATTACATCTTGATTACTAATGAATTTTACACTATTTATGATTATATAGTTCTCTAAAAAAATTTATAGGGATAAATATTACTTGACATACTACCATGTTATATGATACCCTTAGTGGGATTTCTAGATTTCCCTTTTATTTTTATATAAAATCGCCAAGAAATTGTAAATATTATAACATATATGAATTATTAATTAAATGTGTTCTCATATATAATTTTATTTATATATTTTACATGTTATAGTGGAGGAAGGCGTTTCTTCCATTCTTCCATCGAATAGACATGGAAAACACAAGATATACTAGACAAACGTTCATCTAATCACCCTCTTCTCATGTAGTAGAAATGCATATAATTCTATCAGATAGAGGTTTCTTTATTAATCACCTTCTCCATGATTATGCAATGAAACTAGGATTGGATCCCATTTAATCACCACAAAAATAACTATGAACAATCTTATCACATATAGAAAAACAAACTCATAAACATGATTTATGTGGTTTAGAAAATATCCTACATCCATGAGAGAACACTACAAAAAATTTCATCACTAGAGATTTAAGTGAATATAAAACTCATCAATCATAAAATTTTGACTTTAAGAAGTCTTAGATAGTTAAGTTAGAAAATATATTCTATTTAGTATTGGAATCACATAATAATCATCTTATACATTAGATTCAGGACCCCACCTCTATTTATAGAGGTATTTTTCCATTGAATAGGTTGCACCAACCTCCGAGATTCATAATCAACCTCCCGTTGACCTAGGAAATCTCTAATAAACCATTTCACCATATTATAAAACAAAAAACCATTTGATACTATGAAAAAAACCAATGCATTGAGTCATCACCCTTATTGAACATCATCTATGAGAACTTTGTCCGATCATCTCTGCCTGATGATACAGAAGCCTCACCACTATATTCCTCTATCAAATAATCTTAGTCTAATGAACCTGATCAGTGGAATTTTTCTATTAGAAGTCTATTTAGTGAATCCTTTCATCCCGACTACTCTATCCATTAAATATACAGATTTTACACTAACCCAATAATCTCCCACTTGGGAATTACTTTAGAATTTCAACCTTTTTCAACCCTATACCTAAGATCATCCTCTACATAATTCTTGTAGTGTCCTCTACTATATATGATCATCCATGTCTAACTGAGGCATAGTGTTTCCTTAAAACTTTTAGGCTTATCACCATTTTAAACATTTCAGCATGATTTCTCTTTCCAAAATCATTCTGTAACTCCAACACTTTACCATTTTGAAGAATAAAAAAAATGATACTTCTAGTTAATGTGTTTTATTCATGCATGAAGCCATAGATTGAGAGCAAGATTAATGGAACACTAACTATCATATAATAATATCACTTCATCTGACCACTTTTCATGTTCCTTCAGCAATCACATAAACAATATTAACTCTTTCCTTGCTTTAATAGTAGAAACATACTTTTCTTCTATTGTAGATAAGTAATGAAAAAATGAAATCGAGACATCTATCTAACTAATATTCCACAAAATTTAAATAAAAAACATGTATAACTTTTCCATGAGTCCATGTTTCCTAGAAAATATACATCAATAAAGACCATAAACTGATGATCATCTTCAAACCATAAAGATACATCCTCTGCCCCCTTCAAGTATCAGATGATCCATTTCACAACTTCACAAAATTTCCTTCTAGGGTTTTACATGAAACAAATAACAAATACCACTAAAAAAGAAATATCTGGTCAAGTACAAACCATTGCATACATCAAACATCCAACATTTAAGTTAAAAATCACCTTCCCTATGTCACTAACTGATACATCCATTGATGGTGAATTTACTATATAAAGCTTGGAGTATCCAACAAGGGGAGTTGATAAAAGTTTACAACCATCCATCATGAATCTAATAATGACATTACTTATGCATTACTTTTGGGATAAAACAAAATAATCGGCTTTTCTATCCATGTTGATTCTCATCCCTAATATGTTCTTAGATTGTCCAGGGTGTTTCATCTCAAACCTTTCTAATAAATTCCTCTTTAGTTCATCAATCCAATGGAACTTAAAAACATAAATTAATATATCATCCACATAAAATAATAGTATGATATATATTCTATCATCCCATTGATTTCATTAAAAAAAATAAAAAACACATCTATAGAAACTTTATTCAAGCATAAAAATTTTAAACATTTAATTCCATCGCCTTCGATCATAGTTTAAGCCATAAAAAAATTGTTTTAAATTAAAAACAAAATCCTCCTTCCAATGAACTTAGTAACCCCTGGGATGAACTATGTAATTTTTTCACCAAATCCCCATGAATAAATTTTTTCATTACATCCATTCCTAATGGTTTCATGCTTCACCACTGGTGATAGATTTTCATATAATTCAATATCTTCCTTTTTCTAAAACCCCTTCACCACCAAACTTAATTTGTAACTATTACCTCTATCAACTTCCTATTTTAAACAAAATACCTATTTTTTTTCTAGATATCTCTTTCATTTTGGTTGTTTATCCATCTCCCAAGTATTGTTGATATTTAAGGAATTCATTTCCTCTTTGATGTTAAACTCCCACTATTTCAAGTCTCTAAGAGTACCTACCTATTCTAGACATTATGGTTCCCCTACTTCCATTAGATATAATAAATCCATATAACCTCCAAACATGTTTTCTGATATGGATAGATATCCTTATAAAAACCTAAAGTTTTTTTATTGTATCCTCTCTTTCAGATAGAATTCTATCCATTCTTTCTCTATCTGATAATGATATGTTCAAAAATTCTCCATCCAATAGTGACCTGCCAGATCATACTCTATCTGGTAACCTGATTATCAGAGTGCCAACCTATAAAGTTTATCCTAATGTTTTTAGACTAATCATTCATCTATTAACCTCATTCTTATATTCCAAAACATTAATAGTTGATCTATCCTTAACATCCATTTTATCCAGTTTTTATCTTTTCATAGAATATCTTTGTTGAAAAAAAAAACATCTATATTATGAATGATTTTTTTCTTTTCATCATACCATAGGAAATATCCAAAGTTCTCATAACCATATCTAATATGAAAACACACCTTGTATTTCACCTCCTAATTATCTCTATCTTTATAATTGATATAAATATAAATGAAACTCTCAAAGAACTTGAGATGGTTTACCTTTTTCCTTTTAACAGACTAAATTCATTCTGCAATTTTTTGTGCCACAGATAAAACCTAACTTTCATTCACCAAATATGTTTCTATATTAATATATTCTTTCCAAATCCCCTTTAGCATTCCACATTAAAGCCTCAAACTCTTAGATTTCTCTTATTATGTATAGTTATTCCTTTTAGATACTCAATTTTGTTGTAGAGTTACTAAAATAGTATTCTTATAGATAATTCCCTTTATTTAATTTTTTTTAAAAAAAATTATGTTTGGTGTATTCCCACCATTCTCTGTCTGGAGACATTTAAACTTTCATTCACAATGTTTCTTGGAAAAAACATTCCACTTACTAAACACTTTAAACACATTAGATTTATTTTTCAAGAATTAAACCCATTCATTTCAATTGAAATCATAAATGAAGGTCACAATGTATAGTGATCCTCCATTAGAGTGAACATAGGATAGTCCCCAAACATCAGAATGAAAAAGTTTCAAATTCCAATTACTTTCTTTATTCCATCCATGTTAAAGGAAAATTTATTATATTTCCCCTGTATATGATTATCACATCTTCGCAGGTTTGTGTGATTAATAATAAGTATCAAATCCACCTCTATAAATTTTATATAATTTTCAATAAGGTTACCAAACCTATAATTTCATATTTATGGACCATCCAATGAAGTGATTACGATCACTAAAACTTTATCCTTGGATTCATTCAAGTATAAGTTTACATTATTAACTCCATAAGAAATCACTATAGATCCTCTATTAATCATATAGAATCCATTCAAAAAATTAATTCCAATACATACATCATTTTGTTGTACCACTAATATGAGGTTCTTCTAGAGCCCTTGAATTTTTCTATCATCATTAAATCTCAAGACACTTCTATTTTCATTTGAATGTTAACACCACCTTTCCCAATTATACCCAGAGTTTCATCATTATAAATATTTACTCTTCCTCAAATTTTTGATACATAATCAACAATGAACCCACACTCACTAATTGAATGAAAAATGCACTTGAGTCAATAAAGCATGAATACTCTAGAATGGCCATACTCAGTATCAAAATGGAGCATTTTCCCATTTTAAATACCGAGTTCCTCAATTTATAAGTGGAAAATTCCATCCAATTCCTAGAATCTTTCCTATAATTTCCCTTATTCCCACAAACCCAACATCTATGAACTATAATAGTCGATTTCACAAGACTTCTTCTATGATACTTATCCTTTAAATATTTTTTCTTCTGATAGTCCTTTTATGACAATGACTATCCATGTTTTGTAGAATTAAGAGTACTTCCAGATAGATATTGAAATTCATTTTTCCTCAACTCCTCATTCAATATCATGTTTTGAATATCATTAAATACAAGATCTACATTCCCATTAATGTTTCTTAATAATGTCATCATGAAATCTCAACTCCCTCGAAGTGAATAAAGGAGATGTAATTCCCCAACATAATTTGTGAAAGTTATCTTCATCTATTGGATCTTCCCTTGAATCACATTGAAGTCATTTACATGTTCGGCTACATGTCTTGTATCCAATAACCTTAATTTGAACAATCTTCACATTATGAAAACTTTGCAAAGAGATATTTTATTCTCATATATTTCATCCAACAATTTCATCTTGAATGATGAATACAACATTTTGAATAAGAGAAATCCTGATCAATTCTAAATCCTTCCTATCCAATGACTCCCATTCCATTTTTTACTTTTAAGACATTTAACTGATAAAGGGGAATCAAAATATTTTTTCATAAAAAGATCCTCAAGTTGAATTATTCAAATGGAAAATTCTATTCTATCAAAATTATCGATACAAACCTTCCTTTTCTCTGATTTTATTATTCCAATAATAGTAAAAAATTATCTAAAATCAAGAAACTTGCAAGATAAGGATAGTAGAACCTGAAAGTTATAAGTGAAGTAAAAAAGTCTCTAATAACATTTGTTAGGGTGGATGAAGGTTCTACATCCATTCTTCTAATGAATAGACCAAAAAAACACAATGTACAATAGATGGATGTTCGTCTGATCACCCTCATACTACAAAATGGAAAGCTCCATAATTCTATCGAATAGAGGTTTTTATAATAATTGGCACCTCCATGATTTTAAACTAGAACTAGGATGATATATCACCTAATACCCACACAAATATCCATGAAACAAATTGACACATATAGAAAAAGAAACTGACAAAAAATATTTACATGGTTTGGAAAAGTGTCCTATATCCTTGGGAAAACACTATAAACATTTTCATTACTGAAGATACAAGAAAATAAAACAATCATCGCTCAAAACCTATCTACTTTAAAAATACTCATATAGTTAAGTCAAAAACTCTTTTCTATTAATTATTGGAATCACACAATAATAATCTTTTACTTTCAATATGGGCAACCGCCTATATTTATAGAGGTATTCATCAGGTGAACAGGTTGTAACGACCTCCGAGATTTATGGTCAAAATATCATTAACCTAGTCGAACTTTGAATCATTGTTTCTCTATCTGAATAAACCTCCAACAATTAGTCACCATGCACACAAACCATGTATTGAGTTACCTCCCCTAGTGAAAATTATTTGTGATAACACTGTGTGATGACATCCATATGACCATCTCTATATAATGACACCAAAGCCTCACCATAATATTCATATGTTAATTCATCTCATATTGATGACCTTAACTGGTGGACTCTATGTGTTTGAAGTATGTTCAGTAAAAAAAATTTACCTGATCACTATGTTTGTTAATACTGGAATTTTTCCAAAAACCCAAAATGATGTTGAATTAATTTCACATGAATTTTAATATTAGTTTCCAAATATACAAAAACTTTGATTTTTAGATTTTTTTAATGTTATAAATTTTCATGTTATGTTATGAAAAATAAAATATTATAAGACTATATCCCAAAGTGTAGGTTTATGAAACCCCATGGGTCATCATATTGGGTTTAATGAATACTTTTTGGATCCTATCAAGGTAAATTAGGAATGAAATATCATCTCACTTATGATACATGTCATAAAACTCTAATCCCAACCTTAATATTATAATAAATAATACTCCTCTCCTCTATAGTAAAACAATGAGTTAATAAAATCAATATTTTTATATTTTTCCATAAATATTTATTTTTAATGGAATCTAGTTGTAAAAAGTGTTTTAGTATTATATTTATTAATAAATAGTTTGTTAGTACCAGTTAGTAATTATAACCTAAGAGGGAGGGTTGTATGAGGTTTGTTGAATTCAAATATTCCTTTCCATGATCTTATTCTATAATTAGTATGAACTCACATTGCTTTCCCAATGAATGTTAATGAAATAAAAGATCATGACACATAAATTCTTACTTGGTTTACCCTCATTGGGTAACATCAAAGGAGAATACAACAATGATGTTCCAATATACCAAAATTCACTAAGAACACTACTTGTACAAATCCTAGATGGGACTCACTACATTATGGGTTTACAACCACATATAATGTTGAAATATCACTTATCTCTTACACAAGAATGAATCATTACCAATCAAGTGAAAAAGTTTAATCTTAAAAATCAAAATAAAAAATAATTACAATATAGTTTCTATATATATATGATCAATATTCAAAATACTAATGATAGTATTTCACTTATTCATTTATTTGAATTGATGTGTCAGTGGTAGCTAAATATCTTACGATGTTATAGAATTTTACTCTCCAGAATAACAATAATCTATATAGTTGTATATTTATTTCGATATCAACCACATGCAATTAATTACTATGTAATAATGAACCTTTATAGTGTAATTATTTACTTTCCTTTAATTTAATCACTTCTACTAAATGTTTATTGAATTTCTGAAATAATAATTTGAAATTCATAATTCACAATCACTATCATTTCATATGAAATATTATAGTGACATTAAAATAGTGTTATGATATGGTTTTTGTTTCATAGAAATAAACCCCTTTAAATTCCACTAAACTTTATGAAACACAAAAAAAAATCATAATGATATTTGAGTCTTTTAAAATATTTTCAAATTCATTTTTTATCAAACACAATAAAAAAATAATAATTCTATTTTCCCTTCCAATCTCCCCCTTTGGGTTTATTTACAACTATCCACTTCAAAAACCACCCTTTACCATCTCAATTTTTTTTTGATATCATATCTAATCATGATAATCTCTTTAATAATTTGTTTTATGATTTATAAATAATTCACATTAATATCACATGAATCATGCTTAAAAAAATTTTATCAATGAAATGCTTTACCAACCTCATGCTCCTAACTAATTTATTGCATCTGAAAATCAATATTTATAACTTCATATTTAAAAAAATTCTTTCCCTTGATAAACGAATTAAATTAATATATCCTCTTGAATGTGTGATCTACCCCTTTTAATAAACTCCTATGAGAGTAAACATTAGAGTATTTCTATCCCCTTACCTTCTAGGATAAAAAACTTTACCCTTATTTTAAGATCAAGTATTTATCCCCCTTTTGAAAAAAACCCATACATATATTCTTCAAGGTTATAAAATAAACCAATAACTCAAATAATCATATCTTTATAGAAAAAAACTTTCCATGAACCACTTATAGACAGTAATACCACTTATTAAAATTTTTACTGAATGATTTTACCTATTGAAGACCATGGTGTGACACATACCTTTATTGTAGTTTAGGCCCCTACTATAATCAATCAAGTGGATAGTGGTTACTAAACCTATCTTGTCCCATTATATCAATAAGTGAAATTCCCAAACCCACCTCCATTAGCTCTGCAACTAGTGAACAACACCATGATATCCAAACGATCATGGAAGGAATTAATTCTAAAAACTACTTTCCACCTACTATTATACATCAAAATCCACCATGAAATTAATGAAACATAAAATTTACAATGAAATACATACACACACCGAAACATAACAACACAATATACATGTGAAATAATACAAATAAGTTACCCGATACAATAACGCTTCATAAAAAAATGTATGTCTAGAAACCAATGACACTGAGGTAGACATCATAATGAAATATATTGTCCTATATCTCTCCATATTAGTCACCCATATTAAGGATCCATGATTATACATCCTCCTCATTAGTTAATATGTTTGGATACAAAGTGGAAAATATGAAAGTGTTACTGCAAGGGTGAGCATAAAAATACTCATTATGGTCATTCTAATTAGTGATACACCCAATAAACATATAGTGTTTATGTAAATCTATAACACCTCAATTTTTTAAAAGAATAATATTATGTTTGATATTATATAGGACACCCAACACTATGCTTAAACGACCTATGAAATGTATGACTGTTATAATCTTGTCGTTAAATTGGAGGGTATGAATAGAATTAATTAATTTATGATATATATATATATATATATATATATATATATATATTCTACTCAATATAAATTTACTGACAAATTATTATTAAATAATCACTAAAATTTTAGTAAATACATTTTATTCATCAAAAATACTTTTCCTTCAAAAATGTTTTTTTATTTTTTTGTAAGAAAATAGTATAATTAATTTTTAAACTTTTAGAAAATTAATTTTATAAAATGAAAATTATTTTTTAAATCATTATATCAAAAATAAAATTATTGTGTTTTTTTTATTTTTTTTTGGAAATTATTGATTTTTCATTGAATAGTGAAAAAATTCAGATTTTTGTAAAACTATCTTTTCTTTTAAATAAATTTAGTAATTTAAAATTACCATAATGATTTTAATTTGATTTAAATAAAAATTATTATTATTTAAATATATTTAATAAAAATATTTATATTTTAATTATATTTTTTTTAGTATAAGTTTATTTTTGGGATTAAAAACATTTTTATTAAAAAAAATTTAAAGTGCATAATGTTTCTCCATTTTAATTAATTATAATAAAACCTAATTAAAATTGATTTAAATGAATTATATGGATTATATATCTATAAATATGAATTTAGGTTCATATAATTATTATTATTAGTCATAAATTTAATATAATATCATCTTATTGATGAAAAATGCTTTTCTTGAAAAACCATTTTTTTGTCACGTCTCTTGGTTTTATTTTAATTTAAATTATGACAATTATGTGAATTTAATTTGATAAAATATATTTATATTTTTGATAATAATAATTTATATTACATAATAATTTCAACTTTATTTTTTATAATAATGAATAGTGATAATTTTACAAATCTTTTACTACGGTTAAGGTGAAAATGAGTTTATCAGGGATTAAACTAAAAAGATAAGGATAAAAATGAACTAAAAAATTTTATAAATTATATGGGATGAAAATATTTAGACCTTATATCATATATTTATTTATAATAGTTCATTTGTATCCTTGTTTCATGTGTTAAATTCAGGTATAACTTTTTCTTTTCAAACATTCCAAGTATGTCCTCTCCCCCACTTATAAAAGTCCACCCAATATCATCCCCTATTCACAACTTAAAACCCATTTATTTAAAATAATAAATTAAAAAATACCTCCCTTAATTAAATTAACATTTTTAATAGGCCTTGGTTTGATCATTAAACCAATCTAGGAAGGAATTAGGTATAATCTTAAAGAGGTTATTTGAAGAAGAGATATCGTTCTTAATCGAGCATTTTTGTTTTGTTTCTTATTATACTTTTTTAAAATATTATTAAACTATTATGATATAAAAAATACTTATATAACATTTATTTAGATTTTATGATGTTAATTTAACAAACTACATCCATATTCTCTTCCCTCAAATGAGAAACGAAACCATCATTCACATGTACAACGAACTACCGCATCACGAACCAATGTAATTAATTTTCCATTATTGCATCTAATGGATGTTATTTATGATGTATTTAAGATTTATATATGATATTAATGAACTATTAGTAATTATAGAAAATTAATATATCATATACTTTTTTACCTTACCATCCATTGAAAAATGATTCCGTCGTTCATTTGTATGGTGGACTACCGCCTCCTAAAGCGATGTCATTCAGTTGTTATTAATGAATCCCATGGATGGTATATTAAAGTGAATTTAAAGGAATAATATGATATTTATGATATAATTATCACTCTATAAATATAAAATAATACTTACCTTCTTTCTTTAATGATCTTTGATAAATGGAAATGTTTCTCATGAGTATGTATGACCTACCGTCTCCATGATTATAATGTATTGAATTTTTATTAAACATTATTAATAGTTATTTTAAAAAAGTAAAATTAATGTTTAATAATGGTAATTATTTCTTGATTTTTATTCTATATATGATGAAATAACGACCCCTTTGACCATTGTCAACACACCAAATCCATTTTGAAAATATGGACTGAACATCCTCAAAACACAAGACATGGAATAAACTAATTGGGAAATTAAATATATCACTAAAATAAATGAAATAAATGGATTATGGATTAGGTATTAAACCTATGAAATATTCTTATGAAATAAAATTATTTTTATAATTTTATTATATATTTGTTAAATGACATACATGGATAGTCTGGACTTGAGGTAAGGGTTTGTCATTTCACTTTTATTTCGGTGTAACATATGCCATATTTACAATTGATTTTTATTGTGTGGTTTATATACTAAACATGAATTTATTTTATGATTCTTGTCATTAAAATTATTGAGATTTAAACAATCCAATTGATTTTCTCTCTTTCATGGGGTTTTGAGCCAAAGATTACTAAAACCATAAGAGATTTCATCTCGGTTTACTTTCATTGAGGAATATTTTATTCTTATGCACCTAATTTCATTTATAAGGTGTATATATACTATTAATTTTGTATGTAATACCATGAATCCTTCATAATTAATGGTATTATTTTTTTCAATTTTAATTATTTCATCTAAGAGGAATTGAATTGAAAGTTACCAAGTAGTAAAGGGTTTCTTAAATCAATTTCCTATAGTTAGGCTATAACACTTATTCATTCAGTAAGTTATGACTTGATTATTTATGATTTTATCTCTAATTTTTTTATTATGTATTTGAACTTGTATTTTTTTTTGTATTTATATTTTTTATACATAATATCTACATTTATTAACTATAAATTCAATGATATGATCTTTTTAAGGGTTATTTTTCTCAAATTCCATTTCATTGGGACATAGATTTAATGATATACACCAATATAATTTTATGAGTTTTATATACCATACCGTTGACATTTTATATCATGAATCTTCTTATTTTCATTATACTTATAGTTTATTTGACTTTATTCTTTCATGGGGCTTATGATTGATAAGTTAACAAAGTGGAAAATGCTTTATGTTACAATCTTCTTCCTTTTCATAAGTGTGTATGTTCAAGGTTACTTTTTTGGAAATCATATATTCTTATTTTCATGATCTATATATATTTTATTCTTCTTTGGTTATGAATGTGGTTTATTCGTTTAGTTTTCATTTTCTCTCTTATTGATTAATAAAACATCCAGAAATTTATTTTTAAGTGATACCAATCTTGTATAATTATTTAGATCGGGATATTTATATTCCATAGCCATGTTTTCAATAATTATTTCAACAATGTTCATTTATAAACAAAAATTATTTCATAAAAATTTTTTACATGGAATTTAACCTTATTTTAAATGGTTTTAAAATGAATTTTTCATAAACTTTCTTAAATAGGTCAGTTTTGACTCCCATTACAAATTTTTTGAAAAGAATTTTTATTTTTAACATTTACATCATGAATAGATTTTCCCCCCTTCATGATCATTATCTTTTTTAGGATTCCATTTTATGTTTTAATGGTCATTTTCAAAGAAAATTATTTTCATAATGTTTTTTGATTTTTAGTTTATAAAAAATATTTTCAAAGTGAAAAGGTTATTTTAAACAAGAATGTCTTTAATGATATTTTAATGGTATTTCCATTTATCCACATCAACAACTCTTGATGTTACTTATGCTCCACTGGGAAATACTTTGTAATGATACCATATTTATTCTTTCTATGGAAGGATTATGATTGTTTCAAAGATATTTTCATAGAACCTTTTCCATTTCCATAGGTTAATAAAGTTATAAAATGAATAATGGATGTTTATATGAGTTTTTTTATTAGATGAAATCCCTATTAATTTATTTATGCTATAGTAATTTGGAATTATTTATGTTAATGAGTGATCTTGATACAACTTATAAAATGGGTTGTACCTATTATAGCTCAAGATATGATGATTTGATCCCTATTATAACTCATTACATGACAGGTGAACCCCATTACATTACTCCATTGCATTGGGTAATGATTATGTTATTTGTAGAATTATATTATAATTCATCCATATGGTTATTCCAATTTTTAAGGTTTTCATGAAGATAATTTTCCAAGACACCAACATGTTTTTTTATTCTTTCTAGGGATTATAAATGTTTCCTTTGACCAAGATTGAAATCACATGGATCATGATTATTGATTCTTATGAATCATGACTTTTTTAAATATTTATGACACATTTTATTTTTTATGATCTAAGTATTTATGCGAATGATTTCTCTTATGTCAGGTTCATGAACTTTGATTATGTCATCATACCCTTATGCTCATCGCTTTTTCATTGATGACATTCATTTTTAATGCCTATGATTACCATTAATAATCATTTGAGCTACCCTTCATATGTTTCCTTTTCCCTAGGTTATCAAGAATAATGTTAAATAAATTATTTCTTGAATGGATTTATATGGATGATGATAAATTATTATAGAATATTAAAATCTTGGGATAATGGGAAAAATAATATCTTAAAGTCATGGGTGTTTTTTAAGTAAGAGTTTTTCCTAATTATATAAAACTATAAACCCAAATATTCATTAGGTCTGTAAGTGATCCAATATTTCATTTTATTATAAGTTTTGGATGGAAAAAAGTGGTTCACATTTATTAGTATCAATATTTAAATGTAATTATTATGTTTTTATCATTTGATCTGGGAGTGCAGGTTTGGGGATGTTTTATTAGGTATCGGATTAGGGTTTAGATAGATTTCGAGATTAGGATGTTTTATTTTGTGATTATATTAAGAATTACAGATACCATCATAGGTATATAATATTAAGGATGATCATAAGTTAAAAGTCTTAGATATCCATTTTGAGGTTTTAAATGATGATATCCTAAAGTTATTAATGACATTTTGGGTGACATTTTATTGGGTTGAACTATATGTAAATATTTTATTTAACATAAATAATACTATTTTCATTTTGTGGACATAAGATTAAAGTATTTAAAACCTTTAGGTTTTACATGATCTTTGACGATTAATATTATTTTTTAGGATGTTCATCATATTTTTGATAATGTTATAATAATTATATTAATATAATTTTTTTAAAAGGATAACCTATATTCTGGGAAATAAAAAATTACATCTAGCAATTTCGGGGGGATTTAACCCACAACTGAATGGAGATGAGGGTGAAATTCCTACCATTAGCCTATGGGATGTCCTGGTTAGTATGACATCCTTTTTTTACTTAAAAGGGTTTAAAGAAAATGACTATGTTAATTTTAAGAACATATGATTTATTTTATGGATAACCATGGGAAGGAAAAGTGATTAGGTGATTAATGTTATTTCATAATAAGCTCATGATTTTAGGAACCTTATATGATTAAGGTCGATTGAAAATTATGGGATTTTATTTAATGAATAAAGTTTGAATTATCTTTTGGAAGCATATATGATTATACAATGGATTTTAGGTGATTCAAGTTATTTATTGAAATTATTAGTTCATCTTGGAGATTATTTTATTTAGGAATATACATTTTTTGGCAAGAGACTTTAAAAGTTATTGATGTTATTTGGTGATAAATGATTAATTTTTATTTAAATAATATGTTAACAAATAATTTTAATAAATTTGATTCAATATTAATCATAAATATTTTAAATAAATTTGAGGATAGTTTTTATTGAATGATCTAAGCAAAATTTTGGGTGTTATTGTCGACGCATTGGAGATTAATGTTGTATTTCATGATATGAGGGTTTAGTCATTTTTGGAATTATATTACTTTTTTATAACCATTTCAGGTTTTGTTAATGTATAAAGATAGAAGTAATATCTTGAAATAATTTTTTTCAAATATAAGATCCATTAGAATTGGATTTTAGTGCTTCATGAAAATAAAAAATCATTTTGAATACTAATCGTTTGGAGAAAAATATGAGATCACGGTAAAAATTGATTAAAAGATGAAATTATACTTGTGAAGTAAGTATATTATCCTTATGTTATTGTTATATATGGTAATAAATTCTTAAAATATTGGAAAAATATCTTGAAAATGAAAATTTTATAATATTAGCTTCATTTCTAATGACATTATGATATTTCTCACACCTCTTTGTTTATGGTTTTTTTGTTGTTAACATTCTCATGATCATTTACTTTATAGTGATCAATGATCTCAGTTACTCTCCATAATTATATAGGAATTATGATTTTCTTTTAGGTCTATATATTCACTTCCCACTAATGTTATCCTACTTATAACCATAGTTATGTGTTATTTTATACGACCTTCACACTTCTCTCTCCCTCTTTTGAAGTGGAAGTTTTATTAACCATTTTTGTGATGTGGGATTTAAAAAAGGGTATTTGGAAATGTCAAGACCTTTTTTATTGATATTTAATTTTAAATTTGAAGGAAATAAGTTATTATGGGTGGAGGAGATTGTAACACACCAATATTTTAAAATAATAACCTTATGTTTAATAGTATACATGAAATGAAACACCGAGCTTAGACGATCCATGAAATATATGATCGTCAAAACCTACATATTAAACTAGTAGGTATGGATATGATTAACTAATTTATGATATATATATATATATATTTATAAACTTCCTAATAAATATAAATTTATTGATAAATTCTTAGTAAATAATCACTCAATTTTTAGTAAAGACATTTTATTCATCAAAACTACATTTTCTTCAAAAATCATTTTGTTGATTTTTTTTAGAAAATATTGTAATTAATTTCAAGAAATTTTACAAAATTAAATTTATAAAATTATCCTTATTTTTTAAATAATCATATAAAAATTAACTAAGGGTGGATTTTATGTATTTTTCATAAAGTATTGATTTTTCCATGAATAGTAGAAAAATACAGATTTTTGTAAAATTGTCATTTATCTTCAATAATTTAAGAAATTTAATAGTAAAATTATTATTTGAATTTGATTTAATTTAAAATTATAAATGTTTAGTTATATTTAATATAATTAATTATATTTTAATAATATTTATACTTAATTTTAGTATAAGTCTATTTTTAAGCATAAAAAACATTTTTCTAAAAACTTTTTTAAAGTGCATATTGTTTCTCAATTTTAATTTATTAAAATAACTCATAATGAGGAATAATTCAAATTAAATTTATATATCATATATATATATATTAATTTAAATTTATTTAATTATTATTACTACTCATAAAGTTTATATAAGATCATTTTATGCTTGAAAAAGACATTTATTAAAAAATCAATTTTTCATCACATATGGTGTTTTTATTTTAAATTAAATTAAGAAACTATTATGTATTTAATTTGATAAAATGGATTAAATATTTGGAAATATAAAAATTCATATTATATAATAATTTCAACTTATTTTTTGGTTATAATACATAATGAAAACAGTAAAAATATTTTACTATGGTTAAAGTAAAAATGGGTTTACCGTGGGGTTAAACTAAAATGATAAGGTTTAAAATGATATAAAACTCATATAAATTTTATTTTATTGACATATTTAGAAATTATAACATCTAATTATTTATAATGGTTCATTTTTATGCTTGTTTCATTTGTAAAATGTGGGTATATATTTTTGTTTCCAAAATTCCATGTATTCCCTCTCGACCACTTATAAATGGCCACCATATCACCTACCCTATTAGCACATTAAATTAATTTTGGTTTATAAAATACCTGAAAAAATCCATTAATTACATCACCCAATACTTTTTATAGAAATTTTATGGATCATAAAAAAATATTGGAAGGCCTTAGGTATAATCTTAAATAAGTGGTACGAAGAAGAGGCATCATTCTTAGCTGAGCGATTTTTTTGTTTCTTCTTACAACTCCTTAAATTATTATTTAAACATGATTATATAATAACATAAGTATATCCCATATACTAATATTTTATTATGTTAATGTTTTAACCAACACCCATCTCATATTACCTCAAATGGGATATGAAACCATCATTCGTGTGTAGGGCGTACTACCACCTCATAAACCATCTAATTCATTTTCCATCACAGTATTTCAAAATTATTAATGAATATGAATTTAATATTTATATATGATATTAATGAAATATTAATCATTTTTTAAAATTAATATCTCATATAATTTCTTAACTTACCATCCATTTTAAAATGATATCATTATTTGTGTGTACGATAAACTACCGCCTCACGAATTGATGGGATTAATTTTTTATTACTGCATCATATGGATGGTATATGTAAGTATATTTAAAGAAATAATATAATATTTTTTATATAATGAATTTTTTTAAATATAAAATAAAATTATCCTCTTTCTATATAGATCTTTGAAAAATGGAAATGTTGCTGATGTGTATATATGACCTACCGTCTCCATGATTGTAAAGTACTTCATTTTATATAGCCATTAATCATGGTATGTTTTGAAATTATAATTTATTTATAATAATTATAATTATTTATTGATTATTATTTTGTAGATGATGAAATAATTACCCCTTCAACCATGGTCAATATACCGAATTCATTTTGAAAATATGGACCAAACATCCTCAAAACATTTGACATGGACTTAATTGATTAAATAATAAAATATGTCCCTAAAATAAATGAAATAAATAGATTAAGGATAAGGTATGAAATTTTAAAATTTTCTTCTAAGATCAAATAATTTATATAAGTTAATTATATTGGAGTAAAAGTACATACATGGAAAGTCTAGACTCTAGGTAAGTGTTTCACATCTCACTTTTATTTCTGTGAGAAATATGCCATATTCACTGCTTATTTTATTTGTGGTGGAATATGTACTTCCTAGGAATGTATTTTCTTATTATTTTCATGAAAATTATTTGTATTTAATAATGCATATGAGGTTCTATCTTCCATGGGGTTTGATCTAGATATTACCAAATCCGTAAGGGAATTCATCTCGATTAAGGAATAATTTATTGTTATAAATTAATTTCATTTATAAGGTATATATATAATGATCATTTTTCATGTTATCTCATGAATCCTTAAAAATTACCAGAATTATTTTTCAAAATTTGATTTATTTCATCTAAGGGGATTTGAATTTAATGTTAGAAAGTGGTAAAGGGTTTCTTAACTCAATTTCCTTTCCTTGGGTTATAACCCTTTTTTATTGACTCTCTTATGACTAGATTATGTGAAAATTAATATATAAATTGTTTTATTATTTATTTAAATTTTATTTTTTGAATCTAAATATGTGACACATAATCTCCCCATTGATTAAATCTCAATTCAACGATAAGATCTTTATAAGGGTTGTTCATTTCAAATTCCCTTTCCTTGGGACATACATTTAATGATATGTAGCTATATTATTTTATGTGGCGTAAATATTTCCCCATTAACATGTTATGTCAAAAATATAATTATATTCCTAATACTTAATTTATAATTTTATGTTTTTCTTTCTTGGGTATTACGATTGAAAATTTAACAAAGTTGAAAAGGTTTTTTGTTATAATATCCTTCAATTTGAAGATTATTTATATTCCAGGTTCCTTTGGAGGAAATCATATATTATTATTTTCTTGAATCACATATATTTTACTCTAATATAGTTATGATTGTGGTTTATATGTTTAGTTTCTATTCCATCCCTTATTTATTAATGAAACATCAAGAAAGTGGTTTGTAAGTCATACTCATTTTTTATCTCTCTTTAGATTAGGAATATTTCTCTTCCATATCCATGTTTTATAAAATGTTTTCAAAAGTTTTCTTTTTGAAAAATAAATTATCTCTTAAATTTATTTTACATGGTCTCGAAACCTCTTTTAAATGTATTTAAAATGAAATTTATTAAGGTATTCCGAATGGGTCACTTTTTACTCCCTATACAAAATGTTTTAAAAGAATTATTATTTTTGACATTTACATCATGAACAAATTTTCCTACCATCATGACCATTATTTTTTTTCAATATTATTTTTTATGATTCAAAATTTATTTTCAAATAAATGTATTTAGAAATTATTTTTTTATTTTTTAGTTTTTAAAAGTGATTTTCAAAGTGAAAAAGGTTATTTTCCTACAATTTTTTTAATAAACCTTTAATGCTATTTTTATACATCAGAATCAAAAAAAGCTTGATGTTAATTATGATCCACTTGAGATATTTTTTAATGATCATATCCTCAATATTTATCTAGATGTATTATGATTGTTTCAAAGATATTTTCATGGAACCCATTCTTTTTCCATATTTTAATCTAGTTTTTAATAAATAATGGTTGTTTCTTAGAGTTTTATGATGATACGAAAGCTCTATATAATTTATTTATGTTATATTCCTTGGATAGTGTTTATGTTAATGGGAGAGCCTAATACATCTTATATGATAGATTTACCCCCATTATAGATCAATTTATTATGGGTTGATCCCCATAATATCTCAAAATATGATAAGTTGAGCCCCATTGTAGATCATGATACGATGGGTGAATCCTGTTATAGTTCTCTAATGCATTGAGTAATGATTATTTCCTCTGAATAATTATATTGGAAGTTTTCCATATAGTTATTCCGATTTGTAAGGGTTCTATGAAGGTAATTTCCCAAAATACCAATACATTTTCATTATAATTGTTATGTGTTATAAATGATTACTTTAATCAATATTGACATTATATAGATCATGATTATTGATTATTATGACTCATGAATTTGTTAAATATTTATTCCACGCTTTATGATTAATGATCTATGTATTTATTGGTATTATTACTCTTATGTTATGATCATCTACTTTGATTATGTCATCTTACTTTTATGCTCATATCCTTCTCACTGATTAAATTTAGTTTTTAATGTTTATGTTTACACTTACACATAATTTTAGATTACCTTAATTATGTTTACTTTTCCCTAGGTTATCAAGAATGTTGATAAATGAATAATGAAGAACTGATATAAAATATGTAAGGATGGGTATAGTGGAAAATACTCCCATGAAGTCATGTGTATTTTTTAAAAAAGTGTTTTCAATAATTCATTAAAAATCTAAACCTAAATGGTCCTTGGCTATATAAGAAATCCAATATTTCATTTTCATATAAGTTTTTAATTTAAAAAAATTAGATCACCTTTATTTGTATCATGATAGAAATGTAATGATTATGTTTTTAGCACCAGATTTGGGAGTGCTGGTTTGGGGATGTTATATGATCAACATGAAGTAATGTATAGTCAATTTGATGTCAATAGACATCATAATTATAATTAAAGTATAATTGATCAATAAAAATCAAAATTCCCATGCCTATCTTTCATTATTCCCATCATATAATATTGCTTCGTTCAAAAGTCATAGAAATATGATCTTACTTTCCAACACAAATCATATAGTAAATAATTACCCTAGATACAAAAATCACAAGATGCTTGAGGAAATACACTTCTCCACCTATATCTAGTGTGCATGAATAAATATACATATCCAAAGATAGAATTTTAATACAGATCTGATTTTAGGAGAAAAAAAACATCTCCAACGTTATAGTTATATACAAAGGAAATGGGGAAAATAAACATATAAAAGGATTTATCCAGATATCCCATTCTTCTAATCCTAGAGCTATGATAGAGAAGAGAAAATATCAAGTGATTCTTCAGCCACCTAGATTCTAGAGTTATAATAGAAGAAGAGTGCTACCACTCTGGTGAATTATTTATCATTGTGTTCTCAGATCCATGATACTAGAGAAACTATTCATATTTACCTATCCCATACCATAGATCCTGGACAAATTACCCATATCCACTTATCTCCTAGTTGACATCTGATCTTCCCTGAACCAAGGATATGAGTGAGTATGGATAAATACATGTAATTTTCATTATCAGTATCTACCCAGATCAGTTGGTGAGAATTGGTATAGTCACTCTAATCTCACTCTATCATAATTCAAAAGGTGAGTGTAAAGGTGATTACTACAGCATCACAACACAACCAATATCCATCTATCATAGGTTTCATCATATAAAAAAGGAGATGATCACATAAATTAATTGCCTAATGCTTAGTTAGGGATCCTCCCAACTAGTCACACAATACTTATCATATATAAATATAGAGACACTACATCATCCTAAATGATTTTCACTTTCCAATATCATAGAAAAATATTTATAATTTAATAATAAAGGAATTTTATTTATTTAATTATTCAACTAGCCACATAATAACACAACTGATATCACTTTACACATTATAAGGAATGTTTTTTTATTATAATTAACTCAAGGTACATCGACTATTTTCCCAAATCAATTACAAGCCATATAAATATTTATCATAAAGGTTCCACCTCTTTACACTTTAAATCCCATGTCACCATTATATATTATCTTCCCATTAATCATATAATATTAATTGTTTACTTATCATAGTTTTATGCCATCTACTAATCATTAGGGGACACAATTGATCATTAGTGATTCCATCACTTCATTTAACTTAATATATTTCTCTACTAGTCCCCTTTACTAGCCATTAACATTTAACTTCCTTATCCATATTCATCATTTACAACAAATGTCATGACTTCATATTATTGAAAAAATTAATATTATCTGAAACAATATGACGATTACATCCATTAAAATACTTTTAAAGTAATAAACAATCCTCTTAATCACATATTTTTCATTAAGTATATTGATCTCACTGTGATTCACTATTTCATTTTCACCCTTACACCACTGTGTTAAACTATTTTTTTATTAAAAATTACAAAATAATAAAAAATTGAAATTCATGATTGATTAAATTATTTTGTGTTTATTAATGTTAAAAATGGAAATGATACTTGTTTTGATAATTTCATTGAAGGTGAAGGTGATTTGGAGGGCCGATGATGATGTCCAAGAAAAATGGGCCAAACTGCACAGGATCCATGCACACCAGTGGAATCAACCACATAATAATACTAAAATGTGAATCTAAATGGGATGAAATTTTATGATATGGTCATAAATTCATTGTTCTACATTTCATATGAATAAAACAAAATCTACTTTGATCATCTGGTGTTTATTCAGGCTGATTTGTCCAATACACCGAATCTGTACAAAGTCAAAAGTGGTGTACAATTTTCTATCGATATCTTGAGCTATGATTGTCCAAATGGAACCAAACTTTTTTTTGAAGATATTAAAGAGGTGTTTCTATGACTTTTTAGTTTTTTAAAAAGTGATATAAGACTTTATGGTCATAGAAAACCATGAATCGAGTTGTTTCTCAAAATCAGGATGCTCAAAACCAACTTCCAATTTTTCTATAAAATGGAATCTTGGGGTCCTCATTTGTAAGTTAGACCAGGAGGAAAATATCTGGAATTTGGGAGACACAGATGAGTATTCTACTCATCCAATAAGTTACGGAGGCCCTTATCCTCATAAGGGGATCAAGTATGAATGTGAAGTTCCACCCGAGCCTTCTCCTCCTCTCGACGACGAGCTAAATTGTGGATGATCATTTCAAGGGAGCTACACATACTTGGGAGGGAGTTCCAGAACTTTATACTCTATTTTTTTTGTAATTTGTGTGTGTATTATTTCTCTTATGTTTTATCTAAACATGTTTCTCCTCTGAATTCATTTCTTGGGTATAATTAAGTGAACCGCTTTTCATTTCATCACCGATTGAGTTGAAATTTCAAGTGAGAAACTGTGGTTATTATGATTGAAGAAAGGATCCTATTTATCTCACACATAAAAAATTTGAAAACACGATTTTTGTGTCAAGGGTTGGTAATTTTTTCAATGTTTTGAGATGCAAGATGGGAATCGATATCATAACAACCCTCAACCAAAGAATTAAACAAAACCATGTGAAATTTTCAAAACAATGAACTATCCAATATGTGTAGTGAACTTGATGTTATCTCCTTCTCTAATAATTCTTAAATCACCACATTATTCCATAAACTATTAAACTTTTTAAGTTAAGTTATTTTCTTAAAACTATTTTCAAAATCACCCCCTCTTTTAGTAATATTTTTTAAAAATTCACACTATAAGATACCAATGCTCCTTGAGAGATGACCTAGGGTCCAAAGAATAAAAACTATTCTTTAAATAACTATAAATTTGTTGTGTCATAAAAATGTGATCATAGATAGTTTAAAACATTCAAAATTTATTTAACTTCAAGATAATCTTATTCCATAACATGATAATCTCATATTCAATTCATCATTTTTATCATAAAACTTTTCAGAAATCCATCTCCTAAAATTCAATATTTTATAATTAATTTTATAGTACCAATAAGTTTATTTAACATATTTTATGAAGAATCATTGTAATGTTTAATTATTTCCTCTCCTTTCCATAAACCACTTATCAAAACCACTGAGTTAGCAATATAGAACAAATATCGTCTTCTATTTTTTGGTAGCTCATCCATGTGAGTAATTAAAGATCCTCACATAAGTTCAATAAAAAGTCACTAGATATTATTGTTATAAAATTATATTAATATTTCACCTTGTTAAATAAAGTAAAATTCACATCTTGGTCCATGAATTCAAACTACACCAAGTTACTCTTACTCATTTCCTTAATACCCAATGACTAGTGGAATGTTTTCACTTAATCATTTGTTTAAACTAAGATAAATTATTATTATCTAATAATAATATGTTTTCTTATTCAATTAATTATATTTCAATCAGTTCATATATTAAAAATTTTCAAAAATCCCCAAAGATGGATCCATTATGCCTGATATATTGAGAGGATTCTGACAGAACTTTTGACTTCTAAATTGGAATCCCCACACATCCTCACACACGTCTTGGCCTCAAAACCAATTGGGGGGGAGTATAAGTGGGTACCCCATGTGAATTCACATGGGACCTTGAATTCAAAACTCCCCACTCCGCTCCTCTCTATCCAATCATTTTATTAGATCATTTTAGTCATTCCATGTCTCATGTTCTCTATTGACCCCTACATTCATCGGTAGCTATCTATTTGTTTTCATCAAACAATACGAATTATGCTACATAATGCCCCAAATTAGGATTCTACCCTTTGTTAGTTTCTCATTTATATAAATGATTTTATATTCATGGTCTACCTATATTTCATGTCATTCCTCTCCATCACAGGTCTGACATAGAATTCTTACTACTATTCAATCATTTTATTGGAGTGTTGAAGGAGATCCAGTTGTTGCCACCGACTCTCACCTATCCCCTTGATCTAGGGATGATATGTCCTAATGGGGATTATCCAATGGATAATAATATTATTTTGGCATTGTTATTGTGCCTCTCTTGTGTTTCCATCCTCCAATATGTACAATTGATTTTAGAGAGAGAACGTCCCAAAATCTCTACCAAATTTCACCATTAGTTTCATCATATTTATAGGTACATAGAAACATAAAGGTTATATAATGGATAAATAATTAAGGGAATAAAAATATATAGATAAGGGGGAAACTTGGGTAAACTCTTATCTAATATAACATTCAAACCACAAGTTATATTGATGTGATTACAAAGGCTTTAAATTCATCCCATTGAGAACTTTCAATTGATAAGTGGTAGGACACTTGAATCATCCATATGAAAAAATATTGACATATTATAGAAATAAAAACTAAAATATATATCCATAATTTAATTAAAAACATGTATCATATTTCAATGATTAAAAGGACATTGAAATCAATTAACTAAATATAATAAGGGTCTAGAATGTTTTTCCATAATTCAAATAATAAGATCCTCCTAAAAATTTCCCTCTAATATTTCTCATAATCTATGTGCTAGATTTAGACAATTTAAATAGTAGTAGGTTCATTTAGACATGAAGTGAAACTTATATGAATCTCATATCCATATTCAAATAATAAGAAAGTAAAGAAGAACCAAGAAGTTTGGTTGTATAAATGGCATATCAGATCAAATAACTACACCTCTTACATGATGATCCGAAATTTTAAAACCAAGATCCCACCTCTAGAGGGATAGCTATATGGTGGAACTATCCTTTAATAAAACCTATCTTCCTCTCTTTTTCTCTAAAATATTAATATTAAGGTGAGGATTTATTTTGATAAATTTAATGATAATATCATTTATTTTTAATTAATCTCTAAAAATTATCATTATCGATGATGGAACATCTAAACATCACATAAAAATTTTAAAAAATATTATCTTAAGGGAAACAACCAATTCAGAATATAATAGAGAACTTATCTTCTCAATGGAACATTTTACTAAGGTTGAATTTACTATTTTACACCTTTTGAGAAAAAATTAACGTTCCTTCATAAAAATTCTCATGGGGATCAATCAAGACACTAAAGAAATTTATTTAATCAAAATGAGTGATAATAAATGAATTAAAACCAAAATAAGAATCACATTATAATTATGGAAAATACACCCTCAGTTGAAATCCCATTCTATTACATCCAAGCCACATTAAAACTTTTCATCCTTGAATGGAAAATAATAATAGATATTATAGTCAAAACATTGAATCACTAACCTTATATTATAGAGGAAAGATCCTTCTATACAACTATTAATTAATAAATGGAAATAATGAGTATCTTGGTAGACAACCAGAAATTCTATAGGATTTCCATATTCATAGGATAACATATCAAGGTTAAGTCTCTCCTTACTAAGCTAAATAACAAAATAATCCTTCAAGATAAATTTAGTTGTAAAAGTGAAGTTCAGATAAAATTCACACTCCAAAAACCATGATGATAATAGAACATATCCATTACTAGGATCAATTGTGTTAGTTCTATTACAAAACGTAATAATAGGCATTAATTATGAAAATTATCAATCATAATGATTTAGGATGTTATACATATCATCGATAAAAAGTGTTGGGATTTCTAAACACATTCTATCATATCTTATCAAAATTTATTATCCATCTAGAAAAAGGTTTCTAAACTCCCCACCTTTATGGATATGTTTAAGATTAATACATAAATACATCCAATAGTGTCCAATATTCTCATCAACCATATCCCATGGGGAAAAAAATCAAGGGACATTAATAATTAGTGAATAATTGATCAGTACAACTACATAATGTCAATCATAATAAAGTTCATAGGATATCCGGGTGATACCACTTAACAATCCATCATGAACTTCTTGAGTTGAACATAAATTGAAATTTCTTAAGATATCATCAATAGGTTTGCACTATATCGATATAAATTTTAAGTATTATGCTAAATTTCAATCCTCTTCAAAACCCATACTCCAAGAGTCTATACAGAAAGATAATTATGATATCATATACCTCTTTGTAATGAAACTAGTGACCAATGGTACAAAAAAACCATAGGATAAATAAATTTTAGATAGTTATGAATAACAATATAAATGGTCAACCAATTTGACTATTCCATCACATCCTATTTAATTTATATAAATAACTCATTATATTCTGGATTATTAGTCAATCCATTAAAATCATCTTCTTGGCCCCAGATCATATCTATGATACATCACCTAACCATTTAGAAATCACTATCACACTAATAATTTTTATCTCCATGGTAATTTCAATCATAAAATGAGATCAAAATTAGGTCATGTTATTAATGCATTACCTGACACATGAAAATTCCTTTTATACACTCACAAATATTCCACCAATAGATGAGATTATTTCAAAACATCTCTAATTCACCATCAAGGGAAGAAACCAACCACCTTACCTCTAATTTTTGATCACTTTTACACGTAATGAACATTATTTTAATACCAATCCACTCATTCTAGATTTCCATAAAATTTATTTACAATCAACTTGATCCTATTAGTATTTCCTCAAAACCTTGTAAAAAAGGGGTTAGTAAACCATTATTACTCTTACGTGGAGGCTATTATCAAGGGGGTATTACATCCACAACCTGATCTTCCCATTTGTATCTTATAATGGTTGATATTTTATTAGAATCTATCTCACCACATCTAATATAGATGGTCTTTTCCATGTAAAATTAATTCTGATGGTGTGGTTTAAACTCTACCATAACAAATGAATAGAGTAGAGTGACAATGAAGATGTTATTAAAATCCTAAACATCAATCATTTTATAATCCTAAAACTAATATCCATAGTGAATTATAGATACTTTTATAGATCATAATACATTAGAAACTCTCATATTGGATGATAATCATCATAGTGAATTCCCATATGGAGTCCCCTTGCCTAGAAAATAGGAATAAATTAACTATTTAATTCCCTTTTTAGAATTATACATATTAGTTAATTAACTAAAATTATATTATGGAGAGAATTCCTTGATATCACAAAAATCTATATTATAAACTCTCAAGATTCAACCACACATCCACTGTGCTAATCTAATAAAAAAGATTCCATATGACAAAAATACCCACCTATGGATATTTAAGTGGTTCTAAATTAGTGATATATCTATCAACTTCATATAGAAGTCTATAGGGTCTTAGATATCTAAAAAAAGAGATAAATATTTCAATATACCCATTGAAAAATGGATAAATTTGAGATTCATCACTAAATTAATATTTCATCCCATAAGTAATCAATAGCACTACAAATCAAAACTACTATTTGAATCTACCCAAGTCCTTTGAAATTATTTTTTAGCGCTATTCCATAGTATACCATTTTCATTCTTTATCTCAGCTCCTAATCCCATCGATAGATGTACAATGAAATATCCCAATCTCAGTAATCCAAGACCAATATATTTAAGACAAAATAGTGATCCCAATCTCACCAAAAAATAATGTGTGTGTCAATAAATCCTTTTCTAACCTGGAATATGTAGATTACACACATATTCAATAAAATCACCAATAAAATCACAAAATCATGATATGGATCTATATAAATAATGGAACCAACATTTAGTATGCTATTTCACATACTAAGATCTCTATAATGTTTCATAAATTAGAGTCTTTCCCAGGAATACATCAATGATCACAAACATTGTGAAGTTTTCTATAGTGACTAAATGTTTTAGAGACCCTTATTAAGTCTCATTTTAAAATATCCCAAAAAATACTCATATTTTCTTAACACTAAATTCTATACAATTACTTTGATACCAATATATAATTTCTTGGTATATAATAGTATCTAAACACCCTAAGCCCACTTTTACTAGGCTAGGGGTAACAACCAGTGTTGAGGTATCCACATAGTTAAGGGAGGCATTCCCTCTAAAAATAACCTACCACCTACCATAATACATAAATATACACCTTGATGTGTATAAAATATAAATGGAACAATGGAAGGCATGCACACACACACACATTGTATATAAGGTGAAATGATACAAATGAATCACTAGATAAAACAACACATCTCGAACAGATGTAAGCCTAAACACCAATAACATGAGGGTTTCCATCATAATGAAATATCAACTTCACAAGATCTATATATTATCCATCCAACTCTAGGTTCCATGATTATTAATCATTTTTATTAATTGATTTGTATGGGCTATAAGTGAACAATATAGAAGTTTACACACATAAGTGATCATAACAACACTTAGTCTAGTTTTCCCAAGTATTGAGCCAACCCAAAAACCTCAAGTGTCAGTCAAGAAACATTTTACTCCTTTTTATTATATATTTACTATAGTTAATATAAATAATATATTAATATATTCTAAATAAATTCATTTATATTTAATGAAGTAATAACATTCTTTATGAGAAAAGGCCTAATTTCATGATTTTATAGTTTTTATTAATTTTTTGAATTTAAATGAACATTTAATTACTTTAAAAATGATTTATGTTGTAATTTTAGGCCTTGAGAAAGATTAACTGAGTTTTAAGCATCAACATAAGGAAATTAGGTCCTAGGAGGTCATCTGTGAGACTAAATGGGGTAGAAGAGATATACTTGTGATAAAAATTTATGGGTCTTTATTCATATAAGGTTGAAAAAAATCTCTACAATTTTAATTGTAAAATTATAAAGCCTATGTCATATGAAACCTCTTATGATACATTGAGATTGGTTAACCTAGAAGATATGTGTGATTAACACCACTAGGAGTCACTATGTATGAATAAATGGTCAGATCACCCCCATGTTAGAATCAATTCATGTAGGGATGTGGTTTCATATGAATAAATCACTATATTCCGGTGTATTTTTAGGTGAACCTCCCCATTTATAGTGTTGCATTAGAAAAAATCACCAAATGCTTAAGGTGTATGTGATTAAATCAAGGGGCTATTGACCTCACTTTAGAATAAAATAGCACCCCTCTCACTCATGTAAGGTGAAATCTAGTGACCTAGTACTGTAGTATTATTCACCAGCCCAAACATGTACCCTCATAAGGAAAAGTGAAAGATATAACTAGATATATAAGGTTAATCAATCCAAAAACCCACTTATATGAGATTAATTTATATCTTCAAAGCACTGTTTATGTTGAACTCCAAGAGGAATTTACACATATAAAGTCACCCCATATTACTGATGCGCCCGCCTTACATCTTTTTAAAATCAATTGGTGATTTAAGTCCACATTATTTAATTTAATTAGTGCATGAAATAAAATGAAAATCATTAATTTCCATTCATGAAGTAGTTGACCAGTTCAACATCTGATTCTTCTAGAAGTGGTATAAAACTCGATTGAGGGAATTTATTTCATTGGATGAGTATATTGAAATTTGAAAAATAATCCATCAATTAAACCATTTTACAAGAATCTAGAAGATATGAATATTCTGATCTAGGAACCAAAATACGTAGAGCCCAAAGAATTTGAGAATGATGATGTGTTTAAAGAGGAAATTTCTCCATTGAAGTGGGAATCATCCATATTATTTTTCTTTTATTTTCTTCCTTTGATTTTAACTCTAGTGATTTAATTATAGTCTCTTTTATGGGTGGGGTAAGGAGAACTCCCCCATTCCCTATAAAATGTGATGAACTGAATCCCTTGGTAAGATTCCAACTTGTTAAGTGCCTATGTGAGTTAATAAAAATTAACATGTAAACTATTTTAAGTCATCAAATGCTGTTATTAGAGATAAAATAATGATGATCAATCCATATCAAACTATCCCCTAGATTACTCTCATCTTAGTTACCAAATAAAAAAGATTATTTTATAAATAATAGGATTCTATTATCACTTCCCAATATATATTTTCTATGTGACATTTCACCCTAGATGAACTGATCATGACATGTTAAATAAAATACAAATATCCACCTAGCTCTAATGTGTTGGAGGAAATAAACATTTCTAAATCTGGGACACTATAAAATATAAATATTTAAGGATATAACTATATAATAGAACACTAGAGAAAATACACATATACAGGGATGTAACTGGATATTTGGTTCTTTAAATCCTAGAGTTGTGGATAAGGAGAAGTGATAATATTAGGTGCATCATCATCCAAATCAGTCACAGTGATATTGGAGAAGAAGTGTGTCACCATTCAGGTGAATTAATTCATCATGTTTTTGTGTTTAGTAGGTGAAAAGGGGTATAATCACATCCACATCACTATATCTGTATCCCTAGGGAAATTATAAAGGAGACCACCACAATATCACGCCAAAATTGATATATATCTATAATAATATGAATATTATCTTAGTAAAGATGAGAATATACGGTAATCACCTCAGACTCAGTCAAGGATCCCTTATGAGTCACACCTTAATTCATATATAGCTATATAGAGCTACTACATCATCCTTAATTATTTACACCTTCCAATATCATGGGAAACTAATTATAATTCAATAACGGATAAATTTTAGTCATTGGATTATTCATTTAGACACATCAAAACATGATCAATATCACCTTCCATAATAGAAGTCATGTTCATGATATCATAAGCAACATAAGTAACATCCAATATGTTCCAAAATCAATGGAAAGATACCAAAAACTTGATCATAATGATTACATCACTTTACACATTATGGTCCATATCAGCATTCCACATTTTATTCCCATTAATCATAAAAAACTCATTAAGGACTTCTCATTCTTTCATGGTGGTTCCTCATAATTATGGGAAACAATTCATCATTAATGATTCCATAACTCCTTTTCCTTTAATATATTTCAATATTAGTCATCATTACCAACCCTTAACATTTAAATTATATATCCATATTTATCGGTCATGATAAATGTCATGAATTGATATAAATAAATAAATTTATATCATCTAGACAACTATTATGTGTCCATTCTTAACAATAATTTTAAAGTAATCACTAATACTCTTATAATTTTTTTTCATTAAATAGTAAGATTAAAAAATTAGTAATTTATTTAACTTCATGATAATTTTTTTCTATAATAAAATTATCTCACCTTTAGTACATCATTTACACTATAGAAATTTTCATCCAGACACAATTTGAAATTAATTATTCCATAATTTATTTTATAGTCACGTTATGTATTGTCAATATATTTTATGAATCATTTTTATAAAGATAAATGGTTTCCTATACCTGGTATGAACAGTAAATAACAAGCACTGATTCATCAACGTAATCAAATCACCACCTCCCATGGTTAAGTAACTCATCTATGTGAGTAATTAAATATTTTCACTTAATTTCAAAAAAAACTCATTAAATATTATTATTATCAAACAATAATGGCATTTCACATGGTCATCTCAAGTAAACTTCACATATCAGTTAATGAATTCAAAAACCATTTAGTTCCTTCTACTTGATCTAATAAAAATATATTAATCAAGATAATTGTTCACTAAACCAATTGTTTAATCCGTTATAAATTATTATTATTGTTTAGTGATTATAATTTTTCACATTCAATTAATCAAATTTTAATCAATTAATCTATCAAATAATTTCAAAATATCTGAAACTTGGTTTCATTAGGCCTGGGATGTGGAGGGGATTCAAACACAACTTTCAAAATCTAAATTGGAGTCCTCAAATTACCTCACATGAAAAATGAACTCTAGACCAGTTATGGTGTTCTTATTCACATGTTCCACCCTTACATGCCTTCACATGTGCCCTCAACTACAAAACTTTATGTTCCACTCTTGACTGGATGATCATTAGATAAGATAGTCCTTGTCATGCCTCATCACATGATCTGTATGGACCCCCTAAATCCACCGACAACTGTATGATCAATTTATTTTAAGTTAAATTATATATAATATCATGGATCCACCTTAACACTATATTTATTCAATCTTAATGATCATATGGCCAATGTTAATCTATGTTTCCGGTATCACTTCTAGATAAGGATAAAGGGATACAATCGACATCATCTGATCATTTTATTAAAAGGATAAGTGAGATCCAATCCAAACCTTTTACTCTCAAACATTACTCCTCAATATAGGGATGAAATCTTCCATTTTTGGTTTTTATATGGAAAATTATATGACCCTAGTCTTACCGTCATTCCCCTCATCAGCACAATAGTCCCCCGTCATCTGGGGATGCTTCAAGAGAGGTAATGTCTTTGGATATTCACCAAATTTTAAAAGTAGGTCCCAATAATAATAGAGATCCTAAAAAAATAAAAATTATTAAATAAATAAATCACTAAGTTCATCAAAATCTATATAGAATAATAAAACATAATAAAATTCTCTCTAATATAACTTTCCAACTCTATATTTGACTAAATTTATTCACAAGGCATTGGATGTGTATCATTAAGATCATTATAGTTTTAAGTCACAGGCCTCATGAATCATCCATATATTAAAATTATTAATAAATTCTTAAAAATAACACTAAAAAAAATCTCTATAATTTCATGAAATCTATATATTGGATTTTAGTGATTCCATGGGTATTGGAATCCATCTACCATTAAGAATAAACATCTATAAGATTTAGTATAATTTAAATATAAGATACTATAATTAAAGAGATAAATTTTTGATTTTAAAAGACCTATCTAATATTTATCATAATACATGAGTCATATTTGAAAAAATAAAATATAATTAGGCATTTTAAGACACAAAACAAACATAATTGATTTTAACAGCCACATTCGATAAATAAGAAATGAATCAAGATATGACAAACCATATCTTTATTTCAATTTATTTGATGATTTATTACATATTGATACACTTAATAAAACCTAATAATATTGTAAGGACTAGTTTCTTTGGGTAATTAGGTATATATCATAACAACATTAAAAAGAAATACAATGACTTACACAAAAACTCCATAACATGCCCTTAATTTCTCTTGTTAATCTAAAACTGCATGAGATAACCTGGGGATGTATGTACGAAAGGGGTGATCAATAAATCCTATTAAGGGAATAAAAAATTCATATCATTAGATAAATAAGTACATGTGATCCAATAGTCACATAAAGATATCATGATATGGGTGAGAATTATAATCTTGAACAATGAGGCATGATATAACATGATAACATAAAGGAAACATAGAAATGTGGAAGCAATTTAAAAAATGAAACCATAAACATAATTAATGGAAAAACACCAAGAAAAAATAACATATTCTAATTAGTATAACCACCCATGCACCATATATCGAATATCATGAGACAAAAAAATTACCTAGTACATTGGAAGACTATATAATTCAGGCCCACCCATCACTTTCATACTATGTACATGAATAAATATTCCCTAAAGATCATATAAAAATAAAGATTTATATAATAAAATTTCACTCCAAAATTGAGGACTTTGTGTTTTAATTCCCCAATCAATTAATTATAGGTAAATCTAGGTGAATCTTCAAGTGGAAATGAGAACAGTTATTCACTATACAAATGTTTGGCATGAAAAATCATAAGATAATTTTGGTAGTAAAAAATGGATACATGAAGGTTCATGTAAGGGTTAAATGAGAGGTAATGAGGTATTTAATAACTTTTAAATCATAATAACAATAATAAGGATGTTTAAAAATATTTTCAAACATGAAAAATTGGAAATGAAAAGGCATTATACAAATAGGGCTCTTGAATAAATAGGAGAAAAGAGGATCCCTTTCCTTGAGTTGGCACTTCTATAAGATTAGGAAGAACTTATTAATAGATTGGGTGAACCTTGTGACGGATATAGAGAATGAAGGAATAGTAAATTGATGCTTTAGGGGTTTTGAGTGAAGTAGGAATGGGAGGCTGGGTGGATTTTTATAGTAAGAGAGAGGTGAATTCTTTATTAATTTTCAAATGTTGGTTTTGGACTCTATATTATAAAGTAATAAAAATCCCAAAAATTCACACAGTTTTCCCCTAGTTTCATCCAAATAAGAGTTTTTTTAATTATTTTATAAGTCTATGAATATATTTTATTAAAATAATACCCTTGGTGATGTGAAATTGAGTCATGTCTATAAATAATTTTTTTAAAAATCTTAAAATACAATATAGATTTTTTAGGATTCTTTAAGGGTTTATAAAATTCATAAAATAACCTAAAAGGAATTATTTTAAATGGAAATCATAATTTTGATCATGGATACTCTTTATAGTATTTTTTACATCACTTTGAGGCTTTTATAATGTCGTAATTCTCATCGTATATTTATATCGTATTTAATTTGGGCTAAAAAGTTTTACTATCTCTAAATATTTTGAAAAAACCACCTTTTTATAATTTCAACATGATGATTTCAAAAAAAATATTTATTTTTTCTAAATAATTCTCTAATTATGAGAATTTACACTTTTAAATAAAAAATACACACTTATTGAAAAATAATGGTTTCTTGACTATAATAGTTTTATGAACCTTATTAAAATTGGATTTGACCTCATAAAATTATATTATCATTTATATATAATAAATATTTCTAATAATAATATTTTTATTAAGATATCATTTTTTTTAAAAATTCTTGAATTCATTAAAATTGGGTGGATATATTTTCCAAAAATACAATTTTTGTTTCATCGTGTAAAAATAAATTTTTTATCAAAATTTTTATTTAATGATTATAATGAAGTAAAAGATAAATATAATCATTATTTTATTAAAAACAAAAATATTAAAATTCATAAAATTGCAGTCTAGATATATATCCCTTTATTACATTAGTGAATACCCCAAGGGTATGGTGTGTGATGGTAATATTTTCATGGAGTTGTTTGATGAACATAATTTCAGTAGTGATCTCGGTGAGCTTAAACTTCTCTGGTAAACATTTTCACTCATGATTTAGTTTTTGAGTCTTGGATTCTTCTTGGTCTATAGAAAATCCCAAAGATGTTATCTCCCTCAAAAGCTCTAATATATGAGCTTCATAGGGTATGATCCTACCGGTCGAGGCCATCCCTTCATTTTTTTGTATCAAATGGACTTTTTCATAACACTTAATATACTAATCTAAATGGTCACTATAAAACAACTTTATTATCACTGGTTATGATTCTTAATGGTCTTTTGAATCCAATATAACGGTCCAAAACACCAAATTTGTGCATTTATTTTTTATAATTTCGTTTCTTAGTAAGGAATTCACTTATTTAAAAAGGGAATTTAATTTATAAAACATCATATTTTTTACATTCTTCCCCCTTTAGAAATTTTACCCTTAAAATTTTTCATTTCAAATATTAATATGGATGAGGGTATTTTTGGTTTATTACCTCTTCTAGTTCCCATGTTGCTTCCTCAAACTTGTGGTTCTACCCTAAGAATTTGACCAGGTGAGTTGTCTTGTTTTATATAACTCTATATCTATGATCTAAGATATTCATCAACTTATCCTCATACGAAGGATCATTATCCAATGGTACTACCTCTATATTTAGTACAAGTGATGGGTCTAGTATGCACTTCCTCAAGAGGGATAAATGGAACACATCATATACTTGAGATAGGTTAGGTGGGAGTAATAGTTGATAAGACACCACTCTGATGTGATTAAAGATATCAAAGGGGATGATGTATCTTGGAATAAGATTTACCTTTTCCCCAAACCTCATGATTTACTTCCATAGGGATATACATGTAAAACTTTATATATGACCTCAAACAACTGGATTTGTCCACAATTGTCTAAATTGAATTTCTCTTGACTTTGTATGGATTTCATATGACGTTGAATGGTTTGAACCTTCTCTTCCATTTATTGGATGAGATAATTTCCCATAATCTTCTGATCTCAAACTTCAACCCAACATGTCATATTCTAAAACCTCTTCCCATACAGATCCTCATAAGTTCCATTTGAATGATATAATGGAAACTATTGTTATATGATAACTCTACTAGGGGAAGGGTATATTACCAACATCCAAGTAAATCTATTTAACATAATCTCATCATATTCTCTAGACTTTGAATGGTTATTTAATACTTACTATCTGTACGAGGCTGATAAGTAGTGTCGAATCTTAGTTATGTATCCAACACTAGCTGAAGGATTCTCTAAAACCTCGAGGAAAACCTTATATATCGATAAGATAAAATAGAGAGTGTAACTCCATGTAGTCTTACCACTTACCTAATATATATATTAGAGGTTTGGTCAAGAGATAAATATTCCTTGATAGAAATGAAATGTGATGACTTTTTAAAGAGATAAACTACCAACCAGATGGTGTTGTTACATTTAGGTATCCTGGGGAGTCCTATGATGAAATCCATGGTTATTCCTTTATGATTTATGCTCTTAGATGGAGGTATCATTTTATGGTGTTGGTCGATGGTGGTGAGAATATGAGGCAATAGAGATGGCATGATGTTGATGATGGTCTTTGATGCTCTGGTGGGATTTTTAAGTAGCAACGAAGAATGTGGTGGTGGATCGGATTCAAAGATGGTATTTGGTGCTGGTGGAGAATACTGAAGAAGTGGAAAATAGTGATGAATAATTATGATGATATTGAATATTATGGAATGATATGATGGAGGTTTCAATGGCGATAGTATAAGGTTAGAGTTGAGATGATTAGGGTGCTATCTCAGGTAGTGGATTTCTTTGATAGTGACGCTGATGGATGGTGGTAGGCAGTGACGGGGTGTGTAAATCAGTTCAGAACATTGGTGTTGATTTATTCTTGAATTTTGAAATTTGAAATTTGGAAATTTTGTGTGTGAGATTCCTTTGGATTTTGTAGTCGGTGGGATATGACTTACTTGTTGGATTAGTATTTGGGGAATTTGTGTTGGGTTCATAGTTTCCTTTAAAAGTGTCATTTAAAATAAAAAAATAATATGGATTGTGGCCTAGATGAATATAGAATGATAAGATATGTGAATTAACTATAAGTTTCTTCTTCAATTCTAGTTCTTATGGGACACCTATCCGGGTTCCAAACCATATAAATTCATCTTTAGAAAAGTTGAACTCCAGAGTATTCACTACCGTTCTTTGTAGAACCTCATCATCCTTCTATGCCTCCATGATCCTCTCAATAATGGATGGTTGAGAAGTTTTTTTTTGAGAAATTGAAGGTGAATATAATTTTATTATTCATATATCCATCCTTTTAATGTCTAAGAATATTGGATTCATTATAATCCTTATCATGGATAGAGTTGTGGTGTCCTTTCTATTCAGTGCATCTACTTGTTTTTTTTTCTTTCCTAGGATAGTAATTGACATAATATTTATAATACTTGATTAAATTTAACCACCTTTATTGGTGCATATTTATCCCCTTTTTTGTGAATATATACTTCAGGATTTTATGGTCTATATATATATATCAAACTTCTCTCTATAGATATAATTTAGTCAAATATTCAATGTAGATATCACTGTTTCCAATTATAGATAATGTGTGGGTCTTTAATTTTCAGGAGACATTGGCTATCACTTTTTCATCTTGTATGAGTACACAACCCAATCCATTTTTTGGACTCATTATTATAGATAAAAAATAATTCCCCACTGGTGGGTAATGTGAGAGTAATTGCAGTGATTAGCCTCTTCATTATCTTTTTAAAGCATTCTTATCATTCATTATTACAGAAAAACATGAATTCATTATGAGTAAGATTAGTTAGTGGGCTTGAAAACCAGGTGAAGTTTCTCAAAAACTTATGATAGCACCCATTTAATCCAAGGAATCTACTAGTTTCTATCACAAATATTAGTCTTTCCCATCCCACAATTGCCTTAGTTTTTGAAGGATCCACAAATATCCCTTTTCTATTGATAACATTACTTATTAAGGTTACTCTCTCCATTCAAAACTCAAATTTACTGTTATTTAAAAATAAATTTTCGATTCAAAAATTCATTAGGCTATAATTTAAATGCACCTCATGTTCCTCATTTCTTTTAGATTAGATAATAATATCATCTATAAATAATACAAAAAATTTATCAAGGTAATCCTTAAATACAATATTAATAAATTACATGAATATTTATACAGCATTAGTGATTCCAAATAGCATTAATGTGAAATCATAGTGCCCAAAACTTTTATGGAAATCATTCTTGGCGATATCCACCTTATTCCCCATTACTTGATAATATCCCAACCAAAGATCCACCTTAAAAAAGTATAGTGCTCCATATAGATGATCAAACAAGTCATTAATCTATGGTAGATGATGATTTTTCTTTATCATGATCTTTTTGAGTTCATGATAATTAATGAAGAGGCGCATTGTCACATCCTTCTTGATGAAGAGGATCGGTGCACCCCATGGTGATTCATTTCCCTGTATAAACCCTTTATCCAGATTCTCTTATAGTTTTTTATTCAGATACTTAATTTCAGCAATAACCATTATATATAGAGTCTTGGATATCAAAAAATATCCAAGTATGAGCTTGATTGAGAACTCAACCTCAAAAATTGGAGGAAGACGAGACAATTATTTAGGAAACACATCAAGAAATTCCCTTATAATGGGCATATTATCAAGTTTTATCTTATCTTTAGTCTCAATTATTTGAGCTAGATACACTTGATCTCAAGAAAATAATATCCATGCTCGAGATATTATTTTCAAATAATATTTATCCTCCTCCCTGAACTTGTATAGAATCAAAGGGTGATTTGTGATACTAAGGGTGATTTCTTTATCTCGGGAATTTATGTTGGATCTAAATAAGGAAATTAAATACATACTCATAATTTCATCAAATTTCACTAAGCAGAATATAAAAGTTTTTTCAAGGAAATTAATCCTACAAATTTTTATTTGGGATTATTTATATGCTTGGGATGGGATAATAGACCCATTTTACATCTTCATAGATAAATTTACCACCTTATTTTGAAGTAGTGTTGGAATAGTTATACTAAACTTGCATGATATGAAAGAATTCATTGAATCAGAATAAAATAAAAAATTCAATATCCTTTAATTAATAACTAGCATACCTATAACTACTTAATTGTTGGGATTCACCTCGGTATTTATGATGAAATACACTTAGCCTTTATCTAAGGGACTTGTAGGTTGTTTTCATCAGTTATCATATAAATCCCTTGGCTTAAGGAATTGATTCACATATTTCCCCTATTACATGAAGTTGAAACATTATATGATAGTATTGGGGTTTACTGGAGCATTCCATTCTAGCACACGAATCATTTGTTTGTTCCCTTCAATAAATTTTTAGGATTCTTCTTCCCACACTTCTGACAAGTTGAATGATGTATTTTCTCACCCCAATGAGATTCATCCATTACACTACTAGAATTAAAATCCATTATCTACTTTTTATCTCCAATACCAAGAGATACTTGAGATTGACCAATCACCATTTTGACTTTGAGGTCACATTAAACAATTTACTTATAGCTATCAAAGTCTCAAATTTCAACACTTTTTATTGATATGTATTTTCCCAAAAAAGAAGCAGAAAACTTTACCTTTAGGGATAATGAAAAATCTAGAGGCATATCATGTTAGTGTTGTAAAGAGTGCCTCATACGCCCTAATGAATTCATCATCCTTTTTCTTGATGCTTAATAAATTACTCTACATTTGATCATGGAGGGTGTGAGAAAAGTGTTTGTTGAATTTTTTTACTGAATTTCTTACACTCCATAACTTCTATATGCTCCTTGGGATTCACATTTTTGATGAAATTCCACCATTTATTAGCTTATACATCCATATGATAAATATACATCATTATATTCTCTTACTCAAATCACTGAAGGATGTAAAAGATCTTCTCAATGGATTTGATCCATTGCTCCATGATTAAGGGGTCAAGAGATCCATTTAATGTTGGTCTTGATTGTAACTTGCTCTTTCTTAGGGGGATTTAATAATTACTCATGATTTGGATTTCAATTAAAAACTTTAGTAAATTGAGAGATTATATTCCCAAATTTTGTTATTCCAACTCCCACTAAGTTGGGAATATCATTTGGTAGGTCATCACATTTCCCCTCACATTGGTTTTTGTCTTAGTTAATCTTATTTTTGACTATTGGCTTGAAATAAAGGGAAAATTAGGGGTGAGAATTTTTTAACTATTAAATAAAAAAATGTAAAATCATGAATGTTAAAGGTATAACTCTTAAATGATATATATTTGTTGACCTATGAATTTATAGGTTTCAATCTATGTTATCCAGGATCTATTTCCTAACATAAAACCTTATAGGCATTTTTGTTCCCTTAATAATGGTTAGTAAGGAGCTTGTGAATTTATTAAATCATATACACTATGATTTTAAATTTATGTGTATTTCAAGGAAAATTTTCATAAACCTTTTTATGAATGAGTCGAGCTCAAAGAAACCTTTTTGGGGTTATTACCCTTAAGTAAAATTGTTCCAGAGAAACATCAACTTATAGTATCCAGACATAGATAAATTTTGTTGGAAAATACTTACTCAATACTTTACCAAATTTAAGGGTTTTTTTCTTTATTTATTTTAATGCTTAATTATTTCAATAGGGTTCTCTAATCCTAATCCCAAAAAATAACTAGACTTTTCTCTGATATCAACTAGGATAACCCATATTTTATTTCACCTTAATTACTGTTTTATTACATAAATATACACTTAATACAACCCCAAAAGATTGTGAGGCATGGTGTATTTGGGTAATTAGGTACATATACAAACAACTTGAAAAATAAATACAATGACATAAACTAAAACTCTATAACATTCCCTCAATTTACATTGATATTCTAAAACTGCATGGGATAACATGGGGATGTACATAAGAAATAGGTGATCTATAAATACCTATAAGGGAATAACCTAATAATAGAATAAGTTAAAGTAGTAAATGTGATCCAATAGGCACATCAAGGTAAAATAAAATGGGTGAGAATCATAATATCAAACAATGAGGCATGATATAACATAATAACATTAAGGAAACATAATAATGTGGAAACAACATAAAACAAGAAATCATAAAGATATGTTAGGGATAACCACCAAGAAAACATAACATTGTGTGATTAGAATAACATACCATTAAATATACATTTAATATAATCACATAAAAACACTACCCAATTCATTGGAGGGATATATAATTCTTGACCCACCCTTAACATTCATATCATGAACATGGATAAGTGTGCCACATAGATCTTACACCATATGGATGTATTTCATCAATTTTGATACTAAGATTATGTATTTTGGGTTATATACATAGAATTAAAATATCAATAAAGTATAGTAATATATTTTTGAATACCATCAAGTGGAAATAGGGATGGGTATTCACTATACAAATGCTTTGAATGGAAAATCATAGGATAATTTAGACAACATAATGGGGGTACATAAACATTCATAGAAGAGTTAAATGAGGTTTAAAGGTTTATATAATCACTTATAAATTATAAGGATAGTAGCATGGATGCGTAAAAAAATTTCTCAATATAAAAATTTGAAAAAACATATAATCCAATGAAGGTTCTTGAATAAAGAAGGGAAGGAGATGATCCATTACCATGTGAGGCCTCTTAAAAAAGACTAAGAGGATCTTAATAAAATCTTGAGGGAACCTTGGGAGGGATATAGAGAGGTAATATAAGAGTAAATTAATGTTCCAAGGGTTTTTTGTGAAGATAAATTGGAGGTTGGGTGGGTTTATATAGCTAAAGAGAGGGGAATTATTTATTAATTTCCACACTCTGGTTTTGGACTCTATATGATAAAGTATTGAAAAAAAAACCTTACCATGGTTTTTCCCCATGTTTTAATAAAAATAAGAGTTTTTTCATTATTTTAGAAGTTCTAGAATATAAATCACTAAAATATTTCCCTTGGTGATGTGTAAATGAGTCATGTATATAAAGAATTGATTTTAAAACCTCAAAATATGATATAAGTTTTGGACAATTCATTAAGGGTTTATAAAAATAACATAATTTTAAAATGTAATCATAATTTTATTCACGGATACTCTTTATAGTCTTTATTACATCACTTTTTGAATTTTATTATGTCATAATACACACATTATATTTATACTGTATTTAATTTTGACCAAAAAATTTGACCATCTCAAAAAACTATCAAAAAAATCGCAATTGAATAATTTTGACATGATTATTTAAACAATAATATTTATATTATCCAAATAATTATCTATGTATCACAATTTACACTTTAAAATAAAAAGTCCGCATTTATATAAAATTTATGGTTTTTTGAAAATAATTGTTTTAGGACCCTAATATTTTTTTAGCTTCATAAAATTATATTATCATTAAAATTTAATATATATTATTTCATAATAATATTTTATTAGAATATCATTTATTTTACAAAACTCTGGAATTCATTAAAATATAGTGTATATATTTCTCTAAAATAAAATTTGTGTTTCTTTGTATTAACATAGAATTTTTATCAAACTTATTTTTTAATCATTATAAAGTAATAAAATTTTAATATAATCATTAGTTTATTAAAAATAAAAAATAAAAAATCATATTGTTTGGGTCTTGATATATATTAACTTATTACAATAGATAATTCCCTATGTGTAAGGTGTGTGATGGTGGTATTTTCCTGAGGGATTTCGAAGAATATAGTTTGAGACATAATCTTGATGAGATTGAACATTTTTCATAAATAGTTTCACTCATGATTCAATTGTTAAATATCAGCTTGGACCTTATTAAGGAAAAATCACAGTGATTCTATATCCCTCGAAATCTCCAATAAATGCTCTTCATAATGTATGATCCTTCCCTTCATGGCCATCACGTACTTTGTTTGTGTCAAATGGACTTTATCTTAACCCTTAATATATTAAACTTAAAGGTCACTATACATTGACTATATTATCAACAACTATGATGCTTGATAGCATTTTAAATGTAATATTCCATATAACTATCCAAAATAACCAAATTAGTGAATGTGTTTTTTACAATTTTATTTCTTAGTAAGGAATGCACTTATTTAAGAAGGTAATTTCATTTATAAAACTTTGGGTTATTACACAAGAAGAGAGAATTTTGGGTATATAAATGATGTGTTAGATTAAAGAACCATACGTCTTACATGGTGATCTAATGTTTTTTGTCCAAGATCCCTCCTCTAGTGGGATACCTCTAGGACCATCCTCATATAAACCAGATCCTCTAATCATTATCTACGAAATATTAATACATTGAAGTGGATCTTTGCTAAACCATTTAATAAGAATATATTTTATTTTTATTTAATCACTAAAAATGCTTTCCACTAATAGCCTAACCTCTAAATATCACCCATAAATTAATAAAATACCATATTATAGGAAATACCCCATTTTATAATTAGTGGAGAGTCCCATTTCTTGATCCAATATTCCATTAGGTTTGAATTTAATATTTTATCATTTTTGAGAAAAAATTAATATTTATTCATAAAACTTTCCATGATGATCAATCGAGCTAATAAATAACTTAATGTAACCCAGATGAGTACTACTAAATGAATTGGAATTGAAATAGGTTTTAAATTCCAGAAACAGAAAAATTCACCATGAGGTAAAACCTCGTACTACTATATAACCCCAAGAGTGAACAAATGCATTTAAAAAACTTTGTTTAAATGTCCTTTTCATGATATTTGTAACAATATCTTGAGTTTATGTATACTATAATTTCTCCATAACTTGTCCATATTTATTATTTATAAATCAATACACTATATTAATGTGATTTATCCTTAAATTATGTACTAAATTTTTAATAATATTTATAGCATTAGAGTTGCAACATTTAATTAAAATAGGGGAACACTCCACAATAAAAATATCTTCAAGTTGGTTTATTATCTATAAATTTTTTATTAAATCTTGATTGAAGAAAGTAAATTCACCTTCTTCAAGTACTCAATGATATGAAATATTTTATCTTTATTATCCAAGAAAAAAATAAATATCCAAGTGAGAATGAAACACCGTATTATGACTTCTTATCATCTACTGAACTATCCCAATCAACATCTATAAACACAAATAAACCCATTTGTATTTCTATTTTATATAATAATATAAAACTCGCCAACCCTTTGAAATATTGAAGTATGATTATCTCTACCAGCTTTTATATTTCTTCAGGATTACTTTAATACCTTTATTCTTGACATGTTACAAACAAAATGTTTGTTCTTATTTCTGTTGATTATAATAGGCTTCTAATGATTTTCCTATACACCACAATGTCAGACATCTTTCCATCATCATCCTTTTACAACATCATCCATATATCAACCAACGATTTTTGTTTTAGAGTTTATTTCCTACATACGAATTTTCTTAGAAATTATGAAGAATATGCGAATTCTGATAATAATGTCCCATGATCTCCTTGTATAACATATTATCCAAGTAAAAATTTCAATTCACCAATCATATAAATTTCATATTTTCTCTCCCTAAATTCAAAAAATTTATTATATTAAACTTTATTTAAACCTATAAATATTATTTCACTCAAATAAATCTTTACCATCATCCTTTTACCATACTCTATCAGGAAACATAGATTATAAGAAATCAATCTGACTATTTTTTGTGTACTTTTTCTTCAATAATTCCTTTAATTTTTCTAGTCTCGATGATGTTCTTATTTTTCAAAATAAAAACAATATCCCATGTTTTTTCTAAATATAATTATATTATTTATTCACAGACATTATAAAATTCTCATCTTAACCCACCTTATAAAAATTAACAGGTTCTACCTATGATAATAATATTATTTACTATTGATTATTCATCCAATGAGTTTAGAGAAAAATTATTTAGTTACTAATAATATTTTTTTCATCATTATATAAACTACTCTTTGACATTTTTATTATTTATAATAATTATCTAGACTCATAATTATTGATTATTTCATTTGAATCACCACTAGGATCCATTGACCCATGATATTATGAACTCTAAAACAATTTCTTTATAATTTATTGATCATTTTATAAAAAAAAAATTTACATTTTATATGATGAATACATATTATATTTTAATTATATTCCCAATTTTTTTTGAAACATTTAAATGATTTTATCTTCTAAAATTTTCTTTAAAAATTACTTTATCCCCTTGATATTCTAAAATATTGCGGCTTTTATCCTTATCAATTAAAAAACATTAACTCTTTAATATTTTAATGTTTTTCAATCTCATCTTTTTATCATGACATATCTCATATAGGGTATTTTTCTCACCCAAACATAAAAAGGACCTTTATATATTATAGATTAATTTTAAGATTTCTTCCTTTCAAAACATATTTGGTTGGTATTTCATAGTAAAAATCAACCCAATTATGCTATTGATTATCTGGTTCCTTTTCTCTGTGAAATCATTTTATTGATGAGTTCCCATGAATAAAACTTGATATATTAAGTTATAATCACTTTGTATGTGGATTAAATTGATGTGGGGGTGAATCAATGTTATGAATATTTTAAAATTAAAACATATCCCTTATTTACCTCCATGCCTATTTGGTGAATGGATATATAACTATTCTTTTATCTACTCACCTTCACCTTGAATTCATAAAATGATAAGTAATAAAGAAAAAATAATTCACACTAGGATTTGTTAATGGGGTTAACCTCCAATGTGGATGAATTCATAATTGGTGCATGGTGGTTGTTATCCCACATGCACATAGATCCCATTTTTTTATCATTAATTAACTTGGTTAAGGGTATGACCTTGTAACTTTAAAAATTATAGCACCAAATAGACTATCATATAAGAAACAAGTTTATGTTTTCAAAATTTTTCACTGACCAATCCTACGTCTATAACTGTAGGATTTATCTTGATCCTCTTGAAGATATATTTTCAATTTAGCTCAAGTCCATTATGTATACTTCAGTTGATGTGATATTCACCCTTAAAAGAAACCCTTAATCGTATATCTATTTTGCACTATTTTTCTGAAGATTTTTCTGACATTTTATCAATTGTTGTAATCAAAAAACAGGTTGCCTCAATAATTTAGACCATGTGATATAAGGATACCATAGGATAGCTATATCACATTATTCTTATTCATTATATAGGGTCTTCAATAATATGGTGAATAATATAATATCTCTTTTCTTATTCTATTTATCTTTCTCTTTAATGTGAAAGAACAACCGAACAATGATTATAGTGCTAGAACTATCCCATGGAATTATTATTCTTCAACAAATAAGAATAAATTCTTTAAAATATTGTTGGATATATTCTATATTCAACTTAAAGGATCTACTGAGTCACATCATGTTGGCACACTGCTCTCAATATCTTTCCAATGATGGAGATAATATATCAGAGTAATGCAGTTCTAGGATATGCACTTTATCATTTTTAGATACTCAAGATATTCAGTAGAATAATATATCATATTCTTCTCTCTCTCTATCTCCTCTATATTTCATTCACTTCTTATTATTCACCATTTTATCTTCTTAAAATCACAAAAAAATTTATTTATATATTGTAATATAGAAAATATTCATCAATTCACTACATGATCTCCTTCTAAAATGTTCTTAAATTCTCACTTGGGGATTATCTCCATAACATCCCATTAAAAACTAATTATTCTAAATTTATTTAATTATCCACAAATATCACATCATCATTAATTAAAATTCAAATAGAAACATATAGAGAAATTCATGGTACAAAATTTCCTTAACGACTTGAATGGACCCCCACTTCTCTGTTGATATCATGGGTATGTTATGGATCACCTATAATAGTGTGATTTCTTTATTTAACAAAAACCAATGTAAAGATAACTTTTATAGCTTATCAACATGGTGTAAATATTTCCCATGAAATCCACTCTATCAAACATCACAATGTGACTATATTCTAATGGAATGATCACATCTTAAATTCTATTACCAACATTAACTGGTATTTCATCCTTATTCTACTTCATAGTGATATCTTCTTCTTCATGGCATAGAAACTCAATTATTATAATTTATATTTCACTAAAACCTTTGAATTTATTCTGGGATTAATCATTGAAGAATCAGGATATTTAGTCTTTAAATAATAACACACCATCTTCCATATTAACTTTAAAAGATATATTCCACAAAACATTCATCTCAAATTTCATTAACTGAAAGGCTCTTATGTATCTAAAAACCTTTAAATAAGAGTAATTTTCTTTTATAAATCACTATGAGTCTCTTACTTTTCAAAATATTCAGTCATCAACTCTTACATAAGAAAATATGACTCTTATACATCTTAGTGTTGTCCGATATTTTTCTAAATTTCAGTGCAGTGAGAAATTCTTAAAGAATAAATGACTCTTATGTATCTCTGTATGATCCATGACCTTTTAAAATTATGATATTTCAATCATTGAATTATCTTTATGCATGAATTATGATAACTCTTATATATTGAGAAAATTAATTTTATATATTACAGTGTGGATATTCCCTTTTCCGATTATCTTATATTATCTAATAGGTACTATTATATATTATAAAATTGACCATTATATATTATATGACCTTTATAATTGTTTATCTATTAAAAGTAAATAAATCTTACAAATTTTTAGATAAGTATTATGCATTCAAGTTGATTTATGATTTTTCTAGATCTTAGCCTACACGATCTTGAAAACATTTACACATCAGAGTGTAACTCGAGGATTAAGAAATTTATCCAAAATATATTTTATATTTTCCTTTATGTATTAATGTAGATTCCTGAAGTGCACTGTGTGGCATTTGTTGTCAATGAGGAATGTTGTTGTCAAGGAATGAATGGATGGATGTCAGAGAGTTTCAATATGTGAATGACAAAGGATGTGATGGTGATGGTGATGAAGGAGAATGGCCATGGTACTAAGATGCATGTCACTTAGGAGATTCACTAAGTGACATAGGAGATGTGGTTGAAACATTCTCCATGGATATCAGACGATTGTTGAGCTGTTCTTTAAAGTTCAAAGAACTTGTATCAAGATGATACAAAGTCACAACATGATTAGAAGACCATTCATTGTAGTGACAATGCATGAGGAGTTGAAAGTGATCCATCCACACTCTCTAAGTGGATGATGTGGATTAATGAAGTCCATGTACTATTTCTTAGTGCATGTGAATCAGAAGAAGATCCAATTGATCTCTGATTAGATCAATGAAGAATGTTGCAGAACATGTGTGATTTATGAGATTCAGTTGAAGAAGTCCCTCCTAAGTATTGAACACATATGGAAGAGGAGATGAAGAATATTAAGAAGAAACCTTGGGAATTCCATATCCTAAGTAGAGATCATATGAGAGGAGAAATGATGGAATTATTAAGAAGAAGAAGGAAGATGGCTTAGAGAAGTGGCACTTGGCAATTGACATGTTTTATATGGAGGAGAACTTTGTTTTTAACAAAGTCTTAATATTTGCCTTAGCCAAAAATTTGGCCAGCCAAGGACACCTTAAGGGTTCAACCCCAAGGCACATGTGGGCCTAAGGCGCCACGCCCAAGGGGGAACCCGTGGGGCGAGCCCAAGGCGGCAGAAGCAGGGGCCGCACACCCGAGTGTGCATAGTGGGCGCTAGGAGCGCGCCCGCAGAGGCGAGAGCGGGCGCAGAGCGCGCCCACAGGGAGAACACGGTGTGGGGCGACACCGTGGAGGGAGAGGATTCAACTGAGTGGCTGTAGGCAACGCTTGGTTGATAAAGCACGAGAAAACCGCGAGAGGATTCGATGTGGGATGCGGAATTTTTCCGCGGGAGCGATCCTGGCCGCACGATCGATCAAGCGCCAGATCTCGGCCGCACATCTGATCCGCTGCGAGGCGATCTGATCCAGGTCGTCCGAGGTTATTTGATCGCCCGATCCGACGGCTCTCGGCTCGTCTCCTTCATTGAGCATAACCGAGGATTCCCCGAAGCCACCCACGAGCCACCGACGAACCAGAGGCCATCCGACCACCGTATTTCGAGTTCCCGGCCACCATTGCCGAAGCCGAAGGCTCCATTGAGCTCATCTCTCCACACCGAACATGACCATGCATAAAAAGTGGTGTGCATGCAATATACAGAAGATTTCGGTTGAGGCCGAGGCAAGAGAAGCTGCCGAGGCCACGTAGGGTATATGATTTGCATGGGTTGATCTTTAACAAAGGCCGTGCATGCGTTTGTAGTCGCATGCACGTGAAGAAGAGAAAATAAAAGAAGCCGCGTAAAACAGCGAAGGAAAATAAAGATTTGGAATATTTTAAAGAACCAAAAACTTCGGGATTTTGAAGTTAAATCACGCGGAGGATTTGAAGCCCTCCTCGCCTATAAAAAGAAGACCCGAGGCACTGGAGATGCTTGCTGATGAACTTGAAAGAAGCCCCGTGAGTGCTCTGCCTCGCGAAGATTTTGAAGCCCCGCACAAGTTTACTTTTGCGGCTGGAGTCCCTTGCGTGCAACACCTTTGCGCGACAAGAAGAAGGGTAACCTGCGCGCTAATTCTTTGCGCGACAGGAAGGAGGATTGGGCTGCGCGGTAGGACCTTGCGCGCTCCCTCTGTGCACCGCGCCCCCTGCGCGGTAGTGTTGAAAAGTTTGGCCGCAACCCTTGCGCGCCTGCACACAAGTGGAGTTCGGGTTGTGTTTTACACACATTGTGTGTGTGTGCCAAAGAAGGCCGAGGCCTTGCCTCGTGTGTGTGCCAAGTGGAGAAGAGGACCCGAGGCTTGCATTCCTTGTGTGTGCACCAAGTGAAGACACATTTTGTGTGTGAAAAATTGAAGAACAACCTACGGGTTAAGGGTGTGCAACAAGAAGAGGGAAGAGGCCAAAGTCAAGTGTGTGCAAAACAAATAACAATTTATGTGTACACGAAACAAGAAGTGGGCCGAACCTATGTGTGTGCACTAAGTGGTGTGAACACACTTAGAAGCAGAAGAGGACTCACACAACGTATAACACACATTTATGTGTGTAATCAAAAGGAATTAAACATGTGAAGGAAAAGAAGGAAGAAGGTGTGTGTGCTAAAAGTATTTACACCCATTGTGGGTTTATCACACCAAGGAGAAAAAGGGGAGTGCATGCATGCATGCATGCACGTGCACACGTGAACAAGATAAATCAGGTTGTGTGCATTTTAGTTGACCAAGAATAGAGGTTCTTGAAGAATTTGAGAATGCCATGCTATCAGTGCATGAAGATGAAGAGTTGCCATGCACTCAGTGCATGATGTTGAAGTGAAGTGAGACTGGACCAGACTGAAGTTAAAGATATCAGTTGTCTGAGTATTCAGTAGTTGAAGAGAGAAGCCAGGTCATCCTTAGAAGATGGAGATAAATCCTGAGCAAGACGAGAAGACCTGATCATCACAAGTGATCAGAGGTACAAAGCAAGGCCAGTAGTCTTTATCCCAGACTGCTGAAGATACTTGAAGAAGCTTAAAGTGAAGAAGAGCTACTTGTGTGACTCGAGGATCCAAGAGAAGACCCTGTGGGACTCAGGGAGAAGAAGTCTTCAGTGGGATTCTGGAGCAGGCCAGTGGGACTCTGGTAACACTGTGTGACGCAGTATAAAGACCCTCCTGTGGGACTCAGGAGAGATACGGTGGGAAGCTGTATCGACCATTGTAATACTAACAGATTATAATGGGAGAAACCATGTTGGGGCGTATAACCAACATGGAAAGGACGTAGGCCTTTGGTGCCGAACCTTGTAAATCCTTGTGTCCAGTGCCTTTACATTTACTGCATCATTCGTGGAAAGGTGAGAGATACAAGAAGAGTGGATCGAGGCTTTAACCAGCCATAGAGGTTTAATTGATAAAGAATCAATTAGTAAAAAGTTTTAAGGGATCACTGATTCACCCCCTCCCCCTCTTAGTGATTCACACTGATCTGGGCACTTCAATTTGTATCAGAGGGAGGTTACCTTTAAAAGATCCAAGAGAGTCTATATGGAGTGCATATTTGAGGAAATGAAAGAACAACCTCAGATGGAGATATCTTCCAAGACTCTGAAAAACAGAATGAAGAAACAGGCAAAGAAGATGAGGAAGAAGGTCGTTGCAATCAGAGAAACTCCCTCTATGGAATGAAATGTGAAAGTCACATCAGATGACAATTCCTTTTATCATTCTTCTGATGAAGCCTGTCCTAGCTGTGATGAAGATGGAAGAAACAATGATCTTCTAAATGCAATCAAATATCTTCAGAAGACAGTCCCCAAGGAAGTTGCAATGTGTATAGCTACAGGCATCCTTGATCTTCAAGAAGAAAAATTACAGCTAGAAGAAGAAGCCAATGCAATGGAAGATCAATTGGCAAAAAGGGTTGTCATAACCAACACTCTCAGAAAGCTGGTGAAAGCTAAAGATGAAACCGTTTCTCTTTGCAATGAAAGATATGAAGACACTGCTGAAGAATTTCAAATGAGCCTTTCTGAGAAATATTTCTTTAAAATAATGGTCAGAGATGTTTTCCATGCACTGAAAAAGAGGCACAAAGTTTCAATGAATGTCAGAGATGCTCAACTTGAAGACAAAGTAAACAGGGTGAAGGAGCTTGACAACTCATTGAAAGAATTGAAGAAGGTGCATGAAGGCCAGATGAAACAACTGGTGGAAAATTGGGAAGGAAAGCTAAGAACTGTTGAGGATGAGAAGAACTCCCTCAACATGAAATACTTAGAACTGGAGGTGATATTGAAATATCTGCAATCACCTAAACCTGAATCCTCCTAGTCAGCTGGAAGAAGACATGTTGCTACTCAAGTATTCATTGAGCAGGATGATTCTAAGAGAAAGACATACTCTAATAAATGTGCAACATCTTCTAGAAAGAAGGTACCATCCATACCATCTTGTACTGATGCTTCTAATTGTGTTTCCACAAAAAGTGCAGGATGGAAGAAAAATTCCAAACAAGTATGGATGAAGAAAATGAAGAAAGAGAGATCTCATAAAACAACACAGCAAGTCAAGAAAAGTACCCAACAATCAGAAGGACTGAAGAGATCAAGATTTGTGGGTCAGTGTTGGTGTTGTAATAAGTATGGGCACTGTGCAAAGGATTGTTGGTACAATCCACTGAATGTCAAAGCACAAAGGAAGCCCATGCCAAGGGGGAGCAAGCTAGAAGAAATGAAGCAGCATCCACAGGTCCAGAGACATCTGTTTACTGCAAATAGATTTGGATTACTTGAAAACATCTGGGATGATTGCAAAAGTGGTCAAAAAGATACATGTCAATCTCCAACTGTATCCAGAGCTCAAAAGAAGAAAAGATCACAGAACCTGGTTCAGAAAGAATCCTTGGGAAGCAAGCATAAGAAAGTGGAAGATGCTCCCAAGAAGATTTTGAAAAAGGAAAAGAAGTCCTTGGAGTCTAAATCCAATAAGGGTGATGTATCCAGAAGGACCACCAAGAAAACATGCTTCTACTGTGGAAAGAAAGGCCATACCATGGATCTTTGTAAAGAAGCCATGAAATTCAATAGAGGCAGACTGGACTCAAATAGACAATCAATCCAAAAGAAGCATAAGGGATTGATTGAAAACAAGTTGCCTAATAGAGGTAGCTTGACAGCATCAAAGGAACCATGTGAAACTTCCAGAACTGAGGCCACACTTCCAAATGACTTGTTAGTCATATGGCCAAATCAGTTGCAACTTGCCAAAGATCTACAAAGAGCTGAAGATGAAGTTCTGGCAATTGCTAAGGCAAAAGGTAAGAAGAAGGTTTCACATGAATATGTTTTGAGAACCACACCAGCACAATCATCAATGAAGATCAAATGTGCAAGTGTGAAGACTGGTGAAAATGGGACATCTCGGTTGAGAGAATCTTCTCAACCTTGTTGTTCACATTGATGAACCAAGGAGGTTCCATCTTATTCTCTTATACTTTTGGTATTTACATGTGCTAACATTGCAGGGAATTGAAGATGATGATCATTCTCATCTGGAAAGTGGTTTGGACAGAATGGAGTGCACCCCTTGAGGGGGAGCCAATCAGAAGAAGATGGGATTCTAAGATTTAATACCATCTTGAGAAAAGTGAAGGTATTCCAATCATACTTTTATCCCTTGTTTCTTAACTGAGTTTATCTTTTCAATAAAGGGGGAGTATTGATTGAAGACAAATGAATGAAAGGGGGAATTTATCTTTTCACCTGAACTTTCTAATGAGTTTTGCGAAGTTGTGCAGGATTTAGAAAATTTATTGTTATATCTGAAAAATTTCAAACCCCTAATCATGATCTCACATGTGTAGAGAATTATGGACAGCTTTGAATTCCTTGGTCATATCACTCTTGTTTTCTACACCGGGTTATCCCAAGTAGACTTAGAGCTGATTTACTAAAGGTTCTTTGCTAAAGAGAACATGTGACATCATCCCTCTCTCAGTGTTTTTCAAGAAAATGCTTTTATAAGGGAGGAAGAGATTTTTGAAAGAGAACCACACCACACCTTTGCATTTGATTGCCAATAAGGGGGAGAAATATTGGCACACATATTGACCCATTCATATGTTCTCTAGTGTATTGCCAACAAATACAAAGGGGGAGATTGAAGTGCACTGTGTTGCATTTGTTGTCAATGAGGTATGTTGTTGTCAAGGAATGAATGGATGGATGTCAGAGAGTTTCAATATGTGAATGAAAAAGGATGTGATGGTGATGGTGATGAAGGAGAATGGCCATGGTACTAAGATGCATGTCACTTAGGAGATTCACTAAGTGAAATAGGAGATGTGGTTGAAACATTCTCCATGGATATCAGACGATTGTTGAGTTGTTCTTTAAAGTTCAAAGAACTTGTATCAAGATGATAAAAAGTCACAACATGATTAGAAGACCATGCATTGTAGTGACAATGCATGAGGAGTTGAAAGTGATCCATCCACACTCTCTAAGTGGATGATGTGGATTAATGAAGTCCATGTACTATTTCTTAGTGCATGTGAATCAGAAGAAGATCCAATTGATCTCTGATTAGATCAATGAAGAATGTTGCAGAACATGTGTGATTTATGAGATTCAGTTGAAGAAGTCCTTCCTAAGTATTGAACACATATGGAAGAGGAGATGAAGAAGATTAAGAAGAAACCTTGGGAATTCCATATCCTAAGTAGAGATCATATGAGAGGAGAAATGATGGAATTCTTAAGAAGAAGAAGGATGATGGCTTAGAGAAGTGGCACTTGGCAATTGGCATGTTTTATATGGAGGAGAACTGTGTTTTTAACAAAGTATTAATATTTGCCTTAGCCAAAAATTTGGCCAGCCAAGGACACCTTGAGGGTTCAACCCCAAGGCACATGTGGGCCTAAGGTGCCACGCCCAAGGGGGAACCCGTGGGGCGAGCCCAAGGCGGCAGAAGCAGGGGCCACACACCCGAGTGTGCATAGTGGGCGCTAGGAGCGCGCCCGCAGAGGCGAGAGTGGGCGCAGAGCGCGCCCGCAGGGAGAACACGGTGCGGGGCGGCACCGTGGAGGGATAGGATTCAACTGAGCGGCTGTAGGCAGCGCTTGGTTGATAAAGCACGAGAAAACCACGAGAGGATTCGATGTGGGATGCGGAATTTTTCCACGGGAGCGATCCTGGCCGCACGATCGATCGCGCGCTAGATCTCGGCCGCACATCTGATCCGCGGAGAGGCGATCTGATCCAGGCCGTCCGAGGTTATTTGATCGCCCGATCCGACGGCTCCCGGCTCGTCTCCTTCGTTGAGCTTAACCGAGGCTTCCCCGAAGCCACCCGCGAGCCGCCGCCGAACCAGAGGCCATCCGACCACCGTATTTCGAGTTCCCGGCCACCATTGCCGAAGCCTAAGGCTCCATTGAGCTCGTCTCTCCACACCGAACACGACCATGCATAAAAAGTGGTGTGCATGAAATATACAGAAGATTTCGGTTGAGGACGAGGCAAGAGAAGCTGCTGAGGCCACGTAGGGTTGATGATTTGCATGGGTTGATCTTTAACAAAGGCCGTGCATGCGTTTGTAGTCGCATGCACGTGAAGAAGAGAAAATAAAAGAAGCCGCGTAAAACAGCGAAGGAAAATAAAGATTTGGAATATTTTAAAGAACCGAAAACTTAGGGATTTTGAAGTTAAATCACGCGGAGGATTTGAATCCCTCCTCGCCTATAAAAAGAAGACCCGAGGCGCTGGAGATGCTTGCTGATGAACTTGAAAGAAGCCCCGTGAGTGCTCTGCCTCGCGAAGATTTTGAAGCCCCGTGCAAGTTTACTTGTGCGGCTGGAGTCCCTTGCGCGCAACAGCTTTGCGCGACAAGAAGAAGGGTACCCTGCGCGCTAATTCTTTGCGCGACAGGAAGGAGGATTGGGCTGTGCGGTAGGACCTTGCGCGCTCCCTCTGTGCACCGCGCCCCCTACGCGGTAGTGTTGAGAAGTTTGGCCGCAACCCTTGCGCGCCTGCACACAAGTGGAGTTCGGGTTGTGTTTTACACACATTGTGTGTGTGTGCCAAAGAAGGCCGAGGCCTTGCCTCGTGTGTGTGCCAAGTGGAGAAGAGGACCTGAGGCTTGCATGCCTTGTGTGTGCACCAAGTGAAGACACATTTTGTGTGTGCAAAATTGAAGAACAACCTACGGGTTAAGGGTGTGCAACAAGAAGAGGGAAGAGGCCAAATTCAAGTGTGTGCAAAACAAAGAACAATTTATGTGTACACGAAACAAGAAGTAGGCCGAACCTATGTGTGTGCACTAAGTGGTGTGAACACACTTAGAAGAAGAAGATGACTCACACAACGTATAACACACATTTATGTGTGTAATCAAAAGGAATTAAACGTGTGAAGGAAAAGAAGGAAGAAGGTGTGTGTGCTAAAAGTATTTACACCCATTGTGGGTTTATCACACCAAGGAGAAAAAGGGGAGTGCATGCATGCATGCATGCACGTGCACACGTGAACAAGATAAATCAGGTTGTGTGCATTTTAGTTGACCAAGACCAGAGGTTCTTGAAGAATTTGAGAAGGCCATGCTATCAGTGCATGAAGATGAAGAGTTTCCATGCACTCAGTGCATGATGTTGAAGTGAAGTGAGACTGGACCAGACTGAAGTTAAAGATATCAGTTGTCTGAGTATTTAGTAGTTGAAGAGAGAAGCCAGGTCATCCTTAGAAGAAGGAGATAAATCCTGAGCAAGACGAGAAGACCTGATCATCACAAGTGATCAGAGGTACAAAGCAAGGCCAGTAGTCTTTATCCCAGACTGCTGAAGATACTTGAAGAAGCTTAAAGTGAAGAAGAGCTACTCGTGTGACTCGAGGAGCCAAGAGAAGACCCTATGGGACTCAGGGAGAAGAAGTCTTCAGTGGGATTCTGGAGCAGGCCAGTGGGACTCTGGTAACACTATGTGACGCAGTATAAAGACCCTCCTGTGGGACTCAGGAGAGATACGGTGGGAAGCTGTATCGACTATTGTAATACTAACAGATTATAATGGGAGAAACCATGTTGGGGCGTATAACCAACATGGCAAGGACGTAGGCCTTTGGTGCCGAACCTTGTAAATCCTTGTGTCCAGTGCCTTTACATTTACTGCATCATTCGTGGAAAGGTGAGAGATACAAGAAGAGTGGATCGAGGCTTTAACCAGCCATAGAGGTTTAATTGATAAAGAATCAATTAGTAAAAAGTTTTAAGGGATCACTGATTCACCCCCTCCCCCTCTCAGTGATTCACACTGATCTGGGCACTTCAATTCCAATACATAGTAAATTTCTCAATTTTTGTAATTCTTAGGTATTCTCCATGGTTATAGAGATACCTTTACATATGAAGTGTCTCTTCAGATTTTTCTTCTTCAACATAGAGTTAGTCTTACATATCCTCATGATGAGTCTTAAACATAAATCCAATTATAAATTATTATCCCCATGAAAAAATTAAATAAATTTTCAAAAATTATTATAAAACTATCACTTGAAGCCACCCAAATGAAAATCCAATCACTCCAAAAATTCATTAAATTAATTTAAAAATTACCGTAATGTTCCCAAAATTCTATAACTTTATTTATAAAGTCTTTAAAATATATGGAATGTTCGTTGAGTTATTCAATGAATCTTTACTTCCTTAACATTATTTGCTTTAAAAACATCATCCAAGTATATTTCCAAGTGATATGGAACTATTTACACTTGAAAAATACATGGATGTTACTTCACAGCTGGCATTATCGATATATTCAGAGATATATAATATTAATCATTCCTCACACTCTATTGAAAACAAATACTCCTCAACTTATTCAAATCTTATCAAAATAATTATGTCATATGAAACTTCAAGAATCCTTCTCATCCTTTCAACTAGAATTTACAAGCATGGAAGCAAATCAATCCAAACGATGTCTCCATGTGTTAATAGATCTATAATAGTATATCCAATGGAAACATCTCACTTCCTTTACTATATAAACAATGAAATAATCTTACTTAAAATATTCAAGTTTTTTTATTTATTCTCATTAATTATTCCCAACTGAACACATAATGAAACCTTTCTTTAAAACTCCATTCAACCTTATCATCAACAATCTTGGGAAATTATCCCATGATAACCTTGGACAACTCTATTTTATTTAATTAATTTTGATTCTACCTTGATTCTCTCTCATTTCAGGTGTTTTCCCTTTAATTTTGGAGTTTTGGGCCTTGTAGTAAAATTCGCATGGCCTATTTCTAGTTAGTACAAAATGTGTATAAAATGTATGAGAAAACTATAGTTTTTAACAGAGCTAAATCACAAAATTGGGTAATTTTTTGTCTAACAGTGTGGCCTTCTTGTGTATAGTTCCCTCGGTGACTAGTAGAGGGTGAAAAATTAGTGAATGATTTAGAAAAATATATTTCCAAATTATATATGATTCCTAGATTCATTAAAAATATAATTTTACCATTTTACCCTATTTTCATTAAACCTAAAATCACCCATTATCTCTCCCTATTTTTTTGAATAACCCATGAGTATCTCCCCTCGTTTTCCTCTCATTACCTTGGACATTTATCTTAATGATTTTAGATAATGGTGGGATTATTTTAGGTAATCATCCCTAATACACCCTCCTTTAGTATTCTCCCTTTATTATTACTTCTCTTACCCAAGCTAGGTCTGAGTGACCTAATGTTTTATTATAACTCTCTTTTAATTGGGTGTTTTGTTTTTCATTAGATTATATTGATTTCCTTGTGATTCTTCGATCGTGTTATGGTGGTTTATATTCACGTTAATTAAAATAGAAGGGATTTGGGGTAGGTGTCCCATTCAAATCCCTTTAAAATTTAATATAATATTACTTACACATTCAATATGAAATTTCAATGTCTTTCAGTGATACGAATTATATTCGGGTAACTATATAAAATAATGATGTTTTCTTAGGTTTTAATTGAATTTCATGAAACAAGGTTTTCCTTATAAATTTGTCTTTAAATTTGTTTTTAAAGGAATATTACTTTATTTCAAAAAATTTAATTCCATGTTGGATCTTGATAATTGTTATTGAAATATTTTATGATGTTGATTTCCAAAGTAGTTGAAAAAGGGATATACTCTAAAGACTGGGTGTGTTAGTCCTTTTTTAAATGATTTAAATGATTGTATTTACGAAAGGAATTAAATATTTGTTTTTACATTTGGGTTTTAAAGGGGATTCATTACTTTTGATTTTAAAGAATGACACCATAGCCTAGTTTGTACTTTTAATGGTTTAATTAGAAAATGAAAACCCATAATGCATTCCCCTTTATAAGTAATGGAAACTCATGGTTGTTTTGGATTCTATGTAACACTTACCCCTATAGTGGTAGTTATATAATATTACATGAAAACCCATAGTTGTTTTGGATTCTATGGGATAATAACACCTATAGTGGTAGATTTATGATGTTTTATACTTAATCTTAGATAAAGGGGGAATGTTCCTATCTAGGTTTTCAGTGGTGGAAGTGAGATAAATTAATTGTTTTTAACCTAATTTTATGTTATTATTATTACATTAAAATTATCACCTAATTTTATGAATCATGGGAAGACCAGGTTAGCTAGGTGGGAGTTATAGATAGACAAAAGCACTAGTTCAAAATTATTCTCTAGCTAGTGGCCCTTAGTGGGACTTTGGTCAACCTATTGGTTGTTTCCCCTATGTTAGGTTAATATGGGTAAAACCAAGAGTTAGGGTTAGTCGATTGATGTGTAGTTGTTTTTCCATGCACAAAACTTTAGATCTTTGTTGACCATATTAGCTATGTACTAAATTGTCTCCCCCTTTAGCACTTAGAATTCAATGATGAAGATATATGTATATTTTAAAAAGTGTGTTTCTTTGGAAATTTATGAACTGATATTTTTCTTTCATACAAGATTTTCCTTAAAACCATTTAAACTAAAATTTCTGATTTATTTTTCTATAAGATTATAAATTGTGGTTTTATTTGGATAAGGCTCAGATTTATGAAAATGATTATTTTCATGGAAAAACATTTAATAATTATTTTAAGAAATATAAGAAAAACTATTCTTATATCCTTATTTTAAAATTTTCATTAAATATATTTTCATTTAATGTGTTATACATTGAGTTGGTGGGTGGAAACACACTAGGATTTTTACTCATGAGTATATATATAAATTATAGGTTTAGTAGGTTTCTTGGATAAAGAGGATACCCCAATTTATACGTGTTTTGGTTATGGTGGAGGTGAATTTAGTGTTAAATCACTTGTAAATAGAGAATTGGGGTTAGTTTCTTGTTATATCTATTTCATTATTGTCAGTTTTATCAACCAGTGATGTTGTTTTTCTTATTTTTTATTCCTATTAATTATTTTATTGTGGTATTTCTCATATTATTCCTTGTTTGAATTATATTTCTAATAATTATCTATTCATGTTAATTATTATTGGGAGAAATCATTCCCAATATGTTCTAGTTGATTCCCAAGTGCTTGTCTCTAGACTATGGGGATTAGAAACACCCTTTGGGACATTCCATCGCTAGATCACATGTCCTATTCTTGGACGACCTTGGTTGGTTTGTGAATTTTTTTTATCAACGCCAGGTTTTCCTTTCTATTTAGGTATGTTAGAGAGTTTATAGGTAGGACCATCATAATTTAAGTGATTATTCATATGTGGGTTCTTTATCACAATCCTTTCAAGAAACACTTTAGTTACTATGGTTGTCCAGGATGATTAAGTTTTGAATTTGAGATTGGTTCTTAGAATTTTTCATTAATTTTGGTTTTTATTTGAGTATTTATTTATGTAATTGAGTATTCAAAAACCATTTTGATAATATCTATGTTTTGGACTGGATTTTGGATAGAATTTAAAGAGGGCTTACTTACTGTGCAGAGTTTGGAAAACCATAAGAATACTGTGAAGTTGAATTTAGTTGACTTCCAATGAACCTTTCATGGTCATCCATGGACTTCAAATCCATGTTGTTGAACTTCAAAAAACTGTTACTTCTTTAGCATTTGGATATTTTTATTCTTTAGGTGTTGAATTTATTTTCCTTCATATTTCAATTAGTTTTGGTCAATTTTATATATTTATTAAATAATTTAAATTATGTTTTGGTTTATTCAAGTTTGATGTTTAAAATTTTAACCTTAGTTTTTTTAAACAAATTTTTTATTTAAAAATTAATTTAAAGAATTTAATTAAATATTTTTTCTAGTTAAATATGTGTACATTTTTTATAGATTTTAAATTTTCTTTAAAATGATTTTATTTAGGTTTGTAGAATATTTTTGATTTAAAATAATGATTTGTATTTGGAAAATCTATTAGTAAAGATATCTTGACATTTTTTGGGAGGAGAAGTTCCATGTTGTCTTGTCTAGGTGATTTCCTCTAAGTCTTATGAGTCATTTAATTGTCTCTTAATCCTTCAGGCCTTTTAATTATTCCACCTCACCACTTGAATGGTGGATTATCAAAATAATAAAAAAAATGAAGGCTTTCAGGACATTCATGATAAAATAATTTTAACTAAAATAGAAGTGTTTTTGATGTTGTTTCTTTTTGGTTTCAGAGTAATTTTGGGAAGTATTGGATTTGGAATTAATTTAAATGTTGTTTTTTGGGACTACATGTTTGTTTTTCTTTGCTTCATGGTGTTTGACTTGAAATATTTATTGATTGTGTTGGTTCTTCTTATTATTTGAGTATATACTCATTCAGATTTAACAGAATATTTGGTTAATTAATATTTTCTAGGAACAATTCTTCCATAGACTCAAGACTTAGAGCCTAGTGTTCTTCCTTCATTTCCCCAACATTAGGATTTAATTTGAGAATCCTGAAACCTAAACCCTCAACATTTTTTTGGAAAAAAATATTCTTAGGAATAGGTTTCTTGGATAATGAGGATTCAGGAGTTTTTTCTCGATTTTGAACTTCCCAAATATCTTAAGTTTAAGTTTTTGACCTTCATGTTAGGGGGTCGGAGTTGGAAGTGGCAGAAGTCCTCCATCTTGAATAATCCACAAAAGTGTGTTCTTAGCATGGTTTCAAGGAATTATTCATTGAGGAATTATTTTATAATAAGGTGAAGTTTCTGAAATCTATAGAATTTCATATTATCCAACTAGGAGATAAAATAGTGTTGGAATATGCATGTCATTTTATTAAGTTTTTGTCTTATCTTTATCATCTAGTTATGGATGATTTTTTAATGTATTTTTGTTTTAGGTATGTTCTTGAACCATATATTTCATTTTTTGTGTCTTCTCTTGTCCTTAACTCATATGAAGCGATGGTGAAGTAAGATACCAAAGTTAAAGAATACTTGTATAGAGAACCAGATGTTTCTTCTATTCCATGTTGTGGTGGTGGAAACTATAGTTAGGGAAGAAAGAAGCATGCCAAATCAAACCTTGCAGTTATAGGTATCCTAAAACCATACCGTTTCTTCTCAATAAATTTTTCTATAAGTAATCACTTGGTATGATGTCAATGTGGGGAGGATAGACATAAGAAACCTACTTATATGGGAATTCCCGTGCTCTATCAGGTGTGTTTCCATTTGGGTCTTTTGAAAAGGTTCTATAGAGGTGTTATTTTCAATAATCGTGGAGTGAGTTCTACCCATTCTAAAGATCATTGAGTTCAACTCATCAATCCTGATGTCAGAGTTAAGATCATTTGATTTTTCTTTTAATATAGTTCATTTATTATTTTCAAACTTGTGATGCTATAAGTGGTATTTTGGTTATTTTAAAAAAAATTTGGTAGTGTTTTAAAATTTCTAGTTTTGTTGGATTCTATCTTGGTGATGTGGGAATTCAATTCATATGGATTTTAATGTGATCTTTCACATGTATGAATCCCCAGATTTTGATGAGTTGAGTTGGAAGAATTTAAATATTATTGAAATTATAATTTTATGGAGAGACCACTATTAATGTGTTTTTCATATTGAGAGAATGTATCTAATCCAACAATGTGGGGTTTTCTATTCAGTTTGGGTACTAGTAAGAGATTTATTTTTTTAGATAATGAAACTTTTTAGGTGATTCTTGTGTAATTTATTTTATTTTGTTTTCCTTTACTTATCCCCTATGAAATATTTTTCATAATGGGAATGGTCATTCCACAATTATTATTGTTCTTCTCTTCACTTGGTGTGATGTGGGTTTTATTTTGGACTATTTCTTTTGAATGATTATATATAGGAAAGCGTGTGTAGGTGTTAAGGAGATCAAGATCTAGTGTTGATTTTATTTTTATTTTTTTTTGTAATTATTGAGTGTCAACATTCCAAAGGCATAACCCTAGTCTACTCTGACTCAACCTAAGGTAATACTATTTTGTTCTCATTGAGGAATGACTTATTCTGAATAATTTCCAATTGTTTCCATTTTTTTATCTTTCATTTTTTGTTTGTGTTTTTTTCTTGAGGTTGTACATCTTTTGAAGACCTTATTTCCAGTGTGGTGTATATGGTTTATCAGATATAATGATTTTTTTGTTTCTTTAGGATATCGATGGCTGTGTTCTTTTCTGAGTTTTTTATTATTTCTTTGGGAGAGTCTTGTTGTTTGTAAAATCTAGTTTTAAATTTAATTATTATAGTGGGGAGAATATAATTTGTTATAATCTCGTGTTTAATAGTTGTCTCATTATATTTATTGAGTATTACTATATATATTTGTGGACCTTTAATTTAATCATGATTTCCTTTATCCTGGCACAATCCATTTTCTTTATAATCAAATAAGTGTTGTCTTACAGAACCAATTATTTTCTTTTCTCTAACTCTACCCTTCCATGATTTTTTGGTTTCCATTTGGTTTCTAGATGTACCTCAATGACTAGGATGATGATTGATCCTATATTGGTTTCACCCATGACTAAGGTGTTCCTTGTCTCTTGGGAGGTATGTTTTTTTGGATCAAAATTTTGGAGTTATGGTCTAATAATCTTATTTCCTTACTTATTTTAATTTAGAATATATTTAGGTTTCCATCTATGTGGGTTTAATGTTTGGTGTTTATTTGGATTTGGATTGGTGATTGGGTTCAGAATTGTAGACTTGGTTTTCTCTTTCCTCTTATGTTGTGAATTGTTTGTTTCTCTTGACCATCATTGAACTTGTGACTATCTGAGGGTATAAAGGCTTATGATGGTTATAATAGTCACATATAAACCTTGGATAACTCTCATTTTTTGTTAATTTTTGATCCTATCTTGTTTCTCTCTCCTTTTGGGTGTTTACCCTTGAATATTGATGTTTATGGGCATGTAGTACATGTTTTATGACCAATACACATTTAGTAAAAACCATTTGGTATGCGTGTAATAGGAAATTATTTTTTATTAGATCCAAATCACATGGTTGGAACTTTATTTGGCTAACCATATGGCCAACCTGTGTGTAGTACCATTGGTACCTAGTAGATGGTGTAAATGTTTCACACATTTTAGTAAACCCTATAGCTAAACCATGCGAGGTTCCTAGATTCATTAAAATTTGTATTTTACCATTTCTCCTCTTAGTTTTTAACCATGAATAACCCATTTTCTCCCCCCATATAGTAATCATGGCCCAAGAATATCTCCCCTTGATTTCCTCTCCCATTTTCGATTTCTCTTATATTATTCACGATCTTGGTGTAATTCTTTGAGATAATCATCTCTAATCTCTCATCTTTCATTGCCATCTATTTCTTCTTTAAACTCTCTACCAAGATCAATATTAGTGACCTAGGGTTTCATTATACCTGAATTTTAATTTTAATTTTTGTTTTTCTTTAGATTCTATTAATTTCCTAGTGCTACTTAGGCTATATTATTGGTTTTTAACATCACAATCACTAAAAATGATGGTATTTGAGGTAGTTATTCCATTAATATTCCTTTTAAAATTGAATTAATTATTTCTTTCACTTTTAATTTTGTACTTTAATGTCTTTAAATTTCCACTTATATTTATGTAACTATATTATAGAATGATGTTTTCTTGGGTTTGCATTAAAATGGTAAAAATAGTGTTTTCCTTTCAAATTGATCTTTAAAAAAGTTTTAAATAAATAATCATTTTTTATAAATTCAAATACCTTGTTGTCTCTTAACAATTTTTCTTGAAATAATTTATAGTGTCTATTTCCAAAATATTGGAAAAGGTATATTTTTTAAAGTACATGTGTGATTCCCCCTATTATGAAATGCTTTAATTGTTTGTATTTATTTGAGAAAATAAATTTTGGTTTTTTTAAATGGGGTTAATTTCCATCAATTTTAAGTAATGATGCTAAGGTCGAATTGGAATTTTAATGGTTTAATTGGAAAATAAAAACCCATAAGAAATACCCTATTTTAAGTAATGAAAACTCATGATTTTTTGGATTCTATGGGAAAATTATCCCCGATGTGGTAGTTTTGTAATATTACACAAAAACCCACGGTTTTTTTTGGAAATCATATGAAAATTACCCCTATAGTTAAAGATATATTATGTTATATCAGCATGCTTAGATAAAATGGCTAATTTTCCTTTCTGGGTGTTTAGAGGTGTAAGTGAGCATAATTAATGGATATTTTATGATATAATCATATGGAATGACTATTCATTTAAAATTATCACCCCCTTTTCTATTTTATGTGACCACCTTGTTTGCTATGTGGGAAGTATTGATACACATGGGCACTAGTTTAGAATTATGATATGTCGAGTGGCCCTAGGAGGGACTTATGTCAACCTACGAGATGTTTCTCCTTATTTAGTCAAGGAAACGAAATACCAAGTGTTAGGGTAAGTTTGATTGATGTGTAGTTGTTTTCTAGTGCACAAAACATTGCTTCATTTATGACCATGTATACAAGATTGTCACCCCATTAAGCACTTAGGATTCCATGATGATGATATGTGCATAGTTTCCAAATTATGGTTGTTTAGAAATATATGAATTGATATTATAATTTCTTTTAATATTTGACTTATAATTATTTAAACTAAATTTAGGGATTAATTTTGTTATGATAATATAAATTTTGGTTTTATTTGGGAATGGATCAGATTTTTGAAATTGGTCATTTTCATGGAAAACCATTTAATACATTTTTTAAGAAATAGATTCCAGAAAACATATTCTTATATCCTTATATTAAAACATTCATGAAATAATTTTTTTCTTAAATTATTCTTATTTCAGTTAGTGGGTGTTGACCTACTGGTATTTTAGATCATTCCCATATATAATATAGGTTAAAAAGATTGCTCAGATATGGAATATATCCCTTTATCTATAGGTTCGAGTTATGGTGGTGGTGCGTGTTGTGTTTCCTCTCTTACAGATGGATACTTTGTGTTGTTTTCTTGTCATATATATTTCATTGTAGTTAGTTATGTTGACCATTGACATTATTTTCTGATCTGTTGGATTTTCATTAATTAAAGTTCTCATATTATGCCTATTTCACCTTCTATTTATAATTATTATCTATTTATGATTATTATTTTTTGGAAAAATCATTCCCAATTCATTATTATTGATTTCTAGGTTCTTGTATATAGATAATGGGTATTGGGATCATCCTTCATACATTACAATTACTAACTCAACCGTCCTATTTGGGAATGACCTGGGTTAGTTTGTAACAGTACTCTAAACTCCTTCCTGATCATTATTTTCAACACATATTTACATAATTCTTATTGAAAAAATTGAAAATCAACAAAAATAGGGTTCAAAAGAATCCCCATTGTATTTATAATCAATACCAATATGGAAAATATAGGTCAATATGTCATTTTAAATTGTCTTCTTCCATCTTATTCATAATAAATACAAAGAAACTTGGTAGTGGGTTTCATGAATTCACTATAAAAAATGTTCCATCAAATATACCACTCTAATTATGTGTGATCAATTATAAGTATTGAAATCAAGAGGGTATAATCTAGAAAAAAACATTATCCAATACCAAATCAGAATATGATACCAAGTAAAAAAATATTGATTTAGGGGTTGTTCAAATATTTTAAATTTAATAACAATTTTTTGGACACATTTTCATTAGATTTTAAAACTGAATTCATACACTCATCTCAACACCTAGAAAAAAAAAATCAAAAAACTAGCTACTTAAGTTTCACAAATCATCCCTTAAACTTATAAAGGTTTATTAATTTTCATATAATTGATAAATATAAGTTCTCTCCATTCATATTAGAATTTATTATTTTTTAAATGGGGGTGAGATAATTAGAAATCATACCCCTTCAATGAAATTTTTTTATGAACCATTAAAAAATTCTAGATTCACTTGAAATAATATATTTTGGAAGCTTCTCAAATCCCCATATAAGAGATAAATTTCAAAACTTCCTTCATTGAGTTTGATCTCTTAAAAAACTAGGTTCTATGATATGTGATTTTGTATCACTCCAAGACGGTAGCTTCTAATCTACTGTCGATATGTGTTAGTAAACAAATATCCTCTTTTTATCCCTATGAACACATGCACCACCAACAATTCCTAACATATAAGCATATATGCAATATAAATTGAAATAATATATACCCCACACATATCCTTAGAGAGAGTAACAAGGTTGAGAATTAATTCTTAACCAAGATAATCTAGTCTTTTTTACTTAATATTTGAGTAATCTCTTCATGCATTCTATTTTTATTTTTAAACCAATGATCTTATTAGGAAGTGTGGTTATCTTAATTTTATCAACCAATTATTTATGTGGTATTCTCTTAATTGCATCATCCAAAAACTCACATGCATTGATTGGTGTTAGTTATATCTTCTTTAACATCACCACTTGGGATATTAATATAATCAAGCAATCTTTTGATACTTTTCCAAGTTGCTTGCACATCCCACACAAATTATGATGAATTCCTAGTTTATATGTTTTAGACGACATCTCATGAAATTTGATTTCTTAATATTGAATTACCTATTTTACATAAGATAATTTCTTTACTTTTTTTCTCTATTTTAATTTACTTTTTCAAATAGGGAAATCTAAATGATCAAACAATATTTAGTGACAAGCTCAACATGTTTGGTTTTTCCACAATGCTTCTCACAAATATTTTTCACCGAATAAATCGTTTTTTTAAAAATAGATTTATTATTTATTTATATTCATTTTTATACCATAAGAATAAAGACATATGGATTGTTTACAAAAAATATACAACGTGCCCTTTTTTCCACAATAGTGATGTGTTTTCGGGTTCGTAAATGAACATGGAAGTAAAAACAAATCCATTTTCTGCTTAATATATTATTAATATAATCAACATGAAATATCTATATATAAAGAACATAAATATTTGTATACCTATATAAAAAATATTGTAGCCTCTATATCTATGAGTTTTTCTTGACGAAGATCATAGGAGTAGTAGCTGAAGGCCATGACCCCCATGGGATTTATTTGACTAATTGATAATAGTTTATAACTAGAGGAGACTAAAATGATGAAGGGGTAATTATACCTTCATATATAAGTAATGAACGTAATTTTAAGATTTAAGGAAGATATAAAACACTTTCAATGAAATTGATGATCATAATCACCACTATGAACACCCACACAAAAAAAGAGGGATCAAATCCCCTGTATAGGCCTCTATGATGCTACTATTTTAATACAAAAACATGTTAGAAATATTTAACGAGTCAAATTCATTTACTAACATTGATAGATCCACTAAAACTATTAAATAAACTCTCATTCAATATTTAATCTATTCATAATTTTCATGAACCAACTCGGGTCAACCCCAAACTGGTCACCTGAGCTGGCCCGTGATAAGGCCCAGGAGGCATTCCCAATCCTCTCGGGATGGTGATAAGCACCAAGGGAACCAGAGAAAACCAATGGGAATGATTTATACCAAAATAAATAAACTAAAGAAGAATAAAATAAATATATAAACTCTATAAAATAAAAAACCAACTTAACAACATTAATTCATAAACTTGAAAATACAACAAAATCCGAATAGTAAAACTAAAACAAACTTTAAGATAACTAAATCACCAAGTGACCCTGATGGTCACTATCTAATACCAAAACCCAAAATCCCACACAATGGTCAAAACCAAGCCAAAAACATCACTATAATCTAAAAGAATAAGCGGAATAGGTATGAGTATTAAAACCTAGTAGGCATACCTTAACAAATATATTCATAATGAATTTTCTTTAAACAAAAAAAAAATTAAATTTATGTTTGAAATAAAATATATGAAATATTTATTTTCACACACTTTCTCTTTAAAAAAACATAATCTATTTAACCTTTTTTACTTAAAACCTGATTCTTTTCATAAATGGTAGATTTAGCATTTTAAAGAAAGAGGGGAAGAGAATAATTGATAATATTTTTATTTTAAAATAGAAAAGAGTGTGTAAAACAATTTAAAAAAAATCCATTAAACTTTTCAATACTAATCATCACTATTTAAAAAATAGGTACACAATACAAAAGTGAAGAAGTATTAATTACATAACAAGGGTAATGGAATATAACACATATGGGTAACTAACCAAGATGGCATCTCAATCATAAACCATATACAATTAAGTTCCGAAGAACATGGGAGATCCTAAGATCATAGTGGATAATCTAGAACATAATAACACTTGAATCATATCATAGTCTTGCCTCACCCAATGACATAAATTTTCACACAACCTTAGTCCTACCCTACTTAGACTAATCAAGGATCACAATCCCAAAGCAGAGCATGGTCCATACTAAGGCTACTAGCCAGTGAAAAACCATTATTAGTGCAACAATCTTTCCATTAAAATTCACTAGCTATGCAAGGTTCCCATGTCAAGAATAAAGTTGGGGTGTGAAAGTAAAACCAAACAAGTAACCAACCTTGAATATACATATCTATTGCATAAGCATGTATGAAATAAAAAAACCATGAATCACATCGAGGAAAGATACCTCGACTTTCAACCATTTTTTCAAAAGGGAGTCCCACATTAAGGAACTCCCATACCATTAAATATAACCAAGGAAATATGATCATCTAAGAATATTTTTCAAGGGAACCAATTTTATAAAAGTTTTAAATAGGCCTGAAATACTCTTTGAGAAACCACCCATTTCCAAAAGCTATGAAACATATCATTTACAAATATGAAACTAATTGGAAATACATTTAAGAAACCCAAACCACTATTTTATAATCCAAATTAATTTACAAATCCAAGACCACAATTTAAAAACCATGAATAATCTATAAAATTAAAAGGGCATTTTGACAATCACTTAGCATGCATAGCTTAACAAAACAATTCTATACACTTCAAAACAAGAAGAAAATCACCTCATCTCTAATCAATATTTATTCTAAAAATCATGCATCACTACTTGGAATTAAATATATGTGTGAAAATAAATAAATCAATGTTTATTCAATTTATAGAATAATTACAAGGGAAAAAATACCTCAAACCACATGTGCTACAACATCTCCCAACCGAAACAACTTCTCAAGGGTCTAAGGAACCAAAAACACCCACAAGGATACTTAAGGAAACAAAACCCCCAATTTAAAATCAACAGAACATGAACCCTAGACCCACAAGACCATGGGGAATAAGAAATAAAAATAAAAGAAAATAAGAAGGAAGATGGAGAATAGAGGATGATAATACCTTAATAAATCAGCCCAAAACCTTGAATAAGTCCCCTTAGAATCACCATGGGAGGAGTTTGGAGGAATGAGAAGGAATGGAGGATCCTCCTTGGGTCGTAATAGCCGAATTGGAGAGGAATATGGTGTTTTGGAGTTTAAATATGATGAGGTTAGAATAATACATTCACATTTTTAAGACATATGGGCACTCTACACAGTTAGACAACACAATTTCCAAAACTGTGCACCAATCATGCACTCCTTACTAGACACACTGGCACTTGCGTGGTTTGTATACAAGGTTTGGGAAACCATGCACCAACTGTGTGACATGGTTTTCTAAAAAATTGAAAAACCATGAAAACACCTTCGACACAGTTTGGATAACTATTCTTAGGCCATTCAACCTCGAATGGAGATACCCAAGGACCAACAAAATTTATCCTTAGGGCCACACAGTTTGGATCAAACCATGTAAAACCTATTCAACACAAACCATGAAAGTTCAAAATTGAATTGAAAAGAGACACAACTTCAAGTTTTTGCATAGTTACCCCGAAATCATGAATCTAAACCATTAAACAAAGTAAAAGAATCCCAAAACATGAAATTTAAACCCAAACACCCAAAACATAAAAGAGAAACAAAGAAAAAAAAGATAATATGAAATAAAAGAAAAAAAAAATCGACGCTGTGAAAATTCTCCCCACCATTACACTTTCTACCCTCAGAAAGCCAAAATGTCTCCAGTTGATTGATCAAAGAAAAAGGTTCACACACTCGCGCAACCTGATTACTCAAATCCAAAAGTGCATCAACCACTAACAATGTGATACTCACACTTCTCACATGAAACCAACCAATGAACCAAAATCACATTTTGAAAGACAGTGAAAAACTCAAACTACAACCTTTACAACCTTTCCACAAACATGATCATTGGGCTTAATCCAAAATCCCAATGTACACCTAGATAGAAGAGACTCAAAATTAGAAAGCTTCAAAGGAAACCACCTATTTCTAAGCCAACACTGTAGACTAATCTAGATTACTAACATGAGAGACTATAATTGTCTCCCCACCATTTCAGAGTTCCATCCAAGTGACCAACCAACATCACCCGCCAAAAACCGTCGCTCTAAACCATAATGACCACACATGAACCCCAGAAAGGACCAAACAAACACAACACACCATAAGAATCACTTCACCTAAACAAGTAACTTCCACCAAAATAGGGATTCAGGAGGCACATGCACATATTTTTCTTTCCCCCCAAATGATAATAGGTAGGAACAATACACACAACAAAACACATCTCCACTCAAAATAAAAAGATTCATAATTTTACCAAAATACATGATTCCATTAATATAGGGGGTCCTTAAATATTCCAATGTCCTTATTCATTACATGAAAAGGAAAATACTACAATTCACCCCCACTAAAATAAATGAACCACCCAAATAGAGAGGGAACTCAAAATGGACCTGGACCATCACCTTACTCCTGCAAATGGGCAAGGGTTTCTTTTGAGGGGGTGAAACTGTTTCCATTTCACTTCCTAGAAACATCTGGATAGAATTTTTGAAAATTAACTAGGAATCCATAGGTATTCTTGTTCTTTAAATCTATTGTACAAGATGGCTACTTATGACCCAGATTTCTACATTGGTGACACACCACCATTCTACCCCCTGAAGAAGCTAAGGAAAGATTAGAATGCCACTTAATTTCATGACCTGCACCAATAGCTTTAAGTTGACTTACCAACTACTTACTAGAATTCCATAAATCTTTTATATAGATTGAAAGAAGTTTGGCTTCCTCAATAACTCCTGATAACATAGATTCAACTGGAACGACTTGCATCACCACATCAGCAAAGGATCCTATACAGAACTCTGACACCTTCATCTAGAGATCAAGATGAAGCCCATTATCAAAATTTCAAGATTTCATAGAATCTTCCTCAACCCACTCTGAAAGATATAGAATTAGATCCTCAAATTGATGTATATAATCCAACACTGACCCTTCACCTTGTTGAATGTAGCACATCTCCATCAACTTCTTCACTTTCATAGCCTTAGAGTAATACTTCCGAATGGATGAATCCTTGAAGAACTCCCATGTAAGATATCCTTAGGGATTGGTCCTAATGACCAACTTCCACCACATTCAACTTGGTCCTTCGAGCATAAAGGTAGATAACTTCACCTTTAGAGACCCAAACTACTCAAGGAAAGCAAATATCCTATAGATTTTCTGCATCTACTCTTTTTCTTCAAAAGGATCCACATGACCATAAGATAGAGGAGGATTAAAATTCCGAAACTTAATAAAGAAGTTCTTAGGTTGATCAACCAGAGGGTCCACTATTGGTGAACCACTCATTGTTGAACCTTGAATATCCATCAGGTCTTTGGTGGGGGATTACACTAAACAACAAGAAAACTAAGAACTCAATCAAGAACCAATTCACCAATAAGAAATACAACTTTAAAACCACTTAAAAAATATTCCAAAATCATATGAAAATTCACTACACAACCAATGGTTATATAAAAATCATAATTTTCCCCTTAAAAGACTTTTTAAAAGAAAGATGAACTTGATAAGTTGCGCACATACCAATGGTATTCCATGGAGCCTCACTCATATATACTCCCATGCCAAATCAGAAACACATCCACTCATGACATCAATCATACTCATCCTCACATACATCATTACATGTGAGTACTCATGAGAATATCAAAGTTCATAACAATACTCTTGCATTTCTAAAACAAAATTTTCAACCCATGTTTCAAATTCTCAACCTATATCCAATTTAAAATTTCACAAAACGTTTCAAAAATTCCATAATACATTTTATCAAGACCGCTCCATTTCAAAATAAACTTCTTTTTACATTTTTTTTAACAATCCTTGAGTTTTAATTATAGAAATCCAATTTTGTTAATCCAATTACCGTTTCCCAAAAATTCATTTTATTAAAGTTCCATTTTCTTAGGTTTTCTTTAAAATTAATATGAAAAATCATTTTCTATATTCCAAAAACCAAAATATGACCTATTTAAATAAGTTTTTCACAATTCAAAAAATGGTTTTCAAGTTAATATCAAAATCAAGAAGACTAGAAACAAGTTCACGAAGGGGAAACTAGTGTCGATGGGTGACCTAGTCATATGTTTGGAAACTATATGCCAATCAAAACACCATTATAGAGAGTCCTTTGGGACAGTTTTCTTATCCCTACATTGATTTCCAATCCCTATGAGCTCACTGAGACAACTGGTTCGACTCTTGTTTCATTTCCCAAAAAAAGAATCTTATAAGAACAAACTAGGCCAAACAAACCTGACATCTCATGGTAATTCATGATTCGGTACAAAATGTATTGGATAGATAATCCCTCATACCTACACCCCAAGTTCCGATAGTCCTACTTTATGTACCTTAACAACCCAAACTACAGAAGGGTACTTTGAAAGCTTGTTCCTCTAAAGAACCTATGCAATGATTCCATTTTTTAATGAACCAACCCGGGTCTGCCCTGAACCAGTCACACAAGACAACCCATATCAAGGCTCGAGAAGAATTCTTGATCATCCTGGGTTGGTGACAAGCACCGAGGGAACCAAAGAGAACCAATGTGAATGATTTAATCTAAATTAAATAAACTGAAGCAGTAAAAAATAATCAGATCATCCTGATACAATAAATGAAACAACTAAACAAAATAAATATATAAACTTGGAGATAAAACAAAACTAGAACAAAAAACCAAACCAAACCTAATGATAACTAAATCACAATGTGTACTTGAAGGTCACTCTTCGACTCCAAAACCCAACATCACCCAAGACAATCAAAACCAATCCAGAACCTACACCAAACGATAAAAACAATAAAAGGTTTCAGTGTGAGTATTAAAACATAATAGCTCTTCCTAAAAAAATCTATTCCCAAGGCATTTATGTTAAAAAAAAGAAACATTAACTTTATATTTGAAATAAAATATATAAAATATATAATTTCACACATTTTCTATTTGAAACAAAACATGTTCTATTTCCCATTTATTTAACACAAAATCATTTTCATAAATGGGAGCTTTATCATTTTAAAGAAAGGGAGTAAGAGAATAAGGGATAAAAGTTTTATTTTAAAAAGGAAAAGAGAGTGTAAAACATTATAAAAAAAATTAAATAAAAATTTTCAAAACTCATTATCACTTTTTAACAAAGCTGTACACCATAAAAGAGAATAAAAACGATGATTACATAACAAGGGAAATAGAATATAGCATATATGAGTAACCAACCAATAAGGAATCTCAATCATCCACCATAGACAACTATGTGTCACAGAATATAGGATATATTAGGAGCTCTATAGACAATCTAGAATATACTAACACCTGACTCATCCCATAGGAATTCCTCATTCGATGACATTAATTCTCTTACACACTTGGTATTACCCTACCTAGCCTAACCTTGGGTTATAATCCCAAATCAGTGAATGGTCCATACAAAGGGTCGCTATTCTGTGTATAACTTCAACTAGTGCAATAACCGTTCTAGAAAATACTCTACCTATGGTAAGTTCCCATGTCAAGACTAAAGTGGGTGTGTTCAAACAAAACCTAACAAGAAACTAACCATGCATATAAATATCCATAGAATAAGAAAACATGCAAGAACAAACCCCTAAATCACCCCAAGGAATGATCCCTTTCATTTCAACCATTTGTCCACAAGGGAGTCCCACACCGAAGACCTTCCACACTGCAGAACATAACCAAGGAAAGAGGATCATCCAAGGAGTGTTTTCAAGAGAACTAATTTTAAAATAGTCCTAAACAAGCCTCAAACACTCATTGAGAAACAACCAATTTCCAAATGTAATCAAACACCTCATTTGAAAATATAAAACCACTTAAGAAATCTATTTAAGAACCTAAACCACTATTTTAGAATCCAAATGCATTTACAAATCCAAAAACAGACTTAGGAACCATTAATCATGTATAAAATCTAAACATGCATTTTAAAAAACACTTAGCATAGATAACTTAACAAAACAATTCCTTAAACATTAAAATAATAAATAAGTCACCTCACTTATTATCAAACAATTATTCTAAAAAACATAAATCACTACTTGGTGTTAAATAGAGGTGAAAAAATAAAGAGATCAATGTTTTTAAATTTAAAGGTAAGTTGAAAAGGAAAACCTACCTCAAGCCACATGTTCTTCAATAACACCCAATCGAAATGACACCCAAGGGTTTAAAGAAGTAATGAAACCCACAAGAAACCTTAAGAAAACAAAAACCGCAATTTAAACTCAAAGAAACATAAACCCTAGACCCACAACACCAAGGGGGAAGAGGTACTGAAAAGAAAATAGAAGAAGAAGGAAGAGAAAGAAGAGAGGAGGATAATACCATAAGAAGACACCCCAAAACCTTGAATAAATTCACTTCAAATCACTATGGGATAAGAAGGGAGGTGTGAGGAAGATGGGAGGATCCTCCTAGGGTCAAATGAACTGAATGGGGGTGCAATAAGGTATCTTGGGGTTATAATCCAAAGAGGGTAGAAGATGAATTTTACATTTTTAAGACACCTGGTCACTAGAATGGTTAGGTCACATATTTTCCCAAACCATGATCCAACTGTATGCCCCTTACTGGACACACTGGGCACCTGCACGGTTTGGATAGATAGTTTGGTAAAATATGGACCAACTATGCGATGTGGTTCTATCAAAAATTCAGAACATGTGCACACATTCCGCATGGTTTAGCTAATTGTGCTTAGGCTGTACAACCTCGACCAGAGACACGAAAGGACCTGCACAGTTTCTCCATAGAGCCACATAGTGTGGATCAAACTGTGTGAAACCCATGAAACTCAAACTGTGCAAGTTCAAAAATAATTGTATTGTGACTCAGCCTCAGAAGGTTTCATAGTTACCCCTAAACCATGCACCTAAGCCATGCAACAGAGGAAAAATATCCCAAAACTATAAATTTTAAATCAAAACACCCGAAAATAGAGAGATAAACTAAGAATAAAACCATAATCCAAAATAAAAGAATAAAATAAAAACTAGGGTGTGACAATAATGGATTATACTGAAGAAACCACATAGGATATGTCATAGTGGTAGTGCACACTGTTTGTACACCCCACATTGGGTGTAACATAGTATCCAGTTCTAGTTTAAGGATGCATTGGTAGAAAAATATACTTAATATATATGAAAGATATGCATATAATTTAACTACACATCAAATAATCTTTCACTTTCACATACACGCCAATAAACTTAAAGAAAAACTTCACATCTATTTAGAAAATCCATCCAAATCTTGTTTAGGATAGGGTTTCATCAAGATCTCTTCATTTTGGAGAAAACAATTCATCCAAAACTTAATCCTTATCTAAGGTCCTAAATATGTGATCCTTTGGGCCTTCCTATCATTGAAAACAAAATGAAATATATATTTTATATATGTAAGAAAATAGTGGTATCTATAAAAACATCAATGCTACTCAAGATACTAAGGGGTCTGGTGCGATCTCTATCAAACATACTCATATCTCTATATGAATATGTTAATAATAAGATGTGTCATACACATAAAGTATAAACCTATATAATATATTTTTTATGACATTGATTGACCACTAGACATAAAACATGTCAATATAGAATTGGCTAACTCATCTTCTCTTGATTTTCAAAAATTAACTGACTAGGTTAACGAGTTAACCACATGTCATTCATGTAATAGCTGAGAACATTACATGCCTCACTTCCAAGTAGCTAGTAATATAACAAATCATACCTATATTACAACGATGATACATATTGCAAGATGAATATTCGATACAGACTACAGGAAAAACCATTTTTTTGGGACGGGTTATTTGCGACGCGAATAAATCCCGTCGCAAATAGTTCGTTGAAGAGGTTATTTGGAACAGGACTATGAACCCGTCATAAATAACCAATTATTTGCGATGGGAATAGGTGACCTGTCACATAAACTTACGTATGGATTGATGCGGTTTGCACGAAAAACCATGTGAAAGGGTATTTGCGATGGGTAGGCACCGCCCGTCGCAACTACCGGGAGACACTAAGAACTAGTTGTGACGGTGGATCCCCCGTCGCAACTAGTTCGACCCCCGGAGATTATTTATGATGGGTCCCATGCAAATAACTGGTAGCGGTAAAAACCAATTTGCGATGGGATATTGTCCAGTCGCAAATAGGGTGTCGGCATGTTACTTTTTGCGACGGGGCCTGTCGCAAATAACCTTTTAACCACCAACCTTAACTAATGCAGCCAAAGATATTTGCGATGGTCCCATCGCAAAAAATACTATTTGCGATGAGAATCCCATTACAAATAATCCTATCGCAATTAATTTAACCTACATATACCCCCATTAGTTTTTTCATCCCTCCTGAATTTCTCCTTCCTCTGCTTCTCTAAACTCTAATTTTAGAGTGAAAATTCTTGAGAGTTAGTTTTTTTACGAAGAAGTTGTGAAGCCGTCTGCAATTATAAGAGATCAAGTGTAAAGCTATTTATGTTTTATTTAATTTAGTATTTATTTAATTTCTTTATATTAATTTCAATTATTGTTGATTAGTTGTAATTAAGTTAGATTTAAATTGTTTTGTCCTCAGTATTTGTTTGTAATAATAAAATTAAATTATTAGTATTAATTCTTAGTAATTAGTAATAATTCATAATTATTAACGATAATTAGTAATGTATATAAATAATTATCGGTAATTAGTAATTAGTAGCTGTATTTTGCAGTAATTAATAGCAATTCACAATAATTAGTAATAATTATAAATAAATAGTAATAATTAGAAAAAATAGTAATAAAAATTTACAATTAGTAATAAATATTATTAATTTGTTATAATTAGTAATAAATACTAATAATTAGTAATGAATATTAATAAATAGTAATAAATACTAATAAATGGTAATAAATACTAATAAAGTGTAATAAATACTAATAAATTGTAATAAATACTAAGAAAAAGTAATAAATAGTAATAAATAGCAATAAATACTAACAAATACTAATAAATATTAATAATTAGTAATAAATACTATTAATTAGTAATAAAAACTAATAAATAGTAATAAATACAAATAAGTAGTAATAAATACTAATAAATAGAAATAAATACTAATAAATACTAATAAATAGTAATAAATAGTAATAATTTGCAATAATTAGTAATAAAAAGTAATAATTAGTTATAATTTGTAATAAATAGTAATAAATTGAAATAAATAGTAATAAATAGTAATAAATACTAATAATTAGTAATAAATAGTAATAAATAGTAATAAATAGTAATAAATAGTAATAAATAATAATAAATAGTAATAAATAGTAATAAATAGTAATAAATACTAATAATTAGTAATAATTAGTATTAATTAGAAATAAATAGTAATAAATAGTAATAATTAGTAATAATTAGTAATAAATAGTAATAAATAGTAATAAATAGTAATAAATAGTAATAATTAGTAATAATTAGTAATAAATAGTAATAATAAGTAATAAACTGTAATAAATACTAATAAATAGTAATAAATAGTAATAAATAGTAATAAATAGTAATAAATAGTAATAATTAATAATAAATACTAATAAATACTAATAATTAATTTTGAATAGTAATAAATATTAATAAATAGTAACAAATTGTAATAATTAGTAATAAATAGTAATAAATAGTAATAAATAGAAATAAATACTAACAAATAGTAATAAATACTAATAAATAGTTATAATTAGTGATAAATACTAATAAATAGTAATATATATTAATAAATAGTAATAAATACTAATAAATAGTAATAAATAGTAATAAATAGTAATAATTAGTAATAAATAGTAATAAATAGCAATAAATAGTAATAAATGGTAATTAATACTAATAAATAGTTATTAATATAAATAATTTGAAATAATTAGTAAAAATTAGTAATAAATAATAATAAATATCAATAAATAGTAATAATTAGTAATAATCAGCAATAAATAGTAATAAATAGTAATAAATAGAAATAAATAGTAATAAATAGTAATAAATATGATTAATTAGTAATAATTTGTAATAAATAGGAATAATTATTAATAATTAGTAATAATTATATATAATTATAAATAATTAGAAATAATTAGTACTAATTAGCAATAATTAGAAATAATTAGGAATAATTAGCAATAATTAGGAATAATTAGGAATAATTAGTAATAATTAATAACAATTAACAACAATTAGTAATAATATGTAATAAATAAAAATAAAAATCAATAAATAGAAATAAATAGAAATAAACAAAAAAAAATAACAATAACTAGTAATAATTAGCAATAATTTGTAATAATTAGGATTAATTATCAATAATTAGGATTAATTAGAATTAAATAGAATTAAATAGGATTAATTAGGATTAATTAGGATTAATTAGGAATAATTAGGATTAATTAGGAATAATTAGGATTAATTATGATTAATTAGGAATAATTAAGAATAATTAAGAATAATTAGGAATAATTAGTAATAATTAGTAATAAAATCCATTGTAATAAATTGTAGTAACTTGGCACAATTTCTAGTGGATTGGTGACACTCCTTTTGCTTGATGACTCTTCTCCTATCAACTCTCACTAACTTAAAACATTATAAAGAGTATTCTTATACGTATGCATATCCAATATTGTATGCATGATTTTGAATATGCATTCATAGGACCACATTTTTCATAATGTCTTCAGGAGATGATAGTTACAAGAAGATGATTCATTGACGAAAAGGGGGCACTTTTTTCCAACGCATCATTTAATTGCATCTTTCTCACACTAAAATCACAATGAAGAATCTGCTCAGTGGTACGCTTATACATTCTCGTATACACAAGAATAAATATGCGTACCTCCAAGAATATTCTTCATTGTGATTTTAGTGTGAGAAAGTTTCAAGTAAATGAGCCGTCAGACAAAAGAGGAGGCATCAATCCACTGGAAATTGTGTCACCCGTAATTAATGGTAATTATTAAGAAGTAGTTGTAATTATATATCTTCTTTTTTCAGATCGTGTTTTTCATATTTCAAATTATTAAAAAATTGTAATGATTTTATATTATGTAGAAAAATTTAGAACAAGGAAGTCGACAACAGTCATTATTAGATGACCGTGTTTGGATATATCAGTGGAGAAATCCAAATGGTTTTGGTTTAAATCCAATATATATTGAGGTTATTGAAGCCTTCTTATCATTTTCATATTCAAAACCAAAATTTGTTTCAGAAGGCACAATTAAGTGTCCTTTTAAAAAATGTTCTCTTAGAACATTTGACACATTTGACAAGGTTGGGGAAATCTCTTGCATTTTGGTTTTCAACTAGATTATGTTTTTTTGGAATCAACATAGTGAACGCTATTCCAGAAAAGATACTAATAACTTTATTTCAGATCCATAACAGTTTCAAAATTTAGTACATGATGTTGTCGGTCCATATGTTCAACAAACTGAAACTTAGGATGATATTGATTTAACTCCTGAGTTGGCACCATCTGAATATTATGATTTGTTCAGGTCTGATAAGGATGCATTATATCCTGGTTGCAAGATAAGAAAATTAGAAGCGGTTGAAAAATTTATGGCTATTAAATTAGATAATGCAATGTTAATTTTTTTTGATCAGATATTTTCTTTGGTTAAAACACTGTTACCTAAAGGAAATGTGTAGCCTAAAAATTACTATGAGACCAAAAAACTGGTTCGTAATATGGGCCTTATTTATCGGAAGATTCATGAATGTGAAAATGATTGCATATTATATTCTAGTGAAAATGAGTCATTAGATAGTTGTCCCACATGTGGAAAATTGAGGTATAAAGAAGCTCAACTAAGGAAGTCTAGACCGATTCCTATAAAAAAGTTGGGATATTTCCCCCTTACACCTAGGTTGTAGTGTTTATTTATGTCTCAGAACACAACATCAATAATGTCATGGCACAAAACCCATATTTCAATAGATTAAATCTCGAATTATCGATCTGATGGTGAATCATGGAAAAATTTTGACATACTGCATCCGTATTTTTCTTTAGAAGCCTGAAATTTGCGATTGGGTCTTTCTACTAACAGTTTCGGTTTGTTTGGTTCTTATGGTGGTCATTATTCATGTTAGAATACCTTTATAACTCTATACAATTTACCTCCATGGATGTTGATGAAGGAGCCCTATATAATTTTGACCTTATTAATCCCAGGACATCCGAAAAAGTATATTGATGTTTATTTGAAACAATTAATTGATGTGTTAAATTTATTATAGAGTAATGGTGTTAGTATATATGATGTTGCTGCTAAAAAATTTCATATTAGAATCTACATTGATGTAGATGATTTTTGACTTCCTGGCATATGGCATGTTATCTAGCTGGAGTACACATGGTCCAAAATCATTTCATTACTATATTAAAGATAACAAAGCCTTTATGATCATTAGTGGCAAACAACCTTGCTATTTTGACTGTCATCATAGATTTCTTCCAACCGATCACCGTTTTTGGAAGAAGAAAATCTCATTTCAGAAAAGGCCCAATTGAAAGGGATGAACTTACAAAAATTATATCAGGTACATAGTTAAAATCAGTTGTATTTTCATTACCTCCCATCACATTTGGTCCAATAGTAAACCAACAGAAAAGTCATGGCATTGGGAAAGAACATAATTGGATAAAATAGATCATTTTTTGGGATCTTACATATTGGTTTGATTTGTTGGTCTGACACATGTTGGATGTCATGCATATTGAGAAGAATGTTTTTGATAATTTTCTTCATATAGTGTTGGATTCACCAGGTAAGACCAAAGATAATGTAAATGAACAATTAGATCTTGCACAAACTTGCAGACAACTGGAACTTGAACTATTTCAAAATATCAGATCATAGAGGTTAATGAAGACAAAATCATATTATACACTTCCCAAATAAAGCTGCATATTATTTTTTAGTGGATTACAGATTTCAGACTTCCAGATGGCTATGCTTCCAATTTGGGAGGATGTGTTAAGAATGGTCATATTACTGGATTAAAATGTCATTATTGTTAGATTATAATGGAATCAATTATTCCAATTAGATTTAGAGGTTTGTTGAATTATATGATTTGGGATTTGATAATAGATATATCATATTTTTTTGAGAAATTTTGGGCGGAGAAAATAGACAATGATGCACTAAGTAAACAGAAAGATGATGTTGTTGTCATTATATGTAAACTGGATAAAATCTTCCCACCGACTTTCTTTGACTTAATGGAACATCTGATATTAAATTTTCCACATGAAGCTAAATGTGGAGGTCCGGTACTATTTTTATTGTTGTACCCATTTGAGAGATGCATGCATAAATTGAATAAAAATGTATGTAACAAAGCATCAGTTGAAGGATCAATTTATGAAGCTTATTTACAAGAGAAAATTGATTTTTCTGCTCTCATTATTTTGAATATGAATATCCCCTTAAACACAAATTCATGGGACCGAACGAGGGGAATGTTGATGATTAAATAGATAATCAATTATCAGTTTTTAATCAACCATAGCTTGGATTCAGTGGAGTCCATGTATGATGGATTTTAGATGATGAACATCATAGAGCTCATACATAAGTTCTACTCAACTGTGAATAAATGACATCATCTGTACTGTGAGTGCTTCTATCACTTATTCTATAATTTATGTTATAATAATTAAACTTATTTTATTTATAGGTTATATTATAATCATATTAAGAAACAACTTCTACAAATTACAACAGCTGCCTTTGAAGAACTCCAACAAGTTTTTTTCTCAATAGTTTCAAAAACTGGTAACATAAATTATTGATGGTTTAACATATCAATTTAGTTAATTATTTATTATATTGATATTTTTTGAACAAATTTTCAGGTGTCGCAACATGATGATAAAATTGATAAAAAACTTTGCATATTGAGTAACCCACCATAAAAAATGGTTAAATCATATAATGCATATTTGTGAATGGTTTTTGATTTCATACATGTGCATATGGGGTATCAAAAAATACAATGAACAGTGGAGTTTTCTTCACAAGATCAAATTATAGAGAAAATGAAGTTTAATTTTACGACACGCTTGATGAAATTTTTGATCTGTGTTATCTAGGGAAGAATTACATAACAATGTTTAAATGTCGGTGGTAAGATATTGTGATAGGATTGCGTGTTCATCCGATTCATAGAATTTTCAATATTAAATATAAATTTGTTTTGTGGTAAATGAACCATTTTTACTATCTCAACATGAACATCAAATATATTGTGTAAAGTACTATGCTAATTCAAGAGACCTGAGTGATTTGTGGAGCATAATAGAAATGAAATCTCAAAAAAATTAGTTTACTCAAACTAAATGTGGTTATGATGAAGTGCAAGGAATTGAAAATTTTCAAGTGACTACTCGAAATCAATCTTTTTCACATAGATATGAATATTAAGGATGAAACCTCACAATTAAGGGTCGATGTCGATGATGATGTTAATGATGTTACAAATGAATTTGAAATGGGAAGAGATGATGAATATGAAACTTATGTGGACATCAATGATGTCGATGATGAATATGAAGACATTAACATCATCAGATTTGATGATGATGATGAAGGTGAACATTGAAACAGTTAAATGCTAGTTATAATCATAACTAATATTTATCTGTATGTAATAGTTATTTTCAGAAATCTGCTAACAATAATCATTTTTTGTTTTAGATGGGCCCTGATCTATTTCGTGAGTTGGAGGAGGCTGAGCTACCTTTGGATGGGGATGATTTGAGATCATCTGACCCTTAGCCTACTGGCAGTTCAGGGGGTATGCGGAGGGGGCACAGTCTTGCGCGATTGATGATTCCTTACCCTATCCCCGAGCGATGTCCACATCTTGGTTTCGATCCATGCATGCAGAGGTATGGTAACCTATGTATTTTAGTAAGATTTCATGAATTTATTTATATACTAATTGATGGATTATTTATTCCTTTTTCACAGTTTTGCGCATGTAGCTGTTGGACAGGAGAGACCTATCTTGCACAATTATTTTTCTCATCCATGGATCACATGGGAACAAATTCCTGTTGATGTGAATCTTGGAATGTTCAATCATTGGATGGTACGTAAATAAATAATATTTATTTAGAAATTTATTTCACTAATAACTTGATATTATAAATTATTTTTAGGGTTTTTGGTATCCCATAAATGACAGAATGTGTGGTGCTATCCATGAGGCATGGGAGGTGTCTATGTGTGAGTGTTTCCATCAGTTTTTTCACAATTTGAGAAGGAAAACAATTAAGAAAGTAGGAGTGACAGTATTTGATGAGTCATGTAGAGCCCACCGACCAGAGTACATTTCATCTCATGTTTTGGATGGATTATGTTCACACTAGTTGAGTGGTGGATTTCAAAGGATATCTTCATTGGTCCAGCAGAACCAGGGGAGATAGGAGGTGACACATCGAGATGATTGTCGTACATTCAGTACGCATAGAGAGCATCTGGTAAGTATCTTTTTTAAATATTTTATATAACATTAAATATAAATACTTTACTTTATATTTATATAGGCAGTCGAGCATCCTGATATTATTAAGTACAACATTTATCAAAGGTTGTATAGTGATCCAACCACTGGATAGATTAGAGGTGATCTCCATTGTCATATTGTGGCCAATATTATTTCTTTTTCACTTTTAAAATTAATTGCATATAATATTATCACTATTTTAATTTCAAGTTGAAACTGCATCGACTTAGGTTTTGGCCCAGTCAGACTTTGGAATATTCCTATGAATAATTCCAGAGCTAGGTGCGAAGACGACGTGCGATTCCGAGGCCTGATGTGACCAGAATTAATTTTTATAAAAATATTAAGTATTTTTATACTATGCATGTGGAGGGGTTGTGTTTTTTCCTAAAAGGTATCTTGTATCTGAAATCCAAGGGCGTGGTTGTGTCCGGAACATGCCGTTTACCCTAGGAGGGGTGTAAAAGTTGCGGGCGCGGGCCTGTTGTGAGAGATGTCACCTAGGGGGAAAATCGTCATTTTAAATTAATGAATTAGTGATTTTTATCACTGGTGTTATTTTTGAAAAACTTTAGAATGAAGTATCATAATGGAAATATGAGACTTCTGTTGAGTTCAAAATGGGGTGTTTTTCCTAGGCGTGATATAAAATAGGCGGGTGCGGTGTTTTCATAATCCTCGCCCTTCGGTAGAGTTTCAGAGAGAGTTTATAAATTCTCTTGAAAGTGGAATTAGGGGAAAACCCTAATTTCCCTTCTCTCTCTCTCTCTATCTTGTTCTTTGGCGTTCTTCGTTGTTCTTCGTTGGATTGAGGAGAGAACTCCTGCAGAACGATGTGGGATCAGAGTGGATGTGTCGCCAATGATGATCAGCCGAATCGAGGAAGGCTTTCAGTTGTTTTTCCACCCCTTCATCAATTTCTAGAGTTTTTGTCAGGTTCTTCATTTTAATTCTATAATTTTAGAATTGGGACGATGGCTAAACAAACACGACCATCGTACAAGCCCTGTTTTGACTGTTATTCTTGGGCGTTCTTCTTCCAAATTTTCGGACGTGCCAATCTTTGTTGGATTGTTGATCGGTGGATGGCGCTACGAAGGCCTCATCCTGAGGATTCTGAATCTTCCTTCGGATTTGAAATCGGGCCTCCAGAGTGGTGGCAGTGACCGTCAGAATCTCAGGCTCTGGCAAGGGTGGCGGCCGGAGGTTGGTGTGGCGCAGCTGTGGAAACGGTACTGGGCCGGTGTACGGTGGATGGAAGATGAGAGGATTCCAAGAGGGGGGTTCGAGCGTCAGGAAGCGGGTGCGGCCTGGGGTTCGGATGAGGTGGAGATGTCGGGTGTGGCCGGTGCATATGGGGTTTTGTCGAAGCGGCAGGCGGCTGCTGCTGCGGCGTAGTAGGAGACCAGAGGAGCAGGGCGGGCCGGTGCGCACGGCAGAGCCCAGCGGAAGCCAGGTGAATGGTCGGAGGAGCGTGAAGGTGCACTGCAAGAGCCGAACATCCGGCGGCTTCGTCCTGCCGCATTCGGCAGGGGGAACCCGAGGCGCTGACCTCGGGTCTGTGGAGGAGATAAGGACCCGTGTTCGACGGGTCCTGCTGGGGCAACGCGGCGAAGACTGGCCAAGTCGCTGGGTTGATTTGAAGAACCAGACCTGAGGTGGTTCTGTTGTTGCTGGAGAGGGCCACGGCCTATGGGCCGTGGTGAGTCGGGCCAGACCGACGGCTAGGCCGCAGGCCTGTGGTCCGGACCGGGCCGGCTGGGGTGAATTGGCCCGGTTGGGTCCCTTGCGATCAAGGGGCCATATCTTCTTAACAACGCGTTCGTTTGATGCGCCCTCTACGGCTGTGGGTTCGTGTCAGCGAGGAAAATTTTTTAAAGTGGGGTTCGAGGTTTTTGAGTTTTGCGCTCGATTGTGGGTGACCCTAAACTCTTTAATTTAGAAATATTATATAATTTTTAAAGCTTGCGACGGACGTGCCTCGCGATCCAGACTTTCGATTGATGCGCCGTCAGTGGAAGCATGACCCTAGTCCTCGTATGGACTTTTTGAGATGATCCTTTTAGTTTTCGGGCTAAAGGCAGGGTGTGGGCCCTGTAGGGCCCATCTTTCATGGTTTACGATGAAATGTCACTTTTCCACCCGATATCCATTTGGTACGATCGAGTAGTCATTTTAGTGTGTTTTTCCGAGGGAGATCACAGTGGTATGATCCACCTGATGAGTTTCGGGATCATAGTGTGGGTCCCACATGATCTAGCTTCAATGAATAGTGAATTTTTCACCGGTTGACTATTTCAGGAGAGTAAATAGACTATCCTACGTGTTTTTCCACGTGGATCGTGATGGTGTCCTCAGTATCGGCCGTAGAGGTGCTCAATGTGGCATTGTGGTGGTCCGCTCAGGTTAGCAAAGTTTGGACCAATAGTGGTTGAGGGTACTCCCTTGGTTCGTTCCTACGAGGGTTCACGCGACATCACAACCTTTGCATTGGTTTGTGATCCTCTCGATGGGATGTTTAATCTGTTAGAGTTGTGGAATCCCTCTGGTGGCCTCGGGGCAGGATCCTATAGCATCATTTACCTTGATCAGGTTCTTGGTATCACTATGACCACTTATCCATGGGCGACGATCCCCTATCTAGTGGGTTAACCCCATGGGTTTGGGGAATCATCAGGAATATGGTCCCCTACGTGGTGGTCCAAGCTCAGTAGGGTTGTGGCATCGTCGGGTATACGATCTCCTACTCAGTACAAGGATTATTGTAGGGTTGCAGTATCGTTGGTTATATGTTCCTTTACTCAGTGCATGGTTTCTGTAGGGTTATAGAATCGTCAGTTCGATCCCCTACAATGCGAGATGTACCGGATAGGGTTTCGGTATCATCGTGACCATCACGACCTGGGTGATGATCCTCTATTTGAGTGACATGTTTCTGTCGAGTGCCAGATTGGGTTGTGGTGTCCCCCATCAGATCCTGGGAGTGATCCCCTATCTTTGAGATATTCAAATGCTAGATCGGGTTGTGGTATCCCGCAGCAGATCCTGGTAGTGATCCCCTATCTGTGAGATCCTAGAATACTGGTGTGGGTTTTGGCATCCCCTAGCGGACCCTAGGAGTGATCCCCGATCTGAGGAATTTGGTGTTTTTGCTGTTTCAGCTTGAGATTCTCAATGACGCTTTCCAATGAGTGTGTATCTCTCGGGCGAGTGTCATCTGGGATGACAGGGATCGTGGAGTGTTCGCCTAGATATGTGCCCGTTTCATGTTATGAGATTGGAACCTCATGAGTCTTGGTGCATGTTTGAGTATATCTGATTGTTCATGGTGTACGTATGGGCATACACCTGAGTTGAGCTGACTAGTCATGTTTAGCCAAGGATGGTCTCAAGATGGACTTTCTATCTTATTTGGGTTTCCTCTAGCTCTGATGAGCGGACTGTTGACTTTTAGTTGAACCATTTTTTTTTTTGCGGTTTTTGGGGTGGCTACTGAGTATTTTTATACTCACCCCTGCATGAGATTTTCCCGCACATGTTTGTGTCTTTTGCAGACCACATGCCTTTCGACGGAGTTCCAGGAGGACTCAGAGCAGGCGGAGCTTAGTGTGCACAGCTGACTGGGGGGGGGGGGGGGGTTACTAGAGCCATGCTAAGGAGCTTACGAGCAGGTGATTTTAGCAGCATTTCCCTCCTTTTGAGCAGGTTGGATGCTTTTGTAGTTTTCTTTTGGTGGGCCCTGTTTTGCCCTTTTTGTAATTTTGTTGTAATATGATTGTGGGATAGTTATATGCATGCTTTTACCTTTTAGTTTTATATATATCTACACTGTTTCATAGAGGTGTATGTGGGTGCATGTGTACAGTTACCTTAGGATAATGCCTCCCTTGTGTGTGATAGTCTACTCGGTTCTAGTCACCAACACCTGGCCTATTGGAGGCAGGATTGGGGAGTCGAGGCTCGAGCCCCATTGGGTCAGCTCGTGACAGAGTGGTATTAGAGAAGGTTTCACCTTCGGGATCTCAGAGCGTAGCTGGTCTCGCCGTGAGTTTTGTTTGGGTTGCATAATGAAACTGTCAAGATGTTTCGAGTTTGGCTTTCAGTCCTGAGACTCTAGTGTTGGTGCGACTACCGACATATCGATTCACCAGGACTCTAATAACCCGCCTTTCGACTCAGGACATTTGGACACTATTCACATGGACATAATGGGGCACGCATCATATAGGACTGGGTTTTTGGGTTTCCCTAGTTCTTCTTGAGTCATCTCTCCAGATATATACTCCTTGACTATGGTGCATCCTGATTGTATTTCAGGATGCCTCTTAGAAGACAGCCAGTGAGAGTTCCACAGCGGGATTGTGGTGACGATCCACCCCATGTAGAGGCTGTGGACGCGGGCGCAGGTTTTGAGGCTGGACCCCCAGGTGGTCTTTCAGTTATGCAACCACCTGTCGGGTAGCTAGTTGTGCCGGTAGTGCAGGACGATGTTGCACGCAGGTTGAGTACGCTACATGAGTTCTAAAGGCAGTGACATCTGAGGTTTCGTGGTGATCCAGACCCCTAGGCAGCTGATGTCTGGCTCGAGCTAGTCACCCGAGTCTTCCGCCTGGTGGGGACACCTCCAGATCAGATAGTGGTCCCAGCGGTGAGCCTTCTTCTTGGTTTGGTAGGGTGATGGTGGATCCTAGTGACGCAATCCCATGATGAGGAGACGCTCACGTGGGCAGAGTTTGAGTGGCTCTTTCAATAAGAGTTCTATCCCGTGATGTTGAGGTCAGTGCGGATCCAAGAGCTTCTGCAACTTTGACAGGAGGGAATGACTGTATCAGAGTACTCAACGAGGTTTACAGACTTGTCACGCTACTCCCTGGATATGGTTTGATACCCATTCTTTAAGGATCGGGCCTTTGATAAGGGGATATGTAGAGACATCCAAGAAGTTGTGGTTTCTTTGTGTTTGGCCTCCTATGCTGGAGTGATGGAGCGAGCCTTGGTGGTGGAGAGCATTCTGGCTCAGCAGATTTAGCCCATAAGTGATGGGCATGTGGCATCTAGGACGTCGTCAGCTGGTATCCGAAGGATGATGCAGGGGTCTGGGCATGGCTGATGATTCAGGAAACGACCCTAGGATGGAGGATCTGAGGCTTAGGGCTCATAGGGCTTGTAGGCCAGTTTTGGCTAGCCGTAGGAGAGGCGGTGTTACACTTGCGACGTTCAGGGACATCTCACGAGAGATTGTCCGACCCGTCGAGCTTTTGAGAGGGAGCTAGTTGACAAGCCGCCTTGGCAGTGAAAACGTCTTGAGTTTGGTAGTCTGCAGGGCAGTGGATGAGGAAACAGAGCGGGTGCAGTAGTGGGAGGTGGTAGGTGGTATCAGATTCCACCACCACCACCCCCAAGTGGTCCACACCGAGCTCAGGGAGTTGGAGGGTGAGGGAGAGGACAAATGCATTCCCTAAAGGCTATTGACCCAGAGGCTCCGCCGATGGATTGAGGTACACCTTGTATCCTTTCTACATTTTGTAGTAGCTTTGTTAGACATTATTTAGCGGTACTCTTTCCTTTCGGTTGGTTGCTCTAGTTTTGTTCCGGGTGTTGGTAAGACCCCTGTGTGGGTGTTGTTTGGTGTGCTTCAAATGCATGAGAAAGAGGGATCCTACCCCCCCAAGATGTGTTTTTGTGATATGATTAAAAACCGTGCAGGTGAGTCAGTGCTGCCCAAAGAAGATAGTGTTGAGGTGTGGTAAATGAGTCCCTCTGACTTATGCATTCAGGTAGGGGTGTGTGTTTGCGAACTCGCTGGTTTGGGAGACCCAGTTGAGAGTCCAATTTCTTTCCATATGCTTATGGATTTTCAGGGATGAAAAGTTCAAAGGTGTGAGTGATGTAGTGACTCAGGTTTTGGCCCAGTTAGACTTTGGAATATTCCTATGAATAATTCGAGAGCAAGGCGCGAAGACGGCGTGCGATTCCAAGGACTGATGTGCCCAAAATTATTTTTTATAAAAATATTAAGTATTTTTATACTATTCATGTGGCATGGTTGTGTTTTATCCTAAATGGTAGCTCGGATATAAAATCTGAGGGCGCGGTTGCGTCCGGAATGTGCCGTTTACCCAAGGCTGAGTGTAAAAGTTGCGGGCGCGGGCCTGTTGTGAGAGATGTCACACAGGGGAAAAATCGTCATTTTAAATTAATGACTTAGTGATTTTTATAACTGGAATTATTTTCGAATAACTTTCGAACAAAGTCTCGAAATGGAAATCTAAGAATTCCTTTGAGTTCAAAATGGGGTGTTTTTTCTAGGCGTGATATAAAATAGGTGGGCGTGGAGGTTTCCGAATCCTCGCCTGTCGGTATAATTTCAGTGAGAGTTTATAAATTCACATGAAAGTGGAATTAGGGAAAAACCATAATTTCAATTCTCTCTCTCTCTCTATCTCTCTCTCTCATTCTTCGGCATTCTTCGCTGTTCTTCACAGGATGGAGGAGCAAACTCTGGCAGATCGAAGTAGGATCGTAGCAGACGCGTTTGCAATGACGAACGACCGGATCGAGGTAGGCTTTCAATTTTTTTTTCAGCCCTTCATCAATTTGTGGAGTTTTTTTTTCAATTTCATCGTTTTAATTCTATAATTTTGGAATTGGGATGATGTCCAAACGAACACGACCATCGTCTGAGCCCTGTTTTGACTGTTGTTATTGGGCTTTCATCGTTTAAGTTTTCGGACGTGCCATTATTTTTTGGATCGTTGATCGAGGGAAGGTGCTGTGAAGGCCTCGCCCCGAATATTATGAATCATCCTTCGAATTTGAAATCATCCCACCAAATCAGTGGTGGTGGCCGTCGAAAGCCCCAGCTTTCGCAAGGGCGGTGGCCGGAGGTTGGGGTGGCGCAACGGTGGAACCGGTACCGGGCCGGCAGACAAGCGAAGTCTAGGAGGGGGGTTCAGGAGTCAGGAAGAGGGAATGGGCGGGGGTTCAGAAGAGGTGGTGGCGTTGGGTGTGGCCAGCGCAGACGGGGTTCGGTCGAAGTGGTAGGCAGCTGCGACTGCGGCTACGGTGGAGCAGGAGACCGGAAGAGCAGGGTGGGTGATTGTGGGTGGTGGAGCACAGAGGAAGCGTGGTGAGGGGATAGAGGAGAGAGGTAGTGTGTTGTGGGAGCCGATCGTCTGACAGCGTCGGCCTATCGCGCTCGATAGGGGGAACCCGAGGCACTGACCACAGGTGTGAAGAGGAGACAAGGACCTGCGTTCGGCGGGTCCTGCTGGGGCGACGCGGAGAAGACCGACCAAGTGGTCGGTCTGATTTGAAGAACTGGACCCAAGGTGGGTACGGTGTTGATGGGGTGGGACAAGAAAATTTTGGCCAGACCCGCGGCCGGGCCGCGGGCCGACGGTTCGGACCGGGCCGACCGGGGTGAACAGGACCGGTTGAGCCCCTTGCGATCAAGGGTCCGTATCTTCTAAAAGGAGCGTTCGTTTGAAGTGCCATCTGTGACTGTAGGTTTGTGTCGACAAGGTAGAATTTTTAAAGTGGGGTTTGCGGTTTTTGAGTTCTGCGCTCGATGGTGGGTGATCCAAAATGATTTAATTTAATAATATTAAATTATTATTAAAGCTTGCGACAGACATGCCTCGCGATCCGGATGTCCGATTGACACGCCATCAGCGGCAGCATGACCTTAGTCCTCATGTGGACTTTTTGAGATGCTCCTTTAAGTATTCAGGCTAAAGGCAGGGTGTGGGCCCCGTAGGGCCCATCTTGCACGTTTTACAATGAAATGCCGATTTTCCACCCGACGTCCGTTTGGGACGATCAACTAGTCGTTTCCTTGTGATTTTCTGAGGGGATCACAGTGGTATGATCCGCATGATGAGTTTCAGGACTATAGTGTGGGCCCCACACAAGCTGGCTTCAGTGAATAGTGACTCTTTCACCAGTTGACTGTTTTGGGCGAGTAAATATCCTATCCAGCATGTTTTTCCACATGGATTGCAATGGTGGCCTCGGTATTGGCCATGGAGTTGCGTGATGTGGAGTTGTGGAAGGTCGCTCAGGTTAGCGACGTTTGGACCTGCAGTGGTTGAGGGTACTCCCTTGGTTCATTCCTATGAGGGTTCATGCAGCATCAAAACCTTAGTATAGGTTTGTGATCCTCTCGATGGGATGTTTAATCTGTTAGAGTTGTGGAATCCCTCCATTGGGCCTGGAGAGGGATCCTCTAGCATCGTTTCCCTAGACCGGGTTCTTGGTATCGCTGTGACCGCTTATCCACAGGCGACGATCCCATATCTAGTGGGTTAACCCTGTAGGGTTTTTGGAATCACTGATAATATGATCCCCTACATGGTGGTCCATGCTCAGTAGGGTTGTGGCATCGTCATGTATACGATCCCCTACTTAGCACGAGGATTATAGTAGGGTTGCAATATCGTTGGATATACGACCCACTACTTAGCGCGTGGTTTCTGTAGGGTTACAACATCATCAGTTCGATCCCCTAAAACATGAGATGTACCAGATAGGGTTTCAGTATTGTCATGACCATCGTGACACGGGTGACGAACCTCTATCTGAGTGATGTGATTCTATCGAGTGCCAGATCAGGTTGTGGTATCCCCCTGCAGATCCTAAGAGTGATCCTCTATCTGTGAGATCTTCGAATGCCAGATCTGGTTGTGGTATCCCCCAGTGGATCCTGGGAGTGATCCAATATCTGTGAGATCCTCGAATACTGTTGTAGGTTTTGGAATCCCCTAGCAGACCCTAGGAGTGATCTTCTAATCAAAGAATTTGGTGTTTTTTCTATTTCAACTTGAGGTTATCATTGATGCTTTTCGATGAGCGTGTATCTCTCAGGTGAGTGTCATCTGGGATGACAGAGATTGTGGAGTGTTCTATTAGATATGATCCTATTGCGGGTTACAAGGTCGGAACCTTATGAGGCTTGGTGCGTGTTTGAGTATATTTGGTTGTTCATGTTTTATGTATGGGCATACACCTGAGCTGAGATGACTAGTCGTGTTTAGCCTAGGATGGTCTCAAGATGGAGTTTCTCTTTCATTTGGGTTCCCTCTGGTTGGGATGAGATGACTGTTCCCTTTCAGTTGCTCCCTTTTATTTTGGGGTTTTTGGGGTGCCTACTGAGTATTTTTATACTCACCTCTGCACAATCTTTTCCCGCACATGTTTGTTTATTGTGCAGACCACATGCCTTTCGGCGAAATTCCAGGAGGACCTGAAGAAGGAAGAGCTTAGTGTGCAGGACTGACTAGGGGTGGGGGGGGGGGGGTTACTGGATCCATGATGAGGAGCTTACGAGTAGGTTCTTTTACCAACATTTCCCTTCTTCTGAGCAGGTTGGATGCTTTTATAGTTTTCTTTTGGTGGGCCTTGTTTTTCCCTTTTTGTAGTTTTGCTGTAATCTGATTAAGGGATAGTTGTATGCATGATTTTACCTTTTAGTTTTATATATCTCTACACGATTTTATTGAGGTGTATGTGGGTGCATTTGTATAGGTACTTTAGGATAATTCCCCCCTTGTGTGTGATAGTCTACTCGATGCTAGTCGCCAACCCCTGGCCTATTGGAGGTGGTCTTGGGGAGTCGCGGCTCAATCCCAATTGGGTCAGGTCGTGATAGAGTGGTATCAGAGGAGGTTCCACATTTGGGATCTCAGAGCATAGCTGGTCTAGCTGTGAGTTTGGTTTGGATTGCATAGCGGCAATGTCAAGATGTTTTAAGTTTGGATTTCAGGCCAGGGACTCCAGTGTTGGTGCGGCGGCCGACGTATCCATTCACCAGGACTTTGATAACCTGCCATTCGACTCGGGTCGTTTGGACACTAGTTTTAGGGAAATAACGAGGCATGCATCATATAGGACTGGGTTTTTGGGTTTCCCTTGTTCTTCTTGAGTCATCTCTCTAGATATACTCGTTGAATATGGTGTGTATTGATTTTATTTCAGGATGCCTCCAGGATGAAATCCAGCGAGAGTTCCACAAAGGGATTGTGGTGACGATTCTCCCCATGTATTGGCTGTGGACGAGGGTGCAGGTTCTGAGGCTAGACCTCTTGGTTGTCCTCCAGTTGATCCACCACCTGTCGATCAATTGGTTGTGCCAGTAGTACAGGATGAAGTTATGTGCAGGATGAGTGCACTACACTAGTTCCATAGGTAGTGAACTATGAGGTTTTAGGGTTATCCAGTCCCATATGCTACTAATGACTGGCTCGAGGCAGTCACCCGAGTCTTCTTCCTGGTGAGGACACCTCCAGATCATATGGTGGTCCTAGTGGCGAGCCTTCTGCATTGTTCATTCGGGAGATGGTGGAGCCGAGTGATGCAGTCCCACGACGATGAGAAGCTCACGTGGGATGAGTTTGAGCGACTCTTTTGAGAAGAGTTCTATCCCACGACACTAAGTTCAGTGCAGATCCAGGAGCTTCTACAACTTCGAGAGGAGAGCATGACTGTGTCGGAGTACTCAGTGAGGTTTACAGACCTGTCGCACTACTCCCTAGATATGGTTTGAGACTCGTTCTTTAGGGATCAAACCTCAGAGCAGGTGATACAAAGAGACATCTGGGCAGGTGTGGTATCTTTGTTTCTTCCCACCTATACTGGAGTGCTGGAGTGAGCCTTGGTGGTGGAGAGCATTATGGATGAGCAGATTCATCCCATCAGTTTTGGGCGTGTGGCAGCTGGGATGTCGGCAGCTGGTATCCAGCGGAAGACGCATGGGTCTGGGCATGGTTGAAATTTTAGGAAGAGACCCCAGGATGGAGGATCTGAGGCTCAGGGCTTACAGGGATCGAAGGCCATTTTTTTCAGCCGTAGGATAGGTGGTGTTATGCTTGCGACGGTCGGGGATATCATGAGAGAGAATGCCCGACCCGTTGAGCTGCTGAGAGGGATCCGACTCACAGGCCATCTTGGCAGTGGCAACGTCTTGAGTTTGGTGGTCTGTAGGGCGGTAGACGAGGCAATAGAGCGGGTACAGTAGCGGGCGGTGGTAGGCGGTATCAGATTCCACCACCACCACCTTTAGATGGTCCACGCCGAGCTCAAGGAGCTGCAGGACGAGGGTGAGGACAACTACATTCCCTAGAGGATTTTGACCCATAGGCTCTGCGGATGGATAGAGGTACGCCTTGTGTCCTTTCTACTTTCTATAGTATCTTTGATAGACTCTGTTTAGCGGTACTCTTTCCTTTCTGTTGCTTGCTCGAGTTTTGTTCTGGGCATTGGTAAGACCCTGCGTAGGTCTTTTTCGGTGTGCTTCAAATGCGTGAGAAAGAGGGATCCTTCCCCCAACGAGATGCATTTTTGTGATGAGATTAAAATCCATGTAGGCAAGTCAGTGCCTCCCAAAGTTGATAGTGTTGAGGTGTGGTAAATGAGTCCCTATGACTTATGCGTTCGGGCAAGGGTGTGTGTTGGTGAACTCGCGGGTGTGAGAGACCCAGTTGAGAGTCCAGTTTCTATCTTTGTGCTTATGGATTTTTAGGGACGAAAAGTTCTAAGGTGGGAGTGATATAGCAACTCGGGTTTTGGACATTTCCAACTTTGGAGTATTACTATGAATAATTCCAAATCTAGGTGCGAAGACGGCATGCGATTCTGAGGCCCAGTGTGCCTGTAATTAATTTTTATAAAAATATTATGTATTTATATACTGTGCACATGGAGGGGTTTTTTTTCTCCTAAAAGGTAGCTCAAATTGGAAATATGAGGGTGCGGTTGCGTCCGTAATGTGCCGTTTAACCTAGGCGGGGAGTAAAATTTGCGGGCACGGGCCTGTTGTGAGAGATGTCACCCAGGGGAAAAATCGTCATTTTAAATTAATGACTTAGTGATTTTTATCATGGGCATTCTTTTTGAATAAATTTTGAAAAAATTCTTGGAATGGAAATCTGAGACTTCTGTTGAGTTCTAAAGGGGGTGTTTTGCCTAGGTGTGATATAAAATAGGCGGGTGCAGAGGATTCAAAATCCTCGCCCGTCGGTCGAATTTCAGAGAGAGTTTATAAATTCTCTTGAAAGTGGAATTAGGGGAAAACCCTAATTTCCCTTATCTCTCTCTCTCTCTCTCATTTTCTTCAGCATTATTCATTGTTCTTCGCCAGATTGAGGAGTGAACTCCGGCGGATCGATGTGGGATCGCAACGGAGGCGTCGCCAACCGCGAATGACCGGATCGAGGTAGGATTTCAGTTGTTTTTACGACTCTTCGTCAATTTCTAGATTTTTTGTCAATTTCGTCATTTTAATTATATAATTGTATAATTAGGATGATGGCCGAAAAAACACGACCATCATCCGAGCCCTGTTTTGACTGTCGTTCTTGGGATATCTTTGTCCAAATTTTTGGACGCGCCAATATTTGTTGGATCATTGATCAGGGGTAGGCGCTGCGAAGGCCTCACCCCGAGGATTATGAATCTTTATTCAGATTTGAAATAGATCCATCAGAGTGGTGGCTGCGGCCTTCAGAAGCCCCAGCTTCGGTAAGGGCGGTGGCCGGAGGTCGGGGTGGCGTAGCGGTGGAATCGGTACTGGGCCGGTGTGCGGTGGACGATTGACGAGCGGAGTCTGGGAGGGGGTTTGGGTGTCAGGAAGTGGGTGCAGCCAGGGGTTCGTATGAGGTGGCAGCGTCGGGTGTGGCTGGCGCGGACGAGGTTCAGTTGAAGCGGCAAGTGGTTGCGGTTGCGACGTAGCAGGAGACCGAAGAAGCAGGGCGGGCCGGTGCGCTCGACGGAGCGCAGCGGAAGTGCGGTGCGTGGCTGGAGGAGTGCGGTGATGTGCTGTGGGAGCCGAGAATCTGACGGATTTGTCTTGTCGCACTCGACAGGGGGAACCTGAGGTGCTGACCTTGGGTGTGTGGAGGAGACAAGGACCCGCGTTCGGCGGGTCCTACTGGGGCGACACGAAGAAGACCATCCAAGTGGCTGGTCTGATTTGAAGAACTGGATATGAGGTGGGTCTGATGTTACTGGAGCAAGCCACAACCAGCGGGCCACAACGAGTCGGGTCGGACCCACGGCGGGGCCGCCGGCCGACGGTCTGGACCGGGCCGGCCGGGGTGAATCGGCCCGATTGGGCCCCTTGCGATCAAGGGGCCGTATCTTCTAAACAGCACATTCGTTTGATGCGCTGTCTACGACTGTGGGTTCGTGTCGGAGATGCATAATTTTTAAAGTGGGGTTCAGGGTTTTTGAGTTCTTCTCTTGACAGTGGGTGACCCTAAACACTTTAATTTAATAATATTACATTATTATTAAACTTGCGACGGACGTGCCTTGCGATCTTGACGTCCGATTGATGCGCCGTCTGCAGCAACGTGAACCTAGTCCTCATGCAGACTTTTTGAGATGATCCTTTTAGTGTTCAGGCTAAAGTCAGGGTGTGGGCCCCGTAGGGCCCAACTTGTACGTTTTACGATGAACTGTTGCTTTTCCACCCGATGTCCGTTTGGGATGATCGAGTAGTAATTTTCATGTGATTTTCCAAGGGGATCACATTGGTATGATCCACTTGATGAGTTTTAGGATCATAGTGTGGCCCCCACACAAGCTGGCATCGGTGAATAGTGAATTTTTCACCGGTTGACTGTTTCGGGTGAGTAAATAGTCTATCCTGCGTGTTTTTCCGTGTGGATGATGATGGTGGCCTCAGTATCAGTCGTGGAGGTGCAGAGTGTGGCATTGTGGAAGGTCGCCCATGTTAGCGACGTTTGGACCAGCAGTGGTTGAGGGAACTCCCTTGGTTCGTTTCTACGAGAGTTTGTGCGATATCACAACCTTAGAATAGGTTTTTGATCATCTCGATGTGATTTTTAATCTGTTAGAGTTTTGGAATCTCTCCGATGGGCCCAGAGCAGGATCCTCAAGCATCATTTCCCTAGATCGGTTTCTTGGTATCACTGTGACCGCTTATCCGTGGGCGACAATCCCCTATCTTGTGGGTTAACCCTGTAGGGTTTGTGGCATCATTGGGAATATGATCCCCTATGTGGTGGTCTATGATCAACAGGGTTGTGGCATCGTCAGGTATACGATCCCCTATTCAGCACGAGTATTATAGTAGGGTTGCAATATCATTGGTTATGTGATCCCCTACTCAGAGCGTGGTTTCTTTAGGGTTACGACATCGTCAGTTCAATCCCCTACAGCGCGAGATGTACCAGATAGGGTTTCAGTATCATCGTGACCGTCACGACATGGGTAACGATCCTCTATCTGAGTGGCGTGTTTCTGTTGAGGGCCACATCGGGTTGTGGTATCCCCTAGTAGATTCTGGGAGTGGTCCCCTATCTGTGAGATCTTCGAATGCCAGATTGGGTTGTGGTATCCCCTAGCGAATCCTGGGAGTGATCCCCTATCTGTGATATCCTTAAATATCGGTGTGGGTTTTGGAATCCCCTAGTAGACCCTAGGAGTGATCCCCTATCTGAGGAATTTTGTGTTTTTGCTATTTCAGCTTGAGGTTCTCAATGACACATTTCGATGAGCGTGTATCTCTCGGGAGAGTCTCATCTGGGATGACTGACCTCGTGAGGTTTTCTCTTAGATATGTGCCTGTTGTGGGTTATGATGTCAGAACCTCATGAGTCTTGGTGCGTGTTTGAGTATATCTGGTTGTTCATGTTGTACGTATGGGCATACACCTGAGCTGAGCTGACTAGTCGTGTTTAGATGAGGATGATCTCGAGATGGAGTATCTCTCTCCTTTGGGTTCCCTCTGGTTGGGATGAGATGATTGCTGCCTTTCAGTTGATTCCTTTTTTGGGGGTTTTTGGGCACCTACTGAGTATTTTTATACTCACCCCTGCATGGGCTTTGTCCGCACAAGCTTGTGTCTTGTGCGGACCACATGCCTTTTGACGGAGTTCCTGGAGGACGCAGAGTAGTTAGAGCTTAGTGTGTGCAACCGACTGTGGGGATTTACTGAAGCCATGCTGAGGAGATTACCAGTAGGTTCTTTTAGTAGCGTTTCCCTCCTTCTGAGTAGGTTGGATGCTTTTGTAGTTTTCTTTTGGTGGGCCCTGTTTTACCCTTTTTGTACGTTTTCTTTACTCTGATTGTGGGATATTTGTATTCATGCTTTTACCTTTCAGTTTTATATATCTCTACACTGTTGCATCGAGGTGTTTGTGGGTACGTGTGTACAGGTACCTTAGGCTAATACCTACATTCTGTATGATAGTCTACTCAGAGCTAGCCGCCAATCCCTGTCCTATTGGAGGCGGGATTGAGGAGACGTGGCTCGAGCCTTGTTGGGTCGGGTCGTGATAGAAACTGAAGGATTCATATGAGGTCGGGACCTCTCAGACACGGGCTGAGAGTTATGCCGAGATGGCTGATCAGACTGGTGCCCACCATTTCGATGAGGTGGCATGGATGTAAGCGTCCCGGTATGCCTTCAAGAAGGGCCAAGTAGTTGGTATCAGCTCTCATTTGACTCCTGGGACTTATTATGGTACTGCTATGATGTTGGCGTCCAGTTCAAGAGGAGCTCATGGAGAGGCATCGTCTTCTGGTTAACAGTATCTGAAGTAGTAGCAAGCTCAAACTATGCTTATAGAGAGTTTGCAGAAGCAGCAGGAAGAGATGCGTCAGCAACATGAGGAGGACATGCGTTGATGGTAGCAGCAGTAACACGAGCAGATGGAGTACATGTGGCATCCGACTCGTAGTTTAGGGATGGAGTTTCCTCTACCATCTCCTCCATCTTCTCTAGAAGACTATCCCCCACCAGTGATTTTTTTGTTCTATTAAAAATATTTGAAATGAAAATTTGTTGTAATATGAATTATTTATAATTTTTCTTTTATATTGGTGCGAATATTACGTTTTTTATATATTTTTATTTATTATTAGTATTATATTTTTTAATGTTTTTTTATTTTACTAATAATAATAATAATAATAATAATATTTTATGATTTTTAATTTTTTTTACGAATATTGAGAATTTTAATATTTCTTTATTATTTTAATAATATTAATAATAATTTTTCATTAATCATAATTTTATTATTTTTTATTTTATTAAGTATTTGAAATTTTTGAGAATTTTAATATTTCTAAATTTTTTTATTATTTTAATAATATTAATATTTTTTTCATTAATTATAATTATATATTTTTTTATTTTATTAAGTATTTGTGACGGTTCCTTTTGAGACGGGCCCGTCATAACAGGTTTATAACATAATGCTATTTGTGATGGGCCATCATCCTGTCACAAATACTTTTTGTGACGGGCCCGTTGCAACATTTTATTGTATATATAATTTATTTTATCAGAGATTTATTTGCGATGAGAATGCTTCCCATTGCAAGTTGTATTTTTTGCGATGAGTTTGTTGCAAAAAATACTAGTTGCGACGCCGTTTTCTGGAACGGGCTATTTACGACGGGACCCCGTTATAAAAAAGTTTTTGCGACGGTATCCCATCACAAATAGACCATCAGAAATACCTTAAATTCTAGTAATTACTTGTCATTACGATCCACACTACAATCATATAGATCTAGTATCTTTGGATACTTAGATACATAAAAAAATCAGTCATAAATGAACTAAATCATCTATCACTAAGTTATTTATAATAAGAAACCAAATTAGGAAAATCATAAATAACACTTTTCTTTGTAACCCTTCAAAATGAAATATAATATAGGGTGAGCTATAATTCTTAGTAAAGGTAAACAAGAGATATATCAATGATCACTTAAATATAACATGAGCATAGGGTTATAAGAATTTGAGCATAAAATTTGAAAACCATACCCTATATATCTTGATCATAATCTTAAACCATGGAATAAATATTGGACATTCATGAGATATAAATCATAAAGGAATCAAGGAATATATTCCATGAAATAAAAACATTGGCATAATACATAAGTTTGTGACATACATATAAGCATAGAAAATCATTTCCTTAGAAGTAAAGGATGATATATAAGACTATAATAGTAGATTGAATTCACTTCAAAAACCATCATATTATTCAAGGTTCCCTCCCAAGACGATGAGTTAAAAAATTCCATTACAAAATTGTGTTTACTCTTCATTCCAATCTTGATTACCTCATCTGATATCCATATTTAGCCAATGAATTGTAGGGATATTTAATTCTAGGAAAACCAATAATATAATTAAAACAATAAGTATGTTTTCCACAAGATAAAAAATTATTCATCATATCATATCCCATGTAAAATAAATGTGTTTTATAAACATTTCTTCATAGAAAACCCCATGGAAAAGAAACATTCTTCATATACATTTGATCAATTCATCACAATCATAAACCAACTAGAGAAAGACTATGAATGGTGTCATTATATACTTTCCCTAGTAAATAATAATCAACATTATTGGTTTTTTGGGTTGATGAATATAAATAAAAATATCATTAAAAATATTAACGAGGAAAATATTCTTTCTATTTTAAAAATAATTATTTGAAATATAATTTTTTACAAAAATATCATGGATTTTTTTATGTGAAATTAAATATAGAAACTTGTAAATGAATCTTAAAATGATCAAGTGGTCATGATGGTGGTAAATTCCATTGATACAGTATTAGTTTAAACAAAAATTCCTTTCATATTTTGGTATAAAGTCAAAAGTACCTCATTTTGGAAAACGATAAGAAAATTACTTTCACTTTTTTTAATTAAATAATTGGTAAAAATGAATTAAAAAATAATAACATAATATTAAAAAAATTATTCAAAACATTTCTTTTAAAAAATGGACATGGAAGAGAAAATATTTTCAGTTGAAGGGAGAAATTAAGTCATTTTTTCCCATAAAAGTAATTAGTTCGATTTTATGATTACTTAATATGGGTAAAATGAAGGGAAAACCTGTATTATAAAGAAATAACAAAATTAAAATAAAGTTAATGAGATTATTGGTAGTTGTTATATGATATTTCATCATTGGAATTTAATTGTAAACAGTCTCAATAAACAATGAGATTGTAACATAAATCCATAACCTCGAGTTTCACTTGCTTCAAAAATTCTATAAAACATTGTATAATAAATTTATGTTTTTATAATTCTATACTAGAATCATTTATATACTTATAATATCATATATTTTCCCTTTAGAACATTTCATCACCCATTTATTAATAATCTCTTATTAAAAATATTGTTTCCAAGTGTTAACTTTTTCATTTTTTCCTAAGAATTTTAGTTCGGTTGTTATAGTCCTTGTAATTTAATCTTGGTTACATCATATCCAGAATGTTAATAATGATAAAAATATCATATAAATTTATTATATATATAGATTATTCAATAAAAGTTATAGATAAAAAATGAATTACACAGTTCATGGATACGGTAGACCATACATACGCTTGAACGCTATTTTCACTTTTTGAAAGATGGAACAAAAGAAATATAAATAATAGATAACCTTTATAGAAAAATTATTATTTAATATAGGTAATATATATTCATCAAATCCAACCTGATTACCATCCATTTATTAAAATGAATCACATCACTTCTTGGAGATGGTTGTCCACACGTATGCACGAGCAACATTATCGTTTTCCAAAAGAATGGAAGGTAAGATGGTAGATATGAAATTAACATTAAAAAGTATAATTATTTCATAAATGTAATATATAAATATTAAAACCATCATAATAATCATCCATAAAATATGGCGATGAAAAATTATTTTTATCGGTACTAGGAGACGACGAGCTATACATACACATGAGTGATAATTTCACTTCCCATTTGATAGGAAATAAGTTTGATAATGGTATTTTAATAATATTATTAAAATTTAAATATATTTATCATAGAAATTTTTTTATTTTAATATATATACTACATAATTATAAGAGTTACAAGAAGTAATAAAAAAGAAAATTTCTGGTTAAGGTGACTACCATTTCTTCGAAAGAATTTTTTTTAGATCTCCTCTAACATATCCTAGAGTTGGTATTTATGGAATAAAAAATACTACATAATGTGTATAAATATTATTATAAGATAATTTTCCATGATTTTGATCACATAAAAGGTTAAAAGTGGTGTAAAGAATATAAATGTGGGGGCTCTTTTATAAGTGGGGTGAGAGACAGTATTGGAATTTCTCAAAACATTAAAAAATAATAATGTCATTATTTAGAAAAATTACTAAAAATGAATATATATTTAAATAAAAAGTATTATTTGATTTAAAAAACATCAACCAATAAAATTTTGTTAAGTTTATATGGTTTTTTAATCCTTATCTTTTGGTTTAACTTTTTAGTAACATATTTTTACCTTAACCGCCATAATTCCTTTTTGACTCTTAAAGGGTTATAATTTTACATAAAAAGATAAAATTTGATCATAAATGTATAATATATGAAGTTTTTAACAATATATTATCTACCTTGTACTATTCCAATATTTTTATGTTATTTTAATAATTTAATAAAATATTATTTTCATAAAATATCATTAATGTAATATTTGACACTTTTTATAAAATTTGACTTTAAAGACACCAATAAAAGTATATAATTAGAATATAATACTTTAAAACAACACCAATATGATATATTGACCTATAAAATTTAGATAACTCTATAAATCACTGAAATTATATTAATTTTAATATTTTCAATATCATTTATTTTATTTTTCTATAATTTGGAGAAACAATGTTTCAACGTTGCATAACAATTTAAGGTAATTAAATAAAAAATAAAAAATAAAAACAAATTACCATCATGAAGATAATTTATTATAATCAAAATAATAATAATAATTTATTCATAACATTTTTCCCTATTTGAATACATAAGATATATTTAAAATTAAGAGAGTGATATTTTGTATTTTTCTTTCCTTTAAATATTATATATGTCATTTTAATTGATAAATGTCCCTTAAAAAATTAAATTTAGAGTCTATGGAGATAAGGGTTTAAATATATTCATTAATTAATAATTTAGGTGAAAATTGTGACCTTAACATTTATTTTTAACCTAGTTTATCTCGATTTACTGTTTACGTAAGTGAGTTTTTTTACTATGGTTACTAATTATAATTTCTTGAAATAAAAGAGGCCTATTTACCAAATTTATAAATCAAAATTAAAAATAAATAATACATTTTATAGAATTAATTTCTATAATTATAAGAAATTTATTTTAAAATATGTGCGCAAAATGTGACAAAATATGTTTTTATAAAAATATACTTTTAAACAGAAAATTGGATTTATTCCTATCCCATGCCTAAAAAACTGTTCAATGCATATTAAATTTTTTTATTGAACATATTAAATATAAATTTTAATAAAATCATTCACCAATAGTGATAAAATTAATTTATTAAAATAAAAATAGTTTGTACATTTAAATTTAGTTTTTAGAAAAACATATATTTTACTCAGTAATGATTTTTATTTTCATTTCTAATCATTTTACAACCAATGAATTAATTTTATACAAGTGTAAACTATAAATGTTTCATAATACAGTTAACCCTATCCATACCCACCAAGATATTGGATATGTGATAAATATCATATTCAATAATAATATTTCAATTGCATATCATTGTTTGTTTAATCATGGTGTTGTGTGTTAATAAAGCTATCAAAGAAATTAAAATTATTTGAAAAATATATTTCATAAAATCTTATGGTGTTAAATTATACCCCTATTAAATTGAATTTTTTCCTTGATATTTTATCACTCTAATAAAAAAAATGTGGATATATCTATTTTATCACATACTCAGGTTTCTAAGTAGCGTCTTCTGATTTCTGATTCGTCTATTTAACTTTAACTAGATGAGTTGTCTTATCTGGTCTCCCTTTATCTATATGATCCAAGATTTTTACCATTTTTTTCATATCAAATATTATTATATAATGTTAAAACCTACTAGTTTAGTACATTTTATGGAACAAGTATTTACTTTCTCAAGAGAGATATATGGGGCACATTACATTGGTAATGAAATATAAAACATACTGATAGTAGAAATTATGAATCCTTGAACTCATTTAAAGATTACTTATTTATATCTTGAAAAAGGATAAAACATAAGGTTGACCTTAGATTATTAATAAGGGAATGTAAATATCAGAGTATATTATAGAGTGAATAAGTCATAATCAACATAGAAATGTTAATAACTGAAAACACATTCTCTTTAATGAATAATTTGATAACCAAGAATAATATTGAAGGAATCAATGATGATAAAATAATAATATATAAATAACTAAATTATATTGAAAATTATCTATGGTTATCAAAACTATTCTACTAATCACATGGATAACTGATTTTTTGATGACAGAATCCATAATTCCGGACATTAGAAACACACCATCAAAGACTCATTATAAGAAATATTATATATGCGGGTAAGGAATCAACCAAATTACTAATATAGTTTGTATCATGAGACCCACCTATACATTTTTTATATATATCTTCCCCACCCATCACTTACTAAGTCCAATGCATTCATCATAAAAAAGGGGAGATTAAAAATTCAATACATAATCAATATAAACATTCCTATTGAAAAACTAGCAAATGAAATGTTAATATTTCTCCAAAAAAAATGATTATAAACCATCGAGAGAAAAAAGAAGGATTAAATAATTAGAATATATAAATATTGGATTATAAGTATAATAAAATTTTATTGTCATTTATGAGTAGAAATACCATAAAAATATCATTAAAAAAATTCTTGAGAAAAACACCCTTTTCATTTTGAAATCCACTTTTAAAAACTACAATTTCTATAATAGTAGGAAAAATATTATTTTAAAATAAAATATTAAAAATTTAAAGGAATATTAAAATCATCGAGAGGTCATGATGATGGAAATTATATTTATGACTTATTAGGTAAAAAATATACATTTCACACTTTTATAATAATATTACCAAAGTACCTCATTATGAAAATGATATGAAGATTCTATTTAAATAATTTTTTAAAATAAAAACCTGGGTAAAAATTTCTTTATTAAATAGTATTAGAGAATTAAAAATATTATTAAAAATATTTAAAATAAAATATGGATTTGGAAGAAAAATATTCCCCACCAAGTAGAAAAACAAATTCAGTTTAACTTAAAACATTATTTTGGTATCTTGTGTGTGTAAAGAGAGGAAAATGAAATAAAAACTTATAATTTATATAAGTAACCATAGGAGAATAAAATTAATATGTCTAATATATAATGATTAAATAATTACCCCAATGGATACTTAAACATAAACAATTTTGAATAATGATGAGTTTGTGAAATAAACCCTTACTACTTTGGTAACTTTAGAATCATAATACACATGAAAGAAAAACTTCCTATGAAAAATTCAATATCATTAATTTATAATTTTCATGGTATAACATATCAAATGGAAGTATATACAACATACAAAATAAATAATTGGTGAGTATGACATATGTTTTATAGAGGTAAAAGTGAGACTAGAAACCCTTACCCCCTGGCCTGACATCCTTCTTATGTATTCGAACCTCTTATATAATAAATATAAATTTATTATAAATCTATTGAATAACTATACTGAAATACATCCTAACATATATTATTTACTTATAACCTATTATCAACTATTTATTAATAATTATTTTTTAAATCACTGTTCAGGGTGACAAATGCTTCGTGTTCTATGAATGTTTCTATTCAATAGTTTTTGTCCATATAATTTGATCATAGTTACATAATCCCCAAAATTATATTCATAATATAAATAATATATATATATATATATATAAAATATATTTATATTTCGATAAATATACAAATTGTAGAGATATAAAAAAGAATTACACCATTCATGGAGGCGGTAGGCCGTACATACGTAGGAACATAGTTTTCACTTTTTGATGGATGGAATGAAATAAAGATAATTTATAACTAATCCTTATAGAATCATTTTTATATCATACATATCATATTATTCATTAAATACAACCTTATTACAAACTATGTAAGTCAGAAATGAAAAACGAATCACATCGCTTCTTGGAGGTGGTAATCTATATGTTCGCACGAGCGACATTATCATTTTCCAATTGATTAGAAGGTAAAAATGTTTATTTTATATTATATTTTTAGAATAATATTTATTTTATTAATATAATAATAAACTTTAAACCCATCATCATACAAATCCAAAAATGATAGTTATGAAAAATGAATTGTATCACTACGTGGAGATGGTAAGCCCTGCGTATGCACTAGCAATACTTTCACTTCTCTTTTGATAGAAAAGAGGGTGGAAAATGGAGGTTTCCTAAAAAAAATAAAATTTTATTATTTTTAGTATATATAATTTATTATTTTATGATAAATACTATATATTTATAGGAGATAATAGAAAATGTAAGAAAAAAAGTGATCGGTTAAGGCGATTACCTCTTATTTGAAAGAACTCATCTGGATCACTAATTAAGGATCCCAGGGTCTATATTTTATGAATAAAATAAACTCTATAATTTGGATATAGATGTTTATAATAAAATTTTTAGGGTATTTTTGATCTAGAATTCTCAAAGTGGTGTAAACAAGAGAGGGAATGGGAGTCCTTTTATTAGTGAGGGGTGAGGTATTCTGGGAATTTCCTATAGTATTTAATTAATATAAATTAGTTTTCAGTCCAAATTGATCCAAATTTATGTAATTAAAATATAATATGATAATGATTCTAAATCCCCTCATCCAATAATATTTGAATAATATTTTGTTATGTTTTCACCCTTATATTTTAGTTTTAACCCCGATTAAACCTTTTGACAAGTACCTTAGTATTTCAATTTTCTACCTTTAAGGGTCATGAATTTTTCCATATAAGATAAAACTACCAATAAATGGATCATTTTGATATTTTAAACCCTATCCCATTATTTTTTCTGAATGTTAGCTTTTTAAGAATTTTAAATCATTTAATAAAATATTATTCATTATAAAATATAATTTCTGACACTATTCATTTAATATGAATTTAAATACATCAATAAAGGGAGAATTAAAATATAATGCTTCCAAAATTCCCTAAAATTTTATATATATCTATACAATTCGTGGTATACATTAATTTATTCAAAGTATACCACTTTTAATATTTTAAAATCATTTTTTTCTATTAATGGAATAAATACTCTATCGGTGTTCTATAAGAAATTAATTTAATTTTTTAATCACATAAAATGGGAAATAAATTACCATCATGAGGATAATTTAATTACACAAAAAATTACCTTTAATATTCCTTAAAAACTTGATTTTTTCCATATGTGAACACATAAGATATATTTAAAACTAAGAGATTGATATTTTTTAACCTTCTTTTTTTAAAATATTATATAAGTCATTTTCATAGACAAGTTTCCCTTAAACAATTAAATATTGGGACGAATATGATAATTGTAGAATTAAATTCATCCAATTATAATTAATATGACTAATGGTAACCTTGACACTACGTTTTAACATAGATTAAACCAATTTAACATTTACAGAGGTGATGCATTTTACCACAGTTACAATTCATAATGACTAAAAATAAAAGGAATATATATTACCTAATTTTAACCACTTAATTACAAATATAGAATTAATTTTATCAAATTTAATACCTCTAAGGTTCAAAAATTAATTGTAAAATAATTGTGAAAAATATTGAGAAAACCAACTTTTATAAAAATATAGTTTTAGTCATAAAACTGTATTTATTTTTATCCCAAACATAGTAAATGTAACACCATGAGATTTTTTGAAATATTTTTTCTAATTAATTTAATCTTTTAGATATTTTTAATTTCACGCAACACTAAAAAAGAGCTTATTTTATATTAAAGTACTTTGTTTGGCTTACACTATATGCAAAACTAAGTTAATAATGCACTACACGCAAGATAAATGTTATATTTATCTACATAGAACTCTGTGGTTTGCTTTTGTTATACGAAACAATGAATTTCCTTGATGGATTTCATAACACGCATGATCGAGTTTTATCAAACAATAAAATATTATTATTTAATATAAATAGATATAACCTAGAACATAAATTAGCAATTATGAATATTATTAACTAATTTATGAAAATACGTGGTTTACAAAAATATAAGACGAATTCCTAAGTTATGAATTAATTAGAACTAAATATGAAAACCGATTGAATATAAAGGACAATATTAATATTTTTATAGTCACAAAACTGTTTTACCATAATAAATTCAATTAATTAAAATTAGTGGGCGATATTAATGTAATATATATGTAATATATTTAATAAAATATTTTTTATATTCATCCAATAGATTCAATAGACATAAGATAATAAGAAGCACAATTTTATATGTAAAAACATACATTTTTAAAAAGGTAGTTTTATCACCTTTTAATGGAGAACCCATTTTAAATCCTATTTTTTTATCATTAAGAGATTTAATATATCCAAATAAACATTATCTTTGTAATAAAAACATAAAAATAAGGTTAGGATAAATTTTTGGTATTTTTTTGGTGAGGTTTCATTTTTAAATGAATTGTTAAAAATAGTGGATTTTAATTCAAAAATTCCTTTTCACCTTATTTAATTTTAAGGTTAATTATATTTTAAATTGATTTAAAAGTATAATTAGATTATAATTTTATTAATTAATCCAATTTAGTTCATTTGAACCAATTTTACCTTGAAATTGGATATAAAAACTTAGCAAACTTTTGATCATTTTTACTTTAAAAACCCATAGTGTTTCCCCATCAATGAGATTAATTTTAAATTAATTTACAACACCTATGTGATTTTAATTTGAAAAAATGGACTAAATATTTTGAATAAAAATAATTTATGTTTTATAATAAGGTCAAATTAGTTTTTTACCAAAAATATTAGTGAAAGTAATTAAAATTAATTATAACAATTTAGGTAAAATTAAGCTCAACTAAGGACAAAACATTAATCTTAAGGGTCCAAATGACCTAGATAATTATACAAAATCCATTTTAAGGTCATATTTATACCCCATAGTCCCTTTTATATAATATTTTTACATTATTTGATTCAATTTAAAAATTAAAAATGTGGGTGGAATTCTCTCTTCAAATATTTTCAATAGTGCCACTCCTCCTCCACTATAAAAGGCCTCCTCTCCTCAAACTTTATCACACATCTGAAGACACTTAGCTCACCCAAATTATACTAAAATAATCTCAAAAAATTCTCTCTTACTTATATAAGTCTTCCATTTGATATAAATAAACCCAAGGAAGCCTTTTGGCTCAAACCAAAAGGAGTTACCTGATTAAGAGGTATTGTCTTCTCTCAAGTTATTTTCTTTTATTTTCGTTATCCACCCCTCCATTTTTTATTACCAGATTTAATAAAAAAAACATAATACTAAATATACTAGTATTTTTTTATTAAAATTTTTCAACCAACAAATTTACACACCTCTATCTAATGGGTAACAGACATACTGTTTTTGTGTACGGCGAACTACTACCTCACTAATTGATGATTGTTCATTTTTCCTTTACCGCCTCTCATGATGGAAATTATGATAGAAAATATATTTATATATTTATATATTTCATATATTATATTTATTATTTCTTCTATGTTATCTATTACTCTTACAATATATATCTTTTTATTTTCTATTTTGTGTAAATTGGATAATTTCGTTAGAGGATGTGTGGACCACCACCCCATCACAACGATGTGATTCATTCACACTATAAATGGAATGTATTAAGGATGGTTTTACTGATCTTATATGATATATATAAAATTATAAATATAATTTAATGATATTATATACATATATTTGATTTTATTTATTTCTTTCAATACAATAATAAAAATGGAAACAACGTTCATGCGTACGTATGACTTTTTGTCACCATGAACTCTGTATTCCATTTCATAGTTCAATATTCTATAGATTATTATAATAAAAATATACTAAATATAAATTATAATTATATCATGTTTTAACTTCTATAATTGTGATATAATTATAAGGAATGAAGATATAACAAATTAAAACACATTCGAAGAACAAAGCAGATATTCCCTGAAATTAAACCTTAACATAGGATTGTTAACAAGAGGGTAATATAAGGTCATGATAAAACCATGTATGGTATTATATATAATAATAATATGGTTATTTAAAATATGAATAAATAATTTAAATTTATTATACAGATGTATTGAATTAGTACGATGAGATTCAAGACACAAGGTAAGGGTATTTTATCACACTTTTTATTTCAATGAGATAAATGATTTTTTCACCACCCATTCCTTTCATGTGGTGTGGATACTGACCATGGATATAATAAATGATTTTTATAACTAAAATTATCATTATTTAAATTTCCATTATATGAAATTTATTTTATGGGGTTTATGTTTTAAAAGTTACCAAATTGGTAAAATAATTTTGTCTCAATTTTCTTTCTTTGAGACTCATGTTTTGTTATGAAACTAAATTCATTTTGAGGTGTATATAATTACATTTTATATGATATATCATGAATTACCATATTTTAATGATATTTTAAGCTCAATTTAATTTCTTTTTCTTATATGAGAGTATGCTCCCAAGTTTCCTTGTGACAAGAGTTTATTGAAACAATCTCATCTCCTTTCGAGATTGTTCATGTTTATGCTTCCTTTGATGAAATATTATGATCCATCTATCAATAAATTTCCTGAATTTTATTCTCCTATGTATATCCATGAAATATTCATGTATTGGTACTATTATTACACCCTTTGTTACATACGTTAGTTAATAATGTGTTTTTATGAAATCACAACTTTACCCTCTCTTCTTTCAGAAATTTATGTTCCTTCAAAACCATGTTTTGAAAAAGGATTTCCACGAATTTTCTATAATTCTATAATAATCATTAAAAGAAATTTTTACCCATTTTTTATTATACTAATGTCTTCAAATGAATCTTCTTTTTGTTCTTTGAACATGGAATTTTTATACCATTTTTACCATGAAAAATTAATATTCTTTTTACCTCATTTAACACTTACAAATTTACCCACCTTTTTTTATATGAATATTTCTTTCATGTTTAAAATAATAATTTTTAAGAAAAAGTTTGTTTTTAAAATAAATTTTCATGGAAAAATGTTTTCATACTTCTTTCATAAGTTTTCAAGAAAAAGGTTTTCAATTTTTTTTTCAGGTTTTATTTATATGTTTTCAAAGTGTTTTTAAAGAAATACTTTTGAAAATGTTTTGAAAATTTCTTTAATAATTTCTTAAAGTGTTTTCAAAGAATTTTTTAAACTTTTTTTGATGATTATTTTATAATTTTTCAAGGAAAAATTATTTTCAAAATGATTTAAAAAATTCTTTCTATGTTTTCAATACATTTTAAAAGAAAATTGTTTTTAAGGGTTTTATCTTTTAAAACTCCATTTTAAATAATAAAGGATATCTTCCTCAAGAAATTAATTCAAAATAACTTTCTAAGTTACTTTACATCTAGGATGACATCTGTTGATGTTACTCATTCCCTTATAGGAAATGATCTGAATGTTCCCTTCACATTATTTGTTTAAATGCTATATTATTTTATTGAATGATTTTTATGAAACCCATTCAACTTTCATAGGATATATTCTTTTGAAACCTATTTCTATTACTTGGGTTTTATGATTTTTGAAACCCAGTTCTTTTAATGGGTTAGGATTTCAGGAAGTGATTATGATAACTATTTGTTTTCATAGGCTATGATGTGATGAAATCTTAGTGATACCCATTTCATTTAATAGGTTAGTATTTTATGTTTATAAAACCTATCTCCTTTTATGGGCCATGATATGATGAAAGTTTTATTTTATAGAACATGTATGAATGATGTTATTATGATACGGTTGGGACCTATATCTCCCTCTAATGCATTGTGTAATGATGGATGAATCATGAGTATAAATGTTATGCATGAAATAGACTAATTGTTCACAATGTTAGGTATGGACCCAGTTACATGTCCATATATTAATGTGTGTACCTGATGAAATGTTCACTATGTTATGAGTGATCATTATTACATGTTCAAAATGTTAAGCATGGACCTAGTTTCATGTCCATATGTTTATGCGTGAACCAGATTACATGTTCAAAATGTTATGTGTGAACCAGATTACATGTTCCCAATTTTATGTATAGACTTGGTTTTATGTCTATAAGGTTATGTGTGAACCTGATTACATGTTCACAATTTTATGTATGGACATGGTTTCGTGACCATAAGGTTATGTGTAAACCTGATTACATGTTCACAATGTTATGAATGGACCTGGTTGCAAGTCCATAAGTTTTTTTGGGGCCTGATTTTATGTCCTTAATTTAATGAGTGAACCTATTTATACTTATACATGTTCACAAAGTTATAAACCAATGTTCTTGGAATAAATTCCATGTCTTACTCCTTTGTTATGATTTCATGACTTATTCCCTTAATTCTCTTATGATCCATGTCATATGAACTTAAAATATTTATTGTGATCTCTAATATTAAGGGTATGATCTTAAAATGTTATTATCAAGTTCCATACCCTTTTATTTATTTTATTCTTACAAATTTTCTTTATTTTCCATTACTGAGCATCGATTTATCACACTTTTCTTATGTTTATTTTCCCCAGGTTATGAAGAATGAGTTTAGGTAGAATTACTAAAGGTTGAGATATTTATGGTAGATATTGAAGAACTATCACTAGGATATAATATTTTGTTTCCATGTTTCTAAATACTCTAAACTATTATGGTCCTTGGGCATGTATTTTTTTAATGTACTGAATATTCATTTAAAATGATGTAATATCCATGCATGTTAAGCTTGGGTCATTATAAAAAAATATTATATAATTGGTACAAAATTTGATTGAATATATAATTTATAAATTTCATAAAAAACAGTTAGAGATAGTGATAAATTTAATTTATTAGGATAACAATACATTATTCCCATAAATATAGTTTTTTTTAGAAAAATTTATTTTAAAATATAAGAGTGTTTTTAATAAAATTAAAACATAAAATTGTTTCTAATTAAATTAATTGGATTATTTAAAATACAAAATATCTAATTTTAATTTGAAACCATTTATAAAAAATTTAACTTTGTATAGACTTGAAATAAAAATACAGTTTTTAATAAATTTTTTTGTTTTTCACTATTCTTTAGAAAATAAATCTTTTTTAGAAAAATCCAAAAACTCCACCCTAAGATAATTTTTAAATGATGATTTCAAAAATGAATTTCATAAATTTTATAAAAATTCCACGATGTAATTATATTATTTTTTCACAAAAATCATTCATTATAAAATAATGTTTCTAAAAATTAAGTACATATTTCGTAATCACTAATAAATGAATTTGTATTGAGTAGGTCCTCTATATATATTTCAAAATTTAGTTGATACTATTCATACCATAAAATTCAAAATATTTATTTTAATGATCTTATAATATTTTGTGTTCATTTAGAATCAGTTTTTCATTTCGTATATGCTATCAAACATAGCGTTCTTTTTCAAATCGTAGGGTGTTACATTATTCCCTTCATTAAATTGAATCATTAAAATTTGAACTTATTATCTACAATCAAGGGATTGAAATTTAAAAATTCCTTATGAAAAAATAACATCATAAAGATGGTTGATAAAAAAACCTCTTGAAATGTGGGAAAGGTAAATATGATGATCATGATAAATAACATATTACTATGTTTAGAAATAGGATAACATTAGTGAGAAGTGAAAATATAGGCATGGAAGAAAATAATAATATCCAAATAATGATGGATAGTGATAAAGATAATTGATCATAAGAAAGTTAATGATAATAATAATGTTAATGACAACAAAACTATAAACCAAAGTGATATGAAAACTAATATTGATTTATAAAAAAGTAAATACAATAGGATAACATTTTTTGTTTCAAGCTTATTTTTTTATAGTTGGAGAATTCCTTTACAATGTAGAATAAGAACTTAAGGAAATATACTTACTTAAAAGATTTAATCTTTTTACATTAATAATTTTCCACCACAATCACTTAATTTTATTCCAATGATAATTATTCAAGATGATTTATTATGCTAGATGCACTAAAATCAACTTCTGATAGACAACAAAATCCACCAAAGGATAAAAATATGTTCTATACATATTTATACATTAACAAAAAAATAAATGGTTAAAAAAAGGTAAGATAATACCCAAAATGTATAATCCTTTATATGAAGTGGTAATACATTTTACTTCAAATTTTACACAATAACATCAAGGGTTAAACTTGAATTATTTCACAAATTAATAACCCTACAACCAAAATAACCTCAATAACCTTAATATTGAAGAATGTTTTAACCTTAATGGTTATCTCATAAAATTTATATTACCCCACAAAAATTTAATATCATTCTTTACAAAACCCTTTAAATTGAACCTAAGGGTCATATTACCATAACCCAATTAAACATCTCATGAAATTTAATTTTTCACCTGAAAAATTCAAAAAAAAAGTTCGATCCTATAATATTCTTCCAAAAATCATCTCATTTTTTATAAATCAAAACATTTAATAAAAACAATTTCACAGTAACCAACACATTATATTTTCCAGTGGTAGGATATGCACCCTTATATCCCTTCAATTGTGGACTCAAGCCCTGCGACCTAATCGAATGTGATGGGTTATATGCCAACATGCGGGTTATAGTTTTTACAAAAAAAATATTAATATAATCCATATATTATTACTAAATTTTAATAACCAATAATTACCTAAACATAAAATATTATATAAACCCATATGGTTTCAAATACATTTAAACTTATGACCACAAAATGTAAAGGCATTCTTTGTCAAATAACTTTTTCACTAAAACCCATACTAAAACAGAGGGATGTATTCCCATAAATGTCTCCCAGAATAACCTTAATCAAGTTAAACTACCATCATATAAAATTTTAGAAGGGGTATCTAAGTCTATAAAATTATGAAAAACCTTATATTTATCATCCAAAGACACTTTTCATTTATCTCAACATCAAACACATATTAAGGTTTAACGGTCCATCAATCACATTCCTTCTAAAAATATCATCTTATCACTAAATCAATTTTCTAGGTTATCAGTACCATTCACCATATTTTTTAAAATATGAAAAGAAAAACTAATATAGAAAATCCTCATATTTTTCATGACACTTATATCCATAATATCTTTGATATACTACTTATACAATATAATTGTCAAATACCACTATATAAACACTTCAATATTTACACTTCAACAATTTCGATGGTATAAGTACTTCCTTGTTCTAGAAGTTAACACTTGGTTTGTAGAATTGAATAAGTTAATTCCCATACTCCTAAAAAATAAGACATTGAAACTAAAAATGGTTTCTTAGGATGTAATTTATTCCATTCTATCATACTCTTCATTTTTCCTCAACAACTCATTGATTTATTCAATTATATTCCACACATAAAACATTTTCCCATTACTTTGATACATTATCTAGGGTTTCTATTTCCATATTTATGAAATTAATGAAATTGATCCTTCATTACTCCATTGTCTCCACCACCTGTTCTCTCATTAAATTCTATCATTATCTTATTTGGTGAGTCTAAGTGTTGGCCAAGATACAAGTTGTTAATCATATATTGTGATAGATTATTAGGCATAATAAAAATACTTTTAAATCAAATAATCAGCCCATGTGGTTCCTTATAATCACCAAATTTTCCATAAAATTATAAATTTACACGGTTCAGTTTGGTACCATCAATTTATTAAAGCCAAAAATCATGGTATGAGTAACAATAATCATAGTGGGGAATCATGAAATATCATTCATAGGGTGTTTAAATCCTAAACCATACTTTTTTACTTTATGAAACCTTATGTTTCTAGGTAATTATTTTTTATTACCAATTATAATCATGGTCCATAATTAAAATTTGAGTTAACCCAGGAATGTCCACTAGAAGTTTCAAACTAGCTGTATAGTAAGGGCACACCCACAATGCATCAAAAAGATGGCCGATATATATTAAACAAACTCATTTCAGGAATATTATGTAGTAACCCTAGTTTCTAATATATAAACATTAATTGATAATTTTTATTACTATAAATTGTAATTTTGGAGGTTAGGAGAGTTGGGATTACATTAGAGTATTTTTTTGGGACAAATAGGATGCACACGGGCTTCGCACAGTTTGCATAAACCGTGCGGCAATCCTAGTAGAAACCGTGAAAATTGTTACGGGTTTAGAAATTTTGAGGTAGTAGCTTTGGAATGGTTTGATAATGGTTAGAGAGACCATGCAAGGAGCCTATGTGGGTGTTTCATTAAGGAAGTATCTAATGCATAGTTAGTTAATGGGTTTTCTAACTGTGTAGTCTAACCATGCGCAGAGTCAAATCTAGATCCATAAAAATAAGATATCACTTGTTTTTTCTATATCTCATTATTTTTTTCTCCTATTCACCCCTCATTGGATATTACTATCCATTTAAGGATTTTTAACCTCTCCCAAGTTATTTGGAGTCAATTTGGTGCCCTCCCTTGGCGTTTTCAAGTCCGATTCTCATGGTAAGTGTTGTTCTTCACCGTTCTTATCTAGGTTTCTTAGATCTACTTAAATATACTCCTCATCTTCTCTTGGTCTCTTACATATATTATTGTTATGTTTAGATATAGGGTTTTAATGAAAAATATTATGATATTTTGACTTGTTCATGGTATCATAAGAGATCTAAGGAGATTACATGAAGAATCAACCCCGTTTTCAAGAGCATTCTTGTCTGTTGTCGGTTTTTGTCAAAACCTTCATGGTAGGAGGGTACTCTCTCCACTCCAAATATGATGGAATTATTTTGAATTGAAATAATTGTGTTTAATTAGTTTTGATTTGGATATTGAAAAATCAATGGAGACCCTTGTTGTGATGGTTTGATAGTGTGAAAAACCTCGATAATTGGGTTTATGAAGAAAGTTCTTTTTTTTATTAATTTTAAAATTCAGATTTTAAATTGTGGATTTTTATAGAATTTTGGACCATAAATTATATTAGATGATTTTTCAAAAGGAAATGTTTTATTGGAATGAAATGGATGCTTTGAAATTGGTTTCACTTTGGTTTTCAATAAAAGTTCAGTTTTATTGAAGTGGTTTATTTTGGTAATAGAAATATTTGGAATACATAGTGTTGGTGTGAGTTCATACTTAACAAGGCCTGAATAAGGGATGCATGAAAGTGAGGTACAAGGTATGTGACTTTCAATAAGGGTCATGTGTTACTGAAACAGAAGGCGATAAGAGGAGAAACCACTCATGGGTATGGAACTGTTGAAATAAGCATGCATGTGTGGGTGTGTTGTGAAATATGGAATTTGTATGCCAAAATGATACTAAGAATTGGTTTTTAAGCATTGATTAGTCATTTTTTAGAAAAATTAAATTCTTGAAATTAGTTTCATTTAATTTTGTTTTTAATTCGTTGAAAATGGTTTTGGAAATTATATATACTATTTTCAAAAACTTTCTTATATAATTTTTATATCAATGTGGATAACCTTTCTATCCTAGTGGTGTTAGCAGGGAAGTCATTGGGGGAAAACCTACCAATTTTATTACTCACCATTTCTTTGGATCTTTAGTGATTTTGTAGAAACTATCTTCCAGGATAGAGAAAAGGGTAACGTGTTGCATGTTTTTAATACCAATTCATGATACATTGGATGTTTGGTGATGTTATAGCTTGGAGATGGTAGATCATAGAGTCTTGTGGTCATCTGGGAGTCTTTAGTTTTTTTATATTGTGTACTTTGATGTTTGGTTATCTTCTACTATTGTGCACTTTGGTTGGCTTGTTTCAATAATGTGGTTTTGGAGTCTTATTTTCATCTTGCATCATTTAGTGAACTGTTTGGCTACAATTTGTGGAGTTAATGGTTTTATTATTAAAGGGTAAATCATCCCCCACTTTCATTTGAAACCCTTATTCATTTATTTCCAGCCTTAGGTGACATCCCCAAGTCACTAAATTCTAGAAGTAAATGACAAAGGGTTTCAAATGAAATTGGGGGATGATTTACCCTTTAAGAATAAAACCATTAACTCCACAAATTGTTGCCAAATAGTTCACTAAATGATGTATGATGAAAAAAAGACCAATAAAAGTCAATGTGGACATATATATGCTCGAGGATCTTACATTTCATTGGTGGGAACTGATACTGCATGTTAAAGGGGATCAAGGCCTTACTTGGGAGGAATTTGAGGAATTTTTTAATAAACAATTCTATCCTCACACATTCAGGATCCAGTCGACAATGGAATTATTTAAAATAAAGCAGGAAAATATCTCTGTCACAAAGTATACAACTAAATTCATTCACTTAGTGCACTTTTCACCTAAAGTGGTAGTAAGTGCATCTTTAAAGGAACAAATATTTGAATCAATTCTATGGAAGGAGATTTGATTGAAGATTGTGGTACTTTGTATTACATACTATATAGAGATGGTGAATAGAGAAACAATGGCTGATCGAAATATCTCAGGATCTTTAAGAGGTGGAAGTATGATGATACCTATGGGAAATGGTGGGAAAAAAAATTCTAAGAGAAATAAAAAGCTAGATTCCTATTTCTAAGGTATATGTGGAACCCAAAATAAGATAGTTGGATCAATGAACCTTCTTCCATGACCCAAGATCAATGTAGGGTAGTTTTAATGTGGTTCGTCTAACCATATAAAGAGAGAGTGTATGAAACAACCTAGAGCATGCCATAATTACTAGAAGATGGGACATATTAAGTGCTATTATCTCACCACTCTGAGTTTGGGTGATCGAGAAACTTCTCAGGGGTTTCAAGCATCATATGCTTCGATAGGGAGATATTAGAAGAATCAGTCTCGTTAGTAGAGTAGGGCTAGCCATAGTGATTCTCAGAATACCATGAATCCAGAACAAGGGAAATAATATAAAGATAATAGAGAGTAAAGTGCATTGATGAAGAAATTTTATGTATATGAGAAAAATATTATTTATGATCAGGATAGACCATCTATAGTGATATGTTTGATATGTTTGAATTAAACCCTTTTGCAAGTGCTATTTAATACTGGTGAATCACATTATTTCATTTCTTATCATGATGTTGAATTTCTATGTTTAAAACAAGTAATTATACCTTCTGTATTAAATTTGAAAACTCTATTGGTGAAAGAGAATGTGAATACTTTTTGTGTTGAGAATGTGCTATAACTATTGATGGAGTTGAGTTGAAATTGGACTAATCGATGTTGGATATATATGTCTATGATTTAATCCAAGGTATGGATTGGATAACAATATTTAAGGACCACATTGACTGTTATATAAGAACAGTTAGTTTTGTTTCTAAGGATGACATTGAGTATCTCTTCATAGAAGAATGAGTTGTAAAGACAGTTGAGAATAGCTTGTTAGCACCAGCGATGGGAACAATATCTTATCGGTTGGAGGCTTTGACTTTGGTATCGATAGAAGATAGTGGGTATATTAGTTTCCTAGATGTTTTGGATTAATTTATAGACCTCTTTATTAGGAACATATTAGGGTTACCACCTATATGGTAAGTGGAGTTTAAGAATGATATCCTTCTGGGGACTAGTCCTTTTTTTCTTTCATCTTTTAGGATAGAAACAATAGAGTTAATGGAATTGAAATTATAGTTGGAGGATCTATAAATAAAGTGTTTAATTTGTCTGAGCACATCTCTATGGGAAACACCAATCTTGTTCTTTAAGAAAGAATACATACATATAAGTATGTGCATCAATTATTTTAAGCTTAACCAAGTTATGATAGAGAATAGATATCCAATTCCACATATTGATGATCTATTTGATCAGTTGAGGGGAGATCAGTGGTTCTATAAGATTAAACTATGATTAGGATAACATCATTTGTAGGTTTGGAAGGAAGAAATTTCAAATATATATTTCAAAAGCTGATATGGCCACCACGACTATGTATTAATGCCTTTCGGTCTAACGAATGAGCCAACGGTCTTCATGGATTTGATGAATCAGATATTTTAATGATATATATAGTCTTTTTTTGTTGTGTTTATAGAAGATATCTTGGTGTATTCAAATACAAGGTCTGACCATGTGGAACACCTGGAAACAATGTTACAAATCTTGATATATCACCCTTTGTATGGGAAATTATCAAAGTGTGATTTTTGGATACAGGAGGTACACTTTCTTGGCCAAGTGATTTCTGAATAAGGTGTTTTAGTTGATCCTGAAAAGATAGATGCTGTTATCTCATGGAAACCACCAAATAATTTCTGTAAGATATAAATATTTCTTGGTCTCTCTAGAAACTAAAGATTCTTTGTATATGTTTTTTCATGACTAACTTTTCCAATGACAGCTCTAGCAAAGATTATTTCTCTATTCTAATGGATAGTGGAATTCCAGAAGACTTTCTAGGAGTTAATGATGATCTTACATCAGCACCTATCTTGATTTTTCCAGAATTAGGACAGGGATTTGTGGTGTACTGTGATGAATTGGGATCAAGGTTGGGAGGTGTTATCATGCAAGGAGACTATATTATGGCTTATGGTTCAAGGCAGTTGAGAGTCCATGAGAATAATTACCTAACACATGATTTGGATCTTGCTGTAGTAGTCCATTCTTTAAAGACACTATGTCACTATATCTTTGGTGATAAATTTGTGCAGTTCACGGATCATAACAGTTGATGCACATTTTTTCACAGTGAGATTTGAATCTAATGCAAAGGATATGGATGGATTATCTTCGGATGTTTTACTTTGGATTGATTTATACACTGGGAAAAGGGAATTTAGTGGTAGATGCATTGAGAAAAAAGTCAAATGCTTAGTTGGAAAAGGATTCATAAAATGAATGGAAATTGATTTCAGTCCTAGGGACATGCACGTGGAATTTGAAGATAGAGATGATGTGTTATTTTTAGTTTCCGTGGTTCCTACTTTGGTAAACAAGGTCAAAGAGGCACAAACATCCAAAGCAGAATACCTGGTTATGAGTTCAAAACTCAATGGTTTGGAGACCATTAAAGGATGTAAACTATATGGGAGTTCATTTCCATGGTTCAGATATTGAATTTTTGTACCTATGTCTTTTCGGGAAAAGCTTTCTCATGCTTACTACTATTCTAGATGGGATGTACATCCGAGAATACAGAAGATGCATAAGGCGTTAAAGGTGAAATTTTGGTGGAGCGACATGAAAAGGAAGGTGGCTGAGTTCGTCTCGCGGTGCTTACCTTATCCTCAAGTTAAATAATAGCACCAGAGAATAGTGGGTGATACCCTGACCCCAGTTACCCAGAGTCGGTGCATTATTTTAATATATTGGCTTGATTACAAGGAATCAATTTCTGAAGGACCGATTAGTTTAGCAGTCTTAGAAAATATATTACATACATGAACGTTACATTACATTATAAAATAAAAAACAAAAGCAAAATTATCTCCATTGACCACATTCATATCCATTAGACTATCCCTGCATGTCAGTCATAATATACTTCTTCAAATCCTGGAAAAAATAAAAAATAGAAAGGGGTGAGATCAGATTCTCAGTAAGGATAACAATATAGCAGAAAAATTTATAAATAAGCACAAACATTTAAGGCAATGTATAAAACTAAAAAAATCTTTTCAAACTTAAACTTCATCACAATATGGAAAAGATAAATCAAATAATTCCATTTACTTATTCACCTGGATATTCTAATAGTTGAATAATCACATATAATATCAATAGCTAATTTCGTAATGATTGAATGCATAATGTCGGACATCATAACCACATATTCAAGGTCTAATTCCAAGACTACAAATAATATTTTGTTAAGGACTTGTGCCAAGACACTAGTTTCTCTAATAAGACCTACCAATGCATCGAGGAGCTATAGAGAGATCCACCCGTCACTTACTAAGTCCAATGCAATCCTCATATAAAAAGGTTGAAACATAAAATAAACATTCATATTAAAACTACCATACAAAAAGTTAATACATTAAACATAAACCATAAATGGTATAAAAATAACACAACCACAGTCAAACATATCAAGAAACCTTCAATACAATATGGAAGATTTGTATCATAATAAATCAACTTCAAACAAGTAGAAAATCCATTAAAGGATATTGACATAGATGAAATCAAAAAAATTTGAGAGAAATATCTCTTTTTATTTTGAAATCTTTAAAAAGTCATGTTATTATAAAAGAAAACATTTATTTTGAAAATATTCTTATCATCTTGTAAGGAAAGCTTCAAAGGTGTTATAATGGTGGAGAATAACTGCACCCACATTATAATTTTAAAAAACATTCTTACCTTAAATTTTAGAAAAGGTAATAAAGTACCTTTTTTGGAAAATGATGGAAATATTTCTTTCAAACCATTTTAAAAAAAGTGAAACAAAGGTATAAATGACTTTATCTCATAGTCTAGTAAATAGTAAAAATGTTATGAATTACATTTTTAAGAAACAAAGATGTTGATGATCAAGATGTCCTAGTAGGCACTTACATAAAAACACCCTCGTATAATAAAGAGATTGTGAAATTAACCCTTACCTTGTACTTTTCCTTGGTCGAGGGTACATTAACCTCATTTAAATCGGATAACTCCCTTTGGTTTGAACCAAAAGGCTTCCTTGAAGTGACTTCTACCTAAGGTAAGGATTTTAAGTGGAATAAAGGTATGTAAGGAGCTTAATTGGGTAGAGGTTAGATGAGCCAAGGGGCTTGAGAGGTGTGAGAAATTTGTTAGAGGTGTAGGGTTTTTATAAGGTGGAGGAGGGGATCTTTAGGAATGCTTGAAAATATTATTTTATTATATAATTATTTTTGGTTTATAAAGGTCCAAAACTAATTAAAGTTGAAAAATAATATGACTCATGTTTTAAATAAAATCACCCAATAATAATTGGATAGGTTTTGGATATTGTTTTCATTTTTATAATATATTTTATTTAAATCATTCTTTAATGAGGTAAACACTGCATCATTATTGTGTCATAAATAATTTTATTTATTTTATTTATAAAGATTATTAAAAAAATTCCATGATATAGGAAATATTTTTAGCTTTCAAATGAATATTTACAGTCAAAACGATAACTTATATAACCCCTTGTAAAAATAATTTTACTAAAACATATATGTTTATGTCATTTTTTTCTTTACTTTAAATTAATTAATACAAAGTGTCATTGTCACACTCAAGTGGCTCCATGGGGTCCCAAAATCGACCCAAGGATTCCCATGGTTGGACATGTATCAACCAATAGGAATATGACATATTTTAAGGTAATTTAATATTATTATAATAATATTTTTTGACACTTATTTATGAGATTTACCTTTTAACCATGGTAAATAAAATATTTACTGAAGTAAATATTCATGATGTCTAAAAATAAAAGTTACCTATTTAAAAAATTTGGACCTTATGATTCCAAGTATGAAATCCATTTTTCCAAATTCAAAACACAGAAGTGGCAGAAATTAATTTAAAATTTATTCCTCTTGTAAAAACAAAAAGTGTGTTTTTAAGAAATAAAAACTATCAAAAGATTGACACTTGTTTTTGTCCAGTTTAAATGTGAAACTACATCCAATAAACTAAATTATATTAAATGATAAAAAATATAATCTAATGATACTTTAAAACCACTCAAATGTATAATTCAACAATATAAATTATTTCGATTAAAAAAGTTTTTTTAATTAAAATTTTGTATTTTTCACTATACATCAAAATAATAAAGTTATTAGAAAAGTAAATTTTTTTTTATCCAAACTAAATTTTTATGTCTTGATTCTAAGGAATAATTTATTTTCATTAAATTTAATATTTAAAAGTGTCAAATATTTTTTTAAAAAAAATGTTCTCCATTAAATGGTGGTAAAATTACATTTTTTGAAAAATAATTCTTTTATTTGAGAAAAATGATTTTTTTATAATATTATGTCTAACAAACACATAATAGGGATTCCAAAATTATATGGAGTATATAAAATTCAAAATTTATTTAATACTATTCATAACCTCTTTTTGAATGGCTAGTTTGGTAAGTCGTGGTGCGCTCAAACTTGGTTTTGCGTGTAATACAAATTATTGAATTTATTTGAAGAGATAACATACTATGAAATCTTGGATTGTTACATTCCCCCTTACTTTAATAAATTGAATCCTCGCAATTTGAAATTTTTCTTTGAAAATAAAAGGTTAAAAATAGAAAAATACCTTTCTGGAAAACCCACATCGGAAATTAGGCTAATAAAATTTAGTCTTAATAAGAGGGGAAGATAAATGAAAAAGTAACCACCAAATTATGATCTCAATTAGGAGAAAATTTGGGTAAATCAGAGACACATAATTGGAGAAAAAACGTAAATATTTATAGGGAGTGATTGAGGTCATCAATCACAAACAAGTGTAAAATTGAGGGCCTCAAAGCCATCAATCTATGAGGATTTAAAATATCATTAGTTAAACAAAACATAATGTATTAAGATAAATCATTTTTGGTTTTAAGATCCCTTACTTAATGTTTAAGAATTAATTTATTCATTGAATAAGAGAAAAAAATACACTTGATAAGTAGAGTTTCATCCTTTAACTAATTCTTACCACAAACTCATCTTTCACTCTAAAAGATAATAGAATTCAAAAATATTCTATTTATCCTAATCATATAGGGTTCCAAAAATAATGAATTTATAATTCAATTGTCAGAATATTTTAGAAAACTACATTATAAAAAGTAGGACATCACGTAAGCTTGTGGTAGGTGATTACCCTTGTCACCATTCGTTCGCGGGTTTAAGTCTCGCGACTTTTCCAGACACGACGGGTTGTCTCGCAACCTCTGGGTTGTCCGTTTTATGAAAATCCAAAAATAATCTCAAGAAATGATTTACTCTTAACAATAGTATCCAATATCATCTTTAATATATTCCAACCTTTATACTTATCCACAATACTTCTGTTTGAACTCAAAGTCCAAAATTTATAAGGAAGGTCACAAAATATACATGTGAATACCTTCATCATGTATTCTCTTAAAATGTGATCATAAAATGAATTTCTAGAAAACCATATTTGAATAGGTATATACTTCCTTATTCCTTATGTAAATCATAGAATACTAGATATTCTCCTAAAATCCGAAAATGTTGTAATCACCAACAATGATGGAATAAAAAATCATTAATTAGTTTTAATGTAGTAAATAATATCCAATATAATTTATCTGAATCAATCATCACTTATTCCAAAATCAATAACACAGTATCAAGACCATATTAAATTTTATCATTCCTTCAACCATGTATTTTCCAAAAAGTTTAACTTGCTATTGTATAACTTTTCATTGTTCCACACAATCTTAAATCCTTAATGAAATAGTACTACAATACAATCCTTATATTATACATAATAATTATAACCAGTAAATCGTTGATACAACACTCAAATGACATAATTAATTAATATCAACATAAAAAACAAGCCATTACTCTTCATTCGTGGTAATATCATAACTTGATTATTGTCCAACAACATCATTTGCAGTATACTATGGTGATTGGGACATTGATTTGCATAGTGTCCCAACTCCTTGCAGATGAAGAATTTTACATTTGAAACCTTTTTCTTACCCTTGCAATCACGTACTTGGTGTCCTTTTTCTCCACACATATTACAAACTCCCATTCCTTTTAGGCATTTACCAAGGTGATTCATTCCACAGTTATCACATATAGAAAAATCCTTATTTTCCTTATTCCCTTTATCCTTCTTTCTCTCTATCATACTTTTCTTCTATGGCTTCCTTTCAAAGCTGTAGGACTAAGATAATTCTTTACTTATCTTATTAACACATGATATTATTTCTTCATATGATGATAATACATGGGAGAATACTTCCTTTATAAATGTTGTCTCAATACCATGAAATATATGATCCTTCTTACTCTTTCGATCAAGTGTATTGCTGGAGTTCTCATTCTATCTACTGGATGCCATTTCAAAACAATGGCCTACACTAGGTTAGTTTTATGAATCACAATTCCTAATTTAAAAATTGTAAAATACCTAACATAAATCTAAAATATTATGAATATAATCTATAATCCTAAAAAAATGTTTTCTTTAAGTAAGTATTTACTCTAAAATCCTACATAATGGATTTTAAATAAAATTTGAATTATCCTAAGCATATCCCCTAAGAGTGTCATAACCAAGAGTGAAGCAAGACCCATTGTTCTGTACCAGGATACCCCATTTCAAGCCTAAAACTCCTTGTTAGAGTTTTCACTCCTAGGTACATCTGTGCTAGAGCCGCCTCTACCTGTTCGTATATAGACAGTGATGTATTGCTTGGAAAATTCACAAAATATCTACATTACCAAAGTTCTAGGACGTTCTTATATAATAATCCTCAAAGTATATCTTTGGGTAATGTTCTCTAATCATAGTTTTTCTAAATATAGTTTCCAAGGTTATTTCTAAACTTCCTCTGATACCAACTATAACACCCCGACCCCCATTACCCAGAGTCGGTGCATTATTTTAATACATTGGCATGATTACAAGGAATCATGTCCCAAAGGACTGATCAGTTTAGTAGTCTTGGAAAAAAGATTACAAACATGAACATTACATTTCATTATAAAATGAAAAACAAAAAAAACATTGTCTCTATTTACCACAATCATATCCCTTAGACTATCCCTGAAGGTCAGTCATAATATACTTCTTCTCATCCTGGGAAAAATAAAACGTAGAAAGGGGTGAACTCAGATGCTTAGTAAGGATAACAATATAGCAGAAACTTTCACAAATAAGTATAAACATTTAAGGCAACGTATAAAACTAAAACAAAATCCTTTTAAACTTAAACTTCAGCATAATATGGCAAAGGTAAATAAAATAATTCCATTTATTTATTCAAATGGATATTCTAACAGTAGAATAATCACATGTAATATCAATATCTAATTTCATAATGATGGAATACATAATGCAGGACACCATAACCACATAGTCAAGGCCTCATGCCAAGACTAACAATAAGATTTTTTATGGCCTTATTCCAAGACACTAGTTTGTCTCGTGAGACCTACCGATGCATCGAGGAGTTATAGTGGGCTCCACCTGTCACTTACCAAGTTCAATGCATTCCTCATATGAAAAGGTTGAAACATAACATAAAAATTCATATTAAAACTAGCATATGAAATGTTAATACATTAACCACAAAAAATGAATGGTATAAAAATAACACATCCACAGTCAAACATATCACAAAATCTTCAATACAATATGGAAGATTTGTATCATAATAAATCAACTTCAAAAAATTATAGAATCCATTAAATTATGTTGACATAGATGAAATAAAAACAACTTGAGAGAAATATATATTTCTATTTTGAAATCATTTAAAATTCATGTAATTATAAGAGAAAACATTTATTTTGAAAATATTCTTATAATCTTATAACAGAGGCTTCAAAGGTGTTATAATAGTGGAGAATAACCGCACCCACCATATAAGTAATTTTTTTTTCTTACCTTAATTTTCCAAAAAGGTCATAAATCACCTTGTTTGGAAAATGATAGAAATATTTCTTTCAAAACATTTTATAATAAATAAAACAAGGGTATACATGACTTTAACCCATAGTGTAGAAAATAGTAAAAATTTATTGAAATAAATTTTTAAGAAACATGGATGTGAATGATAAAGTGGTACTAATAGAAATTTACATAAAAAACCCTCAGATAATGAAGAACTTGTGAAATTAACCATTACCTTGTACTTTTCATTGGTCGAGGGTATGTTAACCTTATTTAAATCCAGTAACTCCCTTTAGTTTGAACCAAAAGGATTCTTTGAAGTGCCTTATACCTAAGATAAGGATTATATGAGGAAGAGATGGATGTATGGAGATTAATTGGGAAATGATTGGATGAGCCAAGGGGCTTGAGAGGTGTGAGAAATGGGTCAGAGGTGAGGGCTTTTTATAAGGTGGAGTAGGGGCTCTTTAAAAATGTTTGAAAATATTATTTTATTATATAATTATTTTCAATTTATAATGGTCAAAAACTTATTAAATAAGATATGAAGACTCATGTTAGAAATATAATCATACAATAAAAATTGTATAGTTTTTGGATTTTGTTTTAATTTTTATAATCTCATTTATTTAAATCATTCTTTAATAAGGTAAACACCGCATCATTATTGTGTCATAAATAATTTTATTTTTTTGATGTCTAAAAATTATAAAGAAAATTCCATGATATATTAATTATTTTTAGATTTCATATTAATATTTATAGTTGAAAAGATAACTTATATAACCCCTTGTAAAAATTATTTTACTAAAAGATATATGTTTATGCTATTTTTGTTTTTACTTTAAATTAATTAATATAAAGTGTCATTATCACTCTCAAGTGGCTCCATGGGGTCCGAAAATCAACCCAAAGATTCCCATGGTCGGACATGTATCAAAAAATAGGAATAGTAAATATTTTAGGTTAATTTAATATTATTATAATAATATTTTTTACCCTTATTTACCAGATTTACCATTTAACCATGGTAAATAAAAAATTTTCTGAAGTAAATATTCATAATGTCTAAAAATAAAAGTTACCTATTTAAACAATTTGGAACTCATGATTGAAAATATAGAATTCATTTTTACATATTCAAAAGACAAAAGTCTCAAAAATTAATTTGAAATTAATTTCTGTTGTCAAAACAAAAACCGTGTTTTTATGAAATAATAACTACCAAAAGATTGACACTTGTTTATGTCCAGTTTAAATGTGAAATTAAATCCAATGAACTAAATTATATTAAATGATAAAAATATAATCTAATTATACTTGAAAACCAATAAAATGTATAATTTAACACTATAAATTATTTTGATTAAAAAAGTTGTTTTTAATTAAAATTTAGTATTTTTCACTATTCATCAAAATATGAAAGTTATCAAAAAAATACCAAAAATTTATCCAAACTAAAGTTTTATGTACTGATTCTAAAGAATAATTTAATTTCATTAAACTGAATATATGAAAGTTTCAACTATTGGTTTTAAAAAATGTTCTCCATTAAAATGCGGTAAAATTTCATTTTTTGAAAAATACTTAATTTATCTGAAAAAAATGATTTTTTTCTTATATTATGTCTAAGAAACACATTATATGGATTATAAAATTATATGGAGTATATAAAATTAAAAATTCATTTAATACTATTAATAATTACTTTTGAACAACTAGTTTGGTAAGCCATGGTGCGCTCAAACTCGGTGTTGCGTGTAACACAAGTTCTTTAATTTATTTGAAGAGATAAATTACTATGAAATCTTGGGGTGTTACACAATGGGTATTCTGTAGTCTTTGCATATCCTAATGTGTAAATGGGAGAAAATCATTATGGATTTTGTTACAGTTCTCCCAAGGATGATATGAAAACACAATGCCATATGGGTGATAGTGGACCGGCTTACCGACTCAGCCCATTTCATCCCTATTTGTGAAGCTCATACGGCGGAGGATCTGTATAAAATCTATAAAAATTAAGTTGTTAAGATACATGGTATACCAATTTTTATAGTCTTAGACTGATATCCATGGTTTACGTATTGTTTCTGGAAATCCTTATAGAAAGCCCTTGGGACTCAGCTGACTATGAGTACGGCGTATCATCCTCAAACCGATGGGAAATCCGAAAGGATGATACAGGTGTTGGAAGAAATTTTACAGGGTTGTGTGATGGATTTTAGGGCATTCATGGGAGGATCAATTTCCCTTATCGAAGTTATCATATAATAATAATCATGCCTCTATACATATCACTTCTTTTGAAGTATTGTATGAGAATCCTTGTCATTATTTACTGTGTTGGGTGGAAACAGGTGATACTTCACTAGTCGGGCTGAGTGTTGTCCAAGAATCAATAAAGAATATCTAGTTGATTAGAAAAATAATGGAGATAGATTAGAGTCATCATAAATCTTATACATATCATCATCGAAGACCATTTTCCTTCGTAGCAAGTGATAATGTATTCTTACAGATATCTCCAAGGCTCAGAAATCATTATTTAAGGAAGCATAGAAAGTTATATCCTTGAGACATAGGACCTTTTGTGATACATGAACGTGTTGGAGAGGTGGAATATCACTTTAAATTACCACCATGGTTCAGTTCAGTTCATAATGAGTTCTATGTATCTCAGTTGAAAAAGTATCAGCCTAATCCTGACCATGTGATCAGATGGGATCACATTGACCTAGAATCAGATGCTTTGTTGGTACAAATCCCTTTGTAGATTGTGGATTGGTAAGAGATAGTCTTTAATGGAAGAATAATCTTTATAATATGGGTTTTATGGAATCATGGTCAGATTCAGAAAGAGACATGGGAATGTTAGAAGGAAATGAAAGGGAAATGGCTGGAACTCTTTCAGTGCAACGAGAGTTTTTTACTTTCTAAGGATGGAAAGACCAATGGAATGGAGAATTTAGAACCCCAAGTTTCTAGTATGTAACCATTACGTGATACTTTTTTTTTGGTTTTGAAGTGTAAGTATGGATGTTATAATAGTTGTGAGAACTTTCATGGAGTTTTTGGGGATAAAGAGGATGCACACAGGCTTCACACGGTTTGCATAAACTGTGCGACAATCCTAATAAAAACCTTGCAACTTTTTCTAGGATGGGAAATTTTGAGGTAGTATCTTCGGTAGGGTTTGAGCATGGTTAGGGATATTGTGTGAGGATTCCATGTGGGTGTTTCCTTAAGTAAGTTTCTAACTCATGGTTAACACATGGTTTGTCTAATCGTGCAGTCTATCTGTGTGGAGAGTCAAATCTGGATACTTAAAAATTGGATCTCACTCATTTTTCCATTACTCACTAATTTTTGCTCTTATTAACCCCTAATTCAATATTCCTCTCCTTTTAATGTCAGATAACCTCTCATAGTTTAATTTGAGTCAATCCGGATCCCACCCTTTGTGTTTTAAAGTTCGATTCTCATTTTATGTGTCATTATTTACCGTTCTTATCTTGGTTTCATAGATCTACTTAGATATACTACTCCTGTTCTCTTTTTTTCTCATATCTATGACCTTTATGGATATATCTAAGTTTGTGGATGCCAAATTTTTTTAGATTTGTCCTTTTTCTTGGTAGGAGAAGAGATATAAGCTGGTTATGTAAAGAATCGACCCGATTTTTTTGAGCATTCTTGTCTGTTGTCAGTTTTCATAAAAACATTCGAGGTATGTGGATTCTCTATGATTTTAGTTTGTAAAACGTATTGAGTGATTTAAAATTGAATAGCATGTATTTAATTAGTTGTTATTTGGCTGTTGAACAATCATTTGAGACCCTTCTTGTGACAGCGTGATAAAGTGTGCAAATCCTTGAAAATTGGGTTTCTGAAGAATTTTATATTGTTCTTAATTTTAAAATAGTGATTTTAAAATAGTTATTTTTTTGTAATGTTGGAACTTTAATTGGATTATTTGTTTTCAACAGAATGGAATGTTTTATTGGAATGAAATGGCTTCTTTAAAATTGGATACACTTTGGTTTCCAATCAAAGTTCAGTTTTTTTTGAAGTGGTTTATTTTGGTAATGGAAATATTTGGCATACATAGTATTACTGTGAGTTCATGATTAATGGTCCCTAAATAAGGGATGTGTTCTAGTGAGGTACAAGGTGTATGACCCTGAATAAGGGGTGTGTGTTATTGGGAATCAATGTGATAATATGAGAAACCGCTCCTGAGTATGGAACTATCGAATGAAGAATACACGTGTGAGTGTTTTGTGAACTATGGAATGGGTATGCCAAAATGATAATAAGAATTGGGTATTAAGACTTGATTAGTTATTTTTTGGAAAAACAAATTCCTGGAAAGTGGTTTATTTTACTTTTGTTTTTAATTGGTTGAAAATAGGTTTAAAACTTCAATATACTGGTTTTATAAAATATTTTGCAGAATTGTCTTATATAAATGTTATATTAATGTGAATAACCTTTATATTATATTGGAGTGAGTGGGGAAGTCATTGGGGAAAACCTAATAACTTTATTACTCACCTCTAATTTGATCTTTGGGGATTTTTCAGATTATATCTTTTAGGACAGGGGAAAAGGTAATGTGTCACATGTTTTTAGTACCACTGCATGATACTTTGGCTGTTTGGTGATGTTGGAGCATGGAGCTGATGGAGCATTGAGTCATGTGGTCTTACTGGAGTCTTTAGTTTTTTTCTCTCTATACTTTTATGTTTAGTGATATTCCACTATTTTACACTTTGGTTGGATTGTTTCAATAATGTGTTTGAGGGGTGTTGTTTTTATCGTGCATCATTTAGTGAACTGTTTGGCTACAGTTTGTGGAGTTAATGGTTTTATTATTAAAGGGAAAATTGTCCCCCACTTTCATTTGAAACCCTTAGGCAATAATTTATAGCCTTTATCAACTTGGTGATTTTTCCAAAGGCCATGTAATGACTCATTTTACTCTCAACCCAATGAGTATAAGTGGGTCATTACATATTACCCCAAGATGCATTTGTTTCAAAACCACATCCCCTTATAGTATCCAGAAACTGATGTATTTCTAGGAAAATAAAAAATTCTCAACCTTAAATTTTTTAGGATACTATCTTATACTTTGACTTATCCTCAGTATCATCCATTGGGTTATGTTCCCTAATAAATGTTTTTAAAAATCTAGTTCCTAAGGTATCTACTAAGATTCTTATGATTACTATTATAAAGACCCATACTCGAGTAACACCAAGTCAGTGGTTACTTTATTACATTGATACTAGATAAAATATATCTCATCCCAAATTACTGAATTGTTTAAAAGCCTTGGTAAACTAGATACATATTTAAATCCCACATTACATTAGCAATGAAATATAAAAATATATTAAATGTTGAAAATTATGCATACTTGAAATCATTCAAAGATTCCATCTTTATATCATCAGAAAAGGAAAAAAATAAGGGTGAGCTATGATTCTTAGTAAGGGAATGTAAAAAGTGAAATATATTACAGATTAAATATTTTATAATCAATATGTAAAGGTAAATAACAGAAGACACATGCTATTTAATAAATAATTTGATCATTAATAACAATATGGTAGGAATCAATGATGATCAAATAATTTCATATAAATAACCACATGAGTTTTAAACTTATCAATTTATATCATAAATATTTTAATAACCACATGGATAAGTGATTTTATATTGATGGTATGCATAATGATGGACATTACAAACTGACCTTTAAGTCCTCATTCTAAAATATCTTATATAAGTCAGCATGTCCTCAATCAAATACCCAAACTAGTATTCTTCATGATACCTACTGATGAATCAAGGGTCTATAGTGGTCCCTTCAAATTACTTACTAATTCAAATGAATTCATTATATGAAATTGGAGAATGAAAATTCAATATATAATAAATTGAAACATTCATATTGAAAAACTAGCATAAACAATGTTAATATTTACCTAGTTAAATTGATCATAAAATATCTATAGAGATAATAAGAATGATATCATTACAACATATCCCCAATGTAGTAAATATTGAAAAAGGTTTATTTTAATTTATGATTTTAAATACCATAAAATTGTTATTAAAAAAAATTCTTGAGTAAAATAACTTTTTTATGTTTAAAATAGAATTAATTTTTTTTGGATAATATTAGGGAAAATAATTCTTTGATAATGACCATGAAATATTTTAAATAAATCATAAAATCATTTAGTGGTCGTGATGGTACAAAATTTCTTTATTTCCATATAAGTTAAAAAAATACTTTCACACTTTTTTAAAAACGTCAAAAAGTACCTCATTCAAAAATATAAAGGAAAATTAATTTTTTACCATTGTGTAAAAGTAAAACATGGGTAAAAATGTGTTTAATAAATCATTATAGAATATAAAAAATATTATTTAAATCAATTTAAAGAAACTATAGATATGGAAGAAAAATATTCCCGACCGAGTATAAAAACAATGTCATTTTTCCTTAAAAACATTGTTTTAGTATCTTGGGAACTTAAAGAGAGGAAGGTGAAATGAAAAATTTTAATTTATTTAAACTAATAGAGGATCAGAATATATATTGTATCTAGTATATAAATATCAAATAATTCCTCTAATATAGACTTAAACATAAATAATACCAAACAATGATGAGTTTGTAAAATAAACCCTTACTACTTTTATAAATTTTGAACCATTATAAAAATTAAAGAATAAATTAAAATGAACCATTAAGTATCATGAATAAAAAAAATTCATGATACAACATATCATATTGAATTATATACGCCATACAAATGAAATATGTTGGGAGCATGACAAATGTCTCAGATAAGTAAAAATAAGATAAGAAACCCTTACATCATGTTTAACTTTCTTCATAGGTGTTTTGAACTTCTGTATAATAAATACTGATTTGTTATAAATTTATTTCACATAAATTAAAAAATATATCATATCATATACTATTGAATTATAACCTTTTATCACTTATTTATTAATTATTTTTTATTAAAATTACTATTCTAGGTGATAACTACTTTGTCTTCCTCAAATGTTTTTGTTCGATAGTATTGGTCCTTGTAATTTGATCATGGATCCATAATATCTAAAGGTTTATTCATTATATAAATATTATATATATGTATCTAATATATTTATATTTATATTCATATATAAAATTTTTTAATATAAAAATTAATTACACCATTCATGGAGACCGTAGGTTGCATGTATGCATGAACACTATTTTCACTTATCCAAAAATGGTATGAAAGAAAGTTAAATTGTAATTAATCATTAAAGAATAATTTTTTTATCATATATATCATATATATTCATTAAATATATCCTTTTTTTACCATATATGTAAATTATAAATGTTTAAATATTCACATTACTTCGTGTAGGTGGTAGTCCACACGTACACATGAGCAGCATTATTGTTTTTCAATGGATTAAAAGTTAAGAAGGTAGATATGATATTATTATTTTAGAAGAATAATTATGTTATGAATATAATATATATATACATTAAACTCATAACAATATCCATCAATAAAATACGGTGATGAAAATTGAATTGTATCACTACTTGGAGATGACAAGTCGTACGTACGCATTAACAATGCTTCCACTTCCCATTTGATATAAAATAGGGTGGATAATAGTGATTTAATGTCCATAATATCATTTAAGGATATTTACAAAATTTAATTTATTATTAAAAGATAAATACAATAGATTTATTGTAGATAAAATAATAATTAATTAGAAATTGATCGGTTAATGTGATCACCTCTTCTTTGAAACAAATCCCTTTATATCTCTTCTTAAGGATCCTAGGGTTAGTATTCTAGGAAATACATCACATATATAATTTTTATAAGGATATTTAGAAGATAATTTTTCATGATCTAGTGCAGCTAGATTACTCAAAGTGGTGTAAAGAAGAGAGGAAATGGGTGTCCTTTTATAAGTGATGGGAGGGGTATTCAAGGAATTTCATAAAGTAATAAATTAATATTAACTAGTTTTCATGTAAAAAAGGATAAAAATTTATATAATTAAAGTATAATATGATTATTATCTAAAATAATCCCATCCAATAAATATTCAATAGGTTTTGGTTATCTTTTCATCCTTATCATTTAGTTTTAACCCCCGTTAACCCTTTTGACAATTACCACAATATAAACATTTTCTACCCTTTATGTGTCAAATATTTTACCATAAAAGGTAAAATGACTAATAAATTGACCTTGGTTGATGATTAAAACCCTATCCCATTCATTTTTCCAAATATAATATTTATATGAATTTTAAATCCTTTAATAAAATATTAATTATTATAAAATGTCATTTTTGACACTATTCATTCAATATAACATTAAATACATCAAGATAAAGGGAGAATTTAAATATAATAGATTATTAATTACCCAATATTTCATGTAGATAAATAAAATTAATGGTACACATTAATTTATTTATATTATATCCATTTTAATTTTTTGAAAGTGTTTATTTTATTTTTTTATTAATTGATTAAATATTATGTGGGTGTTGCATAAGTATTTAAGTTTAATATTTAGTCACTAAAAAAAGAAATAAATTTACACCATGAAGATAATTTCATTATTCAATAAATTATTATAAATATTTATTAAAAACATTATTTTTCCTCTATGTGAACACCTAATAGTTATTTAAAAATAAGAGAGTGACATTTCATTACATTCTTTGATTTAAATATTATATAGGTAATTTTCATGGACAAGAGTACCTTAAACAATTAAATTTAATGACTAAGGATATTAGGGTCAAATTTAATTTATCCAATTATAATTAATATGAAGAGTGGTGACTGTAACACTTAGTTTTATCAAATATTAACCTGATTTACCATTTAATTAGGTTGTAAATTTTATCGTGGTTACTATTCATAATTCCTAAAATTAAAAGGAAAATATTTACCAAATTTTAACCAACTAATTAACAATATGTATAATTTTTATCAAAAATAATATATATTAGTTTAAGAAATTAATTTTAAAGTAAGTGGAAAAAACACAGTGAAAACCGTTTTTTAGAAAAACATGTATTTAAGCCTAAAATTTATTTTATTCTTATTCCATGCATTTTAAAAAAATATTATATGAATTTTAAAAATATTCTATTGAAAATAAAATATATAAATTTCACTAAAATAATTCTCTATTAGTGATCAAGTTAATTTATTATCATAAAGACACATCGCATGAATAAAAACAGTTTTTCAAAAAAATTCCTTTTTATGTATAAATATGTTTTGATACAAAATCAAAACATAAACATGATTCCAAATTAATTAATTGGATTATATATATAATAATATAAGTAATTTTAATTTTAAAACATTTTAAAAAAAATGGAACTTTAATTCTTTCTTTAAATAAAAATACATTTTCCAATAAAAATCAGTATTTTTACTATTAACGGGAAAATCAATATTTTAAAAAATATACTAAAAATTAACCCTAAGATAATCTTAATTTAATTATTTTAAAAATTAAGTTCATATATTTTATAAAATTTCTATAAATTAATTATATTATTTTCTCAAAAAAAAAATTTGTTTAAAAATACTTTACTAAAAATTGAGTACTTATTTTTTAAGAATTAATCAATGAATTTATATAGATTAGGAACTTTATATATATAGTTCATAATTATTTTAATATTATTCATATATTCTAATTAAATGGATATGTTATAATGGTCATATAATATGTTGTGGTTCATTTTAGATCAGTTTAGTGTGTTGTATATGCTATCAAACATAGTGTTCTGTTAAAATCTCTCAATGTTACAATTAACATTCGTTTTTGAGAACTAGTTAGAATAATCCCAATAATTCTTGAATTTGAAACACTAGAGTGTGGGTGGTTTATTATATAGTTATTCTCCTCCATAATTGGCTAACTTCTTCACATCAATACAATATTCATTTGCCTAATGATCTTCCTTTCCACACTTGAAACATTTACCAGTCCCCTAAAGACAATTACATCCATGATTCCTTACTCATATTGAGAATAAAGGAAGGATAATATTCTTACATCCATATTTTTTATAATTTTATTTTAATTCTATATTTTTTTCTTATCAAAACCATGGTATTTATTGTTAACTCTAATATCAATGTACACCTTAATAGTATATTGAATTATTTTCTAATATCTAATGGAGTCCCTTATGGATTAATCTCTTTGAAAACATGGTTTTAATCCACTGAATAATTGATCAACCTTACTTTTAGGTTGGATGATAATACTAGAAGCATACATCGCATGTCTTATATAATCTTCCACATAGGTACCAACATATTCATCATCCTTCATTTTTTATCATGGAATTCCTGCGCTATTTTTATAAAAAGAATACGAGGAAAGTACTTATTGAGGAAAAAGATATTAAACTCATCCCAATCCATGAAGTAGATTTATTTCTATTTCCCCACATTCTTGAAAATACGAAACTGTTAGTATTATTTTCCCTCCAATTGATAAATAATTAAAATAACTTTTCATTTTACAAATATTAGGGAATGAAAAATATATTTTCCATGGTACTGGTCCATTTGTCACCAACTAGTGGATCATCAGACCCACTTAAGGAAGGTGGATTCTTCATATTGAAGAACTCAATAGATCATTGTTCCCTCTTTTTAAAGTTTGTAAGATTAACATTATTCATATCTTGAGAAAGTTATATATGAATAGAAATGATAATTCTAATTCCATATCCCATAACAATTGGTTTCTCAGGAGGACACTTATGGTATTTTCCATCGCATTCATTATTAATATGATTCCTTCAGGTTATATCTATAGAATAAAACAAAAAATAATAGTGTGATTAATAATAATAGCGGGAAACCACATAATCATGAAAAATAATTTATAGTATATATTAATCATAACATCTTATTTTCAATCTTTTACACCTTGGTTTTAACCAATGTCATCAATGGTCATCAGATATTAAATTATCTTATAATGGTTCATAAATAAAATATTAATTAATCCATGAATATTCCCTAGGAGTGTCAAAATAGGTACAAAGTATCGTTACACTCACTTTTCAGAAAAATTATGGAAAAGATATACCAGACCAACTCCTTTTAGGGTAATTACCCCTAGATGCATCTATGTCAAAAACACACAAACATTTGTTATCTATATGTGGATGTTTTTATAAGAAAATCACACTGACTTATTTACTATAAATTAGGATGTTTTCCTATAAATAGGATTATCCTAAGGATTCTTACTAATGTTTTCTCATCCTATTTTCAGAAGGTATCTAACTTTTCTCTCAAACCAAATATAGCAACCTATTCATCTCATACCTAGATATTAGATATTATTAGATGAATATTGAATACATAAAATTATGTTCCACACTAGAATCATATGGTTCTAGAATCTTTGGAAACTTGTATACATAGAAAAATGGTTCATAAATGAAATACATAATATCCTACTAAGTTCATTATAACTTTAAACCTTTTTAGACTAATCATAAATAGTACCTTTCTTCATAACCCAAGGAAATGAAATCTAAGAATTTTTGAGCTCTTATGCTCATTAAGGGTAAACAAGGGAGACATCAATGATCACTTGAACATAACATGAGAATAGGTGTATGAGACTATGGGAATAGAATTTTAAAACATACCCTTTATATAATAGATCATAATTTTGAACCATGGGAAAAAACATGACAGTTCATAAGACAAGAATCATAATGGAATCAAGGTACATGTTCCATGAAACCATATCATTGGCGTAATACATAAGTTAATTTAATACACATAATAATATAAAATCATTATCTTAGTAGTCAAGTATCACATCTAAGTATATAACAGTGGTCCAAATTCACTCCCCAAACAATATTATTAGCCAAGGTTCACTATGATGACTATCATTGTGGATATAGTCCCTTATTGAACTCGATTCACTCCCCCATATGGTTCTTCTTATCTCATGAGATATATATCCTTACCCAATAAATTGGATGGATATATTATTTTGGGACCAATTATCACATAATAAAATTTATACATATGTGTTCCACATGATCTTAAAATATTCATCACATAATAACTCGTGAAAAAGAAACGGTTTTCATAAACATTTCACCATGGTACAACCCATGGAAAAGAAAAAAGTTTCATAAACATTTCATCAATTCATAATAATCATAAACCATATAGAGAAATAACAATGATGGTATTAATGGATCATATCCATAGTAAATCATAATAAATATAAAATGTTGTTATCATTGATGAATAGAAATAAAAACATCATTCAAACAAATCTTGGGGTAAACACTCTTTCCATTTTAAAATTAATTATTTAGAATATGAAAATTACTAAAATATTATAGAAAAAAATTTCATCAAAAATAACTATAGAAACATGTAAAGGAATATTGAAATCTCTAAACTTTTATGATGGTGGGAAATTTCTTTCAATCTTTGTATGTTAAAACAAGATTCCTTTCACATTTTTGATAAAAAGTTAAAAGTATCTCTTTTCAAAAAATGAAAATAAGATTCCATTTATTTTTTTTAAATAGATAATAATGGGTAAAAATTAAATTATAAAGTGACTATAGAATATTAAAAAAATTATTGAATTGTTTTTTGAAAACATGGATACAGAAGATAAAATATTTTTAACCAAAGAGGGAAATAAATTCATTTTTATATAACAATTATTTCTGTATATTGACTATTTAAAGTGGAAAAAATGAAGAAAATATATATTCTAAAGATATAAAAATAGGATAATAAAATAATTGAGATTCATTAGAGTTATATATTAAGATTTCATGATAGTAATTTAATCATTAATAGTACCAATAAACAATGAGATTGTAACACAAAACCCTTACCTCGAGTTTAGCTTTTTATAAAAGCACTACAACCTCCTTTATAATAAATTTAAGTTCATTATAATTATTAAAAAGAATAATTTAAAAACTTTTAATATCATATAATATCCATTTGTATAATTTACACACCCATTTATTAGTAATACCTTATTAAAATCATTATTTATGGGTGTTAACTATTTCATGTTTCATAAGAATTTCAGTTCTATTGTTCCAATCCTTGTACTTTGATCATGGTTCCATATTTTAATTTTTTTTAATAATGATATAAATATCATATATATTCATTATTTATATATATTTATTTATTTTCATTCATAAAATTTAGATATAGAAAAAGGAATTACACCATTTATGGAGACAATAGTTCGTATGTATGCATAAACTTTGTTTTCACTTTTCGACGGATGGAGTGACAGAAGGTTAATAATAATTTAAATTTATAGAATAATTATTATATAATATTACTCATATATATTAATCAAATACATCCTTATTAACTTCTATGTAAACAATAAATGAAAAATGAATCACATCGCTTCGTAGAGGTGGTAGTTCATAGGTATGCACGAGCAACATTATCATTTCCCAATGGATTAGAAGGTGAACATTTTGATATGATATTGTCATTATAGAAGAATAATTATGTGCTAAATACAATATATAAATATTAAAACCATCATAATAGCCATCCATAAAATATGGTGATGTAAAATGAATTGTATCACCATGTAGAGATGATAAGTCATTCCAATGCATCATCGATAGTTTCACTTCAAATTTTATGGGAAAAAGGGTGGATAATAGTTATTTAATAATAATAATAAAATTTAATTATATTTAAGATAATTAATTTTTTTATTTTATTATAAATAACATATATTTTTATGTAGAAAAAGAAGATATAAAAAGAAAATAATAGGTTATGGAGATTACCTCTTCATTGAATGAAATTATTTAGATATCCTATGAATAAGCATAAGGTTAGTATTTTGGGAAGAAAAAAATATCTAAAATGTGGATAAGTATGAAGATAATATAATTTTTAGGGTTTTGTAAAGATATAATTTCCAATGTGGTATAAAGATGAGAAATAAAGGGTTCCCTTTTATAAGTGTGGAAAGGGGAACTCTTGGAATTCCATAAAAGATTAAAATATAATAAATTAATTCTCTAGAAAAATGATTCAGAATGGATATATATTTAAATATAATGTAGGATATCGTTGAAGTCCCATTATATAATAAAAATTCGACATGTTTATATGGTGTTTTAAACCTTATCTTTTGTTATGACCCCTTAGTTAACCTATTTTAACCTTAACCACAATAGTCCCTTTTTATATATTAAAGGGTCATAATTTTAATTAGAAGGTGAAAATTGGATCATAAATGAAAAAGGGTTGAAATTTTAGTCCATATATTATCAACCTTGTCCTCTTAAAATATTTTTTATAATTTATAAATAACTTAATAAAATATGATTTTCAAAAAATATCTTTAATTCCAATTTTGAAATTATCTATTTAATTTAAATTTAAGGAAACCAAGACAGGGATTGAATTAGGATATAAACCTTGAAAAAATCACTATTATTTTATGTACTTCTATTAGAATTTTGTAATGATAGAAATAACTCAAATTATCTTACTTTTAATTTTTTTCGAAATCATTTATTTTATTTTTATATTAATTGAAGAAATAATGTGTCAATGTTGCATAAGAATTTAAGGTAATTATATACATACTAAAAATTAGAAATAAATTACCATCAATATTTTTTTTATTATATTAAAAATAACCATTAATTTTCATTCATAACTTGGTTTTTTTCCTATTCTAACACATAAAAGATATTCAAAAGTAATAGAGTGAAATTTTATATTTTTTTAAATATTATATTGGTCATGTTCATGGAAGTGTGTCCCTTAAAAAATAAAATTTTGATCCTAAGGTGATTAGGGTCTAAATAGGTTCATTAAATACGAATCTTTATAAAAAATGGTGACCTTAACATTTAGTTTTAACCTATTTTATCTTGGTTTACCATGTACCAAGATGATAAATTTTACCATGAATACTATTTATAATGCCTGAAAATAAAAGGGTCCGATTTTTCAATTTTGGATCTTCAGATTAAAACTATGGCATGATTTTTTTACAATATTTTTTTATAAGTGGCATAAATACAATGTAATAAAATTTTGAAAAATGTGATCAAATTTTTTTTGTTAGACAATCACATTTTTAAGAATAGAAATGGATTTATTCCTATAACATATCTATATTTTTTTATAAAATTTAGAGATTTTGATTAAAAATATAATATACACATTTCATTAAAATCATTCAATAATAGTGATTAATTTAATTTAATAATATAAAAAAAATTGTGTGCAAAAAAATTGTTTTTCAGAAAAACATATCATTTAATTAAAAATGTTTTTTATTTTATTTTATAATAAATAGATAACTAATGAACTCATTTTACACATGTGTAAAATTTAATTTTTTCATAATATAGTTTTTCCTATTCATACCTTCTAATCAAACATCTTGGTGATAAATACATTATTTAATAATAATATTTTAGTAGTATATCACAATTCATTTATCCTCTCTATTGCGTGTAAAGAATGATATTGAAGAAATTATATACATTTTTAAAATATATTTCATAAAATATTATGGTGTTATAAGACACATCATATGTGACCCAAATAAGAATATCCATGAATTTACTTAGTCTAATTCAATCAAATGCTAGATATATTTTCTCACTAATCAAGTGAAAAAATCCCATCATTGTTATTCTCCAACCAATGAAATGATGATAAATATATCTAACCACCCATTTATCACTTAAGTATATTTTTTTATTTAGGTATCAATGTATGAAGGTGTATGTGCTCGGTATCTCACCAACCTTACTTAATAAGGATTGATAATAAGTAGTCACCCCTAGGTATATCAATGATGATATGACATTCCATGAGATAAACATTAGAGGTTTAGTCCAAGTAATAAATCTATGATTCTTACCATATGAATCATCACTTCATATCTTATATACAACCCTTTGTAATTAATATGTTGTTCTACTCATGATAACCTTAACACATCATTACAACCTATTTTACTCTGTTAGGATCATTGATTAGGGATAACCTAAAGTTTCAATTTATAGGGATATTATCATTCCACTATTAATATAAGTAAATTAAACACACATGAATAAATGATAAATGATTATTTCCTTTATTGTGATAACACTATAAATTTACATCCATTACAACCAATCAATCATGTCCATAACACCTAGATATATTACATGAACCTCTTGTTGTTGTTGCGTTAATAGTTTTTCCAATATATTTACTATATTATATTGTGTAAACACCCAAAAGATCTTTATATAACCCATATCAATGATATCTAAGTTGAAATGGTATTTAAGAATTATGTGTTTGGTCATTTGGTGAGCCCAAGGATCCTTATCCAGAGAAATAACTTTATAGTTTTCATTGTAAATTCCAATTGATCCCTTGATGCTAGTAACCACTCTAAGCTTAGTAATGAAATAATTTATCCAAATAACTCACTTTGCTGTCTCTAATATAGTGATTTATTATACCTTTGTTTTGGAGTATTCTTTGGTGACTTATTTGAAACTCTTCTAACCGATAGCTTCAAAATTTAGGAAAAACATGAAACCAAATTTAGATTTCATATCATTACTCTAATATTGGAAACCAGAATCTATGTAAAATTTTACATAGAGATCATATCCTCATCAAAAGACCAAGAATATATCCTTAGTTATTCTTAAGAACTTAATAATGTTCTTCCTAGAAATCCAGTATCTCTCACTAGGATTGGATTGGTATAAAATTTTAATTATAAGATCTTAAAATACATTAGGTTGGGAACATAACATATAATAAATGATAGAGCCTATAAGAGAGGGATAATGAATTCTATCCACTATATCTAACTCTTTATAAGGATCCCGAATCTTCTTAGGATTTATTCCATGAAACAATGGTATTGAAGCCTTCTTGGAGTTCTCCCTACTAATCCTCTTTATAAATTTACCAATATATGTTCTGAGACTGATTCCAAGTATTCTTTTAGATATATCTCTAGATATTCATACATAGTATATATTATTTTTTAAACATGTATTTCATCTAAGTAATTTACCCAACAACATCTTTATAGAGTGAAGAGTCGATGTATCGTTTCCCAAAAGTATTATTTCAACAATATACCATATCAGAAACATTACTATACTCCCACTACTCAACTTATATACACAATAATCATCGATGCTCATGATTAATTCAATCTTTTTTATTGAATAATCAACCATATATTCCAACTATGAGATTCTTACTTGGTCCATAAATGTACCATTTCGTCTTGCACGTCATAGAAGTCTCATTTGAAAGTTCAAATACTTCATGATATATCATATACTTGTCCTTGAATACATACTATTAAGTATAAAAATTTTAACATCTATTTGATATATCACATAATACAAATGAGTTTCTATGTAAATAAAATCCAAATGGACTTTATCACTATAAAAGATGGAATGATTTATTCAGAGTTAGTACCATGATTTTTTTATAAATTTTTACCCCAATTTTCATTTATTTGTTGGAAATAAACCATCCATTTTAGTTTTCATATGGAAAACCAACATTTAACCTAAGTGTATCACCCCTCTAGTTTCATCCACCTAGTTCAAAACGTGGTTAGTTTTTATGAAATCTATTTCAGATTTCATGTCTTTTAGCCATTTCCCAGAATGAGAAATCAAAATAGGTTCCTGGTAAATAGTAGGTTTATCTTCTATGAACATTACCTCATATTCTTCTTCTCTAAGAAATACATATATCATGATACATTGAAGAATCCTTACACACCTTAAAGTTTTTTTTGTGTATTTCGAGTCAGTCTTCTTCCAAAACTCTTTGTAAAATTGAATCAACCTCCATTTTAAGAATAATTCCTATTTTTGTTCTTTAACTTCCCTAAGTTCAAGTTTTCTATCACTGAATCCACTATCAAAAAATTCCTTCTCAATGAATGTTTCAAATTCATCTAAAAACACTTTTGGAATAGTGTGGCTATATAAATAATATTTCTTAGTTTCCTTGGGAAAATTTAAAAAATAAGAATTTTTAAAATTTAGTGTCAAGCTTACCAGAATCCAAACATTATAGGAATTCTTCATATCCCCAAATATTCATAAAATAAAAAATTTGGATGTTTCCCAGTCCATATCACATATGTTTTCTTTTTTGATTTTTAGATAGTATGTGGTGTAGTTAAAATACAATAGTTTCTATAGCATAACCCGAAAATGAAATAAAAAGGATATATTGACTCATAATTGATTAAACCAAGTCTAACAAGGTATGAATACTACTTTCAGACAAATTATTACATTACAATGTTTTGGTAGGAGTTATTTTTTAAAAAATTTCAAAATCACTCAGATAATTAATGGATTCCTAGATTAATTATTCAGGACCCCAATCTGATCATAGAATCATAATGCATTTTCCAAGTTGATTTTTCACTTTGTTGTAAAACTCATTTAACTTTTCCTAAGTTTTTTATTTGTGTTTCGTCAAAAACACATATCCACATCAACTAAAATAATTGGTAATAGTAATTAAGTACCTAAATAAACCACTTTATTGTATACTCAATGAACCACATACATCACTATGTATGAGATCTAGTTTTCCACTAGCCATTTCACCTTTTCTTCTAAAAGGTGTTTTGGTCATCTTGAATAATAAAAAATATTTTCAATTATGAAATGATTCATAATTTAATGAGTCTAAAAATCCATCTCTGTGGACTCTTGGAATTCAATTCCCATTTATAAGTCCAAGGAAACAATGCCAAATGTGGGTGGGATTACAATCAACAATGACCTTCTTATTTTGAATTCTATTAATAGGATTATCCATATCTAGAATATATATAAACAATTTATAAAATCCCAATTCCATAATCTATTTCATTCTTATATATAAAACAACCCTTGTTACTGATAGGGAATAAAAATACATTCTTATCCAAAAATTATATAGAAATCAAATAATGTTATATAAGAGGAACATAATAATAGTTCTCTAATTATAAGAATAATCCATGTGGTAAAATTCGATCATAAGTACTTAATTCTAATGAAGAGAATCTTGATCCACTATCAACATGAAGATCCAATTTCTCCTTATAAATTCCCAAAAATTTATGAGTATGTGTTTATCAGTATAAATAGATGATGCACACCACCCAAGATTCAGAGTTATTGGAATTTATCTCTACAATATTCACATTAAAATTCTCTACATACTTCTTATTAAGAACATTTTTCTACCATAGATACCAATACCTAGCTGTTTTATAGTCTATCCTATAATTTATCTCAATATATTATCATTATGTATTCCATAATTCATAATAATGACATACCAGTGAGTGATTATCATGTATTATATCTTTTCACCAAGTACTTTTAATGAATTTTCTCTTACTAAAATGATGACCCCAAACATCAAATTTAATTATTATGAGAATATCCATATCTCACTATGAATTGAGCCTTGTTTGGAATTCCTCACACCAATTATCTATTTAGATGATACATCACCCCAATAAAAACAATTGTTATTCTCAGAGAGTTGAGTGGAATAATCTTTATCCAAATCTATCTTTATGAATAAACTCCCTACTAATCCTATGGTATCCAAACTCTTACAGTTTAACATCTAAGTTTCATCCAAATAAAATACCATTAATAGGATGAAAAAAGGTAATCCAAGGGAACCCTAGTTTAGAATAACATTCCCAAGGATGATCCAATGCCACCCATTACATTCTTTCCTTATAGGTGATAATTCATGGAAACCCTTATAGGGAAGATCCTTCTTGATTTAATGATAGATTTCTTGATAAGTGTATATTTGGAAGGAATCTAACACATAGTATTTTTAGGGGGTTTCCTTTAAAATTATCATCAAAATTAATATGCATCATATGCATATTATATTCATAACCATTATATCTTATGAAATCTTTATCATATCATATTTTATTCATTTGTGCATGTATGCTTCTAATGATTTAGTTTTATGATCCCTATTATGTCCAAAAAATTAATGTGTTCATTCCACGTTAATATGTATGTTTTTAAACAACCCACAAGTTTGTGTTACTCACCCAAAAATCGAATCCAAGTATACTCATACATATCCAAAATAATCCTATGAATGAGGTACATAAACTCTTTTGGAAAAGAATTAGAGTTATATGAAATCAGAAAACTCTAAATAATTAAGATTAGAACGATAGGTAACCACTGCCACACCTTTCTAGAATAAGGAAAAATCCTTCAAGATAGCGGATAGTCCACCCCCCAAGTCCCCCTCCCTAGGGAGACATTACTTAAGAGATAATTCAATTCATGATATTTATAAAACTTAATTTAAAAAAACTATATTAAAAAGCTTTTCTCAAGATCATAACTCAAAAAAATTGAGTTTAGGGTTGATAAAAAATATATTTTATGAATTTTCACTCATTAATAAATTTTACCAACTTTATCTTATAAATTTAAGCATACACAATTTTCACATTTCGTAAATAGTTTTAATAAAAATAAATTTTTAATGAATTTAATAGATAAATACATTTTATTTATCTTCCAAAAAATGATAAAAAATATGAACTCTTAATATTTAATTTCATCTTGTAGAAAATAATTTTATAAATCCAACACATATTATTTGAAAAAAATTTATAAATTATAATTAAAATTAAACAAATATAATTTTTTTAATAATTTTATTTTGAACTGTCACTTTACAATACATTGGGGCCAATATATTTTCATATAATTTCCCCACTATATATTTTCTAACAATGTAGCATCAGAGAAGTTCCCCATACTATGTTGTCACAAAAAAATAGTGTTTTATTAGAGTTTCAAACTTCATATTAAATGGAAACTCAATGTAATATCATAAAAAGTCCTTACTTTAGATTGATACCCAATGTATTGTTAAGTAACTTGAAAAAATACTACGTTTTTAATGGTGTGGAATATATAGATATTCACCCTTAATATATGTTGTGGCTAGAGTCCACATTTTGTTTACTATTTTATGTAATTTTGAGATAAAAAAATATTATGTTATGTTTATAATGTAATTTGATGCATGGGGATATTATATGTGGTCACACAAACATATCCTCATGTTCTTATTGATATTAGAATAACACTCAATATATTCATAAATGGAAGTTCCATAGGTAACATGTTATATAACATAACCTATGGTAGTGAAAGTAACATTACATAAAAATGAATTTAATGATAAGTTGTATGATTGAAATTATTCTTCATAAACATATTATTAATTTAAAATAATGACAGGAACATGTCGATTCATTGAAACACACATCTCTGATGCCACTAGTGGGTTTCAGGAGTTCATCATATGAACATGGTAGTAGAAAAAAACCAATTTTTTCCAAATCTATCTCTGAACGAATCAAAATGATATATATATATATAAGAATAACATAAACATATTCATTTGTAGATAGATGATTTTTTAGCCTCCGTCTCTATGTATTTTTCTTGATAAAGATCATATGATTTGTAGATGAAGGCCTATTTCCCAGAGTGATTACACCAACCGATGGATCCCAGTTCATAACTGGAAGAGTTACAAGTGACTAATAGTTATAGAAACTTTGTAGAGAGGTTATAAATGAGGTTTTGAGATTATATAGAGATATAGAACACTTTTCATGAAACTCATGATCATAATTACCACCATGAACAACCACACATAAAAAATGATGGATCACATCCCTTTTATAGGCACCTCAATGATCCTATTTTAAATAAAAATATTGGCCATATCCAATGATTAATATTAATTATTGAAATGGTAAATCCATTTTAACTATTAAATATAAATTCATACAGTTTTTAATCTATTTATAATATATTAATTTGAAGAAACCACATAGGAGATGTCACGGTGGAAGTGACAACCTTATGTACATACTGCAATGAATAAAACATAGTCTTAGATTACTGATTAAGGATTCATTGGTTGTAATTTATTCATAAGATATATAATTTATATTAATATAATTTTAGCGCACAAAAAAATTGAATTAGATAATTCCCTTTGGACTAAAATTCATGTTAGACTAATTGGGTATACTCTAAATATTATTCTTGTTTTCTTTATTGTCCAAGGATAACCCACCTTACTTTATTTTCAACTTCGAAAACCATAACTTTCTTTTATGAATTTTTTTTTCACATTCTTGGTTGACTTTTGTCAATATAACTCTTCACCATGACAACTTATATTTCAAAATCCACTAGGATTTTCCACATTTTTAAATTTTCTAGGGATAAACAATGTTTTATATTTTTTCATTGTACTTTTCTTCAAATGACCTTTCCCATTGATATAGGATTTCTATTATTTCTAAAATTTGAAATATCATGCTAATAAATAAGTGAATTACGCTCAAACATTTCACAACATCAATAGTAACCAACAAACCTTAATCTTTTTCATTGAAAATTTGTCTTAGAAGATTTGATTACTCACTCTTTTATCACTCTATCAACCTTTAAATGTGATTCTTCTTGGGACTAATTTTTTATATACTTGGTCACATCAACTATATATGTAGTGGTGGGTTCCTCATTATATTTTTACACCCATATTTGTATATATTTTAATTTAAAACTTTAATTATTTATAAAAACACCATTAGTATAAAAATAATTTTCTAGAATGGATGGTACCTTTTGTTTAGTGATTTATATGGATTTATCATCAGATGATATCAATATTTTATTACCATAGAATATAGGTACTTTATCATATGGAAACTTCTTTTACTTTTTTAAAAAGTAACTCATTTATCAACTTGTTTTTAAGACACAACTTGAAGAGTCTCCAAATTTCTAAATTTCACCTCAAGTTCATGAAATTTCATATTGGGGAAGTTTTTATTATCGTATATTGATTTTGAAACATATTTTAATTATTTTATAATTCTCTCAACATGATTCTCATAATCTACATGGATTTTTTCCTTCTCTAGTAATGGGATTACAAGATCTTTTATATTTTTATTTAACATATAATTGTGAGTTCATGACATCAATTCAAGAATTTTATGTCCTTCATTTCATATAATGTCTATTATAACCTTTTTATGGATCCATATTTACTTAGGATTAAATCAAACCAGTCATTTACAACTTTGTAGATCTTTTATTCAATCTCTATAATTCTACAAGTCATGGAATTACAAAGCTTTGTGAGATCTATGCTCATCATTACATTTAGGGAAAGTTATTTATCCCTCTTTATATATTCTTATTCAAGGTGGGTGATCTTATCCTACAATTATTTGAAATATTCATGTAGAGAATTATAAATTTATTCATGTGAATTATAAAATATTTCTCTTTAAACTACATATCAATATTCATTTAATAAATAAGAGTTATAATTCCCCCCTTGTGCTTTGTTTTTATAGAGGATAGTTTTTGAAATAATTTTCAGTTATATCTTCTTCATTTGAATTCTGTAAAAAAACTGGGTGGAAAAGTTGTCCATGTCCTCGGTAGTATATTTATCTACCATCTCTTCTTCTTTAGTGATAAATCTATTTGTATTAGGATTAAAATTTGTGAAAGTATATTTTTATTACTCTTTACATGATAGGGAATCATTAATAATTTTTTAACTCATTCTTCCTCATATTATTTAAATATTTAGAGAGATATAATTATAGTTTGAAGTTGATACGACTTATTTAAGTCTACACATTATGATTCCTTTTGTTACATCTAAACCCAGTTCACTCTAATATAACTAGAATATATAATTATGTGCCCTCAGGTGAACCTCCCTATATACTAGAGGCCTCTAGCTAATTGAGAGGGTCTATGGTGTTACCGCGGGGAAACTATACCCTCATATTAGAGTGACAAAAATTGTAGAAATATGACATGATTAGTCATCATAATAATCAATAGAAATAAATAAAAACCACAACCATATTGAATAAAAAGTAGATAATAATCGCAATCAATAATAGATAAACTATATAAAATGTCACAAAATCATCCATACACAGATAAGATATCCTATTAACTGATCATACATAACTAAATTCAAGATAAAAAACTAAATACCTAACTTTACCACCAGTCTTGACCTTATACCATCTCTTAAACCCAGCCACACTATCCAGATCAAGTATCCTACACTTGGCCTCTATGCTACTTGTACCTATGATCATGAGGTCTAATCATGTACCAGAGTTCTATGGTCACCTGAGAAGGGTGTTAGTATAACTTAATAGGCCACCACCAATGGTTTTATTAACAAAAAAACAATGTAATACATGTACAACATGATATTATAAAAATAATAAATAAAGTACAGAAGCAAAATAAATAAACCTCCATCAATACTTGGGATATAAGGTGGCACATGAGATCAAAAATACCACTTCAGATTGTGATGAATTTCATTGAAAAGGATACATAAAATTCATTGGGAATGTAACCCAATGAAAGAGTCATCACATCATAATATTTCATGGGGAATGTCTCCCTATATTTCTCTATATCATCAATATTAATGTCTAGGAGGAATGGAACCCCACTCTACTCTAAATATACATAAAAATGTCATTGGGGGGGGGGGGGTGACAACCCACCCTTATATATCCCACTGTAACAACATTAGGGTGAAGTGGTTCTCTATCATATTCATGTTCGCCATAATAACTTAAAGGGGGAATGGAGTGCTGCCCTACTCTAGTTAACCATAATAACATCAAGGGGGAATAACACACCCTTTCTCCATCTTACCATAATGACATCTTGGGGGAATGTCACCCCACCCTGATCTAGCCCACTATAGTAACATTAGTTGGAGGGGGGATTAGTTCCCCACCATACTTATTCACCACATAATAACATTAAGGGGGAATTACACCCCTACTAGGAAACATATATTAGTATCATAATCTAGGGGTAATGGTACCCCACATTGGAAACATATGTCATCATACCCCCATGGAATACACTCACCCAAAGACCTCACATATAATACACAAATAAAGAAATATCTCCCAAATTATCATATATATATATATATATATATATATATAAAACTCGAGAGTATACTCTTTCCCTAGAACCTAATAAATAACATAATCACATGGGTTGACCAATCACCTGAACCAGTCACACATACACTTCATAGATTGAACTCTAAATTTCCTAACCAATTCTCAATACAATGTTCATACTAGGATATTATCATATTATCCCTTATCCAAAAGTCCTCCTTAGTGTCAATAAAAGACTATGTAACCCTCTCTAGTTATCTAAGTCAAATAAAGGCCCAAATATCTCTCATGGGTTCCTCTATACCATGTCCTAACTCCAAGGCCCAAGATCACCACTCAGAGGGCATATTGTCCCACAACACAACCATGCTCATATCATTTTCCAATCAACCATACTAGTGACACAACATGGATATAACCCAGGAGAAATGTCATAATCCCACATAATTTCCAAGTAAAGAAAGGTTGGTCCTCTTGAAGAACCTACAATTAATTCATTCAAAAGGTATCCACAAAAGGATACACCCATATACCAGTAGAGGATGAACACACACCCATGAAACTAGTCTACTATCCAGGAGGCATCAAAGTATCCTAATGTTCCATATGACTTACATTTAGGCTAATAATTTCTAGTCCATAAAATATCCCCACTCATGGGGATATAGGGGAACCTATATCATGGTATACTACATTGTGATCTTATAATTTGTACACTTATATGGTTTTAATTCCATATATCACATAAATATAGTCAAAACCATAATCATTAGTGATCGTGTCACCAAGGTAGTGTCCAAATGTCTATCATGGCCCAATGCACCTTTATTCTACTTGTCAAATTTTGATTTAGGAAAATAATTTATTTTTAAATTGAGATCAATCACACACAATTAATAAGGAAACATATCACTTGATACATAAACAAATTCATAATTTGTAAAGAGATATTTAGTGATAACCTACCTCAATCAGAGTTATTACCCTTAGGAGAATCCTGACCACCATTGCTTTGGATCATCCAAAATCAACTAGAAAAAACCAATCAACATAAGGATTTAACTCCCACAACCACACTCTAATAAATTATAAAAAAATTTCAAACAATATCACATTTTCCATATATAATATTATAATTAATTACATAGGCATAAGTAAAGATTTAATCACCAAAAAATTTTCAACATCTCAAATCCAGAACAATGGGTGTGAAACACCCACAACACCCACCCACTACTCAAACACAAAATCCATAATTTATATTTTTGACTCAATGGTGAATTAAAAAAAATTATATAAAAAACCAAAATAAATTCATGGAGAAACGTATTTTAAGTAAAATTAAGAACGATGATATGAATACCTCCTTTCATACATCCTCTATGAGTTATACACCAAATGTCACAAACCAAGATGGAGTGCAATTCTCTTGACCCCCGACTTAGTCTGAGGCCTGGCCTGGAGGGATTTAACCATCCACATAGGATGTAAATTAGTTTTTGGGTATAAAAAATACACTTTATTAATGATTTAACTCATCAATATAACAAGAAACAACCAACTAAAACAACCATCATATAATTGATAATCATAACCAAACAAGATAATTTTTTTTCAAATTAAATGTTTACAACATTAATCCTAACAAAAAATGCCACACTGAAAGTGGAAACAACCAAACCACAACTAAAACATCCCAAAACAGCAATGTAACAGGAGTAACATCACCTTCAATCCACCACCACCCGCCCCTTTATGAAGTAGAACACTAGAATCCAGATCCACCATCACCACCAAGACACATCTTCCCTTTACCTGGGTCATACATAACAATTTTTACATACACCCAAAGGTGTGTGTAGGGTGTGATCCAAATCCCAGTAGGATGCCACCCAAAATAATGACTCCATTCTTTAACATTAGAAGATAAATAAACAGGCACATTTTCATAAGAACATTTGAAATATTTATAAGAAAAATATTTTCAAGAAAATACTTTTATGAAAAAAATTTCTCAAAAAAACATGCTTTTAAATATAAATATACACAAGGTACACCATATAACGACGATTATCACCACATTTCATGAGCATCATGTCATTAAAGATAGCACTACAAGAAATCCCTATGGGTGACTAGCACAAGTGGGACCCTAGAAACCTCATACCTCAATAATAAAAATTCTCTAACAAAAACCAACAACATCCTCGTGCATGAGCCACTAGAGGGGAACATATCCCAAGGTCTAGTGGTTTCTATATAACAATCCAAAACCAAAAAAATTCTTATGCATGGACCACTTGAGGGGATCCAATACCTAGGTCTAGTGGTCTCTGATCACATCACATGTTTATTTAGTGTTGTAGTGTCATTCCTACTAGAGGAATTTGGGTCTTAGAACCACTGAATCAACTAGTGTACTAGTTCTAGTTCACCCTTCTAGATACATTGGACTCCCTTTATGCTAAAATTCTATATCACATGTCACATATATCATCATTTTCACATACTCATGTGAAGAAACATAGAAACACAAGGAAATAACCACTTTCTCAATTTGTATTGATCAAATAATCAAGATTACATGGAAACCACAATTTTCCTTAAAGAAAACCATTCTCCATTTCAAACACACACCAAAACCATTTGGAAATACATTTCGATCAACTTCCAAAATTATTGAAACCCATTTGGTAATACAGAAAAAAGAGTACACATGAAATCTAACAATTATCATGGGAATATCCCCTTACTAAATTCATACACACACAAAATCCACTTTATAACAAGAGTCACATCACTTTCACAAGTCATATCATGCATTTGAGAAACAAAATAAGTGATTTTACATACTACATGACCCATTACTTTGGGAAAAATAGTTTTCACTTCTTACACACATAAATACAATTTGAAATAACATTTCAGACCTTTCATATAAATAAATGAATACAATCAAGAACCACCACAATGAGGCAAGCATGAAACACAACTATTTTTCTTTCAAAAAAACAACTTTCCTCGCATATTCATCTCAAGACCCTTTCAATGAATATTTATCACCATATAAATAATTCATATTACATATTTAAACTACTATGAAATAAATCCATAATCATCTAATAATGTAAAATCCTGGAACTACTTACCTCATGCTTGAAAAAAATATAGAATTCAGTTCAAAGAAAAAATATCTGCACCATAGAACCCTATGAAGGAAATATCAAATCGTAAACATCAAGACCTCGGTCAAAAACACAATATTGAACCATTATTAGGTTGAAAAACCCACTGGAAAACAAGAACCAAATCAGGGAGGGAGAGAAATCCTAGAAGAAGGAAAAAATCAAGAGGAAAGAGACTTACTTGATTATTTCTTGAAGAACTATGGACAAAACCACACAATGATTGATTATTAGAGGCTATAAGAAGTTTTAGTGAAAGCTCCTAATGTTAAAAATCTCATAGTGTTCATATTATAGGTGAATTTATATTAAATCCTAATAGGGAAAAAAGATAATTTCACTTTTTAATGACTTGGATAGGTTTCATGGTTTACCAGTATGATTTTCCAAACCATATGGCAACCATGAGTCCCTCACTATCCAAGAGGAACATTCTGCATGGTTACCCCAAATGATTTGGAAAACCATGTGAGCTAACACACTATAATAAAATATCCTTTTATCAGCAGTTTCTTTTAATTTCAAGGTGGTTTAAACTGCCGTCCCATGGTTCTGCAATAGTTTCAAAAAAATATCTCTATAGTTGGTGTCATAATTCAATACACAAAGGTTCCTTAAATTTAATGCTGGTTTCTAGTAATAATCATAGAATTTGTATTTACCAGCTGTTTTACTTGTTTATTAGTGGTTTTATGAAAAAAAATAATGAGGATATAATGATGGTTAGAACTGCCTCTAAAGCCTAATTTTTTTATTTATAAAAATGATGCTAAAACGAATAAAACGATTGTTATATTAATAGTAAAACACATTTAGCAGTGGTTTAAAACTTATATAATAACAAAATATTCCATATTTAGTAGTATTTTGAACTCCCCTAAATGTTCATTTACAAAAAAATCCAATTACATATTATGCAGCCCATAACTACCCTTAAAAAACAAAGGCATAAAATAATAAATTTCAACCTTCAATTAAAAAACAAACAACTACACAAGAATACACTATAGAAAAACTATTTCACCATAGGCCAAAAATCACCACTATTTTAACCTCTATATGAAACAACATGAAACCACCACACAAACACATGCATTTCTTCTTTCAATTAGAAATCCATTTGAACATATAAAAATGCAACCCAAACTAATCATGAACCAAAAAAACCCAACACCAATGAATCTAAAATGGAATAACACATGTAACCAATGTAGAGATTAATATAGAATCACCAAAGATCAATAAATATTAACCTCCATAAACTTATGATCAACAATGAAGGATATGAGAAGGATGAACCTCTGATAACACATTGGGTTTTCCCAAAATTGAAAGGGAATGACTATCGACTAAATGGTTTTCATTGAACATACGAATTAAAAATAGGTTGAAATTCAAATTATTCATTATATGAATTGCATATTCATTTTTTTAATTTCACGGATCTATGGATAAAAAGACATGAATAATTTTTTTTGAATTTACATAAAAAATACTTTGACTGATAACAGTACTAGAATAAGCCTTTATCAGTGCTAGAAAAGTGATGACTACATCAGTGTGGTTCAAAGGTAAAGTATTTTATCAATACTAGAAAAGTACTAAAAAAGGGGGGATTTATCATCTTAAATAAAAGTGATGATAGAAGACCCCATTTATCAGCACTTTTATTTAGCACTGATAAAGACACCCTTTTTAGTGATTTTCTAGGCGCTGATACATATAATATTATCAGTTCCTTAAAAAACATTGATAAAGTATATATTTATTAGTGCATTTAGTAGTGGTGATAAAGGTCAAAACTAGAGTGTGAAGCTACAACACAATGCAACACCAGAAACAGTTGTAGTGTACTATGACAACACACTGCATCAGTAGGAATAACAATAGAAATGACCAAAATATAAAATGTAAAAGAAATAAAAATTATAATATAAATACAATAAAAAATACTATTATAGATTATGCTAATTTTGTTTACTAAAATTATTGTACATTTTGAATAAAAATGTGCAATTTAAGTCATATGGTCACACCATGAGTCAAATTGAGGAGTGGATAATTCCTACACATCAAAAATGACTTATGGTTCTTTTTCCTAAAGTTTCAAAACAATTTGAACGTGAAAAACATGGTAATTTTTTATGAAAAGTTATTTATGTTTCTTATAACATGGGGATAAACCCAGGAAAAATCTTATAATAAACAAAAAAACCTGCACACAAGGTACAAAGAGAAATTTCTAAAAAAATAGACATCTCAAAATTGGAAAGATAGAAAGAGGAGAACTAATTCATTATAGGATAACCATTTAAATGTTAAAACTCAAAAAAACCATTGGAACTATGAAAGTATTATTTCATCATACTTTTATAATTAAAGATGAACTTAAAACAGCCCCAAAACTAAAACGATGAAACTATGAGTGTCTTCACCACCACATGAGAGAAAACTACTGAGCCAATGTGTTGTATGGTTATTTCACAACAAATCATCCAATAATGCTTCGTCCACCAACTTCTCAAAATGGAGATCCACGGATAAGTGGAATTTCTCCTTGATATCTAGATGAATACCCCCAATGAAAAGAGAAGATTTCAATAGATCCTACAACACCACCTCTGGAGAAAAGGAACCCATCTCTTTAAAGTGTTTAACATAATCCTTCACCATATTCTGACCTTGCTGGACACTCATGAGTTCTTACCTTTTCTTAATCTTCATCTGTCTGGTATAAAACATTGGACAAATATGGATTTAAAAACTTCCCACAAAATCCCAACTTGCATCATTTGTAGGGAAAACAACTTCCATCATTCCAAAGGTATACCCACAAGCAGACCTAGAAAAACACAAAATCAAAGAACTTTGGGAGTTCCAAACACTATGTTGACAAGATGATCTTCCTCAAGCCACTTCATTTCCTCTAACGAACCTCAATTTACATGGAATATAGGATGTAACTGAGGATAACCAGAAATAGGGAAGGACCCCTTAGAAACTCTATGGACCTTTCTGGGCAGCATATTCTGAATAACCCAAAAATATTTATTTACAAATATATTTTTAACATTATTAGTGGATATATGATCTTAAATACATGCATTTTAAAAATGATTGAAATTGAATAATTAAAAATGAGCACACCTTAAAAAAATTGAAAAAATGGATAATGAATTCCCTTATTTTTTTAATAATATTTGTAGGGATTTAAAGAGGTGGTTTATCTTTATATGAAAAAAAATACTTGAAAAATAAATAGTATATTAAATATATTATTTTGGATAATGAGTATAAAAATAATTAAATTATTTTCAATGTATTATAAAATAAAAATTTTCATCAAAAAAATAAAGGCTATTGATGTGGAATTATTTTTAAACGAGAATAGTAAATATATATGTTCTTATTGTTGTACGGATTAAGGATTTATGATGAAAAATGAAGAACAACAATTAAATTTTAGAGACAACTGAAGATGGTCAGTTTGAAGGTACTCTTAGGGATACTACTAATAAAATGATCAAATATACACACAGACAGCAACTTCATATCATTGTATTTTACAATAATCCTATAACCAAGCAATGATTTTTAATGTTCATGATGTATAAATCAATTCAATTCCCAATTTATGGAATGAACTGAAGCCTAAATGTTGATTGGGTTACATCATTACTTGAAAATTCACATGGAGAACTGGTATGGAATTTGGGGCAAACATGGAGATACAAGTAGAGTCTCACAAACACAAGAGTGATAGCTGGAGAGGTAGAAAAATATATGAAGAAGGGAATGAAGTAAAAATGAATGAATAATAAATTTTAAGGGAATCATACCAACTGACATAGGTAACTTGACCTCATAGAAATGACACAGAAAAAGTTTTCATATTTAAAAGATTTAACACACTCCATAGTTTTATTTCTATAAATTGTGGGTAGATTCACCTTGAGTGGAGGATTAAGGTTTGGAAACCCTGTGTTCCTGGTTTTTTTGGATGGGGGATTACTAAAATTTGCTTCCCTACCTTCTAAAAGAGGGTATGATAATTCTATTGCCGACAGGTCGAAGATGGTGACAAAAAACTTGGAATAGAGGAACTAACTATAGCTGATACTGTAGAAATCGAAGAACTGATGCCAGCCTTCCTAAAACTAAACCTAGTGACCAGGAATCATGGTTTCAATGAATATAGGATCCCTCCAGAATTCGTTAGGTACTACCAAAATGATCTTAACAGGGGTTGTGTGTTTATTCATGTTCCCAATGATGTTATCAAATGGTAAGTTAAAACTAGGATTCATGGTCACTAGGTTTCGTTTTAGGAAGGCTAGAGTCCGATCATTATTTTCTACAGTATCAGCTATAGCTACTTCATTATCTTCACATATTAAGGCTATTCAATGTTTTTTGTTACCCTATTCAATGTGTTGGAAACTGAAATAGCCTACCCTCTTTGAGAAGGTAGGGAAGAAAATTGTAGTAATCCCCATTCCAAAAAAAAGGAACAAAGGGTTTTCAAACCCTAATCCTCCACTTAAGGTGAAGCTACCCATAGTTTATGGAAATGAAACCGTGGAGTGCGTTAAATGTTTTAAATCTGAAAACCTATTCTGTGTTGTTACTGGGAGTCCAAGCTACCTATGTCAGTTGGTATGTTTCCCTTCAATTTTTTTTCTTCTTACATGTTTACTTTTTTACCTTCATTATATATTTTTCTACATCTCACAACCTCACTCTTGTGTTTGCGTGCCTCTACTTGTCTCTCCATGTTTACAGAAACTTCCATAGGAGTTCTCTAAGTGAATTTTCAAGAAAAGATGTAACCCAGTCAACATTTGGTCTAAAAATCATTCTAAAAATTGTGGAGTGAATTTATTTATTTGTCGTGAACATTCAAAATAATGGATTGGTTGGAGGATTTTTGTATAATACAATGATCTGAAAGTGGGGGATGTGTTTATATTTGAGCATGTCATTAGTAGTCTCCCCGAAAGTGTCCTCAAACTGACCATCTTCAGATGTCATTGAACTTATCTTTGTTTCTCTTCATTTTTAATCATAAATCATTAATCCTTCCAACCATAAGCACATATATATTTACTAATTTACTTTTAAAATAATTCCACATTAACATCCTTTCTTATTTTTGATGAAAATTTTGATTTTATAATACATTGAAAATAATTTAATTAAAACACATAAGTATTACTAAGTAGGAAAAGAGATTAATGGAAGTAAAAATAAACCACCCAAGTAGTTATAAGAAGAGTCATATAAGTACAAAAAAAGTCAAAGTAAAAAAGGAAATCAATAATGGATAGTATTATACAAAATAGAAGAAAAATAAAAATCATACATTCATTAATTTAAAATATGAATAATAGGAGAAAAATCGTAGGGTTACTAAGTCTAGGTGAACCAAGTAATTCCATATCACCATAGTAGTGAGCCTAGGGAGGGATGATCACGGGGCACCCCAAAGATGGCAGGGAGAGATGCTCATTTTCATGCATAAAATAATGGACGATTAATACATAACATAACCCACACATAGATAACACGTGATACATTAAGAATTACCCTATTGATTTGGGGATATATAATCCTAGGCAAAATCCATTCATCATAATACAATATATATATATATATATGTGTTTCATATGAATATGAGTATAATAATACATCCATCAAAAATAACAAAATGATAACCGGTGGACATAAAATGAGCATCAAATGAAATAAAGTAAAACCCTATGTAAATATACATCAATTATGATAATGAATCATACAGTATTTACAACATATTTAAAAAAGGGTATATATTTCGTTCAATAATTTCTCTAGTCATTAAAATATAAACTTTTCTTTAAAATAATTATATTTATAATATAAATTTGTTATATAAAATAAAATAAAAAATACATTAAAAAGGAATCTTGATAAGAACATAGATGAAACAAACGAGGGATTGTGAAAATAGAATTCATATATTTTTTTGAATTGTTTATAAAAATAAAAAATGACTCACATTCAATAGTTATTTTCAAAAAGGGATAAAAAGATTCTAAATTAACATCTTAACAATACAACTTTTCCAAAATGGAATCTAAAAAATAAATAGATTTTATATAGAAGAATCTTGGGGGATAAGGAAAGAAAAATGTAAATGTTTTCTTTATAGAAATAGTACAAATATAATTAATATTTTATATTTATAAATAAAATGGTTTATGATAACCGGTATTTTATTTGAATATGAACCAATGTTCATATGGATGGGTCTAGTAATCATACATAGTAGGAAATCTGACCAAAATATTACCACACACACCAATAAGAATAGAATAGCATAGATCATAGTTAAAAATATAAATAAAACAATAAATAGAAAATCCAAAACAACATACTAATTTATTTTAATTAAATATAAAAATCAGATATAATTTACCATTTTCATCAACTTGGAATATCAATTCCACATTCACAAACACAAACAAAAAATGAATGCATCCAACTAGAAGCATTTCTAACTCATGATAAGAATACCATCTGATTGGTCAAGTCATCAAATTCACATGAATCCAAGGTTCCCTTTTCTAGAATTGATGCACACTCGAACCCAAAAATTATATAAAATAAAAAAATGTATAATAATAGGGTGAATTACTTCAAACTGGGGAGTGAAAGTTCGACCGAGTAGGGCGTCAAGGTGTCATAGAGATCGGGGCCACCAGTGATGGGGAGAAGGGGGCCAGAGACGAGGGGCTAGGGTTGGAAAGGGGATATGGTTTGGAAGGCTAGGGCTCAACAGGGTTGGGGGATATTGATGAGGGGATAGGGTTCGACAAGGTCTTGGGCTGGCAGTGAGGGGATAAGTATTGATGGGGAGAGGGGTTCAATGGGGTTGGGGGATGATGACGAGTGGTTCGACGGGGTTGGGGGAAGAGGGGGTGGGTGTGTAGGGCTTGGGGGTGTAGGTGGAAGAAGTGTAGTTTATTAAAAAAACATTTTAGAATAGTTTTTTTAAAAATACTGGTATATTTTGAATTTTTAGTTGAGGTTTAAGAAACTACCACTATAAAACAACTTTTAATTACTAAATTTGGTGTAGTGACTGTGCAGTATTCTTCGTCTTGGAGGAAAGTATCCACACGTTTTCCAAGGGGAGGGAACACAATTTATGATAATTGTGTGACAACTATGAGCCACTTTATTTTCAGCCCAAAATATCCACTTTTAATAAAAACATCCTAGGTAAAATAAAGAATAAACACTTGACAAAAAATTAGAATTGGGATACCACAAAAAAATCACAGATGTAAGAATTCTCCCCGCCATTAAAAATTCCCAGCCCCAAAAAGTTATTCCAAAATATCATCAGAGAAAAAAAAATGAATACACTTCCTCAACCCCAGACTTACGCACCCATGTATCATGCTTATCATTACCATAATTCTATATAAGTGGGAGAAATATAACATAATTCCCATGAAGCACTTTATATTGGTAATACACAATCCACACTAGTTTCTAAAACATATATAGATTAGGCTCTAACTCCAAATCCTCCCATTTTAACACATGGGATAGATCTAGATTATACTTTTTCATTCTGGAGACATGGAACATGTCATGGATTTATGTCAACTAAGAAAGAAAAGCCAACCAGTATGCCACCTTACTAACTCTCTCAGTAATCATAAAAGGTCCAACATACCTCACCATTATCTTCCCTTTCTTACCAATACAACAATGACCCATGTGAGGTTCCACTTTTAGAAACACCCAGTCTCCCACAGATAACTCCAAATATCAGTACTTTTAATTAACATAATACTTATAGAGACTCTGTAATATCAACAAATGAAACCTAATCAAATTGACAATATGAGACATTTCCTGCACAAGTATTAGTCCCAACAATGAGGTCTCAACCACCTCATCCTAACAAAAAGGGGATGAAAGGTGCTATCTTGAGTACTTTCAAATGATGTGTAATTTTTACTTCTTAGATGAGTAGTGTGGCTGACCAAGATCACCTCTCAAAAGAGGAAGTAAATAAAACAATATATTAAAGGAATTTAAAAATAAAATAAAATAGAAGAAAAAAAATACTTAAAAATGATGGTTCTTTTTACCGTTTATAAATTTAGAAGAAGTATACTGGAAATAGATTGAATTTTTTTTTTGTTTTTGAAATGAAATCTGACTGAGAAAACACAATGAAAATATATTTTCTAGAAAAATATTTTAAAAAGAGTAACCGATCTAACTCTACCTCCTCACTTATTTATTCATCATTATAATTTAAATTTAAATCCACATAATTATTATCCCTTAATTATTTAGCACCCAAACCCTATGAGAATTAACTAAACCACAAAGATGAAATAAATTAAACCCACGACTAGATTCAGAACATGAAATCATAGAAACCTTCTTTGATTTATGTTATAAGGACATATTATGGTCATTTGTAAATTAGGGAACATATCCCCTCTATAAATGAAGATTAATTTATTTTAGGGATTTTATTTTATCTCTAAAAATTTATCGCATGTGTTCTTGTATTACTGATTAAGATCACACTCTCATAATTCAAACAATTCTCGACCTCGCGTGTTTTGTGTGTATTTTTCAATTACAATATTAGATTCATTTAAATTTAAAACTCAATTAATAGATCATATTTAATGAATTATAATTTCTCATTGATTCAAAATAATTGAATGAATATGGTTAGAGGTAGATTGATTTCTATAAAGACTACACTTCCATGGGTGGTGTAATCATTATTGAATGGAATTGAATTTTCAATGGTTTATAATGGGTCTATCCCAATACCGCTTATACACTTGAGTTATAGACCAAATAATAATATAAAATAAGAATAAAATTGAGAAAAATGTATGTAATGGAATAGAAACTATGAATTTTATTAAAATAAAAAAACATTACAATAAAGCAGAGGAAGACAAGAGAAATTTGGAGGAGATCCTATCTTGGAAGATTCCCTCCTACAATGGTGAATTTAAATTAGAAGAAACCACCTCACCTATGCTCCAAACCCTCAAATTCACTTCCAAACCCATTGAAATTATAAAAAAACTAATTTATAGAGTGCAGGGGAGGATTGGTTTTATGAGGTTTCAATTTTGAATGGGGAAATTCGACCAAATAAATTAAGGAAAATTGCACCACATGATTGACCTCAAAAAGGATGAAACAACTATCCTTAAAAAAATTTATTTTTAAGAAATTTTGTTTTCTATTCCCTCTTAAAATTTAGTCCCAATACAAACTAAGATGTAGATGTTATAGCCCAAATATTGAACAAATGTCTAATCTGGTGCATCCAACCCATCTTTGATTTCATGGCCCTTTAACTCCCATAAAATCACTATTTAGATCTAATTTCTTGAATGAAAGTTATATCCCATTAATTCAGGAACACATTTACAGAATTTTAAGTTCAAATAATACATATCTAAATATTTATGTCTGAAATTCTATAGTGAATGTGAAAGGGTAAAACTAGAATTTTGATCAAAATTTCAAATGAGGGATCTAATCCCAAATATTTTATAAATAAACATATTTAACAAAATGTGAGGATAATTTTTTATTTATTAATAGTAAAATATTCAATAAAATTGTGTTTCATCATGGGATCATTACTAAATACCATAAAGTGCTTCAAAAGGAGCCATCCAAATTCATTATTGGTTATTATTATTATATGAAAACTCAACCAATATTAAATGGATATCCCAAAAAACTCAAAAATCCATCACTAATTCACAAAGAATGTCTTCCAAAATTTTATTCACCCAATCCATTTGAAAATCCATGTGAGGATGGAATGCCGTACTATACTTGACCTGCAACCCCATAACCTTCTGAATACCTTTCAAAAAATGCGAGGTAAAGAGAGGGTCCTTATCAGAAACTATTTCGGAAGGAACACCATAAAGCCTCACAATTTCCTGAACATATATTTGACCTAACTCATCCACCTTTGCGGAATTTCTGATCATAATGAAATTAAATGATTTGGTCAAATGGTCAATCACTACCCAAATTGAATCCCATCCCCAAGGTGTATAAAGTAAGCCAAAAATAAAATCCATGGTGATATCATCCCACTTCCAGGTATGAATGTTTAAGGGTTGAAGAAAAATAGAAGGTATTTTTTCATCTAATTTAACTTGATGATATGTATAACACTGTGATACAAAGTTATCTATATCCTGTCTCATACCTAACCGCCCAAACTATCATCGCACATCATAAAACATCTTGGTGGTACCAGGATGAATATCCCACTGAGACTAGTGGATATCTTGCATCACCACTTTATGCAAGGATAACAACACCAATAATAGAACTCTAAAGCAAAAATATACCTCAAGAGAGAACAAAAATTTCCAAGGTAACTCCCTACCATTCATGAACTTCATAGAAGACCAAAAAAACTCATCACTAAGAGGATCTTGCCGAATCAACTCCATAAGGGAAGGTGTAAGCTGAACACTGTCCAGGAACACACATCCACTATGATCCTTGGTCTCCAGATGCATCTAGAAAAAACAAACCATCAAGGTCTACTCATCACTGGACTCTTTTAATGCTTACACTGGTACTTTCCTAGTCAAATAATCTTCTACCACATTTCATTTTCATGAAGTATAGAATATGGAAAAATCAAAACCCTGAAGTTACTCCATCCAACAACACTATCTTATATTTAGATCATTCTGGGAGAATATGAAAGCCAAACTATTATGATATGAATAAACCATAAACCTCTTCCCAAAAAGATAATGAAACCACGTGTTTATGGAATGCATCACCACTTCTAAATTTAGGTCATGGGTTGGGTAATTATTTTCACGTTGTCAGAGTTGGTGATAACTGTATGACCCCATATGCTCATCCTGCATTAGAACACACCAATGAACCATACAAGAGGCATCACAGAAGACCGTATAACCCTTTAAATATTATAGCAAGATCAAAACATGGATTGTCATCAACCACCTCTTAAGCTCAAAAAAGGAATATTGACATTTTGGGATCCATTCAAACCTTACTCCCTTACAGGTAAGTGCTATTGTGGACAAATAAAGCCAAGGTAAACACTAAAACAACTTTCAGTAATACCCTTACAGGCCCAAAAAATATCCTAATTTTGAAGAAATTCTCCAGTTGTTCCCATGAAATCACTACATTGATCTTCCCGGGGTCCACCAATACACCATGTTCCGAGATCACATGACCCAAAAAATTTACCTCCCTAATCCAAAAGGTGAACATAGAAAAATTTTCATACAGAAGATGATCTTGAAGGGTTCCAAGAACAATCCTTAAATTCTATTCAAGGTCCGCCTTAGTCCCAAAATAGACCATAATGTCTTCCAAAAATACAATGACAAACAAATTAAGATACTGATGGAACACCATATTTATAAGAACCATAAATACCAATGAAGAATTCATCAACCCAAAAGGCATGAATAAATAATCAAAATGGTTTTACCTTCTTCATAAGGCTGCTTTCGGAACATCAGCCTCTCTAACTCTAACATACTGATACCTATAACACAAATGGATCTTAGAGAACCACCTTACACACTTAAGCTAATAGAAAAGGTCATTAATATGGGGAAATGGTATTTTTCTTGATCACCACCTTATTCAGCTTCCAATATTCAATATAGAACTAGAGAGATCCGTAGGCCTTTTTTGAAAATAGAACTTGGGAAACCAAAGTTTCGATGCCCAGGTGAATGAATACTTTGGTTTTTAAATAATCCAGTTGTACCATTAATCCCCTCAACTCAGTGGAGGCTATATTGTCTAAGGTAATAGATATCATCTATGTTCACAGTTCAAAATCTATGGTGAAATTCATGTCCTAATCTGGGGAAAACCCCAATAAATAATCTAGAAATACCTATGGAAACTCATCCACCATGGTAGGTAATCTAGCTTCTAGACCTCTATCACTATCCTCCAACATCAGTGGTGAAAAATGATGCCTGAGACTACCTAATTCTAGATGTGGAGATCTAACATGTCCCAACCAAGGATCCCATTCACCTTGACAAACTTATGTACTTCCATTAGTTCCAAAAAATTCACCCAATGATGATAACAATCAATGTTCTCCAGAAATATAACCATCCAATCCATACCTAGGATCACATAAAGGAGGTCCATTTTCAATACTAGGAAATCCCATTCCAGAACGACCGCTGACATGGTGAGCATGCAATATGGAGACTTGAAACCCTACTTTCACTTCTTACCAAACGACGTTACCAAATCCATCAGATAAGGCATAAGCTTTGTTGGAAACTTTAACACATCTAAAAAATAAAAAGAAATAAAAGAAATAGAAGCACCAGTATCAAATAGATAAATAGATAATGGTGACACAATAAGAACGATACCTTGAACTATCAAAATCCCTCAATATGATTGCACTGGAACTCGATTCACAACATGAATTTTCCTCGTGTCTGGAAGACACTAAGAACGAAAACTAATCTGTGGATCTTACTTAAACTGAATATTTGTAGAAGAAGATCCATCCATGTCTCCATGACTATCGAACCAAGAACCCACTATCCTGGATAGTTCTGACCAGGTCCACAACCCTTTGAAATCTATCGGTCTTGTGCCACTCTGATATGGGTATTCCTCCTTGTAAAATCACTGTAAGTGCCCCATATCTATGTATTGATGGAAATAACTATGTATAGATGAGCTCACAGATCTTATTTTCCTTTCCTTCCCCCACTGATGACACACAACTAAACCACCACCTGAAGCCACTGATGAAGACAATTGGGAGGGTGGGTCAAAACTACCAGCTCCTTTCTTTTCCTTCTTTTCCTACTTCCTCTTCTTCCTAGATGAACTACCACTTCCCACTCCCGAAATTTCTCCATAGAAACCATAATTTACTTTATGATCAATCTTTTCCATCGAAGCATCATCAACCCCATCAGAATAAGTCATAAACATGAATAAGAAGGCTTGAGATCATATCTACAGTTGCAACCTATTCTCGCACTTTTGTGCCTTTATCTATTCACCAGAAACAATTTTAGGTGTGAAGAAAAAAAACTCTGTAATGTGGTTAGCATACTCCGTCCCTTTCAGTCTCACTAGCAAAGATTCAAAAACACATGAGACTTGGTGAAGTACAAAATTTTAGGACAATACTACTCATTAAAGATGACCTTGAAGTCCTTCCCCCCTTCCACTCATGATTCCCATCTTACACCACTCAGTCAAAATGTTTCCATATAGGACACTCCAATGTAAACAAATCACACTTCACCATGATTGTCTTAGGAGTTTCAAGAAACTCAAACATCCTCTCAATATTCTCATGAAAATACTCATATTTCTAGGGATTAGTGGTATCTTGAAATAAAGGAGGATTATTTTGGGGGAACTCCTAATATTTTTCCTTTCCTAGAACTAGTTAGGCTTTCCTATCATGAGAAAGACTAGTGCCCGATCCATGAACAAAAGCATAGAAATCCCAAACCACATATTCCACTAACCTCTCATCAATTGGTGAGGAAGAACTTTCTTTGGGATCTTCAATAGGTTTCATAGGAGGACTCCGAGGATACATCTTAATACAGAAAGCAAAAACCACATAAGAACCATCAATACGACCATCAGCAGAACATTTTTGAAAATTTGAGCAGCAACAACAATTCCCAAACACTTCCAGAAATAAAAAAACCATATCCAAAAAAATAAAATCCCAAACCACATCACTCCAACCCGATGTCCATACATAGTTTGCAGTCTGTGTGTCTCACCTAGAAGAGAAGTCAAACCAAATTCCCAATAGACCATGGTGACCCAAGTCCTATCATGGGTTGTTTTGACCAGACACCCCAGTCGTAACCAGAACCTAGATCCCTAAATTTTTTAACTCTTGTCTATAAAAACTCTTCCCAAATAACTTGACACAAAAAGAGTGTGATGTACTCTGATACCATTTTTTCACAACCAAGCTGGTGTTCCCTCTATCACGACACCCAACTCAGTCTATGGCATGGCCCAAAGTGATTCTCGACACCCACGGGATAGAAACTAGTGCTTGATAATCAAAAATAGACTTTGGGAATTATTTAACTGTTGAATATACACTACTATAAAAAAAATCTTTTAATAGTGCTAGAAAAGGCCATTACCAGTGCTAAAAAAGATATGCTAATTGAAGTACTGTTAAAGGCCTGAAACTTTTATCAGTGCTAAAAAACACTATTAATGGTCCCCTTTAACAATACTAAAAAAAGCGTTGATAAAAGGGTATGTTATCAATGATTTTTTTTAGAACTCTTAAAGGCCCCCTTTATCAGATCATTTTTTAGCGTTGTAAAAGGGGGCCTTTAATATCACTAAAAAAGTGCTGATAAATGGTCCGCTGATAAAGGGTATATAATTTTTTTCTCATGTGCACCCACCCTCCTTTATCAGCACTTCCCACCCACCCACCCCTTTTTCAGCACAACCCCCACCCATTTATCAGCACTTTAGATAATTCTAGCCTCCTACATTCCCCCTTCCTCCAGTGAGTTTCAAACCAAAGACATCCCGCTTATACATCCAATGCCTTTACGACGACCCTATACTATTTAGTTTTACATTTTATGATATATCCATACAATTATATATATATATATATATTCACATTTTTTATCCATATATTTATATATATATTTATATATTATTAAATATATTTTATATTTAAATATATTTAATTTATTTAATTATAAAATTATATTTTTAGGTTATAATATATAAAAAATATGTATATCTTGTTATATAATTGATTATAAATAACAGTACATTGTGGAAAATGATTAAATTTTAAAACCATAATATCAATATAAATGTAAGGTTTGGGAAAAATTTATTCCCCACCAAAAATGGTGAAAAGACCCCCATAAACACGCCTAAAAATCCATTGAATTTTAAGAAATCAGGGTACAACTACTAAAAACTCTATTTTAGAAGACATATGGGCCTCTTTTTGGCCTAAAGAAATAGCGACCTGGTTTCCTATTCATAATGATGTAGAGGTCATCGCGGTCATTGATTTGATCTGTGGTAGAGCCCAAATGGACACCCATATCAGAAGTAATGGCCGTTTGAAGTTTGTATTATGTTTTCAACTTATTTTAGATATTTTATTGTTTTTTTATTTTTTTATCTTTAAATTGATATTAAATGACTATTACTTAGTAATAATAAGGTAATTATAAATTAAAAATATTTTTTTAAGTTATTTTATAAACCATTTTCACTAAATATCTTATATATTATGTTTAATTACCAATTAACTTTATCTAAAACATATTTAAAAAAACATATAATATATATTATATATATATAAATATATAAATATATAAATATATTTGTTTTAGTGAAATATTTTTTTTGAGGTATACTCTTACCATCTCTTGTAAGAAACTGATGATGGGGGGGGGGGGGGGTCATTATCAGCGCTTATAAAAAAGCACCGATAAAACCCCCCTTTGACAGCACATTTTTACAAGCATTGATAAAAGAACTCACTTATCAGAACTTATAATTAATTACTGATAAAGTCCCATCTTAAACAGCGCTAAAAAAGAACTATTAAAGACCCCCTTTAACGGTGATTTGTTTTGTGCGGACATAGGGGGTCTTTAACAAAATTTCTAGGTAGCATTAATAAAACCCTTACACTGGATAAACCCATTTTTGTAGTAGTGACAACAATAAACAAACAAAGTGAACAACCATTATATAACATATAATCACAACAAAAAAAGACAATTTTTTTTTTTCAAATTCAAAGTTTACCACTTTAACCACAACCCAAAAAGACATAATAAAAGGGATAAAAAGAAAACGACAACTAAAATATCCAAAAATCATCCATGTAACAAGAGGGATATCACCCTCAAGCCACTACCAAAATCACCTACTAGTAGTTTAACACTAGTAACCAGATCCACCATCCCCACCTTGACACATATTTCATTTACCTTTGTTATACATAAAAAAGTCTACATACAGTGAAAGGTGTATATTGGGTGCGGCCGAAATCCTAGTATGATGAAATCCAAAATAAATATTTATTTCTATAACATTAGAAGATAAATAAACTTGAATATTTTTATACGAACATTTGAAACATTTCTCAAAATTATATTTTCGGGTAAAAACATTTATATAAAATATTTCCGAAAAGAAACATTCTTTTAAATATAAATATACATATGGTTCACATTATACAGACAGTTAGCACCACATCACATGAGAATCATGTAAAAAAAGAGAGCACCAAAGGAATTACCTATGGGTGAATAAAAATATAGGGACCCTAGAAACCTCTTATCTCATTGATCAAAATACTCCAACCAAAACCAACAACGTACTTTTGTATAAGACACTTGAGGGGAACACATACCAAGGTCTAGTGGTATCAATATTATAAGCCAAAATGAAGAACATTCCTATGCTCCAACCATAAGTGGGGATCCCATCCAAAGGTATATTGGACTCTGATCATATCATATGTTTATTTAGTGCTGTAGGATCAACAATGCTTGTAGAAACTGGGCCTCGGCCCTACCGAATCAACTAGCATACTAGTTATAGTTCACCTATCTAAATACCCAAGACACACTTGGTGCTCAAATTCCATATCACATGTCACATAAATCATTATTTCCACACACATAAGAAAAGAAGCCTAATGACATAGGGGAATTACCAAATTCATAATTCACATTAATCCATTAATCAAGATTACATGTAAACCACCATTTTCCATAAACAAAATAATTTTCTATTTCACAGGCACACCAAAACCATTTGGAAATACATTTCGCACCACGTCCACAATTCATGAAACACATTTGTTAAAAAAATAAGAAGAGAACACATGAAATACAACCATTTCCAAGTGAAAATACACTTTCCAAATTCATAAATACCACAAACCCATTTTATAACATGCTTTACATAACTTTCACAATTCTTAGTGCACATTTTAGAAACATAATACGGGAATTAACATGATAAAAAACCCATTTTTTTGGAAAACCAACTTTCATTGCTTACACACCTCAAACCCATTTGAAAACACATTTTTCACCTTTAATAAAAATTATAGAACCCATTCAAGAAGCACCACAATGTGGCAGACATGAAACATAAATATTTTCCATTATAAAACCGACTTTCAACACATATTCATCTCAAAAGACTTTAAAAAAATATTTCACACCACAAAAATAATTCATAGAACACATTTAAAAACCCAATAAAGTAAGCCAAAATCTTCTAATAATATAAAATCATGGAACCACCTACCTCACGCTTGGAAGATTCTGGAATCCAGTTTAAAAATACAACCACACTGCAAGAGAACCCTATAAAGGAAAGATCAAACCATTAATATAAACATCTCACTAAAAACACAATATTGAACCCTTATTAGGTTAAAAACCCCACTAGATATTATTAAACCAAAAAGTGAGGGATATAAACCCTAGAAGAAGGATGGAATCAAGAGGAAACAAACTTACTTGATGATTTCTTGAAGAAAAATGGCCAAAACCACCCAATGATTGATGCTCAAAGGCTCCAAGAAGGTTTAGAGGATGTTCCCAAAGCTAAAAATACAATATGTTTTGGATTAAAGGTGTTTTATGGTTAAAAATAATGAGGAAAAGAAGATAATTTTCCACCTTTTTATGACCTGGATAGGTTGCACAGTTTGACCACAAGATTTTTCAAGATATGCGACAATCATGTGTCACTCACTTTATCAAAGAAACATTATGCATTGTTATCCCACATGTTTTTTAAACCATGAAATTTCCTTTTTCTATGAGGAAAATGACCAAAAAATTTCTTGGAGAGGGTGCATGGTTTCTCCTAACCTTCTTCCAACCATACAACACCTGTTTTCAAGCCCAAAATCTCCACTTTTCACTAAAAACTCATGGGGAAACTAAATAAAAAACACATAACCAAAAATAAACAAAGGAATACCTCAAAAATTGTGGATTTGACACCAAATCCCCTTGAAATAGGTTTATTCCACAATGCTATGATGGAATCATCACTTCGAAACCCTAGTAGGGAGAACCAAAATCCAAGGAGGATAGAGGGAAAGAAGAAGGTAAGAGAGAAATAGATCTCACCTTGTATCGATGGAATGATACTATCCAAAAACATCTACATCAAAGGGAAACAAGGGGAATGGAATGCGTAATAGGGGTTAATCCTAACATCGTGCTCTAATATCTTGAAAGTGAGGAATCCTGAAGTGGGATTCTAATTCAAAATCCCTAAAAGACCATCCTTCCATAGGTTATTAAAAATCTGAAAAGGGACCCATCATAACATGGAACCTCTATCACATGACAACATTCACATACCTTATACACCCTTCATGTTGTGACCCCTTAGATTACTACATGATCAATAACCTCAAATAACCTATTACTAATACCTCATGAGAAGTCTCTATATTGTGACCCCATGGGCCATGACAAGGGAGAATCTCCTAGCTAGAATTAAAAAACCATATACACCCCTCACGGTGTGACCCATTTGGTAATGGTGTGGAACATATCTCCGAGGAAGAACAAGAAATACATGGACTTTGTCTTCATGGTGTGGCCTAGGGGCCATGCTGTGACCAAAGTTTTCATAAAAAAATCACAAAGGAACTCTGTTAGATTTATCCAAATTGATATATATGTATTTATAATTTGAACAAAAGTTTTTCACAAAAATATTATTCATGGATCCTCATCATGGAATGAAACCCTTATTCATGGCCTAACACCCCTAATAAATATATTTTCCTTTGAAAAAAATCATACTCAAAAACTTACCGTAGTGTGAACCAAATACAACATGGAATAAACTCCATACATATGATATTTTCCTTTGTTAGAATCCCATATAAAAAATATATCATTATGTGACTCACACTAGTCGTGGAATGACCCAATATCTCTATTTCATGGTTCCCCTCAAGACCATAACTTGAATCCTCGATGTTCTCCTCATCCTGATGTGTTTCTACCCTATGATGTCATGATTATTCATCTGGATTGTAAGTTTCATGGAAATCCCACCTGGACTGTACTCCAATAATCTCTTTAGAACTTGTGCATATTCTAAGAATCATATCACATCTAAATTCATCTCCAAGTGATGTTTAAAACCTTATAATTCCAATATTTTCCCCAATTATTGAAACATATCCCATTCTTGGATAAAAATTAAAATTCTCTCTGATTTTCACTGACTCATACGATGAAATACATTACAACCTCCCCAAAATAATGCCTCTCATCCATAAGAAGTATCCTCATGCATCTTAAATAAAAACTGAAATTATTTAATCCTAATTCATAACATATATTCTATATCTCCCCTAGTTATAGTCATTTCAATACTGAACCCAACCTTCTTTACTTCTTAAATTCTCATGTTCATTATACCACATATCCTGCTAACACTGATCATTCCCCAAATGATGTGTTTCATATCATTATGGAACTATCATGCTTAAACACGCATGAATACCCTATCACATACCCCATTATTCTAACTATTCTTGGAATCTCATCATCCAATGTATTTTTGCACCAAATATTTCCACTAACTCTATAATAATTCCCAACTTCCAGTGTTATCCATGAATTCTCAAACTATAGACATCTTATACAATTTGTTTGCATATATAGTCTACAAAAGACCATTACTTTCTTAAAACCACAACGGAGCATCACTCCACTATTCTCATTATAACCCATAATATCCCTTGCAAGAATATATCCTTAACTTAATATCTTAACTATCATATCGATCATCATACTTCTCCCTGAGTGTCAACATTCCACAAACATAGTAATCACACAGATCCATTTCCTGAAAAACACACTCTATCATACCATTAACCATCATCCCTTGTTTAGAGACTATTAGTTAACAAACCTAAAAACTCAACTTTATCCTCATTATATAACACACACATCTATGTATTTCCCATGTACCACACATAACATGGACTATTTCATCAAATAATCATCACAGAAATTTTACCACAACTAGTTTGGATTTATTATCCTCATATTTGACCAAAAACTTCTCAATTAAGCGCTACCTGATTAGATAATCTAAAATTTTATCCCAACCACATTACTATCATTACCATCATTCCATGAGCATAATCCTACCAAATACCCATTTATAGATAAATATCAATACACATGATCGATGCATGTATTTAATGAATATATTCAACTTTCAAACACATCTCTTGGATCTAGTGATACCATAATGTGTCAAGAAAACAAATTACTATATTATTTATAATCCCATGGTATTCACATGGTCCCAGAAGATCTTAACCAAGGTCCAACAATAGTGAAGTCTCACCTTTCAATTTTCTATAGGACTCGCTTACACTCGATATCAATTCTCAAATACATAAGCCCGCAACTCATCATAGTTGAGGAACTCTCTGATTCCTTATCCATCATTCCATTAAACTTTACCACTTAATATTCCAGAAAACCAAATGATCATAATTATTAATTTTACATTTCATAAAAGGTCACACTCATCCCTCATATGATATTCCTATCTTGATAAATTCAATTTTTCATAACCCCTCCATCATTCAAACATCTCATCATATCTCATGCACAAGTCATACACCAATAAATTGCTCTTTGTGGGTTTAACCATGATTGAACATACCTTATAGCCTATTAATATAACAAACATATGTTATAAAATCAAGGTACAAAAACCATTTTTTATACCTTGACGATAAAAATGTGGATCACACCATTCCACTATCATCTCAAATCCATTAACCATCCATGAATGATCAACTACTAATCCCATGAAACCCCAACCTAATTAATATGATCCATAAGTGTCTAATTAAACCAACATGAATTTATATATGATACCCTAGAATTACCTTAGGAGTCATGTAACTCACACAAATCATTCTCACAATCCTGAATATTTCTCAAAATTTATCCAATGAAATTCCTCACATGTCATCAAAGGCCAACTGTTCTTAACCTACCAGCTGACCATGCCTCTTACACATATGATCTATTTCAAAAAAACTACTACCCATAATTTTTTTCCATAACACCTATGGAAACCCCTTTCCTATATCACATAATTTATAGTACCTTCTGTTGAAAAATCTAAACCATAAAGAATCTACCCATTCTTCCTATCACTAAAGGAACTCACAGACCCTGGTTAACCTTTTTCTCGGGTTACCTTTTCATTTAAAAAATATTTTCTAGTTATAATAGAAAATAATCCTACTGATCAATCATAGAACATGACTCACAAATTTCTCAAGTCTAATTTAAATATCACTACACTCTCCCATCTAGACTATAAGACATATCCCACATGGGTCATAACTCATGGGGAATCATCTATGCTACCATTCAAAAAATATCATGATGCATTTTATATGCCAATATAACCACTCTAGGATTCTCATATATATATATATATATATATATCAAGAATATCATACCAAAATAATATACCGTGTGTTGTGTACTAATAATCACCTTAGCATCTTCTTATCAAACAGCCCCTTAAGGATCATAGGCACATCCACATGCATATAAAACATTCCCCATAATGATTCATATCAAGTAGACCTTAAACAAGATCTAGTTAAATGAAATATCATTCAAAATTTATTGATGTAAATAATTTATTAGTTTATATTGGAACTTTTATAACTGACACTATTTGATAAACAAAATAAATAATCATAATATGTATGAAAAGAAACATTTGGTTCAGTTAAAAAGAGTGACACTAAGAATATATATGGGAAACAACATATAAATTATTTTTGAAAATTTAAATAATTAAACTTATTTTATGTTCTAGAACAAATATAAAAATCACACTAAATTATTCATGTATAATTTGAACCTTAAATTCATAATATAATGCATGAACTAATACTCTCTTGCATCCCTATTCCATGAAGAACAATAAAAAATAAATAAATCCAAAATATAACTTTTAGCAAGAAGAAACCCAACTGTAACATTAAAAACTAATAATAAAATCCCCATTACCTTGTGACATATACTTTATATCATTTAAGTTCTATCTCGGAACATGATATAACATCCATCTTAAATTAGGACTAATTTGATATGGCATTAGGGTTGGGTACAAATATAAGAGAGGTGGGATAAATTCGGTGGTTCCAACTTCTACCAAATTAAAAAAGTTCTTTTAATATTTTACTCTTTTAGTCTTTGAACTTCTATTAGTAGTTAAGATAAATGTATATGTTTATATCTTACCTATAATTAAATAACCATATGAACAATAGTAATGTAAAAGCACAAAAAAATGTTTTTAAGAGAATCAGATCCAATGTGAGAAACTTACTCGTTACTGTGATTTGTATCATATGTGTAACTTATTTTCCACTAAAGATATTATCATCAATTACAATTTAGTGTGATCATGGATTTTATTTAACTCATAGTATATCCCTAATATATAATCAATCCAACTAAATATATTATTTCCAATAGTTCTCAACATCTTCTAATCTTCTTGAAGTAGATATTCTATCTACTCGAGATGTCACTGCATCTACCCACCAGATCCGCTTCTTCTCAGAACAAAGTCTTCAAATGCCTTTATATCTTCAAGAGTATCATCACACAATTCAGTATTATTTTATCTCACTTAAAATATCTTGTTTAAAATTTATTTATTGTCATCTCTCTACTCAAACTCCAAGGTATTCATTAGGAAATAAATGATTAGGATAACAGCTTAAACATAGGCCTTCCTTACTAATTCTTATTTCTTAATTTTCTTACTCATTTTGTAATGGGTATAATGTGAACAAGTATGTGCACTATATTCTAATTCTTCTTCTTCATTTTTTATCAGCATCTTCTTCAATACCTAGAATTTTTTCTTATCAACTTAGTATCAGGTTCCTCTTCTTCTCCCTTGAGTGTTCTTTTTTCACACATAGATAAGGATCACTATTTTAGAACCCCTTTCTAATTTTCGTTTTTAGTTTATATATTTTAGTTCACTAAAATATGTTTTATATATATTTAATAGAGAAAATATTCATCAATTTAGAACAATGACTCTCATTTCATTTTCATCAAAGGTATCACGTGAGTGTTGTCCCACAATCTACATTTCTTTCTCAACTTTTTTACATGGGTGTGTTCTAATTTTCTCGGTTATTTCTTTTTCCTCATCCTTTTATCCCAAATATAATTCAAAGAATACCCTTTTTCATTTCATTATTATTTTCATATTTTTTCATAGATGTATATGTCAACATTTATATAATCAAAACATATGAGGATAATATTCCTCAAAACCTTCCAAAAATATATTCATTAAAACAAATCTCCATATTTGTATAAAAAAATACAATGATAACTTTTTTAGTGTGGGTATTTCATCCCAACATGAGTGCATTTTAAAATATCAGTATAAATTTGTTATTGAATTTATAATTCTCTGAATTCATTCATCTTATATTTATCATTATCTAATTAAATCATAATTATTATTTTTATATTTAATTTCACTGAAGTTTAGTTATTACATCATCAAATTTGTTTCCTATTTTGATCACAAATATTTATTTTAAAATATCATCACTTTAAAATAAAATAATTAATGGAATAATGATCTTATTAATCTCATATACCTTCATATTTATCAAGTAACAACCTTAATCATGGATTGACAAATAACAATAATTATTTTAACATAAATAAAAACTTCATCATCAAATTTAATTTCCTTCTTCAGAATACTTAATTTTGGAAAACCTCCATCTCATAAATATCATGTTTTTTAGAAAAAATTTCACTCATATAGATTTTACCATAAGTCTTAGGACATCTATAGAGCCCCATTAACTTTATCAAACTTTAAGACAACTAATTTTTCAATGAATTTATATGTTTTATGAAGTCCCTATAAATTCATCCCTTTAACACATTTTTTTGACAAAAAATGATAGTTTATAAAACTTCATAAGCCATATAAAGACCTTGTAACTGCTTAAATTTTTTAAATTCACCCTCACTAAAAAGTATTGCATTGTGTGTGAGAAGTCTTATAGAGCTGACATAAATTCTTATAAAATTGATAAAATCCTTAATAAATTGATATATGTCTTATGAACATTAAAGAATGTATTAAAAACTCAAGTTAATACATATGAAATTATTAAAGAGTCTTAAAAACATTAAAAAATCATATGAAGTAATAATTAGCAATTATTTATAGTCTCAAGATAAAAGTTGTATGAAGTACCCTAATTCATGGAATTTTCCATTTTCATCTTCAGCCCCAAAGTTTTGAACATCCTAAAATAATCATATTGATTCTTCAATTTATCCCCAATACTTATAAATCACATCAAATAAACATAGAACAAATTCAAATAACATTTAGATTTGTTATAATAATTAAAAATTACTTTATCTAATTTCGGAGAGAATTTATAACATTTAAATACAAAGATAGTGTATTTCAAGTGTCTTTAGTTCCTCTTAAATTACAGAACCACTTCCTCTTCATTTTTAGATTCACACTAGCTTAAAAAAACCTTTATCCAGGTGATATCAAACACTAAACATATCAGCCTCCATGATATGTAAATCCATGGATGGTTTCTTCATTACTTTAGATATCGTTTCTTTAGAATTTGGAATTCCATTAATTTCTTTTGTCATCACATCATTAAAATTTTTCCATCAACCATTTAAGTATTTTTATTCTCTCTTATATTCTCTAATCATTTTAAACTATTGTATAAAGTACTTATCAAACTCTAGAACTTATCATACAAATTAAAACCAATTCAACAATCATCTAATTTGAGTACTTCTCACAATGAAGTTATAAGCTTTTCCAAATTCCATTGCTAACATAATAATTGATGTTTCTTTACAAGTTCAATGGAAGAAAAGTTAAATATATTTTCCTATCAATGTATGCGAATAATATTTAGCTTCTTCAATCGTTGGGTGGATTCTTAATTCATCACCCAACACTTCAACAAACATTTACTTTTCTTTAAAACTATATTGATAGCTTATTAAAAAAAATAAAACATTATCTCCCTTAATTAACTTGGGAACATCAAAACTACATTTCCTATATACAATATACAAAATAGTAAATATAATGAAATTTTTCACTATTATCCATTTTTAATTTTTCCAATATGGTTCAATCTACCACAATTTTATTGGAGCATTACATGACATCAAGTGCGCCTCCCTGTATTTTAGAGACTTATAACTAGCAGAAAGTGTGTATGGTGTTACCATGGGGATAATATACCCTTATATTAGAGTATCAAAAATATTAGAAATTCCATAAAATTATTCATCACAATAATCGAAAAAATAAAGAAAAAAACACAACAAAAGGCATCTAGAAGGAAATAAAAATAAAATCATATAATTTATAAAATACCTAAAATGTCACCCTATCAGGTAGACATTGAAATGATCTTCTATAGGTACATTATACGCAACTCAAGCCCATGATAAATAAAACTAAACCCCAACCTGGTCTTGAATCTCGATTCGGTCACATATTCCCACTCAAAACAAGCTATCCATCTTAGGTATTCAACACTATCCCTTTTCCCTACCTGTAATTGCAATAATGAGGTCTTCTATGGTACCAAATTGTTCTGGATGCTTAAGTGGTGTGTGATTATAACTAAGTTGACACCACTAATGGTGTCCCCAAAATAACCTTTAGTGAATTTCTTGTACAATGTGATATTATCATAATCCTAAATAAATTAGAGATGCATAATAAATAAACCATCATCAATCCTTTGGTTATAAGATGATAGACATGATTGACCATACTTATTTCTTCCAGTGCAAGATATATCTGAATATGATACATAACACTTAGGTGTGAATGATTCCCCACCCTAAATTTATCTCATTATAATAAAACAATTGGGAGTGGGACTACCACATTCTCTACTTCATCTATATTCAGATAAGGTGGGAATATCACACCAACCTTCTCTATTCACCCTGAAAATATCAAGGGGCGTCACCCCACCTTTCTCCAATTCAACATAAAAATGTCAGGGGGAATGGAACCCTAACATACTCCAGCTCACCCTAATAACATTACAGGTATTAGCATGCCACTCTTCTCCAGATCACCATAATAACATCTAGGGAGAATGTCTCTGATCTCTAGAAACATATAATATCATCATCATCATGGAGGAATAGTTCCACACCCGGAAAACATATATCATCATATACGTGGGGTAATACTCTCTCATCAAGACCTCTTGTATCATTTATACCCGGAATACTCTCTCCCATGATCTCGTCCATATATATATATATCATACATTGGGGAATACTCTTCCCCCTGAAATATCTTATATATCACAATCACTTTGGTTGTCCACTCTTCCAATCCCATAACACACATACTTATAAAGTTATCCTCATGAGTTCATAACATATTATTGATACCACATTAATTATAGGATTAAATCATTTTATCAATCATGGACCAATCCACATTAGAGTAAAAAAAAGGCTAGGTCACCCTCTATAATTACCATAGCTACATCACTATCAAGACAACCCACATGGGTTCTTTTATTTCTATTCCGAACTCTTGGTCCCATGCTCGTCACTCATGAGGCCTAATATCCCTTATCATTACCATGATCGTATCATGGTCCAATCAATCATACTATAGTCTTAACATAGATATTACAATAGAGAGATAATGGAAAGATAATCTCACTTCCAAGTCAATCTATTTTGGTCCTTCTATTAAACCTATACCTAATTACTTCCCAAGGTATTCCCATTAGGATGTACTAAAATATTAGTAGAGAATATAATGTATCTTGAGGTTTCAGATATCCTAACTTTTGGATAATCATTTCCACTTCATGAAACTTCCCCATTCAGATATATAGAGTCATGATAAATCCAATTGATGCATATAATGGATGTAATGGCCTTGACCAATAGTATCATACCATATGAAGACCATTTATGAGAACTTTTAGAAGAGGTAGAGTCACTAGGATTTTACCTTCACCAAGCCTAATTAGAGTTTAAACAACTAAAGAAGGATAGAAACCATTTATAAGAGAAGTTAAATCTCATCAAGGTCATGACCCAAACCATGTTTGTTGAACCCCTAAGAAAATCATACCATCACAATCCTTACCCTCAGTGTGTTAACTCGTGTAATAGGGGTATATGTATCTAGACCCTAATAGTATGAATTTGTATACATTTTATAAGTTAAATATTTTATTTATCTATTATTTTTTACTTCATAATTATAACACAATAAGTTTGATAAAAATTATATTTTTATATGATGAAACACGAATTGTTTCTTTGGAATTATATAGTTTCAATTAAGACACTCTTTTTGATTAATGAAAGAAAGTTTAAGATAAATAATATTTTAATAAAATATTACTATTAAATATTATTTATTAAATAATATTTATTAAATAAAAATGATAATATAATTTTATAAATTCACAAGAAATTTTTATATGGTTCAAAAAAATATTATTCCAAAACACTAGTATTTTTCCATAAATATGGATTTTTGATTTAAAATTGTAAATAATAAAATATAGAGAATTATTTTTATAAAATAATAATTATTATTGAACTAATCACATTAAAATTATCCAATGATAAATTATTCTTAATTTTCAAGGACAGTCAAAATATTTTGGGTAGAAATTAAATACGATATAATTATATGGTATGCATTTTTTCATTATAAAAAACCAAAAGTGATTTAATAAGTGATATAAAGTTTATCCAATAACGAAATTAAGTTTCCCCTTTAAAATACTATGTTTTTGAAGATTTTTGATTAATTTTATAAAACCTTAATGAAATATCCAAAACCTAAATTATATTTTATGGTTTTAAAGTTCATTCTTTATGAACATGATTCAATTCCACTTAACCAAGGGAATAATTTTAATTTATTTGGTTATTATCCTTATAAAGTAATAAAAAAAACCTTTTTGGCATAAATCGAAGGTAAAAACCATGGTAAGGTTTGTTTCTTTTTATTACAACTTCATATAGATCCCAAAACCTATGATTGGAGATTAAAAACGAATTCCCCTTTATTTAGATATAAAAACCCACCCATTATTCCTTTACTCTTTAAGAAAAATCCATGGATAATGATTTTAATCTTCCATTACCTCTCTTGAACTCTATCAAGGTGAATCTAAGCTCTTGATAATCACATTTGAAGCTTTTATAAGTACCCTATCAAGTAATGGATCCCCCCTTCTCTTTATTCAAGAACATTATTCATATTGAGCCTTTTGATTTCCAGTTGTTCATGTTGGGATTTGTTTTCAAACATACCTATTACTTTCCTTATGATTTCCAAGTGATGATATACCCTTATCACTATCATTAAACCCTTCCCCGAATCTTTAAATACCCCTTTTACACTGTCAAAATTATCCTGTGTTTTTTCCAGGCCAAGCATTTGTGTTGTGAATACACATCTCCATTTCCACTCAAGGGTATTCACCTAGATTTACCTATAATTCATTAATTTGGGAGTTCCATATATATCAAACACACTCCTTATTCATGGGATTAAAATTTATGAAATACATCCTTATGTTTTATGATCTATATAAAACACTTATGCATGTACATATTAATAATGTGATAGGCTGGACCAGAATTATATAGACCTCCAATGCATCTGGTAATGTTTTTTTTCTCATGAGATAATATGTATGGGATTAGGGAGTGAACATAATTCGTTTTGGGACTTCGTTCACCATGTGATGTTGTCTTGGAAGTTATCCTTGACTTATGCTTAGGTCATGTTTTATGTTGTTTCCACATTCCTATGTTTCCTTGATGTTATCATGTTATGTCATGCCTCATTGTTCAAGTTATGATTATCACATATTTAATGTCTCATTGATATAACTATTGAATAAATGTATTACTTTATTTATTTTTTTCTTTGATTATTTACTTGTTGGGATTTATAGCTCACCCTTTCTTATGTATACCCTCAGGCTATCCCATGTAGTTTTTTAAGATAAATGAAAGTTAAGGGAATGTTAGGTAGTTTTAGTTTATATAATTTTATTTCTATTTAAAGGTGTAATGCTATATACCAAATTAACAAAATACACATGGCCTGATGATCTTTTAGGGTTGTATTAATTGTATATTTATATAAAAAATCATGAAATAAAGTGTATTAATGATATTGGTTTTCATAAGAGGAACCCAAAAAGATCTATAACACATATAATCCCTAATTTATTTCATCATATCAAATAAAAATTGAATCCAATTACTCAAAATCCCCCCAAATAAATTCATAGGGTATTATAACAATAATATAATGATTAACAATGACATGGACACCACAATCCACACCTCCTTTATGAGTCGCACACCAAAGCTCTACGAAAAGTGATGATTACAATATGATATGGTGGAATAATCACTCCAAAATCCAAGTAGGGAGAAACAAAATTATTAGAACATAGAGGAAAAAATATGGAGAATAGGGAATCAAATCTCACCTCAAATCCATGCGATGATACTTTACCAAACCATTTGGATTAAATGGAGACAAGGGGGAGAAATGGGGAAGAGGATTCCATCTTTTCCCCATACTCACACATCTCAAAAGTGAATCCCAAAGAGGGTTTCTAATTTTAAATCCCCAAAATAACATCATACCCTTTATTTTAAAAACCATAAAAGGGTCCAATCATAGAATGTCCCCTAATTTCATGGTATAAGTCACTTATTTTAATGCCACTTCATGATATGCCCACCCTTTTCAGGACATGATCAACAACCTTAAACACCATGATACCACTAACTCCTGATAATCCTCCATAGTGTGACGCCTTGGGCTACATAAAAGGGAAAAATCCTCTAACCAGAACTAAAAACCTCTAGTTTACCCACATGTAATTACACCTTTGGTGTGAGAGTGGATAAGTTATCCTAAGAAAAACCAAAAATAGATGTCTCATGCCTTTATAGTGTGGCCCTAGGATCATGATATGAATTATTTTCTAGTAATAAAACCTCAATGGAAATATGTAATATTTGTCTAAATTTATACATAATGACTTCCAATTGAAATGTATGATCTTCGAAAAATATTACACATGGGTCATAATCATAACATTAAACCCTCCACAACATCTTGACACCCACATATAATATATCTTATTTTGTAAAAAAAAGTGATCAGAAACCACCAAGGAGTGACACTCTTGGCCATAGAGTGACCTCTATACTATTCTATTTTTCATTTTTGAAAATCTCCCATACTAAATCACCATTCCATGACACCCTTTGGTCACTGAATAAATTGATTCCTCTATACCATGGTTCACCTCACAACCATGGTGTGACTCCTTAATCATCCCCTCTTTACAACATGACCCTCTCCTTCTATGGCATAAAAATTCTCCTATAGTGTAAATTTCATATAAATAATACTTGTACACATCTCTAACACTCTCCTTGGAACCCGAGAAATCTTCCAAAACTCTAATTTCATAAAAAACCATTTCCTAGATATGTTCCAACCCTCAATATTCCAATCAAAGTCCCAATTCTTGAAGCATTCCCTGCTTTGGGAGAAAAAAATTAAATTTCCTATGTGGTTCGTTACACATTTGGAAGAGAAACACAATGAATTTAAAACCTTAAAATTCCATGATTGTTAAGAATCTAGTATGAGGAGAAGCCTTTTTCTAGAAATTTTTTTTAGGATCACTTGGTATATGGATAGTATTAAGATGGTGGGGAGATGTGTCAATGTTTGGAACTCTTTACCAACTAATTCATATCCTTATTTAACTCTACACTTATTTCTTGAATAAATATCAAACACTTATTTTGTTGACTCACCTTCGACTTGAATATATGAAATGATAAATAAGAAATCAATAACAAAAAAATAGATAATAAGGTTCAATCAAATGTGGTTTAATATGTCCCCATTTAATTGTGTATGTTATACCACACACACATAGATCCATTTTTATTATCCAGAAGGAACTTTCGAAAAGATATGAACATGTACCTACACAAATTATGGTACCAACCAAACTTTCATGAAATAAAAACATGCTATATTCATGATTTGAAACCAACCAGGCATCCCTCTACAACTTTTTGATTCTATATTATCCTCTTGAATATAGATATACAATATAACTCGTGTCATATCAAAACATTTCAATTAATGTGATATCCTTCCCCAAAATAAACTCTTTATTGACTGCATCTTCTATAAATAAATCTTTGAACTACTATCTCACCTTTTCTAAACCCTATCAATCATAAAATATTTTTCCTCATTACTTTAGAGCATATTATATAATGATATCATAGTCTCTCTCTCTATCTCATTATTCATCTTCGACATGAAGAGACTTTAATAATAGTGTGCTTGATAGAATCTCTCTTCACTTCTTCTATTTATCTTCTTCAATGCACATCAATAAATGTACTATGAATATTGTGCTGGAACTATCTCATTTATTTATTTTTCATCAATGAATAAGAATAAATTAATTATAGCTGTGTTGGATCTCTAATATCTTCACCTCAATGTATCTCCTCAGTTATAGTGGGCTAACACACTACTCCCAATCCCCCTCAAATGATAGAGATAATATATTAGAGTAATATTTTAGTGGGATACAAACTTTATATTCATTGTATAATCTAGATATTTAGTTAAATTATATATTGAATTATTATCTCTATCCTCTATATTTAATTCTATTATTATTTTCCTTTTCATTTTTTCAGAATCCTGAAAAAGTTATTTCCATTGAGTAATAAAGAAATATTCATAAAGTTAGTGAGTGATTTCACTCTTCAATGTTCTTAAATTATTACATGGGACTTATCACCATGATATTATCTTGAAAATGTATTATTATTTCATCCATTAATTTTTACTAATAATAATATTCATTAATACAACTATACAAGAACACATGAAAACGACTTCATGGAGAAACAAATCCTTGCCAATGTGACTGGACCCTCACATTTCTATTAATAGAATGTTTATGATGTGGAATCTATTATCATGGTGTTATTTATTAATTTAATACAAACATTCTTGAAGGATAAATTTCATGCATTATCAGAAAAATATGAATGTTTACCATATAATCTTCTTCTTCACACAATATGACATAATTTTCTTTATAGGGTGGGATCATCTCTCAAATTCTAGTACCAACATTAACTAGTATTTCATACTAATAATACTTCATGACATGATATTATACATCAAGACATATAAAACAACTTCTTCTTATTTCTTACTCAATAAACCATTAGTTTAAATCATTAATGAATCATTCAATCATCATTATGTTTAAGATTCTAAGAACATCGTAACATCATATGAATTAATTTCAAAAACTATCTTCTAGAAAATATTATGGAAAAATTTTTATAAATAAAAGACTATAATGTATCATGTAAACATTTACTTAAAATTAAGTTACTCTTATTCATAATTTTGAGTGGGTTACTATGCCAAATTTTTCAGTCAGTAACTCCTACGTAAGATTATATGACTCTTACATATCTTTGTGTTGTTAAGGACTTTTTAAAATTTTATTTTAGTGAGAAACTCTTGAATAAGATTAAATAACTCTTATGTATCTCAATATGATCCAAGAATTTGAAAAATTCTCTAGTACTTCTTATTGAGTTTCTTTTATGCATCCACTGTGATAAATATTATGTAATCATAAAATTACTTTTATATATCATAGTGTGTATCTACTTTTTTTTATTTTTTCCTCCATAACTTACAGGTACTCTTACATATTTGGAAATTACCTTTATGTATTACATTACTATTATAAATTATTTCGTATATAAACTAAATGAATCTTATATTTTGACAGATGACTCTTAAAAATTTAACTATCTTCATGACTTTTTAGATTTTTGCATACATGATGACGAAAAACTTGACACATCACAAGGTAACTCAAGAATTAGACAATATGTTAGGAATTTTTAAATAGTTACTATTATGTACATAGGTATAACACAATACTTATCCAATTTCTCAGTTTTGTTAAATATTATTTATTCTCTAGTGTTATATAGTTACATTTACATATGAAGTTCCATTAAATTTTTTTGTTCTTATGTATAGAGGTACTCTTATGTATTCTCATGAAAACTTTTACACATCAATCCATATGCAATTTTTCAGATCCATGACAGAATTATTGAACTTTTAAAGATCCATTTCAAAACAACTCAAAACCTCTTCTTTTCATAGTAAGGAAACCTAAATCACTTCAAAAAACACTTTAAATAACTTCGAAAATTATCAAAATGTTGTTAAAGTTATACAAACCCATTTAAATATTCTAGGAAATATATGTACTCTTCTTTGATTCATGCAATAAATATTTACTCTGAAAACATATCTTATTTTACAAACATCATCCAAAAATATTTACATGTGATATAAAACTCTTCAATCTAGAAAACTAAAAGTAAATTTCATCATTATTACTCCTAGTATATTCATAGATTTATAATATCCATCATTCCACACACTTCATGGAAAATAACTACCCTTTAACTCATTCAATTCTTTTTAGTCTAATTATTTTATTGGTACCTTCAAGTAGCTTCCCCATCCTTTTAACTAGATCATCCAACAGTAGAAAAAACTCAATCCAAACAACTTTTCCATTTCCGAATGGATATCAATGATTATATACAATGGAAACATATCACTTCCTTTAATATATGAAAAATTAAATCATACTTCTTCCAAGTTCCAGGTGTTTCTTCAATATTTATTAATTATTCAAAACTCAAAACATTTGGCCACCTTTCTTATAACTCTATTCAATCTTCTCATCAACATGCTTGTGAATTAAAAAATTATTCAAATTTCTTTTTCTTTTAAAAATATTGACACCATTCATGATGATAATAATTATAACATATCACAAAGTGGGTTTGACATCTTATCCTATATTTTCATGATAATCCTTCACTTTAATATTGGTGAATTCCATACCATATTAGTTTAGAATTTCCAGATATTTTTTTTCAAGAATATTATTTACTATCCTATGATGACCTGTTGTGCAATTAAACAATTAGTATTTAAGTGTAGTCATTATCAACAATTCCATTTTTCTATGTTCATGAATAAATAGTAACCAATACCTAATTACATCAATGGATCTTGGTGACATTAATCTATAGGAATCCATATTCACTAATTCCAGTAACCACAAAGAATTATTCTATTTTGTATTATATAACTTTAAATAATCTTACCTCTTTTGAAAACAGCACACAAATTTTTATAATATCTTGTTAGCCTAATCATGTTCTGTGTGACTCATTATTTCACAATGTGTTATGAGGATATTTTGAATTAAGTGTCGAAACCATTTATATGTATTTTTATTGTTATACTCCTTAGAATGAAAAGATATATCTCCTCCTCCACTAATAAGGGAAATATTCCGTTTCTGACATTACCTTATATCACAATCCCGCATTCCTTACCTTTAATTTTCTTCTTGGTTAATCTAATATCATACATAAAGTAAAAAAATTTACTTACACTTAATATATTATAATCAACACCTTCAAAAAATATGAACCAACCCATCGAGACCCCACCCGAGTTAGTGATAAGATAATTTCACCAAACTAACCTTTCCAGAAATTGGCCTAGTGTAACACCCCTAAAATTTATTTAATAGAATAAATTGATAGATAAATTTCTTAAAATTCAACACCAAGCATTAAGTGAATTACAAAATATTATAATCATATTATTATTTATATGTGAGCTTTATAACCTAGACAATAATTTAGTGGTATGAATAATAATAAAATTATTATTAAATAAATGTTTAAATATTTTATATAATAAAAATATATTGATCAATTCATAATAAATATTTACTCAATTTCTGTTAAATTCATTTTATGCTTTGAAAATATGTTTTCTTCAAAAAGTGTTTTATTGATTTTCTTGAGAAGACATTATAATTAATTTGTAAAATATCACAAAATATTATTTTAGTAAATGAATATAATTTTTGAAATTAGTATATCAATATTATCTTATGGTGAGTTTTTGTTTTTTTGAAAAAGATTTATTTTCCAGTGAATAACGAAAAATTTTGATTTTTGAAAAACCACTTGTTCTTTTCATTAAATCAAGTAATTAAAAGTACAATTATGATTTTATTTTAATATTAAAGTAACATAAGTATAATTTAATTATATATAATCTAAATAATTATATTGGAATCAAAATTGTATTTGATTTAGTTGTAAGTTCATTTTGGGATTAAAAAAGCATTTTTTCTAAAAATAGCTTTTTGTTGTGATTTATGTATTTATTTCAAAATTTATTTATGAGACTTCAGGAAACTTAATATTTAATAATTTATTCCATTTTATTAATTAGGAGGTTAAAATTTGGTAAATAGGTGCCTTTTTTGTGTCATCATGAATTGTAATGATATTAAATATTTGTCTCCTCGGTAAGGGAAAACGGGTAAAATAAGATCAAAACAATTAGATACAGACTAAAAATCTCTAAAACAATTGCCTTTAATTAATTATATAGTTTAATTTCAATGTTAAGAGACTTATCTTTTAGTATTTGGAAATATATTTCCACTTTTCTTCGATAAAGGCATTAATATTATTTTAAGTAAAGAATAAATTGAAAAATGTCACTCTATTTATTTTATTATATGTAAAAAAAATCATAGGGATAAAAAGATATTATTTTTAGTTATAAATAGTTATTTTAAATATTAATTAATTTTATTTATCATGTTATTTTATTTTTATTTTTAGTGATGTAATAATTACCTTAAATTCATGCGTTGTGCCAATACAATGGTTGTTCAAGTATTAGAAAAAACAAGTAAATGATTTAAAAAATATTAAAAGTAATACAATTTGGATGAATAATTATGTTACACTAATTTTTTAGATAAATATAACATGTTAGTGATTTTTTAAAAGAATATATTAAAATTTCATTTATATATTTATGTCTTTAAATTCCAACAATTTGAATAGTTTGGAGAATGACTTTAATGGTATCTTTTGTTGTCACGACCCGACCTAGTGGGGCCCACTTGGCTAGCGACAAGCTCAGTGTGAAACCCCCAAGTCTAGATCCAATGGGGTAGAGTTAGGTGAAACATTTTTAGCAAGTATACTACTAAAATTGTAGTCCTTATATTAAAGTACGTGTATACGCACACACAACCAAATCTATACAATAATGAAAAAGGTATAATAAAATAATGAACATTTAGAGTGTAAAAATGAATTCAGTGACCTCTATTAAACAAATATCATAGTAAAAAAAGTTCAATAAAAATGATATAAGAATATAAATACATATAAAACCATAAATAAAGGGGTGAACCGAAACTGTAAACAATCGTAAATATCAGAGCAGGGGAGATCCTGACTCTAGATTTTAGATTCTGACCAATAAACATAGTCTAGAACACTATGTATTGCTAAGATCCACAAATACTAGGTCCACCATTATCAATAATAATTTTTTATTGATTTTATAAAACAAAAAAAAACGTTAGGGGAGAGGCCATGTAGTGGTATCAAAAGAGATAGTAGTCATCACATCACCACAAAGGTATGTCAATTAGAGCATGATATGACAACCATAATCATAACCCTTATATGCTTACAAAGAATACCAAACTAAGAGAGAAATGGGATCCCCATCTCCATAAGACATTTAAGAATGATGATTCAGCCATAAGCTCCAAATATACATATTTTATGCCCAGTATCATGTGAAAACATAATATAATTGGTTAGATGGGACCGCTCCTCACTACGACGCTCCAAAACCGAGGAAAAACTTACTCCTATCCATGAATATTGCATAACCCCCAATGAATATGTTTGAAGATCCTATACCTAACCTATAAACATCATATATGAAGGATAAAAACCTATAGTGGAGGAACCATGCTCAATGTACTATGGGGTTACCATCCCTATCTTTATAAATAGTATGGGTGACACACGCCATAGTGCAATAGGGGATGCCAACCATGAAATCTATAGGTTGAAAACAAAGAAACACTACCAATAGTAAAGAATCACTGAAATAAGAATAATGATCATAATTCCTCTCCTCTTGTCACTAATTCTAAAATGAAGTCTATTATTTCATTCTCTGTGGAAACCAAACTAAGAAGGACTACTCGTGTACCCAAACTGATGTTTAGAAAAATCCTGATGAATGCATGATGATAATTGTATGTATGAAAGTATGAAACATAAATACAATGAAATTTAAATTAAAATGGTTATGAATAGAAAAATATATAATTTATTTTTGATTATCATTGAAAAATTGTCAGGATAGGCTATTTACATTCCTAAAATAGACACTCAGTGAAAAAGAACATTTTGTCATAACACCTACGAAGGGAGATTCTTGGTCCTGAGCCATGAGTAAAAATTAAATACTCAATATTGGTATTGATTAATCTATTAAATATATAGGGTCATGATTATTCAGATGGTTTATCAATCTAATGTCGTATGAAAAAGACATGTCAGATACTAAATTACATGACAACAATAACAACAAAAATAATAATAATATTATTAATTATTTATTTCAAATATCCCCATTATCTATCCAATAACATGTAAGGGGTATGGGTTTCACATTTCCACCACCATCATAGGGGTAGGGGGAGTGCTCACCGCCAATCGTCTCTACTGCCCTACACCACACAAGATTCCACCGTCATGCTTCATCGTTGTCGCTATCATCACCCTGCACCACCACCCCTAATTGTAAGAGGAGGAGAAGTTCACACTATTGGTAATAAATGATTGATACCACCATGAATCATGATTATTTACCTATATCTAGGGTTTCCCAAACCTAATCAGTCATTAATGGCTGGATTCCATCCACCCAATCTACCAGGAATTGAATATGTTGCAAAACTCCATTGAACTCCGAATTCCAAAAAATGAAGGACCCCTTATCTACCTATAATTAAGTAATGATCACTTGTCACACCATATCAGAGCTCATTCATTCTATCAATCCTAAATCCATACTAGTTAGAATGATCAGTTGTGCTAATAGCTGATTGCACAATGAGCGATCTCTGAGTATTCCTTGAATCACCACTCAAAGAAATATCGATGATGAGCATGTGAAGAATTATGGGATAAAATCATGAAATAAAAAAGTGAAAAACACATTTTTTTGGTATCATCCCATATGAAAATCTAATTTTTTTTGAACCATGGTGAAATCAGGTGCATAAAAAAATTTAAATAAATTAGGATCTCAACATGATTTTTTTGTGGTTCATGTGCTAAACAAGATATAGGTTAAATTAAGAATATTAAATTTCATCCATGATAAATAATGAAATTAAGGGTAGAAATAAATAAAATAAGTATTCATAAATGGAGTTTATATCGATAACTAATGAATAATGATTCTACATCACAATCATTGGAAAGATCCATGAACTCTGCCGACATTGTCGATCCTAGAAGTACCGATCCATCAATGCCACTATTCTCTCCTCCAATTATCCTCTCATATCCATTGGATTATTTTTTAACCCTATAATTTACCCATAAAATCCTTAATATAGGAGAAGTATAGGTCTGAAACTTAAATTAATTACTGTTTAATTAATTTAAAATTGTCCCTATATCACATTTTTACTAAACACCCAACATAAAAAAAGTTTATATCTTTGATAGGGTAAAACCAAAATCATGGATTTAATTAAGGTCTTAGAATTATCATCCAATTCAATTTTCTGGAGTTATTCCATTATTTATAAAAATATATATTAACATGATATAATATATTTATTATATTTTTATATCAATACCATGACTCCCCTGGTCCTGAAATTCCTCATCAACTTAACATCTGGATTTGAAAATATTCATTAAAATATTCCAATGACCTACATGAAAAAATAAAGTCATTAAATTCTCCCCAATTTTAAGGTTTTTCATCTCAAAAAGAAAAAACCTACTCATAAGTGAGGACACTAATCACACATCGGGGTCTTTTACCCCCATAAGTTCTCCTAAAGGTTCATGTACTATCGATAAACACACACCAATTAAAAACACATGCCCATGGTGGGTCTAATTTTTCTAGTTCTCAAATACTGTTGGGATCCATAAACTTATAGTAAGGTGTAGCTCCACCATCATCATCCAACTTATTCTGGCCGACATTGTGCAATGAGTTGTGCATGTGCCTCCTTGGTTGTGACATGTGAAAACACCGGGAATCTGGTCTAACTATGGTTACTTGTTCAAGTGACAAACCACCCCAATAACCTAATATAGTTTCAAAAAAGGGCCTATGATCATTGAAGATAGCCTATCATTCCCATAAAATCCCCGGGATCTGAGACAATTTGGAATCTCTCAGAACACATGATCTCCTTACTGATCCAAAAAGGCCACCATAAATAGTCCACATAGAAACCTAGTGTCACTGGGTAGTCCTTATATACCATTTAATGAACTATAAATTTCACAACCATCACTAGCACAATCTCTAGACCTACATGCACTCTCTACCAATAGCTCTGACCAGTACAACAGTAGCCCAAAATGTATCCCAAACTTGATCTCAAATGATGCTACAATGATGGTGGAGTGGTAACCTATGTGATACACAAACACTATTAATGTTGGATAATCCTCATATATATATATATCCTAGAACCAACATGAAAACATGAATCTTTCACACCAGAATATGAATGGTGTGATTTATCGAGCTATCTATCTTGGGTAGAAACATTGTGCTCAACTGAAGCCGAGACTGAAAGGCCTCCTGTATACTATCCATAATAATGAAATGAAGTGAGAATCACAGTCTATAACAATTTTTGAGGGAATTATTAGAAGAAATAATACCCCCTGTAAAATTAGGCATCCCAAAATCTCTACTAAACTCTTCTCTTAGATGGTTAAGAAGTGGGACAAATTATAAAGGCATCCTATGATCACTCAGAAATAATTATGACCTCTTGCTTTCCATGGAATCCCGCATTATAAAAAACACAATGATATCATTACATTTTTACTCCCATCAGGGAACCTCATCCTTCACCAATATGTATGTGAGGCAACAAGGGTTACACTCAGAAACTCACTACAACATCCTTGGATACTCAACCTGATGCCCAAGTGTCACTAATACATAATTACATACACATGGATGCACTGATCAGGAAAATATTTCCTCAAAACCTCCTCCCACTACATGAATTATCTCATCATTATTCTCCTAATAAGGATTACATGCTCCCTACCTTCATAAAATCCATCAGGATCATGTATAGTGGGTAATGTTCATGCCAGATCTCATAGTCAACATCTATAAGCTAAGACTCCTTAAAACGTTGTAAAATTGGTGGGGTAACAGCCATTGACTGGTGGTGTGTTGTATTATCCCCAACCTCAAGGGTGAATTGGGAAAAGGATAGTTGATTCATCACTTCACGCAATAATAACAAACATAAAATTTCACTATGAGGGTTTTCCACTATAGCCATGCCTTTAGGTGAATCTCAAGCTAGAACTGCCTCAAACTTTTATGGTTCCACTATCACTCCCATGTTTTAGAAGAAATATCACAAGAAGTAGAGCTCACGAATCCATATCTAACTCTATGATAGATTCCCATAAAGCTAGTTCTCGTAGATCTTGTCATGAAAAACCCTCAAGTGTTTTGTATGCTCATCCTTAGACACCAAATACAAGTGGGTGTCATCAAAGAGGACTACCATTAATCAATCCAATAAGTGTTAAGGATTATTCTCATACATATCCTGAACACCTATAGGGATTCAAACATGATAAAAAGGTTTCTTCATGGACTAAATTAGCAGCAGTGGATTTAAAAATCTTCATTTTGTACCCCCCTCAAAATATGAGCTGGTGATAACCTATCCTGAGGTCAATATCTGAGAACCTCTTTTCCCCTAACCACTAGGAGAAGAAGTCATTGATTATTGGGGGTGGATATACCTCCCTGACTATCACTTGGTTTAGGTGGAATCAATCCTCACATAACCTCAAGCTCTCATCTACATTCTACGTGAATAACATTGGGATTCCCAAGAAAACACAATAGGTATAACAAAGTCCCTACTCTAAAAATTTATCTAACTACAAATTTTTCTCTCATACCTATATGGGGTCATTCGATATTCCAACATAGATATCGATTTATCCATAACTATAAGTACATGTAAGAAACAATATTTCAGTGGGAGGTAAACCTAACACATCCTCAGGTAGAACATCCTCACACTCCTCCAACAACACAGGAACTGAAATCCCTTAACATATGATATCCAAGGTGCAACCTATCCTACTAGTTAGGATTCGACTATATCCTCCTACATCCAAGCTTATCATGTATCTTCCAGATGTAGTGGAAGCATGCGATGGGTGGTTCCCAAATGTGTTTTTTTATCATTCAATGATCAATCCGAGATCTATATGATGATGAATGGCGTGATTTACACAATTTAATCTTATAAATAGAAATTGATAATTACGTCGGAACTAATAGAGAGTATCATCACACATGATTTATAAATAATTTAATTTAATAAGGATTTAACTGGATTGAATTATTTCTTAATTGATGAATCAGGTGATAGATCTGTGGTCTACCATCATTGTGTTGTAGAACCCAAGTGTATATTTCTTATAGAAGTGATCAAAACATGTTCCAAGAATATCTAGTCATCACCGAAGGAATCTATGAGTGATAGAACAACATATCCTCACACTTTCACTTTTCTCATTTGATCACTTTGAGATTCACTTATAATGTGTTCTCTTTGATTCGATGGAGGATAATTTCTCTTTGTTATTGGGAGAATTATTAGAGAAGGGATCACTCTAGGCCTGAGAGGATTCTCCAAATCTATTGTGCACAACCAAGAAAAAATGGATTGGATTGTTGAAAGAATAAAATATATGGGTTTATATATCACTAGGGTTAAAATAAAATAATTGCACAAGTGCCCTTATTTATTTATTTAATATTTGGGAAAAACCCATGTAAAATAATAATAATAATATTTTTATTTTTTGAAATGTTCTTAACTTGAAAAATAAAATTAAATATTATTTAATTAAATAACATTCAATATTTATTATTTCTCATTGGACCATTAAAATCAGTCTTCCATTCCTCCAAAATATTTATCGGGCCTTGAATAATGACTATTTATTTATTAAATAAATATCACTACATTATTCTACAATATATAAACAAATATTATATTCAATAAATAGGAAATAATCATTTATTAAATATTCCACTCACATTATATTATCTTAAATAACTTGTGACATAATAAATTCGATCAATCAATAATGAATAATTATTAAACCATATTTAAGAATAATATTTATTTAACTTTTTAAATAATAAATAACAAAATATTATTTAATTCATATTCTGGATACTCTTAGTCTGTGACCCTTCAAGTCTCTTTCTAAATGGCATTAGGTAGAGTAACCTACAGTCCATGGTTTGCATCTAGAAACACTCCAAGACACCCATATATAAATAAGTTAATGCCTCAATGACATAATACCTCCTACAGATTCTTACTATGTAATATAATTGCTTTATCACAATATCTCAAATCAAGAAGGTTCCATGCCAGTTCCATAAACCAATGTGCATTATGTCTCTTTCTTTGATGTTCCAGAAATAGACCTTTCCTATAGAACACCATGTCCATGGATTTATTTAGGATATATAATTTGTGTCAAAGGGATTTAGATATTAACTCCCATTAAAGAATAGAGGGGATAAATCCTTTCACGTATTATTCATAAAGGTAATATTACTTGTGACACATACAACAAATCCTACTTTTTCATGAACATCTATCATCATAGTTTTCATCAATACATCAAATTACATGACTCATAACACTTAATAATAATATTAATGTCTAAAACCAATACAGTTTTGCGCATATTTTAAACATCCAATGACACATATAATTTTTCATTTCCTACTGGTGGGTCTCCTTTTCATAATATCCTACTATATATTATCAAGGGTGTTCCCCATGAGAAGGTGCCTCAAAGTCCTATGAGTCTCCACCCCTAATATCATATATCATTTTTTTTCTTCCAATTATATCATACAGTTGTAGAACATATATTCAAGAATAGTGTCATAACACTTCCAAGTTCTCATCATAGTGGGGAAATGCTATGACCTTTTAGTGTGAAATATACTTTGGGAAAATTATAACATACTATGTTACACAAAAGAAAAATCATGATGTGATAAGTGGTTTACTAATATTAAAAACTATGAATAAAAGTTATCGTAAAGTAAACAAAATTTGGTTCTAGGGAACCAAATCTAACAAACTCCCACTTACACTAGATCCAATTGCTAATAACTTTAAGTCCACTAGCTCTCACATAAAACTCTTGATTCTAGTAAGTTGGAATTTAGTTACGGGGTCCACCAGATTCTCTTATATGGGTACTCTTCACACACCAACATCACCCCTTTGATAAGAATCCCTCAAGATGTGATAATTTTAGAGTATTTTCTTTGTCTGTTGGTGTGACATTGGATATTTTTCAAGATCTACTACTGTATTATTATCACAATACAATGAGAAAAGGTATTTACATATAATTTTCACATCAATCTCCTAGAAAAAGTTCTAAATCAAAACTACTTCTTTTACTGCATCAGAAGCCGCTATATTCTCATACTCTGCTATACAATTAGCGAAAACTGGCTGCTTTGAAATCTTCCGGATAACAAATCATCCATTGAGATAAAAAACATATCATGATTGTGACATCATATCATTATAATTTTTCTGAATACTATCATCAGTATAACCTCTGATTACCAGCTCCTCAGCTCCTCCATACACCAGGAACATATCCTTAGTTCTTCTTAGATACACAAGGATATCCTTTAAAATAGTCCAATGTTATTCTCCTAGATCTTCTTTATATTTTCCTACCACTCTCAATGCATAGGAAACATCATGTATAATATGTGATATATCATACATGGTTTATCTTATCACATAAGTGCATGTGATCTCACTCATTCATCTTTCTCATGTTTTGTCTGAGTGAATCTTTCTTAGAATGATGTAAACCTTGTGAAACCAGAAGAAATCCCCTCTTTTATTGTTTTATACTAAATATCTTTAATATATGGTTAATATATGTATTTTTAATTATTCCAATAAACCTATTGTATGTATAACGAATGATCTTTATCTTTCAAATGTAGGCTACTTCACCTATGTCCTTCATGTAAAAGACTTTTTTAAGTAGTCCTTAACAAATTGTAATACTTCTATGTTATTTATAATAAGTAATATGTCATAAACATATAATAATAGGATAATTCCATACTCCCACTAAACCTATTGTAAAATGTGGCTCACATTCATTATTAATTAAACTAAATTATTTTATGGGTTTATCAAATTGAATGTTCCATGACCTAACTCCTTACAATATTCCAAAAATGGATATATGAAACTTCAAAATATTTTTGGAGTCACCTAGAGTCACAAACCCATCTAGGTGTGCCATATAGAAATCTTCCTCAAGGTTCTCATAAGGAAAACATTTTTGACATCCATCTGAAAAAATTTAATAATCATGGTAAGCTGCTATAACAAGTAACTTTATGATGTATTTAAACAAAAAAACTAGTAAAAAGGTTTCATCATAGTCGATTCCTTATCATTGTTTGAACCTTTAATCCACTATCCATGATTTATAGTAATTTTGTTTCCCTTTCATGACCATTTACCTATTGAATATCCATTTCCATCCAATGGGATTTACATCATCTTGTGGATCGACTATAAATCCAACATGGTTTTAATACATGGAATCCGTTTCAGAAATCATGAATTCTTACCATTTTAAAGCTTCTATGTTCTCTACTTCCTCCTTGTAGGATATATGTTTATAATTGTCAAACAATAATGAGTCACCATCCTCGGTGACCAGAAAACCATATCTCTCTGGTTCTCTAACATCTCTTACACTTCTATGCAGAACTTATGTTTCAGGAACTACTTCTTCCAAGTGGACCTATATAATATGTTCCCCTACTAACTAATGTGTATCTTGAGCATCAACTTCATCAAAGTCAATAATTCTACCACTATCCCTTTTTATGATGTTCTCCCTCTCAAGAAAGATAGATTGTCTGACAATAGTCACCTTCTTTTTTGAAGGTTTGTATTGGTAGTTTCCCTTTGTTTATTTAGGATACCCGATAAAGATACACTTCATGCCCCAAGGTACTAGTTAGTTTCCTAATAAGGCCTTCAAAAATTCCTCTCAACCCCATATAAGTGTATGCAATAAAATTGGTTTATTTACACACCAAAACTCAAAAGGAATTCCATTTTCTTATTTAGTTGGTACTTAGTTTAATGTGTATGATGTATTTTGTAATGCATATCCCCAAAATGACAACAGAAGATCTGCATGACTCATCATCTACCTTACAATGTTTACAAAAGTATGGTTATCCTTTCACTAACACCATTCCACTATGGTTTGTAAGGTTGATTGAGTTGAGATAGAATCCCAAACTTCTATAAATAATTCTATGAACTCTTGGTTAGATTTCTACCACCTCGATCAGATCAAAGATTCTTTATCTTATTAGCAATATGATTCTCTAATTTATTATTGGATTCCTTGAATTTATCAAGTGGATTCAGACATATAACTAATCAAGTATACATAGACACATCTACCCAATTCATCAATAAAAGTTATGAAGTAAGAATACCCCCTATATTTTACTAGAAATGGTCCAAACACATTAGTGTGTACCAATCCTAGAATCTCTGTAGCCCTTTCACCATTTCCACCAAATGGTGATTAGGTCATGTTTCTTTTAAACAAGAATGAAATATTTTATGTGGTTTTATCCCAGAAGAGTCTAAATAGACATCTTAATAGATCATTTTCAAAAGCTTCCCATTAATATGAAAAAGATAGTGATTCCATAGCTAGGTGTCATATGAGTTGTGTGAAAATGATTCATTATCAATTTAAAACACTTGGGTTTTGTAATTTAATAAATAAAGACCATTATTTAATTATTCCATTCCATACCATATGTTTTCCTTATAAAAGAAACAACTCTTATTTCCAAATTTGAAAATAATCCCATATGTATCTAGGCATGATACAAAAATTATATTCTTGGTAACTGAAGATACATAATAATAATATTTTAAAAACAAAATCATTACTTTTGATAATTAAAGGTGGTAGTAACCAATGGATAGGGAAGCCGACCTTGATCCATTGGAAGCTCTCAGATCCACCTCTGCTCTAGCAATCTTTCAGAATCTACTTGGTTCCTGCATTTGGATATAGAAGTGAGTATCCAAATATATTTTTAATACCCAATGTGTAGATATGGAAGTATTTCAATAGATAATGAATACACCTTTAGCTTCACCTTTCTTCTGGGTGTAGTTCCTCTTCTAGTGGCTTGACATGCCACATGAAAAACATACTACCTCCTTTTTTTTACCCCACCTTTGGATATTACTCTTGTTAGAAGGATGATGCTTGGGAACTTTAGACTGTTTATAGGTTTTGGGTACATTTGCCTTATTATTTTTTGTCTTACTCACTATAAGGACTATGGGTTTATCATGCCCCATGTACTTATCCACTTGGATAATTTAATTAAGAAGTTATGAGAGACTCTTCTCATTATTGTTCATATTGTAATTGAGAGTAAAACTAGAGAGGGTCTTGGGTAGTGATGAAAGTATGAGATCTATATGCAACTCATTTGGAAATTTAATCCCTATGATTTTTATGCATTAAATGTAGCCTATAAGCTTGACTGCATGAGTCCCAACTAGATAAGACTCTCCAAGCTTACTTGTAAACATATAATTGGATATCTCATACCTCTTTGGTCTCACCTTCTCTTTATATAGATACCGAAGGTGAGACATCTTTTTATATGCATCCATGTACTCATCTTGCTTCAAAAACTCATTGGTCATGGTTGATAACAGGAAACACTAATCATCTATAACATTATTCAGATGTTTCTCATAGAAAGATATCTCTTTATCACTTGCCTATTTTCTAGGTGCAACAGGAAAAGTTTCTTCCAGCAAATATAATTACATTTTATGGAAAATTATAACACATAAGAACTTGGAAACTCTTGTAAATTTTTGCCGATGAGAGGGTGATCCTTCTCATGTAAGGATCACATTGATTAATTTTAAGTAATTTTAATACAATATCTAAAAATTAAGATGAGAATAATTTTATTAGTTTATTTGATAAAAAATATAAAAATAAATAAATATTACATTTATTAGTCTCTATCTATTTTATCGAAACCCAATAGACCTCAAAATTGGATTTGGAATATCACGTTTCTTGGATATTCTAGTGACAAGGATCCATATTCCCCTTATCATTACCCCAACATTGGTTGGTCAATAATCCGGAATGGTTTTAGGTTGGCATTCAAAATTACAAATTCATTAACTAATAGTTACTTGATCTTCTAAGTGTAATCCCCAATCCCAAAATCATTAATTTAGATATCCTCAACTCTTTACTCTCAGTTACACCCTGTACTACTTTGGCAGTAAACCATTGATCTGAACTAAGTTAAGACAACCCAAGAAGTCGTGTTAGAATTCCCCAACAATTGAAAACACCCCAACTTTGGATGGTTAAGTACTTTAAAATATAGTTCTATTTTAACTGAAGTAGTTTAAGTTTATACCAACTTAATATATATAATTGATGGATTTTTTAAATTGTGTGTAAATTTATAATTATTATATTTATCACATTATTGTTAATATTAAGTGGATTTACTCAAGTGATTAACCATGTCTTAGATATTATTTACGCATAATCCAATTTATTTTAGTTCTATATTGCATGAACATTAATTTATTTAATTTAATTGATCACGAAAAAATATCCATAATAAAATAACCATGGAGCTGGCAGAAATAAAATGATAAAGTTTCATGATCATTAGAATATACTACTGGTTAGTATAAATAGTGGTTGATAAACTAACTACTAATATAGTGGGAAAACACCATGAACCAATTAAGGTTCATGTTGGATCTTTCCACCTGTCCACTTATGTGTCTTCTTAAATTGGTTTCACCTCATCTCTGAACTTGAACTGCTTGCACTATCTTAGGAGCTCCATCCGTTGAATATTCTTTTACTCACACACAAGTGAGGGAAAATAGGTTTACATTAAAGAAAACATAGGCATTCATGACATTATATAATAAGAATAGATAAGGAAATCATGCCAAAAATTTAATTTAATTATAAATTAAATGAAACCAATCACAAAAAAAAGGTCTTTTCTATTCTAACGATTATCCACACACATGAAAATAATTAAAAATTTCATAAAAATAGAATTAAATTCTTAATTGTTCTTATTTAAGTTAAGACACACTCAAATCAATTAATTATCATATTTATTTAATAAATTGTTTTATCTTAATTATCATTCTAATTTCCTTGATATTCTCTTCCATTATAATTTTAGACAAATTAAATAAATTATTTTAAAATTAAATTTGTTCATAAATGTACCTTAGAGGAAATACTGTGAATACCCATCCAAATCTACCCAACATGTATTATACATTTAGAAAATTTATTCTTTGTGAAATATAGAATACAAAACTTACCATGTAGTTTCATGAATTGTAATATCAACCTAATGATTACATGAATTACATGATTTTTTTGTAACGTGTTAACCTTTAATGCACGTAGAGTAACCACTGTAATACAACTCATACATGATATGCATATCTTGAACATTATGTTGATATTAATTAAACATTTATATATATAAATATTAAAAACCATCATATGGAATGTCCTATCAACTTAATGAAATCACACAAGAACATGTCACAAGGTTTAAATAATATTATAAATAAATTTTAAATTTGTGTAACTTGGTATAAGTACATGAAATATTCATCTGAGCTACATGGAATGCACATCACTCATCGTCTATCTAATGTACACATATAGGGACTCAATGTATAAAAGTTACCTCAAAAACTAGAGTACACGGTGTGTCTAAGGAGCTACACAACGTGTGATATATGAATTACACGGTCACCGATTTGGTAGGCTACATATTGAAATACATAACCTATCTCCGACTCAAAGGGAATACACGCCATGTACATGGTCTACACGGCATGTAATCTAGTTAACCATGTGCCATTATGTTCTAGTCAACATAATGTGCATTTAGCACATGTATTCAATGTATACGACCAGAATTAATTAAGGAAATAAATCCTGATGAATTAAACATTGATACACGAAGTTTAAATCTGATTACATGGAATGTATTCCTATATTGTCCGGAAAAACACCTTGGCACCTCTAGAGGATTTCATCAAAATTTTTTTAATCACAAAATTAATTTTTTATTAGATCTACAAGAAAAAAGACAAAGAATTTGATCTCCCAATTCAGATTAAAAGAATGATTAAACATGAATTGTAAAAAAGAAATAAAATGTGTAAATCACCAATGATCATTAAATAATTATAAATAATTATGTTACTGCTATGATACCACTTGTAGGTTCTGGACATAGCTGAAGAGTGTGATGGGAAATGCTAATTTTTTTTCCATAATCGATGATCAATTTGAGATCTATACAATGAAAAACATTACAATCCAAAGAATTGAATCAAGAAAATAGACAATGGATAATTATGGTGGAACCATTATAGATGATTGTCACATTATTTATAATTAAGTGAATTAAATAAAGAATTACCTTGATTGAATTTTTTATTTGTGGATGAATCTGATGACAGATCTGCAGTCCACTGTCGTTTTGTTGGAGAAACCAAGTGTAAATTTTCTCTAATATTGTCTCAATTTGTTCTAGAAGTATCTAGATTTCACTAAAGGAATCTTGGGGTTCTATCTTAGCATATCCTTATGCAGTCGTCATCCACCATTGATCATTTCATGTATTTCTTCCAAAGATTTACCCTTGATCCAATATCGGAGTATTGCTCTCTACTCTTGGGAACATTCTTGGAGAAGGGATATCTCTAGTCTTGAGAGGATTCTCCAAATATGTTGTGCACAACCAAATCAAAATGAATTGGCTTATTGAAAAAATAACATATCTCGGTTTATATATCACTAGGGTTAAAATAAAATAATTGAAAAAGTTACCTTAATCATTTATTTAATACTAGAAAACCCCATGTCAAATAATAATAATACTAATAATATTATTTATCCAAAAAAATGTGCTTAACTTGTGAATTAAAATCAAACATTATTTAGTCAAATAATGTTAAATATTTATTATTTCCCACTGGACCATTAAACTCAGCCTATCATTGCTCCCTAATATTTATTGAGGCTTGAATAATGACTTGTTTTTATTAAATAAATATCACTAAATTATTTTTCAATAAATAAATATTATATTCATGAAATAACAAATACATATTTATTAAGATATTCCACTCACATTATATTATCTAGAATAACTTTGGTGGGAATAAATGCGATCAATAAATCATGAATAATTATTAAAACACATGTGGGAATAATATTTATTCAACTTTATGAATAAAAAATTATAATATATTATTTAATTGATATTTTGGATACACTTAGTGTGTGACCCTCTAGGTCTCTTTATGTGTAGAATTAGGAAAAGAAGACTAAAGTACAAGGTTAGCATCTAGAAACATGAAAAGGTACCCATAGAGAAATAAGTTAATGCATCAATGATATAATACTTCATACTTATGCTTACTAGGTAATATAACCCCTTTATAACAATACCTCAAATCAAATGGGTTGCATCCCTATGCCATCAACCTACGTGATTGATGTCTCTTTCTTAGACTTTCTAGAAATATAACTTACCAACAGAACACCATGGCCATGGATTTATTTAGGATATATCATTTCCATAAAAGGGGCTGAGATATTAACTTTTTTCAATGAAAATAAGGGATAAATCCTTTCTCACATTATTCATTAATGCAATATTTCTCATTACTCACCCATCATATCTTACCTCTCCACGAACATCTGTCATAATGGTTTTCACCAATATATCAAAGTACACGACTCATAATACTCATTAATAATAATATTAAATTCTAAGGACCAATACACACATCCATATATAAGAACAACCAATGACACATATAAATTTTGATTTCTTACTGGTGGGAATTATTCTCATAATATCCTACTGGACATTACCAAGGGTGTACACCATAAGAAGTGCCAAAAATTCCTATAATTCTACACTCCTGATAGCCTTTATCATTTTTGTCCCTTAAATGATATCATACAGCTATAGAAAATAAATTTAGGAATAGTTTAGGTGCCCTTCTGTGTTATCATAATAGTAGGGAACTACTATGACCTTTTAGTGTGAAAGCTACTCTAGAAACATTATCTGATATTATGTTACAAAGAAAGAACAATCATGATGAGATAAGTGGTTTATTACTATTAAAAACCATGAATAAATGTTATCATAAAGTATATGGAATTTTGTTCTAGGGATCCAACTCTAACATATTGTACTCCGACTGGGATTGATACTCCACAAGGATTGGTAAACCCTATCCCACTAAGTCGAGTACACTATAAACCCCATTGGTATTATTTAACTAATCATGGATGGTATATTAATAATCCATAATAATGAAAAAATCATGAGGCCTCAATGTATGATATGAAAAAATTCAATGTATGTCTCTATTTCATCTTATAGTTAAGTCACATTACTTGTCGATGTGTGATAATTAATCCTCTTCTGGAGGATTCTCCAAGAATAAGGGTCAAGAAAAAAGGCTCCACTAGAATCGCTAGGGTACAAACAATGGTTATGTATAGGGAAACAAGGCTCAAGAATTTCTTCTAAATGTACAAATTAGGAAGTGAAGAAACATGTCACACCTCAAGACACACTTGAAGCCTTCAGGTCACAAGATACTATTGATTGAATGTATTCTTTCCCTTTCCTACATGTTCTCCAAAACTAAGTAATACTTTGATAACCTCTCACATCAAAATGAACATAAATATACAAGTAAAAATAACTTATCCACCACACCTAGACACTATCTTCTTTAGGAGGCACTGACTTAACCACATAGTTTTAGATCACTTCACAATAACAAATCTAGATTGGTAAAGTGACCCCCTTCCTCGCATGCATGAAGTTATGCAAAACATCACTAACACATGGATATACCAAATCTATGTATTACTGTAGAGAATTCCCACATTTAGTACCACCATAAATTGGGGTCTTATAAAATAGGAAACTTCACACTATAGGGTTGGGATAGTCCTCCACCGCTTGAGAAGGGTTTTTGACTCACATTGATGACCTCAACGATTTCTATATTCAGAACTAATGATGAAAAATAAAAATAGGTTCTTTATTTTTTGATACTAATATAACCAATTGATACTCTACGAAGAAGACTATTCTCAAGAACAACCATCCGGTTTTCAAGGTCTGTATAAGCTGAAAAACATAGACCACCAGCTTGAGTGAATCCATCACCGTACGAGAGTCTGGATCATTATAAAACCTTAATGGTCTCTATTTTGGGAACACACATAACAAACCATGCCAAAATTAACCATAATATTGTCCTAATAGAGCCATAAACTTCTCAATATGTGTAAGGTCATCCATCTAGACCATTATATGTGGGTCTATGTAATGCTAAATTGGTTTTAGAAATTAATTCTGCCTTCCTAAAGGAAACACCTCATTAATGGACCCCAAAAAAATAGCCTCACCATTCAACTATTCTTCATCATGAAATTTACAAAAATCTTGGATGGCTGTCATTATATGGGCATATTGAAAATTATCAAGACATACCATGGTCAAAGACATTATCTACAGAGATGAATCAAGAAAGACAGTGAAAGGAATCAGTCATACATATTTGATGTACCATTTTCTCCGTACAATTGACGTCTTAGTATGCTATGTCAAAATATAGGTATTTAGAGTCCTGGTGAATGGATACATCATCATCCACACCAAAACAAGATTCCCTAGCCTAAAATCCTCAATCGAGACACTCTAACCATGTTTCCATAAGTTTACAACAAATCCTCACCATGGATACCACTCAAACTCCGACCTGAGGATAAACCACCACTAATACCACTCTTTCTTGACATAGACCACTAGGGCCTTCCTAGCCGATGGTAAGCCATGTGTGACAACCCCGAGACTAACTCCAATATTCTATGGGATGGTGACAAGCACCAAGTAAGCATAATTCTAAAATGGTATTCCTTAGCCTAATGTTCCTGCATGCACACACACATAACCAATTCCATGTAATTATGCATAGGTATAAAAAATACTGAACTTATAGAGTGTAAAAATGGATACAATAATATCTAAGTAATATATATCAGAGTAATATAGCATAATTGAAATGATATAAGGGAAAAAATAAATTCCCAACTTGAGGGGTGGAGGGGGTGAACCCAAATTGATAACTTCTATAATTAGTTGAGTGGCCGAGAGTCAAACTCTAGATCTAAGAGTTTGACCACTGAACATGATTAGTTCCACCACATACTGCTGAGATCAATTAATACAGGGTCCACCATAGTCACTGCTAATCTGTTCTTTGACTAAATATGAAACAAAAGTGTGGGAAGATCCCTTGAAGGGGTGAGTATATACATAACTACCAGAACACCCTAAAATCACCAAACAAAAAGAATAAAAAGAGAGAGTAGTTATCTCATAAAACACAAGGCATGCTAATCATAATATGATACAACAACCATAATGATAATCCGTATATGCTTATCAAAAAGCCCAAACAAAGAGGGAAAGTGGATCTACATCTCTGAAGACCAACTAAGAATGATGATTCAGCCTAATGCTCCAAAGGTCGATCTCTAATTACTAGTATCATGCACAACCATATAAGAATTCATATGGAGGGGCCATATCCTCACTATTATGAACTATAGTTGAGGGAGAACAATCTCTAGTCTATGTATCTCTAATAACCTGACAAGAATCAGTGTGGAGAGATCACACCTCTCCACTGCACTCCACAACTAACGGATCATTGACTCTAGTAGAGGACCCATGTTCAATGTAGTATGGGGGTTATCAATGAAATCATTATAAAGTTTATGTGGACCCAAACCCTAGTGCAATTGTGGATTTCCAACCATAAAATATCTATTTTGATCACAACCAAACACTTCCATCGGTCAATCATCATTAAAATAAGAATCATGTCATAATACCTTATGTTATATCTCTAATTCCAAAACAAAGACCACCATCATGTTCTTTGAGGAAAACTACTCTGGATTGATTAATCATGTTCCTAAATATAGGACTGCCAAAATCCAGATGAACACAAAAGGATTGCCATCTTTCTAATGGGATAAAACATAAATCCCCCAATATTTAAATGAAAACATAAATGATTGTAAATATATATGATTTTGTTGAGATCCTCATGAAAAATAATTCAAGGTAGGCCATTTACTTTCTCAACACATACACTTAGTTAAAAAACATATTTCATCATATCATGTATGAATGGTGCTGTATGGGACTGAGCCATGAGTCTGAATTAAATACCCAATATTGGTCTTGAATCAACTATCTCAAACCATAGTCATGATGTCATAAATGGTCTTCCAATATGATATTATATTAAGAAGATATGTCAGATACTAGATTCCACCAACAAGTACAACAACATGAATAATAATAATAATAATTTTTTATTATCAATATTAATAAATTTTAATTTCATCTCTTCCCCAATATATATAGATTAACATGGGGGATAAGGGTATCATTCTAATTCCTCCATCAAAGATGGATGAAGAGTGTTTTCTATCACCCCTCACTAACACCTCATATTACATCATTGCCTTGTCCCATACAAGCTGCCACCATCACCGTAAATCACACCAGCCAGAACTATTCCCCTACACCAATATCGGCAACCATAAGAGGAGGAGGACCTCACACCATATCTCACTGGCCATTGATTCCACCATAAATCACACTTAATTATCTAGATCTGGGGTTTTCATCACCTGATCTATCATCAGGGGCCAGATTTCAGATACCCGATATACTCAAAAATTGACTTTTCATGAAGCTCCACTAAACACTAAAACCTAAAAAATGAAGGACACATGATCCACCTATGATCTTCCTTAGATATCTCATTACACTATACTAAAACTTTTTTGTGGTCTCACTCCTATACCTAGATCTGTGAGATTGAGTTTTTTCATTTACGATCGATGGTGAAACAATCAATCTACGAGTATATGTCGAAACACTAGTCATGGGAAAATTGTTGATGAACATGCGAAGAATGATGTGAGAAAAGAAATAAAGAAAAAATTGAAAACCATAATTTTTTATTATGATCCTATCCAATGATTTCACAATATGGGAACCATGGTAAAATTATGGGAGTAAAAGATACTAAATAAACCAGGATCTCAACATGATTTATTTATAGTTTGTGTTCTTAATAGAATATAAGTTAAATTAACCAGAAAAAATATAATCCATGCTCAATAATCAAATTAAGTTTAAAATTATATAAATAATGAGTACTAAGAGGATTTTGGATTCATAATTGATGAAAAATGATTCTACATTTCTATCATTGGTGTGACCGACAAACCTACTAGAGTAGGCCATCCTAGAGGTACCGATATATAGATTCCACATCACTCTCCTATGTTTATCCTCTCAAATCCCAAGGGTTATGTGGATAACTGTATGATTCACCCATAACATGGTCTAAATAGGATGAATATAGGTTCATAAAATAAATTAATAAATTAATTTTTAAATCCAACCATGACCACGTTTTAACCAAAAATCCAAAGTCGACAAAAGTTATGTTTCACCTTGGGTAAAAAAACATTTTTAATTTAATGAAAGTATCATAATCCCCATCCGTGACACCATTCAGAAGTTATTGAATTATTTATGAAAAACTATACACATGTGATATAATACACTAATGGGTCACATGTTCTTTTATAGTAACTTTATTATCCCCTAAAGAGTAAATAACTTTGATATGACAATAATAATCAAAAGGGTTAATAAGGAGTTAAAAATAAGAGATAATGGTTAAAAAATCAACTAAATATATATAAATTTTATTATATCAGAATATTTAGACTCATTAAAATCCAAGATTAAAAATATTTTATCATGGTTCCACTTTCTCTGGAAAGATAATTTATTTTACTTAAATATTTTAAGTAATTACACGTGTGTCTTTTCCTTTAATATAAAAGGAAACCACATCTCCTATCTTCATCACACCACTTCATCCACCTAGATCATTAAATACGTAACCAAATACCTTCTCATAATTCATCCCCACAACCTAGAGGATATTTTCTCATCAACATACAAACCAAAAGGCTTATGTTTTAAGCCAAAGGAGGTTTTCCAAATAAGATGAATAAATTTCAACTGAGTGTTTTAATTTTATTTACTTTTTATAACTCCTTTAAATAGTCTATAAATTTTATAATTTAATAACATAAGTATCTTATATAAACTGAAATTTTATTATACTCATGTAACAATCTATATTCATCTCTTTTCCATCCTATGGAAAATGAAAAGATTATTCATGCATACGTACAACCTACCATCTCTACGTAGTGGTGTAATTCATTTTTCATCACCACTTTAATTGGATGGTTATGATGAAAAAAATAATGAATATATATATGATATTTTTTATTTAATTATGACTCTTCAAATTTGATATATCATTTACCTTTTTCCCTTACACCAATTAAACAATTATTATGCCACTCGTGCACATGTGTAGATTACCACCTCCTTAAAACGAAGCGATTATTTTTCTGTATTTTCCTTATAAGGATGATTCTAAATACTAATATTATGTATATATATGATATTTATATCTTCATTTTTACCCATTTTTTACTTTTTATAATAATGTTTAAGGGAATCTTCTTTTTATTTTCTAAGTGATTGACTTTTTGTCGAAGTTGTGAATATAATATTTGTTTTAAAATACACTAGACAAATGAATTCTTCCTCTATAATGAGTAATATTTTATTTAAATATTCCATTGTAATTTTATATGGTTACTTCCAAAGAAATGTTTTCCCTAATAATTTGAAATTTTTTAGATATGAGATGAGTGATTTGAAAACGAAAAGGGTGTTTTCCTCAAGGAATGTTCAGATTCTTTTTAAAGTATTTTAACATATTTCAACATACATTGAGGGATTTTCTGAATTACTGAAGATTTAATATAAAAAAATCCAATATATTTATCTTGATGGATTATGATCATTTTTAATGGGGAATGTTTTAACATTTTGTATTCTATTTCATTTAGTATGGAAAATTATTGATTATTAAGGCACGTTGATTAATTTATGTTATTTATTCATATGTTTAATACATTGGAATTATTAAGTGATGAGTGGGGAAAGAAATTAGATAACCCCTTGATGCATTGATATCTATCATAAGTTTAAAGAGTCTGGGTATTTAGAATCGGCCTTATCCATTTATGTAAGATGTCTGACGATATGGCCTTGATCATAAGTTTAATATGTTCAGTATTATTCTTTCCATCATTATGAAATTAGATATTGGTTTCCTTATGATTATTCAAAGAGTTATTTTATCCATTAATATGTTTTAAGATCATGTGATTATTTATATTGAATTTTTTTATCATCATTTATTCCTTCCATATTTGTCATTCCTTATTTATTTTATGATATCTTTTATTATATTCATTCCCTTACTAAGAATATTCACTCAACCATTTATTTTATTCCTTTCTATAGGACTGAAAGACGTTTACTATGATTGATATAAATGGATATTCTAGAGAGAAGAATATATTTATAAAAGAAGACACTATGTTGTATTTTATGTTTTAAAATGTAATGTGAGGTTTATGCATGTATCTTATTTTCAAAGAATATTAAACTATTAAATGCAATGGGAAGTGATTTATTTTTTCTAGGACCATTATACTCAATAAACCTACTGTTTTGATCTACTAGGTTTAGGGTTATTAGATTTGGTATCTTAATTTTGGTTTATGCCTTGTGAACTAGATTTAGAAAAACAAATATTAGTGAACATAATAATTTGGAATAAGTTAAGGGTAAGTAAAAGTACATGATAATATCATAACATTTGGTAATGTAGATATTTTTTTTCAAACTAATAAAATCCCTATTTGGATACTGGAAAGTGTATGTGGATATAGTATAGATAAACCATGGGTTAATAACTCTAAAATGTGTTGATTTAGTATTAACTCAATAATCACCGATATATCACGAGTGGGCCTAAGACTTCACACTTGGAGAGACACTCTCAATAGATGTGATTTGGTTGATTCACTCACTCTTTATATACCATTATAAAGGATTTTAAAAATAATTTTGTCATTTTAATATATATCCCAATGAAAAATTATTTATAATTTAGATGAGGATAGTTTAAGATTTTTGGATACCATCATGGGTTAGAAAGTATAAGTTTGATCATATATTTAATGGAATAAATATCCCTTTTTCAGGCTTTATGTGATTAGAGTTTAAGATGATTAAGGATATTTTGGGAGATATTTATGGGAACAAATCTTTTGGTTTCAATATGTGTTTTAGGGAAATGGTTATTCAAAGAATAATTGTTTTATATTTTTTTGGAAATATGTTAAATTTTATTGATGACTTTTATGATGAATGTGATATACGATGTTGATTTAGTTTTTTCGGATTAAAATTTGTAAAAATATGTTTTATCATATAAATAACCATGAGATTGAAAGGTTTTTTGGGGACTAAGAACTTAAATTTATTTCATAATAATTTTCATTATATTATTGGTGAACATTATATAATTAAATTAAATGAAAATATTATTGTTTAAGATGTATGTTTATTTGAGGAATAATGGGTGAATTATATTTTTGAATCATATATTATTTTATTTTGGATTTATGGAGATTCATTATATTTATTGGAACATGTATCATATTTGTGAGATTTTATTATTAAGGTATATAAATATTTAGATTATAAGTTATTTAATGATTAAAGTTGTTTGGATATAAATGCTAAATTGATATTAGATGAATATGTGATCAAATATTTCTATTTATTGGGTTTTGAACACGGTAAAACATATTTTAAAGTGTTATAATATTAATTATTTATGGAATGATTTACGTTGAACTTTGGGTGTTATTGTTGAGGATTTTGAGATTAATGTAGAATTTATTCATATGAAGGTTCATTCATATTGGATACCATCTCATCTTCTGATAATAATTTTTCAAATTTATAAAGACAGTAATAATAACTTGGTATCATTTAATTGGTCTTATAACTCATTGAATGTTAATTTTAGTGTGTGAGGCCTAAAAAGTTTATCTTGAATATTAATTTATTAGAGTAAGATATGAGAATAATGTGAAAAATAATTGATATACAACCAACGGATGAAATTGTGATTATGAAATGGAAAGAAATAAAATAAATATATTTTAGCATTTTATCTATACTGATGGTTAAAAAAAATATCACAAATCATGGAAGAGGATCTTAAAATAAAAATATTTTCCCATAAATTTCATTTTAAATGAATTCATGGTCTTATTTATCCATTATTGTTTTTTTGGTTTTGTGGAAATTAACTTTATCATGATCATGTTCTCTATCACTCCATTATACTCTTTGGACATTATATTTGTCCTTCATATGAATATTTTGACACCCCTAAAATGTTTTACTTATATGGGAACGTGATTCTGTGATATTTTGAGTAATCTTTACATTTTCCAATTTCCCATTCTAAAGTAACTTTTGATATTCCTTTCTACGATGTGGGTTTTTAACCAAGATATTTTAAAATATTGAAACCTTAACCACTGGGAATTTTTTTTCAAGGATATAATTTATTTATAATGTTGGGAGAAAGTAACACCTCAAAAATTTATTTTAAAGTAACACTATGCTTTATCTCTTCCATAACACACAACCCTGAGCTTTAAGTGAGGAGTGATATACATAAAAATATTACTTTTTAAATGTAACCATGATAACATAGACAATAAATTAAAATTAAAAATAGGAATAATCACATTACGAAAATTATTTATATATGTTTTATATAATTGAAATATATTTAATAATTAATTATAAATAAGTAATCAATGCTCTCTAACATCAATTTATGATATAAAAATATGTTTTCTTAAAAAACGGTCTTATTTCATTTTTTGCAAGAATATTATAATTATGTTTTAAATTTTTTAAAACTTTTATTTGTGAATATAAATATAATTTCTGAAACTAGTAATTCAAAATTATATTAGGGTAAATTTTGGGATTTTTCTTTAAAGATTTATTTTTCAGTGAATAATGAAAAATTCCAATTTTTTAAAAACTTCCAATTATTTTAATTAAATAAATTAATTTAAAAGTCCCATTATGTTCCAAATTTGATTGTAATGTAACATAAGTGTTATTTAATCAGATATAATATAAAAATATGCATAGTAGTTGATAGTATATTTTATTTTTCAATTAGTTAATTTTTTTGATTTAAAACACATTTCTTAAAAAATAAAATATAAATTCATTAAATTTTATTCATTTATATTAAAATTGATTCCATAAAATTATTGAAATTGAATCATCAAAAATATATTTTATATTTAGAATCATGGGGTTCAAATTTGGTAATTGTTTCCCTTTTATTTGTGGTTATTGTGACCAATATAGGAAAAATAGATAAAACATGATTAAAACTATAAGATACAACCTAGAAATATCAAAAAATATTTCCTTTAAAACATTTTATATGTTACTTTTGAACTTAAGAATATTATACTTTAAAATGGGGATTTTTTTTTTCAAATTTTCAAAGGTAATGACTTTAATATTAATTTGGAAAAGAATAAATAAAAAATGTTCCTCAATTTGTTTTATTATCTATACTAATTTTTAGGGATAAAAAGAGGTTATGTTATGTTTTTACTGTTTATCTAAAATATGAATTAATTTTTTTTATGGTATTTTTTTAATTTTTAGTAATGGAAAAATTAACTCAAATGGTTATGAAGTGTGGACACAATGCTTGTTCAAGTAATAGAAAAATTAATGAAACTATATTAAAAATATTAAAAGGAATATAATTTTGATGAATTTTTATTTTAAATTATTTTTTATATAAACATGAAATATTATTTATGTTTAAAATTTATATATTAGGATTTAATTTCTATATTTATATCATTTTTCCAAACTTTGTAAATAGTCATGAAAATGAATTTAATGGAATATTTTGATAAATAATATTTTATTATATATTTTAAAATTCATAAAAATATATATTTGAAAAATTGAATGTGATATTGCCTATAATTACAATAAATTTTCAATTATGGGTCACTTTTATTTTATAGTAACCTTTTTAACTTGTAAAGTGTAAAAAACACTCATATCACCGTAATCATTAAAAGGGTTAACAAAGGATTTAAACTAAGAGATAATGGTTAAAAAATAACCTAAAATTTTATAAATTTTATTGTATGAGGGTATTTAGATTAATAATAACACTATCTTGAAAATATATCCACCTTGTGCTACTTTCCCAGGAAAAATAATTTATTAGATTAAAATATTCAATATAATTCCAATTGTGTCCTTTCATTCACTATTAAAGGACACCAAATTTCTTATCTTATTCACACACTTAAGACATTAATCTAAACCAAGACCTAAAAAAATACATTCCCAATATTTATCCCCATGAATTATAGGATTTATTTTAATCAAAACACTATCCTATGAATGTTTATGTGATTGTCAAAGGTGGTATTCTGAAGAAGAGGTATAACTTTTAACTAAGTGTTTACATTATATTTACTATTTTAACTCCTTAAAATTATATATAATCATGATCATGTAATAACATAAATGTATTAAAATTAATTTTTTATTATATTGGTATAAAATTTCATATTCATCTCCTTTCCATATTATGGAAAATGAAAGCATCGCTCGTATATTTATAAGACTTATCGTCTCCATGTAGCGGTGTAATTATTTTTTCATCAGAAATTTACTTGGATGGTTATAAATATAAAACTAATAAATATATATTATTTTTATGAAATTATTATTATTATTAAAAAATATATCATTTAAAATCTTACCCTTACACTAATATTAAAAAATGATATCGTTGATCATGCATACATGTCGACTGCCACCTCCATGAAGCAATGTGAGTCATTTTCCTTGTATACATTTCTAGGTAGATTATATGTATATATATATAGTGGATATATATTATATTTATTTCATTATTAACATTATAAAAATGAAGGAACCATGACCAATATTCAAGGACCAAAATAACCAAAACAAAATTTACTAGAAAAAGTAAACACTAAACACTCTGAAACTATGATTTTAATAATGAAATGGGTATTGAAATATAATAAGTGGATACTTTAGGACATTATATTTTTATATATCATTATATAATAGAAATATAATAAATTTAAATTTATTATATAAGAGTTTAAAATCACATACGAAGTAATCGATGCATGAAGTAAGAGTTTACTTTACAATCTCATCCCTATTTTGGATTGTTTATGTTTATTTTTGAGATGTTACTAGACATTTGTTTTTTAAATTGCATATATTTTATTTTTATTCTATTTATTTATTTAAATTAAAAGTTTCCCATTCTTTTTCCACTCTCTAAGTACCCAAACTTCTTGAAAAATGCTTTTAAGGAAAACTGTCTATGTATTTTTATTCGTTATGGAATTTTTTACCTCTTTGTCCATATTTTATTTAAAATAGTTTTTAAGAATGGTTTTACTATTATCAAATGATTTATTAAATTTCTTTTTACCCATGTATTAATTTAAATTAAAATATTTAAAGTGAATTTTCATGTCCTTTTCCAAATGAGGAACTTTTTACTGAAGGTGTAAACATAATAATTATTTTAACATACTCTAAATGAACAATTTTTACCACCATCAAGAATAATATTATATTTGAAGCTTCCTTTATAATTTTTCATGGTTCTTTCCAAAGAAATTATTTCCCTAATATTTTAAAAATTAAGTATTTTTAATAAATTATTTCCAAATTAAATGGGTATTTTCCTCAATAAATGATACGATGATATTATAAAAATATTATCTTCTATTTCAAAATAATTTATTGAGTTTTATGCTTTACTGATGATATAATCCAATGATACTATACACTATATTTCCATGGATGGATTATAGTCATTTTGACGGTGGAAAATGTTTACATTCTGTATTATAGTTATTTTAACACAGATAGTTATTGAATATTATGGAATGTTCATTAATTTGTATTGTTTATTCATATAATGAATGCATTAGACTTATTAATTTACTGATGATGAGTAGAATTATATATCCCCTTGATTTATTGGTATTTATCATAAGAGAAAACATGTTGGGTATTTGGTATAGACCACACACATTTAGGCAAGGGGATGTATCCCGCAGCCTGAACGGTAAGTTTACGATGTATGAAATTATAAATTCAATCATATTATAATATCTGTTATTAATTTCTATGTGATTATTCAAGTAATTATGTTATCCATTTTATGTTTCAAGATCATGTGATTATTTATATGATATTATTTGATCATCATTTATTCCTTCCATATTCATCATTCTATATTTATTTTAGGATAGATTCTACTATACACATTCCCTTACTTTGTACCAATGATCACCCATTTATTTTTTTTCTTTCCCTAGGATCCCCTGAAGTATACTATGAATGACACGCAGGGATATTCAATAAGGAATACTATTATTATATAAGAATATATTATGTTAGATTTTATGTTTTCAAATGTAATGTGAGATTAATAATGTATCTATTTTTCCAAGAATACTAAAATATTTGATCCATTGATATGCAATAACTTATATCTAGTGAAAATATATTAAATTAACCATCATATATGGGGTACTTGGGGTGGGGTTTTTACACTTGGTGCTTGTGATCAATATCACAAAGGTATAAAAATACTAGGGAGGCATTAGTATATATCTACCAACTATATATATGAAACTGGAATACCAAATATATATATCAAATACAAAAATGCATAAATAAATAGGAGAACAATAAAATAAATGCATGAATCAGATAATTACTATCCAATAGAACCCAACATGGGAAACCATGGAAGATAATCAATGTAAGAGAAATGTCACCAAGAATGATGGAAAAATAAAATAATAAAAAAATCTCATCACTATAAGAAATCATAGGAAGATATTGATTACAATAAACACTCCCATTATGAACCACTAATTTCCACAAAGAATTTTCCCAGAACAATCTATAAAAACTTTATATTTACCAAGACCATCTCTGAACTGTTATCTATTTTCTCAGACAAAAAACATGTGATCCTATGACCTGTGTGTGGGTGAGTATAAACATACCCTTTTGGATTCACTACAAAATAAATATATGATTTATAAAGTTATATATATTTTGAATAATATAACGGTGACCAAAAATTTGGAAATAACCCATATATATTATATAACTATAAGTCTCTAGGATACAGGGAAGTTCAAGTCATCTTAGCATTACTCTATAAATAATCGTATCTCATAAATAAATAGGGATTCTCAGAATACCAAAAGAATGAAAATATATGAAGTAAATAGATTAGCTACAATTCATATCATAAAGGTAATAAAGATCACCTATAATGCCATCTGACTTGAAACATCTTACTACCAAAACCTCATAATTGCTATGTTACCTATTTAGAAAAATATTGGGAGAACAACACATTTCCAAAGAATAGTCATCATTTATAGGAGAACCGAACCATATAGAGGACCCACATCTCTTTGAAGATAAGTGTAAATCAAGGGAGTACAAACTCCAATAATTGATGGACCTACACCATATCTTTAATTTCATTAATTATAGAGATAATATTTTTCTACATTTTACTTTTTATTTTAATGATTTAATCCCACTATTTTAACATTTTATGGGTGATTATAACATTCATAGGTTTTAGAAGTAATTTGGATTTAATTGTAAAAATGGGTTGATTCATGATAAATAATTGTTTTCATTTATATTTGGAATTATTGGTAAATATTTTCACTAAATGTTTATTTTTGTAATTTTTTTGAGAAAGGATGATATGAGTAATAGATGCAGAGAATAAGAATTATTGGATTAATGATAAATAATTTGGAAATTGAATATTACAAGAACATAATATATAGGACTATTTAAATAAATAGAAATCTTGGCCAAGCACTATAGGAGATCAAACTGGCCATCGTGATGTAGAAACCAAACTTTACCACATTTTCTAGTAATGAACTAGAGGAAGAATAAGACCCAAAATGGGGTGACATTGAGTGTGAAGTAGACTAGACCAAATGTGGGTGTATCATCCACAAACATCCAAAATCTGAGATAGAATAATGCAACATGTCATTAAATGTATGGATGGTCTACTCTGTCTAATCATCAATATTCAAAATAAAAAAAGCAATAAGAAAAAATTGGGTGTCAAAAAAATGTTGAGGACCTCTCTAAACTGTAAAGGCAAGAAAAGGATTAGGATATGATATGTTCATCATCACGAATCCATGGAGTCTCACCACCTCCTCATGATACTTCATTGAAAAAACCTCCAGTGAGCTTGACTAATTGATCAGAGAGAAGTGATGTGAATTTTTATAACAGAATTCTATCACACATATAAAAACAGAAACACCATTAGATTGAGGTAAAATGGTAATTAAGAACATTTAAATATCCTCCCACTTTCACTGATGAACACTTAATGGATTGAGAAAACCACTGGGAACACAATGTTTGACCTTATCATTCTCTAAAACTATAATTCTTGACTCGAAATCTGCATGTCAACGCTTAAAATCAGGCCAACAAAACTGACCCCTCAATGCATGATAAATCTTTTTCATGCTTGGATATACTAATAAGTGTGATCTATAGAACTCATGGAGAACTACCTCAGGCACCACTAAAGGAATAAAAAGCCTCTTCGAGAATAACACCTGATGTTGATCATCCTTTGACCAACCATCTGGGGCATTGCTATTGAAAAACAGTCTCTCCAGAACTCCACCTCAGAATCCCCCAATTGGGACCCCTCTATGTACTACACTAATGAAAACTACACTATCATCTGAAAATAGAATTCTCTATGATATGCGTTTCACAGGGTGGTAAAAATGATAGTAATTTTTTTCCCAGTACATTACAAGGGTTGAACTGAGTCATCTTACATGAGGAGTTTTATAGTGGTTCACTCACTAATCCGAATTCACTTATTATTTTGTTTTACAATATTATATGTTTTAAAATTAATGAAAAACATGGTAAAAAAGAACACTATTAAAAACTTTGTTTTAAAAGTGATGTCCTTTATCAGTACTAAAAAAGAAATGATAAAGGATGCCTTTTCTCAGTGTTAAACAAAATCATTGATAAATAATACCTTTTACCAGTGCTTTTTTAGCACTGATAATAAATAACTTTTATCATCATTTTCATCAGTGTCGAAAAAGGGTATCTCTTATCTGTGTTTTATATTTTGTCATGATAATGGGAAACCTTTATTAGTACTTTTATTTTGAGCATTGATAAATGTTATCATATATCAATGCTAAAAAAACACCGATAATGTTTCCAAATAAAATGAAATAATTAAACAAAAAAAAGTTAAAAATGAGTAAATAAAAAATAATATTAAAAGTTTTATTAACTAAATAATTTCTCATAAAAATGATTAAATTTAACATAAATATATATAAATTATAAATATTAATAAATAGTATATACAAAATATATATATATGTAAAATGAATAAAATGATATAATTAAACATATGAAAATTAAATTTGAGTAAATTAATAAAATTATTAAACATTATATTCTATAAATAATTATTGATAAAAATGAAAAAATTTAATATACATATATATAGATTATAAATTTTAATAAATATTATATATTAAATAAAGATATATAAAATGAATAAATTTTAATAGTTAAACAAAAAAAATGAATAAATTGCAAATTTTTAAAAAATATATTAATGAAAAAATTATTAATGAAAATGAATAAGTTTAATATATATATATATATTAATTATAAATAATAATAAATAATACATGTTAAATTCAATTATAGAAAATGAATAAATATTAATAATCAGAAACATATTAATGTCTTATTTATTTTTAATGGGTTTTTACATAATTATTCCTTAATACATTTAATATAGAAATATATTCCAATATATATATATATATATATATATTTATATAATATTTCTTACAATATGAACTATATAATATGAAATATTAATGCACTTACATTAAATAAGTCGTATATTTGGTGTTTTGTAATTAAAAATTAATATTAATTAAAAATACTGACTAATATTAATTGGATAGAGTAATTGACATAATTGAATGTCGTTTGATTTTAAAATTTAACATATACGAAACATGTTTTATATTGATTTCACATACATACATGTAACTATTTCATTTTGTTATACAATACACATATAGAAATATTTACGCAATTAATGAAGTCATATAGAAACACATACACCTAATATTTATGCAATTTAATCAAATTTTGGTATTCATTTTAGAATTTCATTATAACATGACACATTTTATGTATAATTATTTTAATCAGAAAATTTTATTTATTTATTTTTAATATTATAAAATGTAGGTATTATTTATTCAGATTTAATACTTTTTGTTTTAGATTTTTTATTTTTTTGGAATTCAATTTCTTTATATTATTTATTTATATATATCTATTTACTTTGTTTTAATATTTTCACTATGTATTCATCTTTATTTCTATATTTATACATATTTTTTAATAATTTATATTTCATTAATAAAACCAATACATTTTTTTAATTATTTTTAATGTGCGATCATTTTTAATTATTCAATTTCACTCATTTTTAACATATGCATGCATTTAATGTTATATATTAATTAATAATATTGAAAATATATTCGTAAATAAAAATGTATAAATAAATATATTTATAAATGTATATTTAATGTATTTAAAAATTTATATATTTATAATTATAAATAAATTTTATTTTAAAAAGTATTTAAATAAATATAAATAAATTGTTATATATATTTAAGTAATTATAAATAAATTATTGTATTAATTAAATAATTATAAAATTATAATAAATTTATTTAGATAATTAATATATTTACTATATTTATACTTATATGTATATATTTATTATATATATATATAATGATATAACTATATATAATGATATAAATATATAAATATTATTTTTTTAAACAATTTATATAATTATAACTAAATTATTATATATTTAAATAATTATAAAATTATAATAAATATATTTATATAATAAATATATTTATATTATATTTCTTTATTAGATAAATAAATAAATATAATTATATTGTTATATATAATGATATAAATATATTTATAATTATAAAATTATAATAAAAATATGCAAATAATGGTTATATTTTCTATATATATTTATTTGAATTATATATATAATTATATAAATATATTTAATGATATAAATATATTTTAATTATAAATATATTTATAAATATATTTATAATTGTATATTTATTATATTTACAAAATTATATATTTATAATTTTAAACAAAAAATATAATTTTTTAAGAAGCATTTATATAATTATAATTAAATAATTATATATTTAAATCATTATAAAATTATAGTAAATAAATATATAATTATATAAATATATTTTAAAAAAAGAATATTTATAATTTATTAGCGCTAAAGATTTAGTGCGGGTAGAGATTCCTTTTATCAGTGTTAAAACATTAGCATGAATAAAGATTGATTTTATCAGTGCTTATTAATTTAGCACTGAAAAATGGTATCATTATCAACACTTTTTGGGAAGCACAGATAATAGTCCCCTTGATCTATTTTATGAAACTGAGCCACTACTATTTCAGTCGCGATATGTCATGCTTTCTGTGAAATCGACTTGCTTCTTGTGCTACTCCTCCTCGATTCCAGGATCGAATCACGACTTGAATAATGTCTTGAACACTTCCAAATCTCGAATCCATGGCTTGAATGAGTCATGTCATAAATGGATCCAAGATTCTGCGTGTGATACCTCTACTTTCTCTCTGATGAATCAAAGCCTAAATTGAAGGTATGTTATTTTCTACTCCTCCTAACTCCTTGATGGATTGTTTGAGTTCTGCATAAGTTTCTTTTGACTATATATTTTCAATTATTTAGGTGATTGTGGATTTTCTCCAATTTAATTTATTTTTTCCATTCTTTTGTTCATTATTTCTTTCTATTCAGTGCCTCTTTGCCACTATGGTTCAATCACTGCTTTCTCACTTGCTGTTGTTGAAGGTTTTGCACCATCTACCATATCCCTCAGTAAGTATATTTATTTTTTATATGTTCCCTAATTTGTTTCATATTCGTGTGTGTTTTAAATTGGTTTCTCTAAAATAATAATTGTCATTTGGGTTTAATTGGAATTATATATTCTTCTTAATCATGGGTTTTAAGGGATTGTAACTGATTTCTAATTGGATTTCTGTGGATTTGGAATTTTTATCTTTGTATTTTTTTCAACCTATTACTAAAATTTCATAAATGTGTTTATTTTGTATTGTCATGTTTGTTCAATAATATGAAACTTTAAACAATCCCACAAATTGAAATGTGTATGACCAAGATTCTGGGTATGGACCTGATAAAGTGTTTGGTGGTAGCCCCATGGATGGTGTTTCTAAGTATTATGCATTGAAATATTCTGATTCCACTTTTGTGAGATAGAAATTAACAATTCTTTGTTCCCCCATATTATTTGGAGGTGAAGAGTATAAAATTGAAGTTTCTTCAGAAGATATGTATAATGGGGAATCAAAAAATATTTCCATCAATCACTTTGCAACCCACGTCAATTAAAAAGGGTTTCCATGATTCTTGTGTTATTTTTTTGTCTGTCACGATTTTTGGTTGCTCATTTTCCTTTATGTGGCTTGTTGTTTTCATAAAAAGGGATTAAAAGTAGTCACTTTCACAAAATACACCTATTTTGGTGTTTCCATAACTAATAATTCTCTTGGGGATTTCCTCTATGATTGACCAAAGGTAGTATAGTTTCTCTTCTTGTAAAGGCTGTGAAGGGATCTTAAATGAATTTGATAAATTCCAACACTTCAGGGGTGAAATGGTTTTGAGGAGAAGAAGTCTGTGAATTTTTTGGTGTAGAATTTATACAGAATTAGATTGCGCAACGATGGACGAAAATATTTTTTTTCCCCAATATAAAAATATTCCAGAGAAACCTCAAGTGTATACTCCTCACTTCCAAAATAATTAGAGTACCAAATAACTATTAATTTATTTCTAAGAGTAGAAGAATATGATTATTTCAATATATAATCCTCTGACTCTCCATCCAAGGGAATGTCACCCAATGTTTCTTTAGGACTATCCCTGACATCTTGTTCATACACTTTTCACTTCACAGGATTGTTCAAAGTCTTATAGGATTGAAAAAACTCTACGAACTTAAATTGACACATTAAATACATTTTAGTAACATTCATACATAAATACGCAAAATACTAATATAAAAAAGGAATTTCAAAAAACATGTTTAGATCATTCTGTGACTTTTCTTCAATAATACATTGTAATTTCATCCTCTAAATCCCTCTTTGATACTCCCAAAGTCCCGTAATACCATTTTTTGTTGGTTTTATTTAATGGTTTTCTACCCATTATTGAAATATTTTACAGAGATTCGATGTAAAAAACTATCCCGGGGAGATACACTTTATGAGATACTTATTTTATTAATTTTCACAGAGTTCAGGAAGAGATTACTTCTTCAAAAAGGATGATTCACTCGTCTACTATGATCATGAAAACATAACTTGGTAGTAATTACTTAGTAAAATTTTCACTATTTTATCAATTATTTTAATTAAATTTCCTTATCATTTTTATATAATAATTATTTATTTCTTTTAAAAATCTTTTCGGTATTCATATATTTTAATCAACCATCTCTAGCAAAGCATAGGAGAGGGAACATGTTGCTTTTGGATGAGGCGTTTCAGGCAGTATTGGACTTCCTCTTCCATACAAACATAACACTTATTTTGTTTCAAGATAGGTTTTCATAGTTGAAATGAAAAAATCCCATTACATACTCGTTCATTCATATGTCAATCTGATATATAGTGTGCTATGTAAGTGTCTAACTTTATATTTTTAGTTTATTATTTACATTTTAGTTCAAAACACACATCACATACTCAAAATTTAGAAAACATTCCCCATGATCTGAACTATATTCACCTATATCTCTATTTTATCAATGAGATTTAGTGAGTTAAAATACAACATGGTTGGTTGGTTCTTTCCAAATATTTCAAAAACTTGTTATCTACACAAGATTTCCAATATTTATGTGTAAGATCCCGGTTTTTGGAAAGGTATGTTTTTATTGTGTTTTGGGTTGAACCCTTTGTTTTTAGGGATTTGAAATGTTTCCTTAAAGTGTGAGAGGCCTTGGGGGTGTTTCGGGGGCTCGGGGCATGGAGGAAAGGAAATTTGGGCAAGACAGGCCAGGTCGCACGCAATGCGCACGGCCAGGTATTCCGTGCGGCCTGCCCATGCTAAACCGTGCGACCCTTCCTCCTCCGGAAAGAAGCATGCGCATGGTTTGCGCATGGTTTTACAAACCGTTTGGCTAAATCATGTGACCCCTCCTCCTCTGGGAAGTGGCATGCACATGGTTTGCGCATGGTTTTCCAAACTGTGCGGACAAACCGTGTGGCCACTAAAAGTAGGAAAAAATTACAAGTTTTCCACTCCGGGCTTTAAAACCCCACCCAGGATTTCCTCTCATTTCCTCCCTCTCCACCCTAGCCACAAACCAAAACACCCAAAGTCTCCAAGAGACCGATCAACTTCGATTCTAAGGCGTTTTGGTGCCTTTGGTTGCGGATCGAGGCTCCGGGTAAGGCTAATTCTATCATTTCTTCTCTTTTTGGTTAGGGTTTTCATCTTCTATCCATATCATTCTGAAGCTCTAAAGCCCTAACTTTTGGTTGATTATTAGGCTGAAGCTCCATTGGATGGTCGGAGCGAGGTCTTAGGACTTGATTGAGAGTGCGTTCAACCGAGGTTTCGAGGAAGTTGGTCTACAAGTGATATCCCATAGTTATTTGGGTATTTGTGCATGTTTAGTTGTGTTCTTGCTTTCCTTTGGTTATGTTTTGGATAACCTTGGAATGTTTGGTAATAATGGTATTTAAAATGGAAAATGAGAACCCTCACGATCCTCGTGGGTTGTGTTGGGATAGACTTAACCTAATTGGGGCCATCCATGGGATGTGCTGGAATTTCCCGAATTTAGGGATTGATATTAAAAAAGTGAATTTGTTTTAATGAATTGTAGATCCCTTGATAAATGTGTTATCATGATCAGTTGAACTTGGAATAGAAGTTAGGTTATGCACCAAGACTTGTCAATGACCTAAGGGTTAAAGTGGAATGGGTTAAATGATTGATTCATGGGAATGATGAATAGGTTAAATGGGTTAATGTGTAAACTGATTAAAGGCCATAATGGCATAGATTATGGGTTTAATATTGAATACTTAGTGAGATAGGAATAACACAGGGGAATTGGGTGAATGGTTAAATGATGTGAAATGGTAATGTGTTAATGCGTTAAGGCATGATGTGGATTCCCATGTAGGTTGTTGTGATTAGTGTTTGCTGAAGGGAAATGGTTTGGATGGTTGATGGTTACTTATATATAAGCATGTGCACATGGATTTGTAGAATGGGGTATGACTTGAGGATCTACGCCCACAGGTCGAGTGAAGACTGAGGTTCTAAACTCCACCCTAAATGCACGGGTTAGGTAAGGGGATTGCGGGTCTATTCTCCTAACGGTTGCATCCACCCGGACTGAGCCTTCGAGGTGAGGTTATGGTTTCTATGAGGGGGTTAGTCCTAGTGAGATAGGATAACAATTTTTTTACCATCTTTCATGTGGTTGTTGTCCTTACACCCATGTAACATAGGGTATGTGATTAACCCATGGAAATGTGATGAAATGGTAAATGCTGATAATGGGTGTGTAATGAATGGTAATGGAAGTGGCAATGGCCTAGCTCTAAACTGGATAATGCTACCTTAAATAATTACTTGTCAATTATCATTCATATTCCTTTTCATGCACTATCTATTTAGAATGGATATTTTGTAGACGCTGTTGGTGGTGGCCTACTGAGTTGTACTCACACCTTGATCGGGCCGCCGTTGGGTACCCGAGAAGACTTCATGTTTTCAGGTATGGAGAAGGGAAAGGGTCCTTTCTAGATAGTTGAGTGGACATGGGTCGCACTTGGTGGAGGATCCAGACATGGAGTCGGGACCATTTTGGGGATTTTGGCCATTGTCTTTATTTTGGGGTTTTGTCCACTTTTGCACTTGTAGTATGACATGACATATTTGATTTTGGGAAATGGTTGTTATACATGTTCCTTGTTTGTTGATAATTGTTTCATCTATTGGTTTATTTATTTTGTTTCTTTCTCTGATAAAAAGGGGGTATAGTATCCCCACTTGACCACATAGACCCCTGCTGCAAGTCGGCAGCCTTTGGTGTATGGGGAGGCGTGCTTAAGGTCATGTAACCACCCGGCTCGGAGCACCGGTTTAGTGGCTTCTGGGTCGGGGACATTAGAAAGTGGTATTAGAGGAGGTCTTTCTTCTTCTTCTATGTGGTATTATTATTTGGGAGTGGTAGCCAAGGGTTAAGATGTGTTGGGCCTTGGTAATAAGCTTGTTCTTGGGAGTAGCTAACCCAGGTACGAGGGAAACCCAAGTCACCCTGGGCGGGAAATGATGTTCTTGGTTGTGTGATGTTACAGTTGATGATATTTCACCATTGGGTGATGCACATGTGGTTTGATGTGATTGTTTTATGAAGTTTGGATCATGGCCTTAACGACATGAGGATTTTCATTCATGCATCATTGTAGGCACCAAGGGAGATATGTGACATGCATTCTGTTATGCACACGCACAGGGAGGGTGTTTGAGGCAGGAAAGTAGGGTGTATCATGTATTTCATGAAACTAAGAAATCATTAGAATAATGAAATACAACAAGTGGGTAAATGATGTTAATGGAGTAATAGGGTTTGAAACAAGTTGGAAAATGTCTTTGGGTTAGTATATGATATGGGTTGTTGTATCTAGTAAAGAGCTTTTGATAGAGTCATGAAAGTTTATGGTATGCGTGAGAAATCTCATTCTTGGCATTATAGAGAAATGATACCATGACTTCGGTTACCAGTTGGGAACGAGAGGGTGTTGCTGAGAACACTTCTCCAGTAGAGGAGCAAGAAAATGTGGCGATCAACGAAGGTAGAGAAGACCAGTTCCAAGAGAACTTGACTCGCCTTATGAAGATGATGAATCGGGACCCAGGGTGGGTTGCACCGAGTATGTTTGAGCTAACCAGGGAGTTCCAGCTGCAGCACACTCCGACCATCACCGGAGAGGGTGGGCCAAAATATGCGGAGTTCTGGTTAGTGTCTTTCCAGACGATACTGGACCATCTGGAGACCCATGTTGAAAAGCAAGTGAAGTTGGCCACTTATATGTTGCGGGGCCATGCTAGGGGTTGGTGGGACATTCAGGCTCAGATCGAGAAGGCTGAGGGAATGTTGTGGAAGGTTTTTTAAGAAAAGTATCTGGAGAATTTCTACACAGAGACCTTGAGACAGGAGCAGGATGATGAGTTTATTAGCCTAACTCAAGGATCTCTATCAGTGATGGACTATGCTAGTCACTTCAATGATTTGAGACACTTTGTCCCAGTGTTAGTATGGGATGAGGCAGCTGTAGCAAGGCGTTTCCAGGATAGGATGAGACATGAGATCAGGTCTCAAGTATGCATCTTCTTCTTGTAGAGGTTTGCAAAGGTCGTAGATCATGCACTGATATCGAAAGGAAACATGAAGGGAGCTTTAGGTAGTGGGCTTGTGGTGCCATCGGGGCAGACGAGCAGTGCAGCTACCAATGGTTGGAAGCGATGCCATGAGAGCTCACAGCATGACGGAAGTGTGAAAAGTTGCTGGAAGAGAGGGTCAGCCTCTGAGAGTGGAAATTGGGTGTTCTTCTATTAGTGCGGTAGGCCAGGGCATATGCGTGGTCAGTGTCCTCGACCTCCAGTTGAGTGTCGTTCGTGCGGCTGGATGGGACATGTGCAGAAGTTCTGCAGGAGACCTCAGAAGGTGGGATAGTATGATGGTGGAAGGAAGGTACGAGATATGGGAAGGGGATCAATTGCCTCGTATCAGGCAGGCACTTGGAGCTCCACAGGCTGTACTAGCAGGGGCGGTGGATGTGTAACTCGAGGGCAAGATCGCTCATTCCAGTAGGGAAGTGCAGCTTAGGGCGTTCAAGCTGGAGCCCAAGGTAGAGGGGAAAGTCAGCTTCAGGCAGTTCAATTTGCGACTGGTGATGGCGAGGCTGGACCATCAACTATTTGAGGTACGATCCTTGTAGCTTATACTTTTTCTTGTGCGTTGTTGGACACAGGTTCCACACACTCTTTTATCTCTGGTCAACTTGTGGTAGCGCTGGGTTTACCTATGGATGGGGTGTTTGGGGTGATGTCAATTGACACTTCTTTGGGGGTGCTGGTTGAGGTTATCAAGTAGTGCAGGGGATGTGCCTTGGATGTTGGTGGGTATCGTTTTCTATGGGACTTGTTCATTCTCGAGATGTTATGTTTTGACCTAATCTTGGGAATGGATTGGTTGGTGTTGTATCAAGAACATATAGACTGTTATTGTCATAGAGTATCGTTCAGGTCTCTTGAGGGTGACGCTTATGCCCACCATGGAAAATGAGATATTCGAGAAGGGCGTGCGGGGCCGTTTTGTCAACAGATGAGTGGAATCACGGTTCAAGTGGCATATCTCATGCTTAATGATGATGAGGGAGGGGAATAAAATAATTTCCCTCCTGTGGTGAATCGGTTTCAGGACGTGTTTCCTGAGTATTTATTGGGGCTACCCCATGAGAGGGATATTGAGTTCACGATCGAGTTGCTACCAGGAGTGGAGCCAGTTTCTATTCCGCCATACTGAATGACACTGGTAGAACTACAGGAACTGAAGTCTCAGCTTGAGGGCGTAAGGGGTTTATCTGTCCCTGTACGTCTCCTTGGGGATCTCCTGTGATTTTTGCAAAGAAGGCCGATGGGTCGTTAAGGATGTGTGTTGACTATCGAAAGTTGAACCAGATGATGGTGAAAAACCGATACCCTATTCCTAGAATTGATGACCTATTTGATCAGTTGAGGGGTGCATCAGTGTTTTCTAAGATTGATCTTAGTCTGGGTTATCCCCAGTTGAGGGTGAGGTCTTCTGACATACCACAGACAGCTTTCCAGAGTTTGTACGGGTTGATTGACTTTGTGGTAATTCCTTTTGGCTTGACCAATTCACCAACGGTGTTCATGGCTTTGATGAACTAGATCTTTCATCCCTATCTAGATTGGTTTGTGGTTATCTTTGTTGAAGATATCTTAGTGTACTAGAAAACTCACGACGATCATTCCCAACATCTTGACATCGTCTTGGGTATGCTAAAAGAGCACCATCTATACACCAAGCTATTCAAGTGTCAATTCTGGATAGGTGAGGTACATTTTCTAGGTCACATCATCTCAGAGGCAGGTGTGAAAGTGGATCTAGAGAAAGTGCAGGAAGTTGTATCTTGGGAGTAGCCCAAGTGTGTTTCTGATGTTCGGAGTTTTCTTGGTTTGGCCTGGTATTACCGAAGGTTCATTCAGGATTTCTCTCGCTTGGAAGCACCACTCTCGGGCTTGAACAAAAAGGGAATCAGGTTATAATGGTCTGAGGATTGTGATAATTCCTTCCAAGAGTTGAAGAAGCGGTTGACGACCACACCTATATTGATCTTACCTGAGTCGGGTAAGAAGTACATCGTGTTTTGTGATGCGTCTGGAATCGGACTTGGGGATATGTTGATACAAGATGAGCGGGTTGTGGCTTATGAGTCAAGTATGTTGAGTCCCCATGAGCGGAATTATCCCACTCATGACCTTGATTTGGCTGCATTAGTGTACACCTTGAAGTGTTGGAGGCATTATCTGTTGGGAGAACAGTTTACTGTGTTTACCAACCATAAGTGTTTAAAGTACATCTTCTCACAGCAGGATTTGAATCTTTGGTAGAGGAGATGGGTTGAATATCTCTAGTATTTTGACTTTGAGTTGGTATACATGCCAGAAATGGGAAATAGTGTTGCTGATGCTCTGAGCAGAAAGGTTCAGAATAAGGTGGTTCAGGAATCCTGTTCCGAGTGGAAGGTGACGACTTTTTTTGCAGAGATGCACCTAGAGGTGCTGGAGGAGAATGGTCTGATCACTATTGCTTCCTTAATGATGGATTCGATGCTTTTAATTCGAGTTAAGGAATGCCAGCCTGATGATCCTGAGTGTTTGATCATAAAGGAAAAGCTTAAAGGTGGGGAGCCACCTTCTGGATGGGCCATCAGCGTGTACGGTGTTGTTCGTGTTTGTGATCGTGTGGTTGTGCCAAAGGGTGTGCGGGAAGAGTTGATGCGTGAGTTCCATGCATCAAAGTGGGTAGTGCATCCTGGTTTGACCAAGATGTACCATGATCTCTGAACGTAGTTTTGGTGTCCTGGGATGAAGAAGGAAGTTGTGGGCTTTGTGGCACGGTGCCTTATCTGTTAGCCGATGAAGGCTGAGCATCAATGCCTAGGTGGTCTGTTGCATCCATTGTTCATTCTGGAATGGAAGTGGGATGATGTGACAATGGATTTTTTCGTGGGTCTTCCGAGGACTCCACGGAATAATTATGCAATATGGGTGGTTGTGGATCATTTAACGAAAGTGGCTCGTTGCTTAACGATCAGGAGACCCATACAGTCGACCAGTTGGGTGAGCTGTATGTTTGGAAAATAGTGCGGTTGCATGGGGTGCCACAGACCATAGTTTCGGACCGAGATCCTCATTTCACATCACATTTCTGGCAAGGGATGTAGAAGGAACTTGTTATGCAGATTCTTTTGAGTACGTCTTTCCACCCACAGATGGACGGGTGGTCGGAGCGTACGATCGAAGTGTTGGAAGACATGTTAAGATCTCGTGTGTTGGAATTTTGTGGTTCTTGGGAGATACACCTATAGTTAGTTGATTTTGCCTACAAAAACTGTTTTCAGGCTATGATTCAGATGGAACCGTTTGAGGCACTCTATGGGAGGCCATGTAGATCTATGTTGTGTTGGATAGAGACTGGTGAATCCAAGTTGTTGGGGCCAAGTCTCGTGCAAGAGACTTCAGAGAGAGTTAAGTTGATCAGGAAGCAGATGGATACAGCTCAGATTAGGCAGAAGTCATATGAAGATTAGAGGCTTAAACCTCTTGAGTTTGGGGTGGGTGATAAAGTGTTCCTTTGGGTGTCTCCAAGGTTGGGTCACCGTCGGATACGAAAGCATGGTAAGTTGGCACCCAGGTATGTGGGACCTTTTGATATTGTGGAGAGGATTGGTCCAGTGGCATACTGATTGGATCTTCCATAGTGGTATTGGGGGATGCATGATGTGTTTCATGTGTCGCAGCTTTGACTTTATCACCCTGACCCATCTCATTTGGTTGATGTTGATGATGTGAAGCTTGAGGCTGATGCGTCCTTTGAGGAGCATCCGGTTCGTGTGGTGGACCGTAGTGAAAAGGCCTTGTGAGGAAAGGTTATGCCATTAGTAAGAGTACTATGGATGCATGGGAAAGTTCAGGAAGAAACTTGGGAGCGGTAATCGGATATGCAGGCTCAGTGTCCTGAACTCTTCTCTTCGGTGGAGCAATGAGGCTTGGGAACTCAGCTCGAGGATGAGCCGTTATAAGGTGGAGAGATTGTAAGATCCCGGTTTTTGAAAAGGTATGTTTTTATTGTATTTTGAGTTGAAACATTTGTTTTTTGGGGCTTTGAAATGTTTTATGAAAGTGTGAGAGGCCTTGGGAGTGTTCCGGGGGATCGAGGCACGGAAGAAAGGAAATTTTGGAAAGACAGGCCAGGGTGTACGGCCTGCGCATGACCAGGTAAACCGTGCGGCCTGCCCAGGCTAAACTGTGCGACCCTTCCTCCTCTAGACAGAAGCATGTGCACGATTTATGCATGGTTTTCCAAACCGTGTGGCTAAATCGTGCGACCCCTCCCCCTTCCGGGTAGTGTCATACACACTGTTTGCGCACGGTTTTCCATACCGTGCAGACAAACCGTGCAGCCACATAAAGTTGGAAAAAATTACATGTTTTCCACTCTGGGATTTAAAACCCCAATCAGGATTTCCTCTCATTTCCTCCCTCTCCACCCTAGGCACGAACCAAAACGCCCAAAGGCTCCAAGAGACCAATCTCCTTCGATTCTAATGCATTTTTGGTGCTGTTGGTTGCAGATCAAAGCTCCAGTTAAGGATAATTTAATCCGTGCCTTTCTTTTTTGTTTAGGGTTTGAATCTTCTCTCCCTCTCATTCCAAAGCTCTAAGGCCCAAAATTTTGGCTTAGTTTTAGGTGGAAGCTCTAAAGGTTGGTTGGATCGAGGTTTAAGGACTCGATTGAGAGTGCGTTCAACCGCAGTTTCGAGGTAGGTGGTCTACAAGTGATATCCCATATTTATTTGGGTATTTGTGCATGTTTAGTTGTGTTCTTTCTTTCCTTTGGTTATGTTTTGGATAAACATGGCATGTTTGGTAATAATGGTGTTTAAAATGGAAAATGGGAACCCTCACGATCCCTGTGGGATTTGTTGGGATAGAATTAACCTAATTGGGGCCATCCATGGGATGTGCCGGCATTTCCCAAATTTAGGGATTGATATTAAACAAGTGACTTTATTGTAATGAATTGTAGATCCATTTATAAATGTGTTAGCATGATCATTTGAACATGGAATAGAAGTTAGGTGATTCACCTAGACTTGGAAATGACCTATGGGTTAAAGTGGAATGGGTTAAATGATTGATTAATGGGTATGGGGAAAGGTTTAAATGGGTTAATGTGTAAACTGATTAAAGATCATAATGGGATAGATTATGGGTTTAATGTTGAATACTTAGTCAGATAGGCATAACACATGGGAATTGGGTGAATGGTTAAATGATTTGAAATAGTAATGTGTTAATGGGTTAAGGCATGATGTGGATTCCCCTGTGGGTTGTTGTGAATAATGTTTGCCGAAGGGAAATGGTTTGGATGGTTGATGGTTAATTATATATAATATTGTGTACATGGATTCGTAGATTGGGGTATGACTTGAGGATCTACGCCCACGGGCGAGTGAAGACTGAGGTTCTAAACTCCACCTTAAATGCATGGGTTAGGAAAGGGGACTGAGGGTCTATTCTCCTAACGGTTGCATCCACCCGGACTGAGGCTTCGAGGCGAGGTTTTTGTTTCTATGAGGGGGTTAGTCCTAGTGAGATAGGATAACGATGTATTTACCCTCATGTGTGTGGTTGTTGGCCTTATACCAATGTAACATAGTGTATGTGATTAACCCATGGAAATGTGATGAAATGGTAAATGGTGATAATGGGTGTGTAATGAATGGTAATAGAAGTAGAAATGGCCTGGCTCTAAACTGGATAATGGTACCTTAAATAATTACTTGGAAATTATCATTCATATTACTTTGCATGCACTATCAGTTTAGACTGGATATTTTGTAGACACCATTTTTGGTGGCCTATTGAGTTCTACTCATACCCTGATCAGGCCGCCGTTGGGTACCAGAGTAGACTTCATGTTTTCAGGTCAGGAGAAGGGAAAGGGTCCTTGCTAGATAGTTGAGTGGACATGGGTATCACTTTATGGAGGATCCAGACTTGGATTCGGGACAATTTTGGGGATTTTTCCCATTGTCTTTATTTTGGGGTTTTGTCCACTTTTTCACTTGTAGTTTGACATGACATATTTGATTGTTGGAAATGGTTGTTATAAATGTTCCTTGTTTGTTGATTATTGTTTCCGCTATTGGTTTATTTCTATTGTGTCTTACTCTGATAAAAAGGGAGTATAGTCTCCCCACTTGACCACATAGACCCCCGATGCTAGTCGGCAACCTTTGGCATATGGGGAGGCACGCTTAAGGTCATGTAACCACCCAGCTCAGAGCACCGGTTTACTGTCTTCCGGGTCGGGGATGTTTCATATGCATTCAAAATAAAATCAATGTCTATAGAAATAATTTATTGTTTTATATTTATGTATAATTTATTTCTTTTTAGTATTACTAACATAAGAATTGTTTTCTTATTATGTGGATTATTTTATTCAATTTTTGTTGATTTGTTCAAAGATGTTCATGCTCATGAGATATTGGACTTCATGGGTGTTGTTGAGATAATGAATATAAGGAAATTATTCAATAATGTATACAACCATCATGAAAAGGTGAATTTATACTACTTATTTAGTTAAATATTTTATCATTATATCTATTTTTATAAGGTAATTTCCTCATCATTTATATCTAATACTACTTTTTTCACAGAACTTTTTGGAAGGAAATTTTTTTATTTCAACAATCTACAAAAATCTAGAAAAGAGAGAGCATGCATCTTTCTTATTGAAGAGGAAACCCTATGCTATTTGAAACATGAAGTGTTTGAGTCATTCTAAGGTTTGCTCTTCAATAAGAATGAAACATGATATCTCTTTTATGTATTTTTGTATATATCTAAAAGAAAAACAAATATCAAATACCTTAATTATCCTCAACTCAATCTGAAACACAAAATGATTTATATGACTTATATTGTATGTTTTCAGTTTATAATTTACAATTTTATTCAAATCACACATCAGATACTCAAAAACTAAGAAAAAACATTAATATTGGTTTTGATACTTTAGGAAAAGAATATATAATACATTTGTTGATGTGAGGGAATTAGCCGCACCTCAATATGATGTACGATGTGCCCAGTATGACTCCAAATATGTCTTTTTTATTTAAAAATGACATTAATTATTTCAAAAAATAAAAGTGACATATAGAAAACAAATAAAATTTTGTTTATAGTAGGAAAATCAATAGGTTGGGGGGTGTTGAGGATATTCAAGTGACGGTATCTTATATCCTCCAGTTTAAGGCAAGAGACAGTGTGTGTTTTAATATAGACACACACACTACCCGAAAGATAATAAAAATAGTACACAATAGAGAAAATATGATGAGAAATGGTTAGAGATTCTCTAAGTGTTTTTCTATGTAGCTCTAGACTTGTAGGATAAAGAAGATGAAAATATTGATTCCTTTTGTGAAAAAAATGAGTATCACGAGTCTCATGTTTTGGTTTTGAATTCAATGAGATGTTATTTGAGGATATTTCTCTTCTCGGGGTTTCTACTGCGTGAATGTTTGAGGTTCTGATTAGTAGTAGTTATACCTTTAGAAACATGAGATTTATTTGTGTGTTCTTTAGTGTAAATGTTCTTCTATCTTACATGTGGTTAAATTTTCAAACTCTTTCTCTCTTTATCTGAGTCTCATGTTCTTGTCTTTATTTCAGGGTGCATGTGTTAGAGCCCATAGCTTACACCCCGTACTGTTAGGCGACATGTCTACAAAGAAACCTTAAATATGTTAGTTCCATTAAATGACTCAAGTATTACCATTGGAAATGAAATTTAAATTAAATTCAAAAATATAGAAATTAAGGAATAATGTCATAGTATGTATTGTAACGGTGTCTCTAGAAACAATGTCTTCTACTTTTCCTTTTAGTGGTGAGACAATCATGCTTCCATAGTTATGTTAGGACAAGGAACCGATAGCACAAATGAAATTTTAGGATCACGGTGTCTCAGGTAAGTGTCTATAGTCTTTTTTCAAAACATTGAATGGTGTCTTGGAGATGGTATCAAGGAACCGGTGCCACGAACTTTATGAAATATGAAATTGGTTATAGTGTATGAGTCACGGTGTCTGAGTCACAGTTTCAGGGTTACAGTGTCAGTGACATTGCTAAAATTTGGAACCAGTGGAAGACTTAAAACATCTCAGACTTAGCCGAATATCTATAAAACATTCTTAAGAAGTAATATTCACAGAATTAATTAGACTTAAGAATTATTACAATAAAACATTATTGAGAATGATCAAAGATAGTCTACAAGATTCAAACATGATTTATAAGATTCTTAATTAGGATCTTGTGAAAGTTTATACCATGAGTTGTAAGCATTAAATAAAAAGGAATCCAATAATCTCTATGCATTATTTAAGATAGGTTAAACATGGGTAACATGATTTGTGAGAATTAAAACATGATTAACACATGAGGAATCCAAGAATATCCCCCTTTTGATGATCAAAAATCATGGGATTGAAATTACATTTCTTATTCTCCCCCCTTTGGGATTATCAAAAAGACAATAAGAAAAAAAATAAACATGGAATAAAGGTAATTAAGAAGCTAAAAAATAGTATCACATATTGGATTGGATATAAAGATAGAGGTCATTACAAGAATAATGCAAAAATACAAAACATCCCTATAAAAATACAACCTTCACTTCTCCTCAGCACCAACAGTATTCTCTTTTCCCTTGGTATAAACATCAGAAGGGGACACCAGAGAAGAAGTAGAGGTTGGAAAATGGATTAATAAAATTGAAAGAGAAGGAAGAGGTACTTCTTCAAAAATAGAATGTGATAGAGTGGGGTTGGTTAAAGACCGAGGCAAGGATTGGTCAATGATAATAGGTGAGATTTAGCTCAGATCCTGAGATATAGACATAGAGGCAGAAGGAAAGAAAGTGGATGAAGAATGGGTTGAGGAAAGCCTCAAAGGGGAAGCCATAGAAACCACAGTGTCCGTGTTTTTCACATGAAGATAAGGCTTCAATAACGTAACTAAATCAGTAATGATCTCACCACCATACTGAATTTCCTTCTTGAAATCATCTTTATTAACTTGGAAATTGTCCAAAAGTGGAGTGAAATCTTACAGCTTTTGGACTTGAGTCTTGGATACATGAGTGAGAGGAGTAATTTTTAAATTCTCTTCAAGGTACATGAAATTATTAGTTAGGTCAAGGATAGAGTAAATTCTATTAAACTAGAAATCCACTTTCTTAGAAATTTCTTCCTAAGAGAAATTGGAGATCTTTGAATGAATCCTCACTAAATCAAGAACTCGTTCACTATTCATGATTATTGTAGATAAAACTTCATTATCAATATCACTTAACACTGAATGAAGTTATTATTTAACAAAAGTTCTCATTAGATCATAGTGGATAGGTTAAGTTGACAGTCCAAAGGAATTTAAAGCTGTAATGGATGAAGTGAGAGACTTAAGTTGATTTAGAAATTTATGTAAACATACCTTATACTCATCAGTCACCTTTTTAAGGGAAACAACAAGCTCACCAATATAATTTACTATGTTGATGTTTCTCTCAACCACTTTATCATATATTGAAGTCAAATTTGGTGGAATCAGTGGGATCTGATCATTAATATCCTCAACAAGATGAGTTGTAGGAGCTTGTCCAGTCAGCACCACCTTTTTTGCATATATTTTAACCAAATATTTGAGAGAATTCACCTCATCACTCAACTATTTATTCTCAATACTAACTTCTTCTATATCATGATGAATTTTCAGCTGAATTTTCCATATGATTTTCTCTAACAGCAAGACAACATCTCTTTCACTGATATTTTTTACCATAGTAGGCTTTGATTTCATAATATTTCAAATACAGCTAACAAAGTATCTTCAAAAGCTTCCAGATCAATGTGACTCACATAATCATAAGATTCTTGTGTAGGTTCATGAATAGGAGCTGAAATAGGTTTAGGTTCCTTAATAGTGATTACTTCTAGAGAAGAAATTGGATTGGAATGAAACATATTGAAAAGATCTATGCCTTTAGCTACGACCTCTTGGGTATTTTCCACATCAAGATAGCTAGGAAACTTATACTAGGTATCCATAGTGCTTTGGTCGATAGGATAGGGTGCTCGAACACTTTCTAAACTGGGGTGATGCTCCCCCGAAATATGGTGAATTTCTTTTGGGACTAAGAGATTCAGTCTCTTGACCCATTTCCAAATTTTAATCTCTAACATGCTCACTCATCTCTTTTCTAGATATCTGAAAGGCTTGTTCCTTTATTTCTTTAGTAGATAGGATTATTTCAAGATCATATCGTTCTTTTGACTATTCCCTAATGGTAGGGCCTTCTTCAATAACAAGTTCCTCTAAATTATCTTTAGGAATTGTTTGTTCCTCTACACCAGTAGCAGGTTCTTTTTCAGTAACAAGTTCTTTTTCAAAAGTTGGTTCTTCCATTTAATCAACACATCATTTAGAAACATGTACATCTTTTACAAATACATATTGTGGAACAGTCAGGCCACTTACTTCTTGGTCTAAGATAGTACCTTCCTTAGGTTCAAAAACTACATCTTCTACCTCTTCATCCAAATAATCAGTAACTTTATCTGGTTCAAGAACAGGGTCATATTTGTTCTTATGTCTTGAAGGATTCCTAATTGGAATAAACATTTGATAAAATATTCCGTCGTCCTCCAGACAAGACATTTTCCATGTGTTCTATATAATTTTCATCCTTATGATTCTGTCCTTTGTGATACAGAACTCATAAATTTCTAATAAATTCTTCATTTGAGCCAAGTTCTCCTTTGGAAGACAACATTGCAGAGATTAATCTTGAATAAAACAAAGAAGTAGATTTCGATTTTGTGTTGATCATTTCACACATGTGATGTGTAATATAATTACACAAATTAATGTTGTTCCTTTTTTTCATAAGATGTATCATGAATACATCTTGATAGTTAATAGTAGAAAAATATCCTTTCCTTGGAAAAATAATATTTTGGATAAACTTAAATAGTAGCCCTGTCTCACCATCCAACTCAACAGCAATTGAGATTATTTTATTATTATTTCTAGTCAAGAAACCTAGGTCATCTTCTAAGATAAAAAAATCACTAAAAGGAGGAGGACCTATTTTGTAATCCTTAAATATTCAATCATGAGCCTTCCCTAGGCATCCATCCCATGAACTCTAAGAAAAACTACACCTGTGGCCATTAATCTAGCTTTTTACTACAAATTCATGTTTAGTAGTGAAATAAAATTGAACATACTGATAAAAATGAAAAATATGTTTTGGATAAATCAATATTTTATCTTTTTTTAAACAATTCATCCATCCCTTGTCTTCCTGTACATTCAAAACGAGTGACTTACTTATCACCAACCACTTCAGACAAAATTCCTCTTCTGGTACTACGGTTCTAGATGTAAGACTTAGATTCATTGGTCCTTGAGGAATTACTTTCAGTTCCTTTTTTAATTTTATTGAGATATGTGCTTCTCTAGAGACAATGAAGATGGTAGCTTCATTCTGGCCATCCAACGTAGGTTCGATAGCGATGAGACCAGAGTCAATGAGATATGTAAAAAATGCAGCATAAAAACAATAAGATATTTGATACAACAATACATGACATAAAATTCTAAAATTAGAAATACTAGTCAATATAGTGAGACCAAAACATGATTTCACCAGGTTAACATTACAGTGTGACACCAAACACTGCAACCATATTATTGAAATAGTAAGCATGAGACCGTAACTAAGATGTAGTAACAGTGAGATTGTAAATGTGAGACAATAATTCAAAGACAGTAACCTATGAAATCGTGAATCATTTAACCGTAAACTATGAAATTATAAGTGTGAGATAGTAACTTCAAGACCGTAAATTTTTTTACTTAATACTTATCATTCCTTATTCATGTATGATGTAATCTATCCTTTCATAATTTAATGGTTTGGTGAATATATCAGCAAGATGATGTTCAGTTCTAATGAATTCCAAATAGATATCATTTTTTTGATAATGATATCTCAAAAGGTGATTCCTTACATCTATATTCTTTGTTCTCGAGTATGAAACATGATTCTTTGAAATGTTAATAACACTTGTATTATCACAGTTTATAGGTACATGTATGAATTGATATCCATAGTCTAGAAATTTGTGATTCATCCACTAAATTTTTCCAACACAACTACCAGCCACTATGTATTCATCCTCACCAGTAGATAATGCTACAAAATTTTGTTTCTTAATACACCCTGAAACCAAATAATTTCCTAAAAAGTGACATGTTCTAGAAGTTCTATTTCTATCAAACTTGAATCCACCAACATCAGCATTAGAATAAATCACTATATCAAATGATTGAATTTTAGGATAATACAAATGCAAATTGATAGTATTTTTGAGTTATTTTAAAAATCTTTTAATAGAATTTTAGTGATATTCCTTGGGATTAGCTTGAAAATGGTCACACATACACTCACTAAACATTATATCTATCTTACTATTAGATAGGTAGAGAAAAATTACAATCATTACTCTGTATGTCGTATGAATAATAGATTTACCTTATTCATTAAGATACAACATACAATTAGTACTGATTAGAGTGTCACTACTTTTGATTCTATTAAATCCAAACCTTTTTAAAATATATTTTGTGTATTTACTTTGATTTTAGATGATTTCTTCTTTATTTTGAAAAATCTTAAATCCAAGAAAGAATTTTTGTTCACCCATAAAACTCATTTCAAATTCACTTTTTATTATTTTAGAAGAATCCATACATAATGAATTTCTTGAAGATCCCAAAATAATATCATTTACATAAATGTGAACTACTAAATCATCTTTATAAATTAATTTTATAAAAAGAGTAGGATAAAGAATTACTTTTTTAAAAACCGTTTTAATGGGAAAAGTACTTATTCTATCATACCATGTTCTTAGAGCTTGTTTTAAACCATATAAAGATTCTTTTAATTTGAAAACATGATTTTGAAAATGACGGTCTGTAAAACTAGGGGTTGTTCTAAAAAAACATGCTCAACTATTTTCACATTTTGGAATGCACTTTTAACATCAATTTCTTAATGTTTGAAATTACACTAGTCAATAAATAAAATTAGGACTCCGATGGCCTCATGTCAAGAAATGGGTGAAAAATTTTATTCATAGTCAATTCCTTCCTCTTGACAATAACCTTGGGAAACTAACCTGGATTTATTTCTAACAATATTACCAGATTCATCTACTTTTCCCTGAACAACCATTTAGTGCCTATGGTTAATATGTGTTTGGGTATATCGAGAATTTTCAAAAGTTTATTTCTTTCTAATTGATTTTTCTTCTCGTGCGTGGAAATCTCCCAAAATTCATCATTGATAACATCATTGACGTTTCTAGGTTCAATTTATGAAAATAAAGATTGATGTTCAATCAGATTTATAAGAGAAGCTCTAGTTTGTGTCCCTTTATCTAAATATCCAACAATAACATATAAAGGAAGTTTTTAAGGGTTCTAGTAGGTCTAGAAAAGGAGGGGATAATAATTTTATGTTCATCTATTGGTTTGGGTTCATCATGACGAGATTCTGATGAATTTCTAGAACTATTTGATTTAACAGATTTCATGACAAGGGGATTATATGATTTCTCATTTATTTCCATGATTGACATATCATACTCAAGATTCTCTAGAGAGGTATTAGGTTAAAGTGGATCTGTTCCATCAAATTTGACATGTACAGATACTTCCACACATTTTTTTTATTTTTTAAAAGACTCAATAGGTTTTACTAGATATTGATTGACCTAGGAATATTTCTTCATCATTATGGGATGTAAATTTGTCAAGATAATCCTTAGTATTAAGAATATAGGCTTTGGAACCATAAAATTTGAAGTAACTAACTTTAGGGATTCTATTGTTTCACAACTCATAGGGAGTTCTTTTATGAATTGGTCTAATTACGACTATATTAATAATATAGCAAGCTGTATTCACAATCGCATCCCAAAAATAAATAGGTAGATCATATTTATTAAGAATAGTTCGGGTTATCTATTGTAAGTTTCTATTTGTTCTTTTTATAACTCCATTATGTTGAGGTGTACTAGGGGTAAAAAATTTATGACTATATAAATTGTGTGAGTAGAATAATTCAAACTCTTGGTTTTTATACTCTCGGCCATGATATATTCATAGAGATTTTATTCTAAGTCCACTAAGATTTTCTATAGTCCAAGCATAGTTGGTGAAATAAGAGAAGGATTCACTTTTTTGAGACATGAAAATGGTCCAAGTATATCTACAATAGTCATATACAAGAATATAAACATAGTACTTACCATTTAAACTAGAAACTCTAGATAACCCAAACAAATCCATGTGAACCAATTTGAGAGGTTGAGAAGTTGAAACTTCTTTCTTTGGATTGAAATATATTTTTTGGTGTTTACCCTTCTGACAAGTATTAAAGACTTTATCATTTGAAAACTCAAGTTTGGGTAGGTATTTTACTAATACCTTTTTGGTAAGCTTCATTAGAGAGTGTAAATTATAGAGTCTTAATTTTCTATTCAAAATACATGAATCATAATTAAAGGCACTTAAAAAAGAATCATTTTGAGAAACTAAAGAATCTAAGTTGACAACATGAACATTTTCATTTCTAAAAGAAAAAAACATCAGCTAATTTTTAGAGTTGAAAACATTGAAATCATCATTTTCAAATTTAACATGAAATACAACATCAAATAATTGTGATATACTACGAAAATTATATTTCAGTCCATCAAAAAAGAGATATTTAGAAATTATAATTGAGTTAGAGTTACCAATATGGCCTAAGCCAATTATTTTTCCATTAGCATTGTCACGAAGGAGACATGCCCACCATAAATTTTTATTAGGTTCTTGATTCTTGAATAATATCCTATCATGTCTCTTGAGCATCCACTTTCCATGTACCATAACCTCTATAGGTTCTCTTCAGACATTTTTCTTACAAAATAATCAAAAAAATATATATTTTGGTACCCAAACTTGTTTGGGTCTAGTGACAATAGTAATTAGGGATTTATGAATCCACATCTACTTCATAGGTTTCTAATAATCCGTATATAATATATTTGAAAAATAAACTCTATTTGGTCTTGAAGAACTAGAGGTAGTAAAATACTATTCATAACTATAAGTAGTAGCATATTTTTTATTTTTGGGTAGATAAACATATTTTCTATATTTGGTTATAAACTTGGTTTGGGTAAGATTTCTTTGCCCAGGTTAATATCCAATAATAGAAGTGTATTTAAGTTATATTTGTTTTCCAAGAAATTGAGTAAGAGTATTTTTACCATTGGTAAACTTTTATATATCTTTAATTAATTTCTAATTATACATTTTTAAGTCATTGTTTTCTTTGAGAAATTGGGAATTATTTTCCTTTTTAGTAGTAAGTTCATACTTAATAATTATAGTAAGAGCATGTTGTTTCTTAAAATATTTTTATTTTTCTTTTAGTTCATTAAAAGTGTGTTCAAGCATATTATAGTATTCAAATTATTCTTCACCAGTCATATTTTCAGAATCACTTTCATTTCCTAAATAGTTTGAATTGTGTGCAGGAGAATATAAGTTTACCTCAGATGTGTTCATCATAAAAAACATATTTTACTTGTCATATTTCTCACCATGAGATGATTCTGATTCACTAGAGCTATCCTTAGAGGCACTCTAGGTGGCTTTCATAGCTTTATTATACTTATTTTATTTTTTTCATACTTATTATTATATTTTAATCTTCGATAGTCATCTTTGACATTTCCTCTCTTATTACATTCATATCAGACAATCTCCTTTGAGTTTTTATTTCTTTTCTAATAATTTTTATAGTTTCCCTTGTTATCATAAATTCTTTTATAATTGGGATTCCTGAATAACTTCTTCTTCATATAATTTCTTGATTCTTCTATCCAGCTGAACTATCTTTTCATCATTATCTAATGTTAATTCATCATTATAGAAGATTTCAATAGACACTAGCACCTTTTATTTTTTCCTTGTTCTTAGAGGTAGCAGTCTTGAAGGCTACAAATTTTACCTTAGGTTTATATTCTTCTTATTTGTTGACATTAAGATCTTCCTCACACATCATAAATTTTCCAATGAGTTCTTTGATAGGTATTTCACATGATTTTCTAATGGAAACAGAATTTCCCCTCCATCTATCCGGTAATCATTTTTAGAATCCTCATAATTTACTTTTTGGAAGTAACATATATTCCTAGAGAGATCATAGTGTTAATTATTTCATTAAACCTGAGATAAATGTCAGAAATAAGATCATTATTATTATTTTTATAGTTATCATATTTAATGGTATATGTGTTTTGTCTCATTTCCTTAACACTAGAGGTTCCTTCATGTGAAGCAGATAAGGAATCCCAAATTTCATGGGCTATTTTATATGCATAATTTTTGATAAATTAATCCTCTCTTAATGAACAATATAAGTAATTCATGGAATTACAATTATTGTTATAAGAAGTCTTAGTTGGTTGATCCCATGTCTTAATGTTATATTCACCAACAATTGAAGACCCAATCTCAAAATCCATAATTTTTAAGTTCATTTTAATTTTAATTTTCCATTTTTCACAATATGTTCCATTAAAGAATGGAGGTCTATTAGTAGCATCACCTTCCAATATATTATCCATAATTAGAAAAGATAGTGTATATTTTTTGTTTTTAATGAAATAAAAAATTTAGAACTGACAAAATTTTTGAGATATTTAAAACACAACTATAATCACAGCTGAAAAATATTTTAAACAGATTGAAAATTTAAAATTTTGAAAATAGGGATTTAAAAAAATCCTTTGATACCAAATGTTTCTTGGAGTAAGACACTCACGTTGGGGGTGAATTGGGTTCCTATAAATTTTTTTGTTAAAAATTTTTACTTAAAATATTCACCCAATTAAAATAGGCTAGTTAATAAAGGTAATAAGGTTATAAGAGTTTAACTATTCAAAGATATTCTTATAAGACTGATTAATTATCAATAGTATCAATATGAGTTATTGATATAACATTTGAAACTACTCCAATAAGGAAAAAAATTTATAACTATTATCCCATACAATCTATCATAGTAAAATTTTTAATTCTGAAATATAAATTAAAACATATAAAGACTAAATAGAAACACAAAGTGGATAAAAAAAGTGGTTCAGTCTCAAGATGAGACATAATTCCCTCCACTTGGTGATCAACTACCACTAAGTAGTTTATGTTAATAAATTTGATCCACACCCTAGATTAGGGTCTATAATAGTACATATTACTATCCATGTCACAAGACCTCTTCCACTATTCTTTGTGAGAAAACTAACAAACAGGTCACACCATACCTCATACACTATTATACATGGGTAATTAAGTTGTAAAAAGGTATTTGAGTGAGGATATGTTGTATCCTTCAGTTTAATGCAGGATACAATGTGTGTTTAAATACAGACACACACACACAAAATTATAAAGCTAATAAAAAAAGTACACAACAGATCAAAGATGATGATATAGGGTTAGATATGCTCTGAGTGTTTCTCAATGCAGCTCTAGACTTGTAAGATGAAGCATATGAAAATATAGATTACTTTTTTTAAATAGAATATCGTGAGTCTCATGTTCTATTTTCCAGTTGAATGTGATGTTCTTTGTAGATCTTATTATTCTTAGGGTTTTTTCAACATGAATGCTTGAGGTTATGATCTACAGTAGTTTAGCCTTCAAAAACTCTAGAGTTCTTCATCTGTTATTTATTGTATATGTTCTTCAATCTTGCATGTGGTTCACTTTTCGAACTCTTTCTCTCTTTCTCTAAGTCTCGTTTTCTTGTCTTTATTTTATGGTGCATGTGTTGGAGCTGACAAGAATCATGATTTATACACCTCTTACCTCGTACAATCTGGTGACATGTCTATAATGAAACCTTAATTATGTTAGTTCCATTAAATGACTCAAATATGACTATTTGAAATAACATTTAAATTAAATTGAAAAAGATAGAAAGAAAGGAACAGTGTCACATTATGTTGTGAAACGATGTCATTGGAAACACTATCTTCTCTTTTTTCCATTGAGTAGCGAGGCAGTCACGGTGCCACATTTTTTTTGTTATTATGAACCGGTAGAACAAATGCATTTTCATGATCACAGTTTCATAGATAACAGTGTCTATTCCTTTGTCAAAACATTAAACGATGTCTTGGAGATGGTATAAAGGAATTAGTGACACAAAATTTATGAAATATGATACATGTTATGGTGTTTGAGTCATGGTGTCAAAGTCCCAGTGTTAGGGTTACAGTTTTAGTGACTTTTCCAAAATCTAGAACTAGTGGTCGACTTACAGTTTCTCAAATGTAGTCAGACATTTTTAAATTGATTTTAATAAGTAATATTAAGAGAATAAAGTAGATATAAGAAATAGTATAATAAAAAATTATAGGGAAAGATCAAACAATGTTTACAAGATTCAAACAAGATTTATAAGATTCTGAATCAGGATCTTGTGAAAGTTAATACCATTAATTGTAATCATTAATGAACAAGGAAACTAACAATCTCAATGCATGATTTGTGATAGGTTAAACATGGGTAACATGATTTGTGAGTATTAAAAATTGATTAACACATGAGGGGTGAAATATAAAATATGATCAGATTCTATTGATAATTATAGAAAATGATTTATATGTCATTTGTGATTTTTAGGAATTAGTATCATGTCAAACTGACACAAATTGTGACTGGTATGACTCAAAGTGCATGTTTCTAGTTTAAATTGACATTTTAGTAAAAAATACAATTGACATAATCAAAACCAAAATAAATTCATATTATTTTGATACTTTAGAAAAAAGGTACAAGAGTCATTTGGGACATGTAAAAATAAACCTCAGCTAAATCCAACACACAGTGTGACTGTTATGGCTCAAAGTGTGTCTTTTAATTTAAAATTGACAATAATTTTAGTAAAAAAGACTACTCACCTACTCAAAATCCAGAAAAAACATTCATATTTTTTTAAAAAAAAATTAGTTAAATAATCCATAACTTATTTGTGATTTTTAGTAATTATTATCTCTTTAATACAATACATGACATTCCGGGTATAATTCATAGTGTTCGTTATCATTTTAAAATTAACATTTCAGTTAAAAAAGTGCCACTCACTAAAAACCGATAAAACATGCTCAGATTGTATTGATAATTTATTACAATAATTTATAATTCATTTTTGACATGTGTAAATTTATCTCATGTCTAAATGACCCACTATGTGACCGGTATGACTCAAGGTGTGTGTTTCTCTTTTAAGATGACATTTTAGTGAAAAACATAAGTGAAATACTCAAAATCATGAAAACTAAGTTGGATTGTTTTGATACATTAGGAAAATGATACATAAGTTATTTGGGATTTTTAGGATTCTTCTTCACCTCAATCTGATACATGATGTGACCGATATGACTCCATGTGTATCTTTTTTATTTAAAATTGACATTAATTTCAGGGAAAAAGAAAACTGACATACTCAAAACTGAGAAAATGCATTCAGATTATTTTTAAACTTTAGGAAAACAATCAATAATTCATTTATGATGTTTAATAATCATATTAACCGAAATATGATACAAGATGTGCCCAATATGGCTCAAAGTGTTCATTATTAGTTTAATATTTATTTTTTAGTTCATAAAATTTCACTCCAGGAAATAAAATGTTTTGGAATTGTCTTGATAATTTATTAGAATGATTTATAAGTCATTTTTGAAATGTATGATTTATTTTTAAATCACACCAACACAAGATGTGACCAATATTACTCAATGAGTGTGTTTCTAGTTTAAAATTATTTTTAGTAAAAAACATAAGTGATGTACACAAAACAGAAAAAATCATTCTAATTATTTTGATACATTTTGAAAATGATTCATAAGGTATTTTCAATATATAGCAATCAGAAACACATCAATACGATTTATGATGTGACTGGTATGACTCAAAGTGTGTCTTTTCGTTTAAAATTGACCTTAATTATTATAAAAAAGTCAAATGATAGTCTCAAAATAAAGAAAAAACATTTGTATTATTTATATACTTTTTTAAAACAATCCAAAATTCATTTTTGTTGTTCATAAATCTACCACTCCTCAATCCAATACATGATGTGCCTGGTATGACTCAACATGTCTATTATCAATTTAAAATTTCCATTTTAGTTTGAATAGAGTAAATCATAGAAAATCAAGGGAAAACCGTTGGATTGTTTTAATAATTTTGGACAATTATTCATAAGTCATTTTTGACATTTAAGAATCAATATCACATCATACCAATGCACTATGTGACCGATATGACTCAAAGTGCATGTTTCCAGTTTAAAATGGCATTTTAGTAAAAAAGAAAAGTGGCATACTCAAAATAAAGGAAAAACATTCATATTGTATTATCACTTTAAGGAAACGATCCATATGTCATTTGGAATGTATAGGAATCATTCACACCTCAATCCTGTGCATGGTATGATTGGTATGACTCCAAGTATGTGTTTTCAATATACAAGTGTCATTTTTTGTTTTAAACACGCATAATATCACAAAAAATGAGAAAATGATCCTAGATTGTTTTCTCATCATTAAATGTTATATTAATTAATCAATTTTCTTATAATTTATTTCTTATAATTATTTATTTTATTTTCATAGAGATAAATATTTAAGACAAACAAGAAATGGTGTTACATGCAAGAATCAACCACAACTCCATCTGATACAAAATGTTCATGGTAAGAATCAATGTTTAGTTTAAAATTAATACATTATGTTTAATTTATTTCAATATATCATTAATAACATAAAATTTTTTTAAATAGGTTCAATATTTTTTTAAGCCTGGCTGGGTTTTTTAGAAATAGCATGAATTGGGGTCAGGGGAAAAAATACGAAGAAACATTGATGTTTTTGAATTAATGTATCTGACAATTTTTAATTATATAATTTTATAAACTGGTGTTTGAAATGTAAATAATATAGTTTTTTTCCATTTTTGGTGATAAAAATTTTATTTTATTTAATTATTGTATTTATAACTAATTTTTCTTCTTTTTGGTGCTATTTATAGTACAATAGTGTGCTGTTTCTACACACTATAGTATGACCTTTTATCAGCACTATTAAATGTACCAATAAAGGAAGAATTTATTAGAACTTCTCAAAGGGATGATAAATGCACCATTTATCAGTTATTTAGTATCCCTGATAAAGTACCACTTTATCAGTGATTTTCTATCATTGATAAAATCCTAGGGGTTTTAATCATCCTGTAGTAGTCAACACTTTTCTAGCACTGATAAATTCCAATTCTATCACTTTTAAAAGATTTTTTAGTAGCAGAAAAATAATTCAATACTTAATCTATCATGAAAATGTAAAGCAAAATTGGGTTATAGAAGAAAGTTATTTTTCTAGGTGTTTTTTACTCAAGTTCCATTATTATTTATTATTCTGTTTCATAATTCGTTATTCTGTTTCTTAATTCATTTACAAAATCTCAATCATGAATTAGAATCCTTTAATTTATTGAGTGTGAAATTTTTCATGCCTTGGATAATTCATTATAATACCTAATTTTTCATCGTCCTACAATCAATGTTAATTAAAATTTTCAATTGATATTACGACACCTTCTAGGACCTAAATCTATCATATGTCACTTCATCGATTCGATACACAAAACTCCATTGTATGATGATTTATTCAATCAAAATGGTGGTAAATATCTTAAATTAAGGTGTATAAATGAATTTTAGAGTTTTCTCATGGTGTGGAATCTCTAAACTCTAAAAATTATATAACATTCACCAAAAAGAAGAATTAAAATATAAAATTTGGAAGAGTATAATTCTTAAACACCACATACCTCCACTTAGGCTAATCCGGTGGACAGTCACTCCCCATTGGGAGTGTAATGGATGAAGGTGGAAAGAGTGAAAGAGAGATATATGGATAGAGAGAGATAATGTAAAATATAAAAAATGAAATTAAAATATTAATTAGTGTTATATGAGAAAATAATGAAAATTAAAACTAAACAGAACAGTCTAAAAAGTAGCTTACTCCCAACAGTAAATCTCTCTATCCTCTTCAATGTGGAACAACACCCTCTATTTATAGGAAAATTATTATCCCGTAAATGTTTATTGATATATTTTTATATATCTATGGTTAAAGTTTCTGTATTTTAATTCCTTGCGAGGATATCCTTCCAAAATATCCCTTTTTTTATCACGTAGTGCTTCCAAGGATATCATGTTTTGATATTCCAGGGTGGAAAACCTTACTATGGTCAGAACATGAATGATATGGTGTAGCTCATAATCATTTTCATGTACATGTCGTAGTACATCCTCTATAACCCCAACTTTTTATTCATTCAGAATCTAACTACATTCAATTTGAGTTTCACTGCAACATTTGAAAACCGTATGGAACTACCATAATCTAGATTTTAAACTCCATTGGATTCAATAATGGAATGTATAGTCTAAGGTGTTTATTGTGTAAATTTGTAGTAGCTCATAGCTCCATATCAGCATTCATTGTGACAGCTATGTTGTAGAAATAGAGGAAATGGCATAAAAGGGTGGTACAATGACCCTTAAAAAACCTGTGAAATGTTTAAAATTAACCATACATATTGTTAAGAAAAAGTCTGTTACCTTTATGAAACTATATAAAATTCTAGTGTATCCTTACATATCTCTTGGTTTCATTTACAAAGATCATTGAAATCCATAGGTAGCCTTACATAGTGAAACTGTTACCATTACCCATCCTTTAAAAAACCTGGGGTACCTTTATGCATTGGATTACATTGACTTTATGTTTCTAGTGAAACATAAATCTTACCTTTACACACTACTAGACTAATTTTATGTGGCACCATTGAAGTACATTTATATAGTGGTGGAAACTGTCAAACACACTTACATATGTTCTTATACCTTAATGTAATTATGGTTTTAGCTTTATGCATTTGTGTAAATAGTGGTTTACCCTTATATATCTGATAGAAAAATCTCATGTTTAAGTGTAGAGGTGATTTTACCCTTATGTTGCCCTTATTCTATGTGAAAGGGTAAAAGCATCAATTTTTTAATCTAAAAAAATAATGAATTTTTAGTTCGTTTTATTCAAATCAATTATGTAATTAGAATTACTCATGTTTTCATAAATCTATTAACTACATTGGTAAACCAATTAAAACACATTAAAATTTATTATAAAAATGCATTAAAAAATTCTACATGAAATACTCACTAAGCATGAATTATTCTTTTACTCAAGCATTAAATCTCAAAAATAAATATCATATGGAAACAATTCTAGAAATATTTGAGTCTTAATAATACAAAATTATTTTCAATTTAAAACTAAACATTCAATTTCTACATAAAATATCAATTCAATTTCACATTTTTCAAATTAACAATTGACAAATGTATATTTCTTTTTCCCATGGGAAAATGGCAGGTTGAATTATTTTTTCTAGGATCACTCATGTTACAGATTCAAGTAAAGTCATTCTCATACAATGAGTACATACTACTTTTCATAATATTACAAAGGACCAAAATTATATACTTTTTAAATGATACATTCACATAAAATCTTGAGGAATTAGAAGTCATGGTTTTAATGACTATGATGCTAAAGGATGGTTGTTACTAATGTAAAAAAATTAAGGATCCAAGAGGAGGTTTATCCCCAATTTTGAATTCGTGATATCAAAATTAAAATATCAATTCAAATATCCACTTTATAGTGAAAACTCCCACATCCCATAACTCTAAGTAAGCTCATAATCAGTGTATGCATAATGAATGATTTACTCCCTCTTAAATATTATTTACTTGTTTTACTTTTATTTTCATAATGCATTTTCATATTTTTTTAAATTTATTATTGGAAAAAATTTCACCACCACCACCTAACCCCATATGATAAAAATAATTGGTTTAGTAATGGTGTTTTGTTATTCTTATAACTCACAACCCATTATTTATTTTCATTTATATTCTTTTCATTTTTAAAGAATGTAAAAAACATAATGTAAATTAAAAAAAACCATTACCCATACCTAAAATGGAACCCCTAAACTTATTCTTGACAATGTAGAACATCCTATCTATCAATACTTACCTTACTCCCACACTTTAACTTTATAATATCATTAATGAATCGAAGAGAATGGTATGAATGGATATAGTTGGATTGTAATATGTCTTTGTCCCAACATGGTCATTCATGGATTATACATGATAAAAAAGGATTATTAAATATAGGTATCTCAAGGATAAGGGATAAATCAATAAAAATTCCTCAATCCTATTAAAATGTGACTTTACATAATCATAACCTTGATAAGTTCCAATGAAAGTTTTAGCGGTTCAAATGCCCAATGATCACTCAAGGAATATGCTATAGATAGAAGTGGAATGTTTTAGGTCTAGAAATACTCTTAGGAATGGAACATATGAAATTGTTTTATTAGTTATGGAATGCAAGATCTATAAAAAATCAATCCACATGAGATTCAGATATTTAACAAATTTATAATGGTCTGGAAATTTCATTTACATGAATCCTTTAATTCTCTAAAATAATGAGTCATTAAATTAAGATCTATTATTCACTATCATTAATAAATTATCCATCTTACTAATTCAATCTCATTAAAACTGAAATCCAATACAAGGAATCATTTGATTCATAAGACACTCATTTCTCTTAGATTGGTCAAGAAAAGGAAAAAAATATAAGTGTATGTATGAAAATTCTATTTTAAATCAAAAAAATAGTTTTTAAGTAAAAATTTATGGAGATAAAGGATAAACATTAAATTTAATTTAATTTTAAATAAATACCTATTTCTTTTCCTTCATCATAACCTTTCTAATGGGTGATGCTTGTTCCATCATCACAAACCTAAAAATTACTCATCAAAGAAAAAGGTCCATGACATTAAATCTCAAAAGGATAGTGGGGGATTGGGAGAAATCATAATATTTTCCTAAAATTGATCTCTATTATTTGAAATAAAAATTTAAGGTTATAGAAATCATATAAAACGAAGATAAATATATGTCTTGGTTTGATCCCCAAGTGTGTCATGGATTTTGACTTCCCTTAGAAGGGAAGTACCAACCATTATCCAAAGTTTTATGGTGGATGAAGTTTTTTGATTTAAACAAAAAAAAATCCATCCTTCGATTTTTCACTTCTCTTTTTTTTTTGTGTTTTAGGACACCATTTTTGGTGTACAAAAAATCCACCCTTATGGAATAGAGATATAGAGAGAGATGAAGCACCTTTATTCTATATACTAGACTCTGGTGGACTCAAATTCAAGGTCAATAATAGTTTATGGTATTATTATTATTATTACATAATAAATAATAGTTTCTTTTTTTAATACATTTACTTCTAATTTAGTTTTTTGTTTGATATTGGGATTTTTTGAAACCTCCAAATGAGATTATTTATTATGCCATAGAGTTGGTTATACATCTTGTCAAAAAGAGGTAGAAAGTCATTAGGTGTACTTCTTATGTTATTAAACAATGAGTGGGAAAGATAAAATGGGATTTTATTTTCCTAGTAATGGAACTATTTTATGTGTTCATAGGAAAGGATTGGATGGTATTCTCTGAGGCATATATCAATTGATATCATCGGTAGGTCATGTTCATCGCCCCTGATGAGAGTAGTTGAGTTTTTCATGGTGAATGGGATCTACAGTTAGGAAGGTATTGAACTATACTCCCAAATCTGGGTAAACTATCTTTTCATGTGATTTCTCTCATGTTAGATGATAATGGGAAGGATTCATAAATAATTTTTTCTCTCATTGTGGATGAGTTCCTTGAGGAATTCCCATATGATTTCTTAGGCCTTCCTGTATAAAAGGATATGGATTTCACTATTGATTTATCACTGAGAAAATATTTGATATCTCTTATCTCATATAATATATACCCCACCATGTTGAGGAAATTAAATATGCAGTTGGAATATTTTTAATATAAAGGGTTCATTCTCCCAAGAATATCTCCTTAGGATGATTCAGTTATTTTCACAAAAAAATCCAATGGATCTCTCTGGTTGTGTATTGACTATCGAATTCCAAACAATGACACTATCAATAATAAAGATCACTTTTCATGTATTGAAGATCTCTTTGACCCACTAAAGGGATATAGGTGTTTCTATAATATCAATATATGTTCTACGTATCACCAGTATATTGTGAGAGAAGAAGATATTCTTAAAACATCTTTTCAAATAATATATAACATATCTGGTTATGCCATTAAGACTGACTAATTCTAAGATGGTATTTATAGATTTGATGAAACAATTATTCAATAGGTACCTTGATTCCTTTTTTGTGGTGTTTGTGGATGACATCATGTCTACTCACGGATAGGATAAGAATATGGACAATTGTAGATGTTTATTTTAGGCATATTGTGTGATCCACACCTTTATTATATAATCTCAAAGTGAAATTTTTGGATCAAAATATTAATGTTTCTTGGCCATGCGATCTCAAATACATGATTTTATGTTGATTTGGAGAAATTTAAGAAGGTGATTTTAAAGAAGGATCCCGAGAATATTTTTGAGATCCTAAGATTTTTAGGACTTGTAGGTTATTATTGGTAGTTTGTTGTGGAATTTTCTCATATTTCCTCACCTATGAAAGATCTCACCCAGAAAGGGGTGAATATAATTCTCAGTCCTAAATGGTAGACATCTTTTGAGGAACTGAAGCTATAATTTATCATCTCTCACTTTTTTATTTTACTGGAGGCTAGAAAGGGGTATGTGGTTTGTTGTAATTCTTCAAGTATAGGTCTGGGGTGATTAATGATGCAAGGTGTCCATGTGGTGGTCTATGACTCTCCCCAAATTTGACTTTTTGATAGTAATTACCCAACCCATGACCTTGATCATGTGGTAGTGATTCATGCTTTGAAATTGTGGCCTTAATATATTTTTGGGGAGAAGTTTTTGATTTATTCAGAGCACAAAATCCTAAGTTACATTTTCTATTATAAGGATTTTATCCAAAGGTAGAGACGATAAATTTAGTAGCTTCACGGGTTTAAATTTTATATTTTCTTTACCATAGGTAAGGGAAATATGGTTTTTGACACTCTAAGTAGTAAAATTCCAACACATGATTTGAAGGAGTCTAGGGATGATTGGAACATGATGGGTGTTTCACCCAGATTATCCTAGAATCCAAGGAGTTAAGGGGTGGTATATTCTTTTAGATAATTCACCTAATGCCTTATCTTATGGTGTTGATTCAGGGTGAGAAAACTAATTATTAGTTGTTTCAGTGTTCCAATGACTTTATAAATAGTGGGGAGGAGTCTAGTGGATGGTATTTATCTCTTGTGGGTGTTCTTTGTTCTAGGAAAATTATGTTGTTCCATTATCTCTAAAGAAGTTTTTGATTTAGGACATCCATCTGTCTCAATAGTTTTTCCATCCTGGTGACACTAATATGTTTTTAAAATGTTCTTTACTAGTTTTGGTGGCCATTTAGGAGATTTTATATAGCTAACTTTATATCCTGATGCTATACCTATCAATAGATCAAAGCTGAAAACAAGAATCTCTTATGTTTGCTTCATCCTCTTTATATTAATACCTGAAAGTGGGATGAGAAATCCATTTATTTCATCATTAAGTTACCTAGAACACCCTAGTAAAGGAATAACATATAGAAAGGTATTTATCATATGGCAAAATCAGATCATTTAATCATAATTAACGACTCTACTGAAGTTAAAAAATTGGACAAGTTATATATTCAGGAGACCATGAGGATGCATGGTATTCTATCTGCTATTTTCTACGATAGGGACCCCTATTTTATCTCTTAGTTCTTGGAAGACCTTTATAAGGCACTGGGGTCATAGGTCAAGCTTTTCATATCATACCATCCTTAAACAAAAGGTTAGACAGAATGAGTGTACCATATTTTGGATAGGTTTAATTTTTTTTATTATATCTATAACCAACACTCAATCAAAATATCCCCTTTTTAATAATTATATGTTCATCCATGTTGGTCTCATTTGTTATGGAAAGAAGTGAGTGATACTTTCTTGTGAGGTTTGAGACTTTTATGAGAGAAAACTAGTGAGGTTTAGGTAATTATTAAGTGGTTATGGATAACTCAGAATCATAATAAGTCCCATGTAAACATGTTTCACTAGTCCTTCGAGTTTTTAGTGGGTGATGAGGTGTTTCTTAAAGTGGAACCTCACATGATTAACCACCATCTTGGGAAGCAGGGGAAGATTACATCAATTCCTATTAGATAATTTGAAACTACCAAGAGGATTAATAAGGTGTAATATCACTTGGAATTACCACCTTAGTTTAAATTGATTTAAGATGTTTTACATATCTCAGAATTGGAAAAGTATAATATTGATCGTTCACATATGCTGAGTTGGGAATAGATCGAGTGTAATCCGATCTCTTAGTGACCAATAAACCAAAAATCATTTTGAATTCCCAGATGAATTTAATTTACAGGAAATAAATTCCATAAGTTTTAGTCTTGTGGAAACAAAAAAATGATGAACATGAGAAATGGGATCTGTAGTATTGAGTGGAAGAGAACTTCCCTCACAAGTTCTCTGATAAAACTATATTTTGACTTTATGAAGGTGGGAATTTTTCATGGTGGGAATAATTTTCAATCCCACGGTGTTATTTTATGTTGTTTTTCATTTACCTTGGTTTTTTACTAAAAAATTAGGTTTTTTGGTCTGGAAATATGGTGGGGGAACGGTTGTTGCATGATTATAAGAAGTCACTCACAATCCTATAAAAATAATAAAGCTTTGTAATGTGGACCTATCAAGGTCACATGAATAGATATATGGATCCGAAACAGGATCCAAGAACCATGCGACCTACATAACCTATTAGATAAATGATGCACATGGTTGGCATATGGTCTGGTAGACCATGCGGCCAAACCATGAACCCTTCTAGGTCCCTAATTTTTAAAAAATTACAATTTTTACCACACCAATTTTATTCACCATAACTCCTAATTTATCCCGATTCAACACCCATATCCCTAGTTTAACCTACCTAACCTTTCCTCTCCAAAGTGGCTTTAATTTCTTGGTGATTTGAGATGGGATCATTAGTATTTCTCCAAGTAAGTCCCTCACAGCTTACTCTATTATTCTCCTCTTACTTTTGATTAGCTTCTTCTCCCTTATTTCTTGGGTATCCTCATATTTAGTGGTGTTTGTGAACTAGGGTGCATTCAATCCCATTTTTTTTAGTTTGGGTTTTGATGGTTATGGTGGGTTATTTCATCCATAGGGAATAATTTCATCTTAGCTTATGGTTTCCAACAATATAATGGCGGTTTAAAGGAATAAATGTATGTGGTTATATGTTTAGATACTATTTTATTATTCTAATATAATTTCACTATTTGTAAATGTTTTAAAAATGGGTTTCATGTGTAAAAATCGTGGATTTCAAAAGGGTTGGTGCGTGTATGTTTTAGAAATGAATAATTCCCTTTGGAATGGTAGAAATTTTTATGTTTGGATAATGGTAGATATGGTTTGTGGTAAGAGTGGAATTATTTAGTGGTTGAAACTAGACAGAGCACTTAGGAGCCTTGGGTATCTAGGTAGGTAGGCTAGGTCTAATAGATTGGGGATATAGTGGGTCCTTTTCCTAAGTATCCCTAGTAGGATTATGACACAACACTAACTAAACTCTGTGATGTGGTTATTATCATTGGATATTTGTTGTGTCCTCTCCAATATCTTGTGAATGAGAAGGATATATATATATATACACACATTAGATCCATGAGATAATATATACCTAGACCCTACTACCCTAGATACTTTGTGGTTTCCTATTGTGCTTATCTTATGATTATAACTATTTTTAGTTTTCAGCATTGCACATTTTTGATAAAATAAAAAAACTAAAAGTGTCTTTAAATTTTTTTATTAATTTAATTTCAAAAACTATTGTAACAATATTTTGTAGGCCATAAACCACATAGAAATCAGCCTCATCTACTAGCCAAGTGGAATCCAAACACCTCTCTACTTACCACATGGTACACACGATCCCCTATCATGCAATGTTTTTATTCCACCTCCCCATAAATTGAACTCGGGACCTCTGGAATAACATCACACCAAGTATCATTGAGAGTCCCACTATGAAAACAACTTAGTGGTACTCATAATTGTCCACAATGTTATTTTATGATAAAGGTCTCGAGTTTGAGTTATAGGGGAGGTAGAATAACATCCCTGGATGGAATGGGAAAGTACCTACCATGTTGTAAATGGAGAGGTGTTTTTCTACCACATGTCTAGTATATTTGGCTAATTTCTATGTTGTGTATATCCTACTAAGGATCATTACATAAAATGGAACAGTGGGACTCATAATACTCCTCAATGTGATGTTATTTCAGAGTCCTAGAGTTCATGTTACGAGGGATGTCCAATAAAAAACCTATATGATAGGGTACAATACCTACTGCGTGGAAAGTGAATAGGCATTTGGCCACAACATAGTTGGTTGAAATGGCCAATTTTAGTGTGGCCTATAAACTATTAAGGATCATTGCATAAAAAAATTTCCTTTTTTATGCAATGATACTCAATAGACCATAAGCCACACCACAATCGACCATGTCAACCAGACAAGTTTCTATAAAATCCATCTCCAAATTCCAGGTGGAAGGTACTATCTTCTTTTATCTGAAGTTTTTATTCATCCACTCCCATAATATTAACTCGATAACTGTAGCATAATGTACCTCCAATGATCATTATGAGAACCACAGGGCCAAAAACTCAACGGTACTCATAATTATCATGGAAAAGGTATTATCATAGAGGTTGAGACTTCGAGTATGTGGGGAGGTAAAATAAAACCCCATTTGGTTGGAGATAGTACCCACCACGTGCCAAGGGGGGAGGTGTTTGTCCACCAATTTTCTAGTTTACATGGATGATTTTGATTTTGAGTATGGTCTATTAAAGATCATTATAATTTAATGATCCTTGTTAGGCTATAATAATTATCCTTGGTGGGATATTATGCCAAAGGTCCTGAGTTAGAGTTTTGGGGGAGGAGAACTAAAACCCATGTTTGTAAGGGACATTACCCACAATTTGGAATGTGGATAGTCATTTGGCTACCACTTAGCTGGTTGAAATAGATGATTATGGTGCGTATTTAGCCTACTAAGGATTGTTACAACCATCATGATTATTTTTCTTATAATTGATGTGCATGAAACTTTTGGGTGTGATCCTACTGGGAAAGTGATATATCACCCAGCATAAACCCTCAGGTTTGTATAGATGTTATTCTTCTTGACTCATGTAAAGGAAATGCCTTACTTTTAGGTGGTAGTGGATATTATTATTAGAGTCTCTATTTTGGTAGGTGTTAACGGTGGTGGCATGGTGGGTGTCGACCCACATGTCACATGAAGGTTTTGTATCTAGTTGATACCCTACCCTTTTGTTAATTCTTGTACTCTCTCATAATGTAAATTTTTTATTTCATGACTTTTACTTGATTTCCTTTGTTTTAGCTTCTTCTGGATACTATTTTGGTGTTATGTGCTTGTCATATTGATGATTGTTGCGATTTTTGTTGTAATTTTTATTGGAGAAATAATTCCCGAAGGAGTTCCATGATGTTTAAGAACATGTTGTTAGCCCATAAGGACCTATAATTCCTTTCAGGTAATTCCATGAGACTGGTCAGGTGTTGGGTTGGATGGAAGCCTAGACTAGTTTGTGATAGCTGCTAAATTATTTCTAGTGTAGCATAATGATTGACCATGGTCGTCTCACTTGAAGATATTCATAGTGGTTCATTAACTAATACTTTCAGTTATTATTTCATTTTGGTATTTTATATGTTTTTAAATCAATAAAAAATATGGGAGAAATATAAAGATAATGAAAGACGAAAACTATCCTGATGATTTAAAACAGAATGAAGTTGTAAAATAATGGTCTCAATCTAAGTGTTAGTTACTCAAGTTCCTTCATTATTAGTTATTACATATATTAATGCAATTTTGAAATATCATTAATGAATTAATAATATTTAATTTATTGAGTGTTAAATTTTTTATTCATAGGATATTTATTTGGTATAAGAATCATCACATCCTTCTATAATCAAGGATAATGAAACACCTTGATCGAGTGTGAAACACCTTCTAAGACCTGACTCTATCATATAATATTTCTTTCTTTGAAAAAAATGTAACTACTTCATATGAAGAGTTTTTTCTAATTAAAGGGAGGAAAATATTGTTAATTAAAGTATATAAATGAATTTTGGCGTCATGCCATAGTGTATGATCAACACAGTCACACACTTTTATCTCATTTTCCACAGATATAAATAAAATATAAAACATTGAAAAGTATATTTAAAATACACCACATACCTCCCCCAAGGTGAATACTCAGGCCAATTGGTCACCATTGGGTATGTAAGATATCATGGGGCAAACAATAAGAGAGAGAGATAATGTGGAATGGAATACACTATAATTAAAACATGTTTTAGAGTTACAAGATAATGGATTCAAAATGAAAAACAAGGCCAAAAAATTCAAACAACAACCTACTCCCCCAGTTGATCTATCGATCCTCCTCCATGTGGCATAATTGTAATGACCAAAAAATTCAATAATAAAAATTAATATTGGTCTATTTAAATGTATTCTTATGGTTATGTAAAAATTATTCACTTATTTGGTTTTATGTTTTGGATTTACACAAACCATTAAGAATTTTGACTATTGGTAATATAGCCATTGAACATTGATCACATGATTAATATAAATATAGAACTTTAATAAATCCAATTTACTCAAACAAAGGAAGTGATGACCTCATCTAGTAGACTTGACCCGTATGAAGCCCATTTGTCAGAGCTTGGAAAGGAGTTGGCATCATTGGGATTCGCTCTTGACATAGCCCAAGCAGAGCATGAATACCTTAATCTTGAGAGGAATCACCAAATAGAGATGTGGAAGTTGATATAGATTACCACTCGAGTGGTGTTATCCGAGCCACCCTAAGATTCTCTCACCATCACACACCTTACCCATCTTTCTTATGAAGGTTTTATAAGGGGATATGTAACAGGACCTTATCACTATAAATATGTGCATTATTATTTTATATAATAATGAATATATATTCATTTTATCATTGTTACTTTATAAATAGTTTTTAAAGTGCAAATAGTATTTTTAGTTAATATTCAAATAAGAAATTTATTTTGATGAATTAATGGATTTTTTAATTAAATAATATTTTATTAAAATATTGTTATTTTAAAATTATTGTTTTTAAATATAAATGATCATATAATTTTATGAATGCAATTTAAATTTTTATTATGATTTAAAAGCTTTTTTTGTCAAAAACCCATGATTTTTTTATAAATGTTGGTTTTTATTTTAAAAGTAAAAAATCACATTTATAGAAAATTATTTATATAAAATGAATATTTTTTTTGGAATCAGGATGTCGAAATTATCCAATGGTGAATTTTTCGTAATTATCTGAGATAATCAATTTTTTCAGTAAAAATTAAATATCGTTTAAATATATAATGTGTTTTATGATATCATAAAAACCAAATAGTGATGTAATAAAATATTATAGACGTTATGTTCATCCAATATATGTTTTACCATTGAAATAATTTTATTTTAGGTTTTTTTAATTTATTTTACAAATCCTTAGTGGACCCTCCAAGACTTATAAAACATTTTATCTTTCTAAATTGATTTCCTTGAGAGTGTGGCTCCCCTCCACATAAAAAACCCTATTATTTTAAGTAGTTATGCCAATGTACATATAAAATATTTTTTTCCACTCCCCTTTTTAAAAAACCATGGGCAAAAAGCATGGGTTGGTTTGTGGTTTTGATTAGTTTAATGTGAGTTGTCCCAAACCAAAATAATAAGGAATTAATTCTCCTTACCTATATAAACCCCCCAATTTTCCAAATTCCACTTCACTCAAAGCCATTGGAGTTCATAAAACTTCTGTCCTCCTCCAAATATAATCCTCTCAAGTTGCCTCAAGCTCCCAGGAAGCCTCTCTCTAGCCCCTCCCAACCTTTGAGATCACACTTCCATGTAAGGGATTCTCATTTTCCTTATTTATGTCCAAGTTTCCTTATATAGTTATTCCCTTTTATATTCAATTATAAATATTGGGGTATGATTTAAATCCTCCCCCATATACCCCTATTTATGTTTGAATGATGGGACACCCCTTTATCTCTCATTAATTCCTTTTATGTACACCTGTTAATATGCCAAAATTTCATAAGGAATTTCCCCCTCCTCATTTAAATTCAAGCAATTATATTGTATTATGAATCTAAATTCCATTACATATGTTCGGACATGTTTTTATATGACTTAATTACTTTCCATTTCTAGTAAATATGATGAGACACCCCTTTCTCTCTCATTAACTATTTTTAGGAATTCTTACATCACGCTGTTACACTACCGAAATTGCACTGATTTTCCAAGCCAATGTGATTGTATAGTGAATACTATGCCCATTTCTCTATCAAGGGTATGTAACTTTATTCACATTAAATTATTGATTATAAATCTTCATGTATTTATTCCACATCCCTTTATAAGGAAATAAAATATGATTATTGATTCCATGTTTTATGATCTATGTGGAACACTTAAGCATGAAATAAAATGTTTAAGAAGGGTGCACCCTAATATCTCTCCAATGAATTGGGTAAAGTATAGTGTCCTTATATGTCATGCTCAATGGGTGTTTACTCATGATAATTCATGTTCAATAAGGGTTTACTCATGCTTCATTTGTAATGAGGGTTTGCACATGCTTCATGTGCAATTAGCCTTGGCTCATGATAATATCATGTTAAATGTTGTTGCCACATATCCATGTTATGATTATAATGCTTTATCATGCCTTTATGTTAATATTTCTCTTGTGATCCATTTATATGCCTATTTTATAACATGTATTTCATTTCTCATGTTATTCTGTGTTTATTCTCTTACTAGGATATAAAGATTACCCTTTTCTTATGCATGTCCTGAGGTTATCCAATGCAATGCTAAATACGAGGGAATGTAGTGGTCTTGTAAAGAAAGTTTTCAATAAGTTGTTGAATTTATGTTCTAAGTTTTTATGTAATGTTACTAAGACCCAAATACACTATACCTCTCGATATTCCATGTTTTATCAAGTGAAATTTTTATTTAATAAATAATGATTAAGTGTGAAATAAAAGAAGGGTTGTTATAGTTGGTTTCAAAGGATATGTTTGGTTATTTTTGGGATTAGGATTAGAAAAACCTAGTGAGGCCTTAGAGACTAGAATAAGTATAATAAAAAACATACCAATGTTTTGGTGAGTATTGAGTAAGTCGTTTATCAAGAAAATACATCCCTGTCTGGATACGAGCAGATAGTGGAGACTCTGGAATAGATGTACCTAGGATTGAGAAATTCAAGAAGTTTTGGGATTGACCCTGTGTATCATGGTACTCAACAATGGGTCTTGCTGTACTCTTGGTTACGACACTCCTGGGGGATATTATTTGGTAATTTAACAAGCTTAGTATGAACCATTGTTAAGGGAATTTAAAAAAAATTCCCCTAAGAATACATGTTAGAATGTAGATCATGGATAACATAGATTGAAGCTTATAGACTCATAATTTAAGGAAATAAAAGTAATTTATAAGTCATCCATTTTTGTCTTTGGATTACTCTTTATGTGTTACCACTAACTTTCCATTTATTGTAGACAATGGTCAGTAATAGTAGGACTCGAGCTAACAACCGATGTGAAGATCAATGCGGTGACTATTCTAATGAGATCCCCAATCTAATGGGAGTGGGAATCGTGAACTTTGTCATGATACTCTCTCAGTTATCTCTAGAATTGAATAGAAACATGGGTCAAGGGGAACATTCAACCCCCCTAAGAAAGAACAAGTCACTATAGAAAGCTTCATGAGACAAAGGACTCCAACTTTTAATGGATCAGTTGATCCCTCAATCAACGATAAATGGATCAACTCCATTCAAAAGATATTATCCATCTTTTAATGTTTCGAAAACAAGAAGTTTATTCTCTATGATTATCGTATGGAGGGTGAATTCGATCAATGGTGGACATTGATAAAATATACGAAGTTTGAGGAGGAGATCAATGTGTTGGAATGGAAGGATTTATAGAAAATGTTTTCGATAAATATTTTCCTCGCACCCTCCATCTTAAGATGGAAAGGGACTTCCTTGCCCTCAATGAAAAAAGATGACGAATCTGTTGGATCATACAGGGAAAACTTCACAAGTCTTGCACGATATGCTTATGGCTTTGTCATTACCCCCAAATGCAAGGTTGATTGCTTCTTAGGTGGGCTAAAATATATCCTATAGAAAGCCTTTGCGATCCATGACTTCGAGAGCTATGGGGATATTTTCCAATGTTCCCTCTAAGTCGAAATGGAGATCGGAAAATCTCAGGGGTATCATGGGGATAAGAAGCGTAAGGTGGACTTCAATTATGATAGTCAGATGGATAAATCCAATGGTGCTAAGAAAATCTAACACGACACTTGCCAAAGGTGCAGAAAGAAGAACCTCGGAAATTTCCTGAAGGGGGAAAGGAAATGCTTTAGTTGTAAAAGAGAAGGGAACCTAGCTATTAACTGCCGACAAGAAAAACCCACAACTGAGACAGAGGAGAGGAATGCTTTGTTTAAACATCAACACGTTGTTCTTTTCTTAAACTATAAAGAACCAGGTCACCTTGCAAAATAGTTCCCTAAGCCAAGGGTTTTTAGAGGAAACCAACAACCTCCAAGGTAAGAAGAGAGAGATTTTTCCATCACTACCGCCAAAGTGAACCCGACAATGAAGTGGTGATAAGTACTCTAGTTATTCATTCAAGAATGGAAAATGTACTTTTTGATTCTGTTTCTACACATTCTTTTATATCCCTAATTTTTATTAGAACAATCCCAACACCACCACAAATCTTGGAAGAAAATATGTTGGTGAGTACAAAAAATGGGGAATCATTTTATCCCATGAATATAACTCCTCCTGTGTCATAATTTGTGGATTGAAATTCTCGGTGAACCTCATCATACTCCCTCTGGTAGAATTTGAGGCAATTATCAGCATTGAGTGGCTTTCCTTATATAGAGCCAACAGAAATTGCCATGAGAGGGAAATAACTTTCCATGTGGAGAATCGACCCCCGATTCTATACAGGTTTAAGGGGGAGGATTAATCTTCTTTACTTCCATCATCTCAAGCATCGATATTAATACCCTATGAGCACGCATATCTGGATCAGATGATAAATTCCAAGGAAGCAACCATACTTGAAGACATGCGTATTATGAGAGAATTCCCTGAAGTGTTTCCTGAGGAATTTCCTGGTCCCCCTCTTGGAAGAGACGTTGAATTCTCTATTGACCTTATACATGGGGCATTTCAAATATCCAATACTCCATAGAGAATGGCTGTTATAGAGCTTGTGGTGATGAATAATCAACTACGAGAGAATATGGATAAAGGGTTTATATGCCCAAGTGCTTCACCATGGGGTGCACCAGTCCTCTTCATCAAGAAGAAGGATGGGTTAATGTTCCTTTTCATTGATTATCATGAGATCAAAAAATCACGATAAAGAAAAAATATCTTTTTCCTTGAATTGATGACTTGTTCGATCCAATGTGCCCAGTATAATACTTCTTCCAGGTAGATTTTCGGTCAGGATATTATCATGTAAGGGTGAAGAAGGAAGATATCCCCCAGAATACTTTTCGTACATGATACAGGCCCTATGAATTCATAGTAATGCCTTTTGGACTCACTAATTCTCCAAAAACCTTCATGGACTTGATGAGTACAGTCTTTAGATATTACATTGACAAATATTTGGTAGTCTTTATGGATGATATTCTAATATACTTCAAAACCAATGGGGAGCATGAGGAGAATCTAAGAACTGTACTAGAGACCTTGAGAAAGGATAATCACTATGAAAAGTACAACAAGTGTGAGTTCGGGTTGAAGGAAGTCTCTTTCTTGCGTCATATAATAACAAGCAATAGGATATCTATGGATCCCTCTAAGACAGAAGAAATTAAAGGGTGGCCGAGGCCATCATCGGTAATGGATATCTGTATCTTTTTGGGGCTGGTGGGATATTATCTCCGATTTGTGAGAAGTTTATCAAGATTTTCAAACCCTCTTAGCAAGCAAATTCAGAATGGATTAAATTTTTCTTGGCATGATGAATGCAAAGGGAGCTTCAAGAAGTTGAAAAGGAGGCTTATCACTGCGCCCGTGCTCATATTAACCACAAGTGAAGAATGTTTTGTGGTATTTAGTGATTCTTTGTAGAAGGGCCTAGGTTGTGTGTTGATGTAGAATGATAAAGTGATACCATACACCTCAAGTAAGCTGAAAATCCATGAGCAATATTATCCCACGCATGATTGGCAGCCGTGATCTTTGCATTGAAAATCTGGAAGCGTTATATCTACTCGGAGAAGTGTGAGATATATACTGATCACAAGAGCCTCAAATATATATTCACACAGAAAGAGATTAATATGTTCCAATGAATATGGATAGAACTCATCAAGGATTATGAATGCTAAATCCATTACAACCTTGTGAAAGAGAACAAGGTGGCTGATGCTCTAAGTAAGAGGGATCCAACGATTCTGTCATTAATGATAATTAAGAAGGATATAATCTTCTTAGATTTTCAAAGGATGGACATGGGAATCATTAAGGTAGGAACATCATCAATATTTTCTCAAATTATTTCTCAACCATCCCTTATAGAGAAAATAAAGTATGCTAAAAGAAAGGATGTGAAAATTATGAAAAGGGGAGAAGATATTAGAGATGGGAAATCCTTAGAGTTTTTGGTTGACAAAGATGGAATTATGAGATTCAGGTAATGATTATGTCTACCATCCGATCGAGAGATAAAGAAGGTGCTTTTAAATTATGCACATAGCTCAACCTTCACTATTCACCTGGGGAGAACAAAGATGTATCGAGATCTTCGAGAAAACTTTTGTTGGGACAATATGAAAAGGGATATTGTTGAATATACGTCAAAGTGACTTTTATGTTTTCAAGTGAAGGATGAGAGAAAATAGTTATAGGGGATGATGAAACCACTACCTATAACAAAATTGAAGTGGGACAACATTACCATGGACTTTGTCACTGGATTTCCAAGGAAATCTAGAGGAAGTAATGCTATATGGGTCATGTGGATCATCTTACAAATATATCTCACTTTATCGCAATTTGAGAGGACTTCTCATTGGATCAAATTGAATGTATTTTAATAAAAGTAGTGGTAAGTTTTCTTGGAATACCACTATCTATTGTATCTAATCGTTATATGAGATTCACCTAGAAGTTCTTGAAAAGTCTCAAACATGCTCTAAGAATTGAACTGAACTTTATTATGACCTATCATCCTCAAACTAATGGAAAATTTGAGTAAACTATTTAGAAACTAGAAGATATGTCAAGATCATGTTCTATGGAATTCAAAGGAGGGTGGGACCAAAATCATCTACTGGTTGAATTCTATTACAATAATTGTTTTCAATCGAGCATCAAAATGGCACCATATGAAGCCCTTTATGGTAAAAGGTGCAGAACACCGACATTTTGGGATGAAGTTGATGAGAATAAGTTTCTAGAACCTAAAATGATCAGAGAAATGGTGGATAAGGTGAAAATCATTCAGCAGTATATCAAGGCAGCCCAATGTTGATAGTAGTGTTATGTAGATAACCATTGACGAGACCTTGAGTTCAAAGTTGGATACATGGTGTTTCTACACATATCTCTATGGAATAAGGTCATGAGTTTTTGAATGAATGGGAAGGTAAGTCCTATGTACATCGGACTCTTCGAGATTTTTGATCATGTGTGGGATGTGGCCTATCGACTAGCACTTCCACCTACCGTGGCCGAAGTATATGATGTCTTTCATGTATCCCACTTAAGTAAGTACATACTAGACCCTTCACATGTACTCTCTTTAAAGGTTGTACAAATGGAGGATGATCTTTATTATAAGGAGAAACCAATGAAATATTAGATCCTAGAGATAATGTTCTAAAAAATAATACAATGCCCCATGTCAAGGTGTTGTGGAAAAAACAAAATTTTAAAGAAGCGACATGGAAATCAGAATAAGCGATGAAGCAGAGTTTTGCACATCTTTTTAGTGTGGGAAAATGAAATTTTGGCGGAGAAATTTCTTAAGGGGGAATATTGTAATGACCCAAAAATTAATTAATTAAAATTCCTCTTGGTCTATTTAAATATATTCTTATGGTTATGTAAAACATATGAACTTATTTGGTTTTATGTTCTGGATTTTAAAATAATGTTAATAATGTTGACCACTGCTAATATGGTTGTTGAACAGTGATCACACGATTTGTATAAATATAGGGATTTAACAAATCCAATTTACTCAGACAAAGGAAACGATGGTGTCATCCAATAGACTTACCCCGTATGAAGCCCATTTTTCAGAGCTTGGAAAGGAGGTGGTGTCATTGGGCTTCACTCTTGACCAAGCCCAATCTGAGCTTGAAAACGTTAAGCTTGTGCATAATCACCTATGGGAGAATTAGAAGTTGATAGAGATTACCACTCTAGGGATATTATCTGAGCCACCCCAAGAGTCTCTCACCATCATACACCTTACCCTTCAGTCTTATGTGGGTGTTATAAGGGGTTATGCAACAAGACCATAACTCTATGAATATGTGCATTATTTTTGTATATAATGATGAATATACATTAATTTTATTATTGTTACTTTATAAAAAGTTTTTAAAGAGAAAATATTATTTTTAGTTAATTTTCAAGTAAGAAATATATTTTTATGAATTAATGGATTTTTGAATTAAATAATAGTTTAATAAAATTTTATTATTATTATATTACTTTTTATTAAATATAAATGATCGTATAATTTTATGAATGCAATTCTAATTTTTATTAAGGTTTGAAATTTGTTTTAAAAAAAAAATGAATTTTCGATAAATGTCTGTTTTTATTTTAAAAGTAAAAATTCACATATTTAGAAAATTACATAGATAAAATGAATATTATTTTATGAATCAGGATGTAGAAATTATCCAATGGTTATTTTTTCATAATTTTCTAAGACAATCAAATTTTTCTGTAAATATTTAATACCTTTTAAATATCTAATGTGTTTTATGACATCAAAAAGACCAAATAGTGATGTAATAAAATACTATAAACATTATTTTAGACAAATATATGTTTTTTCAGGAAAATAATCTTATTTTAGGGTTGTTATATTTATTTTACAAATAATTAGTGGACCCTCCAAGGATTATAAAACATTTTAGCTTTATAAATTGATTTTCCTGAGAGTGTGACTCATCTCTACATAAGAAAAACTATTATTTTAAGAATTTAGGATATTGGACTTATAAAATATTGTTTTTCACTCTCTTTTGGAAAAAACAATGGGCAAAAACCATGGGCGGTTTGTGGTTTTGATTAGTTTAATGTGAGGTGTCCCAAACCTAAAGAAAAGAATTCCTTATCATTTCTAATATATACCCACCCGAGATCCAACTTTCTATTCACTAAAATCCCTCTTTTTAGTCCAAAATCTACCATAATCTCACTATAATCCTCCCAAGGCACCCCAAGGTCTCAAAAAAGCCTCTCTCAAACCCCTACCAAGCCTTTGGGACCACACTTCCAAGTAAGGGATTCTCACTTTGCATATTTATGTCCAAGTTTTCTTATATTGTTATGCCCTTTTATTTTCAATTATAAATTTTAGGGTATGATTTCAAACCTCCCCCACACACCCCTCTTTATGTTATACTTATCAGATACCCCTTTCTCTCTCATTAATTCTGTCCATGTACACCAGTTACTATGCCGAAATTCTATAAGGAATTTCCCTCTCCTCATTTACATTCAAGAAATTCTTTTGTATTATGAATATAAATTCCATTATATATGTTGGTACTTGTATATATATGACCCATTTCTTTTCATTTTGTGTAAATATGATGAGAAACCCCTTTCTCACTCATCAACCATTGTTATGAATTCTTACGTCACACAGTTTTGCTGCCAGAATTGCACCGATTTTCCAAGCCAATGTTGTTGTATATTGAATACCTTTCCCATTTATCTATCAAGGGTATTCAAAATTATGAAAATTTAATTATTGAGTATAAATCATCATGTATGTATTCTAAATTACATTATTGTGGAATAAATGATGATGATTGATTCCATATTTTATGATCCTTGTGGAACACTTATGCATGAAATGAAATGTTTAAGAAGGGTGCACCCTAATAGCACTCCAAAGCTTTGGGAAAAATATAGTATCATTATTTTTAATGTGAAATTGGTGTTTAATCATGTGGATTTTATTTAAATGAGGTTTTAGTCTTTCTTCATGTGCAATGAGGGTTTACTCATTCTCCATGTGCAATGAGCCTTAGCTCATGCTAATATCATGTTAAATGTTGTTGTCGCATCTCCATGTTATGATTATCATGCTTTATCATGCCTTTATGTTAATTTTTCTCTTGTGTTACATTGATATGATTATTTTATAAAATGTATTGTATTACTCATGTAATTCCATATTTATTCCCTAACTAGGCTTTATAGCTCACACCTTTCTTATGCATGTCCTCAGGTTATCTACTGCAATGCTAAGTATGGGGGAATGTAGTGGTCATGTAAAGGAAATTTTAAATAAGGTGTTGCATTTATGTTTTAAGTTGTTATGTAATATTCTTAATCCCAAAATACACTAGACCTCTCTATCTTCTTTGTTGTATCATGTTATGGTTTTATGTAATAAATTATGCTTAAGTGTGAAATAAAAGAAGGGTTTTTATAATAACACCCTCTATTTAATATAAAAGGATTAGTCCTTTAATATATGTTTATTTTTATGTATATATATATATGGTCAATTGTTTTCTTATTTTAATTCCACATGATCATCTCCCTTGAATATACTGAGTGTAAGTGTCAACTTTATGATGTAATGATTATTTATGTAAGGTTGGTGACCTAATTCTCTAAAAATCTAAACCCAAAGGATACTCAAAATATAATAGATTGAATTAATGAATTAAAGTTCAAGATAATTTAATGTTTATGTTTTAGTACATATGTATAATGTACATAAAAATATAATTTTTAGATTATAAATCAATGTTTAATGTTTTGGAGATCTAAGTAATGTTTTTATTCAAATAAAAACTATTTTAGGTTATTTTATTTCAATTAAGAAATTTCAAGGATACACATAGTTTGGGTTTGGTTTTAGATTAAAATAGTTCTCATTTTATTAAAAATAGACTAATTAAATCAATTGAAATAAAATTTATATATTATTTTGGTATAAAATTATTTTATGTTCAAAAAGACATTTTTCTAAAAACTGGTTTTTGTTGCATTTTTTCCATTTATATTATGTTTTATTTTTACCATTTATAGAAATAGAATCTTGTAAAATTATTTTAATATTAATAATAATCATATTTAAATTAAATAATATGTACCATTTTTAATTTATTGATAAAAATAGTTATCACGGTGTAAAATTAGTCACCACAATAAAGGCTAAAACAGGGAAAAATGTTAAATTGTTAGTTAAAGCCATAAAATTTTAGAAAATATCATCTTAAAATGGGAGGGGGAGGTTAATATATACATAAAATGATAATAAATAAATTATTTTTTTTAATTTTAAGGTAATTCCAATGAATATCATTTTCCCATATATGTTCACAAAATTGCATGTCTGTAATTGTCACTTTCCCTAATTTAACATCTTAAATAAGTTTCCATGATAAGGATAGAAGTAAAAATACTATATGAATGAATCTATATGATAAATATTTTTAATAATATTTTATATTTTTGATAATAATTTATATTTAATTTTAAATAATATTATAATTATCTAAAATTATAATGCATCTTAAAAACAATGTTGATTTAAGATGTTGAAAAATATTGTAAATTGTTCTAAAAATTATAAAATAATATGTTTTGGAATAATTATTGCATCAAATGAATTTTATAAACAAATATTAATGGAATATTTTTATTTAAGTGTTTACATTCAAACTCCATTTTAATGCTGTTATTTTTAAGGTCAAATTATGTAAATAGTCATGATAACGAATTTAAATTGTATTTTATGTTAAAAAATATTTAATTAATTGATTTAAAAGTCATAAAAATATTATATTAGGTATATTTAATGTAAAATGGTATAGAATATAAAAAATATTCAATTTAGGATCCACTTTATATTTTATATTGACATTCTTAATCCTTAAAGATTGAATATTTGCGAACACACCATATATTTTTTCCTATAAAAAGAGAATTAACCAATTATTTCCAATGAAACATATGAGTTTGAACATAAATATATTCCACAATCCATATCTAAACATACTTTCAAACTTCAAAAATCCCTTTGTGTGACCATAATACTCTTCTGAAAAGGATTTATTCTCAGTCGAAGGGAGGATATCCAAAGGAAATGTAATCGTCTTCACAAAGATCTTTCATGTTTAATTATTCTGAAACCACATCTAAATATTAATTATAAAAGATAATAATAACATATTCATCAATATTATACTGATTTTATTTTATTTTAATGAAATAACTATTATCTATTTACTATCCTTTATAATAGAAAATGAAAACATTATAGTGTGTACGTATGGGCTGCCATCTCCTTGAACAATTTATTTCATTTTTCATCAATCCCATCACATGGACTGTTATGAGGATGGGTTTAATGAATAAAAATTATATTTATTAAATAATTATAATTTTCAAAGATAATATATTATATACTTTCTTTCTATCAAATCCATTGAAAAATGGAACCATAGCTTGTGGATATGTGTATACTAACTTCTCTACAAAGTGATGTAATTAGTTTTTGATCACTAACTTACATTTATGATCATATGGATGTATTTAATGAATTATTAATATATATATATATAATTTGATAATGACAATTTAATTGTAATTTTTCTTTCCAATTTATTTTGTTTTAATTCTTTAGAAAAATGAAAACATCCTTCATTTATATATACGAGGTACTATCTCCATGAAATGATATAATTAATTTTTCATAAGATCCTTTCATGGATGTTTCCAAAAGTGTATATAAAGTATAAATATTAAATTTATTGCATCATTAATATTAATTATATAATTAAACCATGAACAATGAGCATAGACCAGAATTATCGAATCCAAACTTGCATAAGAAACACAACATTTAATAGAAAAATAATCGATTTTTACAAGGAATTATAAGTAAATAGGTAGAATTATGTTATGAATAAATAATATCTAGAAATATATATATATTATGGATATTATATATATTAATAATAAATATAAATTTATTATATAGGATATTGGAATGTGTCCGACCATGAAGTTACACAAGTTAATTATTTTCATCTAAAATTTCTCTCTTGATACATGATTAATGTGTTAAACCTTGATTTCTTTTATATGGTTTACTTAATTACCCATGGATATAATTCAAAAAATTATTTAAGTAAATTCATACTATTAATTGAACCATGTTATGTTAATTGGTTACATGGGAAAAAAATAGAAATATCACATTATTTAAATGAATATTCAATACATATCATAATCCTACACATCTACAGACCATAATGGCTTAATGTATTTGTAAACTAGAAATATAATCAACTATGTTATTAAGAGATTTTAAGAATCTCCCCCAATGATCTAATATTAGTACCCTTCTATACATATCATACTTATAACCATTCATTGAAACCCGATGAAGGAAAACATAAGAATGGGTGAGCATATATGCCCTGTTAGGGTAAACATGAGAGATATCAATCAGAATAGAGCATAATATTATCATAAGGTTATTATAACGTAATAAAGTGACTATTATCATCATAAATATTCATTACTAGAAAATATTTGATCATAAACCCCAAAATCAATTCATAACTAGAAGCATGATTGATAAGGGTGTTAGAGTAGTAATCACTATTCAAGAGTCACAACAAGGGAATGCAAACTATAAGCATATGAAATCCTAATCATTAGAAAATAGATATTAAAAATATTTTCCATGCATAATATTGTTATAATATCTAGAAGGTGACCATAAATAGGAATTAAAATGTGAAGAAATTCATTCACAATCATGTTCACACATAATTTTATGAGTATAGTTAGAATGAAATCATACTCAAACATAAAAATGTGACCAAATATAGTCATAATCATGTCCATGCTTATCATCTTCATCATATAATGAGGCATAACTATCACATTACCAAATGAATTTGATGCATCAGTAGGTATCATGAGGTAAACTAATTTGTGTATTTTGTATATGAATTACCCATTTATGTATGATGTCTTGGCCTAAGGCCATGGTGATAAGACTTTGATGCCCTATATTTGGTATTTTATCATTATGAACCCATTTATTGTTATCCGTGTGATTATTTATGTTTTATTCCATTTATGGATGCCTTTAAATCTAATGGTATTAGTTATATGACATATTTTATTACTGTTTATCTTCCCTATATTATTCAATCTTTATTTATTCTTTGATATATCTATGTGTACTCTTTCTCCTACCAAGTATTTGAGATCACCCTTCTTATATTTATATTTTTATATGTTATGAATAAGCGTATCATGTACAATAAGGTTTGGAGATTATTATATATAGATAATTTTATTGGATACATTGAAATCTTGTTAGTATACAATAAAACTAGGGTATAATGGGAAAATTACCTTTTTAAAGAAAATAAATGGGGTTTATTAAATAAAATTTTTACGAATTATGTCAAACTAAAAATGTATAAGTTACCCTAGTATGTAAATGACTTACTTTTGTTAATGAGTTAGTAATTATGGATAGTTAAACCTGAGCCACATATTTTAATATCAAAGATAGTTTTTATGTAGTATCTTTTTAGTGCTCGATTCATGATTTTTAGTCTTGGATACTACAACATTAGTTAAGGAAGTAGTTGAATTATCCTCCAACTTTTAGAGTTTTATCAACAAGTTTCTAAGGAACCCATAGAGTCTTTCTCATTGAATTATACATTCCAAGAATATATTAAATAATTTAAGACTTCATTATATGATTAGACACCGCCTTCTCCTAATAAATATATCCAGAGGCATGAATTCAAGATAAAGAGTTAGAGGTAAACAATACTCAAGGGAGTAAAAGTTTCATTTAATTTAAATATTTTAATATATCATTTATGACATAGAATTCACACTCATTCAATGATAACATTCCATATTTGTATGATATTTACAAAATCCTAGATAGTGATAATGAATTTAAATTATTCTCCTTTAAAGAAAAGGTTATTATATAATTTGAAGATAAATATTTTATGGGGCAATACATGAAGTAAAAACATTTAATGATGATATTAATATGTTATGATCTAATATTAATTCAAATTAATTTAATTTTATTCAACTAGAATTGTTTATTAACTTTCCTTATGATGAATATTTTATTGTAGAATATCATGAGCATTCCTTGGATGATGATGAAGATGTTATACAAGTAATGGTTCAAGTAATAAAGTTAGTGTTATTTTTCTACCCACATCATAAAAAAATGTTCCTTATATGAATATTGTCGGAGTTTCATTAATTTATCCAAGAGATTCACAACAAATATTGTGAAGTAATTCACATTATAAATAATTTTATATAGTGGGTTATCCTATAGAAACCCCACCCACTATCTGATTTTGGATAACCAATGATGTTTCTTTTTTAGGGATAGTAAATTCTCAGTACCCACCTAGGGTTTCTCCCAAATTCTATCTATTTTATATCTATTTTTATATAGTTTATTTGTTTTCAATAAATTTTTCATGTTTTTTTATTTTAATTATATGTATGAAATATATACTAGTAAAGAGATTTAGTCTAGGCATCCTTAAGACCAATAAAACCGGTTTTATTTCTCTTTTACATTTGTTTAATCAATAATAATATTTTATTCTCATGCTTGATACTTAAATAATATTTTTAGATAAGTGTGTTTCAGAGGGGGGGGGGGGGGGGTCAAACTATTTAATATATGAATATATTTTGGGGTATGGATGTTTTTTGTTTTAATTGATAGTTTGGAGTCATGTTATGAGATAAAAAATATGATGTTCTTGTTTTATTCATTACTTTCAATGCTATTAGAATTCATGAACAATTTCAAAAACGATTGAGGAACCATTTTGAAATACCCTTTTACACTAAACTAATATTTTTTATCTTACCTTTTATATTTTACATTTTTATTGAGCCCCTAGTATCAATGAAATATATTGTTATATAACCCTATAAAAAGGGAAAAATCCATTTAAAACTTACTCAATATGTAATTTAATGATCATGGTTGAACTCAAGTATTAAGGATGGACTTTTAAACATTCAAATAATGTGGTTTAATGGATACTAAATTTATTTATTCATCAATTTAGAAATACCATAAATAATGGAAAGATGGAATAACGTACCAAAATATCATTCTATTATTATTTAGGAGTTAACCAGTATTGGATTTGCAGTATATACGTAAATTTATCTCAAAAAAGAAATTATACACAAAGTATTATATTTGAAATATTGGAAATAATACTCCTGAATAGTAAGTAATAGAGATTGGAGAAAATATTATTTTTTCGGAATTTTCAAAGTGTGGACTCCCCATGAAAATAATAATGTGTTTTGAGGTAAATTTTTGAAATGTGAAGTGAGTGAAGATGCATTATTAAGGATAAAATGTTTTCATTAATTTCACTTCATTTTATATCTAAAACCCTCATCTTATTTTCTTTAATATGTTTAATAATAAAATCCATTTAAAACCTAGGTAAATTTCTCATGATTTAAACACTTCCATGAATATATGAATTAGATATTCCAGGAATACATAAAGCCTATAGAGACCACCCATTAACTTAACAATAATAAAAAAAATTCTTTTTTAAATCCTTGAGTGAGGTGATAAATGTTTTGTGGGGAGGTAAGTAAATATTGAACATGATAATTAACTAGATATTTGATAGAATTTTTTGTTAAATGAGGAATATGATAATTATAAACTATATTGGTGGAATGATATTTCTATAGTTGGTTAAATTTAAATGTGATTTCATTAATATTGTGAGAAATTAGAATTGAACATTGTATAAATAATTTATTGAGGGTGAATTATTTATGTGTGAGAGAATTGATAGTTTAAATATTTTTATATATTTCACTGCATGTTATAATGATTTTAATCACACAATTTTAACATTTTATGGGTAATTGTGTAATATTTAGGTTTTTTAATAATTTGTATTCAATTATTAAAATGGTTTAATTATTGATTATTATGTTTCTTATTCATATTTGATATTATCAATAATTCTATACACATATTATTTTTTTTCTAAATTTTATGGTAATATGATAATATGATTAATGGATGTGGAAAAGAAGACTTAACAAAATAATGAGTAATAATTTGGAAAAGTAATTTTATGATGGAAAAAATATAGATGTATTAAAAAAATGGATTTCTTCAACTTTCACCATAAGATATCAAGTTAAAATCCTTGTGGCTAATAGAAAACTAAACCATGGAATATGGCTAGGTGGTGGAGGAAGAACAAGACCCTACATGGGTAGTTTTGGGTGTTATATAGGGAGATGATTCATGGTGACACTGGTGGGGGGGAGCCAATATTGGGTGATACCATAGTGAGGCAATGAGATGGATTCTCTAGCTCTTGATTGATAAATATTCCACCTAAGAACTGAAAAACATACATGGGAAATGTTTTAAAGTGAGGTATTTCACACATAATTGAATTCAACATCTAGGGGATGAAACAATTTCATGTAGGCTATTCTTCATCATGCTACACTTAGTTTTCTCATTCATATATGTAATATCATTACTATGAAAACCAAGTGAGAATTATATAGATGATTAGTGAAGATAGAACCCATCAAAGTGAAATTTGAGAATTCATCAATTTGTACTAAAGTTAGCTTCATTATAAAAATTCCCAACCAGTATCAATGTATCACTGAGAGGGGAAGGGGGAGAATCAGTGATGTGTTTTTCTTTTAGGTTTCCTTTCTTTTGAAAAAACCTTCACCTCCTACTAAAGACTTATCACTTTGAAAAAAACTAAAAACTCACACATCCACATGAAAAAAATTATTTATAAGGTTCAATACTAAAAAAAGAGTATCTACATACTTGTAATGGTTTGGAAAAAATCCAATACCACACAATCAAATAGAAATTATCCTTTTGTGTGAATACAATAAGTAGAATATTTCCTTAAACTTATGTGCCACTATGATAAATAAAATAGTGCTTGTGGTTAATGTAGCACAAATGATGTAAAAAAAAGTTTTTTTAACAAGTAAAAAACCATAAATATTTTTTCAAAACAATTCAATATGATACCTTATCAACTTTCACTTGTATATATTAAAAACAATGATCACTTTCCTTCCTAGAAGTAGGTAAGAACTTCCTTGGAATTGTTATGAATAATTAGTGTGAATCCGTAGTCCGATTTCTTTAGTATGATTTCTCAATCCATAAAATATATGATTTCTAGAATAATATTGATATAAACCTGACAGAAATTTTCTTTCCTTGGAAGCCTATACCTAATCTCTTGGTCCAATTCGGTAACTACAACTACTATCTTACTTCCTATTCTTTTGTCGAGAATATTTATTAGGAAAACTCAATCCAAAAACTTGTTCTATCTTCCAAAACATTCATCTATCTCTCTCTTAAATTTCATCTTAGAAGTAAATCCTTTACAAAAAGTAAAATTTAATTATTTTCATTTTATATCTATGTCAAGAGAGGAATTAACAGTAACATAACTTTGTTTCCCACTCAACCAAATTTCCTTAACTTTGATTTTCATTTCCATTTTTACTTCACCTTTTACATCATCAAGGATCTTCAACTCTTCTAAATTCTTATCAAAACTTATCAAACCTTCTCACAATATCGTCTATATTTACTCTTTATAACCACTCTTCAATCCAATTTCATTTTTCATTATTATCAAATTCATTATTTTGATGATAACTTGTAAAACTAATGTGTCTTCACACCAATGCTTTGTACCAACTGGAAGATATAATTCCATGAATCATATTCTACCATAAACATTACTGCAAATTAATTATAATCCTATTTTTTTTCTTTTTCCATAAAAATTGTTGCAACATCAAAGGATACCAGCACCCCTAGGAAACAATTAGAAAAAAACGTAAAAACGCCATTAAAGAAAACTTGAAAAAATATTCACACCATTTTTCATATTCTTAAATTATTCAACAATTCCTTAAATTGATGATCCAGAATCCTATAAATTCCATCATCCAATGAATCAGTCTCTAATTAACTTTGACGAATTAGTGTTAGAGCTAGTCTAATGATTCAACACCACTTCTTGTTTGTTGACTCTGGACCCACTTGTGAACAAAATCAGAGCTTCTCTTTCTCTCAAACCAATTTTAATACAACCAACATATTTTTTTATAAAAATGATTAACTAAATTTCTTATCTTCATATGACTAATTGGTCCCAAAAACACCAAATTTATCTTTTTCATCTGTCCTAACAGTCATCACATACTAATATATATAAATAAAAATATCTACCTCTGATAGATCGGTGGCATACTGCATATGATGGAATGGTAGGAGAAACACCTTCTTTCTTCTAGAAATCCCAACTAATGGTTGATATTATAAATTTTTTCACTGAGTGAATCAGATTGTCTGATTGAATGTTTGATCAGTGCTTCAGAAAGTCGTCAACTTCAATCACATAAACTTCCCTATATTTTTTTCCTCCACAAACTTCTACTTGTATCAAAAGTGTTACTTACAAATTATGATATATAAGAACTAATAAGACAAAAAATCATCATCGGTTACAGTATGGAGGCATTCAAACTCTTAAACATTTTCTTATTCTAATTGAAACTTTCATTCCAGACCCATGCCGATTCCGATGAAAAACATCACTCTAAAAACATTTTCATATAAAAAAACCAAAATAAATAAATTTTATTATAAAACATGTTTCTGATCAACTATGTTTGGTACCTCATTTTTTTTATCAGAAAAAATTAAATTGTAAATTAATTTATTTTCTTGACAATTAAAGAAAAAAATCGGCACATACTTCTTTCCGTAACCAAAAACAATTTCATCCAACTTGGTCCAAAAAATCTCCCCATTTTGATTTTGTTTTCAATCAAGGTTTATAAATCACTGAACTTTTTAACCTCAAGAAATGAGTTACTTATAAACAATTCTATTCATACATGTTCTAATGCATTGTATGAAACTACAATCATTGATAAAAAACCATACAGTACATAAATAGTAACTCATGAAACTTCTTCTTATTTTTAACTTTGATTAATATATTTCTTTTTTTCTTCACTACTTTCACTTCTCTATAATCACAAGTTTTCTACAATCATTACAAAAGGCTGTTATAATAATTCACGCACTTATATTATTAGTTCACTGCTTAACCACAATTATCCCTACATACATTCTTCCTTATATGGTCTAACGCATATCAATGAATTGATTTATTAAAAAACATTCCCACCTTGAAAACAATATCCAATGACTATATGATAGAGGGTAAAGAAACACACACCACATATTTGGAGTGAAAGATATGGGACACCAATGTTCAACCTCATCTTGAAAAATTCTTCCTTTGGTAAAGGTTTTATTTATATGTGAATAACTTGTTTTTATGTAGTAACATAAACCAACTTGAGTTCATCCTTATCTATAGAATCATTGATTAAATATTACTTTATCTCAATTTGTTTTGAATGAGAATATTGGGATAGATTTCATGTAAGGTTTAGAGTACTCTGATTATCACAAACCAAGAGCAGATTTAACTTCCCTTCCATAAGTATGTATTCCAACTGAGTCTTCATCCAAATAATTTTTGTAGCATCTTGAGTAGTCTAAACATACTCATCACCAGTCGTGATACTATTTTCTTATTTTTTTAATAGTATTCAAAATTAAAAAAGTTCAAATATAAATAAAATTCCACCAGATGTGGATATTCTATCATCAATAATTCATGCCCAATACTCTTCAGTATAAAAAAATAAATTTTCTCTAAGCTATCATAACTGATTCTAAAATATTTTTTGCCTTTAATATATATGATAATTGTTTTTCTAGATAATAGATGTTTTTATTTTGGATCACTTTGTAATTTTTTATGTATGGTAACAATATAAATAATGTTTTTTGAGGAAATTAGTTAAAAAAATTCAATATGTTTCAGAATCTCTTTATTGTAAACTTTCTTACCTTATCTATCTTTAGTAATCTTGGTTCCCAATGAATTTAATGTGGAAAAAAGTTTTTAATTTTCCATGATAAATTTATTAATAATTTCCTTAGCATACGTTTCTAGAGAATGAAATCTATGTTTATTCTTTTGATGGATTTGTAACCCAAGAAATTATTTCATCTCACAGATTATGGATATTTAAAAAATCATTCTAATCTCTTCAGAAAAACTTTTACAAGTTATTTCATCATTCCTATAAAATATAATATCATCAACATAAACAATTACATTGATGTAAATAACCTGACTTTCGTTGATGTAAAAATTACAATCAAACCTTTCTTAAAATCCAACTTTCTTAAGAAGGTTTCCAATTTATAATATTGAGATCTATGAGATTTCTTTATTCCATACATGGATTTGGTTAACTTTCACATTTAACTTTCATACTTCCCAATAACAAAACCAAACATTTATTTAAGTTAAAATTCTTCACCATGTTCTCCATTCAAAAAGTATAACTTCCCATCCATATGAATAATTTAATATCTTCATCATGAATCAATAGAATGAAAGATTTTGATTGTTTCTAACCATGTAACCTGAGAAAAAGATCAATCAGAAACAATTCCTTAAATATGTTAGTTTCCTTTTTCACACAAGTCTTGATTTACTTCTAATCACTTTATAGTCTTCATTAAACTTGTTTTGGAACACCGATTTTGTACCAATAACATTTTTTATATTGGATTAGGCACGAGTACCCATGTATCATTATTCTCAATTATATCTAACTGGTTATTCATAGCCAGAACCCATTCTGAATTCCCAAATTCTTCATTCAAATCTTTTGGCTCAAATTTTAAATATAAAGAAGTATGTGAAACACAATTTTATATTCTTATTGTTCAAACCTTTTTATGTTGGTCACCAATTATGTTTTGAGTTTTACTTCTTTCCCTTTCCTAGAATGGGAAGTTTGATATTCTTACTTATAACAAGAAACAGCTGAGTCAGATTTTTCTTCTTGTGTAGGATTACAATTGCTTGTATCCTTATATGATCTCTTAACAAAAATTATTTCATCGTATTAATTTTCCTCATCTCCATGTGTTTTTGTATCATCTTCCTCACTTTTTTCATGAAATTTTACATCAAAAAAATCAACTAATCTTACCATATCTTTATTTAAACATCTATAACATATTATATCCAAGAGCATAGCCATGAATTATTCTATATTCACCTCTCTAATCAATCCTTCAAGGTTTCCACTTTTTTTATTTATGATGAAATGACTCCCAAAAACACTTAAATGTTTTAAAGATGGTGTTTTGTAATAAAACATTTCATAAGGAGTCATATCAAAACATGGTCTATAGAAACATAGCTTCTGAATATAAATAGCTATGATAATATCTTAACTCTAAAATTAATGAGTAATACCGCATTCAAGTAACATATTATGCCCTATTTCATCTAAACATATATTCTTACAATCTGAAACACCATTTTGTTGAGGTGTGTATGGTGTTCTAAACTCACGCGAAATTCCATGTTTTTCAAGTTAAATTTATTCCTATTTATTATAGTATCCCCGACTTTTATTAGTTATTAAATTCTTCACAAAATACCCACATTCCTTATCATATCTTCTCCAAAAAAGCTTATACATATTTAGAACATCTCAATTATGTTTAAAATACACAACACAAGTAATGAAAGTAAAATCACTAATGAAAGATATGATGTACTTATCTCTGCATGTTAATTATTTTCTTATCATCTCACAAATATCAGAATGAGTTTTTTATAGAGTATGAGTTGAATAAATACAAACTTTCTTATACATAGAATATTTAATCTCCTCTTTCCAACTAATTTAACAACACCAATCTATTCTTCTTGACATATCAGGAATAACATGTATACTATCTTTATTTGGTAAAATTTTCTTGTTTCATTGAAACATATGTCGAAATATTTTATCCCACAACTAATTTTCTTCCTTAATCTATAATTAATACGCTTTTTGAACATATCTAACTTGAAATAATTTCCCTTTTATACATTGGTATTTTGTAATAAATTTTCCATTTTCCCCCCTTTTCACAAAAAAAGAACTTTAATAAAAAAAATTATTACCATCATCACAAAGTTGTGAAACACTAAACATGTTTTGTTTCAACCCATAAATAAACAAAAATTTCTTATATTTTAGCCATTTTCCCCTAATAATAGTGGATATAACTCATTTTATTTTGAGGGATTTGTCATTTCCAAATGTTGTAGTTCCTTATTTGGAATATTTTAAATTCATTAATAATTTAAAATCTCATATCACGTGAGAATAACACCCACTATCCAATATCTAGTGTCATTCTCTTTTTGTACCATTAAGATTGGTTTCTATAACAAGATATTTTTTTCCTTTTTTCCTTCTTCACATCCGACTTCTAAGAATTGTTATACACATTTTGTGGTGATGGTACCAAAAAAATACATAGTTTTGTAAAATGTCCTGGTTGTTCACACCTTTCAATAATAGTTTCCAAAGGTTGGAATCTATTTTCCACATTCAGTCCAACCTTATCAGGTATCTTCATTTGAGAGGATTGACTTCTGTGTAAGTTTGACCTTCTATAAATCATGGAGTAGTTGTAATGTTGTTTATTGAACCAACACTTATTTTCTATATTCCTAAATCCACAATAATTCTAGTAGTAACCATATAAAGAATATTTACCTATGTATGTTTCATACTATTTGGAATTATTAACATGTTTCTCAATAACTTTTTTCTCTTGAATATCAATTTTTTTTTACCATCATCAATTCTGTTATCACCTAAAATATTCTTCTTCAACATTGATTTCATTCCAACATTATCAGAACCAGAAATATTTAAAACATTTTTGGACATAAATTTTTTAGAAAATTATTACATCTCAAATTTGTTGGTTTTGGAAACATATATGACTTTACTTGATTTATTCTTATTAAAAAAATCCTCAAATTTGTTTAAAAACTTTGGAGGTAACTTTATTTGAATCTTTTCTACTTCAAACTTTCCAAAATATTAACCCACTTCAGAGGTCGAATTATTGAAACTTGTAAATCCCTACTCAGCTTTAAATATTTTTTTTGATTATGTTCTATCTCTTATTCATTTACCTTAAAATTATCATGAATATGTTAATTATGACTTTTTTCCTTCTCAAGATTCTACATCAAAAAATAAAATTCTTCAAGTGACTTAATTTTATCTTAAGAAGGAAAATCCTACCATCTTCATAACTTTCATTTTTTTTCTTTATTTGAGGAATATTCAAGGAAAAGTTCCCAAATACTCCACATTCAAAACATTTTAGGGATCACTTCACTTTATAATTTCATGTACCACTTTTTACATTTTTTGAAGATAAATATAGAATTCATCAAGATTGTTACATACCTCATTTTTGGATCAGAATAACCAGAATCTTTATCTTTAAGAATCTTCCAAGAATTTCCTTGTATAAAATAATTAATGGAAATTTCAAGAACAAACACTATTTTTTCCCTTTCATAAATTTCTCCCTTCTCATTTCATAAGTAATGAGAGTAATGTTAAGGTCATCAAAAAATTTAGATTTATGATCTCTTTCTTCCAAGGATGAAACATTAACATCAAACTTATCAAGATGATTTCTCAAGAACTTTTCTACAATAGTCGAGTCTTGGAAATTTAAACACAAAAATATTATGATAACCACATATATTATTCACCCTTGTAAAGAAGGAACCAATAGATTCATACAAAACCATTTTTAGATCCTCATGGTTCAACCTCCTGATTTGTAACTTTTCCTTCTTCACCTTCGTATTGCCTTCATAATTTTTCTTCAACATTTAATGGAAACATTTATCTATAAAACCACCTTCAGTATTATAAAACCACTTTTAGTATGTGATTATAGTATGGAATTCTTAGCTCTTACAAAATTATCAAGATTTTTCATGTCCATATTTTTAAGTGGAGCATTTTCTACATGAGAAGGAAAGCTATCTGTAGAAGATTAAAAAACATCATACCTAAGAGACATAAGATATGGAATCACTCTATCTTTCTAGATATGAAAATTCTTAACATAAATGATCATAATCCCTTTACTGTTCACATAATTTAGATTCTCCATCATAACTTCTCTTCAAGTACTTTCATCAAAGAGTAAATGATGTGAACCTTCCATCTGATACTAGTTGATAATGACCAATGAGGATCAATGTATCCCTTAGAGGGGGAGAGGATAAATCCATGATATTCTTTTCTTTTATGTTTCCTTTATTATGAATCAGCCTTTACCTCATATGAAATATTTAACACTTTTTAGAAAAAAAATCACAAATCCACTAGAAGAGAAGTATTTATAGGGTCTACAACGCAATAAGACTTGGCACACCCTTAGCATGGTTTGAATACAATCCAATACCACACAATCTACCAGAAAAGAAATCCTTTTGTGTAGATATAACAAGTAGTATATACCCTTACACTTGTATGAATCTATTATCAATATGAAAATGCATATTCTTCATCTATAAAGAATGATGTAAAACAAGGCTATGTAAAAATTTCATAAACATTCACCAGTTGTTTCAAAATAAGTCATTGTGCTACCTTATCTACTTCCAGTTGAATAGATTCAAAAAAGAAATCTTCACATTCTCACATAGCAGCTGTTAAGAAATTGTTTGGACTTCGAAAAAAATTCTCAGTCCAATTTATTGAATCTTAAATCTTAGTCAAGAAATATATGATTGATTGAATACTCTAAAAAGAATTTTGACCAACTTCTTCATTCCCCAAAACCACCCTCTGATGTCTTAGTCTGATCCAATAACTCTAACTACTATATTTCTTTTTATTCTTATTCATTTTGGAAACTTTATTAGGGAAAAAATCTAGAATCATGTTCTCTTTTCCAAGACATTCATCACACTCTCTTTGGAATTTTATATGAATTTTATAACTTCATTATAAAGTAAAATGTACTTATTTTCTATTTATAAGTTTTTCAGAAGAGGAACGGGTGGGAACTTAATTTTGTTTTACAACTCAGCCAAATTTACCTATCATAGAATTTCATTTTAATTATGAATTAATCATTAACTTATTAAGATTTTATAAACTCTTATCAATTCTTCTATAAAATTCTCGGATCTTCTCACAACTTCATCCAACTTGATACTTTTTAACCATCCTTTATTCTCATAGGATTTGTTGTTCTGATCAAATTATTCATAATGAAAACCACTTTTAAAAAACATTCAGCCTAATGTCAATGCTCAATACTAATTGATAGTTATAAATATTTGAATCATATTCTTCCAAAAACATTATTGCATCTTTTTTAGGGTTATTTTACTTTTCATTTTCCATAAACATCATCGAAACTTCTAAAGATACCAACACCCCTAGGAAGCACTTCAAAAACTGTTTGAAAACCCCATGACATACACTTTGAAAACAACTTCTCACCATTTCTCCTTTTATTAAATTATTAAACAATTACTCAGACCCATGATCCTATATCAGTTAAATTCTAACATCCCATGGATTAATATTTTATTCACTCTAATAAATCAGTGTTAGTGGTAGTTTGATATGTTGACACAACTACTTGTCTAATGACTCTTGACCCACTTGTCAAACAAATTAGAGCTTCTTTTTATCTTGAACCAATTGTAATAAAACCAAAATAGATATTTTTTTATGAAAATTTTAATCTACATTGTTGATCTTTATCTGATTTTTGGTCTCTAAAATACTAGTTTATCTTATTTATTAGTCCCATAAATATCTATATAATAATTTACATCAATGAACTTCTCGGCCTTCGAGGGATCGGTGGAGGACTGCGTTCGATGAACTAATCATAGAAATTATTTATTTATTATATAATTACAAATATATGATTGATCATGTGAATTTTTTTACATGGTTAATCAAACATTACAATGGACTAATCAATTATTACTTCAACAAAAATTTAGCTTCAGAAACCCCAACTTTCTTAGTCTTTCATCCTTCACAATAATCTTCTTGTATGACAAATTTTATAAAAAACTTATGACATTTGAGAACTAAATGTATAAAAATAAATAAATAGTTTTATTTGTATACATTTAGACTCTAATAAATTTTCTCATACCAGTTGAGACTTTTATTATTGGACCAGAATTAGTCCAATGAACAACTTCACTCACAAAACATTTCCAGAATAGAAAACCAAAACTAATTTATTTTATTATCAAACATCTGTATGATCAACTAATTCCAGAAACAATTTTTTTGAGAAGAAAAATATTTAAAGTAAGGTTATTTGTTTTCATGAAAAAAAAAGAAAAAATATAAAATACTTCTTTCATCATCAAAAAACTCTTTCATATTACTTGGTCCCAACACAATATATTGTAAATATCTACAATTGTTCTTTTGAATATATAAAAAAATACTTAGAGAGCATAGATATGCATGATTATGTATAAGATAAAATAATAAAACAATTAAGGAAACATTTTTGTTTCCAACATGGTGAGAACCATTATTTCATGAAGGGGTAAATGATGACTGATGTTTTGTGGGATACACTATGGTGGATTTTATCCTATTTTTTAGGGGATAATTTTTTAAGAGAAAATGAATACTTTTTTTGGACTTTTTCCATATAAATAAAAGTGACTATACTATTGAATGAGTGGTTAAGACATAGGGTTAGAGTTTTGACTTGAAGGTTATAGTGTGTCCAAATTAGTCAAGGAGTTCTGTTATATGTTTTTATTGTAATCGCATGCTTTATATTCATAAAAAAACTATTAAATTTTGTATGCTCTCACTTATCTAACATTTTACCTATATATCACTATCTATTTCTCTTCACTACGATCTCTAGACCCTCACTATAGAAAGTGTCTAAATTTAGGCTTGTCTTTGGGGGTGGTTCTCTGAGTGTTTCCAGAATCATTTCTATTAATATTCTTAAATTATCAATCCATTTTTGGTAAAATAGAGAGGTGTGTAAGGATTTGGGGTAGCGATCGTCCACTAATCCTCTTAATGACCTTAAAACTCTTTTTTTCTCTATAAAACACTCAATTCCATTCTTCTCTTTATTGTTGTATTCATGTGATGAAGTTAAATTTTTTGAAGGGATGAAACAATGTAAAGGGTGTCAAGTATTGACTTCTAAAGATGGTGGATCCCTGAACCATCATTTTGGGGAGTACCAATTTTGACCGATGAAGGACCCACACTATATCTCATTAGGTGGTGATGAATTTTAAAAATGGATGAATCATGACCTATCACGTGGAGGAGTATGAAATTTGATGGATGAAGGGCCTATCATTTATCTAATTGGGGAGTACCAAGTTCCAAAGATAGAGGAAATTCACCCCATCCATGGGGTGTACCAAATTTTGATAAATGAAGTAAATACACCCCATACAATGGGGGATTACTATCTTTTATAAATAAAAGAACCTTGCCTTGTTATTTATAGGATTTCTAACTTTAACTGTAGTATGGGGGACTTGCACCTCTTTGAGATATAGGGGGTAATAACCCCATTCCGAAATAGAAGATACATTTCATTATAATGGAAATAATATGATTCTTATTCATGGAGGAGTATCCAAATCCACAATATATATGGGGGTCCCATGATCTTTTGTCATCATGATACTGGGAGAATAACATACACCATGTTCATATCGAGCACCTCAATCAAATCTTGTTTTCACCTATAAGGATAAAAGATCCCCAAACATCCCCAAATTCCATAAAAATAGAGTTTTTTCAGAAACTATAATTTCTACATCATGGTCTATCTTTAAAATCACTCAAAATGGACTACATTTACAATTCTGAAACTATAGAGAGAAGATAAGGAAAACACCAAATATTACCTAGTAAATGACATGCACAGTTATGTAAATGACATGTAATACTCAGATAATAATTATGTAGTTAAAACCATATTTTATATCATTTAATGTCTATAAACATGACATATCCCTATAAGGTATATTTCATGTGAGACCATTGGCTTAGGTGGATATGTATTCTAGAGACAGAAATTTATTTAATTTTGATAGACATAGTGTGTCAACCAATAACGCAAGATCTGTGATTGTTAAGAGTTAGTTGGAGTACAATATTGATAATTCAGTTTTATTATATAATACACACACGGAATTTACCTTTTCCCACCTAACATGTGTATCAATATGGGTATATAGGAATTTACACCTATACATGCTGAGTTGTACCAGTTTATGTGCACATTGTGTGTCCCATTAATACACACCATGAATCATTTAACATGGAAATGTAAAACCCATCCACCACTAAGGACACCATATGACATGAACTTTAGAGTTAAAAGTTGTGTGATATTAATATCTCATGAAAACCCAAGCACTGAAAGTAAACAAGATAGTTGACATGTTACCCAGAGGACTAGACACCCTATAATTAGAATATCTTAACAAGTACTAGGTTATTTTTCAGATACACTACCATCATCATGTTTTCCAAAACTGACCACTGAACACATTGGATATCAAGTTTTTATCACCTCTCATCCCTTTTTCAGCATGCACCACACCTCCCATGGGAATCACTATTGTCTCCAGGTCAAATATTCCCTAAATCACACCATGGAGGATCCCTTAACATGAGACATCCACCACTGTGGATCATTGACATCATCCCTCACCTCATTACCTTATTTATATGCTGACATTCCCATATCATTATCTTCCTTCCTATATCCTGGGCCATTATCTTAAAAATAATGACCATAGAAAAGGCATGATGAAATTTTTTATCATGATAAATAAGAAGAATACGAGTGGAAGAGAATACCATGGTTGATGTGGTCATAGTCACCCAAAGATATCATTCATGAAATTTTCATCATTAAAATAAGAAGGATTAATAACTTGAAACGTTGAATGTGATGTAGTAGTTTGTCCAAAAAAAATTATTGGTGGGGATAATTTTTGATTGAATTTTTCATCAATATAATGAAACTAATAAAAAATTGATAAAAATGAATAAGATTGTGGCATAAATCATTAATCCTGGGATTCAATATAAAATCATCAATTTAAATGGAATACTATCAATAAAGCGGCATAAATAAAATTAATTCCATTCCATGATTAAAACATACCATGAATTTAATTTATTTTCTGACACCAGGAAATTAAATCATCAATGCTTTGTGGATGCGCCTACAAATTCCAATGAGAAATACACCTAAAAAATACTCCATATCCATCCCATTCTCCTTATGGTTTATGTAGGGTATTTTAATTGAAGACCAGAAATTTCTCAGTCCAAGAACCAAATATTGAACATGATGATTATGCTTTTATTTGGTAAAACTGTTTGTTCTAGAAACAACCATCGTATCAGTGTTTTCATCCTAGTCTCTATAAAGGATATGTCATTTCCTGTATACACATGAAAAATATTTATTTATTACAAAAATATTAAAAATATCTTTAAATTTCAACAAAGTTATAGCTTAAAAATAATTTAATTGAAGTGTAAGAACCATGTATCGAGACCAACCAAACACTATAAATTTTCATCAAAGTTTGTTTGTTGTTATAAAATTACAATTCTATCATTTTTAGAGAATTGAGAATCCCGAACATGAAAATAAGCTAAGTCCAAACCTGGTAAATCTCAATTCACTAAATTAACCCCAAATTTAAAATTTTCATTCAAAAAATTAAGAAAAAAGGGTTTCTAGAATAGGGATCACTCAAAAATATGCATTCATAAATATAGTCTAAAATCCCACACACTATACTTTTATCTATGGTTTATGTCCTGTATAAACTCAAAAAAAAATCATATAAAAGTGGGAAATCATTTTTTCATAACATACATCCTCAAATTAATGTTTGAACTCACCATTTAAACCAAAGTTATATTATCTCATGTTCATTTTTAATCATAACCTTAGTAGAATCATAACCATTCATTATTAAAATCTTATAATGCTTCCATACCTAATACCATTTCTCACTCAATGATTATCCAACTACATGTGACAAATAAAAACTATAAACCATTGAAATCCAAAAGGAATTTGTTTATTATCAGATAAAATATCCAACTAGAGTTTTCACTCTACACCTTTTTGAAGAGATCGAGATGATTTACAAAGAGTAATAATCAATCCATGCCAAACTCCTATGATAAGACCTATAATAATATTGAGTAAAAAATGTAAAAGTGTTGAAATGTAGCATGGTATTTAGGATCGAATTCATTATTTCATCATATATTGTTGATAAATAACAAAACAATGGTGTAAAAATAAGGTATAAAGACAATAAATATCATGTAACTTAATATATTCTCTATATCTAGTAGAAACTATGCATCCAAAACGTTTTCCCCAAACAAGGTTGCACCCACCACTAAAAGAAAATTAGATTGGGTTATTTTAGATCCTTCATTAAACATAAATAAGAGACACCAATAAATTTCTTCAATTTTTTAAACATTCCATTAAAAAAATACTTCACTTTATTAACCCAATATTCCAAAATCCAAATTGTGTAGTCCTAACCATTTATATGAACATACTTTGTTAGCTCCAAACACCAGGATAACACCTGCCATAACACGAGCTACAAAAGACACAATCTCTGAAAAAATATACTCCACTATGTTTCTAATTATACATATGATAATAATTAATAATATCTTAGATAGACATACCCACCAAGGATCATGATCAACTGGGGTGATCCCCACTCAAAATTCCCATCGTGATATCCAATATGAACATAAAGGAAAAAAATATTATCATATATGGGAAGAGGATGGTATGCTCAAAACATTTAGGTAAATCCTCCAAGTCCATCATATGATAATATCCTAATAATAAAGTTCACATAATTTATATCACAAAAATGTTCATCTATCACATGGTGGGAGAGTGTGGGGCCACCACCAATGATAAAAGTTTGGAAATGTCTCAATATACCATAAAAAAACAACACTATTAATTGAATAATTGATTCAATAATAATAGAATCTTCAACCATGCCACCACATCCTAACTCTAACCTCATTGTCCAATAGAGCCTAAAACTTGATAAAGGCTATGATGTACTCCATCCACTACGATAACATTACATAGAGGTAATATTACACAAATAAAATCATGATAATTTATTATAAAACTATTACTCCTACTGAATAATAAGGATGAACCAAAATTACATAACATGCCCTTAAAATCCTAGAAAAGGATGATGTTATCATAACTATTTACCACTACGAGCAGGCAGAAGAAAAGATTTATCCTACGTGTCCCATGAATGCATAAAGGGAATTAATAATTATATACAACATTATCAGAAACCTATATTTCCTATAGAAATAAATGAACACCAAATCCATAATGAAAAATGTTATATAGTTCAACCTCCCGATTGGGGAGAATCATGGGTTTTCCTCTTAAAATCATTCACACATTCCATTATAAGCACACGAATATAATAATAAAACATACCCACAATGCATAAATAAATTGTTAAAACCTATTGGATAATTTGATACAAAATATTGGGGTTGAATTTAGTCTCTTTACATTTGGGTCCCACTCACCACTAATGGTGGACCTCATCTAATATTTTATATTGAATATCAAATTTCAATGCTAGAAATGGGTGACCAATCCATACCCAGTATGATATCAATGAGTTTCATCTCCTCCAGGAAGGAATCCCATTAATGACCTTATTTTACACTATCGATAAACTAACTTAAATAGAAGTTGTTAAGAAAAGATGATCACCATCAATGTAAATTCTTCAGTTGATAGGGATCCCTCTAGGGGGTCCATTTGAATGTCGAACATCAATAAAAATATCTAAATAAGGATTTATTATCTCAATCCAACATTGATAAATATGAGAGTCTAGAAGGAGGGTCCACAAATTATACCTCAGTCCATAATACGTGTCACTAAACCATATCTGTTTATTGCATGTCTCTCTCTATAGACCTCTCTACCCTCACCCTAGGCTTGAGAAGAACCATATAGAGGTTTTGGTGATAGTGGTTGATCAAAGCACCATCCACCACTAACTAATCTACCACCATATTATCCTTAAATAAGAAATGAATCTTGGCAGACCACCATTCCCATAGGAAGAAGGCCCCTAATATCGATTCAATATTTAAAATGGAGGTCCATCCATGTTACCACTATATTTTTTATCAGGTAATCCACTGATATTCCTAGAAAAAACTATGTGAATATCATATATGAATCTCTTAAATATAAATGATCTCTTGAGGACCATGGGTTGGTGGGGATGTTTATGAACACAAACCTAGCACAAATTCCCCCTTTGGAGGCCCCTCTTGTAATATAGATCATGAAAAATATACTATATGAATCATGTGTGGGGGTATTGCTTTTGGTCTAGGATCCTCCACATGTACTTTGATATGGTCATGCTACCTTGTGAAGGGTATAAGATCTCTTGAACTTAAAATATCCTTAACATCACTATAACCCTAAATAATAGCTCTAAATTTAACCATGGTAGATAAATATCATCGTGAGTTTGAGTAAAACAATATCTATTAATATCCTATTCCATTGTGTTGGTAGCATAATATAAGAATCACCATCTAGTCAGTGGGTTTCCAAAACTAGATAGAATATATGAGACAATTTCTCAAAAGATTCATTATATTAAAGTGTATTATGGTAATATTAGAACATAGGATTCCATTATTTCTAAAAATCATACATTGAACATGATATTAAAATTTTCTTGTTTAAATATGTGGGAACTACCATCCACGCTATAAAAAATTGTATCATAATCTACCTATATTATCAGGTTAAGAATATCTATCAACTACGACTCTAAATAAATGCCTCATCACCCAATTGTTCAGTGGAGAGGTGCTTAATCACTAGCATGGTATCATCATAACCCTACAACTAAATATGATGTAGCTATATTTGGGTGTCAACCATTATAATATTGTTTAAACCCACAATTATTAGAGAATATATAGATGATATAACATATGAAGTACATGAAAAATAAAAAAACCACTATATAAGCATGTATAATGATGAATGTACCTCCCAAATATTGTCTCAAAGTTTCAAGTATATTAATAGAATATCTGAGTTTTGGTGAATAGATAGGTTGGAAACTATAGCAATACTATATTCCCTAATAAAAAAACCAAACTCAAAACTCCTTAAAAACATCGTCCTAAATCCCTAACCTAATCCTCACATGACTAATAATATTGAACATTGTTGTTTGGACTCAAACTAATTTGATACCACTCAAACATGACCTGAAACACTATGACCTCTAATGTTATGGTAGTAATCCTTTTGTTCCACCCCAATCCCACCTTTAATAAGCCATAGGCTTCCGATTAGCACCATGCAGGAATAAGCATACAAGGGGGGTATTATCCTATATCTACCTACAATATATTTAAAACTAAGTGAAACAATATATCCATCAACTACCAAAAATATATAAATTAATTTCTTAAATATAAAAACAATACATGAAAGAGATACTTGTTATCCAATACAACACCCCATGAGTAACCCCAATAGATCATCAATAAAATAGAAATTCCACCAAGAACATTATACACAAAAAATGGTGAAATCCCCTCCTCAATTTTATAAATTATTATAATATATTTCTAATAAAAATGGACATTAACATGAACCACCAAGTTACACAAATTATTGGAATCAAATAAGATGAACTAGATTCACAACCCTGAAAATGATATCCAAACTATGTATCATCTTAATATACACATCATTTTTGACAAAAATATATTCAGGGGTGAGTATAAATATACCCAATAAGGTTCCTTAAAAGCACAAAAATGATAGAATAACAGGCCATGTGAAGGTGGAGAGCTGATATCACGATGAAGAAGCTGCGGAGGAGAAGATCAAAGTATATTCTGTATATTCCCTAAGACCAATAGGTCATGTAATCTCTAAGACTATGGTCCTTGTAAGGGTTTTACCATATCCCTTGAAAGGGGGTTATCCAAAATCAATAAATAAAGGCCTTCGGGCCATTTGGGCTGAAACTTGAGAGAAAATAGAAGGAAGGAACTGAACCCATATATTCTCTACAACTATATGTTTAAGGGACATAGAGAGGAACCAGTCATCTCATCTCAAATCCTTATAGGATAATATCATAAAAGTATCCAGGGATACTTACAAAACTAAAGGGGCCATAAATTATTAGGTGTATATACAATATATAAATCATATCATAAATGAAAATAATATTTCTTAAAGGTTCATTATAATTTGAACATCCAAACATCCTAAAACTTATAAATTTCAAGCTTCCTCAACATAAATGTATTAGGATACCTACAACTTACCAAGTAATTGTTTTCAAATAAAAGAGTAATTCACCTTATTAAGTACTAGTACCTTATAAAGAGGATGATTCTATTGAGGGAATTCTCACTCCAATGGTGGGAGGACCTAAACCCCATCTATTGGGGGTAGTAAATACTGTTATAAGTGGAGGACATGTTCCTCATCAATGGGGGGGTACCCAATTTGATGAATGAAGGACCCACAAAACATCTCAACAGAGATTATATTCTTATATAGATGGATAACTCATGACCCTTATCATTGTGGAGTACTAATTATAATTTAAGAAGGACCTACACCCTATCTCTTGGAGGTTCACCAACTTTTGGTGAAGGATGAACCATACCCTACCACATGGGGGAGTAATAACTTCAATGGATGTAGGAAGCACACTAGAAATAAAGGGTGAGTTCTATAGTGACCTAATTGTTTTGTATGTAAATACTAAATCATGGTATATCAATATTCAATACATAAAAATATGATCTATTATAGGTCTATAAAATTTATTTTCATTGGACTCTAAAAATATATGTGTTTGATGAATGATATTTAATATATACCAAAAAAAAGTTACCACATAGTACTATTCATATAAATACCATACATAAAATATTTCTTCATTACCCAAGTAATGTAAAAATAAAAAAGGTGATCTCAGATTATTAGTATTGGTGAACATGATAGATATCAATCGATAATCATATGTAAGCATAAGATGATCTTATGGATATGAGATCATGATAATGACATAAAAAGATAATTCCCAATTTTTCATTGATCATAAACATGAGACATGATTTAAAACAATAAAATTTCAAATGAAATGAATCAAAAAATTGAGATATGATCACTAATCAATCACTAACCATGAGTTAAAATCATAAGAATAAAAACATGTCATAAATTTGTGGCACCACCATAGGTATAGAAACCATTTCATATATGAAGGTTAACTAATGAGACCATCAAATCCTAGTAGATCAAAAATAAATTCCTACTTCCCATGTTATAATGGATTATGTATCACCACTGATTTCCCATAGTGGATTTGGTATCCCTACATGTTTCCCATAGTGGATCAAGCACATCATCTTGTTTCTCATAATTATCTCATGATATTTAAAAAATTACCCATTTCATTAGAGAAATATATTAATCTAGACGCACCCATCACATAATGAAAAATAGATTTTCTTTCAAAAGATCATTAAAAAATCATCTTATCATAATATCATAATCCATACAAAGAAAATAGTTTTCATAAAAATTCCATAAATTCTTCATAGAATAACAATAGAGAATAATCTGTTTTAACAAATATCTCATCATCATAATAAGAAAATATCCATAGATATAACATGTATTGTGTCATTGGATCAATTCCAAAAAAAGTATAATTAACATCAAACTATGTTATCGTAGATCAAAACTACTTTAAAATATCACAAAAATATTTCTTAATGAAAATTACTTTTTATTTTGAAATCACCAATTTAAAATATATAAATTTCCAAAAGATTAATGAAAAAATATACTAAAAATGACTATGAACGTTGTCAATATATATTCATATATTTGATAATTTATGATGAAAGAAAATTCCATTAATTTCTTGTATGTGAAAACAAATATTTCATTCACATTTTCAATAGAAATAAAACATACCTTGTTTAGAAAATTACAAGGATACTAATTTGAAATTATTTTATATAAATTAAAACTTTTTAAAAATTAATTTTAACAATAATTGGATAATAATAATAATATCTCAGGAAATAGTTTAAAGTTAATGTGAACATGTAGAAAATGATTTTTGACCAAATAATAGAACATTGTTTATTTTCCTAAAAAATATTATTTTGGCCTCTTGAGTACTTAAAGTGAGAAAAATTAATATAAAAAATGTATTTAATATAAATAAATATTGGATAGAAAAAAATGAAAGGGATTTATTATATACAGATCATATATCCTTTTCAATGGAAATTGAAACAAAAACAATCCTGAATATTGTGGGTTTGAAACATAAATCTTTTACCACTTTGATAACTATAAAATGAAAACATCATGATAGGGAGAAACTTATATAGATATGTATATAAATATAATTTTCATTATATGTTTCATAAAAAATATTCATCATAATTATATACAACACATAAAATAAACTAGGGATGGATATTGAATGTGCCTCAAAAAAATAAAAGTGAGATAAAAATCTCTTACCTAAAGTCTTTTATGGATTAGTGCATGTTAAAAACTCTTATATAATAAGTAAATATTTATCAAAAATATATAAAAAACATAATTATATATATCATAACCTATATGATTTAATTATAATATTTTATCACTAATGTATTAACACTTATTTGTAAAAATCATTGCTCAAGGTGATTAATGCTTCGTTTTTCATGCATATTTTAGGTTTGGTAGTCTCAGTATTTATATTTTGATAATTGTTCCACTATCTCCATATTAGTAATCATGATATAAATATCCTATATTTTCATTATATATATAAATACATTTGGACACATCACTAGAATATATATATTAAAAACTTAATTACGCCATTATTTGAGATGATAGGTCGTACATATGTCTGAATGATGTTTTCAGTTTTTGATGGATGGAATGAAATAAAAGTAATAATAATTTTAATTTATAGAGTCATTATTATATAATATTTATCATATATATTGATTAAAGTTATCATTTCTACCCTCAATTTAAAAGGGATGACAAAATCACATCTTTTCATGGAGGTGGAAGTCCACACGTACACACAAGTGATGTTATCATTTTACAACAAATGGGAAGAAGGTGGATAATGGTTTTAACATCATCATAATTATAATTAAGTATATTTAATATGCTTAATTCATTATTTTAAAATGTATAATGTATATTTATAAAATTTATAAGAAGAAATAAAATTGAAAAAACCTGGTTAAGAGTTACACCCCTTCATTGTGAAACCTCTTTTGGATTATACCTTAATACCTAAAAGGATATTATTTTGGAAAGAACCAAAGCTCTATAATTTATTTAATTAATCTCAGAATTTATTATTTCGGGTATTGGATAAGATATAAGTGTCAAAATATATGAGGAAGATATGAGAGTAGGTTCTCTTTTATAAGTGAGGTGAGTGGCGCTCTTGGAATTACTTAAATTATTAAATTAAAATATAATACTATTCATTGAATAATGGTTTCAAATTAAAATGATATCAATTTAAGATGAGTATGGAAATAAAAAATGTCATATAATAAAATTTAGAAATGTTTTCTTTATTTTTTCACCCATATATCTCAGTTTTAATCATCATTTAACCCATTTGACAATCACTATGTTATCAATGTTTTTACACTTTAGGGGTCAAGAAAGTTAACATAAAAAGATAAGTGACCCATTAATGGTCCAAGGATCATATATTGAACCATGTCACTTTTACTTCTATAAATATAGGACTTCTAAGAGTTTTATATCATTTAATAAAATATTATTTTTTATAAAATATTATTTAAATATTTTTTGGAAATACATTGCATATTATAATATAATATGTGTCAAACTCTTTTTAAATGACTATAGAATGATGTGTATTAGAAGATAAAGAATATAAGATATTTATATAATCATACAGTCACATTTTTATATGTTTTTATGTTATTTTAACCATTATATTTTCATTTAATCCCTTGGTTAACCAATTTTAATTTTAATCGTGGTAATGAATTTTTAAACATTAAAGGGATATATTTTACTTATAAAGTAAAAAGTAGATCATAAATGGAAAATATATGATATTTTATACAATTAATAATCATAATTTTCCTATTTCAATAATTTTATAATTCCAAAAAAATTTAATACTATATACTTAACAAAAAATACGATCAATTTCATTTTCAGAACTATTCGCATAATTTTGACATGGAAAAAGAATATGAAAATAATAGAATTATTATATCAACATTTCAGAATTATAAAATATCCTATGTTTATCTTAAAATTTCATTTGGAAAATTAACTCACCAAAAAAATATTACTTTTTTTGTGTTAAATATCATTTAATTTATTTTTCCACTCCTTTCACAGGCACTGTGTTAGTATTGCATAAACATTTAAGGTAACAATTTAATCACTAAAAATTGAAAATAGATTAACATGAATAAAAAAAATTATTCATAGATTAAATAAAAATTTATAACCAAACATATGTTTTTTTAATTATTTTACTAAATATTATAGATTTTAATGACAAGTAACTGACATTTTTAATTTTATCTTTTACACTAATATTATAAAGTTAAGAATCAACATTAAAAGTAATGAAGTGGTAATATTTCATATTTTTTGATGATTATTGAAGAAATAGATCTATAAAATTAAATAAATGAAAGTGTTTGAATGAATTTGACATCTTATCAGATTCATTTTAACCATAATTAACCCATTTTAGCTTTACAGTGGTAACAAATATTTAGAAGGTTTACTATTTATATTGGCCAAAAATAAAAGGACGCCACATAGAAAATCTAGACAAAATAATTCTAAATATTATATACATTTTCAAGTTTTATTTTCTATAATTGGTAGAAATTAATATAATAAAAAATTGAGAAAACAACTAAAATTGTTTTTTCAAAAAATTTAATTTTAAGTATACCAATTATTTTATAGAAAATTCAACAACAAACTTGATTCCATTGAAATTAAATGGATTATTAACAATATTATATAACTAAATTTAGTTTCAATAAATTTGAAAATAAAATAAAACTTTTCAATTCATAAAGAAAATATTTTTCAATAAAAATAAGTATTTTTTCACTATCTACAAAAAAAAATTCTTTTAGAAGAAATAGAAAATTCACACTAAGATAATTTTGGTGTACTGATTTAAAAACCATATGTTTTTTTCACATAAAAATTATATAGGTTTTGAAAATTAATTTTAATATTCACTCACAAAAATTAATAAAAACTATTTTTCATGTAATCACATTTTCAAATAATTAAATGAAATTACTAAAAATTCATTGATTATTTACTTTTAATATATCAATAAAATTTTATTAATAATGACCTATATTTATATATAAGATTTTTTACTTTTATTTATACGTTCCCATTCAAAGATTTTGTTATAAAAATCTTAAAATAACAATATTTTTTGGTTCATTAATACTTGGGGTTACATGTTTTTGTGTGCTATAAAAAATAGTGTTATTTTTTAAAATATCAATGCATTACATTGTACCCATTTAATAAAATTAATTTTCAAAATTTGAACAAGATATTGGTTATCAAGTGATTGATATTTTATGATAACTTTGATAAAAACTTACATAACAAAAAATGGGATGGGAAATACGATGGTGATCTGGAATAACACATAACTTGGTTTTTAAATAGGGGAACATTAGGGAGCTCTGAAAATATATACATGGTTGAAAATTTAATTTTCAAATAATTATGGAGAGTGAGGGAGAACATTGATCATAATAAAGTGAATGATCATGATAAAGTAACTGACAAAAAAACCTTAAATCATTTAGGAGTGAAAAAGACCTTCAATTCATCAAAAATAAATGTAATTGGAAAAATTCTTGTTTCAAGACCCTTTTACTTTAGTTGAGGGATTCCTTTACCATATAGACTAAAAAAATAAGGTTATATATTTTTTACTTAACAAGAATAATCTCATCCTTAAATAAATTTCCACCATAATCTCATCCTTTTCTCCAACCAAAGAGTATTCAAGTTGATTTTTTATCTCCGATTAACTAAAATCAACTTCTAATAGATCAGATAATTCCATAATGGATAATAAGATATTCCTAATGTATTTAGACATTATCAAAAACCAAAATTTTCAATACAAGGTAATATAATTACTGTAATGAATAAACCTTCATTTTAATAAATACCTTATTAATCACCAAGGCCTCAATAACACTGAAAGCTCAACTTAGATCATTCGATAAATAAATAACCTCAAAATTATTTAAAATATTCATAAAAAAGTTATAAACAAAAAAATCAGAAATATTTAATAACATATTCCCCCAAGATTAATTTAAAAATTTTCTCTAATAAATATTAGCCACTCATAAATTGATATACCTAAAAAATATAGGTAAATCAATAATATAATATCTAAAAAATTATAGTCCTTTAAATAAATAACCTAAATTACCATAAATAAACAATGAAAACATATATTCATCAAAACATTAACATAATATTTATTCCACATAAAATAATAAACAATTGAATATATTACATAAATACAAAAATATAATAATCTTAATCAAGTATGACCAAAATAATTAACTAATATCAAGGTTTTTGATACTATCCCATTTAATTTGTCAAGTTTAATAAACTCTTTATACCAACAACTCATTATCAATTTACCACCAAATCACATTTTTTTAGTTTTCACTACTATTCAAAAAATGTTTTTAAATTCTTAAATAAAAATTAATGTGGAATAATACTTATATGTTTCATGATTGTTCTTTACTCTATATCATTGATATTACACTTTTTCGACATAATTATGGAATCCTAACACATAAAAACTTAATTAAATTCACTTAAACACTTATATTAACACATATACTTACATGGTCTATGAGTTAATCCTTTAATTATAAAATAGTATTGGATAATTCCTACATTCACAAAAAATAAGACATTGAACTCCAAAATGGTACCTTAGGATGATATTCAATTCTATCCATCAATATCATTGTTTTCCATAAGAATTTGATTCCCTAGATTCTTTTCTTTCACATAGAAAAAATATTCCTATTCCTTAAAGGCATTCCCTTGAGTGGTTCTACCCACATTCTCGACATATAATAACATGAACCATATTTCCTCCATGGGATTTGGGAAAATACATCTTTATATTTTTAGGTGTAATCGGAATCTCAACCAAGTTTAGGTTGATAATCTTATAATGGGATACAATGTTAGGAATGATCATATGTAATCAATTTACAGCTCTAATTTCATTTGAATTTGTAGGTGTAGAATAATTACACTATCTATTACTTTCATTGTTATCATGATGTATTCTAGCTCCAGTCATTGACCAAAACCAAAAATTAATGTGTATGCATAAATCTATAAAAAAAGAATAAAGAATCATATAATCAGAAAATAAAATTCATAGGAGGCATAAATCATGATACCTTCTAATCAATCTATGGAACATTAGGATTAAAAATGGGTTTCGATGGTAATTATCTATTAAAATTTATCATAATGGTTTATAGAGAAAATTTGAATTGTCCCTTGTGAGTGTTAAACAAGGTGACTATTAAGGGAAAAACAATGGTGCACTGAAATGATAGCCATGATATACTTGAGGAACTCTTTTCGTATTTATTAGACTTAGATGCATCTTTTCCAAAACTACATCAACTTATAGTATCCATATAGGGATGTATTTCTAACAAAACTACATACTTTCCACCTTATAGAAACATTATAATTCCATCCTACACTTATCTTATATAAGGGTTTTCTCCAAAGTTTTCTAACCCTAACCTCTAAATTTTAACTAAAAAATACTCTAATATAAACTATAGTAACCCAAGATTGTCACAAAAAAAAATTACATTAGTTTAAATTAATATTTAACACAAAACATTATGATCCAAACTAGAACTTTAAATGTTTAGTGTCTTTGGAGTCTTGATACCAAACATTCTTATTTCATGAAATATATTCAACATATCTCACAAATATCTTCTCAGGTTGTAATCTTCTTATAAATACCCTGTTTAAAACCTTTTTTCAAATCCTGGTTAAAGTGAACGTAAAAAAGGGTGAGCTTAGATGCTTAGAATTAGTAAACATGTGAGATATAAATTGATGATTATATGTAAGTATAATATATGTATAAGTAAATGAGATCATGATAATTACTTAAAAATTTGTCACCCAGTCTATCATAGATCATAAATATGAGTAATTTTTTAAAACATTTTATTTTCAAAATGCATAAATCATAAGAGTTAGATATCATTACAAATCCTCCATGAAACAAAATTTCAAATCATAAACAAAAAAACATCTCATAAAAGTGTTTCACCATTATATGTATTGAAACCATTTCATATGTTAAAGTCATCTAATGAGATAATAAAATCATAGTGAATCATTCATCAACACATATTTTCTATATAAGAGTGGATCATAAATCATTATATGTGTCCTAGAGTGGATTAATAATCCCTACATATTTCCCATAGTGTATCAATCACATTAACTTGTTTCTCATAATTATATCATGATATATAAAACTTTCCCCAATTCAATAGAGGGATATGAAATTATAGGCTGACTCATCATATAATTAAAACAATACATATGTGTTCCACATGATCATAAAACATTAATCTTAACATCATGTAATAACCTATGAAAAGATAAAAAATTTCAAAAAAATTTCATAAATTCATAATAGAATAAACCTTGGAAAATAAATTAATTTCAAAAAAATCTCATTACCATAATGATAAAACATACATGTAAATAATAAATTTGGTATCATTGGATCAAAAACCTAGTAAAGTATAATTAAAATCAAAGGATGTGATCATAGATTAAAATTTTATTAAAATATCACCATAAAATTTGTTGGGGAAAATACCCTTTTTTTGAAATCAATTCTTCAAAATCTAATTTCTTTAAATTTTATGTTTATTTGAAAACAACAATTGCGAATTGAAAATTAATCTTCAAATCATTATTGATACTGATGGTTGTACATTCTGTCCTTGTAATGTATATTAAAACAATCATTTCATTATCATTTTTGGTAAAATTCTAGAGTATCTAATTTAGAAAATAACAAGGAGATTATTTTGAATAATTTTTATAGAAAGTAAAACATTATTAAAAACTATATTTAATAATAATTGGATAATAATAAAAAAACAATCTTTAAAATATTTTAAAGAGACCATAAACATGAAGAAAAATATTTCAGACCAAAAAATAAAACATATTTGGTTTTACATAAAAACATTACTTTTGCATCTTGAGTACATAAAGTGTGGAAAATGAAAGATAAAATTAATTGAATAGAAATAAATATAGGATAATTAAAATGAATGTAATTTATAAAATATGGATCATATAATTTCATCAATGGGAATTCAACCATAAATAGTCTTGAATAAAATGGGATTGAAATATAAGTCCCCAATAATTTTGTTAACTTTTGAATAAAAACATCATGAAATATAGAACATTAGATGGATACATATATTACCATAATTAACATGATATGTAACATAAAAATAATTCATTAGAAGTATATACATAACATTAATACATAAGTGGTGAATATGGCATGTGTCTAAGAAAAATAAAATTGATATGAAAATTGCTTTCCTCAAGTATCATATTGCAACATATGCATTTGATAATATTAAATAACAAGTATATATGTATTAAAAATATATTATATAACCAAAATTATATATATAATACCATATGTGATTTAATTATAATATTTCATCTCCCTTTTATTAAAACTGTTAATTAATATCACTCTCCCATGTTATAACTGCATTTTTTTTCATGTATCCTTCAGTTAGGTAGTCCAAATATTCATAAATTAATCATGGTTAAATTATATAAATTATATTCATAATAATATAAATAAAATATATATTCATTATATTTATATTTATAGTAATCCATAATAGGTAGAGATACAAAAATGAATTTCACTGTTTATGCAAATGGTTCAACATATATATGCGTGCACATTTTTTTCACTTTTCAAAGAATGTAATGGAATAAATATATATAATAATTCAAATTTGTAGAGTTATTATTATATCATATATATCATATATGATAATTCAATTAATCATTATTACCTTCTATGTAAATCAGAAGTGAAATATGAATCACATCACTTCGTGGAGGTGGTAGTCCACACACACACATGAGTGAGATTATCATTTTCCAATTCTTGGTAATAAGGTGGATAATGGTTATTAAATCATAATAGAAAACAAATTATTATTAATATAATTAATTAAATTTTTTATAATTGATACAATAATTTATATAATTTTTAAGATGAAATAAAATTTAAAATTCTTGGTTAATAGTTATGCATCTTTATTGAGAAATATCATTTTTATACACCTAAATCCTAGAAAGGATAGTATTTTGAAAATAAAATGGGTTATAGAATTTGTTAAATTAATATAAGAATTTATTTTGTCTCATATTGGATGAAATATAAGGCTCAAAATGTGGGAGGAAGATATGAGAGGATGTGATCTTTTATATGTGAGGTGTGGGGAAATCTTATAATTAATTTTATTATTAAATTAATATAATCTAATTTTCATGAAAAATGGATAAAAATTTAAATAATTTGAAGATAATATTTGGATGATTAAAAATAATCCAATATAATAAAATTTAGAATTATTTTTGTTATGTTTCTATTAACCCTTTTGACTATCACTGTTATATGATTGTTTTTTACTCATTAGGGTTCTTAAAAGTTACCTTAAAAAGACAAGTGACTAATAAATGAATCATGGTTGACATTTTTATCCATATCTCATTTAAATGGATGAATTTATTATTTTTATGAAATTTTATTCAATTAATAAAATATTATTTATTATAAAATATCATTGATATTATTTTTGGAAGTGTCTAAAATATTTTAATATAATTTGTGTATAAATCAGGTAAAATTTTTCCAAAATGATTTTTGTTTTAATATAAATAATTTATAAAATTAATATAACCATGGAATAAAATTTTTATAAGTTTTAATATACATTAAAACCTTATATTTTGGTTTAACCCCCGAGTTAAACCAATAAAATCATAATCACGGTAATTGATTTTTTAATATTAAATGATTATAATTTTCATTATAAGGTAATAACTTGCTCATAAATATGAAATGGATTGCATTTTTGACCATTTATAATCGTAATTTCACTATTTAAAAGTTTTTATGACTTTTAAATAATTTAATAAAATATATTTAAGATAAAGTAATATTAATGTCATATTAAGAGCTATACCCATAATTTTGAATTTAAAAACAACATGAAATTATTTAATTTTAATATAATACTTTAAAAAATATATAATATGTTATATGTATCTCTAAAATTTGTGGGAAACTTTAAAAAACCTAAAAATTATCACTTCTAAAGACTTTAATATCATTTACGTGATTTTACTATTGGTTGCACAAACACTGTGTCAGCGTTGCATAGAAATTTAAGTTAATTATTTCATCGCTAAATATTTTAAATAAATTACCATAATGAAAAATATATCCCCATATTAAATATACATTTACAATTTTTTGAAAAAATATTATATATTTTAAAAGCAAGAATGAGACATTTTTGACATTATCTTTTACTTAAATATTATAAAGGTCAAAATTTATGTTAAATGGAAAAAGTAATATTTGAAAATTTTCAATGTTTGTGCATAAGATATAACCATAGAATTAAATAAAGTCATTTTTAATTAATTATAATCTTATAATTTTATTTTTAAAACATATTGACTTATTTTTCCATTACCGTGGTAAGAAAAATTTTCTATGGTTGCTATTTATATTGAAAAAAATTAAAGCGACCTATTTACCTAATTTTTAGCTTATAATTAAAAATATGGGATATATTTTTAAAGCTGAAATTAATATAATTTTTGAGAATTAATTTATGATAAAAATGTAATACACAATGATGAAAAGAATTTTTAGGAAAATATTTTTTTTTGTATAAAACCATTTTAATAAAAATTCAACCATAGTATTTATTACAATGAACTTAATTTGTTTATTAAGATTATAATATAAATATTTTTAATTTGAAACCTTTTTCATAATAATTTCTTCTCTTTTAATTATTCAACTATAAATATTTTTTGAATAAAAGTTTGTATTCCTTCATTATTCATCAGAAAATCAATATTTTCAAAAAAACTGAAAATATTTTCTCTAAAATAATTTTGACATGATGATTTAAAAAACTATATTATTTATATAAATAATTTTATTTATTTTTTTGGTATAATATATTTTAGTATATTTTAATAAAAAACAATAAAACTATTTTTGTAGAAAAATTATTTTTGAAGAATAAAATGAATTTACCAAAATATGAGTACCTATTTCCTAAGAATTTATCAATAAGTTTTTATTTATAATGAAAATTATATATATTTTATAATGTGTTTACTTATATTTATAGATACTAATCCATCGTCTATGTTATAATAGTCATAAATTAATAATATTTCATGGTTCGTTAAAGCTCGGTGTTGCGTTATTTGTACACTATTGAACATAGAGTTATTTAAAAATACTAAGGTGTTACTAGTCCCAAATTCTGTTAATATAGGACCTAAAAACTATTACATCAGGGAGTTAGGACTCCAACTAATGTATAGAACATCTGTACCTCATCGGGGTTGAGGGAGTACTGACCCCACTCCTAATGAAAAACCTAGACCTCATGAATGGAAAACATATGCCTAAGGTCTATAGTGGTGTATGTAACTTAATAATACAATTTTGGGACTCATTTCCTATCATTTTAATGATTCCCAGGGATTATTTAACCCTGTGGCTATACTAAATTCCTCTTTTTTCCCAGCCATTTCCTCTATGGATATAATATCCTAAACACCTTTCTAATTGGATCTGATGGCTGATTGGATTGTTCCATTGCAGTATACATCAATAATCACTCATAGTGAACTATTTAATTGTTCAATTTTTCACTCTGGTGAGATGATAAAGAATACACTACATACATCCTATTATAAAACATAAATTTTTATGTACATGGCAAATAAGTCATTGGTGATAGCCAAGTGTGTAACACAACTTTTTTTTCATGTAATGTCAACCTAAATGGTTTGTTATATTAGGGTACATGCATTTTTATTCTAGTGGATTAGTATAGAATATATTTTTGATACAATGACTCTTTTTGTGTGAACATACATTGTGTGTCACCTAATAGCATGAAATATGTGGTACTCAAGGGCTAGTGTGTACTACCGAGACCAGAGTTGTGTTCTTGATGATTTTCAAAGCATGTACTTTTGACCACATGGTGTGTGCAATTATATGGGTAATAAATCCTATAAACCTTTAAAAAATGAGTTACTTTTATCAACATACATGATTTGTTTTCCATGAATACACATCATGTAACATTTAAATAGGATGTGTAAATCTTATTCAGGACTGATGAACTTAAATGGAATATACTTAATTGATAAAATTTTTGTGATATTTATAATTTTTCGAAACATTGCCACCAAATTGAAATGATATACCTCAGTTGCAAACCATGATATTTTTTGAGAAAACATTTACTAGTTATTGGTTCTTCTTTGGAGGCTTCAATACTACTATGTTTTTCAAAATTAGGAATTGAACTTGGAATAAATCATATAACTGCAATAAAAAACACTTAACAATATTTGATCCATTCTTACAATGAGAATCACAATCATCTCTTATTCAAATCCATATAGGATATCTTTCTGTAGTTATCTTGACACATGTTAGTTTTCGATATGCCTCATTGATGTTATCCCTCACCTCACCGCCTCATTCATCTAGAGGTATATCTATATCATAACTATATATCTTCCATCCCGATCCATAATCATCGAACCTTTATCTATGGAGAGAGTATAAAATGAACATTTATCCTAAGAAATTATAAGAATATGGTAGTAAGAGGGTATTGCAGGAAATGTAAACAAGAACACCCAAATATCTCATTTGTGAAACCTTTACCATCAAAAACAAATAGGATCAAGAACTATAAATTATGAATGTGGGTAAGTTTTAAGTCCCACATGTTTTCATGGAAGTAATAATCCTTGTTTCAATTCATCATTATTGAAATGAAAATGAAACAAATTGATAACAAATACATAAAATCATGGGATAAAACAATAATCACAGTAATTGAAAAAAAAAATTATTTATTAAAAATAAAAAAAATGATTCCTAAATAAAATCAAATCCCTAACGCAACTGAAAAATTTAATCACTTCAATTTTTTCATCACTAGCATATAATTCAGTCACCGTTTCTACTTGGATCTTCCTCTAAAATCGAATGATGACTCTACCTAAAGAATAAAAATCATCCATGTATGTATATTTATACCTAGGGTTATTAGAAAATAATAGATGATAACCACATTGAGAGGTTGTAAACATGACTATATAACTCAAAAAATAGGTTTTTGGGCATTTTAATTTTTTAATTGAAACTACTCGTTCTACAACCAAAGAATGAGGATAAGTATTATTCTACTCACAGGTAAAATAACCCTATCATATACACTGATAAAAAATTAGATATACCATATTGGGATATATATATATAATATATCCCCTCCCTTATGTGAATGAAAATAGTTAATTTATTAAATAAATATTAAATATAACATTAAATTTTAACTAGCTCAAAACATCACAAGAATTCTTCCCAAGGTTAAACACCATATACCATGAACAATTGATCAATTGGAAATAAAATTAAATGGGGCTTTACCATGTTTAAATTATATTTTTTATTATTTTATGGATATGGGACCATATAACTTGGAAATTTCATAATTCAGTAAAATATTTGTCACTATATCAAAAACCATGAAATTCAACTTTCTCATATCTTTTCCACCATGTTTTTATTTCCAAAATCATAAAACCTTTAATCATTTAATATTTATAATTCTAAATAATACCTCATTTTTATAAATTATATTATTTAAGTGTTTATTTATTTCTCATCATATGGGAAGTACACATGCTATCATGAATCTATATTCTAACTCAATCTATTTCTTTCAAATCCTCTCACGAGTCTCATTTTTCCTTATTAATTGAACTATATCCTTTCTATAAAACACATATTTTTTGAGTACCCTATATTTAAAAATTTATAACACCTAATTTGAGGTGAATTATTGTGTTATTTCATTAGTTCATCAATGGATTTTAGTCTCATGAAATTTAGTCATCTTTCTAGGTGTGGTATCTTGTTTTTGTGTATAAATAATTATTTAATTTCATTTTAAATCATGATACATACCTTTTTATCCTTCATTATGAAATTATTTTTCTTTTATGAAATCCTAAATCTTATTTTATGGATATTTATTCCATTCTTTAACTCTATCACCAATCTATGTAAGCCAAATTCAAAAATTTATTTTTGGAGTCATAAAAATATCTCGATCTTATAGAATTAAACTACTATCATGGAATATTATTTTTAGATTTTTGATTCATGTGTACCTTTATTTTACATTTTTTTTCAAAGAATTGATGATTTATACCTAGTCTATTTTTTTAATTTTCTTAAAAATAGTTTTTTCCCAAATCAGAAAAAGGGCTCAGATGAGAAGAGGGAGGGTGGGATTCAACCCACTAAAACCAAAAAATAATGAACCATCTCACCCACAAAAATACTTAGAGAGATTTATTCCAAGAATCTACTTACCAACTTCTCATCCTCTTTGTATTTTTACTCAATAAAATTCCCTATGTTCTCTGACTTCATAAATTTGAGATTCTAATTCCCAAAATGGATCTCACCCCTCTCCTCTCTGAAAAATTGTATATAGATTTTAGAGTAATATATAATTGAGTTTTCCTCATCATATTATCCATATAAACATATATCTCCAAAAATATATTTTATATACTGACTTTAGGGTAAATAATAAAATAACTTTTTCTCTATTCACATTTAATTTATTAATCACTTAGTTATTTATCTATGAAATCCCCAAGACTATCTTCACTATAGTGGTCATTGTCCTTAATTTCATCCAATTAAAATAATTCCACATAATCACCTTTATATGGAAATAATTTATTTTTATTGAATAAATATTTCATAGTACCCCTCTTTCTTTTTTCGTATATGGAGTATTTATTTAATGGTGCATCACCCTCTTAATCATTTGATTGGACGATTCCATTTAGAAAATTCATTTCAAACTTTTCAAATTTTATAAATATAATAACATCACTTCATCTACTTCCTTTACTTTTGTATCATATTTAATGGTAATATTATTAATTTTCATGAATTCCACTTCCCTAACTTATCATCTTAAATACAATCTTCATAATTTATATTCAAATCACAAGCTATAATAATACTTTTCAATTTATAAAATAATATAATTTCGGGAACTTTTCCCCCCATCATGGAATCCTTCATATTGAAATGAGGTGTAATACTTTAAAAATTCATGTGTTTGTTATAATGAACCGAAATTTGGATTTTATAACCTTGGTGTAACCTTTATAGATTTTTTGTAACTTTTACGACATGGAATTTGATGATTTAATTGAAATCACATTAATGTAGATTGTGTTGTATTGATCCCCCTTGAGAATTGATTCCTTGGTTCCCATATCCAATTTCTTGTGATCTCTTCCCCTGAACACTCCTAATTTTTAATTAACTAAAATATGAAATCCAAAAAACATATAAACATCAATACCAAGTGATTAGAAATAATGATTAATTTGTTTATTTCATAGCTGAAAACTTTTTTTATCTAAGATAATAATCCCCTTGTAATTAATGAACTCTAGAATATGTAATGAAGAGAGAAAAAAACTTTGGAATAAGAACCATTATATTTTATAAATATAATAATTTTGAACCTTTTAACTTGATACCAGTTGTTTGTCTCACTTAATAATGAAACCTTGTGTGGGGTAGATCAGTATTATGCATTGACCTAGGTCAAATAGACATGTCACCCTATCTAGCTTAAAGTAAGGCCTTAAGCATGACTCCCTATATTCAAGAGGCTTCCAAATAGTGGTGTGGGACTAAAATATACTACGAGGATAGAATAAACTTAGATCATTGTTTAATAAAAATATAAATAAACTAAACATATAGAATTCCATAATAATTAGATTCCCCATAATATATAAACAAAATAGAATCATTTGATAATAAGTGGAATGTATAATACAAACTCACGATCATACTATGCACATCAATTGGCCACCCACTATAAAAAACATATAAATAAGTTAAAGAAGAAAAATACAAAAGTATCTACCACAATCCTTAACCCAAACTTCATACCCAACCTTCGTGATGGTTGAACTACTCTAGATCGAGATTTAGACTCCTCACGAGTGATCCTATTTGAGCATAAAAAACTACACCTCTACCCTTTACATTATGTATCCTATGATCAACATTTTATGTGGACATAAGGTTTGAATGACCACCAAGGTGTTTGTATATGGGGTGTAAACTCAATCATTATAGGCCTCCCCCAATGGTGAACCCATAATGTGTTGTCATATACAAGGTCATACACATGTGATATAGTCAACCTAATAAATTACTGATCGGAATAAAAGTAAATAAATGAAATAAATTATTGAATAAAAATTAATAAATAAATTATTAAAACATAAGTTATAAGGTGGAAATTGAGATACATATACACCCACTATAGGAAAATCCAAATGAATTATAAAATGTGGTTGACCTGCCACATAAAATTAGGTGTTTCTTTCGGATCATGAATAAAGTTTCAAGGTGTCAAAAAAATCAACAACCTGAAATTAAGACCCTAGGATCACTTCTCGAATGTCTAATATATCAACACACAGAAAATGGGATTCAAGACTCTAGTGGTGTGATTTTATTTGGTGGAAGGAACATTTTTGTTGAAAAAACTTGGGAAGCTATTAGTGTCTTGGAGTCCGTAAAAACTATCCAGGATAATATCCAGATCCACCATCATTGAATACAATAAGACTGAGTCACTGATGGAGCCTTAATATACTAGTAAAATAACCCTCTATAGCCAAGGAATACTACAACATATTGGTTTGTTACTCGAATCACATCATCCATTATCTCCTTAGACTATCCTAATAATAAAAAAGCAATATTGGAAAGAATCTAATTAATATAGAGGCCAAAACCAAATCGAATAATATCCCAAATGTCTCATCTTACATCTAAAACTTAATCATGATATGAATTAAACATTCATGCTATTGTATGTATGAACCAAGGTCACCCAACGTACAATCCCATCAGCAGAAAGGCTAAATCATCTACACCAACCTTATAGGGTCAATAGAACATGAGTAACTCACAAGGGTCACATGAATCTCTACTATAGTAAGATTCCATTTAAGTTACTCCTCACGAATCAACACTATAGGCTGAAGTTTTTTCGCAACATGATTCTGCTTAAATATAAGTAGAACTATATTCTAAGACTCTTCCGAAAGAACATAAAACCCCACAAGGGGATCCTCAATGAGTCCCACAAGTCTATATAAATAAATATAAATAATGGGACATATATATACCTGACAAACCTTGATGCCAACCTAGTACAAAGGCTCTAAACAAAATAAACCTTGAGAATATGGGTCTACAACTCCATCTATGAAACCTCAAGCAACTAGTCCCTATACACAAAGACAATCCAAGACTACCTGATACCATATTAAAGGAATCATTCAAATTTTATGAACTAATATACTTGAGGTCCTAAATTAATGATGGCCAATAACCTCACGAATCTCACCAAGGTCTCACATCTAACATCCAAATTCGTAAGAGGATTTTAAATAAAAACCTTAGAGAAATCCTACCACTAAAACTCACCCAATATAAAACACCCCAAAACCTCTAAACTTGAAAAGTAATAAACATAATCATATATGTTGAAAAACTCCTAAAATGCATGAATAATAAGTATAATTATGATTATAGGGAGAAAAATTCAGAAAAAAAGTCATTGGGAGAGAAAATTCACAATATGCCACTCAAGTACATAGTGTGTACCACCAAAGATCCTACTTAGTCATGAACCAATACCAACTTGATGTGTTATTGGGTCAACTATTTTGAATAACCTGGGGGGTGAATCAATTTTTTACCAAATTAAACTTTTTCCCTTTGGATCATGTTTTGTTATTAAACAAAACTCAATTATCTCTTCCTCCCTTATCAATATATGAAAAGATGTGAAATCATGCATAGGACACAACAATTTTTACATGTTTCACCCTCACTGGGCTACGTCTAAGGAGAATACAAATATGATGTGATGATGTAAAAAATTCATTAAGGATCACTGCCAATAATGAGTAAATTTTTAGGGCTAGATCCTCTATTCCCAGACTCACTACCTTTACCAAATTTAGGGTTTTTTCAATGCATTCACAAAGGTAACTATCTATGCCTATTTATCTAGCTCACTACTGATGGAATGGGTCACGATCTTCTTCTTTTCTCACTCATTTCTCTTGGAAATAAATCCACTCATAGTTTATATACTTGTAGGTCAAACAAAGTTTATGGACATTTAGGTCCCTTCATTTTCATGAATTCCGACATTCTCAACAATAGGTTGATGCTCTATTGATTTTTCCCCCACAGATGAATTCCACCTTCTTGGCCACTTTTAAGTGTCAGAAAATACTTTCACCAACTGATTTGAATCTTACGCAATCTTCCTTGAGAAAACCACAAACCACCTTTCTCCTCTGAGTACTGCATACCAGGTTTGGTATGCGGTTAACTTCTCCATGTACTATTACCACTGATGCGAACCTCCCTTTTTTGTGGGCTGGCTCCGTCTTCACGATCACATACCGCCACCGTGTACTGATCCAACGAACCTCTCTTGCGAATCACCCTCTATCTGTGAACTGCTCTCAATTCATGGACTACCTACGCTTCCACATACCAGAGATATCCTTCCACATACCACTTGAGGAATTCACTCTGTCATGTACCATAGATTCCTCCACCATGTACCGAGTCTTAAGTGGATACAACTTTCAACTTAAATCCTTTGGCATAATTTCTTCTGCACGAACTACTTTAGCCTTCATAGGATTACCCACTGCGAACCACCTTCAGACATTTCTGAAATCCCAGATCAAAAATAAGATCTAATGATATTTAATCTCTATAGTAAATAGTGGGATTAACAATTCTTATATAGGAAAATATATCCTCAAAATTTGCTAATCAAAGATTTAACAAATCTTTGATTCAGCCTCCAAATCATACCGATCCTTATACTGCTGCAAACCAAAATCCATCAAAAAACTATTTTTCTTACCTAGTCCACATAAATACTTCTCTATTACACAGTACATCTCCTCATTCGTTGACACTCCATCTATATAGCGCACAACCTTCCACCGTGAACCTATTTCGGTTTCAGAAACCGCTTTGGCGTACCATTCCTACTGCTCCGTATACCGTTCCCAGGACATGATTTGTGACCCATGAATTATTGTACACACTTCTCATCGTTTTCAAATTTTCTTCATCAATATTCATACCGTTCACTACTATGGAGAAATCCTTCCTTTGACAACATCAAACTCTCGATTTTGAGGCCCAAAAATTTTGCAAACACCGGAAAACCACACCACCCTAAAAACCTAAATTCGGAAAACACCAGCCACACTCATTTGTGGTCATCTAGGTTTGTCAACAAACACAACCACACCAAAAACATACCGAGAGGACACCTTGGTGGAGTTTTTCTAAAAAAGTGTACTTTACAACATATACAACATATATCGTTGGTAAAATACATGTACTAGACATGGGGTACCAATATATGTACCCCTCACAACCTAAGACCTTGTGTCGTCCATGGGCATTGGCCCTATAACTATGGCGACCCGGGATTATCATAAATGTATATTAAGTATTTTTGAGGAACATTCATTATAATACACAAACACATCCTTGAGGACCATAATAGTTTATTTACTTATGAAACATGGAACAAAATATTCTTAACTCACCAAAGATCATTAATGTTTTGTAACCTCCCCACCCGGGTGCCTTATACCAGTTTCCCAAGATAGAATACTGCATGACCTCAAGTGTGAATCCATATACACTAGAGGATTCTGACTAATAGTGAGGGTCTAATGTCGATCATGGGGAGACTATACCCTTTTTATCAGAGTAATACAACAAAAAAATTGAGTAAGAAATAACCAAAAGTTATAAATAACTAGACAAACTAGTGTCACATGATAAATAAAACATGAAATACAATATCTAATACTAAATAGTATTTATGTCATGGAAATATGTGTCAAGTGTCAATATAAAAAATTCAAAATAAATAAATAAACTGATAACTCCCCAATGGGCCCTGACACAAATTATGGTTCCCTTATGCAAGATCTATCCTAACTCTGCCATCTAACATAGGTCCTTTTCTGTTTTCCTATCCTACAAACATGAAATCTATTCGAGTACTATTTAAGAAGTTGATGTAGGGTGTGAGTAAAACTCATTTGGCGACCACCAATGGGTTTTAAGAAAATATTCATTAAATATAGTGTTTGAAGTTGTATAACTAATAAATATAATTAATAAAGTAAATATTTTACATTTATTTAATTACCCTTTATATAACTGCATAACTCTTGGGTTCCCAAGGAAATCCAATCCTCAATACCTACTTTGGCCCATGAAGGAGTCTGAACCTTGTCATATTACCAATTCAAAATTCTTTATAACACCTGAGATTTCATTATACATGTCATTTTAATTCATTATTATGGAAAATTAGAACTATAGTCCAATGCCGACATTTTCATTGTAGATCGTCATGTCTTGTACCCAAAGTTTACATAGAGAATCAGTATTTATCTCACACCTCATGGGTATTTGGAGCACTGATCCCCATCCCATAAAATTATATTTTTATGAAGGACTTGGGTCCTTGAATATCCGGGCTAGGACCCCATGGGTATTTTGAGCACGAGTCCAGGTCCAACACTCTTTTATCAATCAATAACAAATGGGTATTTGAAGAATCAGTCTATGTACCACACTTGTATATCAATCAGTCACATATATCACATGTACCGAAATATCACATTAATTAATTCAACAATTAAATAATCCAATATAACAATTTCATATTCACGTTATTCCACCAATTAATTAAATAATTAATTAATCACATCAATACCTTCAACTAATTCACCAATTAATTTTTCACATAAATTTCAATAATTAATTCAACAATCGATTAATCAAAATCAATAATCACTTTATCCCCATGATAAATTAAAAAATTAATTATTCCAATTCAATCAATTCCCATGTTCCATTAATTAATCCATTGATTAATAAATCAGATAAATAATTCAGAAGTTAATTATTTCAATTAAAAAAAAATTCCTAAATAAAATAATTAATTCATCAATTAATTAATCTAATTAAACAATTGTGAAAATTAAAAAAAACAATATTTTACCAATTCCATAAAACATAAATTAATTAATTCTACAAATTTATTAATTTAATTTTTTGACGTACAATTTCTAAAATTTCAATATAAATTATTAAAGTATATACATTTAATTGAAATCAAAACTACGATATTTTAAATTTAATCCACCTATAGAATGATTGATAATAAATGATGACATATATAAATACAAAATGGAGTGGAAAATGATGAAGAACCATATCTAGGTTCGATTCCTAGGTAGAATATTAAACACAAAAATATCTATTAAACCTAGATCTAGATCTAAATCTAATCGAGGAATAAATACCTTCAACTAAAAAGAGAATAATGGTAAAGAGAAGGGAAACCAATTGGGATGTGATTCACTTACTGAGAGAGGTACAGATGTTCAATCAGAGTTTTGAATTAGGAAAAATGATGGTTTAAAGACATAGAAATTTGTCCAGGATCCTTTAAAATTGAGATAAATAATTAGGGGATGAGTGGGGGTCCGTTTGGTGTTAGTATGGGGGTTCAGTTATTTTAAAAACTAATTTTTGGGCTATGTAAAATGACAGACACAATTTCCTAGAAAGAGGAACAATGTTTTTCAAACCGTGCACCAAAACCGTGCACCTCTTTTATGGGGGTGGGGGTGGGCATGAAAAATTTATCTTAACAGGGTGAATGTTTTGAAAAAACATTCACTAGCTATGAAATCACCCTCTATCTTAAGGAGTATGTTTTTCTGGGCCAAAGAGAAAAGTTTGGGAAATGTTTGCGTCCACTGTGCACTTCTCTTATTCCTTCCATTTTCTTAATTTTTTTCCAAACATACTAAAGATAAAACCCAAAATTAATTAAACAAAAATAAGAAAAATATTACCTATAAAAAATATTGAGACATCTCCAAAAAATGTTGAGATCCTATAATATCCACACCTTATAATAGATCATCGCTGAGATTCACTCCCAAACATCTCTAAGATTCTATATAAAAAATATTAGGACATTGAGCCCGTATATATTCTTCTCTTTCCCAAATTTCATTATATGAATTCTCATGTTTCCAAAATACATGAACTATCAAAATGGTCATTCCCCATAATACTTCTAATTGAAATCCAACACATGTATTAGATGCTCGTCAAAGGAATCATCAGTCTCAAGCTCATCACCATCCTCATCGATCACAAGAGAATGGTCAGGGTGATACCTACGATGTTGTGACACATTAATAAAGTCATGTATATTACTTTATCTATTTGGAAGATTCAATCAGTATGACACTAGCCTGATTCTCTCTATAGCCTAAAATGGTCCAACAAACCTGGGTTCCAACTTTCCCTTTCACTGTATCCTCTGGTGACGCAATATAAGAAACAACTGAAGGAATACACAATAACCCTCTGTAAACTCCAGGGGCCATTAATGTCTATATTTATATGACCTAAGAAAACCCTGATCTGTAACCATACATTTTAGAATCATCTAAACATGCTCTAATGTCTCCTGCAAAAGACTAGGTCTAAACATTTCTAACTCACCGATCTCCATATAGCATAGCGATGATCTTCATAGCCTACCATAAAGTTCCTTATATGGTTTCATATATATAGTTTCCTGATAATTATTTTTATCAGAAAAATCGGCAAGAGTTAGGTGATTTTCCCATGACCCACCAAAGTCCAGGACACATGCTCACAACATATCCTCAAGCACCTGAATAGTATTCTACGAATTCCAATCAATCTGTGGGTGGAATAAAATAATTATTAAAACCTATCTACCATTGATACACATGTAGATGGACTGTATTTTAATCATATCTGTCTCCCAACTACTGCACTAAGAAAGTTTCATGTACTGGTAAGAAATGTACTATCTTTTTCAATCGATCTACAATCACCCAAATAGCATCATTCTTACAAGGAATCCTTGGGAGGCCCACCAAAAATCCATAGTAACATCATTTCACTTCTATTATGGAAAGGGAAATGGCTACAACAAACCACCTGGTCATTGATTCTTGATCTTCACTCATTAACATGTGTATCATTGTTTCACAAACCATGCAATATACATTTTCATGCCGGAACACCAAAAATGTCATCCTAGGTCACAGTACATTTCGGTTACACTTGGATTCCCCTCCCACTTAAATGGATAAAATTCATGTATCAACTCCTCCGATATGATTCTAGTCACAACAAACCGGTTCTTGGATTAGATGATATCATCCTCATCAATTCTACAATCCGTATGTGACTCCACACCTTCATGTATTTACCTCAAAGACAAGTATTCCAAATCCACGTATTATCTATCTATAATCCATCTAAAAAATGTAGATTCCACTGAAACTGATACAAGTGTTACTTCTATGGACTCTCTTGAACCATAACATACGTCTAAGAAAGAAAGTTCATCATCTTCCACTCATCACTAGAATTTTGATCTACCTGAGTCCAAGTATTCTTGATTAAAGAGTTAGTTACAATGTTTTCATTCCCAGGAAAATATGCTAGGTCAAAATAAAGTTATGGAATATACTAAACCCACCTCCTCAATCAGTGATTTAAATCCTTTTATGAAAATATATACTTTAAGATCCTGTTATCCATATACATATAATTTTTTCCCAAAATGAAAATTCCACGAACACTTGAATGCATAAAAAATGTAGCTAAATCATGGTAATGTGTAGGTTAATTTCTTTCATGTAGTCTCAACTATTAAGATCCATACAACACAAATCAATCTATAAAAATCTTCACTACTCCAATTTTAACCCCTGGTGTGTCACATGAAACTGCACAATACTTCCCTAGCTAACGTAGGATCAATATTATTTCTCATTTCAAATTCTTCTTCCACTCCTGGAAGGAATCCTCTCATGATCTGATCCATTCAAACGTTACTCCCTTCTTGGTCACGCTCGAAAGTGGTGCTGCCAAATAGGAAAAGTCTATAATGATCTACTGATAATATCATGTCAATCCCAGAAATATATGAATATCAAAAATGTTCTTTTTATTCTCCAAATATACATATACCAAGACCTACACTGGCTACAATTAAAAATCTTCCTCTGAGATGATGTGACTCAATAAGTGTAACTGATCAATCCAGAACAAACACATAAATCACTTGACGTATAATCGATGCTCTATTATTGTACATTAGGTGATGTCATGATGCTGGGCATGATCGTCATGAGTCTTTGAGTACATAAAGATGTCATCCAAAAACACAACCACAAAGTGGTCTATTTATGGGTGGAAGATTCTTTTTATGAAGGAAAAAAACATAGCTAGTGTCCATGTCAACCCAAATCACATTATGAAGAACTCATATAGGCCATGGATGCTTCTGAAAGCAGTCCTATTTATATAATAAAGTAAAACTATAAACTGATTTTACCCAGATCTCAAGACGATAATGAAAAAACAATATCCCCTCGACAACTTAAAAATATCATTCGTATGTAGAAGAAGATACTATTTATTCACGATCATCCATTTCAAAATATAGTAGTCATCACATAAGTGAAAGGTTCCATCAGCCTTATCTATAAACAAGACTAGATAACCCCAAAAAGATTCACTCAGATGTGTAAATCCATTATTCATCGACTATTCATGCCGATTCTTAAGATCGGGGAGCATTGTTGGTGCCATTATGTTTGGTTGAATAGAAACCATCTCACCTCTAGGATTGGTCTCAATAGTGAATTCTACATCTCTCTTTAGGTGGAATCCCTGAGAAGTATTTAGGAAATACATCCTGAAACTGATCCACTACAGGTGGAAATAAATCATGATTGACACCTCCATCATCCAACAATTGTCTAGGAACCTAGGGAGTGATCTCCCCAGTTGGTTATGAAGTAGCTCTGAATAGAATGGCTTGATATCCAAATCTCCACGGTGAATATAATTTTCAATTTCAAGAAATGTAAGATTCACTCTCTTATAGGAAGAATCATTGTGAGTTTTTTTATTACTAAAAATTTCATACCCCTAATTAGGTTGAAGCCTCACATATCAAAGATATAGAAATCCCAAATAGAATGATACTTCCCAACCTTTTGAGAACACTCCTTTCATTAGAATATGTCTCTAGACCATACTCCCAATAGTGTATCTACCGTTATAACCCTGATAATGAACTCTACCTTCAGGATCAAACTATTCAAATGTTATGAATAAATAATTGAATTAGAGGTACCGATATCAAATAAATAACTAGCTAATATATAAGTTACATGAAATGTACCTCTCACAGTCTATGGTCTCACCTCAATATCCATCAACGTAGGTTTAATGGGATGTAACTATATTTACCATATTCCTATTAAAGTACGGTAATATCCCTGAGATGAATCACTCTTCTGATATGGGTTCTCTTTCCCTGAAGTACAACATCCACGACCTATACCTCCATGAGCAGTAGAACTTCAGGTGCATGACTGATACAAGGTAGAAGATCCCCTTTATCTAATCTAGTTATACCTAAAGGCTCTATCAACACCCATTTTCCATGGGTTCGAACGTAAACTCTCTATATTACACATCCTTATATAGGCTCATCGCTCTACCTGTGGTTGGGGATAGTGTTTACAATAATGTCCTGAGCTACCACACTATTGACAGATCACTCGAGTAAGATACTAAGTTACTGATACCTCTGTCTGGGTACTCTACTTTCAACTAATTTGGGTAACATTTTCACAGAGAAACTTTATTCTCTCTAAATTCATTCATCCTAACCATCCAATTGGAACCACCTATCCTCCATTGGAAGCCTCCTTTAGGTTCCCCTCTAATATGAGAGTCTGATTTACCACCTTTTAAAACTTCTTTAGCCGAAAGATATTCAGCTATGAAATAATTTAATATTTAATCCCATCCTGAAACTGATTTTTTGTAGTATCCCTATTCCCCTATAACGATGGAACAAAGCACTACAAATTTAAAAAGTGTCCAACATTTTCCATCATATACATGCTCCCATGAGTTAGCCTCATGAGCTCAGCTTCTCTCTCCTACCTGAGCATGTTAGAAAAAATGTTCTCAAATAACATCACTTGAAAGTCCTTCCATTATATATTATATAGATTTTTATCCCATGTATGAATGTCCCACATATTCATTTCTTGGCCATGTAGAATATATTCCACCAATTTGGATATCTTCTCAGTAGGAGTCTCTAGATGGTCAAATATAGTCTGGCTGGACCCAATCCAAAAATCAACTACCATAGGTCTACCCACTTTGGTGAAAGTCGAAGGGTGCTACCACTGGAACACCCTCATTGGATCATACATGCTTTTCAAAAACCTCCACATGTCACTTTTCATGAATTTCATAAACTGAGAAATGTTCTCTTGGAAATTCTCTCTAACTTCATTTCCCAGCCCTACCAATGCCTCTAGTTCCACTAATAGAGGAGAATATCTAACAATGTACTCTTGTCTTCTTCTTAAAAAAAATCATCATGGAGTAATATCTTTATAATTCCAAACACATGTCTTAGGACACATAACATTACTTTAACACATTTACATTATAGGAAAATCACAATAAGCCACAACATGTCTTTTCCCCAAACCCCACCAATGGTCAAAACTGACGTGCTATCACTACCCTTAACCATACTATATATAGGTCACAGTTAACAATGGTTTAACCCTTTCTCATTATTCTAGATTATCATTAGATACCCATTTATTCACATTTTCCATCATTTATAATTTTTATGTTCATTTTAGGAACCTTTTTCATTTAAAATAAAAGGAAAATCAATTTTAGTTCAACAACTTACCCAACACCCATTTTCACGTGCCTGACTAAAATTATTCATGTCACAAAATAATCCTGAGTTCCTATAATAATGCATGCATACTCAAATCTAATTTCATTTCAGGCCAAGAGTAAAATTTCTAAAAATTTGAAAAATAATTTTCACATCACACAACATCTGTGTCCTACAAGGTAAAATAACATTAAACTATAAAAAAAATACCAATAAAAATCATCCCACTCAAGGTACATGTTTTTTACCTTGTACATGGGTCAGCTAATCCGATGCATGAGCTTATATCCAAGGACCAAATATTATTAGTCTCAAATATACCATTACTATAAATTAATAAAAAATAAAAGAAAATAAAAATGGGCATCAGTACCACTTCGTAACGTCTAGACCTGGGCGCCACATACCAGTGCCCCGAGCTAGATCACTACATGACCTAATGCGCGCCTCCGTATATTCAAGAGGATTTCGACTAGCATCAAGGGTCTAATATCATCCATGTGGAGAATATACCCTCTCTATCCGAGTAATACACCCATAAAAATAAATAAGAAATAATCAATATATATAACAATTACCTGAAATAATAGCACCACATGATGACCAAAACAGAAAAAGAAATATCCAAAACTAAAGAGTATCTATGTTTTTCCAATACATGTTATATGTCAATATGAATAACCAAAAGTAAAGAGACACTAAAAACTAACAAATGGGTCCTGACACCTTGTCTGGTTCCCACATCCTTGCTCTACCCCGACTCAACCATCTAATATAGTGCCCTTTCCCTTATCTTATCTATAAAACATAAAACCTTTTTAGGTACCATTCATGCATCCTGATTTGGGTGTGAGTAAAATTCAGTAGGTGACCACCAAATATGTCTAAAACAATATTCAGTTAACAAAATGTATCCAGTTGTATAAATCATAAATATAAGTAATAAACTGAAATGTTTACATTTATTCAATTACTCTTTATATAACCACATAATACCTAGGATTCCAAGTACACCTGAACCTCAATACCTTCATCAGCCCATGAAAGAGTATGAACCATGTCACATTAGCAATTCGAAATTAATTATGACACATTCCACCAAATAAATTTTTATTTTCAAAGAAAACCCCTTTTATAGAATAAGTATGAACCCTCATAAACTGACTCCATCACTAGCCTAAAAAAACTTATTCACATTTTTCACAATCCACAAGAGATCAGTAAACCATTAAATTATATGATTTGTCTATTAGATGTATTTTCCATAAATAATTTCCAATGATGTGTAAGAATATTTTTTTATTTACTCTTCTATGATGTCTTAAATCCTGCCAGCCAACTTTTCCCACGTTAGAATACACTGTTACAAATTTATTTTCCTTTCATTGAAACCTCTGATCAGAATGAGTTTTTTCTTATTGATCTATCCCCTCTACTCATCGTTAACATCTACTGGAAGCAGTATCTAAACTATTTTGTATACATATTTTGGGGGGCCTTTACCACAATAGCCTCCTCTAACATTCATTCCACCGAGTGTATGATTAAGACTTGTGCCATGCCATGTTCCATAGACTCTCCCTCCATTTCCCTGAGTTTCCCTTTTTGAGCGAATATAGTCTCCATTAGTTTTGGAAGAAAAGTGTAGTCTCCATCAGTTTGGTCATAGATCATCATGTCCAACACCCATGAGTATCTGGAGCATTAGTCCCCATGTCACACCCCATTGGTATTTAGAGCATTAGTCTCTGTCCCATACAATTATATTTTCATGCATTACTTAGGTCATAAAATATCATGTAAAGGACCATGTGGGTATTTTGAGTGTCATTATATGTCCCAAACTCATTTCTCAATCAATAACATACGGTTATTTGGAGCATCATTCCATGTCCTAAACTCATATATCAATCAATCACATATATCACATGTACCATAATATAACATTAATAAATTCAATAATTAATTAATCCAATTTAAAAAATTCATTTTCACATCATTCAATTAATTAATTAAAAATATAATTAATCACACCAATTAAATGGTCCCACCTATTCCATTAATTAAATTGACAATTAATTAATATAATTCTACAATACTTATATCCCCATAATTGGTTAAATAATTAATTATTAAAATTAAATCAATTAAATTGGTCAATTATTTAATCCACTGAATAATTAATTCTATATTTAATTAAACAATTAATTATTTAAATTACTAAATCCAAAGAAAAATTACTTAATTCAAACATTAATTATTTAAATTCAATGATTTTGAAATTTCACAAACTCAATAATTTACCAATTCCATAAACCTAAAAACAATTAATTCCCCTAATTAATTAATTTAAACTATGAAATAAATTTTCTAAATGTTCACTAGAAATTATAAAATTACCTACATTTAATTTTAGTCAAGACTATTATATTTAAAATTTACACCATTTTCCTCAAGAGTGACGATAAACACTCACAAAAATATCCAGAATTCAAGAGAAACACCGAAAATGAATGAGTTCTAGAGTAGATTCCAAGATCCAAGATGAAAAAAAGATATATTAAACCTAGATCTAGATCTAAATGTAACAAGGTAAAAAATCCAAAAATATACATTCTACAGTTGGGAGAAGAATAAGAATGATATGGGAAACCAATTAGGATGAGATTCACTTACAAGGAGAGGTTTAGATCTTCAATCTGGGATTTAAATTATGAATATTGGAGTTTGGAATCCTTACGAATTCATATGGGAGCCTAAAAAATCATGTGAAATTTTTATGGGATGGGTAGGGGTTGATTTGGGGTTAATATGGGGGTTTAGGTATTTTAAAAATTATTTCATGGGAATTAAAAAGCCACATAAGGATTTCTAAGCAGAGGAGCATGATTTTTCAATCCTTGTGCCTAAACCCTGTTCATATTTGGGGGGGGGGGGTGCACAATTTCTCTTATGTGGGTGCATGATTTTAAAAACTCTGCACCATCCCCGAAATCCCCCTCTGGCTGGGGTTGAATGGTTTTCTGGACCATGGAACAAGGTTTGGCCATACTGTCCACCAACAATGCACTACCCTTCTTGCTTCCGTTTTTCTCAAATTATCAACCAGAAACACCAAAGATATAACATATACTAAATGTACTCAAAACTGGTTAAACTAATACATGTAAAAAAATTTGAGAAATATCCAGAAAAGGTCATAATCCTACAATCTCTCATAAGGATCTCCCCCTTTAATACTCCTACTTAAAAAAATTATTCATAACCAAGGGAAAGGAAACATAATAAAAGGTCCAATGAGATTCTCAAAAACGGTGAAAAAGGGAGGTTAATAATCATCAAAAGAGCATAAGATTATGATAAAATGTGAATGAACTTTGAAAGACACACCCTACATATCAATAATTATAATATGGAGTCGGGCAATAATGATTTGTAATTAATAAGACATAAATCATGAGAGAATCAATGAACATGATCTCTGTGAGAATAACATTTTAATAATACATATAATTTTGTAATATAAAAAATATTATAAAATCATAGGTAAAGGCTACCCACCAAGAGATTCATAAAATGTTAGGCTTTGGCTAGCCATCCGTGTACCAGCTTCAGGATTTGACTAACTATCTGTTAACACTATTTTTCATGCTTGGTCTAACCAACCATGTTCCCTCCTTCTTGGGCTTAAGATAACCACACATGAATTCTATGATCTCATATAACATTTATCATTATCCAATGAATTGTATAAAGATATAGGTCTCACCCATCACAAAATTAATATCATACACATGTGTCCCAAAAGATCAAAAAATATTCATCATAATATAACCCATGAAATGAAATGGGTTTCCTAAAAATTTAATCTTATCATTAACTATGGAAAATATAATTATTTTATAATCATTTCATCATTTCATCATATAATAAACCATGAAAAATAATATGGTTTCATATGAATTTTATTAAGGTGTAACCTGTGGAATAGAAGCGGATTTCATAAATATGTTATCAGGATAATCCACTCAGAGAAAGCATAAGAACAGTATCCTTGGTTTATATCCCCAAAAAATAATAATTCATGTCTAACCATATACTCTTATTTGGAGATTTAATTTTAAAGCACACCGAGAACATTTCATAAGGAAAACATCATTTATTTTAAAATCACTTTTTACAACATATAACATTTTCAAAATCCATTTCCTTAAAAATAAAATTGAAAAATTATAAAGAAAGATTTAAAAATAATTTAAATCATTTCTTGAGGAAAATATCTTTTACACTTTTAAAGAAATTTTAAAAAAATTAAAACATATCGAAAACAGTTTTAGAAAATATCATTTGGAAGGAAAAGGGTTTTTGACCAAAAAGCAATTTTTTAAAAAAACATTTTTTTTGAACTGTTAAGTACATACAGAGAGAGAAAAGTAAAGTAAAAACTTGTATTCTCATGAAATAATGAGAGGAGAATGAAATTAATGATTTTAGTAGGTTTTAAATAATAATATTTCATCTTTAGAGGCATAAACATAATGAATCCCGTTAAATGATGTGATTTTATCAAAAATCTCTTACCACTTTGGTGTCTTTGAATCATAATCCACTTGAAAAAATTTCATTAAATGATACATGAAATTTAAAAATTATAAATAAATTCATGATATTAAATTTGTAAGGGTATATATGTATAATTCATAAAATTATTTTGGCGCATAACAGAACATAATACTCAAAGAAGGAAAATTGAGATAAAAATACCTTACCACTTTGGTAACTTTTTAACAGTAAACCACATAAAAGAGATATCCTGAAATGGATTTGTAAATCCAAAAAATAAAAATAAAAATAAAATTATAAAATACATTCATGGGAAGTCTTCATACCCAATAAAATAAATAGTTGCTGAATATGGCATGTTTCATACAGAAGTGAAATGTGAGACCGAAATCCCTTACCTTATGTCTTGACCTCTTTTGTACATGTTCAAACATCTTTTATAATAAATATAATATTATTATACATATATGAAATAACCATGATTATATATATATATAATACCACATTAAATTTTCTTATGTCTTTTTATTATCCCTTTAATAATAATTACTTATTTAAATCATGTTTCAAGAAATAATTGATTTGTTTTTCATGTAAGTTCTAATTATTTATTTTCAGTACTCTTACTTAGGTAATAGTTCTATAATACGAAGAATAATAATAATTAAACAATTATAGTATTTATGAATAAATTATACTTCTAAGACCAATTCTGAGATATGGGATTTAGAAATTAAGTATGTTACGATCATGGAGAAGGTAGGGCATACGTACACATGAGTGATGTTTACATTTTTCAATGACCATTATTTAAAGTATTTAAGTAAAATATGAAATTAGAGGAATTATAATAATATAATAAGTAACATATTATTTCTTTTAATATATTTATACATATTGTCTATTTGGGGTGGTGATGAAAAGAGATCCACATCGCTGCGTGAAGGCGGTTCTCTATAAGTACTTGAACGACATTATTATCTTTTTATGAGTGAAACAGTATGAAATAAAATGATTTCTGATTTTTTATAATCTATAATCATGTAAACTATATCATAATTATTTCATGTATATAAAATATTTTTTTCATTATTATCTTCCTTGTTAATTTTTATTGAAAATGAATAATATCTCCTCACGATGCGGTAGTCCACTATAGACACGAGCGATTTTGTCATATCACCTATGGAATGGAAAGTAAAAAAAGAAACATTTGATATTATTAATAAAGATGTATAATAATGTTATAAATATAATATATATTCTTCATATCCATAATCAAAATCGAATGTGAGAGTTGTTAATATAAAAACCAATGACATTGGTTTGCAAGGTGGTAGTCCACCATACGCATGAATGATGATTTCATAACCCATTTAATATAAGTGGAGACTGTTGTAGGTCATTAATATTTTATAAAAAAATATAATTAAATTGAATATACTATGCTTATAATATTATAGTTTTTTAAAAATTGATGAACGTGGTGGATTAGGAAATAAAATAAAAAATATCATTGAAGAACGTTACATTTTCTTCAGGTGTCCTCCTTATGTTTTCACAGAAAGACTTCCTAGCCTTGATTTCTAACAAAACTAAGGATTATGTTATGATATTGGAGAAATTTATAGGTTATTTTGTTAGGTAATTTCCAAAATAATTTTTTTTTAAATAGTTAATAAGTGAAGTGTGGTGGTGGCCTTTTATAAGTGGGGGAAATGAGTCCACTTGGAAACTAAATGGAAATTTTCCCAAAGACACCAAAATAATAAATTCATTTCAAATAAAAAAGAATAAAAATGACCCCTGAATAAATTTTTAATTATAATATGTAAATAGTTCTATAAAATATTATTTTTACATGCGTTGGGTCATTTTTAACCCATTTGGTTTTATTTTATTTCTGGGTAAATCCGTTTTTACCATAACCACATTTATTGATTTTTATTTTTCTCATTATTAATTTTGGTAAAAAAATTAATTTGACATTATTTGATGTTATATATTATTTTTATTCGAAATATTTATTCTATTTTTCAAAATTACATTCACATATCTATAAAAATTTAATTTAAAATTAATCACACAGATGATACGAGAATGTATGTTCTCAATGTAAAAATATTCAAAAGATTACAATGTTTTTATGTCCAATTTTTTATATGAAAATGTTAAAAATGATCTAAATTGAATTAATAGATATATAATTGAACTAATTTTACCATAAAACAAATTTATAATATAATTTAACTTGAAAATTAATTTAAACGAAAAGTTACATTTAAATTAAAATTCAATACTTTTCACTATTCCTCAAAAAATTACATTTTTTTGAAAATTACTAAAAAATAACCCTAATAAAATTTTGTTATTATGATTTAAAAAATGATGTTTATTTTTTTTAAAATAAATTTTATAATTTTTTCAAAAAATATTTTTAAAATAAGTGTGCAAAAAGGAAAAAATAGTTTTTTAGAAAAATACTGTTTTATAGCGTAGAATTAGATTTAGTCTAACATCTTGTATAGATGACACATAATATGAATTAAATTTTTTTATTAAATATAATATATATATATATATATATATTTCATTAAAATACTTCAAAAAAAGTGTTTTGATTAATTTATTGAGGTAAAACATGTTTGATTTCCAAAAAACAAATTTCCAGAGAAAGATTTACTTTATTTTCAAATAGAATTTATTTTCAATTTAAATTAATTAGTCACCAGAGAATTAATTGTATGTAATTGTGTAAAAAATATATTTTCATTATTTAGTTAATCCTATTCATAGCCACCATTTCAATGGCTAGGTGATAACTATCTTATAATAATATCTTAATAATAAGACATATTTCATTTCAACTCGGTGTTACTTCTCATGCAAGAAAAACTTTGTGTTTCATGTAACACAAGATAATCAATGTATTGCATACAATGAAAGAAAAAAATCAGTGTTTTGAATAATGAAAAATATAAAAAATATTAAAATTATTTGAATAAATATTTCATAAAATCTCAACATGTTACATTTTACCCCCTTAAAATCAATTTCTCCCTTGAAACAAATCTCCATCATCAAAGGACTAACACTGATAATTTAATTCATAAAAATGCACATTGTAAAAATGGTTAATAAAAAATATTATTAAAATTGATAAAGTTATGTGATAAAGTGATCTATAACAACCCACACCATGCTTCCAAATAGGAGAACATAGGTGGGAATTGTAAACATAGACATAAAAGAGAAATTTGACACCAAAAAACTGATGGATAATGACTAGGAACATCTATAACATTAAAGTGGGTAATCTAAAGAATGAAAATGACAAAAAATCTATAAACAGAATTCACCTGAAAAAGGACATTGATATCATAAAAATGATGATAATTGGATGAATTTTTATTTCAACATCCTTTCTTTAATGTTGGAGAATTAATTTTCCATCTATACTAAGAACATTTGAAAATATTATTACTTGATATGTTTGTATTTTATAGGCATAATTTTTCCTTTGGTTGTTCCATGATCAATTTACACTTCATATATTACTCAAAGAGATGAATTTTTTTTCATATATATAGCACTAAATAAAATCCATAATAGAATGATAAGCGAATCATTCAATATCTAGAAAAAAAAGGTTAACTGTGGTTATCCAATATGGAAAAAACTTTATATGGTGAAGAAATACATTATTCTCTAGAACCTCATCCAAATATCTACTTAAATCATTAAATAATTATTTATCCTTATAGCCCATCCAAAATACAAAATTCCTAAATATGGTCAATAAATTTCTCAAAATCAACTTAACATTAATCCCGCATATATCCTAAAGTGGACCGTGACTATCACATACCAAACATGTGAATACCTTTATCATGTGTTGTCCTAAAACTTGGTGATAACATAAATTACCAAAAAAACTTATTGAAAATACACATACATCCTCATTCCTTATTTAAAACATTGATTATTGGATATATTCTTTAAATCAAAAAATGTTGTAAAAGTCATCAATGATATCACAAAACAGTTTGTAAAAAATCGTTAATTAATTCCAAGTTAATCAAGACTATCCAATTAAAATTTTCATGTGCAACATATCATTATACCAAAATCATTATCTCAACATGATGAACTTATTAAAGGTTATCATTCCCTTGATGATGTATTCCCCATTAATATCACATTTCCTATTAAATAACTTTTCTAGGTTATCAATACCATTAAACATATCATGAAGAATCCTTAATGAAACAATTATGTTAAAAAATATTTATATATTTTATTATTCCTTAATTCCAATACATAATTAGTATAATTAATCGAACTCCTCCTTAATCCCGTAACTAGACATCATTATCTTATTTCTTAACAACTCCTTTATTTTATATGTATTTCATATCTCATCATTATAAATATAAAAACCATTACTCACACATCCTTTATGATTCTGTTCACGATCTTTCCCATTAGGAAATTCATTTTCATAATGACCATACTTTCAACATTTAAAACATTCAACAATAAATCTTACCATAGGGAGAACACTATTCTCATCCATTGAATTAACAAACCCCTATATTTTTCATTTGATTTACTTACATTGTGTCCTTATTTTCCTCACTAAAAAAAATTATAATGCCTCTTAGGCATTACCTTAAACTACAAAGAAATTTACTTTTACCAACATTAATTTAGTAAAAAACATATTTATTGGTATAAATGAGTAATTCCCAAATCTATTATGTTTCATTGGTATTAAATTCATGTTCCAACGTTTATTTTTACCAAAACATATATCTATTATATTATTTTTGGTATACCATCACATACTTTTCTAAAAATTAAATTTTTTACTTAATCATATTAATACCACCATTTTTATTTCCTACAAATGAATCCATTTTAATTAATTATTAATTTTAATGGGTAATTTTTAACATATACTTTTTTTAATTGTATTATTTCACACTAAAAAATCATTTATCAATAAGTTATGTACTAGTAATCTATTATTTAAAATATTATATTACTATTATAAAATATATATCGATATCTGAATTAGTACCATAGCCACCTCCCCCACCCCCTGCATGATGACCTCCAGATCTTTGTCACTCGCCACCCATATAGTAGAGATCCCCACATGCACACACAATCTAGGTTCATCACACCCCACAACAATACACTCCATTATCTACAACTGCTCACGCCCCTACCACTGATATTTGATTTTGTTTCCCTCTTTCAAAAATAGAGATGAGGTGTATGGGGGGTCATTTAAATAAACCCACTTCTCATTTAATTCTCCCATATTTATACCTCTTATTAGGTATGTACTTCCTCCTTTGAAATTTTAAGCTCCTAAAATCATGGGACCATATTGTTTGAATAGAATTTAATTTAAGATATGGTTTTAGTGAAATTCATAATAAACAACATTTACTGTTCTTTTTCATTTTTTGGGTGAATTTTGAATTCTAATTACATAATTCTACAAAATACATTCATTTACCACATAACATGGAAAATTATTTTATCCAAAAGTTGAATTATATTATTGTGGAGAAGAGTCTTACAACTTCTATAACAACTGATGGAATTATGCTCCCCCTAAAATATCCTTAGATGAATTCTAAAAGTGTTGTTTTTGTTAGTTATGGGAATCATGGTAGGGAATGGATGTTGATATATTTTAGTTTAAAGGAAGTAAACATTGTTATATTTTTTTATTATGGAAAAAATGAAGCTAATCTGGAAAAAAATTTTAAACTCACCTGGATTAATTGGAGAAGAAGTAGTAAAGGTAAACCATCTGGTGAATTTTTGGGTCTTCTCAAATGAAATTTTTTTTAGTTTAATGGGAATAATTATATCATGAATTTTTTATAATAGAACTTAAGAATCAATCATATTATTCACATAGTATGATAAAGGAATTTAAAATGTAAAATTTTTGTGAGAAATAGATGAATTAGGATGTGAGGAACACGTTAGAAGTGAAAAAAATGTGGAATTTATTTCAGGATTACCCAATTTTTGTCTTGAATGTTGATTGAACTACTCTCTTTTACATTTAATCACTCATAGATAAAAAAATATTTATAGTCGTCATAGAAGTGATGAACCCATTAGATATAGTTGCTTTTATACTAATATATTTTTCCCAATGAGAAGAAAAAAAATTACACATGAAAATTACTTGTTTTACAATGACTTTGTTATTGAAATTAAGGGTCCCATAAAGATGAATGGGTGATTTATTGAAATATAGAAAGAAAAAAATCCTTTGTATGCCTCATTGTTAGTGAAAATCCCATTTCAAATGAACTTAAATGTTTCCATTCTATAAATTTTAGTAAAAAATAAAATCCACATTATAATTTTACACCACAAATTAATGGATATTGAATGGTTAATATACTAGTGTCTCCTAAATCATCTAATTAGAAGGGGATCTATTTTTTACTTTTCCTAACAATATTTTTCTATTTGGAATATTATTAAAATTCATTAATGATTTTTTATGGGTAGTGGAACAATGTTGTTCCTTTTCTTTATTAATGCATGATTCCCATTCTATGGGATTTAATAATTCATTGTATTAATTTTGTTTCACTAATTATTTAGTGTACTATAGAATTTGATATTTAGATAATATATAATGCATGCCTTGTGTTCAAAGATTAATTAGGTGGGTTGTACATAATAATTGATATATATTGAAATACATATATATATATATATATATATTGAACATCACAATGATATATTTATGTGGTCATAAATTAATAGTGTTTATTTTTAATGAATCATAGTTTGTTTCAATATTAAAAATTAATTATTATATATGTTATTTGAAATTTAGTTTATTTGCTAATATATAGTCACTAAATTTTATTAATTTATGAGGAATCTTATTTTATTAACTTTTCATATTCATATTAATTGATTACTTGGTGTTAGTTGAGAATTAATTCTTGAATAAATAGAATACTTTTCATTATTTTCTGTATGATGTATTATTGCATGCGACTGTCTAAGACCTGCATATAGAAAACCAGTTTGGGTAGAAAAATCCCTCTTTAGAAGCTTGACTATTCTACATCCTCTATTTTAAAATGAAAAAAACCATGTATATATATCATGAACCCTCTATTAATAAGGGATTCATGTGACATAACACAATTTTTCATTTATTACAATCTCAACATTTTCCTACTACATTATTTTGATAATAAGAAAACATTATTAATAAATAGTTACTATATAGAGTTATGTTATGAATTTAATATGACCTCTTAAATAATTGATTCCTTTATTAAATTATATCAATATGGATCTAATTTACTAATTTCTTATCATAATTCTTGGTTGAGTTCAGATATGAAATAATTATTGTCATTTTACTTTTTATACCTTCGCATTCTTTTGGCACTAGTGTCCTTGGTTGCATTTTCTTGGATGGGGGTTCTTGAACTTCTATTCCATTTTCTATTAGATCAAGTACATTCAGTATCTGTTAGCTATTTATTCTATTTCACTTGTGTTTCAGGATTATGATGTTATCTATTTCATTTGGGTGTGGTATTTGGTTCATTATGTTTGATTTGTGGCTGAATTGAATTTCTTTGTGGTTTACTAATCTTTTCATTTCCTACTATTTAGGTCCATCTAAAGTGATTTATTTCATTCTAACTATTATTTTATAATGTATTGAGAGTTAACTTCTATATTTGAGGAATGCATTTCAAAATTCTGTCTCGTTACAGGTTCCACATTTTAGATTTGTTGTTCAAGTGCTGTAAATGATTTGTGTTTTTGTTTTCTTTCTATTATTTTGTTTCTGTTCATTTGTTTAGTTTGGTTTATTGGTGCCAATATAATCCCCATGGTGTTTCATGTAAGGTCCTGTAAGGTTTTTTTGTCTCTTTTTGTGTTGTTTGGTTTGCATGATTCTAGATAAAAATCATGTTTGGTTCCCCTTTAACCACAGTGGTTTGTTTTAATATAATAATAAAATAGATGGATGGAAGTCTATATAGTAATTTTTTCTGATGGATAAGTGACTTAAAAAATAGATAATCACTGTCAGTTTTCATAAAATTACCAAATACATTCTCCTATATATGATAAACCTATATTTTGGAAACACATTTATTGAATTGTATTTCATCACTCATTTTTTTAAATAAATCATTCAAAAAAGGCAAGAAATATTAATCATATAAATTAGAAATATATTTTAATATTGTGTACTTAATGTATAAATGGTACATACAATTTAATATACATACACATTTAATGATATTCATTTTTATTATAATGTTAATATTGTTTTTTGAGGTTTCCCGCTGACTGTATACACTAGACATTTTTTCAATCACCTTCACCCCATCAGTTCATTACCATAAACTACACAAGTAGTCAAAACCCCTTCAATTCTATTTTATTTTGAAATTGTTCTGTAATTTCAGTTGTCCAATTAATATGTTGGATGTTTTATTTGATAATTTTCTAAAATTGTTTTTGATATAGTAGACACATCTCAACGTGAAAATTGAGTAGTATTTTTGTTTTCTATGAAGACGAATTCATTTTTAATTTAAAACCCTTTAATACTTTTTTTGAGAGGATGATGTAGGTATAGTATTGGATATCATTATAAATATTAATTCTTTATTGGGGGAATTGTATGGAATTTTGTTTACAACCCCTTATGAATTTCTGAAAGAATCACATGCCTTGAGATCAATGAAAAAGAATGAAAATAACAATTTTATGTAGATCATTATTTTATATTTTCATTTATTTATATTTTTCTTCAATTCATGTAGATATTTTTGCACTAATTTGTGGGTATACTCGTTGTTTTTGTATTGTGTAGATCAGGTAGTTGAAGGGTGTGGAATTTCATCAACTTGAGGTTTACCAATGGTATTTGAGTTGACTTGATTTCTTGAGATGTCAATAGGGATGATGAATAAAAATGATCATTCTATGTAGACAAATATTCTAAACTTTCACTTTTTGGTTTTAATTAATGTAAATATTTTTCGATGACTTGTGGGTATACTTTTTGGTTGTGTTCTTTGTAGATCATGGAGCTGAAGGGTGCGACATAACAGCATCTTGAGGTTCCTAACCGGTACTGGAGTTGACTTGTTTTTTCATCTATTAGGATAAATAGGCGGTGGTTAATGTTATTTGCAAGAAACCTTATTCTACCATGATGGGTGCTGGGGGGTTTCACTGAAGAGAAAGAATTCTCTTTTTTCATTGGGGGGGGGAATGGTGTATAGATGCATCCTGGGTTTTTTTTTTGTGTTTTTATGATCATTTTAGCTATCAACCAACTTCATGTTTGTATTGATTCAATTTTTTTGAATTCCAATATTAATTTAAATAATATTTTTCTAATTTTGAACTGGTGTGAAAATCCTCTTTGGTTTTATAATTATAACAGGTGTATGATATATGATAAATTAATAAATATAATATGAAATTTTACTAACAAATTTTTTATAATTTTTATTAATATGTAACTTATAAATATATATTATATATTGATAATAGTATTAACAACATATATATATTTTCTATTAATCCGTTGAAAAATACATTAACCGACATATATATGATCTGTTGGTATTATTATAATTGTTACAGAATTATTTTTTCTATCATAATAAAATTTATCGAGAGAGTTTTTACTGACAGTTTAGTGACAAGAAAATTTTTGTTTGTAAAACGTTTTACCGAAAAAAATGCATTTTTGCCAATAGATATACCCATGATGGGAAAAGAAAATTATTCTATAGTGTTGGATGCTTCTTTCCATATTATAAACATATAAAAAACAAAATATTTTTTCTTCCATGGTATCCACTGACTGAAATCTTAGTGAACTCCATCATTCTTTTCCTTGGTGAGTCCTTGAGTAATTTAAGTTTGACATTGTTAACCATCTATTTTGATATCGGATTAGGAATACTTATAACATCCTTCACTCTAGTAATCATCACATTTTAATTCTCATCACAAAGTTTTCCATCATAGACAATATTAACCTAGATCCTTCAGGTTTATTCCATTGAATAAAAATATAATAATGTGATAAATACTAGTCATAGTGAAAAACTACATGATCTTGAAAAAATTACTAGTATAATGTCTAAATCATGACACCATATTTTTAATTTATGACAGATTATTTTTGTCCTAGGACATTCATAATCAAAAACATTTTAAATCCTTCATGGCAGTCTATAAAGTGTTTGTGAATATACAATGCATATCCACTAGAAGTGTCAAATCGGGTGTGTAGAAAGGCATGTTTTCGTTCACTAGGTGACTATCGAGTCAAGCTCAATGCACCCATATCAGGTTTAATAACCCAAGGTTCGTCTATGCCCAATCCATATCCACTTTTTTTATCTAGAAAATGATTTAATTTCTTGAAATCCACTGGCTATATACTTTACATAAATTCCATGACATTTTTATATACCTTGAATCATCCTTAGACTTATCTCTAGAGACATCCCAAGTCATATATTTAGAAGCATCCCTAGGTATATCGCTACTGTTTACTCATCCTAGTTTTAAAAGGATAACTAAAAAATTTTCCCTAATACAAACTACAGTGACCTAGGATTAAAAAAAATGGATATTACATATTTGTAGATGAATATTCATTATAATACAGTAACACGTGCTTGAGGACCATAATAGTTTATTTTTCTTGGAAACATAGAACACAATCTTCTTAATTCATTAAATATATTCAAAATCTCCCATAAATATATTCCCATTTATTAATACTACATTATTTTTTTTCATAACATTTCGAAAGGAAATATAATAAAGGGTGAACTTAGATACTTATTAAGGGTGGAAGGGGGAGATATGTAATCACAACATGAGTGTAAGAACCCGGGTTTTCATATAAGGTAATAATACTTTTATTTTTAGTTTAACTACTTTGATATGGATTAATGTGTGTACCCATTGTGATCATAGGTGTTCTATAGGTGTTTGTGGCATGTTTAGAGGCTAGATCCATGTTTTTTGGTAAAAATGGGAGGATGCATGGTTAGGTCCAACCGTAATGGGTAGGTTGCATGGCTATGTGAGATGTTTGAGATGTTGTGGTATTTTTTCATTGCGTTTTCACAAGATTACTGCAAGAATAGTGAAACTGTGTGGGGGTAACAGTGCGATGTGCCCCTTTGAGGAAGTGAGCTATGCATGGTTTTTGCACAGTTTGGGAAACTGTGTGGGTAAATAGTGTGAGGCTTCTGGGAGACTTTTTGAAATTTTTTAATTAAATACCAAAAATCCCCTTTAAACCCAATTTTTGGTTTCTCTTTAATGGAAAAAACCCTCCTCTATAAGAGCTCCCCATTGGTTCCTAAGCTAGGATTTGATTGAGATCATTCATATGAAATACATTTCGATCGTGGGTCATCTCATCAGATCCATATAGGTGTGTCCTACATTCCTTTTTATCCATTCTTGTTACGTCAAAACAATTATTGTGTAAATTTATTTTAGGCTCATATTCCCTAATGTCTCATTCTTTGTCTATTTTTCAGATCTCTCTAAAACATGAATGAATCATGACTTGATACTGGATGAGCTATCTACTACCGATCTATGGTAGGTGGTTTATACTTTCTTATGGCATTTCTGGTGATTTTCGGGCATTCTCTTGATTTGCCACCCATCGGACTTTCTGGTGGAACCATATTTTTGAGTGATCTTATTTCCGTTCTCTTAGTCAGAGTTAGTGAGGATTCTCGTATGTTCTGTTTAGGTACATTGACAATTTTTTCTCATTTCAAGGTCACTCATGCGGTGTGACGTAGGTTTTTGACCTATTTATTCCTATTTAAACCACCCAAGGTGTATTTTCTAATGCGTTCCTAGGTAGAGGAAGCCCGTTATTACCTTGATATTGGTGAATAAAAATTTTGGAGATGTACTGCCTCATTTCATATTGATATCTTATGACGCCATACCTATTTTGATAGCTTGTCTTAACTGAAATGGATGATATAGGTAGCTATACCTATATAAAATGTTTAATTGATTTTTTAAGGGTTAATATGGGAGGTTAGGCCCATATTAATTGTAAATGATAAATGGATGACATGAGTGGGTATACTCACGTCTTGTGATTGTTTATGTGAGTGGTTATACTCCCATGATTTTAAATTGTTTAAATTGAATTAATTGAGTAAATGGTTTAATAGATTCCATGGAATGCTCCACATGGATCTGGAATGTGGTATTGGATGCCTTGGGTTGATTCTACACCTTGGTTCCTGATTCCAAGGAATGCCTCTGGCCATGATTCCCTATGGATTCAGCTTTCTTCGACTCACATAGGACATGTCAGTACACATTCTTCTAGGACTCCAACCAGTGCCTAGATCGATTTTCCACTATAATGCGCATGGGACTCGTTGTGGATGCCTCAGATGATCTCCTTGGATCTGGGCCTTCATGGTCTATATTTATTTCAGTGATACCCTGGTACATGAAACCTTGGATCCTGCCCTCGGGGTATACTTTTAACTATATGGAATGGCCATGGGATTCTATATTTCCACATAAAATGTGGATGTGTATTACTTGTTATGGATGGATTTATGGCGTGTCCATGTGATTTGTTTAATTGCATATAGTTTCCTTGTTAGGAGCTGACTCTTTTTCTGGGAGTCTTGAGGGGATGTTTGTATTTCTAGTAAGAATGGACTTATACTATGTTCATTCAATTTTACCTTACTGTTTATTTACTCTTTTTATCACTTGTATATTGATGTAAGAACTATATAGACCTGGGTGGTCGCCTACTAGGATGTTTTTCTCACATCCAGTTTGGGCCTCCTTGAGGACCCAAATAGATAATATGGTTACAGGTGATGATAGGGGACAATGCCATGATACATGTTGTTGATAACTATTTTAGATCCAAGGAGAATAGGACCAAGTAGAGTCGTGCGATGCTATGACACTTTTTGGTCTATTATTATTTTTGGGATGGTTGTACTGTATTGTATTTCCATGTACTTTTTTTGGATGTTTTCTCGATACATGTATCATCTGCATCAATTTATATGTGATTTTTCTGGACTATATATGGATTCCTATCTTGTATTACTTTAACTTAGATGTTTATTAATTTTCTTCCACTATTGAATGTATTGGTATTCTTCTGTGATACTCTGGTAATGAGGGAATACTCTCCCCACTAACTCACCTAAGCCCCCTCTACTAGTCAGTAGCCTCCAGTGTTTGGGGAGATTCACTTGAGGCCTTATGACCCACTGGGATCAGGGAATCTTTTCATGTGGAATCCATGTTTGGGATGTTACAAAGTGGTATTAGAAGATTATTTTCAGAGTTTCCTTACATTTTGGAGACAATAGACAGGGATAGGAAAAAATGCGATCAGGGCACCGATTCTGCTATTACTATTGATGCAATTATGGGTTCTATTTCAGTTTAAACCCAATGAGATGAGGGTGTTTCATCTCATGAATCATATAGACACTTTTTAGAATCACATTTTTTTCATTGTTTAATTCCATCTAGGATTCATTAGTTATTGCATGGTGTTTTGTTAGTTGATGTGATAACTATGCCTGCGGTTGTGTTAATTAGGTGTAGTAGATAAAGTCATGATGTCGTCTTTAAATATATAAGGATTATGGGACCTTATAAATTAGAAAATTATATACCAGTGGAATGTAAATTATTTAGTGAACTTGTTTTATGCATGGTTTGAATGGGAACCATGTTTTGGGTTTATGAGGTGTTATGGGACCTCATGGATTCAGAATTGGTAAAACCTTGGTAAATTTTCATGGATAACTGAATGTGTAATTAAAATCAAAACTTGAAATGATGAATAAAGACATGACCAAGACCCATTTATTGATTGGGAAAGAGGCATAGTTTCTAGTGGTTTTCTAGCTTTTCTTTATACAGTCTTAAATATAATAGCAGGCTATGGGTCAACTTTTATTTTAAAAGGGTTTGACCTATCCTAGGATTTTGAGATGAAACTTTGATATTGTTCATTTATGAGGCCTGCATTTGGATTTTTATAGATATGCCAACATTAATACTTCCAGCGGTATGCTTCAAGGGAGGAAATGACCTTACATTGTAGATGTTGGGGCATAGGCTACCAGTTGATCCTACTTTAGGGATAGCTGTGGCACCAGAGGCTGTTCCGAACACAAGTGCTGAGAAACAGTTCGATGAGCGGTTCCTTCATTATATGCAGATGTTCTAGGGATCACCATAGATAGCCTTATCTATGGATAAGAAGACATGGGTGTTCCTACATCAACATTCTCCCATGTTTTTGAGGGATGGTGGACCACAAGCTACAAAGATATGAATTGAGACCATGTTAGTGATTTTTGAGCATCTCGAGACACCTCTAGAGTGGACGGTCAATATCGTGACTTATATTCTACATGGAGAGTCAAATCACTGGTGTGAAATTTTGAATAAGGATGATGGGATATGAGATATGGGTTGGGTTATATTCCAAAACGTCTTCTACGAATACTTCTACCCCATTACTCTATGAGAAAATCAGGATAGTGAGTCCATGTTTTTGTTGTAGGGCATGATGATGGTTATGGAATACTCTACACACTTTACAGAGATGATGTTTTTTTCATTGATGCATCTTACATATGAGCTATTGAGGGATAGATGATTAGAGGATGGTCTCAGACATGCTATAAAATCTCGGGTTAGTGAGTTTAGGTTTCCTTCAATCACTGAGATTGTGAATCAGGAACTAATTAAATTGCGGAACGTGAGGGATGTTGGGGGTATGGAGAAGGGGAGTTATGTTTCTCAACCTAGTGGATCTATGTCTTCTAGATAGAAGAATAATTTCAGGAATTCCCATGACATGAGTGTTGGTAAGGCTGTGGGTGCAGGGAGCCTGGTGTACTTCCATTAGTATGGTAGGAAAGGACACATCAAGAATCAGTGAGACCGTGACCCAGTCGAGTTTCGATCCTGTGGAAGGATGTGGCACATGAAATTATTTTTTAGGACCATTCCTCCATCTGTGAGTGGCAGTGGTTCATCTCCCACATCAGGATATAGAATAAGTTCTTCAAATCCATGTCAGACTGGGATCTGGAGTAGTACAAGATGATCAGGTCTACGAGGTTGTGGTCATGGTCATGGTATCCAAACACCTGATTTTTAGAATCAACCTCGTGGATTAGATCAGGGTATCCAGAAAGTGTCACATGGATGCAAAACATGCCAGACTTATGCCACACAACAGACCAAATAAGATTAGTATCCTGAACCATATATGGAGAGGGGTAAAATCTGAGTAGCTTCTTATATTGCATCTTCAATTTTTTTACTGGTGCCTATAATTGTTTTATCTCTGAACAAGTGGTTAAAAGACTTGATCTTGTTATTTAGATTTTAGAGGTTGTTATGACGCTAGACACACCATAGTGAATTAGATCGGGTGATGTGTTGTAGTTAATGGAGTGTCCCTTTGAGGTAGGAGGGTGTGACTTCATTTGGGATATATATATGTCCTTGAGAAGACATGGTTTGATGTCATTCTTGGAATGGACTGGCTAGTATATTTAGAGTGTACGTTGTCCACTATTGTAAGAGGGTGACTTAGTAATTGCTAGCGGGTTTAGTGTTTGTTCAAAAGTTTGAATGGTATGTCCCAGAAAGCATATCTATAGCATAGCATCATGGGCTAGGCGAGATGACATCTTAGATAGCTAGTTTTTTTATGATCAAGGAGTGAGTTAGTGGACTTTTATTTAGTGGTTGAATTCATTTAGGATGTGTTTCCTAATGAAATTTTTGGTTTACCTCTAGAGATAGGTGGAGTTCTCCGTGAATCTAGTGCCTGAACCTACACCGATATCCATTCCTTTCAACATGACAACTATGATGGAGTTTTAGGAACTCATGTGGTAGCTAAAGTATTTGGAGGTTAAAGGGTTTATCATAATAAATACTTATCATGTGGTTCACCAGTCCGCTTTGCAAAATGGAGGATAGTACCCTTATGCTATTTTTGGACTATCAAAAAATGAACTAGATGATGGTTAAAAACTGATATCCCTTGACACTGATTAGTGGCCTATTTGATCAGCTTCTTGGAGATCAGGTGTTCTTAAAATTCAATTTGAGTTCCAAATATCATTGGGTTCATGTTCTACCTATCGACATACCACCTACTTCATTTCATAAAAAGTGTGTGTTATAAAAGTACATGGTTATGCAATTCCATCTCATGAATATGCAGTGGTTTTCATGGTGCTTATGAATTGAGTCTTCCATACTTACATGGATTCTTTTTTGTTGGTTTTCATGGATAAAATATTGGTGTATTATCACAGTTGACACAACCATTTCAAACATCTTATGATCATTTTGAATACACTAGGAGAGAATCAGTTGAATATGGATCTCACAAAGTTCCACTTTTGGATGGATCAGATTCACTTCTTGGCTCACATCATCTCGGGGACTGGCGTATCAGTGGAAACAGAGAAGGTTAGAGTAGTAGTTTCATGGGAATATCCATGGACATTTTTGAAATATGATTTTTCTTGGGTCCAGGTCGTTACTAGAGGCTTTTTATACCGAAATTCTCAAACTTAGTAGTGCTGTTGAAAGGATTGACAATGGAGGGTGTAAAGTTTGTGTGGTCAGATTATTACGAGATAGTATTTTAGGAGCTTAAAGGGAGGCAGAAATCCGCACCAATCTTGATACTACCAGAGCATGGTAAAATTTACATGGTTTACTGTGACGCGTCCTGTATTGGGTGGAGGTAGTGCTGATGCAGGGGGATCGAGTCATAGACTACGTGTCATGGAAGATAAGGCCTTGTGAGAGAAATTAAATTACGCATGATCTCGAGTTAGCTACAGTTTTACATGCAGAGTGCGTTGGGGACACTATTTACTGGAAGATCATTTTTTGGTAAAAACGTACCACAAAACCCTCAGGTATATGTTTACGCTGCATGATCAAAATCTCAATAAGTGAAGGTGGGTGGACTACCTACAATATTTTGACTTTGATCTTTCCTACATGCCTTGTAAAGGAAATTGATTGACCGATTCTCTGGGCAGGAGGACTCAGATACATGTGGGGAAACATGGTAGTAGTAGGTTAAAACTTAGGGAATTATTTTATAAAATGGATATGGAGGTCCATGATTGAAAGGTCTAGAATTATCTTTCATCCTTAACTGCGACCTATACCCTATTATATAGAGTTAATATGATATATTTATCAGATTCTAAGGTCCTTATTCTACGGGAGTGTGTGGAAGGTGAGGAACCTCTTCTTGATTGAACGATAGGATATGATGAGATCATCTGTATCCATGGACATGTTTTGGTTCCATGAAATATATACGAGGAGTTGATGTAGGAGTTTTATTATTTAACTTGGGAAGTGCATCTCAGGGTGACCAAGATGTACTGTGACTTGCGATATCAGTACTGGTTACCGTGTATGAAACGAGAGGTAGCCAGTTTTGTTATGATGTGTTCCACCTATGTATAGGTGAAGGTAGAACCTCAGTGACCATATGGTCTTTTACAGTAGTTGCCTATTTCGGAGTAGAAATGGGATGATTCCCCAATGGATTTCATTACTAGTTTACTAAGTCCGCCTCAAGATAATGATACTCTATGAGATGTCATTTATAGGATTACGAAGGTCACACATTTCTTGCTAATCAAGAAGACCTTTAGTGTTGATGATATTGGAAGGTTTTACATCCGAGAGGTTGTAAGCCCTCATGTGGTCCCACACACTATCATTTCAGATAGGGACTCCTGGTTTACATCTTGTTTCTGGAAGAGTTTCAAGGGGAGTTGGGTACACTTGTGGTTTTGAGAATGAAATACCACCCTCAGACTGATCACAAGTTAGAGCATACAATATATGGGGCTGGAGGAAATGCTACAAGCACACATCCTATATTTTGGGGGCTCTTGGGAGAGGCACATTCACCTGGTTGAGTTCCCTATAATAGTAGTTATTAGGAGATGATATAGATGACACCTTATGAGGCTTCATATGGAATTCCATGTCATTCTCACCTTTTTTGTTGGATTTAGGAGAGGTAACTTTAATGAGCTTTCGTCTTATGCCAGATACTTCTGAATAGGTTTAGTTGATTCAGAAAAGGATGACTACAACACAGCCTCATCATAAATCATACACTGATCACTACAGAAGACCAATAGAGTTCAAGGATGGGGATCAGGATTTCATGGGAGTTTCTACAAGGTTAGGAAACAAGTGGATTAAAAGATAGGGTAAGATTTCATTGAGATATGTTGGGCCATTCTAGATTCTAGATAGATTCAGGTCCATTGCCTATCGGTTGTAGTTACCTTTGAGGTATTGAGCCATGCACGATGTCTTCTATGTATTTCACCTTGTTCACTATCACTCATACCCACTAACATTTTTCAGCCAAGGGAGGTTGTGCTTCATGTTGATGGTTCCTTCGAGGATAATCTGATACGTATCATTGATAGGATCACGAAGGTTCAACTAGGTCAGTTAGTTCCTCTAGTACGGGTAGTATGGAATCAAGACCATTTACAGGGAAAGACTAGAGAGAGGATGGATAACATACATGCTTAGTGTCCAGAGTTATTCTCAGACGAATCTTGACCACACTTCAAAGAGGAATTCAAATAAAAATTGAAAAAGGCGGAATATTGTAGGAACCTGGGATTTAATTTATGAATAAAATCATTTTATTTTATATTTATAGGTTTTGATATGGCCTTATGTGTTTACCCATTGTTATCATTGGTGTTTTGGAGCTGTCTGGAGCTTGTTCGGAGCCCAGAATCTTGTTTTTGGGTGAAAAGGTGAGCCCACCTGGTTAGGTATAACCATTAAGGGTAGGCCACATGGCCATGTGAGAAGTATGAGAATTTTAAGACTTTTCAAAGAGTTTTCACCCGATTACGGCATGATTAGTGAAACTGTGTGGGGTAACCGTGTGATGTTCCCCTTAGAGGAAGTGAGCAACACACAGTTCCCACATGGTTTGGGAAACCATGAAGGTAAACCATACAAGCATGGTGGGAGAATTTTTTAAAATTTTAAATTAAAAAACAAAAATTCCTTTTAATCCAATTTTATGTCTCTATTTAATGAACAATATCCCTCATCTTAAGAAGATACCCTTTAGCTCTTATGCTAGGATTTGAGCCCAATTGTTTGTCCGATTTATGTTTCAATAATGGATTGTCTCATTATATCCATATTGGTAAGGCCTACATTCATTTTTAGCTATTTTTGTTTCTTTGGAACCACAATTGGGTAATTTTATTTTATGTTTGTATGACCTAATTACTTGTTCTTAATCCGTTTTTTAGATATCTATAAACTGGGATGAATTTAGACTTGATACTTGACAAGTTTTCAACTACTGAGTCAAGGTAGATGGTCTATACTTTCTTTCATCTTTTCTGGTGCTTTTGTGCATTCAACCAATATGCCACTTATCAGAATTTCCGGAACAACCTCGTATTTGAGCGAGAGGATTGTCGTAGGCTTAGTCGGACATAGTGAGGTTGCCTATAGGTTCCGTTTAGGTGTGTTGGAACCCGTTGCTCATTTAAAGGTCAACCATGTGGTGTTCCTTATGGTATTGACCTATTCATGCATATTTAAACCAACCAAGGGGTGTGTGATCATTATTTCCTAGGTAGAGGAAGCCCGTTATTGAATTGATAGTTGTGAATAACTATTTAGGGGATGTAATTCCATAGTAGAGCTCTTTGGATCTAGCCTTTCATGGTCTATATTAATTTCATGGATGTCCTGTTATATGAAACCTTTTATCTAGCCTTTAGGTTCTAGTTTTCACTATACAACATGATCGTTGGATTCTACACTTTCTTATACAACGTTTTTATGGATTACTTGATATGGATGGATGTACAACATGGACATGTGATTTATCTACTTGCTTACAAACACTTTGTTAGGATTTGACTCTTTTGTAGGGATCCTTGAGGGGATGTCAGTATTTATAGTAGGAATGGACTTATACTATGGGAATTCAATTCTACCTTACTATTTATTTACACTTTCTAGAAAATGTTTATTGTTGTTAGAAATGTATAGACCTTGGTGGTTATCTACTGGGATATTTACCTCACACCCTGTTTGGGCCACCTCGGGGACACAAACAGATTATATGGTTGTAGGTGATGATAGGGTAAGCACCCTGTTGCAGGTTGTAGATTGTTGTTTTGGAGTAGGGGAGCATATGTCCATGATGAGGATTGCGATGCTATGACACTTTTTGGTATTTTTTAGTATTATTGTACTGTATTTCATTTAAATGTACTTATTTTGGCTATTTTCTAGATACATGTATCATAGTCATCATTGAATATGTGATTTTTTTTGGATTATATATGGTTTCCTAACTTTTCTTACTTTCAGTTGGCTTATTATTTATTTGGTTCCACTATTGTATGTATTTTTATTCCACTACGATACTCTGTTAATGAGGGTATAGTCTCCCCACTGACTCACCTAGGCCCTATTTATTAGTCTACAACCTCTGGTGTTTAGGGAGACATGGTTGTGGCCTTGTGACCCATCAGTCTTGGGGCACCGTTTCGGATGACATCCTGGTTCATGAAATTACAATGAGCATAAGGGTATGTAAACATAAGTATAACACTTGAAAACCATACCTAAAATATTAAAGATCATACTCTTTAGTAATGACATAATGATTGGTAGTTTTTAAGAAATAAATCATAAGGGAATCAATGAACATTAACTCTGAGAGAATAACATTTGTATAAGATATATAATTATGTAATATACTTAATCATCGAAACTCTTATGTTAATGTTACCCACCAAGACATTCCTAACATGTTAGGATTGGGATTACCACCCTAGTCCCTACGTCAGGATTGGGAAAACCAATAGTGTGCCATATTTTTTAGGATTGGTCTAACTACCCATGTTACCTTCTCTTTGGACTCAGTCTAAACATCAATGAACCCTTATATCTTGTAGATATTTTATCATTAACAAATGTATTATAGAGAGATATAAGTCCCACCCATCATATAATGGAAGTCATACACATGTGTTCCATAGACTATAAAAAATACATCATATCATAACAAATAAAATGAAATGGGTTTCATTAACATTTAATCATTTCATAAAAAATGGGACATATATAGGTTTCATAACCATTTCATCATTTTATCATAGTATAAACCTTTAAAAAAGAATCAGGTTTCATATAAAATATTTCATGGTAGAACATTTGTAAGAGAAGATGTTTTCATAAACATCTTGTCATGAAAAACTATTTTGAGAAAGAACAAAAATGGAATCCATGGATCATATACACAGTAAATCATAATTTACATCAGAGTATGTCATTTAAGAAGGAAAATTATTTTTCAAAATCATTTAGATAATTTCTTAAGAAATATAACCTTTCATGGAAAACCAAATTTTAAAATATAGAACATTTTCAAAATACATTTCCTTGAAAAAACATTGAAGACATATAAAAGAAGCATTAAAACCCATTTCAAATATTTCTTACGGAAAATAACATTTCAAATCTGGAATTCTAATTAAAACATAAAACACTTTAAAACATTTTATGAAAACACGGTTTTGTATGGAAATGGGTTTTTTTACCGAAAAGATGATTTGTCTTAAAAAAATTATATTATTTGAACTCATGAGTAAATAAAGGGAGGAATGTAAAGTTAAAACATGTTTTCTCAGGAAATAATAATAGTATATAAAAATTAATTAATTTATTGAGATATTGATTATAATATTTCATCTTCAAAAGCATAAACATTAACAATCCAGATAAATGATGATATTGTATCATAAAACCCTAATCACTTTGGTAACATAGAATGATAATCCACATGAATGAAAAACATTAAATAAAACATTAAATATCACTAGGATAAATAAATTAATTATATTACATTTTATAATTTTTTTATATACCCCTCGTAAAATTAGATAGGTTCACAAAATAAAATATGCATCAAAGAAGGAAAATTGAGACAAAAATCTCCTACCATTATGAAAAAATTGAATTGTAAACCCCATGAAAGAGAGGTAATAAAATTGATATGTGAAAAGTATTGATAAAAATCATAAAATACATTCATGATATGTTTTTACACCACATAAAATATATATATGGGGAATATGGATTGTTTCCCACAAAATTAAAAATTTAGACTAAAATACCTTACCTTATGTCTTGACTTCCTTTGTACACATTTAAACTTCATGTATTATAAATATATGTTTATTATACATTTATTAAAGAACTATGAATATATATATATATATATATTTATATATATCATACCATATAAAATTAACTTATGACGTTTTATTACCCAATTTTTAGCAATTCCAAGTTAAAATCATTTTTCAGGCAATAACTGTTTTATTTTTTGTGTAACTTGATTAGTTATTTTCAGTCCTATTACTTTTATAATGGTTAAATTACATCCATGATAATAATAGTAAATAATTTTCATATTTAGAAATCAATTATACCATTATGACCAATATTTAATGATGGTTTTGAGAAATGTAGTATGTTAAGATCTTTGTGATAGTATACCGTATATACGCATGAGTAACGTTTCCATTTTCAATTATTCTTATGAAAAAGAGAGAAATCATATATTATATTTATTTAATGATACTAATATCATAAAAATAATATCATTTATTTAAATATATTTACAAATATCATCCTTTTTGGTGTGGTGATGAAAAGAGAGTCACATCGCTTCCGGATGGCGATAATCCACATGTATAAGAATGACATTATCATATTCCAGTGTGTTTAAAGGTATGAAATAAAATGATATATTTTTGTTTCAAATTGATTTTTTAATTCTTTAATACCATAGTTATATCATGTATAAAAAATATATTTATCCTTATTATATTCTTTGTAATGTGTCAGTGATAACCAATAACATCGCTTCGTGAGATCGTAGTCCACCGTACACAAGAGAAATAATTTCGTATCCCTTGTGGAATGGAAAGTAAAGATGGTATATTTGAAATAATGAATATATAGTTATAATAATGTTATAAATATAATATATATTCTTTATATCAATGATCATACACAACTATTAGAGGTGGTAATTAAAAAATGAATGACCTCGGTTCGAGAGGTGGTATACCTCTGTACGCATGAACAATAAATTGATAACCCCTTTGATAGAATTGGAGATGGTTGTAGGTTAATAAATTATCTGAAAATATATCAGTATATTTAGTATACTGAAGTTATTATATTACCTTGGTTTAAAAATAAATTAAGGTTTTGTAGGAAGAAAAAAATAAAAAACACACATTGATAAACATTACATATTCTTCAGGTATGTTCTTTAGGTTTGCGTGAATAGATTTTCTATGTTGGATTTATACCCAAAATAAGGCTTTTATGGTGAAATGAGAAAGTTTTTTATGTGATTTGAGTTTTTATTGGATGAAGAAAAATGATTTAATGTTGTGAATAAGTGAATGGTTTTGATGGCCTTTTTTAAGTGGGGGTAAAGGAACCCACTTGGAAACTACATGGAAATTTTCCAAATGAAACTAAAATAATAGAAAAATTCACAATAAAAAATCATTCAAATGACTGTATATTCTATATTAGTATGTATAATATGTATATATATCTATAAAATAGTATTCAAACATGTTTTGTGTCATTTTAACCCTTATCATTTTAGTTTAACACCTATCACCTGTAAACCCATTTTTACCCTAACTGGGTTAATTAATTTTTACTATTTTCACTATTCATGTCAGTCAAAAATCATGTTGAAATTATTCAATAGTAAATTATTATTATTCAAAATTTTTAATCCATTTTTCCAAATTCAATTCGTATAGGTGGAAAATTTTAATTTATAAATAATCTCGCATACTTAACGAGAAAGCGAGTTTTCAAAGTGAAAATATTCAAAAGTTTGCAATGTTTTTTATATCCAATTTTGATATTAAATTGATCAAAATGTTCTAGTTTTTAGTCACACACATATATATATATAATTTTACTAATTTTATGTTAATAAAAACTTAAAATATAATTTCACTTTAGAAATTATTTAAAAGAAAAGACGGTTTCAATTAAAATTCTTTTTTTTCACTATTCATCAATAAATTAATCTATTTCAAATATTATCATAAAGATAAACCCAATTTAATTTTTATATTTTTAGTAAAAACTTAAAGTATAATTTTTGAGATAAATTCTCTAAGATTGTCGAAAATTATTTTTAATATATTTGCACAAAAATGGGACAAAACTCTTGTTTAGAAAAATATTGATTTTAATAATAAAATTTAGAATTTTCTAATATATTATCAAGAAAGAAAATAAGGAGAATGTTAAAAAATTTATTGAATTTATAATATATATTTCATTTAAAAAATTCACAAAAAGTTTTTGTTTAATTTATTGTGGTAGAACATTTTTTTACATAAAAATAATTTTCCCAGAAATATATTTCCTTTATTTTTAGTTTGTTATCAATTTTTTTAATTTTTTAGTCACTAAGGAATTTATTTTATATAAATTTTTAAACCATTAATTTTCATAATTTAGTTAATCATTTTTATACCAACCATTCCAAATTCTAGATGATAACTATAATATAATATTATTCTAATAATAAGACACATTTTTTAAACTAGGTATTGCGTGCAATACAATAAAAACATGGAGTTGTTTGTAATGAATGATGAAATCAGTTTTTCATGTAATTAAAGTCAAAATTCGTGTTTCATGAAATGATAAATATTATGAAATTAAATTCATTTGAAAAAAATATTCCACAAAAAATATGGGTGATAAAATAACTTACGTGACCATGTGGCCCCACCTAGGGTGTCTGGACTTGAAGCTGAACACACCTCTAGTGGCTCTACATAGAATCTAACAACCAAAAATTCCATTTATAAATCATATTTTATCACATTCCCGAATGTTTTTATACATGAAACATATTTTCTCGGCTACATGCATTATACTGAAATCCTTTGGGATGCCCTAGAAACTTCTAATTTACCCAAAACACTCTAGATTATCCCTCAAGGGATTTATAAAAAATGATTTAAAAAATAAAAAGCTATCATAATGGGATTTATATGAAAAAATAAATTAATGGCCTACCTCTGGGTGTGAAAAGATGATGCTTCAGTTTTGAATTCCCACTGTGCACCCATCACAGCTTGATCGAGATCCACCGCACCTCCTTGATATGATCCCCTCTCCCTCTCCTTATATTTCTTCTTAGACAAGCACATAAAGGGGGAGATACATTTGACAAATAAAATAGTCCCCAAGGTGTATAAAAGAAAAGTAATAAATAAGAAAAATAGAAAATGAAAAGAAAAATGAAAAAGGGGTCCGCACTTGGAACTAATACCTATAAAGAGTTTATAACTCACATAGGATAAAACCACAATTCCAAACTCAACCATAATTTCTGTATTTCTATATTAGGCTTCAAGAATTTTATATAACTTAACATACATGCCCAAATTAATAATATTTAATTAATTAAATACTAATATTCTATTAAAATAAGAATGACTCAGAATTCTAGCAAACTCTAACCCTAGAGTAAAAACCTTATTCTGGGATCAACAGAGTCTGAGGAAATATTTTTTAGATCATCTAACAATGGAAATTTTTGTTTCCCCTAATATATTCCAAAGGAAAAAAAATTCAAATTTGGATTCATTTTTTTTCAAGAATTCACAACATGATTGAATACCAAATCACACCATAATTCCTCTCACCATTGAGAAAACATGGTGGTCAACCCACTTCCATGCCTCACTCTAAGCATTGGAATATCTGATTCAATATAAACCATCAACTTATTGGTCTCATTGTACACATTGATCTCCCAAATTTAGGGTCATTCATCCATGATCATTGATACATTCCCCACCATATGATTATTCTTATTGTATTACCTCAACTAAAACCATATACTCAATGACCCATGCTCCATCTATTACTAAACACGATGGATATATGTGGCCAACACTCTTAAATTCAAACACCAAAGTGAAATTCTAATATTAGATCGTTCCAATCTCTCCAAAAATGACATCCCCCACACTCAAGAAAACATACATAATGAGAATCAAAACTGAAATATCCATTGTAGTTCTCTAACCCATATGGATTTCCTCACAGAAAATGGAACCATACATAACCCATGCACATTCCCCCATGAAATAATACATTATATCGAAAATCAAAACCAACCACCATTCTAATCATTAAAAAAGAGTGACTCTACAATTACCTAAAAGTCACATGATACCATAAAAAACCAAAATCACAGAAAAACACATTATCAAATGATTGATGCCTTATAAAACCTATGTTAATGCATATAAACTACCGAGAATCCTCCTCATGTAGTTCAATTATAACTATTTGGAGCACCCTTTACAATCAAATTCCAAAACACAATATCTCTAGAACCCATTTCAAGGATATCAATATAACCACCTTCCACCCAAGTGTCGATACAAAAATATGTGTGACTAACCAATATTGCATAATACCACCATAAGTGCACCCATAAAATCTAATTAATATGGTTAGGTATGCAACAAATCATAACTTCAAAAAGTTACCATGAAACGAGGTGCACTCCCAGTGCTCCATTTCTCTTGAACAGGGTATCCTTATGCCTAACCAACAAAAATCTTAAAAAAATCCATATAGAAACCTAACCTTGATCCAAACACCTCTTAGACATCCTTTCCATCATTGAGAGAACACAAGAGTCAAGAAACCCAATGGCAACACTGAACCACTAGTGTCTCTATGCAACCCTCAACTAAGGGACTATATTTCCATCACGGATGAACATATTTCTGAAATATCCATATGTCTTATCACCATAAGAACAATTCCTACAATTCAATTGATTATAATTAAACCATGAAGCTATATGTATCATACACATATAAAACATTGTGGAAAATTTAAAAAAATTAACCTCTATACCATGTGAAACCACACACATAAAATAATATGTCATGTGAATCCTACATTTATCATATTGTTCATACACGCATGCATATTTCTAATGTTTAGAGAGAAAATTTCAAATAAATTAAGAAATTAAGAAACCAAACTGCCTCACCTAATGTGAAATTATACAACTGTTGTATTGAAAACTATGAACAATAATCCCACAACTTCGTAAATTAGAATTCGTATTAGAAAAGTCATTCGTGAAACACTGGTATGATGTCCATCAAGATCCCCAACACTATCATAGAACACCTTCCTACCATAAAAAAATATTATCGTAAGAATAAAGGGAATGCACTGATACTATTTTCTCATTCACCAACTTATGTTGACCTGACACATCACCCAATATGTCTTAGACAAGGAATCAATAATTCCTCCCCATACACTAGAGGATTTTAACTAGTGAAAAAGAACTAAAATATACAGTGGGGAGAATATGAATTTAGGTTAGAGTGTAATAATATCAAAAAAAACTAACCATATAGGTATCCATGAACATTTGGGTACAAATAATAAATAAATAAAATTGAAGTGTGATATAAACAATGGAATAAAGTATAAGAAATCATGACTATGATATTCACAACAATTGGTCACCCACTGGGATGACTGAAAATACATAATAAATTATAAAAATAAATAAAACACACAAGTCACTACCAAAATACTAGATCTGAAACAAATAACTGGTGGTGATAAGTCCTATAATCCAAATGACACAAATTTATAGGTGGTGATAAATAAATCTTAGAAGGTTACCCCCAATGGTGAGCCTATAATCTACTACCATTTATAAGTTCATGCACACATGATATTCATATCCATGTCGAATACCAACTAAGATAAAAATAAATGACTGAAATAAATAAATAAAATGAGGAAAAAATAAATTAATAAAATATCCCACCATGGGTTCTAATGTGGAAACCGAGATATATGGACCCCCAATCTGTCTAATGGCATAAGAATTATAGAATGTGGTTCACTCTTCCAAATAACATAAGATGTGCTTTCTAGATGGAGAAGGTAGTTCATAGATGGATTACATGACCAAAACATAAAATCTAGACCCTAGGATATTATCTAAGGAACCTAATACAAAAAAACCATCTAACGTGCATGTGGACTACAATGTGTAGATCTAAATTAGATATATAAAGCTCTAGGTTGGAATAACCAGAGAACCATCCAAGTCTACAAAGACTTGTAAAACCAGTTGGGCTAACATATCGACCCACTGTGAGAATATAAAACATGAAAAGGATTCTGAGGGAGCCTCAATATCTCAGGTAGATAAACTTATCTAATGAGGGTGTACTACTAAACTGGGAATTGAGGAGCTCAATAAGATAATTCGGTAGCTCACTATAACCAACTAACAACAATCAACCAATAGAGGAGATAATTCAATTAATCTCAAGGAATGTTACTAGTCCAATGATATCCCAAAGGTCTCCACATATATCTAAAACCTAAGTAAGATATACCTTTAACATCCAAGCCACAACTTATAAAAACAAGATTTGACTGATGTGAGAACCCATTCTTATCAATGTATAATCATCCACAATGACCTCCTAGGGTCAAAAAAACACATAGAACCCCCAAGGGTCCTTATAATCTCAACAAGATTAGGATTATCTAAATGGGATGCCTCATGTATTTACAAAAAGCGCTCAAAATAGTGATGTTGGATTCCCAACAAGGGGATCCTCAAAGAAAAGAAGAACCATGGGCCATGCCCTTTGAGAAAAAATAGGACACCTTAAAAATGGATCCCTGATGGGTCCAATAGACACCTCTCCACAAAACTAGTCAATGGTACCAAACCATACCTCACATTCTAGGATGAAATTTTTTCCAAAAGACTCTAAAAGAACTAAATCATCAGAAAATAGATCTATAAACCATACTATTAAAACATTACGAAACTAGTCCCTATACCTATGTACCACACAAGACCACCCAATACTATCTATATGGAATCATCCCAAAGACCCCATATAACCCACATATTATCATCAAGATAATATGATCAATAATCCCAAAACCCTCACCATGGTCTCACATCTAACATCTCATCCCATAGGAGGGTTATAAATAGAAAACCTAGATAATTCCTCATACTAAAACACTCCCTATACAAATAACCTACTAAAAATAATCTAAAAAATAAAATGATTCTACCATCATTATACACAAGAATAATTCTAATAATGGAATACACACAAGTCTAATTTTAACTCCAGGGTAAAAAATAGGTGAAACACATTGAGGGAGGGAAATTACTTGTAGTGTATCTTGAGTATGTGTTGTGTACCCTTAATTATCCTCCATGACCATGTACTTAAGTCCATATGGTAAATACTTTCCAAAGTACAAAAGATATCTCTCTAGTAACAACATGTACTAGAAACAAGGTCCTTGACTAGGTACCCTATAAAACTCCATGTTTTTATGGGTTATAAAATTTTGTAGAAATTTGAATTTCAAGTTTCCAAGGCTCATAAGGGTTAATGTTTTCATTTTACCTACCATGTTATCTTGTATAATTGCTATGACCACTCCCTAATTTTCTGAGTTTTAATCCCCAAATCCCATAGATTTTTTTTTAATTTTTATTTTTTTTAAGACTATTGAGGACCCTTAGTGGTTGATCAATGATTATTTTGGGAATGAGGGGGGGGGGGGTAGTCGGATCAAAGTAGTTTCCTATTTAGAAAACATTATCACACAATGTGCACATTAAGAAAACACATAGCATGTTCATATTTTTTAGGGTGGATATAGTTTTTAAGACTAAACAACCTATAGTTTTAGTTCATTTCATGTATTGGTACTTGGCCATGTGGTTGAGTACACTGCTGGACACCCTATATGAGGGGAACATGGACATTTTATAGGGTATGACCAGAACTCCGTGAAGGCCACATAGTAGTACTTGGGAAAGACCACGAGCATACCCAAACCATCTATTAGTACATAATCCAACCTTAGGTGAACCTAGGGAATGAAAATGTATATGTCTAGGAGTGGCATTGAGAGTAAAAACTATGTACTGAGAAGTACCTGCCGTCTACCATCCCATTTGTGGTGTTTTGGATGATTATTGCACCCTAAACCTATAAATGGGATCAAGAGGAGTCAATTATTATTATTTTTCAACATATAATGTGATGGTTAAACCCTTTGGGTTTTTTGAGTACTTCTATGAGGAGATTCAATGAAACTGAGTTATGATAGAGGTGTTCTACCACTAATAAATAGGTTTTCAGGTATCTTATATGGGAAGTTATATGAGAACCAACTGACGGTCTAGAGAATAAAATTAGGATTTGTTACAGAAACACCACATTCCTTGGGTTTTGATAGTGTGAGATTATCTATAGTTTATGAGACATGGTTATGATTAGTGGAGTTTGATAGGTTGGGTGTTGGGGATAACCTTGAGTGACTTCTAAGGGGGATGAGTTTGGGTCCATATTACATGTGTGAATTTCCTCCAAGGTAGTTAAGACATGGGAATTATAAATTTTTTGGGTTGAAGAATGACCTAGAGATACCTTTAAAATCAAGATGGTTTGTGAGCATTATTTTTTATTATTTACTACACAGTGAACCTAATGTAGTTGGCGAGACTAGGAAACACTATTGATTATTATATGGACATGATATCCTTGGAGCATCAGGTGTTGAATCAAGACCTTGTTTATAACTTTTGATCTGAAGAGGGATGAATTCACTTATATACTAACCTTGAGGATACCATAAGGGATGACTCCAATTATGTTCTGAATTAGAAAATATTGCGTGGGATGTATCCACATTAATATTAACTTAGAGGATCTGAATAAGGATTCCTACACTTATGTGATTACCCAATGACGCCAAGTAGGTTCCCCTTGATAGACTTACCATGAGTGGGTGAATATGGTTTTAGGTAGACATGCTTGGTGATGTCACCTTATAAACAGAACCGACCCAAAAAATTTATAGGGATGAGATGATGACGACATACATTGGATTTTGATGATACATTATGATATATTTTTTTTTGGATTTATATTTTTTTTCAATTAAAAGAGATTTCCCAATATTTTAGGGAATCAAGTGATGGGCCTAATAATTATGTGAATTCTTTGGATTCCAATAAATCACTTACTTATATTGATGAGACACTGGGATGCTTGTTATTTTTGGGATCCATTCCTATAGTATGTCAAGTGTAGATACCCAAATTAACAATTATCTAGTGATTTGGTTGATGTATGAGTGGATTACTATAGTTGGTACAAGGATAAAGTATCTGAGTGTGTGTAACCACATATAAAGGAACACACATAATGGTAGGTATTACATTGATTTTATGATACCATTATGAATTCATGGGTACCTGGATTTTAATGGACATACCAATATATTGTTAAAATGTCCTAAAATTACGATGACTTTAATAGAGTATGATATGTATGGTGTGCATATATCTCCGAGAATGGAAATATGAGATCCATATGGTGATTGTTGATCCCGTTTATTGATTTTTAGGATATCTTTCTAGGATTGGGTAAACGCAATAGTGATGGATTGTTTGAGGTTCTTCAAGATATTGGACACTAAGGATATTGGCCATGAGATCTAGGGGTATTCATGATTATTTCTTGGGTTACCAATGAATCAATGTTTCTTAAATGTATAAGATTTTCTAGGCACCCCATTTAATCAGTCACTGAATTCACATTTAGAATGCACAGGTAATAACCTGGGGCTCACCCTGAGAGATTGAGAATGAGTGATTCATGGTGATACCATGGGGTCTAATACTAATTTTGGTCAGTGCGAACAAGGGATCCTGAATTCATATATAGAGGATCCCCATAATGATTCTCATTCTATAAGACACTCCAGTACTATCCAAGAATGGTATGGTCAATCGGGGGCACAAATATGAGGATATCTGATGATTATCAGTCTTGTCCTGGGTGACATTGGATTCCCATAGGTTGGTTATATACTGTAGTCATTATAATCCCGATGCTGTGCTCAGAGAGATTTTGGTGTTGACTGAAGGAAGTTTGAGTTAGTTAGGCTCACAAACCTAATGATTGACGATGGTTTTATTCAATTATTTTATTCAAGTTATTATCAGCATGGATGGGAATATTTCATTTTTATGCTGCTATGAAATCATGTTATAGGTTCACCATTGTGGCTGGCCTACTGATCATCTAATGTTACGAAATATTATAAAGCATAGGGGCCAAGGCCCAAGAGATTCAAGGTGGTCGGAAATAATGGAGCCATTGGTAATAGACACTAATAATAATAACAAATTCTGAGGGTAGGTATCTTGTGTTGGTAAAAGAATTACATGGGGTATTAGGAGTGGCCCATGAGTCAAGTAATCCAACCACCATATTTTCATATTTCCATGTGTGGGTAACCTTCACGTGATTGGTGATGGGGTTTCTACATTTATGAACTAAGTAGACGATAGACCATGAGACCGAAATAAACCCTAGTTGGATCTGTGAAAAATAGAGGAGTTAGTTTCAACCCAGTCCAACATAATACTATGGGAAAAGAACTGTTAAATCCCCTTGATCATATAGGAGGCTTCATTAGTGAGGGAATATACCTAGACAAAGTAAATAATTAAACCAAGGATGATCGAGATGAACTGGTCACGAACGACCCCTCCTCCTTGCATATTTCGATTGGAGCGTGATGAATCCATATTCAGATTAAAATCACAGTCATGAGAGATTAACTATAAACAATTATACTGAATAGCCTGATTATGAACCAAGTTATCTACATCCCTTCCCACAATGAGCAACTGAAAATATATTGAATGGTATTAATATTTAAGAGGGGAGACCGACTTGACAGTGAGGGCCTGATCCATGACCAACATCACTAAGATCAACCTAGGAAGCCATTTATATCTAGGCTTTGATCACTCATTATTGATAATATATAAACCTATTTCCATTAATACTAACACTTCCTTTTTATCATGAATTTTATCTTCTGACCCATGAAACCAGTTTTTAATTAATTAATTTTTGATATTCTCTTCCACGTCTAAGATACTGAAGATATAAAATCCATTCCAATCAGAGGATTACAACTCCCCTTCAATGAACATGTGGGAAACAATATATTCTTTTGGATTACTAGAATAGCTACAATGTGAAACAATAGAGACCCCCTTAATCCAACCCCACATCTATTGGGAGGGCTCGGTTGTGGATATTACAAATATATAATTTGAGTTTATTTGGTTTCTAATTACAGCATGGAAACCCTCCCTATGAATCGTGATTGGTATTTTCATACAAGACACATCAATACAACTTTTTACAGAAAAAATAGTCAAGTATTCTATAAAAAATACCTTTATTTGTTTGAGTTAATCTAAGAACTATATTATAAATTTTCTATTACTAGAATTTGAGGGTGGCACAGATGAACATAGAGAAGCTATTGGATTGTTCAAATGAGATACCTAGAACATGGAATCCAAGTAATCCCAGTGTACTCATCACCCCATTGGAATTTAAATAGTTGATTATGCCACACCCTATGATCCATATTGAATATAGAAGAAGAATTGTTATGTGCCACTGATTCAAGTCTCAGAGCCTGGAACACCTGTCCTGAGTAATCCTAGCATACCCCTGATTTTCTGTTCTTGAAGATTACCTGTAGTAGTCATCCCTCCATAAAGTTCCTTGTGAACCAAGCTTGAAGGCGGTTCATTGTCTCATAAATGATTCTTATACCAACTCCTCCATCGCCAACCTCCCTAGTTAACATCTCTAATGAAGCCCAATGATACATTTTTTCATCTTTTACATCCCATATTAAGGATGTAAAAGTGTTATCAATTCTCCTCAAGACCACCTGGGGACAATGAGGGATGATAAGACAAGCATGTGAATGGATTTAAGCACACTATTGACAAGGTTGATGCAGCCACCAAAGGAGAGGAACCCATTTTTTCAACTGAGAATATGGTTGTAGATTATATCCAATAATCTGTCAAAGTGATGGATACATGTTTTACCTTTGATAATCAGGGCTCCCAAATACTCTATAAAAAGGGTTTTCTATGGATCCCCCATCTCAATGCAATTTTATTTCTACTTTTCTATAATCATGATCTTGGGTGGTAGACATTAATTTTAGTCCGATTGAAAATGTATCTACTCAAATTTCTATATAAATCAATAATATAATAAATCTACTTTATATTTAAATAGTTACTATTGATAAATAGTAGTATACCAAGAAAAAATAAAATAAATAAATCAGAATGACCAATGATGTTTGGTCTACAATGAAATGGTCTGATAAGGCCCACAATAATACTTTTATTCATATGTCCACTAAAATAGTATTAGAATAGAATGATGAAAATGAGGGATAGGGGATCCCCTTGACTGAGACACCGAACCAAATTAAATAAACTGTAGCCTATTTTGATGAATGAAAATTCCAACCAAAGAGAGAAAATTCCCCTTAAAGAGGTCAACCACCTAGTCAGAGAATCTGATATAGCCTATGACTCCAATGATGAAGTTCCATTTGAACCTATAATATTATTTCTCTATAACATGTGGATAGAAATATTATAACCCAGAACCTTATTATTAATATCACATATCATTTCATGAGGCATAGAAATGGAGGGTTGTGTAGACCTACCCCGAATGAAGGGTTACAACTCTTTTGAGACCTTTTTCTAGAGGAATTTTCAGAGTCATTTGTTGAAAATAATGCAGAGGAATTTATAAGGTTAATTTCAAATATTTGATGGATGATACTATTTAAGAAAGTTCTTATTATTAATATTTTTTTGATAATAATGGTGGTGTAAGAACCAACTCTCGGTAGACATTATATTTGTAAAAAGTATTTGATGATACCCACGAGCTCCTGCTTAATATGGTCCTAATAATTAAAATAAAAAGAACCTAGAAAAATATCTAGGAATTTTTCACTTCCATAATTTTGAACAAAAATATCCTCCCATACGTCTCCCAAATTCCAAATGATTTCAACGAAAATATTAATTTTTATAGAAACCACAGGTGGGACATTGTAAAAAACAGACGAATGGTTTCTATGATATCCATCCTATATACGATGGTTAGTATATGAAATCTTGGATTTCAAATAGTATATATCCTTACCTCCTATAATGTGTTGGTCCTTGGTGTAGGATCCATCTTCATGAATATTATTTTGAGGAATAATACATATTTTTCCTAGATACAAGCCTAAATAAATGTAGTATTCTTATCCACTTCCTCAGACATGTCACAATGGCTTGGTCCCCAATAGATCACTCTTGTTCAAGAAACATTTTAGTAAGATGAATATTAATGTAGACCACAGAAATAAAAATTTCATCATCCCACTATACTTTAAGGTACTCCTATTTCTACTGAATATCTTCCATTAGTTTATCCAACTCGAAAATAATGGGATGGATTATTGGAATCCTAAACCTGAAGGTCCTACTTAAGCTTCCAAATGTTATTGTGGAACCCAATACATGATCCTTATCTCATGTATTTATTCTATAAAGACTATACCAATTGGTGATAATAATTATTATAAATCGATAAATTGGAGTAAATGTTTTTTCACTACGTGGCTCACTATCATCAGGGTTTATAATAAGTGGAGAGTTATCCACTAGAATCCAAACTAGGTGTTCCACATAAGAAATTGGAAAAGAGGAAATTTACTATACATCGGCCTAGTGAGATTCAATTCCCCCATGAATGTTAACAAAGATATGCATACATATCATACATAAAATTTTCGGATGAGCATGGATGCCCAAAAAATATGGTAGAGGCCCACGATTTCATGATCGAGTGGAGATGAACATTTGGATCCTCATTATTTGGATTAATTATCTCTATTGAGTTTTAGATACCAGGTATGTGGCATGAATTAAAGTTGGAAGTAGTTACTAATTTCTTTTTTTCCCAGTTGTTTTGTTTTTGTATATATGATTGACTTAGTGGGGGCTCAGTTGTTATATGTGAGCATGAAACTTTGACAATGTATGCCACACATTATTTTATTGTGGAATATTTATACTATTTACTATTTATAAATAGTATGATGTATATGATTTTCTATTAATTTATTATTATTACACACTATGAAGTTAGGGTATATTAACCTCACAGTACATCCTTAAACATCGCTTCTAGTATGAAGCCTCTAGAATATGAGAGGATGCACATGAAGTCTCATTGATAACTGGTGTAGATAGTATATGAAGTGATCTTGTTTTGGGAGTTACAAACCCTAAATTATTTTTTGATATGTATCATATATTGAATCAATCCATGTTTTGTACATTGTTGAATTTCGGGTCACTAACATGACCATTATCCCCCACACGGCGTGTTTAGCTATGCAACATGCCCTACCCTACATAGATCTACATGGTAGGAAATAAACACACACACACACACATACATACTGTGTATCAAAAATCATCACCCCCACACCCAAAATAATGAATACATGATTTTTGTTCTCTAATATTTCTGACTTTTAGATGGGTTTCTTCAATGGAAATTCCCAATGACAGCACCAAAACTCCAGATTCACCCAAAATTACTTTAGATCAACCCTAAAGTAGTATCTAAAAAATAGGTTTCTAAAAGTAATAATAACTAATAAACAAGGATATATGGATAAGAAATATAGATGTCCTACCTATGAGAGAAAAACATTTAATATTTGGTTATGGATTCGTGTCGTGCACCTCATGAATCCTAGTCAGACTCTACTCCAACTCCCCAATGTGATACCCATCTCCCTCTCCCTATTCTTCTTTGAGAGTGAGAATGAAAGGGAAGAGGCCCTTTCAGGGTATATGTAACATGATGACCCAGGTTCCACACAATGGTTCCCTAACTCAATCATCCATCTGACCTCTTGTGCGCCTCCCCATACGCTAGAGGCTACTGACTAGTAGTGAGGGTTTAACATCGATCATGGGGAGACTATAACTTCTTTTATAAATTTAATACACAAAAAAATAAGAAATAATAACTGAATATAATATAATAATAAATATATTAGTACCAATATAATAAGATGGCCCAAAACTAGAAAAAGAATATCAAAACTGAAAAGTAGATATGCCATTCTAAAGTATGTTCTAATTTTCAAAGTAAAAATTAAAAAGAAAACAAAAAAACAAAGGCCATGTGGGTTATAAACCATATCAAGTTCCCTTATCCGTGATCCATTACCAAATCATCCATTAAACATTGGGTATTTTCCCTTATCCTATCATAAAAAAATGAAATCTATTCAGGTACTGATTAGGATGCCCGAGTAGGGTGTGAGTACAATTTAGTATGCCACCACCAATGGCGTCTAAAAATTATCTATTCAATAATAGTTTATGCAGTTTCATAAATAAACAAGTACAATTCACAAGAAAATAGTTTTTAAATTATCATTTACTCTTTATCTAACCAAATAAACCCTTGGGTTCTTGAGGACACTCGAGCCTCAATACCTGCTTGATCCCAAGCCATATTCTGAACCATTTCACATCATTGATTGAAAATTCATTTTAAAAAAAGTCTTTCATTATCCATTTTATTTATATTAATGATACAAATAATTTGAACCATAGTCCAGTGCCACTATTTCTAGGCATATATCATTATATCTAGTTCCCTGTGAGTGTTTGGAGCATCAGTCCTAGTCTTGCACATCATGGGTATTTGGAGCATCAGTCCCTGTCCGACACATCATTGGTATTTAGAGAATCAATCCCTATTCCATACAATTTTCATGCATTCCTTGGGTCCTATAACTTCATGGATTTGACCCTGTGGGTATTTGAAACATAAATCCATGTCCCACACCCTCTTTTCTCAATCAATCCCATATATCACATGTGTCACATATACCCCATGTATCATGTATCATAGTAATTAACTAAATAATTAATTAATCATAGAAATACCATTAACTAATTCAATAATTAACTAGTCATTACTATCCTTTCAATTAATTGGTAACACCAATTAAATTAATTAATTAAATAATTAGTTTACTACATCATCAAAACTACTAATTCAAAAATTAGTTTATCAAACAAGTACTAATAATTAATTCACCAATTAACTAATATCTACTGTTAAATATTTAATTGACCAACTAATTAATCACATTAATTTTTTTAGAGGATCAACAATTAATTAATCAAATACATAATAAGAAATATTCCCATAATTAATGAATCAATTAATTATTCTTACTCAATAATCTCAATATTACAATAATTAATCCAATAATTAATTATTCTTAATTCACAATTAAACATTTCAATAATTAACTCACATGGTATTATCCCCAATTTCCAAATTCAATACTATAGAGATTAATTCATTAATTAATTATCCCAATTCACTATTCAATAATATGATAATTAATTAATCAATTAATTAAACCAATTCAACAATTACATTATTCAATAAAATCCCAAATTCCTGAATTAATTAATTAACCACATTATTTAGTTAAATATAAAAATTAAAATTGCTAAATGAAACCTAAAAATTATACAATCACATTCATATAATTGATATAAATACTATGAGATTTGAATAATAGACCACCATCCTCAATTCTTTGATGAGTAATCTCCCAATAGAAATCCAAAATTTCAGTGGAGTAAAGACATAGAACAAGATCCAGACCTAAAACCCAAATCAAGATAAAAAAAAATAAAGATCTCTTAAATCTATATCTATATAACAAATCCAAGATCTATATCTAAAAAATATAGGTCTATATATAACCAAAATAGAAAATAATTTCCCTTAAATAAAGAGTTAAGAACAAGAAAATAATTGTAAAATAACAGGGATGAGATCCTCTCACTAGGAGGGGTGCAGATCCTTGATCGGGATATGTACCACCAAGAATACGGTTGAGGAGGGTTTGGAATCCATCTTAGGGGCTCAGAAATCTTTAGAGGATGTCAGGGGTCAAATGGGGTTTCATTTTGGTGAGTTTTTGGGGTTCATATTTTTTAAAAAATATATTTTGGTTGAATAAAAAAGTCACACACGGATTGTTCGAAAGGGGAATATGGTGCTCCTTAACCATGATCTTCTTTAATAGGGGTTCATAAATACTCTTAATAAGCTACATGATTTTAAAAAATCATGCACCAACAATGCAATTCCCAAACATCTAGGTTTGTATGATTTTCTGGTCTGGGGAATACACGTAGGAAAAACTAAGCGCCAATCATGCACTGCGCTTCTCCCCTCCAATTTTCACAAATTTCACTCAAAACATCAAAAGATACAACCCAAAAAATGTAATAAATCATGGAAAAAATGGTACAAAAATCAATTTTGATAAAACTCTAGAAAAGGTTGGGATCCTACAATCTCCCCACATTATAGAAACTCATCCTCGAGCTTCATTCCCAAGTATCTGTAAGATTCTGACTCAAAAATACTAGGCTACTAAGAACATATATCTGATTCTCTTTCCCATGTATCCACCTAAATATTCCCATGTTTCTACAAAACATGAAATATCGATGAAGTCTTTCCCACCAACACCTTCTCACTACGATCCAACACAGGTATTGGATGCTACTCAAAGGATGCATCAGTATCAATCTCAACATCATCAACAAAAATCACATGAGAAGGTTCTAGGTGATATCACCATATTTATAATACATGGAAAACATCGGGAATAACACTGTATATATGTGAAAAATATAATCAGTATGGAATCTTCCAAATTCTCTACACAACCTCAAGATGTCCAACAAAACTAGGCACCAGCTTGTCTTGCCTCCATATCGTATGATGGAACAACCTAGGCGACACTCGAAGGAATACACAATCCCCATCTATAAACTATAAGTGTATTATTTTTCTATTAGTATACAAATTCTATCTACTCTATGCCATAGCCATTAATTTTTGAATCAACTGAAGCTACTTTGATCTATACTTCATGAGACTTAGTCCTAAAAACTTAAACTCATCAACCATTTTCTTTCACAGAGGTGATATGAATGGCCTATCATAAAGAGACTCATATTGTTAAATCTCTATAATATCATGATATCTGTTTTTTTAGGTGAACTCCACGAAATCTAGATGCTTCTACCAAGACCCCACAAAGTCTATAACACACACTTGCAACATATGCTCATGCACTTTTATAGTATCCTTTGACTTACCATCCATATTTGGGTGGAAATATGTACTAAAAAAATGTGTGTTCCCATAACCTTATATAATCCTTTGAAGAAGCGTGAATTAAATAGTTAATAACATTTCAAAACAATAAATTATGGAACTCAGGGTAGATAGAATATCTCCCAAAAATAATGTTCTCTAAAATACTCCTCTAACAATGTCTCATATATAGGCAAGAAACATTCCACCTTTGTCAGACTGTCCACAACCACCAAAAAACCATCATTATTTTCAGTAATAATCAAGATACCTACCATGTTTTCCATAGTCACATCATCCCACTTTATCTCTGGAATTTGAAACAAATATAGTAAACATACAGGTTATTGATACTCCACATTCACCTACTGAGAGGTATTACATTATTTCATGAAACTTGCTATCTTCTTTTTCTTTCCTTGCCACCAAAACTATCTTCATTGATCACAGTAAATTTTTTTCACAACTAGATGTACCAACCCCTTTGAGGCATGATATTTTCACATCAAATCAGCTAGCATGCATGTAGGCACAAAAACCTGATTCCTGACATTGATGATCTCATCATCATCATTGCTCCAATCTGAATGTGTCTCCCCACCTTCAAGGTTTTCCATCAAGGATATACATTCCATATCCTCATAGTGCCTATCTATAATCTATCTCAAAAGTGTAGACACTACAATAAATGATAGAATAGTCATTATCTTCAAACTCTCTTGAACTGCCACATGCATCTTAGCTGGCATAAGCACCATCTTCCACTCAACACTAGACTTCTGAACCGCTTGAGTCCAAATTTTACTTCTCAAAGAGTCATCAACAATGTTTCCCTTTACAAGTGTATACAATAGCTCATAATCAATTTAATTCTTATAATCAACATATCTCAACTTCTAGAGATTCATTCCTCATTATGAAAAGCTATACTAAAAGCTCTTGTGATTTGTATAATCTACAAACTATTCACCCAATAAGTAATTCCCCCAACGCATCAAAGTATAAACCATTGATGTTATTCATAGGGTAATTATGTTCATGAGGCCTCAACAATAAAAACACATGTGCTAAAAATAGATCTTGTTGTATCAACAATACTCCAAGTCTAATCCCCGAAGCATCACAAGACACCATATAATCCTCATCTAGCTTGGGTAAAATCAAGATCAATTCCAATTTCAAGAGCTTATTCAGATCATGGAAGGAATTATTACATGCTTCCAACCATTCAATATGTATCCACTTTTTGGTAAAGACCGTAAGCCTCATTGCCAATCGGGAAACATCATGGATGAATCTATGATAATATCCATCAAGCACTAGATAGAAATGAATATCTAAAGAAAACGTGGGATTCTCCCAAGATACAAACACTTATACATTATCAGGGTCCATAGACACACCTTAATATGAAATTATGTGACCCAATAAGGGTACATGATCAATCCAAAATTGAAACTTTGATGTCTTAGCCTATAACCTATGCTCTCTTAGTGTACTCATGATGATTTCATGTTGTTGGGGGTGGTCATCATGATTCTTGAAGTAAACCAATATTTAATCCATAATTACTACATTAAATCAATCCATGTAAGGATGAAAGATTATATTCTTCAAGGCCATAATAATTTCTTGTACATTATTAAAACCAAATAGAATTATGATAAAGTCATACAGGCCATAAATTCCTTATAAATAAGCCTTCGAAATATCAGTAGTTTAAACTCTCACCTGATGATAACCTGATCTCATGTTGATCTTGGAGGAAAAAAATCTCCCCTCAATAGGTCAAATAGATTTTTAATGCAATGAAGAGGATACCAGTTATTTATAATAATCCCGTTCAACTTCAAGTAATCAACACGCTATAGTAGTGTCTCATCATCCTTATTTTAAAACAATATAGGTGAACCCCAAGGTGATATACCTAGTTGGATAAATCCCTTTCCATCCAACAACTCTAGCGGAGTCTTGATCCCTTGAAGCTCTATTGGTTCCATTTTGTTTGGTGTAATAAAAAATTGATCTTCCCCTATCATGATCTCAATAGTAAATTCCACATCTCTCTTAGGTTGAATCTGAGAGGGGTATTTAGGAAACACATCCTGATACCAATTCACTACTTGTGGAAATTCATCATGATTTAAATCTCCATCATCTAGCAACAAACTAGAAACCTGGGATGTGAGATCTCCCATTTGGAGAGTAAGTGTACCTGCTCGAACCACCAAGATATCCCAATACCGTTGATGAAGATAGTTTTCACCCATAAGAGATGAAAAAGTCAATCTCATTTAGTAACAATCTATGTGGGCTTAGTATTCAACTAGCCAGTCTATAACTAAAATTAATTCAAATCCTGGAATGTCTATAAAATAAAGATCCCACATAAAATAACACTCCCCAACTTTAAGTGAACACACCTTTCATAAATAGATTCCATTAGACCATAATTTGAATCGTAAATCTATCATCGTAACTCCTATTACGAACTCCACCACCTAGAATAAAGCATTAATAGGTTTTTTAGATATAAAGGAATAAGAGACACCTATATCAAATAAGGTGCAATATAATTTAGAAACTACATGATTAAAACCTCCCACTGTCGATGGCACATCCTCACTATCCCCAAGTGTTAGATGCATCAAATTCAACTGTCATGTCCCTCTTTCCTAGGATAGAGTCTGACTCCCCTGAGTTGCACCACCCTACTTATATGAGTATTCTTTTCTAGAAACATCACTTCCACTACCACCACTACCTTGACTAGAATAACTCAAGCTTCCAGAATGATATGGTGCAAAAAATCCCCTTCTTGTAAACTAGATCATTCTCGCTCTTGCATCACTACCCGTATGTTGCAGTTTCCTACAGAAATTGTACATGTGCCATTATTTTTGCAAGCTCAACACTCTACCAATGCACATGGGAAATTTTTATGAATGTGGTCCAGCAAACTTTATATATAGAAAAGCACTGAGGTATGATTTTGAGATATCCCCTTGATAGACCACTTTTTTCCCCACTGCTCTAGAAAAAGTTCTCATAACAACATTCCTTCTCTCGAAGGCATACCTACATATCTTCTAGAAGAAACCACTGGTCCACCCCTCGAAATCTATTTTTGGTTCACATATGATATGGGAGAATGATTAAGCACTTCTTAAAAACACATCAGTATGAATATGTTCACATGAGACTTAATTTCACATTTTAGACCATATTGAAACCATTTTGCTATAGTAGCATAATTTGCTACTAAAATTGAATAAAATCATTACAATTATGTAAAGAATATAGCAACACACATCACATACATGTTCCCTCAGTCAACCCCGTAAAATCAACTAATCTCTCTTACCTGAGTGTCTATGGGAAAATGTTCCTTAGGAACTTCTCCAAAAATTCCTTCCACAACATAGTCTCTAGATATCCATCATGAATCTGGATTTCCCACTATTTTTTCACCAGTTCACATAACATATAGGTGTCTAATTTGACTTTCTTCTCAATAGGAGTATCCAAATGGAAAGTATAGTTGGTATATAATCAATCTATAACTCATCTCCCCTTGGTCCACACTCTCCAGTAATAGCTATAAGGTGCTTCAACTAGAAATCCCTCATCAGAACATACATGACTTTAGAAACTAACCATAGGTTTATTTCCATAATATGAACGAATAGAGGAATGTTCTCTCAGAAATCCCCCTAAATTCCACACACTACACTATCGATGCCTTAGTTCCATCACTAAAGGATCATCCCTAGTACTTCCCTCATATTATCCGCTCAACAAGCTTCATCAAGGACGAATATCTCCACAATTCCATACACATGTCTTAGGGACAATACCTCACTTTATCATAACTGGGTAATATAAACATCAAAACAAGTATTTTCCCCAACAATCACTACATGTTCAAAACTGTGGTGCTATCACTACCACTAACCATCCTATATATTGTTCATGGTAAACAAGGGTAAAATAATTCTCGTTATTCACATTCTATTAAACAACCATTAATTCATATCTTGCATCATTTTAACAGCATGAATTTGATATTAGGAACCATTTTTAATTCCATTGTTCCCTCTAGGAAAATCAATCCATGTTCAACAAATTACCTAAAACCCATTTTCCTAGGAATGCTTTAAATGATACGTGCAACAAAATAATCCTGAGTGTCTAGAAGACTACATGCATACTCATCTGTGATGAAATACTAGGACATGATTTAAATCTCCAAAAATCTTTGAAACAAATTTTACATCACATAATAAGTGAATCAACCAATGTCAAATAGTATTCAACCGTAACAGAAAATAGCAATAAAAAAATCTATCCTTGGGTACTTGGGTTTCCCCCCATACGTGGGTTTAAAATTCCCATGTAGAAAATCATGTCCAAGGCTAGACACTCCTAGTATCCTATATAACTTTATCAAATTGTGTGACAAAGGAAAACAAAATAAAACAGGGTTTTGATACCAATTTGTAATGTCTTTTCCAATGTTCCGCACACAGATTTCATGAACTGGTCCACCACATCAACTCAAGAATGCATCTCCATACGCTCGAGACTACAGACAAGTAACAAGGGTTGAATATCAATCATGGGGAGACTAAAACTTTATTTATTAGAATAGTACACCAGTGGAAAATAAAAAAAAATTAAATGAATGACATTCAACCATAATCAGAACAATTCAATATCACAGGACAACCTAGAACTATAAATACAATTTCAAAACTGAATAGTGGATATTCTATGATAAAGTACATTCCATGTGTCAAAATGGAAACATAAAAGTAAAGAATGTAACACCCCGAGCTTCTACGATACACCTCTCTTTCAATAATGCAATAGCTTGCATTGTACGCAAGTTCGAATTCTAACACACCGCAACTAATCAAAGTAGCCGTTATGAATAGTAATAACCACCTTTTAAAATTATAGAAATTTAATATTTCAAAATGGACTTCATTTTTGTATTCATAATATCGAAATTATCCTAAGTTGAATTTTTTGTAACTTTCTGAGAACTTCCAATTTTTTATGAATAGTGAAAAATACTTAAAACAACTTTTTTAATCAAAATAATTAATTGTCATAAATTATACTATTTAGTGGTTTTAAAGTATAATTAGAATATATTTTTACCATTTTATCCAATGGTGGTCATTAGAATTAATTTAACATTGAAAATGGACATAAACAATTGCCAATCTTTTGATATAAATTGTTTCTTAAAAACACGCTATTTGTCGTAACAACGGGAATTAATTATAAAATTAATTAATGCAACTAATATGTTTGGAATTTTGTAAAATAGAAATCATTTTTGAATTCGTAATATCAATTATAGCTTAGGTTGAAATTTTGGCCTTGTTCTGAAAAACTTCAATTTTTGATGAATAGTGAAACCACTAAGTAGTAGTTAAATAACTGATTTTTCGTTTATATGAAATATTACCACTTCTGTGATTTGATTTTCAAAAATCCGACATACATGGTTGTCATTAAGAAGTAAAATGTGGTTCAATGAGATCAAAATAATTTTTTGGTGAATAGTAACTTTTAAGTTTTTAATCGCGATTAGAGGTAATTAGTGTAGTTTAAGGTAAAAACAATGTTTTATTAATATGATATGAGCTTTACAATTGTCCTACTCCTATTGGATGAGTCATGGCCGACCAAGACAACCCATGGGTCAACTTGGGGTCCCCATGGAGCCACTTTAGTTGGAAAATGACATTAATATATATTTATTTAATGTTAAAATTAAATTGACACAAACATGAGTTGTTTTACTAAAACAGTTTTTAAGTGGGGTTACACAAGTCCAAATTTTGATTATAAATATTCATTAGAAAGATAAAACGATTTCCTACATCATAGTATTTTTTTTATAATTTTTAGACATTAAATAAATTAAATTATTTATGACATCATGATGATGTAGTGATGACCTCATTATTTAACGATTTAAATAAAATGGGAAGATAAAGCAAAATCCAAGGCTTACACTTGTCCAAAGCCAATTGGATGAGGAGATTTCGAACCCTTATCACCTTAGCCTCTAATTATATAAGTTTGGGACCTTTAGAATCCGAAAAGCATTTTGTAAATAATGTAACATTTCAATATTTCCAAAAGAGCCCCCCCTCTCCACTTATAAAAGGCCCCCACCTCTCCCACCTTATTCACACCTTCAAGCCATTTGGCTCGGCCAACCTCTGCCCAAATACTCTCCCAACATCCCTCTATTACTCCTAGAATCCTAACTTTGGGCAGAACTCTTCCCAAGGAAGCCTTTGGCTCAAATCAAAAAGAGTTACCCGATTTTGAGGTAATGTCTTTTCTAATGTTGTTTTGTTTTATTTTTCTTCTCCAACCCCCTAAACTCTTTTTATTCATTTCTTTTGTAACAACACCAGTATCCTAAATATACTAGGATGTTGTTATAAGAAGTATTCGAGCTAAACTTACACACACCTACATCTAATGGTTAAAGAACATACGGTTTCTGTGGATGGCGAATTTCTGCCTCACGAAGCGATGATTGTTCAACACTCATATAACACCTTCAAAGGTGGCCATTAAGATGTCACTATTTTTATATATGATATATAATATGTTTTTGTTTTACTTATGCTTCTGTATTTCTCATTTATGGCATACTTTATGATTTCCATTATGGGTAAAACGCGATAATTTCATTTTAGGAAGTGCGGACTACCGCCCCCTCAAAGTGATTTGAATCGTAAATGCCATATGTGGGATGTATAAAGGATGGAGTAAATGGTATTATACACTATATTATACTGGAATTATATTATACATTTATATCATTATGATTTAGTTCCATTAAATATAATGAAAGTAGCGTTCATGCGTACGTACGGCTTACCGTCTCCATGAACGGTGCGTTTCATTTCTTACCTCTAAATGTTACGTAATATTATAAATGTATATACTGGATATATAAGATATATATGACATCTAAATCATGAATATAATTCTGGAGATAATGGATATTCTACCACATAAACAACTTGTAATTATAAGAAGTTTATTATTGACTCAAGTACCAAAGATCGACAAAACGACCGTTATTAACTTAAATAATTACATAATGTTCATAACATTGTAATAAGTGATATAATAAGGATAATGAAATTAAAAATGTCTCTTAATAAGGTATATATTAACTCTAGTTTATTATTCAGGAGGTTAAAGAATGGTTGAGTCAAGTCGGACACAAGGTAAGGGAATTTCTTAACCCAACTTCCATTCTTTGGGTTAATCTCCTACTTTCAAATTATGTCATGATATTGTTATGTCCTATTTTGTATATTTACTTTCTTTATGTGTACCTATAGTGAATACACATAATATATCTATTTTATTTTAAAAATTATCTTTGTAAGGACTTCGTCTCAATCTCCTTTCATTGAGGCATATTTGGTTTTATACAAAAATTTCTTTTATACGGTGTATAAACCACTTTGACTTTTACGTTTACTCAAAAGGAATCTTTTTATACGAAGCGTTTTACTAAACGACAAAAAGGAATGTTTTTCTTTCCGTACGTATGCGGCGACAACGAATTCTCCGCCGTCGTAACCATTATTTGAGTTTCGGCTTCCTCTACAAGCCATCATTTTTTTAATAAAAAAATAAATACAAAGTTTTAACTTTCTTTTATTTTGGAATTGAAAATGGTTTTGAAAGCGTTTTTATTATATCAATTTGTTGTATTGATATCTTGTGATTGAAATTTGGAAATGTTATGTTTCCTTTATGCATGTTTTATTTGATACGATTATGTTATGGTTTATGATATGTTTAAACCTATTCATTTGAGGAATGTATTGGACTTAATAAGTGACGGGTGGAGCCCGCTATAGCTCCTCGATGCATCGGTAGGTCTCATGAGACAACTAGACGTGGAATTGGCCGAGGCCCTTTCCCATTTTGATTTATGGTTTTGGCCGAGGCCTTAATCATTTTAGATGTCTTGGCCGAGGCCTTGACAAAGTGTTTCAGAATGTCTGGAATTATACATTCCCACATTATGAAAGTGGTTATTGATATTACATGTGATTATTCGACAAGTAGAATATCCATGTGAAGAAGTAAATGGCATTATCTCATTTTACATTTGCCATATTATGTTGAAGTTCATGTTTAAGAGGCTTTTGTTTTAGTTATACATTGCCTTAAATGTAAATGTTTATTTATGAAAGCTTCCGCATTATTGTTATACTTACTGAGCATTTGAGCTCACCCCTTTCAATGTTTAAAAATTTTCCAGGATGTGAAGAAGTATTTTATGAATGACCTGTAGGGATAGTCAGAAGAGGAAATGAGTGTGGACTATGAAGACTTTGTTATTAGTTTTTCACTTTATGATGTAATGTAACATTTATGAATGTATCTAGTGTTTCCAAGGCTACTAAACTAATCGGTCTTTCGAGACTTGATCTTTTGTGATCATGCCAATGTTACGAAGTAATGCACCGACTCTGGGTAGCTGGGGTCGGGGCGTTACAGTTGGTATCAGAGGCAGTTTAGTACTAACCTTGGAAGCTAGATTTAGATAAACTCTGATTTGAGCACATAGCCCAAAGATAGACTTTGAGGATTAGTATAGAAGAACTTCCTAGAATTTCGGTATTATAAAGATGTTATGAGTTTTCCAAGCAATACATCCCTGTCTGGATACGAGCAGGTAGAGGCGGCTCTGGCACAGATGTACCTAGGGGTAAAACCCGAAAACACTACTTTGAGCTAGACTCGAACGGGAACTGGTGCACGACAACGGGCCTTGCTGCACTCTTGGTTACGACACTCCCGGGGGATATGCTTAGGATAATTCTCATTTTATTTACAAACCACTATGAAGGGTTATGAGTATATACTTTCTCAAAGAAAACATTTCTTTTTATGATTATGGATTATATCCATAAATAGTTCAATTTATGTTAAGTGTTTTATAAGTATGGAATTATGTATTTTTATTCATAAACTAATCTAGTTTATGCCATTGTTTAGAAATGGCGCCTAGTGGAAGGAATGGAAACCGTATCAATGCACGAACTCCGTGTAGGGATTGCCCTCCTGATCAAGATAATTATTGTGGATCTGGAGATACAACTGGTGCTGATCAACTTGTTACCATACTGGGACAACTCACTCAGGTTATGAATAATAACCTTACTCGTATGGAGCACCCTGATCCGCAACGTGGAGGATCAATGCTAGATCGTTTCATGAGGCAACAACCACCAACCTTTAATGGGAGTACAAATCCTATAGTAGCTGAGCAATGGATAAATTCCTTAGAGAAAATATTCCATGCCCTGGGGAGTAGTGAAAGGGAGAATGTTGTCATGGCAGTTTACCGCCTCACTGGAGATGCCGATCAATGGTGGTCACTAATTCAAAACACAAAGGAAGATGATGAATTAACAAACATGGAATGGCAGGAGTTCAAAGAGCTGTTCTTAGAAAAATACTTTCCTCGAGACCATCGAGCGTATATGGAAAGGCAATTTTTGAGTCTGAGACAAAAGGAGGATGAGAATGTCGCAAAGTATGAGGCTAACTTTACAAGGTTAGCGAGGCATGCTGCAGATTATATACGTAACCCAAGAAGTAAGATTGATCGTTTCTTTGATGGGTTAAAACCATTTCTCCGTCGAGCTCTAGTGTCACAATCTTTCTCAACATACGAAGATATAGTCTCATGTGCTATCAAGACAGAAAAGGAATTCTCTAAGTCTTATGACAATAAAGTAAAGCAAGAGAAGAAGAGAACAGTGGAACAAGATACAGATAAATGGAAAAAGGGAAAGAAGGATTTTCCATTATGTGATAATTGTGGGAAGAATCACCCTGGTACTTGCCTAAAAGGAATGGGAGTCTGTTATAAATGTGGAGAAAAAGGTCACCAGGCACGTGATTGCAAGGGAAAGAAAGAGGCTGTCAAAGTTGAATGCTACAATTGTAGAGAAATGGGTCATTATGCAAATGAATGTCCTAAGCGTCAAGGAAACTTACCTCAGAAAAGGCCAAGGGATCAAGGACAATCTTATGCTATTACTACAGTTGAAGCAGAATAACTAATGTATTGGTGCTTTTGGACTCATGGATTATATTCTGGTTATTAGAATAATGTGATCTATATAAGGATTTTACTGCAGTACTTGTTGGTTTCAGTAAGGTTTTAATATGATGAAGGTAATTATATTTTTAGTATGTGACAAAAAGAGAAAATTTACTTTGTTTGGGGAATCTGATAATTGATTTTGGAATTAAGAGACCTTTTAGAGAAAGTCTGGACAGAGGTAATTTGGATAACTATAAAGGTTGGAGTGGATTAAGTTGATTTTTGGATAGTATGGTTTAAGGTTAAAAAATTTATGAAGATTATTTTTGGAGTATTATAATACTATAGTTTTAGGAAAAGGACAACCTGCAGGGTGGGGCATAAACCGTCGCGTCGGACAAATCTGTAGGAATCGAACCCACAATCAAAGTGCAACAGGCCTTTATTTCCTACCACTAGCCTACAGAAAGTCCCTGGTTATTACAAAATAATTTTACTAATCTAAATGGTATGTGTTAACCTTTGGTACCTTATACAATTAGGATAAATAGAATATTTTTGAGTTCTGTTACCATTTGGAGTAAAAGATGGGTTTGTGGTAAAAAATCATTAATGAATGAAAGTATACATAACAAGTATGTATATTCCCTTACGTTCTTAGTAAATCTCCTAAATAAAATCCTCAACATTATAAAAGGTAACTTAAAACAAAAATGTTGTCGGTTAACTTTTCCAACTAGGGATTCAATGACTGTTTAACCAATCACAAGTTTGTGATTTTCTTGTGGTTAAACTTTCTCCTAATCCTGTTTTCTATAACTACCCATCAGACCTTGATGATTTGTTTCTCCTCCATATCCATATTTTCATAGAATCCTATAATGGGCTATATCGGGCGACCTTTGTACTTATCCTGCTTTCTTTTAATGTTATATATTTATTAACCTTATTTCCGATGTGGGTTTTCCTCAAAGGTATTTTCTCTTTTCGACCTTTTATTTTCCAAGAAAAATTTCAAATTGCGAGGACGCAATTTATTGAAGGAGGGGAGAATGTAACACCCCGAGCTTCTACGATACGCCTCTCTTTCAATAATGCAATAGCTTGCATTGTACGCAAGTTCGAATTCTAACACACCGCAACTAATCAAAGTAGCCGTTATGAATAGTAATAACCACCTTTTAAAATTATAGAAATTTTATATTTCAAAATGGACTTCATTTTTGTATTCGTAATATCGAAATTATCCTAAGTTGAATTTTTTGTAACTTTCTCAGAACTTCCAATTTTTTATGAATAATGAAAAATACTTAAAACAACTTTTTTAATCAAAATAATTAATTATCATAAATTATACTATTTAGTGGTTTTAAAGTATAATTATAATATATTTTTACCATTTTATCCAATGGTGGTCATTAGAATTAATTTAACATTGAAAATGGACATAAACAATTGCCAATCTTTTGATATAAATTGTTTCTTAAAAACACGCTATTTGTCGTAACAGCGGGAATTAATTATAAAATTAATTAATGCAACTAATATGTTTGGAATTTTGTAAAATAGACATCATTTTTGAATTCGTAATATCAATTATAGCTTAGGGTGAAATTTTGGCCTTGTTCTGAAAAACTTCAATTTTTGATGAATAGTGAAACCACTAAGTAGTAGTTAAATAACTGATTTTTCGTTTAAATGAAATATTACCACTTCTGTGATTTGATTTTCAAAAATCCGACATACATGGTTGTCATTATAAAGTAAAATGTGGTTCAATGAGATAAAAATAATTTTTTGGTGAATAGTAACTTTTAAGTTTTTAATCGCGATTAGAGGTAATTAGTGTAGTTTAAGGTAAAAACAATGTTTTGTTAATATGATATGAGCTTGACACTTCTCCTACTCCTATTGGATGAGTCATGGCCGACCAAGACAACCCATGGGTCAACTTGGGGACCCCATGGAGCCACTTTAGTTGGAAAATGACATTAATATATATTTATTTAATGTTAAAATTAAATTGACACAAACATGAGTTGTTTTACTAAAACAGTTTTTAAGTGGGGTTACACAAGTCCAAATTTTGATTATAAATATTCATTAGAAAGATAAAAATATTTCCTACATCATAGTATTTTCTTTATAATTTTTAGACATTAAATAAATTAAATTATTTATGACATCATGATGATGTAGTGATGACCTCATTATTTAACGATTTAAATAAAATGGGAAGATAATGCAAAATCCAAGGCTTACACTTGTCCAAAGCCAATTGGATGAGGATATTTCGAACCCTTATCACCTTAGCCTCTAATTATATAAGTGTGGGACCTTTAGAATCCGAAAAGCATTGTGTAAATAATGTAACATTTCAATCTTTCCAAAAGAGCCCCCCCTCTCCACTTATAAAAGGCCCCCACCTCTCCCACCTTATTCACACCTTCAAGCCATTTGGCTCGGCCAACCTCTGCCCAAATACTCTCCCAAAATCCCTCTATTACTCCTAGAATCCTCACTTTGGGCATAAATCTTCCCAAGGAAGCCTTTGGCTCAAATCAAAAAGAGTTACCCGATTTTGAGGTAATGTCTTTTCTAATGTTGTTTTGTTTTATTTTTCTTCTCCAACCCCCTAAACTCTTTTTATTCATTTATTTTGTAACAACACCAGTATCCTCAATATACTAGGATGTTGTTATAAGAAGGATTCGAGCTTCACTTACACACACCTACATCTAATGGTTAAAGAACATACGGTTTCTGTGGATGGCGAATTTCTGCCTCACGAAGCGATGATTGTTCAACACTCATATAACACCTTCAAAGGTGGCCATTAAGATGTCACTATTTTTATATATGATATATAATATGTTTTTGTTTTACTTATGCTTCTGTATTTCTCATTTATGGCATACTTTATGATTTCCATTATGGGTAAAACGCGATAATTTCATTTTAGGAAGTGCGGACTACCGCCCCCTCAAAGTGATTTGAATCGTAAATGCCATATGTGGGATGTATAAAGGATGGAGTAAATGGTATTATACACTATATTATACTGGAATTATATTATACATTTATATCATTATGATTTAGTTCCATTAAATATAATGAAAGTAGCGTTCATGCATACGTACGGCTTACCGTCTCCATGAACGGTGTGTTTCATTTCTTACCTCTAAATGTTACGTAATATTATAAATGTATATACTGGATATATAAGATATATATGACATCTAAATCATGAATATAATTCTGTAGATAATGGATATTCTACCACATAAACAACTTGTAATTATAAGAAGTTTATTATTGACTCAAGTACCAAAGATCGACAAAACGACCGTTATTAACTTAAATAATTACATAATGTTCATAACATTGTAATAAGTGATATAAAAAGGATAATGAAATTAAAAATGTCTCTTAATAAGGTATATATTAACTCTAGTTTATTATTCAGGAGGTTAAAGAATGGTTGAGTCAAGTCGGACACAAGGTAAGGGAATTTCTTAACCCAACTTCCATTCTTTGGGTTAATCTCCTACTTTCAAATTATGTCATGATATTGTTATGTCCTATTTTGTATATTTACTTTCTTTATGTGTACCTATAGTGAATACACATAATATATCTATTTTATTTTAAAAATTATCTTTGTAAGGACTTCGTCTCAATCTCCTTTCATTGAGGCATATTATGTTTTATACACAAATTTCTTTTATACGGTGTATAAACCACTTTGACTTTTACGTTTACTCAAAAGGAATCTTTTTATACGAAGCGTTTTACTAAACGACAAAAAGGAATGTTTTTCTTTCCGTACGTATGCGGCGACAACGACTTCTCCGCCGTCGTAACCATTATTTGAGTTTCGGCTTCCTCTACAAGCCATCATTTTTTTAATAAAAAAATAAATACAAAGTTTTAACTTTCTTTTATTTTGGAATTGAAAATGGTTTTGAAAGCATTTTTATTATATCAATTTGTTGTATTGATATCTTGTGATTGAAATGTGGAAATGTTATGTTTCCTTTATGCATGTTTTATGTGATACGATTATGTTATGGTTTATGATATGTTTAAACCTATTCATATGAGGAATGTATTGGACTTAATAAGTGATGGGTGGAGCCCGCTATAGCTCCTCGATGCATCGGTAGGTCTCATGAGACAACTAGACGTGGAATTGGCCGAGGCCCTTTCCCATTTTGAGTTATGGTTTTGGCCGAGGCCTTAATCATTTTAGATGTCTTGGCCGAGGCCTTGACAAAGTGTTTCAGAATGTGTGGCATTATACATTCCCTCATTATGAAAGTGGTTATTGATATTACATGTGATTATTCGACCAGTAGAATATCAATGTGAAGAAGTAAATGGCATTATCTCATTTTACTTTTGCCATATTATGTTGAAGTTCATGTTTAAGAGGCTTTTGTTTTAGTTATACATTGCCTTAAATGTAAATGTTTATTTATGAAAGCTTCCGCATTATTGTTATACTTACTGAGCATTTGAGCTCACCCCTTTCAATGTTTAAAAATTTTCTAGGATGTGAAGAAGTATTTTATGAATGACCTGTAGGGATAGTCAGAAGAGGAAATGTGTGTGGACTATGAAGACTTTGTTATTAGTTTTTCTCTTTATGATGTAATGTAACATTTATGAATGTATCTAGTGTTTCCAAGGCTACTAAACTAATCGGTCTTTCGAGACTTGATCTTTTGTGATCATGCCAATGTTACGAAGTAATGCACCGACTCTGGGTAGCTGGGGTCGGGGCGTTACAAAGAAACTAAACACTCTCATATGGGTCCTGAACAAAATTTAGTTCCCTCATCCAAGCAACATCTCCAAATCTTTAATTTAACATAGGATCTTTTCAATTATCATGTCCTGAAAACATGTAATCTATTCAGGTATCGATCAAACAACCTATGTAGTGTGTGAGTACAACTCAGTAGGCCACCAACAACAATGTCTAAAACAATATATAATCAATAATGTTTTGTGATTCGTTATACAGAAATAAGTAAAATTCATAAATAAGCACTTATCCCATTATCCTTTACTCTTTATTTGACCATATAAATCCTTGGGTTCCTGAGGACACCCGAACCTCAATACCTGCTACATCCCATGCCAGATTTTGACCCATTTAACATTATCAATTAAAATTTCATTTAACAAATGAGATTTAATTATCCTTTTAATTTTAATTCATGATATGTATAATTAGAAACATAGTCCGATGGCACTATTTTGGGTGTAGATCATCATGTAGTGTTTGGAGCAATAGTACATATCTCACAAATCCTGGGATTTTGGAACACTAGTCCCTATCCCACACATCATGGGTATATGGTGTATCATTTTTAATCCCATAAAATTTATATGCATACCTTGGCATCCTAGAACATCCGCACTAGGACCCCATGGGTGTTTGCAGCATCAGTCTGTTTCCCACACCTAGACTTCTCAATCCATCACATATATCACAAGTATTACATATATCATGTGTACCACATATATCACATGTTTGACATATATCATATGTATCACATATCACATTAATTAATTCAACAATTAAATAATCACAGAAACTCCATTAATTAATTAAAAAAATAATTAATAATTAAGATTTTTTCAATAGATCAATCAATTAATTGGTCACATTAATTCATTTATTTAATGAAATAATAAATTCACTATATCAACAAAACTACTAATTCAATAATTATTATATCACATCATTCCCATTAATTAATAAACCAGTTAATTAATCTCCATAATTAAATTAATTAATTTTCAAATTAATTATTCTAATTACTTATATTAATAAAATTAAAAATTAATTAATCATATACACAATGAAAAATATTACCATAATTATGTTATCAATTAATTATTCCAACTCAACAATTTCAATATTCAAATAATTAATTCAACAATTAATTATTCTATATTTACATTTCAATATTTTAATAATTAACTCAAATGAATTATATACAATTGAACAATACAATAATCTAGTAATTAATTCATTAATTATTTATCACAATTCTCTATTCAATAACATTGGAATGATCACAAAAGATCAAGTCTTGTAAGACTGATTAGTTTAGTAGCCTTGGAAACACTAGATACATTCATAAATGTTACATCACATCATAAAGTAAAAAACTACAATAAAATAGTATCCATAGTCCACACTCATATCCTCTTCTGACTATCCATGCAGGTCATTCATAAAATACTTCTTCACATCTTGTAAAAATTAAAACATTGAAAGGGGTGAGATCAGATGCTCAGTAAGGATAACAATATAGCGGAAGCTTTCATAAATAAACATTAACATTTAAGGCAATGTATAACTAAAACAAAAGCCTTTTAAACTTGAACTTTAGCATAATATGGAAAAAGTAAAATGAAATAATGCCATTTACTTACTCACATGGACATTCTACTAGTCTAATAATCGCACGAAATATCAATAACCACTTTCATAATAATGGAATGCATAATGCCAGACTATCATAACCACGTAGCCAAGGCCTCATGCCAAGACCACAAATAAGATTTTGTCAAGGCCTCATGCCAAGACACTAGATTGTCTCATGAGACCTACCGATGCATCGAGGAGCTATAGCGGGCTCCACCCATCACTTATTAAGTCCAATGCATTCCTCATATGAACAGGTTTAAACATATCATAAACCATAACATAATCGTATCACATAAAACATGCGTAAAGGAAATATAAAATTTCCACATTCCAATCACAAGATATTAATACAACACATTGATATAATAAAAACACTTTCAAAACCATTTTAAATACCAAAATAAAAGAAAATTAAAAAATTGTATTTTTTTTCTTTTAAAAAAAGGTATGGCTTGTAGAGGAAGCCGAAACTCAAATAATGGTCACGGCGGCGGAGAAGTCGTTTTCCCCACATATGTACGGAAAGAAACACATTCCCTTTTTGTCGTTTAGTAAAACACTTCGTATAAAAATGATTCCTTTTGAATAAACGTAAAATTCAAAGGGGTTTATACACCGTATAAAAGAAAGTTGTGTATAAAACCAAATATGCCTCAATGAAAGGAGATTGAGACGAATTCCTTAAAAAGATCATTTTTAAAATAAAATAGATCTATTATGTGTATTCACAATAGGTACACATGAATAAAGTAAAAATACAAAATAGGACATAATAATATCATGACATAATTTGAAAGTAGGAGATTAACCCAAAGAATGGAAATTGGGTTAAGAAGTTCCCTTACCTTGCGTCCTCTCCTGACTCGACCGTTCTTTAACCTCCTGAATAATAAACTAGAGTTAATTCCTATTTATGTAAGAACCTTTTTCATGTTCATTATTCCTTTTATATCCCTTATTACCATGTTATGAACATTATGTAATTATTTAAGTTTATAACGGTCATTTTGTCGATCTTAGGTACTTGAGTCAAAAATAACATTCATATAATTACAAGTTGTTCATGTGGTGATATATCCATTATATCAAGAATTATATTAATGATATAGATATCATATATCTCATATATATCCAGTATATAAATGCATTTATAATATTCCATAACGTTTAGAGGTAAGAAATGAAATGCACCGTTCATGGAGACGGTAAGCCGTACGTACGCATGAACACTACTTTCATTTATATTTCATATTTAATGAAATAATAGTGATATAAAGGTATATTATAATTCCAGTATAACATAATATATAATATCATTTACTCTATCCTTTATACATCCCACATATGGCATTAACGATTCAAATCACTTTGAGGGGGCGGTAGTCCGCACTTCCTAAAATGAAAATATCGCGTTTACCCATAATGGAAACAATAAAGGTATGCCATAAATGAAAAATACAGAACCTTAAGTAAAACATAAACATATTATATATCATTTATAAATATAGTGACATCTTAATGGCCACCTTTTAAGGCGTTTTATGAGTATTGAACAATCATTGTTTCGTGAGGGAGAAATTCGCCATCCACAGAAACCGTATGATCTTTAACCATTAGATGTAGTTGTGTGTAAGTGTAGCTCGAATACTCATTAAAAAAACATCTTAGTATATTGAGGATACTGTTGTTGTTACAAAAGAAAGGAATAAAAATAGTTTAGGGGTTTGGATAAGCAAAATAAAACAAAATAACATAAGAGAAGACATTACCTTAAAATTGGGTAACTTTTTTGATTTGAGCCAAAGGCTTCCTTGGGAAGACTTCTGCCCAAAGTGAGGCTTCTAAGAGTAAGGGAGGGAAGTTGGGAGAGTATTAGGGCAGAGGTTGGCCGAGCCAAAAGGCTTTGAAAGTGTGAGTATGGTGGTAGAGGTGGGGGCCTTTTATAAGTGGAGAGGAGGGGCACTCTTGGAAAGTAAGGAAATGTTACATTATTATACAATGCTTTTAGGATTCCAAAGGTCCCAAACTTATATAATTCGAGGATAAGGTGATAAGGGTTATAAATAGTCTCATACAATAGGTTTTTGACAAGTGTAAGCCTTATATTTTACATTATACTTTCATTTTATTTAAATCGTTAATTAATGAGGTAATCGCTGCATCATCATGGTGTCATAAATATTTTAATTTATTTAATGTCTAAAATTTATAAAAAAATATCATGATGTATTAAATATTTTTATCTTTATAATGAATATTTATAGTAAAAAATATGACTTTAATAACCCCATTTAAAAATTGTTTTAGTAAAACAACTCTTGTTTGTGACCTTTTTATTTTAACATTAAATAAAAGGTATGTATGTCATTTTCCATCTAAAGTGGCTCCATGGGGTCCCCAAGTTGACCCATGGATAGTCTTGGTCGGCCATGGCACATCCAATGAGGGTAGGACATGTGTCAAGCTCATCTCATATTATTAAAACATTATTTTTACCTTAAACTACACTAATTACCTCTAATCGCGATTAAGAACTTAAAAGTTACTATTCGCCAAAAAATTATTTTAATCCCATTGAACCACATTTTACTTCCTAATTAAAACCATGTATGTCGGATTTTTGAAATTAAAATCACAGAAGTGGTAATGTTTCATTTAAAAGAAAAATCAGTTTTTTTAACTACCACTTAGTGGTTTCACTATTCATCAAAAATTGAAGTTTTCAGAATAATGCCAAAATTTCATCCTGAGCTATAATTGATATTCCAAATTCAAAAATAATGTCTATTTTAAAAAATTCCAAACATATAAGTTGCATTAATTAATTTCATAATTAATTTTCGATGTCACAACAAATAGCGTGTTTTTAAGAAACAATTTATATCAAAAGATTGGCAATTGTTTATGTCCAATTTCAATGTTAAATTAATTCTAATGACCACCATTGGATAAAATGGTAAAATTATATTCTAATTATACTTTAAAACCACTAAATAGTATAATTTATCACTATAAATTATTTTTATTAAAAAAGTTGTTTTTTAGTATTTTTCACTATTCATAAAAAATTAGAAGTTCTCAGAAAAATACCAAAAATTCAACATAGGCTAATTTCGATATTCCAAATCCAAAAATGAAGTCCATTTTGAAATATAAAATATATATAGTTTCAAAAAGTGGGTATTACTATTCATAACGGCTACTTTGATTGGTTGTCATGTGTGTTAGAACTCGAAGTTGCGTACAACACACGCTACTGCATTATTGAAAGAGAAGAATATCGTGGAAGCTCGGGGTGTTACATTCTCCCCTCCTTCAATAAATTGCTTCCTCGCAATTTGAAATTTTTCTTTGAAAATAAAAGGTTGAAAATAGAAAATACCTTTGTGGAAAACCCACATCAGAAATAAGGTTAATAAAATTTAGCCTTAATAAGAGGGAAATGGAAATGAAAAAGTCACCACCCAATTATGATCTCGATTAGGAGAACATTGGTGGAAATTAGAGACATATAATTGGAGGAAAAATGTAAATATTTGTAGGGAGTGATTGAGGTCATCAATCACAAACAAGTTTCAAATTGAGGGCCTCAAAGCCTTCAATCTATGTTGATTTAAAATATCATTAGTTCAAAAAGACATAAGGTATTAGGATAACACATTTTTTTGTTTTAATATCCCTTTAATAAGTATTAAGAATTAATTTATTCATAGAATAAGATATAGGTATATATATATATTTATGCTTGACAAGTAGAGTTTCAACCTTCAACTAATTTCTACCACAAACTCATCTTTCACTCAAAAAGATAATAGTACTCAAAAATATTATATTTATCCTAATTGTATAAGGTTCCAGATATTAACACATACCATTTAGATTAGTAAAACTATTTTGTAATAACCAGGGACTTCCTGTAGGCTAGTGGTAGGTAATAAAGACCTATCGCACTATGGTTGTGGGTTCGATTCCTGCAGCTTTGTCTGATGCGACGGTTTATGCCCCACCCTGCAGGTTGTCCTTTTCCTAAAACTATAGTATTATAATATTCCAAAAAATAATCTTCATAAATGTTTTAACCTTAAACAATACTATCCAAAGTTATCCAAAATACCTCTATCCAGACTTTCTCTAAAAGGTCTCTAAATTCCAAAATCAATTGTATCATTAGATTCCTCAAACAAGGTAAAGTTTCTCTTATTATCACATACAAAAATATGATTACCTTAATCATATTAAAACCTTAATGAAATCAACAAGTACTGTAGTACAATCCTTATATATATATCACATTATTCTAATAACCAGATTATAATCCATGAGTCCAAAAGCACCAATACATTAATTATTCAACTTCAACTATAGTAACAACATAAGCTTGGCCTTGATCCCTTGGACTTTTCTGAGGTATGTTTTCCTAACGCTTAGGACATTCATTTGCATAATGCCCCATTTCCCTACAATTGAAACATTTAACATTGATAGCCTTTTTCTTTCCCTTGCAATCACGAGCCTGGTGACCTTTTTCTCCACATTTGTAACAAACTCCCATTCCCTTTAGCCAAGTACCAGGGTGATTCTTCCCACAATTATCACATAATGGAAAATCGTTCTTTCCATTTTTCCCTTTATCCGTATCTTGTTCCACCGTTCTCCTCTTTTCTTGATTTGCTTTAAAGTCATGAGACTTAGAGAATTCATTTTCTGTCTTGATTGCACACAAGACAATATCTTCGTATGTTGAGAAAGATTGTGATACTAAAGCTCGACGGAGAAATGGTTTTAACCCATCAAAGAAACGATCAATCTTACTTCTTGGGTTACGTATATAATCTGCAGCATGTCTCCCTAACCTTGTAAAGTTGGCCTCATACTTTGCGACATTCTCATCCTCCTTTTGTCTCAGACTCAAAAATTGTCTTTCCATATCTGCTCGATGGTCATGTGGAAAGTATTTTTCTAAGAAAAGATCTTTGAACTCTCTCCATTCCATAGTTCATACTTCTTCATCTTCTTTTGTGTTTTGAATCAGCGACCACCATTGATCGGCATCTCTAGTGAGGCGGTAAACTGCCATGATAACCTTTTCCCTTTCACTACTCCCCAAGGCGTGGAATATTTTCTCTAAGGAGTTTATCCATTGATTAGCTACTAATGTATTTGTACCCCCATTAAAATTTGGCGGTTGTTGCCTCATTAAGCGGTCTAACATTGATCCTCCACATTGCGGATCAGGTTGCTCCATACGAGTAAGGTTATTATTCATAACCTGAGTGAGTTTTCCCAGTATGGTAATAAGTTGATTAGCACCAGTTGTATTTCCAGCTCCACAATAATTATCTTGAGCAGGAGGGAAATCCCTACACGGAGTGCGTGCATTGATACAGTTTCCATTCCTTCCACTAGGCACCATTTCTAAACAATGGCATAAACTAGATTAGTTTATGAATAAAAATGCATAATTCCATACTTGTAAAATACTTAACATAAATTGAACTATTTATGGATATAATCCATAATCATAAAAAATGTTTTCTTTGAGGAAGTATGTACTCATAACCCTTCATAGTGGTTTGTAAAGAAAACGAGAATTATCCTAAGAATATCCCCCGGGAGTGTCGTAACCAAGAGTACAGCAAGGCCCGTTGTCATGCACCAGTTCCCGTTCGAGTCTAGCTCAAAGTGGTGTTTTCCGGTTTTACCCCTAGGTACATCTGTGCTAGAGCCGCCTCTACCTGCTCGTATCCAAACATGGATGTATTTCTCGGAAAATTCACAAAATCTCTACAACAACAAAATTCTAGGAAGTTATTCTATACTAATCCTCAAAGTCTATATTTGGGATATGTGCTCTAATCAGAGATTATCTAAATCTAGATTCCAAGGTTAGTACTAAACTGCCTCTGATACCAACTGTAACGCCCCGACCCCAGCTACCCAGAGTCGGTGCCTTACTTCGTAACATTGGCATGATCACAAAAGATCAAGTCTCGAAAGACTGATTAGTTTAGTAGCCTTGTAAACACTAGATACATTCATAAATGTTACATTACATCATAAAGTGAAAAACTACAATAAAATAGTATCCATAGTCCACACTCATATCCTCTTCTGACTATCCATGCAGGTCATTCATAAAATACTTCTTCACATCCTAGAAAAATTAAAACATTGAAAGGGGTGAGCTCAGATGCTCAGTAAGGATAACAATATAGAGAAATCTTTCATAAATAAACATTAACATTTAAGGCAATGTATAACTAAAACAAAAGCCTTTTAAACTTGAACTTTAGCATAATATGGCAAATGTAAAATGAAATAATTCCATTTACTTACTCACATGGATATTCTACTAGTCGAATAATCACATGAAATATCAATAACCACTTTCATAATGATGGAATGCATAATGCCAGACTATCATAACCACGTAGCCAAGGCCTCGTGCCAAGACCACAAATAAGATTTTTTCAAGGCCTTGTGCCAAGACACTAGTTTGTCTCATGAGACCTACCGATGCATCGAGGATCTATAGCGGGCTCCACCCGTCACTTATTAAGTCCAATGAATTCCTCATATGAAAAGGTTTAAACATATCACAAACCATAACATAATCGTATCACATAAAACATGCATAAAGGAAACATAACATTTCCACATTCCAATCACAAGATATCAATACAACACATTGATATAATAAAAACACTTTCAAAACCATTTTCAATACCAAAATAAAAGAAAATTAAAACATGGTATTTATTTTTCTTTTAAAAAGAGGTATGGATTATAGAGGAAACCAAAACTCAAATAATGGTCACAGCGGCGGAGAAGTCGTTGTCGCCGCATATGTACAGAAAGAAACACATTCCCTTTTTGTCGTTTAGTAAAATGCTTAGTATAAAAAAGATTCCTTTTGAATAAACGTAAAAGTCAAAGGGGTTTATACACCGTATAAAAGAAAGTTGTGTATAAAACCAAGTATGCCTCAATGAAAGGAGATTGAGACGAAGTCCTTAAAAAGACCATTTTTAAAATAAAATAGATCTATTATGTGTATTCACTATAGGTACACAAGAAGAAAGTAAAAATACAAAATAGGAAATAATAATATCATGACATAATTTGAAAGTAGGAGATTAACCCAAAGAATGGAAATTGGGTTAAGAAGTTCCCTTACCTTGCATCCTGTCCTGACTCGACCGTTCTTTAACCTCCTGAATAATAAACTAGAGTTAATTCCTATTTAGGTAAGAACCTTTTTCATGTTCATTGTTCCTTCTATATCCCTTATTACCATGTTAGGAACATTATGTAATTATTTAAGTTTATAACGGTCATTTTGTCGATCTTAGGTACTTGAGTCAAAAATAACATTCTTATAATTACAAGTTGTTCATGTGGTGATATATCCATTATATCCAGATTTATATTCATGATATAGATATCATATATCTCATATATATCCAGTATATACATGCATTTATAATATTCCATAACATTTAGAGGTAAGAAATGAAATGCATCGTTCATGGAGACGGTAAGCCGTACGTACGCATGAACGCTACTTTCATTTCTATTTCATATTTAATGAAATCATAATGATATAAAGGTATATTATAATTCCAGTATAACATTATATATAATATCATTTACTCCATACTTTATACATCCCACATATGGCATTAACGATTCAAATCACTTTGAGGGGGCGGTAGTCCGCACTTCCTAAAATGAAAATATCTCGTTTACCCATAATGGAAACAACAAAGGTATGTCATAAATGAAAAATAAAGAACCTTAAGTAAAACATAAACATATTATATATCATTTATAAATATAGTTACATCTTAATGGCCACCTTTGAAGGTGTTTTATGAGTGTTGAACAATCATCGTTTCGTGAGGCAGAAATTCGCCATCCACAGAAACCGTATGTTCTTTAACCATTAGATGTAGGTGTGTGTAAGTGTAGCTCGAATACTCATTATAAAAACATCCTAGTATATTTAGGATACTAGTTTTGTTACAAAATAATGTAATAAAAAGAGTTTAGGGGTTTGGATAAGAAAAATAAAACAAAATAACATAAGAGAAAACATTACCTTAAAATTGGGTAACTCTTTTGATTTGAGCCAAAAGTTTCCTTGGGAAGACTTTTGCCCAAATTGAGGCTTCTAGGAGTAAGGGAGGGAAGTTGGGAGAGTATTTTGGCAGAGTTTGGCCGAGCCAAAAGGCTTTGAAAGTGTGAGTAAGGTGGTAGAGGAGGGGGCCTTTTATAAGTGGAGAGGAGGGGCACTCTTGGAATGTAAGGAAATGTTACATTATTGTACAATGATTTTCGGATTCCAAAGGTCCCACACTTATATAATTTGAGGCTAAGGTGATAAAGGTTCGAAAGCTTCTCATACACTAGGTTTTTGACAAGTGTAAGCCTTATATTTTACATTATCCTTTCATTTTATTTAAATCGTTAATTAATGAGGTAATCGTTGCATCATCCTGGTGTCATAAATAATTTAACTTATTTAATGTATAAAAATTATAAAAAAATATCACGATGTAGGAAATCTTTTTAGATTTCTAATGAATATTCATAGTAAAAAATATAACTTTTATAACCCCATTTAAAAATTGTTTTAGTAAAACAACTCTTGTTTGTGACCTTTTTATTTTAACATTAAATAAAAGGTACTTATGTCATTTTCCAACTAAAGTGGCTCCATGGGGTCTCCAAGTTGACCCATGGATTTTCTTGGTCAGCCATGGCACATCCAATTAGGGTAGGACATGTGTCAAGCTCATCTCATATTATTAAAATATTATTTTTACCTTAAACTACACTAATTACCTCTAATCGCGATTAAGAACTTAAAAGTTACTATTCGCCAAAAAATTATTTTAATCCCATTGAACCACATTTTACTTCCTAATGAAAACCATGTATGTCGGATTTTTGAAATTCAAATCACAGAAGTGGTAATGTTTCATTTAAACAAAAAACCAGTTTTTTTAACTACCACTTAGTGGTTTCACTATTCATCAAAAATTGATGTTTTTCAGAATAATGCCAAAATTTCACCCTAAGATATAATTGATATTACAAATTCAAAAATGATGTCTATTTTACAAAATTCCAAACATATAAGTTTCATTAATTAATTTCATAATTAATTCCCGTTGTCACAACAAATAGCGTGTTTTTAAGAAACAATTTATATTAAAAGATTGGCAATTGTTTATGTCCAATTTCAATGTTAAATTAATTCTAATGTCCACCATTGGATAAAATGGTAAAAATATATTCTAAATATACTTTAAAACCACTAAATAGTATAATTTATCACTATAAATTATTTTGATTAAAAAGTTGTTTTTAAGTATTTTTCACTATTCATAAAAAATTAGTTCTCAGAAAAATACCAAAAATTCAACATAGGCTAATTTCGATATTCCAAATACAAAAATGAAGTCCATTTTAAAATATAAAATATATATAGTTTCAAAAAGTGGGTATTACTATTCATAACGGCTACTTTGATTGGTTGTCGTGTGTGTTAAAACTCGAAGTTTCGTACAACACACACTACTGCATTATTGAATGAGAAGCGTATCGTGGAAGCTCGGGGTGTTACATTACCCCTAGTTATATCTGTTACAGATCCACCTCTACCTGCTCGTATCCAGACAGGGATGTATTTCTTGTAAAATTGAAAAAATCCCTACATCCCTCAAATTCTAGGAGGTTCTTCTATTCTAATCCTCAATGTCTATCTTAGGATAATGTTCTATAATCAGAGTTCTTCAAAATCTAGTTTCCAAGGTTTGTACTAAACATCCTTTGATACTAACTACAATTCCTCGACCCCAGTTTCCCAAATTCGGTGCATTATTACATAACATTGGAATGATACAAGAAATCATGTCTGGAATGACTGATCAGTTTCATTGCCTTGGAAGTACTAGATACATTTGTATGTTTTTCATTACATCATGAAATAAAAGATATCAACAAAAATTTTACACTTTTGAAAAAACTTATATCCTTATCCTATCCCTGGAGGTTAACCATAAAATACTTCTTTACATCCTGGAAGAAATAAAACATAGAAAGGGGTGAGCTCAGATTCCCAGTAAGGATAACAATATAGTGAAAACTTTCATAATTAAGCACAAATATTTAAGGCAATGTATAAGACTAAAAAAAATCAATTTAAAGTTAAACTTAAAAATAATATAGGAAAGAAAAAATCAAATAATTCCATTTACTTATTCACTTGGATATTGTACAGGTCAAATAATCACATGCAATATCAATATCCACTTTCATAATGATGGAATGCATAATTCCAGGCATCATAATCACATAGTCGAGGCCTTGTGCCAAGAATACAAATAATATTTTGTCAAGGCCTTGTTCCAAGACACTAATTTGTCTCATAATACCTACTGATGCATCAAAGATATATAGCGGATCCACCCATCACTTACTAAGTTCAATGCAATCCTCATATGAATAGGTTTAAACACAACAAAAACATTCATCTTAAAACTAGCATATCAAATTTCAATACTTTATCCATAAACCATGAATGGGGTAAAAATAACACATCCAATGTAAAACATATCACAAAAACATCAATAAAAATGGAATATTTGTATCATAATAAATCAACTTCAAACAAGTTTAAAATCCATCAAAGGATGTTGACATAGATGAAATGAAAACTATTTCAAAAAATACCTTTTTCTATTCTGAAATCATATAAAAGTAACATAATTATAAAAGAAAACATTAATTTTGAAATTGTTATTATATTCTTTTATGGTAGGCTTTGATGATGATATAATGGTCGAAAATAGCCACACCCACCGTATAAGTTAAAAAATGACATTCTTACCGTAATTTTGTTGAAAAGGTCAAAAAGTACATTGTTTGGAAAACGACGGAATGATTACATTAAAATAATTTTATAAAAAGTAAAAATAGGATATAAATGAATTTAACACATATTCCAGTAAATAGTAAAAAATTTTTTGAAATAAATTTTTATGAAACATGGATGTGGATGATAATGAGGTTCCGGTAAATACTTACGTAAAAACAACCTCGGATAATAAAGAGATTGTGGAATTAACACTTACCTTGTAACTTTACTTGGTAGAGGGTATGTTAACCTCCTGTATAATAGTTAACGTTTTGTCATTAAATTATACATGAACTATATAAATAAATATGAAATCATATATGATCTTCTAATATTACATTGTTTACAATATTTTAGTATTATCGTCGTTTCGGGTGTTAACTGATTCATTTTTATTTATATGTATTGTTACATAAGTCGTGTTTGTTATGTATAGGATGTATTTGATTCATATAAAGAATTATATTATGTTCATAAAAATTATTTTTAATCAAAAAATAAAAATTATTCTTGAATGATTACGATGGGGAATGAATCTCATCACGTTCGTAGAGACGGTAATCCGTACGTAAGCATGAGCGACAATAAAATTATATTGATGGGGAAGTATTACATAATTGGATCGTATATCATATATATATAGAATAATTAACATGTTATATTTATTTTTTAAATATGTTGGACTAATTATTATACACATCCAAATAATGAAGTGTTTGAATAACAAATTACACCACGACGTGGAGTCAGTAAGTCGTATGTACGCACGTATGGTGACATTGTCTTTTATAGGATGGATAGATTAAAAAATATGGTTGTACCATTTTTATAATAACATCACAGAATATATAAGATAATGGAGTTATTTTTTTAGAATGGAAACAAGAAAGAAAGAGAAAGTGGAAGAAGAAAAGAACTTGAAAGAGGTGAGGAAATATTTACCCCTTCTCCGAGTTCTTCCTTTTGATTTGATCAAAAGGGATCCTTAGGTTGGATTTAGGACCAAAGTTAGGCCTCTAGGATGAAGTTAGGAATGTTGGTATGATATTTGGGAAGGGGTTGGCGCAGCCAAATGGCTTTGGAGGTGTGAAATTAAGAGAATGGAATGTTCGCTTTTATAAGAGAGGCGAGGGTCATTTTAGGAAAAGATTGAAATATTATTTTATAATAAAATCATTTTCGGTTTATATTAGATAAAAAATGAATTATTTAGAGGATAAGGCGGGGATGGTTCAAAAACCTCTCAACCAATAGGTTTTAGACTGGTTTAGGTCATCATATTAACTGTAATTTTTTGATTTAACTCTTAGTCAAATAGTTTGACATTTACCATGTCTCTTTGCATTTTTATATTATATGGTTAATAAACATAATATAACAATACAAGAGAACCACATGTGGTTCATTATTAATATATATAACCTTATCTATTTCTTTTGGCCAGACCTTGAATTTATAGGAACATTATATCAATTAATAGTATATTATTTGTTTTAAAAAAATATATATAAATTTTGACACTATTTAATATTTGGTTTTTTTGAAAGCCATAAAAAAATTATCACATTGAATAAAATTAATTTAACAAACTATAAAATTTCATATTAACCTAGAAAATTATTTTATTTCATTAGAAGTCTCAATTTACAATTATTTTGATATTTATAATATCAATTATTTTAATATTTAATTAATAAGGTAATTACTGCATTGTCATTATATCATAAATAAATTAGATTTCTTAATGTATCATAATTATAAATAAAATATCATTATTTTTGAAATATTTTTATATTTCTAATGAATATTTATAATAGAATCTATATTATGTGTAACCCTATATTAAAAAATGGTTTTTTATTAAACTTTGAATTTAACTCTTTTAACTCTTCTATAAATAAAATAATAATAAATGTTCTAATCTAATACAAGTGGACCTAAGACGATCATATTTTATTCCTAAGTATTTTTTTATAATTATACTTATCAAATACAATTAGGACATGTTTTAGGGTAATTATGATATAATGTTTACCCATAATTACCCTATTTACTTTTAACTGTGGTAAATAAAAGTCATAAGTTACTATTCAGAAAAAAATTATTTTCATCTTATTGAACCAAATTTTATCTATGGATATCAAATATGACTCTCAGATTTTTTAAATTCAACTCACAGAAGCAGTAAAATTATGTTTTATTCAAATTTGTAAATGCTCATAAAAGGTGGGTAAAAGACAGTAAATTGTTTAATAAAATTTTTATATATCTAAACTTATTATAAAATGACTCCAATGAATGAAATTGAACTTATATAGGTATTATGTATCTATTTTTACCTAAAATAAATTAAAATAAATAATTATTTAAATAAAAATTTGGTTTTAAACAATAACTCAGTGTTTTCACTATTCATCAAAAAATCGAATGTTTTCAAACAAGTACCAAAAAATCAACCTAAGCGAATTTCGATATTCAAAATAAAAAAATGATGTCCATTTTGAAAGTTAAAATTTATAAAATTTCAAATAGTGGGTATTAATATTCATAATGGAAAGTTTGATTGTTTGTGGTGTGTTTGAACTCGAAGTTGCATACAACAGAAGCTATTGTATTATTCAAAGGGAAACGTACCATGGATGTTTGGGGTGTTACACTTTTGAAAGAATTAATACCTCCCATTTAACTAAATAGTACCCAAAAATACCAATTTATATTTTTATTTACATAGCCTCTGAATATATTTTATGAAGACAAATAATTAAAATTTCCTTGATTTTTATAAAGTACCTCAATTTTTTAGGTAATGAATATCTATATTTTATTATTAATAAATTAATTTTTGAACTATATTTTTCTTTGAAGAGGGAGACTTATTAATAGACTATGGAGAGTCATAAGTCATCATATATCATGTCTTATTATGATTTCTACATGTCATAATCATTGTTTGGAGGAATCTATTTTTCCCTAAAATGGTGTTGAAAATTTGGATGTCATGATATAGATGAACTTTAATGATAAATATAACATTATAATAAATTAAAAATTAAAAGTGATTATATATATATTAGATATTATAAAATTATGATGTGCTATGTTTTCTTGAGGTGATACATATTAAGGATAATTTCCAAGATACTGTCCTTGTTACGGTATATAAAATTTTACTAAAAAAATATAACAAAAATGAAAAGTTATATTAGTTTTTTGATAATAAGATAAGAATTGAAACATGAGGGAAACATACCTGATATATCTAATTTAAATCTATAATATGTAAATCATATTCACAAAGTCAAGTTATTTATTTAGGTATATTAGTAGTAAGGTGATTGACCCTACAATCCAAATATTATTCTATTATTTAATTGTAATGATATTGTGTGAGGTTGAGATGAATTTCCCATACTGATTATTTGATATCTTGATTTACTTAACCAATCACTTATTTAAGAAGGTATATATGTGTAACATGGAATATATAATATGGCTGTAACAAATTGATAATCATAAGAAGATACTTAAAGGGTATTTGAGAAAATGAGTTTATCCTAAGGGTTTCATTGTTGAGGCATAACATATGATAAGGGGTAACTTAATATTTCAACACATTTCTAAACAATTTCAATTTTATTGTGTTTGTTATGTTTCATCATAAATAAATGAAATTATTTTTTAGGATAATATGGAAAAATTTCATCCATAAATCATATATATAATGGTAAAAGACAAAACTCAGAAGAGGTGGAAGGTTATTGATCAGAAATTCTAAATTTTTGAGTTACCATACATAATATAACAACTTTTTTTGTGTTAATTTTGGACTACCGATCCCTCATATATTTCATTAAATTGCAACTTGCATAAAAAACATTAATAAATTTTCTTGGAATCATGTTGAAGAACTTAACACACATTCTATAACCAATCTAAAAAGTACATGGATGAATCCCAAAAACCCTTTCTTAAAGGATTCTCCATTCATATGAGATTCACCCTCAACATCTAGCAATGAAAACCTTTTAAAAATGTTTCCCTCTTATTTCTTCCATAAAAAAACTTCTTATTATTTTTATTTTTATTTTTATTATCATATCTTTTATTCTGAAACATTCATTTAATAGAAAATGTCAAAACAATTAGTTCTCTTGAAAAATACAACATCTAATTTCTAGTACTTTATCCAACTCCATCATATTTATATTTTCTTAAAATTTTCCATGATATATGTTATGCGTTTAGAATTTTGAAATGTTAGTTTTCTAAATCACAAAACACTTGTTTTGTAAACTTGTTAATGTATACGATCAAACGATTTACTTCAAAAACATAGTATATATTCTATTTAGAAATGAACATTCATGATGTAAAATATTACATGAAAAATTTGTTTCTTATTTTATATTTTCAAAATAATATATATTTCATTGAATTTATTTTAGCCTCATAACATGTGTTTTGATCTTTTGAGTAGGTTTTTATTTTTCATTACCCATTTTAAGTTACGTTATTATAATTTTCTTTTGAAATATATTTAGTTTTGTATTTACTAAAAAATATTTTTATTTGAGAATAGTAATCAAGATACGAAAGTTTTTTTATTTATATTTTTTATTTTTTAAATTTAATAATTATTTGTTTCGATTAGTTTAAAGAGATTCAAAACATTTTATGTGTTCTATTTTTTAAATATACACTTTCAAGATGTTTCATAGATTTTTTTTATTTTTTACTTTCAGATAATTTGATTTTTGTTTATTATGTTATTACAATCAATGGACTTGTTTTTTATCAATTGGTATATTTTTTTAAAAATTTACATGATTTTTTTTGATTTTGAAATAATATAACATATTTACTATTAAATGAAAATAACAAAACTCACTAATTAAATATTTAGAACATGTATTCATTCTCTGTTAATTCTTGATGAACTATATATTTTTTATGTGAGATTTATTATAAAATATATATTATTTGACACTAAAATTATTTTTAGGGGTTATTTTTAAATATGAATATATTTTTTATGTTTAAACTTACAAATTTTCACCTTTTTAGGAACATATTTTTTTTAGTTGTTGGTGAAAATATAATGAATATTGTATCATAACATATGTTCTATATAAAATAGAATATATTTTATTAATAGTAATAATATTTTATTATGTGTTGTTTTCTTTTTTGACTTATTTTATAGAAAATCATAAATTTTGTTTCATTAATAATAATACGTTATTGTGATAAAGATTGTTAAATTTTCTTTATATCACTAAAAAATACATTAAATAATTCTAATATTATACTAAATTTTGAAATAATTTTCATAAAATAAATTTCAATTTTTTATTTAAAAATTAATGACCTGAAAATTTGATTTTTTATAGTAAATAATAATTCTAAATATCACATTTCCAATGAATTGTTTTATCAAGTTCATAAATTGTGTCTATATTTGGGATATCATTTAAAAATTTAGGATGTGGATGTGATAAATATTTCATTAATCCTTTTATAGAAAGCTAAAAATTAATTTCATCACAGGTAGATATAAAAATTTTTATTTATGTATTTTTTTTTATTGATGGACAATTATAAAAAAGAGTATAATTAAATAGTATATACTAAAATTACGAATAGTATATATAATTATTCAAGGATATTAATGGTCTTGTTTTGAATATATGAATAAAAGTTTTATTGATACATAGTATAATACACCCTAAAATCGAAGCATGATGTTTCAAAATAGTGAGGATATACTAGTTGAATTATAGGAAATAACAAAGTGGTCCACTAGAGGTTGGGCTGTGGGAATGAGTATTTGACAACAGAGAGGGGACTCAGGCAGTGATGAAGATTCCTTGAGTAGTTTTAGTGATTTTTTGGGCTACATTGTAGGCCAGTTAACATGTAATAATCATGATCCCATGGGTATAACTTTGGTTTATAAAACTGAAAAATATAAACATGATATGACATTAATAATAGATGTTTAAAAAACATAAACCATTTACCATGAAACATATTTATATAAAAATAATTTCAATGTACAAGAATTATAAATGATTAAAAATGAGATCTAATAACTATAATAGTCTAATTATATATTACATAATCAAGCATGGATTATTCTTATAAATATAAATAAATATCCCCAATGTGATTCTTACAAATAGAATCACATGATAATAGAAAAAAAATCCATAATCACTAATAATAATTTTCAGAACCATAAGAATGATCTAAAAAATAAATAATCTATAATTCAATTTAGAAATATTGTAGAAGAAATATTTATTTGTAGAATCACAAACGAATATTCTATATCATCCAATAAAAATGACCATATACTAAAACCAATTTTTTTATGAGATTCAAAACATGATTAACAATGTGAAACCATTTCAATATTATCAAAATCATGATGCATTATTAAAGAATCTATGAATAAGAAGAAAAATTATTAACGGTTTCATGTTTTATAAAACAAGAAACCAAAATTAATAATGATACATATGGATTTATGTTCTTTGAAAAGTTATCCAACATGAATAGGAAATGATAATAATAGGATTCACTATAAAATTATATGAATAAGATAAGTGATAAGATAGATAAAAATATAGAAGGACCTGATAAGTTATCGATATAACACATTTTTGTTGAACTAGGTGCTCTCAATCAACCCGATCTTAAGAAGATAACATATATGGGTCCCTAGGATGGACCCACTCACACATACAACCTAACACCAAAAAATGAGCTCTTACAAGAATCAAAACACGCATCCTCTAAGTAAATATGCCTGACCAAAGCCTCCTTAACTAGTATTAGGCAGAAGATAGTCACCCTTTAGTTCTATCATCATCATCCCCATTCAAGAACCAACAAACTCATCTTGATGTTTCATAGTTTTCTCATATATAATTCTGGAAGGAGTGCCACCTGAATTATCAGTATCCATGATAGAATACATAAGTCATATTCCTCCACTCATCCTCCTCCTCTAATGAATAATAATCACACATATATGGTCACCAATTTATATTGGTGAATTAGGAGAAGTGAACCGATGTCCCTTTACATACTAAAGTGGAATATGAGGAATCATGGAGGTCGGCACACAAATGATGAAGTGAATGTATGTAAGAATACTAACATACATACATAGGGATAGAAAACAACCATCAAAGCATGAAAACATAAGTGTATTTTTTTGGGTGGACATAAGGGAATGGATCAATCCCTAAAAATCAATAGGAAAGAACAAAATAATAACCCAAATTTTCAGAACTGACTTCATCAGGGAATATGGTTGAACGAATCAAATCAAGCTTAGGGATGGGACATGCATGGGCCTGGGAAGAAAACTAGAGGGTAAGTATCAAAAATTTATCCCAAAATAGGAATCCCAATCACTTGTATTTAAATCATGTATTTAATTTAAAAATTAATCTAGATACACCGTGTTATATATTTTAATTAATATGCATATTAAAATAAATCTAATTAATTGAAAATAGTGAGTCATGATTTCAATTCTCCATACATAATAAATTTAATATGAAATAATTTCACATTATATTTACTTTTATAATTAAATCCCAACAACCAATGATGATTATAAACCACTTACGACCCTAAATGTTGGCATCAAATCCTATGTAAGAAACTACCACTATATGCAATAGTTTCATTTCCCCCATCATGCATTAATGTGAAAAATATCTCCCAAAATTTATAAAATTCCAAAGCTATTACACTTGATCAGAATATAAAAAACTCTAAAATTAAATAGGACACAAAACATCAATTACCTGAGTATCCATTAGAGATAGTTCTATTGAGTATTTCGTTGAACAACTAATATTATGCCAATATAGGTCTCAAAAATAAATAATTAGTTCCTGTATAATTCCAAAATGCTATGATGTACCATTATATAAAACCATTAACAAAAACATTTAAATATTCATAAATAAATAACTCATCAATAAAAATTCAACCATGAAAAATTGTAGTATCAGAATAAACACATAAAACATATGAATAGAAAAATATTCCGTAGTGGAACCTACAAAAACAAAGGTTCGAAATACCAATATCCTTATGATCTAAGAAATGAAATACCACTTGAACACCATTATTATATTTATTATCGATGAATGGGATAAAACAATCTTTAAATTGGTGATCTGGAATCTTCAACTAATGTGATCACACTACCTAAACCAATTTCACATAGAAGAATTACATAAATTGGGTATCATTGAAAATAATCATCTAGCCCCACGGTCTTTAGGAAAATCTATTAGGTTAATGTGATAATATTGATCTAATATAATTTGTATTCTTACTAAGAAAAACCCCATCCTAGTTTAGATAAACTGGTAACACAAGGGTCTTGAACCCCCAAAATCTATACCAATCTATAAAAGGGATCAATCAACAAAGACAATATATTTGGTTGTCAACCATGAAATGAAACACTAACATTAGACAAAAAATCTTTAAGTCCAATCATCACACAAAATATTCCACAATATATAGATAATGACCAGGGTAGGGCAAACAAAGGAATAAAACAAGATATAAACGCTAACTCCCTACTCATTAGGACATACAGAAACATAGGAGACCAAAATAAATAGATAGAAATGCCCCTAGAGATCACTGCTAACCAAAACCACTCACACTGGCCAACATAAAACTAACCCCTTCATACCCCATAATCAGAGAAAAGAGGAATCACAAACCAAATGTATATTTGGGATCAAATAGGTTAAAAACCAGTGGAAACCAACATGAAAAAAACAATAAATAATTTTATTAAAAATTATAGCCAATAAGAGTAAAATAATCAGAAGAATAAATAAAAAAATCTTGTTATAATCATGGGACACAAAAAATCATATAAAATAAGTGTCTTATTCAATTATGAAATTTGATGAAACAAAATTATGACCAATTATTATTTTTATACCAAATGTTGTAGTCTATTTTGTGCGGAAGTCCACATACAATGACTATGGTTCCATGTGTATAACATTAGTTCATAAACATAAAAAAATTAAAATCATGGGACAATGACTATTATACTATTTTATAGAACCATAATAATATTCTATAACATAATGTATCTATACATTAAACTATAAATAGAGCATAACTAGAATTGATTTTCATAATCAAAACAAAATTTTATATATCAGAAAATTTAAATAAGTTTTTGAAATAAATAAGACGAGATTGAATATGTCTCAATATATTCTAGTAGAAACCTGAAAACCAGAAGCCCAAAGATTGAACCTTATTTTATTTCCATGGTATGATTACAAGGAAGTAAATCCCAAAGGATCATTCAATTTAGGTCTTTTGGTGAACCAAATACATACATAATACCCATTTTACATCAGGGAATGAAAATAAAATACAATAAATATCAAAATCTAATATACCATATACTTAAAAACCCATTAAAATATCTATTCCTCATGAAATGGGAAAAGGAAAAAAATATAGATGATCTAAATTGCTCTATATGGTTTAAGTACATCAGAAGTTATCATGAATTAATAATGAACAATCAATATGGAAATGTAAATAACTAAAAACACATGAAATTTAAATAACTAGTAAATACCTAATCCATATGGCAAGGTTAGTAACTGAAAAAACATTCTATTCAAATAACTGGATAATGTATAATCAATGTGGAAATATAAATAACTGAAAAACATGCCATTTAATCAATAAATTGAGAATGAAAAGAATCAATAGATTTTTTTTCATAGTGAAAATATCATGGATAATACTTTTTAAATATTAGTGAATCAATTATCCATTATTGTATTTGATGATTTCATAGTACATAGAACCTTTACCGTTAAGATCTATTCTCAAGATAGTTTAAAACCACTGTGTGAAAACACATCTGATTGGTCCAATAGATTTGTCTCATGAGACTACCGATGTAGTGAGGAGCTATCATTAACCAGTCACCACATATGTCTGTAGGTCCAAATAAATCCTAATATATTGTAATATATGATTTAATAATGTTCTATATCATCAAATATCTTTGTTAAGTAAATAATTCATATTTATCAATACTTCTCCAATTAATCAAATAACTTTCAAATTTAACACAATATGTGAAAATTTTATAAATATTAAGAAATAATCATATAAATCATAGAATAATAGGAGTATCTTAAAGAAATTTAATTTCAAATGAATTATTATTACAATAAATTTATTTTTTCAATAGAATGTTAGGAATCACAAATGAAATAGATATTTCACAATAAATTTTATCACTTGGTAATTTTCATATCAAGTCCCCTTGGATGAAATATTTAAAATAAGAACTTAAAATACCATGAATAATGATGTATTAATGATATTAAATTTCAAAGGTGTAATATATACACCACATAAAAATGAATTAGTGCATAATTAAATATAAATCTCAATGGAATGTAAATTGAGATGAATTCCCTTACATCACGTTTTCCTTTTGGTATTACTTGCCTTAAACTTCTGTATAGGGATTTTAAACATGTTATTAACTTAAAAAATAATAAAATTAAAATTTATGTTATTTTATATGATCATTTTAAAACATATTATTACCAATTATTTAATAATTAAGTTCATCCTTTCATTAATAAAATTTATTTATGTTCATCATTTTGGGTAATAACTACATTTTTTTCAATTATATTTTTGATTTGTTTTTTATTACTATTACATAGATCATGATTTATTAATCTAAAAAATATAATTCATTATTTATATATCATATATATTTATTATATGTTTATTTAGATTAATCCTTAAAATTTATTGATATGAAATGAAATGCACTGTTAATGGAGACAACATGTTGTACGTACGCATGAATGCTGCTTCCATTTTCTTATCCTATTAAAAGAAATTAATGTAAGTGATATATAAGTTTATTATAATTACCATATAATATTTCTGTTATATATATCAAATGTTATTATTAAATTAATCCTTAATATATCCATGTAATGTGTGGATGAATCATATCGCTTCGCCAGGCGGAAGTCCGCCGTACACATGAACATTATTTTATTTTCCCACAAAATTGATAGAATAAAGGTATGTGTCTTATAATTATTTAAAAGGAACAAATAAATTATAAATATCACATATATATTATATAAAATATAAATCCATCATTATTCCCATCTTTGAAGGGTGGTAATTGAAGAATTAACGACATTGGTTCGTGAGGTGGTAGTCCTCCGTACACATGAACAATGACTGTGTATCTAATTGGACGAGTATGTTTTCAGTTTTAGGTCATACCCTTAAAATAAATAAATATATTTAAATTTAATATATTGGTGTTTTTTATAACAATATAATTATAATTGTTTGATTTAGATAGGAAAATACAATAATTTTTTTACAGACATTACCTCCCCTTTAGATATCATCCTTAGGATTTCTCTAATTCCATCAAGAATCAAATTTTTGAAAAAAAAGGATTTAAATATTAAGGGATTCATGATATTAATTTTATTTATTCAGTTTATTATTTTCCAAATGTCTTGGGAGGATTCAATAAGAGAGGGGAGTGCGTTCCCTTTTATAGTGGATGAGGAGTGGCATTTTTATAAATAACAAAAAGTAAACACTATTTTAATGTCTCCCTTATCTAATGTGCCTCTAATAATAAACCATTATTTTATCTAAAGAGGTAATATGGTCAAAAATTTACATCTAATGGGTTTCATATATGTTTCAAGGTCATATTTTCCTTTATGTTTTATGTTGACTCTTTTGATAAAATTGTTTTTCTCTTAATCACTGCAATTAATTTTAACTATTTTTAATGATCATTTTGGTAAAAACATAATTTGAACATATACAAAATTAAAAATTATTATTATTAAAAGTAATTAATTAATTTTCCCAACTTAAAATGAAAAAGTGGTATAAATTAATTTATAAGGAATTTCACAGTGTGATGAGAAAACATGTTTTTAAAGTGGATATGTTCAAAATATTACTTTGTTTTCATATCTAAATTGAATATAAAAATTATTCCAGTGACCTATATTAGACCAATATTAATATAATTGAAATATTTTCTCATTAAAACTATTTCATAATATTATTTATCAATATTAATTATTTATATAAAAATTCAGTTTTCAATTAAAATTCTGTATTTTTACTAATCATCGAAGAATGAAACTTACCAGAATAATACAAAAAACTCACCCTAAGAAAACAGTGACACTAAAATTTACAGAAATTATGTTTTTCTATCAAATAAATTTATAAAATCATAAAACTTTAGTTTGAAAATAAGTGGACCATTTAAAGGTGAAAAAATTACCTCTTAGAAAAATACAATTTTTTTATGAAAATTGTGTTTATTCTTATGTTATTAATATTAAATATATTTAAGTAATGTAAAATTATTTTATCTAAAATATAATATATAAATATTATTAAGATAATTAAATAATATTAATTTATTTATTTTATCAATATAAAAGTCCTTTGGTGCATAAACATAGGTTTTTTTATAAAAACATTTCCTTTAAATTCAATTGGATTTTACATTCATTTTTAAATAATTGATATACAATGAATTTATATAATTTTTTGAAAAGTTAATAATTCATATTAATAACCACCACATTAATTTCTTGCGGAAAATTTTTATTTTAAATAATAATATTAATAGTAATCACTAAAACTCGGTCATGTATATAACACAAGCCATTGAAGAAAGTAATTATTGCTTTTAATTCATGATAAATCATTACGATGTGACTTTAAAGAAATAAAATCAATTGAATTTATTTAAAATCATAAAAATATATATTAAATTAAAGAGTTATTATATTTCTTTCTTCCCTAATTGTTTCATGTCATACATGCTATCTAATACAATGTTCTAAGATTAGAATTTTGTGGTGATAAATTCTCACCACCTTAAAAAAATTGTGTCCTCACAACTTAAACAAGATCTTTATAATAAAGGGTTTGAAATTTGGAAATATCAATGTCATAAAAATCCACATCATAATAGAGTTAATAAAATATTCTCCTTACAAGAAAAAAAGTGAAGTAAAAAAGTCATCTAGAATAATCACATAAGTATGTTTCAATATTAGAGAACATATGTGGGAAATGAAAACATGGACATGGATGAGAAAAATAACATTAAAATAATGATGTACTGTGATAAAGAAAATTTTTAGGGTAAAGTTAATGACTAAAAATCCATAAACTAGAGGTGTGTAATATTTCATTATTAACATCAACAATTATGATAATAAGACAATATTTTGGTTTCAAGAACCATTGCCATAGAGTTTTTGAATATTTCACACTATAATAATATAAGAAAATATTCCTACTAGATATGTTTATATTTCATAAAAAAATATCTTATGGTTGGTCCTTGAACAATATAAAATTAATATTTTCGTAGAGGTTGCATAATATTATGAAGTAATACATTAATACACAAACCTCTTCCAATGTTAATAATAAACCATTTCATAAATTGGTAACCTTATAACCCCAAAATTTTAATATCCAAAACATTAGAAAGAAGGTCATTGGATTTTCAAAATAAAATAACAATTAATTCACCTAAAAATTTGATGTATATCTTAATAATAAGATAACAAACATTTGAATAATTTATCATGTATTATCTGAAAAAATGGTAATAACTTGAATTACCTAGAAAACATTCGTGATTACCTGTTATATTAATAAAACAGAAATTATTGGGTGTATTACTCAAATATAAAAATGTTGTAGACTCCCTCAATGATATCATAATCAACATTTTCAAAAAATTATTAATCAGTTCTATGGTAGTGAGTACAATTAAATTTACTCTATCAATATCAAACTTATCTTATCCCAATAGAATTATCTCCAAATTATAAAGATATAAAGGGTTTTATTTCACTGAATCGTGTGTTTTTAAAATCAGTTATAATTTTGATTTTATACATTTTATCTGTACCATTCACAATAAGATCTATAATCCTTTATGAAATATTACTATAGTGAAATCCTTATATTTTTTATAATTATATGTTTATAATATCATCAACAAAATAATTTTACACCATATTTCCTAGATCCATATACACAATCATGTTATTGATTCCACTTTTAATGTATCAAAAACAAAAACTTGTCCTTTATCCCATATATTCTTCTTGATGTATAATATCTTGATACTTGGGGTATTCATTTTTTTAGTTCCCCATCTTATTACAGTTGAAACAGCCAATATCAGGGTATTATTTCTTCCATTTTGATCCATTTTCCCAGTTACCCTTTTCTATTCACTTATAACAAAATCCCAACCGCATCAATAATTTACCAGGTTGATTTTTTCCACAATTATAACATATTGAAAAAATCCTACTTTCTATTCTTCACATTATCTATTATTTTATATTCCGTTATCTTATCCTGCTTCCCTTTCAATCCATAATAATTTTAGAACTTTTTTTCTATCTTAATTGCACACACACACACACACACAGATATATATATATATATATATATTACTATATAATAAAATTTTAGATACACTCACACCCTTCAGAGACTTGTCTTAAGACCATCAAAGAAATTGTCAATAATGTATTCAGTTTATGTATGAAATACATAGAATACATTACTGAACTTGTAAAGGTATATTCATAAACTGAAACATATTATACCTTATTTTTATTTTAACCATGGAAATTACAATTTGACTTAGTTTGCTTCTTACAAGGGAAATATTATTCAAATAATCTCTCCTTAAAATATTTTCATTCCCAAAGTTCTATTTCTTCTTTGTCCATAGTGTTCTAGATCTAAGAACACCATTGATAATCATATACATTGATACAATACACTCTAGGTGTAACCATTTCATTTTCACCACATCAAAATTCCATAAATATGTTCGCCAAAGAATTAATCCATTTCTCAACTACAATTAGATTAGGGTCCCACAATGAAATGTTGGCCTCTATTGCATAAAGTGATATATCATCAGAGAATATCTATGTGGAATAGCTTTCTCTATATAAGAAAGGTCATGTTTCATAATATGGTTAAGCTGACTAGATACACTCATAACTTACTTAGTTAAAATAGATGCTATATTAGATTCATCAATAGGGAGACCTCTATATTGTCCATGAGTATTGATAACTTTCTTACTTCTAACATCCTTCTATAAACAATGGAATATACTAGACTAGTGAAATATATTATAAATTTTAAATCATATTGTATAACTGAAAAAATTTAAGATGATATTCTATACATATCCTTATAGTCTATCTTGGGGTAATGATCCATAATATGTGTTTTAGTGAAACTATTTCACAAGGTTTTTTATAAACTTACTTTTATACCAAATATAGTGACCTCAACCCTAGTTTCCTGGAGTCGGTGAATTACATTTTCCCATTGGAATGATTATAAGGATTCAAATATGGAACCACTGATCAATTTAGTATATTTGGAGAAATAGATACAAACATAATACCCATTATAAATTTGGAAAAAAAATTAAACATAATACACATAAAAATCCAATAAATTTAATCATTGAAATATTTTTCAAATATATATTATTCTTAACCAGGGGAATGTAAACAAAAGAAGGGGAGCTCAAATTCTTTGTAAGGGTTAAGTACAGTGAAAGCTATCATGAATCAATAATGATTAATCAATATGGTAAGGTAAATAACTAAATACTCATAATATTTAAATAACTAGATAAAATATAATCAATATGGAAATGTAAGTAACAAAAACCAAATTACATTTAAATAATTGGATAAATCATAGTCAATATGAAAAGGTAAATAAATGAAAACCATACCATTAAATCAATAAAATGGGAAGGAAATTCATACATAGATTTCCTTTATTGTGAATATATCATGGATAATAGTAACTAAATTTGAGTGAAAATTTGTTAATTATTTACAACCATGTTTCCTAGGTACATGGATCCTTTTCCATCAAGATCTATTCTAAAGATAGTTTTAAGCTATTGGGGGAAAACCCATCTGATTTGGAAAACTGATTCATCTAATGATTTTATTGGTGCATCGAGGGGATATCATTAACCGGGACCCAATAATTTCTACAGGTCAATATAATTGTTCTTATATCAAAATAATTTCTTTAATAATATGACTTAGCATATAATATCTGTATTGAGTAATGAATACAACTTTTTCAATATTTCCCTAGTTAATTAAATAACGTTTAATGTAAATATAGTATTTAAAAATAGTACAAAGTGTTTTAAATAATCATATCTATCACAGAACTATACACATATCTATGGTAAATTTAATTTCCAACAAAAAATGATTATAATATAATGATTTAATCAATATAATATTTACAATCATAATAGAAAGTCATATTTCACAATAAATTTTATCACATGGTAATGATCATATCAAATCCCATTGGATTAAATAATTCAAACATGAACATATAATACCAAGAATAATTAAGTATTCAAGATATTTAATTTCAAAGGATCTTGATATAAACCATATAAAATTAAATTAGTGCATAATAATAAATAAGTCTCAATTAAATGTAAAGTGAGACAAAATCTTTTACCTCAAGCATTCATTTTGGCCTTACTTGATCTAAGCTATTGTATACTATTTTGAAACATGTTATTAACTTATAAAAGAACTAGATTAATTTTTTTAATAAATTTTATGATCATTTTATAACATATCATTACCTATCCTTTAATAAGATAGGCCTTCTGTTTGTTAATAATCGTTCATTATTTTCAAAAAATTTGGTAATAACTACATTGTTTTCGAGTATGGTTTGACTTATTTTTTTGTTCCTCCTAACTTAATAAGGATTAAATTATTTATATAATGATTCCAATGATTCTTATATGATATATATTTAATATATAATTATTTATAGAATCCTATAAAATTTAGTGATATGAAATGAAATGCACCGTTCGTAGAGATGGTAGGTTATACGTACACATGAACAATGAATCCATTTTATTATTGTGTTAAAATAAATAAAATTAAGCGGTATAAATGTATATTAACATTACCATATAATATTTATGATATATATATCACATTTATTATTATACTCATCTTTAATACATTCTATGTAATGCGTGAATGAATCACTTCGCTACGTGAGGCAATAGTCTGCTGTACACAGAAACGACATTATCATTTTCCAAAAAAATAAAAATCCTGATTTTATGCCTTATATAATAAAATAGAATCATAAAGAAATTATAAATATCATACATATAATATATAAATTAAAAATACCTCATTATTGTCAACTTTCAAGGATGATAATGGAAGAACAAATGAGATCGGTTCATGAGGCGACAGTCCTCCGTGCACATGAGTGATGATTATGCATACCATTTGATTGATGTATGTGGTTTTAAGTAGTAAGATTTACAAAAAAACATCAAATTATATTAATTACACTATGTTTATTATATAAACTTGATATAATAAGAACCTAGGGAGGTGCAAAAGGAAATAAAATAAAAAACACTTTTAGAAAATATTACCTCTTGTTTGGGTGTCCACCTTTGTCTTTCACTAATACCTTACTAAGTAATTTTTATGCACAAGATATAGATTATATGATTGTGGGAGTGAATTTTGGAAATGAATTTGGTAGGTTTTGAAATATTCAAATTTCTTGGGAGTTGTGAATATGCGAGGGGAGTGGGTGCCCTTTTACAGGGGAGGAGAAGTGACATTCTTGTAAATACAAAAAAGTAAACACTACAATGAGGTATCCATTACCACATGGGACTCCAATAATTAAAATTTTTATATAAAATAAGGTATATTGTCCCAATATTTATATCCAATGAGTATTTGAATAGTTTATAGTATATAGGTTCCATTAAGTTTTATGTTTAGTCCTTCAATAAACTTGTTTTTTCTCTAAATCACAGTATTTAATTATAACGATTTTCACTGATAATTTGGGTAAAAAATTGAGGTTTAGTTATTATAAATTAATGTTATTATGATTAAAAATATGGAACACATTTTTCCAAATTCAAATGATGGGTTTTTTATAATCCAATATAAAATCAATTGTGTAGATGGGATTAAAATCAGTTCTTTAAAGTGAAAATATTCAAATATATACTACGTTTTTATATCTGAATTGAATATAATATTTATTAAAATGAACTATATTGGATTTATAAATTTATAATTGATATATTTTGAATTAAAAAATATTTAATTATATAATCTATCACTATAAATTATTCACATGAAAAGTCAGTTATTAATTAAAATTTAGTATATTTCACTATTCATCAAAAAATGAAACTTCTCAATAAAATACCAAAAATTCTCCCTAAGATAATTTCTAAATTATGATTTCCAAAATGAAGTTTGTTTTTCTAAATGAAATTTATTAATGTTTTATAATTTAGTTTTAATACAAGTGCATCATTAATAGGTGAAAAAAATACCATTTAGAAAAATACAACTTTTTATGTGTTAAATTGGATTTGTTAATATCTTATGCTCATAAAATATATTTAATGAATGTAAATTTTTTATTGAATATATAATATATTAATTTAACTAAAATAATTCAATAATACTAATTGATTTTTTTTATCAGGATTAAACACTTTTGGCACATAAAGTTAGTTTTTTATAAAATCATTTCCTTTATATTGAATAGTTTTTATATTATTTTATATTTAATTGATAACCAATGTATTTAAAACTGTATTTTACACATTATTAAAACTTATTAATAATAAAAAAATTAATGGATAGTTGATATTTTTTATTTTTGATAATAATATTAATATTATTCGATAAAACTTTATCTTCCATGTAACACATGACATTGAAGACAAACATTATTGCATGTAATTTAAGAGAGCTAAATATGGAACGAGTTTAATGATATAGAATAGAATGAATTTATTTAAAATAGTAAATATTTATTAATGTCTCATGATTTTTTCTCCATTCTTCACCAGTTGGTGTGTTCTATACATACTATCAAATAAAATTTTCTTACATATGAATTTTGGGGGTTTTCAATTCTTAACAAAGAAAAACCAATTATATCAAATTAATCCACCAAATGGTTCCGGATATAATTTTGACATGGTAATAAGGGAATTAGAAACATGTTTTACAAAAAAATTCAACGAGTAAAAAAATCATTATAAAAGTGAATTTACTTCAAATTAGAAAAATATATGAATATTTTTCAAATTAGGAATTGATAATCATTTCTATAAAAAATAGGCATGAATAATCATCTCAAACAAATACAAGTATGTATAAAAAACTCATAGTAACATTTTTATGAGTCTCATGTTAGGTTAAAACATCGATTATCACTCATATTAGTGAAATACAGCTCCAGATGTTTCTAAATATCAAGATCTCAGTCCTCAGAAGAATATGAGAACACAAAAAAGTATGAACTCCCTATGATCGTCATTGATCAGTAATAATTTCCCCCATAAATCCATTCCATCGTAAAGCTAATACATTCCAAGCATCTGATATTCTAACAAAACTACATAGGATTTCATGTTCTTAGAAGAAATTTATCGTACATGGGGTTATCATTTATTTCAAAAAATATCAAATCATTTCAATAAATCATTCCATTTGGACCCAAGTTTATGATTAAAAACATTCCATTTAATTTAAAAAAATATCAAATGAATTTCATAAAATGTTCATCCCTTTTAAATCAATACAGTTCATTTTAAATCATAAAACATTTCATGCCTTTTCATCTTAAATTTCATTATCAAAGCATTATTTAAATCATTATTTATAAATTAAAGATTATTTTATAGAAATGAACACTTTATTTCAAAATCCATTTTATAGGAACTTCCTCAAAAAAAAAATTTAATTTTAAATCCTTTATCCAAGACTGAAATAAATATTTAGAAATAGTCCATAAATCCATTTCAAATTAAGCAAGATACAATAGTTTTAAGTGATAATAATTTCCTTTCAAAACCATGTACCTCAATCCCGATATCAATGATCACCCAACACAAGATCTACCAATATAGAGTAAATGGATAAAAATATCAATGGAGAATTTTATAACCATCATTCCTTATTTCAAGATCTATATCTATAAACCATATGAGGTTTTACTACTCTCAAATAGGTGGTAGAGAAGAGGAATGGAGAATTCATGTTCTAATAAAGATTCCTATTTCCAAAAGAGATAAAACTCATAAACCAAAACTTAAATCCATGGAGAACCATGGTTTGGAGAGACTAAATTTTATCTAAATGAAATACAAGGTGTTTTAAGGAAAATATAGTTTGAGGGAGATGATTATGTTTTACAACATATTTTAAAAGTAAGAAAAAAATGATACTACCTTGGTGTTTCGAAGCCTAATTTTCATCAATGTATTGCCAGTGGTTCCTGATAAATATCTTAGGTCTCTTAAAGTCCCAATAACTAGCCAGTGGATATCCTATAGTAACTATCTACATATTTCACTCCACCAGATATAAAAAACACACATTGATAAACGTAACATTTTCTTTAGGTATGTTCTTTAGTTTTGCGTTAAAAGCTTTTCCATGTTGGATTTATACCTAAAATAAGGGTTTTAGGGTGAGATGAAAAAGTTTTTTATGTGATTTGTGTTTTTATTGGATGAAGAAAAATGATTTAATTTTGTGAATAAGTGAATGGTTTTGATGGCCTTTTTTAAGTGGGGGTAAAGGAACCCACTTGGAAACTACTTTGAAATTTTCCAAAAGAAACTAAAATAATTGAAAAATTGACAATAAAAAATATTTCAAATGACTGTATATTCTATATTAGTATGTATAATATGTGTATATATCAATAAAATAGTATTTTAACTTTTTTTGGGTCATTTTAACCCTTATCATTTTAGTTTAACACCTACCACCCGTAAACCCATTTTTACTTTAACTAGGGTAATTAATTTTTACGATTTTCACTATTCATGTCGGTCAAAATTCACGTTGAAATTATTAGATAGTAAATTATTATAATTCAAAATTTTTAATCCATTTTTCCAAATTCAATTCATATAAGTGGAAAATTTTAATTTAAAATTAATCTCGTATACTTAACGAGAATGCGAGTTTTCAAAGTGAAAATATTCAAAAGTTTGTAATGTTTTTTATATCCAATTTTGATATTAAATTGATCAAAATTTTCTAGTTTTTATTCACACATATATATATATATATAAATATAATTTGACTAATTTTAAGTTAATACAAAATTAAAATATAATTTCACTTTAGAAATTATTTAAATGAAAAGACAATTCCAATTAAAATTATGTTTTTTCACTATTCCCCAATAAATTAATCTATTTCAAATATTATCAAAAAGATAAACCCAATTTAATTGTTATATTTTTAGTTAAAACTTAATGTATAAATTTTTGAGATAAATTATCTATGATTGTCAAAAATAATTTTTAATATATGAGCGTAAAAATGTGACAAAACTCTTGTTTAGAAAAATATAGGTTTTAATCGTAAAATTTAGAATTTTCTAATATCTTATCAAGAAAGAACATAAGCATAATGTTAATTTTTTTTTGGAATTTATAATATATATTTCATTTAAATAATTCACAAAAAGTTTTTGTTTAATTTATTGTGGTAGAACATTTTTTTACATAAAAATAATTTTCCCATAAAAATATTTCCTTTATTTTTAGTTTATTTTCAATTTTTTTTAATTTTTTAGTCACTAAAAAATTTATTTTATATAAATTTTTAAACCATTTTTTTTCATAATTTAGTTAATCCTTTTTATACCTACCATTCCAAATTCCAGATGATAACTATAATATAATATTATTTTAATAATAAGACAAATGTTTTAAACTAGGTATTTCGTGCAATGCAAGAAAAACATGGTGTTGTTTTTAATGAAAGATGAAATCAGATTTTCATGTAATTAAAGACAAAATTCGTGTTCCATGAAATGAAAAATATTATGAAATTAAATTTATTTGAAAAAAATATTCCACAAAATATATGGGTGATGAAATAACTTACGTGACCATGTGGCCCCAGCTAGGGTGTCTGGACTTGAAGCTGAACACACCTCAAGTGGCTCTACATGGAATCTACCAACCAAAAATTCCATTTATAAATCTTATTTTATCACATTCCCAAATGTTTTTATACGTGAAACATATTTTCTCGACTACATGCATTATACTGAAATCCTTTGGGATGCCCCAGAAACTTCTAATTTACCCAAAAAAATCTAGATTATCCCTCATGGGATTTATAAAAAATGACTTAAAAAATAAAAAACTAACATAATGGGATTTATATGAAAAAATAAATTAATGGACTACCTCTGGGGGTGAAAAGATGATGCTTCAGTATTGAATTCGCACTGTGCACCCATCACAACTTGATCGAGATCCAACACACCTCCTTAATATGATCCCATATCCCTCTCCTTATATTTCTTCTTAGACAATCACATAAAGGGGGAGATACATTTGACAAATAAAATAGTCCCCAAGGTGTATAAAATAAAAGGAATAAATAAGAAAAATAGAAAATGAAAAGAAAAATGAAAAAGGGGTCCACGCTTGGAACCAATGTCGATAAAGAGTTTATAACTCAAATAGGATAAAACCACAATTCCAAAATCAACCATAATTTATATATTTCTATATTAGGCTTCAAGAATTTTATATAACTAAACACACATGCCCAAATTAATAATATTTAGTTAATTAAATATTAATATTCTATTAAAATATGAATGACTCAGATTTCCACCAAACTCTAACCCTAGAGTAAAAACCTTATTCTGGGATCAACAGAGTATCAAGAAATATTTTTTAGATCATCTAATAATAGAATTTTTTGTTTTCCCTAATACAGTCCAAAGGAAAAAAAATTCACATTTCCCTTAATTTTTTTTCAATCATTCACAACACGATTCAATACCAAATCACACCATAATTCCTCTCACCATTGAGAAAACATGGTGGTCAACCCACTTCCATGCCTCACTCTAAGCATTGGGATATCTGATTCTACCTAAACCATCCACTCATTGGTCTCATTGTACCAATTGATCTCCCAAATTTAGGGTCATTCATCCATGATCGTTGATACATTCCCCACCATATGATTATTCTTATTTTCTTACCTCAACTAAAACCATATACTCAATGAACAATGCTCCATCTATTACTAAACACGATAGATATATGTGGCAAACACTCTTAAATTCAAACACCAAAGTAAAATTCTAATATTAGATCGTTCCAATCTCACCACAAATGACGTCCCTCGCACTCAAGAATACATACATAATGAGAATCAGAACTAAAATATCCAATGTTGTTCTCCAACCCATATGGATTTCCTCACAAAAAATGGAACCATACATAACCCATGCACATTCCCTCATGCAATAATATATTATATCAAAAATCAAAACCGACAACCATTCTAATCATTAAAAAAGAGTGACTCTACAGTTACCTAAAACTCACATGATACCATAAAAAACCAAAATCACAGAAAAATACATTCTCAAATGATTTATGCCTTATAAAACCTATGTTAATGCATATAAACCACCGAGAATCCTCCTCATGTAGTTCAATTATAACTATTTGGATCACCCTTTACAATCCAATTCCAAAACACGATATCTCTAGAACCCATTTCAAGGATATCAATATAACCACCTGCCACCTGAGTGTCAATACAAAAATATGTGTGACTAACCAATATCGCATAATACGACCATAAGTGCACCCATAAAAACTAATTAATAAGGCTAGGTATCCAACAAATCATACCTTCACAAAGTTACCATGAAACGAGGTGCACTCCCAGTGCTCCATTTCTATTGACCAGGGTATCCTTATGCCTAACCAACAAAAATCTTAAAAAATCCATATGGAAACTTGATATTCATCCAAACACCTCTTAGGCATCCTTTCCATCATTGAGACAACACAAGAGTCAGGAAACCCAATGGCAACACTGAACCACAAGTGTCTCTATGAAACCCTCAACAAAGGGACTATATTTACATCGCCGATGAACATATTTCTGAAATATCCATATGTATTATCACCATAAGAATAATACCTACAATTCAAATAATTATAATTAAACCATGAAGTTATATGTATCATACCCATATAAAACATTGTGAAAAATTTAAATAAATTAACCTCTATACCATGTGAAACCACACACATAAAATAATATGTCATGTGAATCATACATTTCTAGTATAGTTCATACACAAATTCATATTTCTAATGTTTAGAGAGATAATTTCAAATAAATTAAGAAATTGAGAAACCAAACTGCCTCACCTAATGTGAAATTATACAACTGTTGTATTGAAAACTATAAATAATAATCTCAGACCTTCGTAAATTGGAATTCGTATTAGAAAGGTAATTCGTGAAACACTGGTATTATGTCCATCAAAATCCCCAACACAATCATAGAACACCTTTCTACCATAAACAAATATTATCGTAAGAATAAATAGAATGCACTGATACCATTTTCTCATGCACCAACTTATGTTGACCTGACACATCACCCTATATGTCTTAGATAAGGAATCAAGAATTCCTCCCCATACACTAGAGGATTTTAACTAGTGAAAAATAACTAAAATATATAGTGGGGAGAATATGAATTTAGGTTAGAGTTCAATAATATCGAAAAAAACTAACCATATAGGTATCCACGAACATCTGGGTACAAATAAAAAATAAAAAAATTGAAGTGTGATATAAATAATGGAATGAAGTATAAGAACTCATGACTATGATATACACAACAATTGGTCACCCATTGGGATGACCGAAAATACACAATAAATTATTAAAATAAATAAAACACACAAGTCACTACCAAAATACTAGATCTGAACCAAATAATTGGTCTCCATGGTAGTTAAACTCCTCTATCTTAAACCACAGATTCCTCATGAGAGATATTTATCAACCATTAAAAACTGGAAATTTTATAGATCCATTTTGTATAAAATTATGAACCTATATGTAGAAATATGTCCTATAATCCCAATTACACAAATGTTCAGGTGGTGATAAATAAATCTTAGCAGGTTACCCCCAATGGTGAGCCTATAATCTACTACCATTTACATGTTCATTCACACATGATATTCATAGCCATGTCGAATACCAATTGAGAAAAAAATTAAATGACTGAAATAAATAAATAAAATGAGGAAAAAATAAATTAATAAAATATCCCACCACGGGTTCTAATGTGGAACTCGAGATATATGGACCCCCAATCCGTCTAATGGTATAAGAATTATAGAATGTGGTTCACTCTTCCAAATAACATAAGATGTGTTTTCTAGATCGAGAAGGAAGTTCATAGATGGATTACATTCCCAAAACAGGAAATCTAGACCCTAAGATATTATCTAAGGAACCTAATACAAAAAAAACCATCTAACGGGAATGTGGACTCCAATGTGTGCATCTTAATTAGATATAGAATCCTCTAGGTTGGAATAACCAGAGAACCATCCAAGTCTACAAAGACTTGTAAAACCAGTTGGGCTAACATATCAACCCACTGTGAGAATATACAACATGAAAAGGATTCCGAGGGAGCCTCAATATCTCAGGTAGATAACCCTATCTAATGAGGGTGTACTACTAAACTTGTAGTTGAGGATCTCAAAAAGATAATTCGTCAGCTCACTATAATCACCTAACAACAACCAACCAATGGAGGAGATAATTCAATTAATCTCAAGGAATGTTACTAGTCCAATGATATCCCAATGGTCTCCACCTATATCGAAAACCTAAGTAAGATATACCTTTAACATCCAAGCCACAAGTTATAAAAACTAGAGTGGAATGATGTGAGAACCCATTCTTATCAATGTATAATCATCCACAATGACCTCCTAGGGTCAACAAAACACATAGAACCCCCAAGGGTCCTAATAATCTCAAAAAGATTAGGATTATCTAAATGGGATGCCTCACATATTTACACAAAGGTCTAAAAATAGTTATGTTGGATTCCCAATAAGGGGATCCTCAAAGAAAATAATAACCATGGGCCATGCCCTTTGAGAAAAAATAGGACACCCTAAAAAGGGATCCTTGATGGGTCCAACAGGAACCTCTCCACAAAACTAGTCAATGGTACCAAACCATACCTCATATTCTAGGATGAAATTTTTTCCAAAAGTCTCTAAAAGAACTAAAGCATCAGAAAATAGATCTATAACCTATACTAATAAAACATTACAAAACTAGTCCCTATACCTATGTACCATACAAGACCACCAAATACTATCTATATGGAATCCTCCCAAAGACCCCATATAACCCACATTTTTTTATCAATATAATATTATCAATAACCCCAAAACCCTCACCATGGTCTCACATCTAACATCTCATCCCATAGGAGGGTTCTAAATAGAAAACCTAGATAATTCCTCATACTAAAACACTCCCTATACAAATAACCTACTAAACATTATCTAAAAAATAAAATTAGTCTGCCATCATGATAAAAAAGAATTATTCTAATAATGGACAACTCAAAAGTATAATTTTAACTCCAGGGTAAAAAAATAGGTAAAACACATCGAGGGAGGGAAAGTACTTGTATGCATCTTGAGTATGTGTTGTGTACCCTTAATGATCCTCCTTGACCATGTACTTAAGTCCATATGGTAAATACTTTCCAAAGTACAAAAAATTATCTCTCCAGTAACAACATGTACTGGAAACAAGGTCCCTGACCAGGTACCCTATAAAACGCCATGTTTTGATGGGTTATAAAATTTTGCAGAAATTTGAATTTCAAGTTTCCAAGGATCATAAGGGTTAAAGTGATAATTTTACCTACCATGTTATCTTGTATAATTGTTATGACCACTCCCTAATTTTCTGAGTTTTAATCCCCAAATCCCATAGATTTTTTATTTTAATTTTTTATTTTTTTAAGACTATTGGGGACCCTTAGTTGTTGATCAATGATTATTTTGGAAATGGGGGGGTAGTCAGATAAAAGAAGTTTCCTATTTAGAAAACATTATCACACAATGTTAACATTAATAAAACACATAGTATGTTCAGATTTTTTAGGGTGGATATAGTTTTTGAGGCTAAACAACCTATAGTTTTAGTTCATTTCATGTATTGGTACTTGGCCATGTGGTTGAGTAGACGGCTGGATACCCTATATGAGGGGAACATGGTCATGTTGTAGGGTATGACTAGAACTCTGTGAAGGCCACGTAGTAGTACTTGGGAAAGACCATGACCATACCCAAACCATGTATTAGTACATAATCCAACCTTAGGTGAAGCTAGGGAATGTCAATGTATATGTCTAGGTGTGGAATTGAGAGTCACAACTATGTACTGAGAAGTACCTGCCATCTACCATCCCATTTGTGGTGTTTTGGATGATTATTGCACCCTAAACCTATAAATGGGATCAAGAGGAGTTAATTATTATTATTTTTTAACATATAATGTGATGGTTAAACCCTTTTTGTTTTTTTGAGTACATCTATGAGGTGATTCAATGAAACTGAGTTATGATGGAGGTGTTCTACCACTACTAAATAGGTTTTCGGGTCTCTTATATGAGAAGTTATATGAGGCCCAACTGACGGTCTAGAGAATAAAATTAGGATTTTTAATAGAAACACCACATTCCATGGGTTTTGACAGTGTGAGATTCTCCATAGTTTATGAGACATGGTTATGATTCATGGAGTTTGATAGGTTGGGTGTTGGGGATAACCTTGAGTGACTTTTAAGGGGGATGAGTTTGGGTCCATTTTACATTTCTGAATGTCCTCCAAGGCAGTTAGGACATGGGAATTATAATTTTTTTGGGTTGAATAATGACCTAGAGATACCTTGAAAATTGAGATGGTTTGTGAGCATTATTTTTGATTATTTACTACATAGTGAACCTAATGTAGTTGGCGAGACTATTAAACACTGTTGATTATTATATGGACATGATTTACTTGGAGCATCAGGTGTTGAATCAAGACCTTGTTTATAACCATGGATCTGAAGAGGGATGCCTTCACTTATATACTAACCTTGAGGATCCCATAAGGGGTGACTCCAATTATGTTCTGAATTAGAAAATCTTGCATGGGATGTATCCACATTAATATTAACTTAGAGGATCTGAATAAGGATTCTTACACTTATGTGATTACCCAATAAATCCAAGTAGATTCCCCTTGATAGACTTACCTTGAGTGGGTGAATATGGTTTTAGGTAGATATGGTTGGTGATGTCACGTTATAAACAAAACCGACCCAAAAACTTTATGGGGATGAGATGATGACGACATACATTGGATTTTGATGATACATTATGATATATTTTTGTTTGGATTTATATTTATTTTCAATGAAAAGAGATTTCCCAAGATTTTAGAGAATCAGGTGATGGGCCTGATAAATTTGTAAATTCTTGGGATTCCAATAAATCACTTACTTATATTGATGAGACACTCAGATGCCCATTATTTTTTGGATCCATTCCTATAGTATGTATAGTGTAGATACCCAAATTAACAATTATCTAGTGATTTGGTTGATGTATGAGTGGATGCCTATAGTTGGTACAAGGATAAATTATCTGAGTGCGTGTAACCACATATAAAGTAACACACATAATGGTAGGTATTACATTGATTTTTTGATACCATTATGAATTCATGGGTACCTGGATTTTAATGGATATACCAATATATCGTTAAAAATTCCTAAAATTACCAAGATTTTAATGGAGTGTGATATGTTTGGTGCGCATATATCTCTGAGAATGGAAATATGAGATCCGTATGGTGATTATTGATCCCATTTATTGATTCTTAGGATATCTTTCTAGGATTGGGTAAACACACTAGTGATGGATTGTTTGGGGTTCCTCAAGATATTGGACACTAAGGATATTGGCCATGGGATCTAGGGAGGGTCTTCATGATTATTTCTTGGGTTACCAATGAATAAATGTTTCCTAAATGTATAAGATTTTCTAGGAATCCCATTTAATCAGTCACTGAATTCACATTTATAATTCCCAGGTAATAACCTGGGGCTCACCCTGAGAGATTGAGAATGAGTGATTCATGGTGATACCATGGGGTATAATACTAATTTGGGTCAGTGAGAACAAGGGATCCTGAATGCATAGAGATAGGATCCCTATAATGATGCTCATTCTATAAGACACTCCAGTACTATCCAAGGAAGGTATGGTCAATCAGGGGAACAAACATGAGGATATCTGATGAGTATCAGTCTTGTCCTGGGTGAAAATGGATACCCATAGGTTGGTTATATATTTTAGTCATTACAATCCCCATGTTATGCTCATAGATATTTTGGTGTTTACTGAAGGAAGTTTGAGTTAGTTAGTCTTACAAACCTAATGATTCATGATGGTTTTATTCAATTTTATTCAAGTTATTATCAGCTTGTATGGGAATATTTTATTTTTATTCAACTATGAAATCATGTTATAGGTTCACCATTGTGGCTAGCCTAATGATCATCTAATTTTAAGAAATTTTATAAAGCATAGGGGCCAAGGCCCAAGAGATTCAAGGGGGTCTGAAATAATGGAGCCCTTGGTAATCAACTCTAATAATAATAACAAATTCTGAGGGTAGGTATCTTGTGTTGGTAAAAGCATTACATGGGGTATTAGGAGTGGCCCATGAGTCAAGGAATCCAACCACCATATTTACATATTTCCATGTGTGAGTAAACTTCACGTGATTGGTGAAGGGGTTTCTACATTTATGAACTAAGTAGACGATAGACCATGAGACCGAAATAACCCCCAGTTGGATCTGTGAAAAACAGAGGAGTTAGTTGCAACCCAGTCCAACATAATACTGTGGGAAAAGAACTATTAAATCCCCTTGATCATATAGGAGGCTTCATTAGTGAGGGAATATATCTAGACAAAGTAAATAATTAAACCAAGGATGGTCGAGATGAACTGGTCATGAATGACCCCTCATCCTTGCTTATTTCAATTAGAGCATGATGAATCAATATTCAGATTAAAACCACAGTCATGAGAGATTAACTACACACAATTATACTGAATATCCTGATTGTGAACCAAGTTATCTACATCCCTTCCCACAATGATCAACTAAAAATATATTGAATGGTATTAAAACTTAAGAGGGGGGACCGACTTGACAGTGAGGGCCTAATCTATGAAAAACATCACTAAGATCAACCTAGGAATCCGTTTATATCTAGCCTTTGATCCCTCATTCTTGATAATCTATAAACCTATTTCCATTAATACTAACACTTCCTTTTTATCATGAATTTTATCTTCTGACCCATGGAACCAATTTTGAATTAATTAATTGTCGATATTCTCCTCCACGTTTAATCTACTGAAGATATAAAATCCATTCCAATCAAAGGATGCCCACTCCCCTTCAATGAACATGCGGTAAACAATATATTCTTTTGGATTACTAGAATAGCTACAATGCGAAACAATAGAGAACCCCTTCATCCAACCCCACATCCATTGGGAGGGCTCAGTTGTGGATATTCCAAATATGGAAATTAAGTTTATTTGGTTTCTAATTATAGCATAGAAACCCTCCCTATGAATCATGATTGGTATTTTCATACAAGACACATCAATACAAGTTTTTACAGAAAAAATATTCAAGTATTATATAAAAATGCCTTTATTTATTTGTGTTAATCTAAGAACTATTATAAATTTTCTATTACTAGAATTTGAGGGTGGAACATATGACCATAGAGAAGCTATTGGATTGTTCAAATGAGATACCTAGAACATGGAATCCAAGTAATCCCAATGTAGTCATCACCCCGTTGGAATTTAAATAGTTGATTATTCCACACCCTATGATCCATATTGAATATAGAAGAAGAATTGGTATGTTCCACTGATTCATGTCTCAGAGCATGGAACACATGCCCTGAGTAATCCTAGCATACCCCTGATTTTCTGTTCGTGAAGTTTACCTGTATTAGTCATCCCTCCATAAAGTTCCAAGTGAACCATGCCTGAAGGTAGTTCATTGTCTCATAGATTTTTCTTAGACCAACTCCTCCATCGCCAACCTCCCTAGTTAACATCTCCAATGAAGCCCAATGATACATTTTTTCATCTTTTACATCCTATATGAAGGATGTTAAAGTGTTATCAATTCTTTTCAAGACCACCTGGGACAATTAGGGATGATAATACAAGCATGTGAATGGATTTAAGCACACTATTGACACGGTTGATGCAGCCACCGAAGGAGAGGAACCCATTTTTTAAACTGAGAATGTGGTTATAGATTTTATCCAACAATCTGTTAAAGTGATGGATACATGTTTTACCTTTGATAATCAGGGATCCCAAATACTTTATAAAAAAGTGTTTTCTATAGATCCCCCATCTCAATGCAATTTTATTTCTACTTTTCTGTAATCATGATCTTGGGTGGTAGACATTAATTTTAGTCCGATTGATAATGTATCTACTCAAATTTCAATATAAATTAAGAATATAATAAATCTACTTTATATTTAAATAGTTACTATTGATAAATAGTAGTAGACCAGGAGAAAATAAAATAAATAAATCAGAATGACCAATGATGTTTGGTCTACAATGAAATGGTCTCATAAGGACCACAATAATACTTTTATTCATATGTCCACTAAAATAGTATTAGAATAGTATGATGACAATGAGGGATAAAGGAACCCCTTGACCAAGACACCGAACCAAATTAAATAAACTGTAGCCTATTTCGATGAATGAAAATTCCAACCAAAGAGAGAAAATTCCCCTTAAGGAAGTCAACCACCTAGTCAGAGAATCTGATATGGCCTATGACTCCAACGATGAAGTTCTATTTGAACCTATAATATTATTTCTCTAAATCATGTTGATAGAAATATTATAACCCAAGACCTTATTATTAATATCACATATCATTTCATGAGGCATGGAAATGGAGGGCTGTGTAGACCTACCCAGAATGAAGGGTTACAACTCTTTTGAGACCTTTTTCTAGAGGAATTTTGAGAGTCATTTGTTCATAATAATGCAGAGGAATTTATAAGTTTAATTTCAAATATTGGTTGGATGACACTATTTAAGAAAGGAATTATTATTAATATTTGGTTTGAGAATAATGGTGGTGTAAGAACCCACTCTCGGTAGACCTTATCTTTGTAAAAAGTATTTGATGATACCCACGAGCTCCTACTTAATAGGGTCCTAATAATTAAAATAAAAAGAACCTGGAAAACTATCTAGGAATGTTTCACTTCCATAATTTTGAACAAAAATAGCCTCCCATACCTCTCCCAAATTCAAAATGATTTCAACTAAAATATTAATTTTTATAGAAACCATAGGTGGGACGTTGTCAAAAATAGACGAATGGTATCTATGATATTCATCCTATATACAATGGTTAGTATATGAAATCTAGGATTTCAAATAGTAGATATCCTTACCACTTATAATCTGTTGGTCCTTGGTGTAGGATCCATCTTCAAGAATATTATTTGGAGGAATAATACATATTTTTCCTAGATACAAGCCTAAATAAATGTAGTATTCTTATCCCCTTCCTCAGACATGTCCCAATGGATTGGTCCCCTATAGATCACTCTTGTTCAAGAATCATTTCAGTAAGATGAATATTCATGTAGACCATAGAAATAAAAATTTCATCATCCCACTATACTTCAAGGTACTCCTATTACTACTGAATAACTTTCATTAGTTTATCCAACTCGAAAATAATGGGAAGGATTATTGGAATCCTAAACCTGAAGGTCCAACTTAAGCTACCAAATATTTTTGTGGAACCCAATACATGATCCTTATCTCATGTATTTATTCTATGAAGACTATACCACTTGGTGATAATAATTATTAGACATCTATAAATTGGAGTAAAGTTTTTTTCACTACATGCTTCACTATCATCAGGGTTTATAATAGGTAGACAGTTATCCACTAGCATACAAACTAGGCGTTCTATATAGGAATTTGGAAAAGAATACATTTACTATACATTGGCCTAGTGGGATTCATTTCCCCCATGAATGTTAACAACGATATGCATACATATCGTACATAAAATTTTAGGATGAGCATGGATGCCCAAAAAATATGGCGGAGGCCCATGATTTCATGATCGAGTGGAGATGAACATTTTCGATCCTCATTATTGGGATAGAGTAGCTCGATTGGGTTTTAGATACTAGGTATGTGGCATGAATTAAAGTTGGAAGTAGTTACTAATGTATTTTTTTACCAGTTTTTTTTGTTTTTGTATATATGATTGACTTAGTGGGGGATCAGTTGTTATATGTGAGCATGAATCTTTGAGAATGTATGCCACACTTTATTTTATTATGGAATATTTCGTCTATTTACTATTTATAAATAGTATTATGTATATGGTGTTCTATTAATTTATTATTATTACACACTACGAAATTAGGGTAAAGTAACCTCACAGTGCATCCTTAGACATCGCTGCTAGTATGAATCCTCTAGAATATGAGAAGATACACATGAAGTCTCATTGATAACAGGTCTAGTTAGTATATGAAGTGATCTATTTTTGGGAGTTACAAACCCTAAATTAATTTTTGATACGTATCATATATTGACTCAATCCATGTTTTGTACATTGTTGAATTTCGGGTCACGAACATGACCATTATCATCCACATGGTGTGTTTAGATATGCAACATGCCCTACCCTACATGGATCTACATGGTAGGCACAAAATACGCACACACACACACAGACACACTGTGTATCACAAATCATCACCCCCACACCCAAAATTATGAATAATTGATTTGTGTTCTCTAATATTGCTGAATTTTAGATGGGTTTCTTGAATGGAAATTCCCTATGACAGCACCAAAACTCAAGATTCACCCAAAATTACGTCAGATCAACCCTAAACTGGTATTTAAAAATATATTTTTTTAAAAGTAATAATAAGTAATACACAAGTATATATTGATAAGATATATATATGTATTACCTATGAGAGAAAAACATTGAATATTTGGTTATGGATTCATGTCGTGCACCTCATGAAGCCTAGTCAAACTCTACTCCAACTCCCCAATGTGATACCCCTCTCCCTCTCCCTCTTATTCTTCGAGAGTGAGAATGAAATGGAAGAGGCCCTTTTTGGGTATATGTAACATGATGACCCAGGTTCCACACAATGGTGCCCTAACTCAATCATCCATCTGACCTCTAGTGCGCCTCCCCATACGCTAGAGGCTACTGACTAGTAGTGAGGGTCTAACATCGATCATGGGGAGAGTATAACTTACTTTATCAATTTAATACAGAAAAAAATAAAAAATAATAACTGAATATCGTATAAAAATAAATATATTTGTACCAATATAATAAGATGACCAATAACTAGAAAAACAATATCAAAACTAAAAAGTTGATATGACATTCTAAAGTATGTTCTAATTTTCAAAGTAAAAATTAAAAATAAAAGAAACAAACAAATGCCATGTGGGTTATAAACCATGTCAAGTTCCCTTATCCATGATCCATCACCAAATCTTCCATTAAACATTGGGTATTTTCCCTTTTCCTATACTAAAAAAATGAAATCTATTCATGCACTGATTAGGCAGCCCGAGTAGGGTGTGAGTACAATTTATTATTCCACCATCGATGGCGTCTAAAGAAATTTCTATTCAATAATAGTTTATAGAGTTTCATAAATAAAAAAGTACAATTCACAAGGAACTAGTTTTCAAATTATCATTTACTCTTTATCTAACCAAATACACCCTTGTGTTTTTTAGGACACTCGAACCTCAATACCTACTTTATCCCAAGCCATATTCTGAACCATTTCACATCATTGATTCAAAATTTATTTAAAAAATAGTCTTTAATTATCCATTTTATTTATATTAATGATACAAAAAATTGGAACCATAGTCCAATGCCACTATTTCTAGGCATAGATCGTCATATCTAGTTCCATGTGAGTGTTTGGAGCATTAGTCCTAGTCTTGCACATCATGGGTATTTGGAGCATCAGTCCCTGTCTGACACATCATTGGTATTTGGAGAATCAATCCCTATTCCATACAATTTTCAATCTTGCCTTGGGTCCTATAACATCATGGATTTGACCCTGTGGGTATTTCAAACATATATCCATGTCCCACACCCTCTTTTCCCAATAAATCCCATATATCTCATGTATCACATATACCACATGTATCATGTATCATAGTAATTAACTAAATAATTAATTAATCATAGAAACACCATTAATTAATTCAATAATTAACTAGTCATTACTATCCTTTCAAATAATTGGTAACACCACTTCAATTAATTAATTAAATAATTAGTTTAATACATCATCAAAACAACTAATTCAAAAATTATTTTATCAAATAAATACCAATAATTAATTCACCAATTAACTAATCTCTACTGTTAATTATTTAACTGACCAATTAATTAATCCCATTACTTTTATTTAGTGGATCAAAAATTAATTGAAAAAATCCATAATAAGAAATATTCCCCTAATTAATCAATCAATTAATTAATCTTACTCAACAATCTCAATATTACAATAATTAATCAAATAATTAATTATTCTTAATTCAAAATTAAACATTTCAATAATTAACTCACATGGTATTATCCCCAATTCCCAAATTCAATACTATAGAAATTAATTCTTTAATTAATTATCCCAATTCACTATTAAATAATATGATAATTATTTAATCAATTAATTAAACCAATTCTAAAATTACATTATTCAATAAAATCCCCAATTCCTCAATTAATTAATTAACCACATTATTTAGTTAAATATAAGAATTCAAATTTCTAAATGAAACATAAAAATTATACAATCACATTCATATAATTAATATAAATTCTATGAGATTTGAATAATATACCACCGTCCTCAATTCTTTGAGGAGTAATCGCCCAATGGAAATCCCAAATTTCAGTGGAGTAAATACATATAACAAGATCCAGACCTAAAACCCAAATCAAGACCGAACAAATAAAGATCTCTTAAATCTACATCTATACCACAAATCCTAAATCTATATCTGAAAAATATAGGTCTATATATAACCAAAATAGATAATAATTTCTCTTAAATAAAGAGTTAATAATAGGAAAATAATTGTAAAATAACAGGGATGAGATCCTCTCACTAGGAGGGGTGCAGATCCTTGATCTGGATATGTACCACCAAGAATAGGGGTGAAGAGGGTTTGGAATCCATCTTAGGGGATATGAAATCTTTAGAGGATGTCAGGGGTCAAATGGGGTTTGATTTTGGTGAGTTTTTGGGGTTAATATTATTTTAAAAATATATTTTGGTTGAATCAAAAAGTCACACACAGATTGTTCGGAAGGGGAAAATGGTTCTCCTTAACCATGATCTTATTTTATAGGGGTTCATAGATACTCTTAATAGGCTACACGATTTTGAAAAATCATGCACCAACAATTCCAATTCCAAAACATCTGGGTTTGTATGATTTTCTGGCCTGGGGCATACAGTTAGGGAAAACAAAGCGCCAATCATGCACTACGCCACTCCCTTCCAATTTTCACAAATTTCACCCAAAACATCTAAAGATACAACCGAAAAAATGTAATAAATCATGGAAAAAATGGTACAAAAAATCATGTTTGATAAAACTGTAGAAAAGGTTGGGATCCTACAATCTCCCCACCTTATAAAAAGTCATCCTCGAGCTTCATTCCCAAGTATCTGTAAGATTCTGACTCAAAATGATTAGGCTACTGAGAACATATATCTGATTCTCTTTCCCATGTCTCCACCTGAATATTCCCATGTTTCCACAAAACATGAAATATCGACGAAGTCTTTCCTAGCAACACCTTCTCACTACGATCCAACACAGGTATTGGATGCTACTCAAACGATACATCAATATCAATATCAACATCATAAAAAAACACATGAGAAGGGTCTAGGTGATATCACAATATTTATGATACATGGAAAACATCGGGAATAAAACTGTATATATGTGAAAAATATAATTGGTATGGATACTTCCAAATTATATACAGAACCTAAAAATGTCCAACAAAACTAGGCACCAGCTTGTCCTGCCTCCATATCGTATGATGGAACAACCTAGGCGACACTCGAAGGAATACACAATCCCCATATATAAACTATAAGGGTCTTATTTTTCTATTAGTTTACAAATTCTATCTACTCTATTCCATAACCATTCATTTTTGAATCAAATGAAGCTACTTTGATGTATCCTTCATGAGACATAGTCCTAAAAACTCAAACTTATCATCCATTTTCTATCACATAGGTGATATGCATAGCCTATCATAAAGACTCATACGGTTCAATCTCTATAATATCATGATATCTGTTTTTATAGTTGAACTCCCCAAAAGCTAGATGCTTCTATCAAGACTACACAAATTCTATAACACACACTTGCAACATATCCTCATGCACTTTTATTGTATTCTTTGACTTACCATCCATATATGGGTGGAAATATGTACTAAAAAAACATGTGTTCCCATAAACTTATATAATCCTTTGAAGAAGCATGAATTAAATAGTGAATAAAATTTCAAAATATAGTCCATGGAACTATGGGTAGACAAAATATCTCCCAAAAATAATGTTCTCTAAACTACTCCACTAACAAAGTCTCCTATATAGGCAAGAAACATTCCACCTTTGTCAGACTGTCCACAACCACCAAAACACCATCATTATATTGAGTAATAATCAAGAGACCTACCATGTTTTCCATAGTCACATCATCCCACTTCATCTCTGGAATGTGAAACAAATATAGTAAACATACAGGTTATTGATACTCCACATTCACCTGCTGAGAGGTGTTACATTATTTTATGAACCTTTCTATCTTCTTTTTCTTGACTTTCCACCAAAACTATCTTCATTGATCACAGTAAATTTTTTCACACTTAGATGTACCAACCCCTTTGAGGCATTATATTTTCACATCAACTCAACTAGAATACTTGTAGGCACAAAACCCTGATTCCTGACATTAATGATCTCATCCTCATCATTGCTCCAATCTGAATGTGTCTCCCCACCTTCATGGTTTTCCATCGAGGATATACATTCCATATTCTCATAGTGCCTATCTACAATCTATCTCAAAAGTGTAGACACTAAAATAACAGATAGAAGAGTCATTAGCTTCTAACTCTCTTGAACCGCCACATGCATCTAAGCTAGCATAGTCACCATCTTCCACTCAACACTAGACTTCTAAACCGCTTGAGTCCAAATTTTACTGCTCAAAGAGTCATCAACAATGTTTCCTTTTACAAGTGTATACTATAGCTCAAAATCAATTTACTTCTTATAATCAACATATCTCAACTTCTAGAGATTCATTCCTTATTATGAAAAGATATACTACAAGCTCTTGTGATTTGTATAATCTACAAACTATTCACCCAATAGGTAATTCCCCCAACACTTCAAAGTATAAACCACTGCTATTATTCATAGGGTAATTATGTTCATGAGCCCTCAACAATAAAATCCCATGTGCCAAAAATTGATCTTGTTGTATCAACAATACTCCAAGTCTAATCCCCAAAGCATCACAAGACATCATATACTCCTCATCTAGCTTGGGTAGGATCAAGATCAATTCCAATTTCAAGAGCTTATTCAGATCATGGAAGGAATTATTACATGCTTCTAACCATTCAATATGTATCCCCTTTTTGGTAAAGATTGTAAGCCTAATTTCCAATTGGGAAACATCATGGATGAATCTACGATAATATCCAGCCAGCCCTAGAATGAAATGAATATCAAAAGAAAACATGGGATTCTACCAAGATAAAACTACCTGTACATTATCAAGGTCCATAAACACACCTTCATATGAAATTATGTGACCCAATAAGGGTACCTGATCAATCCAAAATTGAAACTTTGATGTCTTAGCATATAACCTATGCTCTCTTAGTGTACTCATGATTATTTCAATGTATTGGGGGTGGTTGTCATGATTCTTGGAGTAAACCAATATTTCATCCAAAATTACTACATTAAATTGATCCATGTAAGGATGAAATATTATATTCTTCAAGTCCATAATAATTTCTTATAAATTATTAAAACTAAATGGAATTATGATGAAGTCATATAGGCAATAAGTTCTTTATAAAGAAGTCTTGGAAATATCAGTAGTTCAAACTCTCAGCTGATGATAACCTGATCTCATGTTGATCTTGGAGGAAAAAAATATCCCCTCAATTGGTCAAATAGATTTTTAATGCAATGAAGAGGATACCAAATATTTATAATAATCCTTTTCAACTTCCAGTAATCAAAACGCTATAGTAGTGTCTCATCATCCTTATTTTAAAACAATATAGGTGAACCCCAAGGTGATATACCTAGTTGGATAAATCCCTTTCCATCCAACACCTCTAGCGGAGACTTGATCCCTTGAAGCTCTATTGGTTCCATTATGTTTGGTGTAATAGAAAATGGATCTTCCCCTATCACAAGATCAATAGTCAATTCCACATCTCTCTTAGGTGGAATCCCAGAGGGGTATTTTGGAAACACATCCTGGTACCAATTCACTACTTGTGGAAATTCATCATGATTTAAATCTCCATCATCTAGCAACAAACTAGAAACCTGGGTTGTGAGCTCTCCTATTTGGAGAGTAATTGGACCTTCTCGGACAACCTAAGTATCTCAATATCCATGATGAATATAGTTTTCACCCATAAGAGATATAAAAGTTAATCTCATTTAGTAATAATCTATGTGGGCTTAGTATTCAACTAGCCAGTCTATAACCAAAATTAATTCAAAGCCTGGAATGTCTAGAAAATAAATATCCCACATAAAATGACACTCTCCAACTTTAAGTGAACACACCTTTCATAAATAGATTCCATTAGACCATACTTTGAATCGTGAATCTATCATCGTAACTCTTATTACGAACTCCACCACCTAGAATAAACCATTAAAAGGTTTTTTAGATATAAAGGAATGAGATACACCTATATCAAATAAGGTGAAATATAATTTAGAAACTACAATATTAGAACCTCCCACGGTCGATGGCACATCCTCACTATCCCCAAGTGTCAGATGCATCAAATTCAAGTATCATGTCCCTCTTTCCAAGGATAGAGTCTGACTCCCTGAGTTGCACCACCCTACTGATATGAGTATTATTTCCTAGAAACATCACTTCCACTACCTCTACTGCCTTGAATCGAAGAACTAAAGCTTCTAGAATGAGATGGTGCAAAAGATCCCCTTCTTGCAAACTAGATCATTCTCGCTCCTGCATCACTACCCGTATGTTGCAGTTTCCGACAGAAATTGTACATGTGCCCTTATTTTTTCAAGCTCAACACTCTACCAATGCACATGGGAAATGTTTATGAATGTGGTCCAACCAAGTGTATTTATGGAAAAGCACTGAGGTATGATTTTGAGAAATCCCCTTGACAGACCACTTTTATCCCCACAGCTCTAGAAAAATTTCTCATAACAACATTCCTTCTCTCGAAGGAATGCCTATATATCGTCTAGAAGAAACCACTGGTCCATCCCTAGAAATATATTTTTGGTTCCCATATGATATGAGAGAATGATTAACCACTTCTTAAAAACACATCAGTATGAATATGTTCACATGAGACTTAATTTAACATTTTAGCCCATATTGAAACCACTTTTCTATAGTATCATCATTTAATAACAAAACTGGAGAAAATCATTACAATTCTGTAAAGCATATAGAAACATACATCACATACATGTTCCCTTAGTCAACCACATAAACTCAACTACTCTCTCCTACCTGAGTGTCTATGGAAAAAAGTTCCTTAGGAACTTCTCCAAAAAGTCCTTCCACTCCATAGTCTCTAGATATCCATCCTGAATCTGGATGTCCCACTGATTTTTCACCTATTCACATAACATATAGGTATCCAATTTGACTCTATTCTCAATAGGAGTATCCAAATGAAAAGTATAGTTGGTATACAATCAATCCATAACTCATCTCACCTTGTTCCACACTCTCCAGTAAAAGTTGGAAGGTGCTTCAACTAGAAATACCTCATCAGAACATACATGACTTTCGAAACTCACCATAGGTTTATTTCAATAATATGCATGAAGAGAGGAATGTTCTCTCAGAAATCCCCCTAAATTACTCACCTGACACTATCGATGCCTTAGTTCCATCACTAAAGGATCATCCCTAGTAATTACCTCCTATTATCCTCTCAACAAGCTTCATCAAGGATAAATATCTCCACAATTCTATACACATGTCTTAGGGACAATACCCCACTTTATCTTAACTGGGTAAGATAAACATCAAAAAAAGTATTTTCACCAACAATAACTATATGTTCAAAACCATGGTGCTATCACTACCATTAACCATCCTATATATAGGTCATGGTAAACAAGGGTAAAAGCATTCTCATTATTCACATTCCATTAAAATACCATTAATTCGTATCTTTCATCATTTTAACAGCTTGAATTTCATATTAGGAACCATTTTTAATTCCATTTCACCCTCTAGAAAAATCAATTCATGTTCAAAAACTTACCTAAAATCCATTTTCCTTTGAATGCTTTAAATGATACAAGCCACAAAATAATCCTGAGTGTCTAGAAGACTACATGCATACTCATCTATGATGAAATACTAGGACATGATTCAAATCTACAAAAATCTTTGAATTTTTTTTACAACACATAATAAGTGCATCAACCAATGTAAAATAGTATTCAACCATAACATAAAATAGAAATAAAAAAATCTCACCTTGGGTACTTGGGTTTCCCCCATACATGAGTTTAAAATTCCCATGTAGAATATCATGTCCAAGCCTCGACAATTCCTAGTCTCCTATACACCTTTACCAAATTGTGTGACAAAGGAAAAAAAATAAAACAGGGTTTTGATACCAATTTGTAATGTCTTTTAATGTGTTCCAGACATAGATATCAAGAACTGGTCCACCACATCAACTCAAGAATGCCTCTCTATATGCCCGAGACTGTAGAAAAGTAACAAGGGTTGAATATAAATCGTGGTGAGACTAAAACTTTTTTTATTAGAACAGTACACTAGTGGAAAATAAAAAAATTTAAATGAATGACATTCAACCATAATCAGAACAGTACCAATATCACAAGACAACCTAGAACTAAAAATACAATTTCAAAACTGAATAGTGGATATTCTATTATAAAGTACATTACATGTTTCAAAATGGAAACATAAAAGTAAAGAAACTAAACACTCTCATATGGGTCCTGAACAACATCTAGTTCCCTCATCCATGCAACATCTCCAAATATTTAATTTAACATAGGATCTTTTCAATTATCATGTCTTGAAAACATGTAATCTATTCCGGTATCGATCAAACAAACTATATAGTGTGTGAGTAAAACTCAGTAGGCCACAAAAAAAATTCTAAAACAATATATAATCAATAATTTTTTATGATTCTTTATAAAGAAATATGTAAAATTCATAAATAAACACTTATCACATTATCCTTTACTCTTTTTTTGACCATATAAATCCTTGGGTTCTTGAGGACACCCAAACCTCAATACCTGCTTCATCCCATGCCAGATTTTGACCCATTTAACATTATCAATTAAAATTTTATTTAACAAATGATCTTTAATTATCCTTCTCATTTTAATTCATGAAATGTATAATTAGAAACATAGTTTGATGGCACTATTTTGGGTTTAGATCATCATGTCTAGCAGCCCATGAGTGTTTGGAGCAATAGTACATATCTCACAAATCCTGGGAATTTGGAACACCAGTCCCTATCCTACTCATCATGGGTATATGGTGTATCAGTTTTCATCCCATACAATTTATATGCATACCTTGGGGTCCTAAAACATCCACACTAGGACCCCATGGCTGTTTGAAGCATCGGTCCATTTCCCACACCTATACATATCAATCTATCACATATATCACATGTATTACATATATCATGTGTACCACATATATCACATGTTTAACATGTATCATATGTATCACATATCACATTAATTAATTCAACAATTAAATAATCACAGAAAATCCATTAATTAATTAAAAAAATAATTAATAATGAATATTTCTTCAATCAATCAATCAATTAATTGGTCACATTAATTCCACTATTTAATGAAATAATAAATTAAGTATATCAACAACATTACTAATTCAATAATTATAATATCACATCATTCCCATTAATTAATTAACCAGTTAATTAATCTCCATAATTCAATTAATTAATTTAACAATTAATTATTCCAATTACTTATATTAATAAAATTAATAATTAATTAATCATATACACAATGAAAAATATTACCATAATTATTTTATAAATTAATTATTCCTACTCAACAATCTCAATATTCCAATAATTAATTTAACAACTAATTATTCTTTATTTACATTTCAATATTATAATAATTAACTCAAATTCATTATATAAAATTCCACAATACAATAATCTAGTAATTAATTCATTAGTTATTTATCACAATTCTCTATTCAATACTCATATATTTAATTTATCAATTAATTATCCATATTCCGTAGTTTTGTTATTCAATCAAATCCCAAATTCCTCAATTAAATAATTGAGCACATTAATTAATTAAATTTAGAAATTCTAATTGCTAAAATAAAACTATAAATTTAATATCACATAAAATTAATTTATATCAAGTCTATGAGATTTTAATTAGAGAACACCTACATTGATTCATTAATGAGTGATCACCAAACTGAAATCACCAATTTCAGAGGAGTAACGATGTAGAACAAGATCTGAATATAAAACATAAATCCAGATAGAAAAACTAAAAATCACTTAAATCTAGATCTAGATCCAAAAAACCTAAATTGATAACTAACCCAAATAGAGAATAACATCCTTTAATGAATGATAGAAGATTGGTAGAAGAATTTAAAAACAACCGGGAAGAGATCCTCATATGTGGATGAGGGAAAATGTTGGATCTAGGATTCAAAACACTAAGAATAGAGGTTGGGAGGGATTAAAGCCTATTTTTTGAGGCTCAAAAATCATGAAAGGATATCAGAGGTAGAATGGGGTTGTATTTGGGTATGTTTGTGGGGTTCAAGTAATTTTAAAACTAATTTTTGGCTGAATTAAGATGTCACTGACAGTTTTCCGGGAAGGGGTGCACAATTTTCTTTAATAGTGTGATAAAATAGTGTTCCTCTTTTATAGGGGTGTATAGTTATCATAAAATTGAAAATATTTTGACAAATCACGGTCCAACCATAGAATTACCCTCTATCTAAGGTAGCATGGTTTACTAGGCAGGGTATCATAGTTAGAGAATACTGTGCACCAAGCAAGGAGTATAAATGAAAAGGAATAAAAAAGAAAAATAAAAATGAAATTAAAATGAAAAAAGGGGCCCAACCCTGGTCCCAACACACACAAATATTTTATACCTCGCATAAGAAAGTATCACATTCTATACTCAACTACAAGTTCAAAATTTCAATTCCAGGTGTGGAATAGAAGAAATCACAGAAATAAATCTTTTTAGTAATTAATATTTAATTAAATAAATATTAATATTCAATGAAAATAAGAATAGATCAGAATTACACCAAAATTATACTATATAGAAAAACCCTATTCTGAAATGTATGGGCAGGTCATAAATTATTATTGAGATCATATAATAATGGAAATTATCATTTTTCACTTGATACACTCCTATGAAAAAAATATAATTTCCCATTATATTTTTAAGCCTTCATGACATGGTTAGTGATAGTATGGGTATGTAAAATTAAAATAATCCATTTAATGATCTGTTTTTATAGTTAGTAGGAACAAACAACTTTTCATCTTCAAAAATTAAACAAATAAATACACATGACATAAGACATTTTTACTCGATTCACAATCACTAGGATACATCCAAGGATTGTGCTATGATGATAGAGTGATGTACCAATGTTCACTATGTTAACTTAGTGTACCTAATTTAGAGAGAACTCACTATATTTATTAGTTCAAAATTAATCATAATATTTAAATAAAATTACTCTCTTAGATAATAATTCTTCACTATTAATCATGTTCACAAGCTATATGTCAGAAAAAATATTAGAAGGATTATACCTATATAGGTTTGTTAATAAACTCTTTATTATTCACGTTAATGGTGTCTTTCCTCTTATTCATTGACTTAGGATAGATGTTTAAATGTTAGAGGAGTCCCATAGATAGTATAAAATGTTACTCTTTGGAATAAATTTCAATTTGGACACTCCTTAATTTTGTATACTATACCCATAGTAATTTTCTCTTATTTATGATATATTTTTAATGGTTGTTATATCTCTATATAATAATATACATTGAATTTATTTGATATTAAAAAACATTTAAAAACTATAATTCATATATTCATATCTCATTTAAAATTCTATATGTTGGAAGAATTATTAATTCCTAAAATCTATTTACAAAACCTCTATAATAGTGCAACCAAAGATGATCCGATGTAATATATTCAAATTTTACAACCCTAAAATATCATGGCCAAATCCAAATATAAAAACTCAAATTTATATAATAATAAAATATAAAAATTTTTCTAATAACTTTGATATGGTTTAAACTAATTTATCACATCACAATACCCTTTATATAATAATTACATGGTATTAAATTGTGGAATGAACCATAACCCAACAACGAACTGTGCTGTAATGATTGGTTTAAGAATAATATTCATTTAAAAATCATAGTGTATGATTATGGTGTGGACATCATACCATTATCTACAAATTTGTACATTTCTTTTAATTTTCAACCCTACATGACAAGTCACACATTTCCTTTTTTTCATTAATATTCATCCACTAATTTTTATATAATACCTCTAGATAATCATGAAACAATTATTAGTACATGATTTTATGTACTAAATAAAAATATTATGTCCCAATTCATAGAGAATTATGGTCATATTTTTTATTCACATAAAAATCCTAGTCAACTTCTTCCATACATTATGAAACTAAAGAAGCCTAAATTCAGAGAGATAATAAGAGTCATTTTGTAATGCACTGACCCCAGTTACCCAGAGTCGGTGAATTATTACATAACATTGGCATGATACAAGGAATATTGTCCTGAAATATGGATTAGTTTAGTAGCCTTGGAAGTACAAGATACATTCATAAGTTTTTCATTATATCATCAACTAAAAAACATCAACAACATTTTTCCCCTTTTGAACAGACTTATATCCTTAACCTATCCTTGGAGGTCAAACATAAAATACGTCTTCACATCCTGGGAAAAATAAAACATATAGAGGGGTGTGCTCAGATTCTCAGTAAGGATAAAAATATAGCGGAAATATTTATAAATATGCATAAACTTTTTAGGCAATGTATGAGAAAAAAATAAAATCCTTTTAATTTTAAACATCAGTATAATATGGAAAAGATAAAATAAAATAATTATATTTACTTATTCACATGGATACTCTACATGTCTAATAACCACATGCAATATAAATAGCCACTTTCATAATGATGGAATGCATAATTCTAAACTTCATAACCATAGAGTCAAGGCCTTGTGCCAAGACTACAAATATGATTTTTCTCAAGGCCTTCTTACAGGACACTAATTTGTCTCAAGAGACCTACCGATGCATTGAGAAGCTATAGCGGGCTCCACCAATAACTTACTCAGTCCAATTCATTCCTCATATAAAAATGTTTAAACATAACATAAACATTCGTATTAAAACTAGCATACAAAAGGTTAATACTTTATCCATAAACCATAAATGGTGTCAAAATAACCCATCCACAGTCAAACATATCACAAAACCTTCAATGCAATAGGGAATATTTTTATCATAATAAATCAACTTCAAAAAAGTTTAAATTCCATCAAAGATGTTTACATAGATGAAAAGAAAACTATTTGAAATAAACACCTCTCATTATTATGAAATCATTTAAAAGTTACCTAATTATAAAAGAAAACATTTATTTTGAAAACATTTTTGTTGTCTTGTATGGGAAGCTTCGATAATGATATAATGCTGGAAAATATCCACAGCCACTATATAAGTTAAAAAAAATACATTTTTACCTTAATTTTGTCGAAAAGGACATAAAGTACCTTGTTTGGAAAACGAAGGATATATTCCATTCAAATTTTTTTATAAAAAGTAAAAAAATGGTATAAATGAATCTAACCCATAGTCTAGTAAATATTAAATAATGTTTTGAAATACATTTTTAAGAAATATGGATGTGGATGATAAAGAGGTCCTAGTAGATACTTATGTAAAAACAACCTCTGATAATAAAGAGATTGTGGAATTAACCCTTAACTTGTACTTTTTCTTGGTTGAGGGTATGTTAAATTGCTATATAATAGTTAAATCATTGTTATTCTATTATTAAATAACAAGATACATAAATATGATATCATATATGATATTCTAATATTACTTTGTTAATAAAATATTCGTATTATCATCGTTTCGGGTGTTAACTAATTCGTTTTACTTTACATGTTTTCTTAAGTAAGACACATTTTTTATGGATAGAATGTATTTGATTTATATACAGAATGATATTATGTTCATAAAAATTATTTTCCATCATAAAATAAAAATTATTCTTGAATGATTATGATGGGGAATGAATCTCATTGTGTTCTTGAAGACGGTAATCCATACGTACACACGCATGGCAATATAATTGTATTGAGGGGGAAATCATATGTAATTGGATGGTATATTATATATACAGAATCATTAAAATTTTATATTTATTATATACATCAGTTTTACTTTATATTATAACCATCCAAATAATGAAGTGTTTGAATAACAAACTACACCACGACGTAGAAACGGTAAGCCATACATATGCACTTATGGTGAATTTTTCATTTATTGGATGGATAGAATAATGAATATGGTTGTAACTTCTCTATATTAACATCATAGTATACTGGAGTTATTTTTTTTAGAATGGAAACAACAAATAATGAGGAAGTGGAAGAAGAAAGAACTTGGAAGAGGAGAAGGAATATTTACCTCTTCTTCAGGTTCTTCATTCCGATTTAATAAAAAGGGCTCCTTAAGTTTCCTTGATGACCAAAGGAAGGCCTGTATGATGAAGGGAAGAAAGTTGGGACAATATTTGGGTAGGTTTTGGCTGATCCAAATGGCTTTGGAGTTGTGAAATTAAGAGAATGGGAAGTGCTCTTTCATAAGAGAGGTGAAGGTCAATTTAGAAAAACCTTGAAATATTATTTTATAATAAAATAATTATTGGTTTCTAATTGATCCAAAATGAATTATTTTGTGGATAAGGAGGGAATAGTTCTAAAACCTCTAAACTAATTGGTTTTATACATGTTTAGGTCATGATATTAACCTTATCTTTTAGATTTAACTCTTAGTTAAATAGGTTGACATTTACCATGTCTCTTTGTATTTTTATATTATATGGGTAATAAAATTACTATAACAAGACAACAGAACCCCATGTGGTTCATTATTAATATATTTAACCTTATCTAATTCCTTTTTCCAAACCTTATATTTTTAGAAATATTATATCAATTATTAATTTATTATTTGTTTTAAAAACACAATTATGTCAATTTTGAAACTATTCAGTATTTGATTTCTTTGAAAGCCATAAAAACTTTATCACATCAAATAAAATTTAATTAACCAACCCTAACATGTCATATTAATTTATAAAATTAGTTTAATTCATTATAAGTCTCAATTTACATTTATTTGGATATTTATAATATCAATTATTTTAATAATTCATTAATCCGGTAATTACTACATTATCATTGTATCATAAATAAATTAAACTATTTAATGTATAAAAATTATAAATAAAATACCATTATTTAGGAAATATTTTTATATTTCTAATGAATATTTATAATCAAATTTATATTCTTTGTAACCTGATATTAAAAATGGTTTTGTTATTAATCTTTGAATTTATCTCTTTCAACTCTTCTTTAAATAAATAAATAAAATGTCCTAATCTAATCCAAGTGGACCAATGATGATCATATTTAATTCCTAAGATTTTTTGGTCTAATTATATTTATCCAAAAGAATTATAACATGCTTTAGGGTAATTATGATATCATTTTTACCCTTAATTACCCTGTTTACTTTTAAGTGTGGTAAATAAAAATCAAAAGTTACTATTCACCAAAAAATATTTTCAACTTATTGAATGACATTTTACATACTGATATTAACCATGTTGCTAGGATTTTTAAAATTCAACTCACTAATGAAATAAAATTATGTTTTATGAAAATTTTCAAATGCTTCGAGGAGGTGGGTAAAAGATCATAAAAAGTTCAATAAAATTTTTATATATGTAAACATATTATAAAATGACTCCAATGAATTAAATTGAACTTATATAGGTATTATGTATCTATTTTGACCTAAAATATTTTTAAATAAAAAATTATTTAAATAAAAAGTTGGTTTTAAACAATAACTCAGTGTTTTCACTATTCATCAAAAATTGAATGTTTTCAAAAAAATACAAAAAATTCAGATAAGATAATTTCGATATTATGAATCCAAAAATAGAGTCCATTTTGAAGGGTAAAATTTATAAAATTTCAAAAAATGGGTACTACTATTAATAATTTTTAGTTTGATTGGTTGTGGTGTGTTTAAACTCGAAGTTGCGTACAACACAAGCTATTATATTTTTCAAAGGGAATCATACCATGGACACTTTGGGTGTTATATTCTTCCATCTTTAAAATAATTTCACCCTAAAAATTTATAGAATATCACTACATAAAAATATTTGGGTGGCTCTTCATCATAAGTTCCTCGGGTTCCCACATTGCATCTTCCATTTTATGGTTTCTCCATAGATATTTTACCAAACGAGTCATCTGGTTTCTCAATACTTGTTCTCTTGTATCAAGAATCTTGACATGATTTTCAAAATTAGATAGATTAGGTTATAGTTCAATTTCCTCATAGGTGAGTAAATGTGTTGGGTCAAGCATGTATTTTCTCAACAGTGATACGTGGAACATATCCTGAACTTTAGATAGACTTAGTGGCATTGAAAAACATTAAGCTACATCCCCAATTAGTTCTAGAATGTCGAAATGTCCGATGTACCTGGGAATTAATTTACCCTTATTACTGAATCATATAACTCTCTTCCATGGAGATACCTTCAAGAAAACATGATCTCCTACATTAAATTCAAAATCCTTCCTTCAGTTATTGACATAGCTCTTCTGCCTATATTGAGATTCTTTGATGTGGGATTGGATAACCTTCACCTTTTCCATTGTTTCCTCAACAAGTTCTAGGCCTACGAGTTTTCTTTCACCAATATCATCCCAACCAGTTGGTGTGCAATATCTCTTTCTCTATAATGCTTCAAATGGTGCCTTTAAAATACTTGAATGGAAGCTATTGTAAGGGGAAAATTTGACCATAGGTAAATATTGGTCCCACATACCTTAAAAGTCAAGTGGGAAAGATCTCAACATGTCATATAAGGTTTGAATAATCTGTTCTGATTGTCCATCAGTTTGATGGTGGAAGGTATTTCTCAAAAGATGTTCAGTATCCAGGGCTTTCAGAAGACTTTTCCAGAATCATGATGTAAAATAGGGATCATGATCAGAAACAATCGATAGGGGTAATCCATGAAGTCTTACAACTTTATTAATATAGAGTCTTTCTAAAAATTCAAGTGATAAATCTTATCTTATATAAAGAAAATGTGATGACTTGGTATGATGATCAACAATGTACCATATTGCATCATTTCTTCTAGGAGTATTTATTACCCTTATGATAAAGTCCATCGTAATATCATCCCATTTACAATCAGGTATGAGAAGAGGTTGTGTTACTCCTCTAGGATGTTGTCTTCCAGCTTTCACTTGTTGACAAACCATACACCTCGACACAAAATCATCAATCTCTCTCTTCATGTTGTCCCACCAAAAATGTTCTTTCAAATATCTATACATCTTAGTGCTACCTGGGTGTATAGAGAAATTAGATCTATGAGCATCATCCAAAAATAAACCCTTTTAGATCAGGTATATTGGGAACCCAAAATCTCTTCTCAAATTTCAAAATTCCTTCTTCATATATGAATTTGATAAATCTACTATCGCTTACAGCTTTAATTTTATTTTTAAATTCTTCAACATCTGTCTGAGAACTTTTTATCCTTTCTAGTAAAGATGGTTTGGCAACCATTTGAAAAAGTATTGATGTTTAACCTTTTATGGTTATTCCCATCTTCGTCTTTACTAGATCCATGAAAATAGGATCCCTTTTCATCTCTCATTTTGTTCAAAACTCCATGATCCTTTCTACTCAAAGAATCTACCACCTTATTTACCTTCCCTAGGTAGTAGTGTATAGTGAAATCATAATCTTTGAGTAGTTCAAGCCATCATATTTCCCCCATGTTGCGTACTTTTTATGAAAAAATATACTTCATACTCTTGTGATTAGTATATATCTCATATTTTTAACCATAGAGATAGTGTATCCATATCTTCAAAGTAAAGATTACAGTTTCTAACTAAATATCATGAGTAGGATAGTTTCTCTCATGAAGTTTTATCTGTCGTGATGGATAAGCGATTAATCTATCATTCGGAATAAGGAAACAACCAAGTCCTTTCTCTGAAGAATCACTATAAATAACAAACCCATCATTCACCGTTGGTAGAGTTAAGATAAGAGAATTAACTAATATTATTTTATTTATTCAAAACATTCTTCACGCTCTTTTTTCCAAACAAATTTAACCCATTTACATGTGTTCTTGGTTAATGGGTTTTCCAATTGGGCGAAATTCTGGACAAAATGTTGATAATAACCTGCTAAACCAATAAAACTGCGTACCTCAGTTATACTAATTAGTTCTATCCATTATTTTATTTCCTTGGTCTCTAAAGGATAAAAAGAGATTCAATCCTTAGAGATAATATGGACAAAAAGAAAATCTCCTAAAGCTAGAATTCAAACTTACTAAACATCCCATATAATTAATTTCTTCATAGAGTCTTTATAATAATGCACAAGAGATTTTGATGATCTTTGTAGATTTTGGATTATACAAAGATATCATAAATAAATACCACAAATAGTCATCAAATTATTCTTTGAAAACTCTATTCATTAGATCCATGAAGATGGAGGGTCCATTAGTCAATCTAAAAGGCGTTACTATAAACTTATAATTCCCGTACCTAGTTCGAAATGTGGTTTTCGGAATGTCTTTCTTCTTCAAACACGGCTGATGATATCACGATTGAAGGTCAATATTTAACAAATATTGAGCTCCATGAATTTGGTCTAATAAATCATCAATGCGAGGTAGGGAATACATTTTATTTATTTTTATAGCATTGATATCCCTGTAGTAAATGCACAACCTCATATATCCATCTTTCTTTTTAAATAAAAGGACAGGATCTCCCCATGGAGAAACACTAGGGTGAAAAAATTCCTTTTAACTCAATTACTCTAGACTTTTATTTAGTTCCAAAAATTCCAATGTGGCCATCCTATAAGTGGAATTCGATTTGGGTCTTGAACCAGGAATTAAATTAGTGGAAAACTCAATTTATCCTTCTAGAGGTTGTCCAGGTAAATACTCTGGAAACACATCAACATATTATTTCACAACAGTTATGTACTCTATTCAAACATTATTTTCCTCACCCATAGTTATTTCATTCTCTTCCTCCCCAATAATTGAATTTAGTAGTGCTACTGGGGGTAGATATTGATAAGAATCAGGTGGTGCAATTTCTGCTCTAAAGATAAGGTACTCTTTATCATCATCTAAAATTGTAACCTCCTTCTTATTAAAATAAATTATCACATCATGGTCCAAAAGAAAATCCATTCCAAAGATTATATCAAATTCAATCATGGGTATTACAATGATACCAGCCTATAAAGAACATTTATATTCCCCAATAAGAATTGATTCCCAAAGCTTTGTTGCGATGATACTTCTCTTAGTTTTTTTGACTGACAACTCCCTTGTTAAGTCAAATTGAAAATATCTAATTTTCATAGAATACTAGGAAGATATGAAACAATGTGATAATGCAGAATCAAATAAAGCTTTGGCTAAACTTGAGGAAGCCATTAAATTACCTGCCACTACATCTTTCGGAGCTTCAACCTCAGTAGTAGTGATCACATAATCTTGGCCTTGCACCATTTTCCTTTTTTGAGGTAAGTTCCCTTGGTGCTTAGGATGTTCATTTGAATAATGACCATTTTCTCTACAATTGTAACATTCAACATTAAAAACCTCTTTCTTTCCCTTATAATCACAAGATTGGTGGCCTTTTCACCACACTTGTAGCAGACTCTCATTCCCTTCAGGAATGTACCGGTGTGTTTCTTCCCACATTTAATGTAGGATAGATATTCAAATTTTCCCTTTCGTTACTCCCGAAAATATGATATATTTTCTCAAAAGAATGTATATATTGCTCATATACTAATGGATTTTTACTCCCATTTAATGTTGGTGTTTGTTTCCTCATGAAGTTTTCTAACATTGATCCTCTGTGTTGTGAATTAGGGTGCTCCATATGGATAAGGTTATTATTCATAACCTGAATGAATTGTCCGAGTATGGTGATAAGATAATCAGCACCAGTTGCTTCACTATATCCACTATAATTATCTTGAGTAGGAGGGAAATTCCTACATGGATTACGTGCATTGATACGGTTTCCATTCCTTCCATTAGGTTCCATTTCTAAACAATGGCATACACTAGATTAGTTTATTAATAGAAATACATAATAAAAAATTGTAAAATAGTTAACATAAATTGAACAGTTTATGGATATAATCCATAATCATAAAAATGTTTTCTTTGAGGAAGTATATACTCATAAACCCTTCATAGTGGTTTGTAATGAAAATGATAATTATCCTAAGCATATCCCTGAGGAGTGTTGTAACCAAGAGTGCAGCAAGGCCCGTTGTAGTGCAGCAGTTCCGATTTGAGTCTATATCAAATCAGTTTTTTCAGGTATTACCCCTAGTTACATCTGTTCCAAATCCACCTCTAACTACATGTATCCAGACATGGATGTATTTCTTAGAAAATTGAAAAAATCCCTACAGCCCTAAAATTCTAGGAGGTTCTTCTATTCTAATCCTCAAAGTTTATCTTAGGGTAATGTTCTCTAATCAGAGTTCTTCAAAATATAGTTCCCAAGGTTTGTACTAAACATCCTTTGATACCAACTATAATTCCTCGACCTCAGTTGCCCAAATTCGGTGCATTATTACATAACATTAGCATGATACAAGAAATCATGTCTAGAGAGACTGATCAATTTCGTAGCCTTGGAAGTACTAGATACATTCGTAAGTTTTTAATTACATCATGAAATAAAAGATATCAACAAAACTTTTTCCACTTTTGAACACACTTATATCCTTATCCTATCCCTGGAGGTTAACCATAAAATACTTTGTTACATCCTGGAAAAAATAAAACATAGAAAGGGGTGAACTCAGATGCCCAGTAAGGATAACAACAGAGCGAAAACTTTCATAATTAAGCATAAACATTTAAGGAAATGAATAAGACTAAAACAAAATCCATTTAAAGTTAATCTTAAACATAATACAGTAAAGAAAAAATCAAATAATTCCATTTACTTATTCTCTTGGATATTCTACAGGTCTAATAATCAAATGCAATATCAATATCCACTTTCATAAAGATGGAATGCATAATGCCAGTCATCATAACCACATAGTCAAGGCCTTGTGCCAAGACTACAAATAATATTTTGTCAAGGACTTGTTCTAAGACACTAATTTGTCTCATTAAACCCACTGATGCATCAAAGAGCTATAGCATATCCATCCATCACTTACTAAGTCCAATTAAATTCTCATATGAAAAGGTTTAAACATAAAAAAAACTTTCATCTTAAAACTTGCATATGAAATTTCAATACTTTATCCATAAACCATGAATGGGATAAAAATAACACATCCACAATAAAACATATCAAAAAAAAATCCAATAAAAATGGAATATTTGTATCATAATAAATCAACTTCAAACAAGTTTAAAATCCATAAAAGGATGTTTCCATAGATGAAATGAAAACTATTTCAGAAAATACCTCTTTCTATTCTGAAATCATATAAAAGTCACATAATTATAAAAGAAAACATTTATTTTGAAAATATTATTATATTATTTTATGGGAGGATTTGATGATGATATAATGGTCCAAAATATCCACACCCACCGTATAAGTTAAAAACGACATTCTTACCGTAATTTTGTTGAAAAGGTCAAAAAGTACCTTGTTTGGAAAACGACGGAATGATTCCATTAAAAACATTTTATAAAAAGTAAAAATAGGATATAAATGAATTTAACACATATTCCAGTAAATAGTAAAAAATGTTTTGAAATAAATTTTTATGAAACATGGATGTGGATGATAATGAGGTTCCAGTAAATACTTACGTAAAAACAACCTCAGATAATAAAGAGATTGTGGAATTAACACTTACCTTGTACTTTTACTTGGTAGAGGGTATGTTAACCTCCTGTATAATAGTTAAATTGTTTTTATTAAATTATACATGAACTATATACATAAATATGATATCATATATGATCTTCTAATATTACATTGTTTACAATATTTTAGTATTATCGTCGTTTCAGGTGTTAACTGATTCATTTTTATTTATATGTTTTGTTTGATAAGTCATGTTTGTTATGTATAGGATGCATTTGATTCATATAAAGAATTATATTATGTTCATAAAAAAAAATTTTAATCATAAAATAAAAATTATTCTTGAATGATTACGATGGGGAATGAATCCCATTGCGTTCGTGGAAACGGTAATCTGTACGTACGCATTAGCGACAATATCATTATATTTATGGGGAAGTATTAAATAATTGTATATTATATCATATATATATGGAAAAATTAACATGTTATATTTATTATTTAAATATGTTTTACTAATTTTTATACCCATCCAAATAATGAAGTGTTTGAATAAAAAATTACACCACGATGTGGAGTCAGTAAGTCCTATGTACTCACATATGGTGACATTGTCCTTTATAGGATGGATAGAATAAAAAATATGTTTTTACCATTTTTATAATAACATCCTAGAATATAGAAGATACTGGAGTTATTTTTTTAGAATGGAAACAATAAATAAAGAGAAAGTGGAAGAAGAAAAAGAACTTGAAAGAGGCGAGGAAATATTTACCTCTTCTTCGAGTTCTTCCTTTTGATTTGATAAAAAAAGATCCTGAGGTTGTATTTAAGACCAAAGTAAGGCCTCTAAGATGATTTTAGGAAGGTTGGTACGATATTTGGGAAGGGTTTGGCGGATCCAAATGACTTTGAAGGTGTGAAATTAAGAGAAGGGGATGTTCTCTTTTATAAGAGAGGCGAGGGTCATTTTAGGTAAATCTTGATATATTATTTTATAATAAAATCATTTTCGGTTTATATTAGATATAAAGTGAATTATTTAGAGGATAAGGCAGATATGGTTCAAAAACCTCTCAACCAATAGGTTTTAGACAGGTTTCGGTCATCATATTAACTCTATTTTTTAGATTTAACTCTTAATTAAATAGTTTGACATTTACCATGTCTATTTTTATTTTTATATTATATGGTTAATAAACATAATATAATAATCCAAGAGAACCCCATGTGGTTCATTATTAATATATACAACCTTATCTATTTTTTTGGCCAAACATTGAATTTATAGGAATATTATATCAATTAATAATATATTATTTGTTTTAAAAACACAATTATGTAAATTTTGACACTGTTTAATATTTGGTTTTTTTTTAAAGCCATAAAAAATTTATCACAACAAATAAAATTTATTTAAAAAACCATAACATTTCATATTAACCTATAAAATTATTTTAATTCATCAGAAGTCTCAATTTACAATTATTTGGATATTTATAATATCTATTATTTTAATATTTAATTAATAAGGTAATTACTGCATTATCATTATTTCATAAATAAATTAAATTTTATAATGTCTCAAAATTATAAATAAAATATCATTATATTTGAAATATTTTTATATTTATAATGAATATTTATAATAGAATCTATATTATGTGTAACCCTATATTAAAAAATGATTTTTTATTAAACTGTGAATTTAACTCTTTTAACTCTTCTATAAATAAAATAATAATAAATATCCTAATCTAATCCAAGTGGACCTAAGAGGATCATATTTTATTCCTATGTTTTTTTTGTTATAATTATACTTATCGAATACAATTAGGACCTGTTTTAGGGTAATTATTATATAATGTTTACCCACAATTACCCTATTTACATTTAATCGTGGTAAATAAAAGTCAAAAGTTACAATTCCAAAAAAAAATTATTTTCATCTTATTGAACCACATTTTACTTATGGATATCAAATATTACTCTCATATTTTTGAAATTCAACTCACAGAAGCAGTAAAATTATGTTTTATGCAAATTTTCAAATGCTTATAAAAGGTGGGTAAAAGACGGTAAATTGTTCAATAAACTTTTTATATATCTAAACTTATTATAAAATGACTCCAATGAATTACATTGAACTTATATAGGTATTATGTATCTATTTTACCTAAAATAAATTTAAATAAATAATTATTTAAATAAAAATTTTGTTTTAAACAATAACTCAGTGTTTTCACTATTCATCAAAAAATTGAATGTTTTCAAACAAATACCAAAAAATCAACCTAAGCTAATTTCGATATTCCAAATCCAAAAATGATATCCATTTTGAAAGTTAAAATTTATAAAATTTCAAAAAGTGGGTATTAATATTCATAATGGCAAGTTTGATTGTTTGTGGTGTGTTTGAACTCGAAGTTGCATACAATAGAAGCTATTGTATCATTCAAAGGGAAACGTACCATGGAAGTTTGGGGTCTTACAATTTTGAAGGAATTATGACCTCACATTTAACTAAAAACTAACCAAAAATACCAATTTATATTTTTATTTACATAGCCTCATAATATATTTTATGAAGACAAATAATTAAAATTTACTTGATTTTTATAAAGTACCTCAATTTTTTAGGTAATGAATATCTATATTTTATTATAAATAAATTAATTTTTGAACTATATTTTTTCTTCAAGAGGTAGACTTATTAATAGACTACGGATAGTCATAAGTAATCATATATCATGTATTATTATGATTTCTACATGTCATAATCATGGTTTGGAGGAATATATTTTTCCTTAAAATGGTGTTGAAAATTTGGATGTCATGATTTAGTTGAACTTTAATGATAAATATAACATTATAATAAATTAAAAATTAAAAGTGATTATATATTTTTTAGATATTCTAACATTTTGATGTGTCATGTTTTCTTAAGGTGATACATATTATGGATAATTTCCAAGATACTATCCTTGTTATGGTACAGAAAATTTAAATAAAAAAATATAACAAAAATGAAAAGTTATATTAGTTATTTTGATAATAAGGTAAGAATTGACACATGAGGAAAACATAACTGATACATCTAATTTAACTCTACAATATGTAAATCATATTCACAAAATCAAGTTATTTATTTAGGTATATTAGTAGTAAGGTGATTGACCCTATAAACAAAATATTATTCTATTCTTGAATTGTAAAGATATTGTGTGAGGTTGAGATGAATTTACCATACTGATTATTTCATCTCCTGATTTACTTAACCAATCACTTATTTAAGAAGGTATATATGTGTAACATGGATTATATAATATGGATGTACCAAATTGATAATCATACAAAGATACTTAAAGGGTATTTAAGAAAATGAGTTTATCCTAAGGGTTTCGTTGTTGAGGCATAACGTATGATAAGGGGTAATTTAATATTTCAACACATTTCTAAACAATGTCAATTTTATTGTGTTTTTTATGTTTCATCATAAATAAATGAAATGATTTTGTAGGATAATAGGGAAAAATTTCATCCATAAATCATATATGTAATGGTAAAAGAAAAAATTCAGAAGAGGTGGAAGGTTATTGATCAGAAATTCTAAATTTTTCAGTTACCATACATAATATAACAACTTTTTTGTTTTAATTTTAGACTATATATCCCTCATATGTTTCTTCCAATTGCAACTTGCATAAAAAATCATTAATAAATTTTCTTGGAATCATGTTGAAGAACTTAACACACATTCTATAACCAATCTAAAAAGTACATGGATGAATTCCAAAAACCCTTTGTTAAAGGATTCTCCTTTCATATGAGAGTCACCTTCAACATCTAGCAATGAAAACCTTTTAAAAAAAACTCCCTCTTATTTCTTCCATAAAAAAACTTCTTATTTTTTTATTTTTATTTTTATTATCATTTCTTTTTTATGAAACATTAATTTAATAGAAAATGTCCAAACACTTAGTTCCTTAGAAAAATAAAACATCTAATTTCTAGTACTTTATCCAAATCCATCATATTTATATTTTCTTAAAATTTTCCATGATATATATTATGAGTTTAGAATTTTTAAATGTTAGTTTTCAAAATCACAAAACACTTCTTTTGTAAACTTGTTAATGTATATGATCAAATGATTTACATAAAAATAATATTATATATTCTATTTAGAAATGAATATTCATGGTGTAAAATTTTACATGAAAAATATGTTTCTTATTTTATATTTTTGAAATAATATATATTTCATTAAATTGATTTTAGCCTCATAACATGTGCTTTGATCTTTGGAGTAGGTTTTTATTTTTTATGACCCATTTTAAGTTACGTTATTTTAATTTTCTTTTACAATATATTTAGTTTTGTATTTACTAAAAAATATTTTTATTTGAGAATAGTAATCAAGATACGAATGTTTTTTTATTTATATTTTTCATTTTATAAATTTAATAATTATTTGTTTCGATTAGTTTAAATAGATTCAAAACATTTTATGTGTTCTATTTTTTAAATATACACTTTCAAGATGTTTCATATATTTTTTTTTATTTTTTTTCCTTTCACATAATTTGGTTTTTGTTTATTATGTTTTTACAATCAATGGACTTGTTTTTTATCAATTGGTAAATTTTTTTAAATATTTACATGAATTTTTTTTGATTTTGAAATAATATAACATATTTACAATAAAATGAAAATAACAAAACTCCCTAATTAAATATTTTGAACATGCATTCATGCTCTGTTACTTCTTGATTAACTATATATTTTTTATGTGAGATGTATTATAAAATATATATTTTTTGACACTAAAATTATTTTTAGGGGTTATTTTTAAATATGAATATATTTTTTATATTTAAACATAAAAATTTTCACCTTTTTAAGAACATAATTTTTTTAGTTGTTGGTAAAAATATAATGAATATTGTATCATAACATATGTTCTATGTAAAATAGAATATATTTTATTAATAGTAATAATATTTTTTTTATGTGTTGTTTTCTTCTTTGACTTATTTTGTAGAAAATCATAAATTTTGTTTCATTAATAATAATACGTTATTTTGATACAGATTGTTAAATTTTCTTTATATCACTAAAAAATACATTAAATAATTCTAATATGATACTACATTTTGAAATAATTTTCATAAAATAAATTTGAATTTTTTAATTAAAAATGAATGACCTGAAAATTTGATTTTTTATAGTAAATAATAATTCTAAATATCACATTTCCAATGAATTTTATTATCACATTCATAAATTGTGTCTATATTTAGGATATCAATTGAAAATTTAGGATCTGGTTGTGATAAATATTTCATTAATCCTTTTATAGAAAGCTAAAAATTAATTTCATCACAGGTAGATATTAAAAATTTTCTTTATGTATTTTTTATTTATTGATGGCCAATTATAAAAAAGAGTATAATTAAATTGTATATACTACAATTATGAATAGTATATATAATTATTCAAGGATATTAATGGTCTTGTTTTAAATATCTAAATAAAAGTTTTATTGATACATAGTATAATACACCCTAAAATCGAAGCATGATGTTTCAAAATAGTGAGATATACTAGTTGAATTATAGGAAATAACAAAGTGGTCCACTAGAGGTTGGGCTGTGGGAATTTGTATTTGACAACAGAGAGGGGACTTAGGCAGTGATGAAGATTCATTGAGTATTTTTAGTGATTTTTTGGGCTACATTTCAGGCTAGTCAACATGTAATAATCCTGATCCCATGGGTATAACTTTGGTTCATAAAACTGAAAAATGTAAACATGATATGAAATTTATAATAGATGTTAAAAAAACATAAACCATTTACCATGAAACATATTTATATAAAAATAATTTCAATGTACATGAATTATAAATGATTAAAAAAGAGATCTAATCACTATAATAGTGTAATTATATATTACATAATCAAGCATGGATTATTCTTATAAATATAATCAAATTTCCCCAATGTGATTCTTACAAATAGAATCACATGATAAGAGAAAAAAATCAAGAATCACTAATAATAATTTTTAGAACCATAAGAATGATCTAAAAATAAATAATATATAATTCAATTTAGAAAGGTTGTAGAAGAAATATTTATTTATAGAATCACAAACGAATATTCTATATCATCCATTAAAAATGACCATATACTAAAACCAATTTTTTTATGAGATTCAAAACATGCTTAAAAATGTGAATCCATTTAAATATTATAAAAATCATGATGCATTGTTAAAGAATATATGAATAAAAAGAAAAATTATTAATGTTTTCATGTTTTATAAAACAGGAAACCAAAATTAAAAATGATAAATATGGATTTATGTTCTTTGAAAAGTTATCCAACAAGAATAGGAAATTATAATAATAGGATTCTGTAACACCCCGGGATTTTATTAAAAATATTGTTTTTAATGTCTTGTTTTGTAAGCTACACCAAAATTAGCTTGTGATATACGTAACACCGTATTTTCTTGCAGTATACACAACACTATTCTTGGCTCGCGTTACACACAATTTCAGGTTTGTTTTTTAGAAACTATTCTACGCAACATTATGTATAGATTTTTTTTAATGTATAAATGAAATAAGTTTTGATTATACGCAACACCAAGCAAAGATTTCACTACACACAACCCTGACATGGCTTGCATTACAAACAATAAAGACCTTCCTCGATAGCGTGTGTAGCACGCAATACCGAGTTTCACTAAACGAGATATTATTATGATATTATTATGAACTAGCCGTTATGAATAGTAAAACCCACTTTTTGAAATATTATAAATTTTATCTTTCAAAATGGACTTCATTTTTGGATTTGGAATATCTAAATTATCTTAGGGTAAAATTTTGGTACTTTTCGGATAACTTTCATATTCTAATGAATAGTGAAAATTACTAAATTTTAATTAAAAACAACTTTTTTAATCGAAATAATTAATAGTGATAAATAATTAATTTGAGTGGATTTAAAGTATATTTAGAATACATTTTTACCATTTAATACAATTTTGGTCATTGGATGTAATTTCACATTTAAACCAGACATAAACAAGTGTCAATCTTTTGATAGTTATTATCTCTTAAAAACACGTTATTTGTTTTGACGACGGGAATTAATTTTTAAATTAATTAATGCAACTAATATGTTTTGAATTTGGTAAAATAGAAATCATTTTTGAATTCATAATATCAAATATAGCTTAGCCCTAATTTTTTGTATTTTTCTGGAAACATTCATTTTTTTGATGAAAAGTGAAACCACTAAGTGGTAGTAAAAAAATTGAATTTTTCATAAAACTTAATTTTACCACTTCTGTTAATGGAATTTCAAAAATCTGAGAGACACGGTTAATATAAAGGACTAAAATTTGGTTCAATGAGATGAAAATATTTTTTGTTGAATAGTAACTTTTTACTTTTATTTACCACGGTTAAAAGTAAATAGGATAATTAAGGGTAAAAATGATATTATTATTACCCGAACACATGTCCTAATTCTATTGGATAAGATTAATTCGACCAAAAACAACCTTAGGAATAACATATGACCATTTAGGCCGACTTGGATTAGATTAGGACATTTAATATTAATTTATTTAAAGAAGGGTTAAAATAGTTAAAATCAAAGTTTAATAAGGAAATCATTTTTAATATAAGGGTATACATAAGATAAATTAGACTATAAATATTCATTAGAAATATAAAACTATTTCCTACATAATTTTATTTTATTTATAATTTTTAGACATTAAATAATTTAATTTATTTATGACACCACGATGATGCAGTAATTATCTTATCAATGCAATATTGACATAGTTGATGTTATAAATACCCAAATAAATATAATTTGAGACTTTTTATGAATTAAAATAATTTTATATGTTAATATGACATGTTATTATTAATTTAGTTAACTTTTTTCGAAATAATAATTCTGTTATGATTTTCACAAAAATCAATTACCAAATAGTGTCAAAATTGACATAAAATAGTTTGTAAAACAAATATTATATTATTAATTGTTATTTTATTCCTAAAAATCTAAGGTTCGACCAAATTACTTATATAAGGTTATTTATATTAATAATAAACAACTTGGGGTTCGTTTGGCTTGTTATAGTAAGTTTATTAACCTTATAGTGTAAGAAAACAAGAAGACACAGTAAAAGTTAAATTATCTAACTTAAAGTTAAATCTAAATGATAAGGTTAAAATAGAAACATAAACTTGTCTAAATTCTATTGTATTAGAGTATTTAGACCCATCCCTACCTTAGCTTCGAAATAACTCTATTTTGAGCTATTAAAAACAGAATATGACTTTATAATAAAATAATATTTTTAGTTATTCCGAAGGTGCCCCTCTCCTCCCTTATAAAAGTGCGCCTCATCCCTCTCTTCCTCACACCACTTTGATCCTTCAAGCTCAGACAACCCCTACCAAATTCTCTTCTAAGCTTCCTTATTAACATCCTAGAGATCCTGGGCTTCTTCAAAGAACAATTTTAGTTGCTTAAGAGGAGGACTCAAAGAGGCGCTTCAAAGAAGAGGTAATGTCTGTTACCGATTCATTCAACTTTATTTCTTCTTCTACTTCTTCTTATTTAGTTGTTTCATTATTAAGTAATAAAATCAGTATCAATAATATAATGATGTGTTATTATAAGTACGAAACAACCATTCTTCACCATCTATCCATCCTACGGAAAACGAAATCACCGCGTGTGCGTACGTACGGAATACCGTCTCCACGCCTTGGTGTAATCTATTTTCCACCACCAACTTACTTGGATGGGTATAATGGTGAAAGTAATGAATATATATGATTATTGTAAAGTGATATTGATCCAGTAAGATTATACATACACTTTAATACAATTTTACGATCATGGGAATGATATCATCGCTCGTGCGTACGTACGGAATACCGTCTCCACGACGCGATGAGATTCACTCTCCATGATAACCATTCAAGAATGATTATAAAGTATATATAATAATTTATAATGAAATATAAGACATAATAATTCTATGGGATTTTTGCATATATATATTTATGTCATCTACTTAATTCCATTCAATTCAATAAGGAAACGAAAACAGCGTTCATGCATACGTATGACCTACCGTCTCCATGAACGGTGTATTTCTTTCCATTTATCGATCAATTATTTATATGTATATTCTGAATAAATATTATATATAAATCATGTTTTACATTTTGGATGTAAGTAATCATGATTTAAGTAATCATATGAATAATTACAAGTTAAAACACGAATGACAAATGAGATGATTTTACCCAAAACGCTACTTTAACATGAATTTACAAAAGAACGGGTAATATAAATTCATAAGTGAACCATATATGATATAATAACAATGAATATGATTCTGTAATAAGTCAATGACATTATTTAAATCATTATACTGGAGGTTTGGATATGTACGAAGCATATCAGACCTAAGGTAAGGGATAATGTTCCAATATCAATTGTTTTCTCTCTGAGATTGCTTATACGTAATTATTTACTGGGGTTATATATATCATCCATGTACAAGTTTTATAAAAATGTTTTCATGTATGTCTAAAGCCCTTTTTACCCATTTTTGACTTTTACTACGTGGTATGTATGGAATCTTTCTTTTACGAGGTACTTTTTGACTTTTCCGGCAAAAGTACGAGAAGAATGTTTTTTTAACTTATACGGCATGAAAGGATTTTTTTACGGTTTTATAAAGACTTATTTTCATGAAGATTACTCCAAAATATTTCATGACTATTTTCAAAAAAATACTTTTCTTTTAAAATTGCATGACATTTTTTGAAGAGAAAATGATTTTGAAGAAAAAAGGATATTTTCCTCAAGAATTCATTTCAAGTGTTTTATCAAAACCATTTTTCTTATAAGATGACATTATTTCATATGTGTATATTTCAAGTAAAATGTCTCTATGATTTACATGGTTTCACTTATCTTATTATGAAATGATATCTATTTCTTTTATATGGATTATGTGATGATTGGATGATGTTTATGAAACCCATTTTATTTATTGGGTTTTTTTGAATGATGTATGTTTATTTTGTGGCACAAGTAAAATGATTTCATTATGAGATGGGTGGGACCTATATCTCCCTCCAATGAATTGGGTAAAGATTTATATCTCATGAGATAGACATGGCTGGAACAGTAAGTTAATCCGGTTCAGTATTATAGGACTGGAACGAGGAGTGAACTCGATTCAGAAAGGGACTTTGTCCACTAAGATGGTCTTGGCAGTAATGCCTTGGCTACTATGGAAATCATTACATGTTCTTAATGGATTCCACAATTAAAATTTTTATTACCATGCTATTTTATCATGATTTATGTTTCATTATGATCTATGCCTTATGTACTTCCTTGTTTTATGTCGTTGCTAAAGAATTTGATGTTTAAACATTATGTTCATGTTTTTAACTTCAAATGTATATGGTATGTTTTATATTATCCATGCTTACCCTTACTGAGCATTTGAGATCAACCATTTTATGTTTTATTTTCCCCCAGGATTAAAAGAAAGGTTTAGGGTAAGGAAATAAAAAGTGGAAGATCTTTGTGGGAGATGTTGAAAATCTTTCACCACGATTACAAGATTACATTCCATGTTTCCAAAGACACTAAAATATTACGGTCCTTGTGTGTCTATTTTTGTTATGTATTAAGTATTCCTCAAAATTAATGTAATGTCCATGTATGTCAAGCTCTGGGTCTCTATAGATTCACAATAAAATAATATGAATAAAATAAGTGATAAGATAGATAAAAATATAGAATGACCTAATAAGTTATCGATATAACACATTTATGTTGAACTAGGTGCTCTCAATCAACCCATTCATAAGAAGATAACATATATGGGTCCCTAGGATAGACTCACTCACACATATAACCTAACACCAAAAAATGAGCTCTTACAAGAATCAAAACACGCATCCTGGAGGTAAAAATACCCGACCAAAGCCTTCTTAACTGGGATTAGGAAGAAGATAGTCACCCTTTAGTTCTATCATCATCATCCCCATTCAAGAACAAATAAACTCATCTTGATGTTCCATAGTTTTCTCATATAGAATTCTGGAAGGAGTTCCACCCGAATTCTCTGTATCCATGATAGAATACATAGGTCATCTTCCTCCACTCATCCTCCTCCTCTAATGAATACGAATCACACATATATGGTCACTACTTTATATTGGTGAATTAGGAGAAGTGAACCGATGTCCCTTTACATACTGAATTGGCATATGAGGAGTCATGGAGGTTAGCACACAAATTATGAAGTGAAAGTATGTAAGAATACTAACAGACGTACATAGGGATAGGACACATCCAAGAAAGCATGAAAACATAAGTTTATTTTATTGGGTGGACATAAGGGCATGGATCAATCCCTAAAAATCAATAGGAAAGAACAAAATAATAACCCAAATTGTAAGAACAAACTTCATCAGGGAATATGGCTGAAAGAATCAAATCAATCTTGGGGATGGGACATGCATGGGCCTGGGAACAAAGCTAGAGGGTAAGTATCAAAAAGTTATCCCAAAATAGGAATCCCAATCATTGTATTTAAATCATGTATTTAATTCAAAAATAAATATTGATACACCGTGTTATATATTTTAATTAATATGCATATTAAAATAAATTTAATTAATTGAAAATAGTGAGTCATGATTTCAATTCTCCATATATAAAAAATTTAATATGAAATAATTTCAATTATATCCACTTTTATAATTAAATCACAAGAACCATTATAAACCATTTACGACCTAAAATGTTGGAATCAAATCATAAGTAAGAAACTACCACTATATGCAATAGTTTCATTTCCCCCATCATGCATTAATGTGACAAATATCTCCCAAAATTAATAAAATTCCAAAGCTACTACACTTGATCAGAATATAAAAAACTCTAAACTTAAATACGACACACAACATCAATTACCTGAGTATCCATTAGAGATAGTTCTATTTAGTATTTCCTTGACCAACTAATATTATGCCAATATAGGTCCCAAAAATAAATAATTAGTTCCTGTAGAATTAAAAAATTCTATGATGTACAATTCTATAAAAAAATGACAAAAAACATTTAAATATTCATAAATAAATAAATCATCAATTAAAATTTAACCATGAAAAATTGTAGTATCAGAATAAACACATTAAACATATGAAAAGAAAAATATTCTGTAGTGGAACCTACAAAAACAAAGGGTCAGAAAACCAATATCCTTGAGATCTAAGAAATAAAATACCACTTGAATACCATTATTAGATTTACTATTGATGAATGGGATAAAAAAATATTTAAATAGGTGATCTTGAATCTTCAACTAATGTGATCACACTACCTAAACCTATTTCACACAAAAGAATTACATCAATTGGGTATCATTGAAAATAATCATCCATCCCCACGTTCTTTAGGAAAATATATTAGGTTAATGCAATAATATTGATATAATATAATTTGTATTCTTACTAAGAAAAAACCCATCCTAGTTTAGATAAACTGTTAACACAAGAGTCTAGAACCCCCAAAATCTATACCAATCTATAAAAGGGATCAATCAGCAAAGACAATATATTTGTGGGTCAACCATGAAATGAAACACTAACATTAGACCCAAAATCTTTAAGTACAATCATCACACACAATATGCCACAATATAGAGATATTGACCAAAGTAGGGCACAAAAAAAAAGGAATAAAACAAGATATAAACGCTAACTCTCTACTCATTAGGATAGGCAGAAACATTGGAGACCAAAAAAAAGAAAATGCCCCTAGAGATCACTGCTAACCAAAAACACTCACACTAGCCAACATCAAACTAACCCCCTCATACCCTATAATCAGAGACAATAGGAATCACAGACTAAATGTCTCTTTGGGATCAAATAGGTTAAAAACCAGCGGAAAACCAACATGAGGAAAAACAATAAATAATCTTATTAAACATTATAGCCAATAAGAGTAAAATACTCAGAAGAATAAATAATAAAAGCTTTTTATAATTATGGGACACAAAAAATCATCTAAAATAAGTGTCCTATTCAATTATGAAATTTTATGAAACAAAATTATTCCCAATTATTATTTTTATACCAAATGTTGTAGTCTATTTTGTGCGGAAGTCCACATCCAATGACTATGGTTCCATGTGTATAACATTAGTTCATAAACATAAAAAATTAAAATGAAGGGACAATGACTATTATACTATTTTATAGAACCATAATAATATTCTAGAACATAATGTATCTATACATTAAACTAGAAATGGAGCATAACAAGAATTTATTTTCATAATCAAAACAAAATATTATATATCAGAAAATTTAAATAACTTTTTTAAATAAATAAGAAGAGATTGAATATGTCTCAAAATATTCTAGTAGAAACCTGAAAACTAGTAGCCCAAAGATTGAACCTTACTTTATTTCCATGGTATGATTACAAGGAACTAAATCCCAAAGGATCATTCAATTTAGGTGTTTTGGTGAACCGAATACATACATAATACCCATTTTACATCAGGGAACGAAAATAAAATACAATAAATATCAAAATCTAATATACCATATACTTAAAAACCCATTAAAATATTTATTCTTCATGACATGGGAAAAGGAAACAAAATAAAGGTGATCTAAAATTCTCTATATTGTTTAAGTACATCAGAAGTTATCATGAATCAATAATGAATAATCAATATGGAAATGTAAATAAATAAACACCCATGAAATTTAAATAACTAGTAAATACCTAATCCATATGGAAAGGTTAGTAATCGAAAACACATTCCAGTTAAATAACTGGATAATGTATAATCAATATGGAACGATATATAATTGAAAAACATGCCATTTAATCAAAAAATTGAGAATAAAAGGAATCCATAGATTTTTTTTCATAGTGAAAATATCATGGATAATACTTATTGAATATGAGTGAATCAATTATCCATTATTTTATTCCATGCTTTCTTAGTACATAGACCCTATACCGTTAAGATCTATTCTCAAGATAGTTTAAAATCACTGTTTGAAAACACATCTGATTGGTCCAATTGATTTGTCTCATGAGACTACCGATGTTGTGAGGATCTATCATTTACCAGTCACCACCTATGTCTGTAGCTCCAAATAAATCCTAATATATTGTAATATATGATTTAATAATTTTCTATATCATCAAATATCTTTTTTAAGTAAATAATTCAAATTTATCAATATTTATCCAATTAAACAAATAACTTTCAAATTCAACACAATATGTGAAATTTTTATAAATATTAATAAATAATCATATAAATCATATAATAATAGGAGTACCTTAAAGAAATTTAATTTCAAATGAATTATAATTACAATAAATTTATTTTTTTCAATAGAATGTTAAGAATCACCAAAGAAATAGAGATTTCATAATAAATTTTATCACTTGGTAATTTTCATATCAAGTCCCCTTGGATGAAATATTTAAAATAAGAACCTAAAATACCATGAATAATGATGTATTAATGATATTAAATTTCAAAGGTGTAATATATACACCACATAAAAATGAATTAGTTCATAATTAAAAATAAGTCTCAATGGAATGTAAATTGAGATGAATTCCCTTAAATCACGTTTTTCTTTTGGTATTACTTGGCTTAAACTTATGTATAGGAATTTTAAACATGTTATTAAATTAAAAAATAACAACATTAAAATTTATGTTATCTTATATGATCATTTTAAAACATATTATTACCAATTATTTAATAATTAAGGTCGTCCTTTCATTAATAAAATTTCATTATGTTCATCATTTTGGGAAATAACTACATTTTTTCCAATGATGTTTTGATTTGTTTTTTATTACTATTACATAGATCATGATTTATTAATATCAAAAATATAATTCATTATTTATATATCATATATATTTATTATATATTTATTTAGAGTAATCCTTAAAATTTATTAATATGAAATGAAATGCACTATTTATTGAGACAACATGTTGTACGTATGCATGAATGATGCTTCCATTTTCTTATCCTATTAAAATAAATTAATGTAAGTGATATATAAGTTTATTATAATTACCATATGATATTTATGTTATATATATCACTTGTTATTATTACATGAATCCTTAATATATCCATGTAATGTGTGAATGAATCATATCGCTTCGCCAGGCGGTAGTCCGCCGTACACATGAACATCATTATTATTTTCCCACAAAATTGATAGAATAAAGGTATGTGTGTTATAATTATTTAAAAGGAACAAATAAATTATAAATATCACATATATATTATATAAAATATAAATCCATCATTATTCCCAACTTTGAAGGGTGGTAATTAAAGAATTAACGACATTGGTTCGTGAGGTGGTAGTCCTCTGTACACATGAACAATGACTGTGTATCTCATTTGACGGGTGTTTTTGTGGTTTTAGGTCATACCCTTAAAATAAATAAATATATTTATATTTAAAATATTGGAGTTTTTTATTATAATATAATTATAACAAAAAGTGAACATTATTTTAATGTCTCCATTATCTAATGTGCCTCTAATAATAAACCATTATTTTACCTAAAGAGGTAATATGGTCGAAAATTTCCATATAATGGGTTTTAGATATGTTTCAAGGTCATATTTTCCTTTATGTTTTATGTTGACTTTTTAGATAAAATCGTTTTTCTCTTAATCACTGTAATTAATTTTAACTATTTTTAATGATCATTTTGGTAAAAACATAATTTGAACATATAATAAATTAAAAATTATGAGTATTAAAAATCATTAATTAATTTTCCCAATTTAAAATGAAAAAGTGGTATAAATTAATTTATAAGGAATTTCACAGCGTGATGAGAAAACATGTTTTTAAAGTGAATATGTTCAAAATATTACTTTGTTTTCATATCTAAATTGAATATAAAATTGATTCCAGAGACCTATATTAGACCAATATAAATATAATTGAAATATTTTCTCATTAAAACTTATTCATAATATAATTTATCATTATTAATTATTTATATAAAAATTCAGTTTTCAGTTAAAATTCAGTATTTCTACTAATCATCAAAGAATGAAACGTACCAGAATAATAATAAAACTCACCCTAAGAAAATAGTGACACTAAAATTACAGAAATTATATTTTTCTATCAAATAAAATTTATAAAATCATAAAACTTTAGTTTGAAAATAAGTGCACCATTTAACGGTGAAAAAATTGCCTCTTAGAAAAATATATTTTTTTATAAAAATTGTTTTTATTCTTATGTTATTACTATTAAATATATTTAATTAATGTCAAATTATTTTATCTAAAATGTAATATATATTTGATTAATATAATTAAATAATATTAAATTATTTATTTTATCAACATAAAAGTCCTTTGGTGCATAAAAATAAGTTTTTTTATAAAAACATTTCCTTTAAATTCTATTGGATTTTACATTTATTTTTAAATAATTGATATACAATGAATTTATATAAATTTTTTAAAAGTTAATAATTCTTATTAATAACCACCACTTTAATTTCATGGGGAAAATTTTCATTTTAAATAATAATATTAATAGTAATCACTAAAACTCAGTCCTGTATATAGCACAAGCCATTGAAGATAGTAATTATTGTGTGTAATTCATGATAAATCATTATGATGCGACTTTAAAGAAATAAAATCAATTAAATTTATTTAAAATCGTAAAAATATATATTAAATTAAATGGTTGTTATATTTCTTTCTTCCCTATGTGTTTCATGTCATACATGCTATAAAATACAATGTTCTTAGATTAGAATTTTGTGGTGATAACTTCTCCCCACCTTAAATAAATTGTGTCCTCACAACTTAAACAATATCTTTATAATAAAGGGATTGAAATTTGGAAATATCAATGTTATAGAAATCCACATCATAAAAGAGTAAATAAAATATTCTCCTTACAAGAAAAAAAGGTGAGGTAAAAAAGTTATCTAGAATAATCACATAAGTATGTTTCATTATTAGAGAACATAGGTGGGAAATGAAAACATGGACATGGATGAGAAAAATAACATTAAAATAATGATGGAGAGTGATAAGGAAAATTTTTAGGGTAAAGTTAATGACTAAAAATCCATAAACTAGAGGTGTGTAAAATTTCATTATTAACATCAACAATTATGATAATAGGACAATATTTTGGTTTCAAGAACCATTTTCATAGAGTTTAGGTATATTTCACACTATAATAATATAATAAAATATACATACTCGATATGTTAATATTTCATAAAACAATTATCTTATGGTTGTTTATTGAACAATTTCAAATTAATATCTTCACAGAGGTTGCATAATATTTTGAAGTAATACATTAATACACAAACCTCATCCAATGTAAATAATAAACCATTTCATAAATTGGTAACCCTATAACCCCAAAAGTTTAATATCCAAAACATTAGAATGAAGGTCATTAGATTTTCAAAATAAAATTACAATTAATTCACCTAAAAATGTGATATAGCTCTTAATAATAAGATAACAAACATTTGAATAATTTATCATGTATTATCTGAAAAAATGGTAATAACTTGAATTACCTAGAAAATATACGTGATTACTTATTATACTAATAAAACAAAAATTATTGGATGTATTACTCAAATACAAAAATGTTGTAGACTTCCTCAATGATATCATAAACAAAATTTTCAAAAAAATATTAATCAGTTCTGTGGTAGTGAGTACAATTAAATTTACTCTATCAATATCAAACATATCTTATCCCAATATAATTATCTCCAAATAATAAAGATATTAGGGGTTATATTTCACTGAATCGTGTGTTTTTAAAATCAGTTATAATTTTCATTGAATACATTTTCTCCGTACCATTCAAAATAAGATCTATAATCCTTATTGAAATATTACTATAGTGCAGTCCTTATATTTTTTATAATTATATGTTTTGAATATCATCATTAAAATACTTTTACACCATATTTCATGGATCCATATACACAATCATGTAATTCATTCCACTTTTAATGTATCAATAACAAAACTTGTCCTTTATCCCATATATTCTTCTGATGTATAATATCTTGAAGCTTGGGGTATTCATTTTCGTAGTTCCCCATCTTATTACAGTTGAAACAACTAATATCAGGGTATTATTTCTTCCCTTTTGATCCATTTTCCCAGTTACCCTTTTCTATTCACTTATAACAAAATCCCAACCGCATCAATCATTTACCAGGTTGATTTTTTCCACAATTATAACATATTGAAAAAATCCTACTTTCTATTCTTCACATTATCTATTATTTTATAGTCTGTTATCTTATCCTTCTTCCCTTTTAATCCATAATTATTTTAGAACTTTTTTTCTATCTTAATTTCACATATATATATATATATATTTTACTATATAATGAAATTTTAGATACACTCACACCCTTCAAGGACTTGGCTTAATACCTTCAATGAAATGGTCAATCATATATTCAGTTTGTGTATGAAATATAGAGAATACATTACTGACCTTATAAAGGTATATTCATAAACTACAACACATTATATCTTATTTTTGTTTTATCTAAGGAAATTAATATTCATATTAGTTTTCTCCTTACAGGGGAAATATTCTTCAAATAATCTCTCCTTAAAATATTTTCATTCCCAAAGTTCTATTTCTTCTTCCTCTATAGTGTTCAAGATCTAAGAACACCATTGATAATCATATACATTGAGACAATAAACTACATGTGTAACCATTTCATTTTAACCACATCCAAATTCCATAAATATGTTCTCCAAAGACTTAATCCATTTCTTAAATACAATTAGATTAGGGGTCTCACAATGAAATGGTGGCCTCTATTGCATAAAGTGATATAGCATCAGATAATATCTATGTGGAATAGGTTTCTCTATCTGAGAAAGGTCATGTTTCATAAAATATTAAGCTGACTAGATACACTCATAACTTACTTAGTTAAAATACATGCTCTATTAGATTCGTCAATAGGGTGACCTCTATATTGTCTATGAGTATTGATAACTTTCTTACTTCTAACATCTATCTATAAACAATAGAATATACTAGACTAGTGGAAAAATATTATAAATTTTAAATCATAATGTATAACTAAATAAATTTAAGATGATCTTCTATACTTATCCTTAGATTCTATCTTGGGGTAATGATCCATAATATATGTTTTCCTGAAACTAGTTCACAAGGTTTCTTATAAACTTACTTTTATACAAAATATAGTGACCTCAACCCTAGTTTCCTGGAGTCTGTGAATTACATTTTCCCATTGGAATGATTATAAGGATTCAAATATGGAACCAATGATCAATTTCGTATATTTGGAGAAATAGATACAAACATAATACCCATTATAAGTTTGGAAAAAAATAAAACATAATTCACATAAAGAGCCAATAAATTTCATCCTTGAAATATTTTTCAAATATATCTTATTCGTAACCAGGGGAATGTAAAAAAAAGAAGGGGTAGCTCAAATTATTAGTAAGGGTGAAGTACAATGAAAGCTATCATGAATCAATAATGATTATTCAATATGGTAAGGTAAATAACTAAATACTCATGCCATTTAAATAACTAGATAAGAGATAATCAATATGAAAATGTAAGTAACAAAAACCAAATTACATTTAAATAATTGGATAAATCATAATCAATATGAAAAGGTAAATAAATGAAAACCATACCATTAAATCAATAAAATGGGACGAAAATTCATACATAGATTTCCTTCATTGTGAATATCTCATGGATAATAGTAACTAAATTTGAGTGAAGAAATTATTAATTACTTACAACCATGTTTCCTAGTTACATGGATCCTTTACCATCAAGATCTATTGTAAAGATATTTTTAAGCTATTGGGTGAAAACCCATCTGATTTGGAAAACTGATTCATCTAATGTGTCTATTGGTGCATCGAGGGGATATCATTAACCGGGACCCAATAATTTCTACATGTCAATATAATTCTTCTTATATCAAAATAATTTATTTAATAATGTGACTTAGCATATAATATCTATATTAAGTAATGAATACAACTTTTTCAATATTTCCCTAGTTAATTAAATAACATTCAATGTAAATATAGTATTTAAAAATAGTATAAAGTGTTTGAAATAATCATATCTATCACAGAATTATATAGATATCTAAGGTAAATTTAATTTCCAATGGAAAATGATTATAATATAATGATTTAATCAATATAATGTTTTCAATCGTAAAAGAAAGTGAGATTTCACAATAAATTTTATCACATGGTAATGATCATATCAAATCCCATTGGATTAAATAATTAAAACTTGAACATAAAATACCAAGAAGAATGAAGTATTAAAGATATTTAATTTCAAAGGATCTGTATATACACCATATAAAATTAAATTAGTGAATAATAATAAATAAGTCTCAATTAAATGTAAATTGCGACAAAATCTCTTACCTCAAGCATTCATTTTGGCCTTACTTGATCTAATCTCTTGTATACTGTTTTAAACATGTTATTAACTTATAAAAGAACCAGATTAAATTTTTTAATAAATTTTATGATCATTTTATAACATATCATTACCTATACTTTATTAATATAGGCCTTCTATTTTTTAATAATCTTTCATTATTTTCAAAATTTTAGGTAATAACTACATTGTTTTCGAGTATGGTTTGACTTATTTTTTTTGTTCCTCCTAAATTAATAAGGTTTAAATTATTTATATAATGTGTCCAATGATTTATATATGATATATATTTAATATATATGTTTTTTATAGAATCACATAAAAATTAGTGATATGAAATGAAATGCAACGTTCATAGAGATGGTAGGTTTTACGTACACAGGAACAATGAATCCATTTTATTATTGTGTTAAAATAAATAAAATTAAGCGGTATAAATGTATATTAACATTACCATATAATATTTAGGATATATATATCACATTTATTATTAAACCCATCTTTAATACATTCTATGTAATGTGTGAATGAATCACTTCACTACGTGAGGCGATAGTCTGCTGTACACAGAAACGACATTATCATTTTCCCAAAAAATAAAAAAACATGATGTTATGTCTTATATAATAACAATATAATCATAATGAAATTATAAATATCATACATATAATATATAAATTAAAAATACATCATTATTTTCAACTTCGAAAGATGATAATGGAAGAACAAATGAGATCGGTTCATGAGTCGACAGTCCTCCGTGCACATGAGCGATGATTACGCATACCATTTGATTGATGTATGTGGTTTTAAGTAGTAAAATTTACAAAAAAAATCAAAGTATATTAATTACACTATGTTTATTATATAAACTTTATATAATAAGAACTGAGGGATGTACAAAAGGAAATAAAATAAAAAACGCTTTTAGAAAATATTACCTCTTCTTTGGGTGTCCACCTTTGGCTTTCACTAATACCTACCTAAGTAATTTTTATGCACAAGATAATGATTATATGATTGTGGGACATAATTTTGGAAGAGAATTTGGTAGTTTTTAAAATATTCAAATGTCTTTGGAGTTGTGAATATGTGAGGGGAGTGGGTGCCCTTTTACAGGGGAGGAGAAGTGTCATTCTTGTAAATACTAAAAAGTAAACACTACAATGAGGTATCCATTACCACATGGGACTCCAATAATTAAAAATTTTATATAAAATAAGGTATATTGTCCCAATATTTCTATCCAATGAGTATTCTAATAGATTATAGGATATATTTTCCATTAAGTTTTATGTTTAGTCATTCGATAAACTTGTTTTTTCTCTAAATCATTGTATTTAATTTTAAAGCTTTTCACTGATAATTTGGGTAAAAAATTAAGTTTTAGTTATTATAAATTAAAATTTTTATGATTAAAAATATGGAACAAATTTTTACAAATTCAAATGAATATTTTTTCAGAATTCAATATAAAATCAATTGTCTAGATGGGATTAAAAGCAGTTTTTTAAAGTGAAAATATTCAAATATATACTACGTTTTTATATCTGAATTGAATATAAAATTGATTAAAATTAACATTGTTGGATTTAAAAATTTATAATTGATATATTTTTAATTAAAAAATTGTTAATTATATAATCTATCACTATAAATTATTCACACGAAATGTCAGATATTAATTAAAATTTACTATATTTCACTATTCATCAAAAAATGAAACTTCTCAGAAAAATACCAAAAAATCTCCCTAAGATAATTTCAAAATTTTGATTTCAGAAATGAAGTTTTTTTTTCTAAATAAAATTTATTAATGTTTTATAATTTCTTTTTAAAAGAAGTGCACCATTAATAGGTGAAAAAAATACAATTTATAAAAATACATCTTTTATGTGTTAAATTGGATTTGTTAATATCTTATACTCATAAAATATATTTAACGAATGTAAATTTTTTATTGAATATATAATACATTAATTTAACTAAAATAATTCAATAATACTAATTGATTTTATTTATTAGGATAAAAAACTTTTGGCACATAAAGTTAGTTTTTTATAAAAAAATTTCCTTTATATTGAATAGTTTTTATATTCTTTTATATTTAATTGATAACCAATGTATTAAAACTATATTTTTACACATTATTAAAACATATTAATGATAAAAAGATCAACGGATTTTTGATACTTTTTATTTTTGATAATAATATTAATATTATTCGATAAAACATTATCTTCCATGAAACACATGACATTGAAGACAGTCATTATTGCATGTAATTTAAGAGATATAAATATGGAACGAGTTTAATGATATTGAATTGAATGAATTTATTTAAAATAGTAAATATTTATTAATGTCTCATGATTTTTTATTCCTTTCTTCACCAGGTGGTGTGTTCTATACAGACTGTCAAATAAAATTTTCTTACATAAGAATTTTGGGGTTTGTCAATTCTTAACAAAGAAAAACCAATTATATAAAATTAATCCACTAAATGGTTCTGGATATAATTTTGACATGGTCATAAAAGAATTCACAACATGATTTACAAAAAAATTCGACGAGTAAAAAAAATCATTATAAAAGTGAATATACTTCCAATTTGAAAAATATAAGAATATTTTTCAAATCAAGAATGGATAATAATTTCTATAAAATATAGGCATGAATAATCATCTCAAACAAATACAAGTATGTATAAAAAACTCATAGTAACATTTTTATCAGTCTCATGTTAGGTTAAAACATCGATTATCACTCATATCAGTGAAATACAGCTCCAGATGTGTCTAAATATCAAGATCACAGTCCTAAGAAGTATATGAGAACACGAAAAAGTCTGAACTCCCTACGATCATCATAGATCAATAATAATTTCCACCATAAATCCATTCCCTCATAGAGCTAATAAATTCCAAGCATGCGATCTTCCAACAAAACTACATAGGATTCCATGTGCTTATATTAAATTTATCGTACATGGGGTTATCATTCATTTAAAAAATATCAAATCATTTTAATAAATCATTCCATTTAGACCCAAGTTTATGATTAAAAACATTCAATTTAATTTAAGAAAATGTCAAATGAATTTCATCAAATGTTCATCCATTTTAAATCAATATAGTTCATTTTAAATCGTAAAACATTTCATGCCATTTCATCTTAAATTTCATTATCAAAGCATTCTTTAAATCCTTATTTATTAATTAAATATTATTTTATAGAAATTTACACTTTATTTCAAAATCCATTTTAAAGGAATTTCCTCAAACAAACAATTTTAATTTTAAATACTTTATCCAAGACTGAAATAAATATTTAGAAATCGACCATAAATCCATTTCAAATTATGCAAGATACAATAGTTTTAAGTGATAATAATTTCTTTTCAAAACCATGTACCTCAATCCCGAGATCAATGATCACCCAAAACAGGATCTACCAATATAGAGTAAATGGATAGAAAGACAAATGGTGAATCTTATAACCATCATTCATTATTTCAAGATCTATATCTATAAACCATATGAGGATTTACTACTCTCAAATAGGTGGGAGAGAAGAGGAATGGAGAATTCATGTTCTAATAAATATTCCTATTTCTAAAAGAGATAAAACTCATAAACCAACACTTAAATCCATGGAGAACCATGGTTGGGAGAGACTAAATTTTATCTAAATGAAATACAAGGTGTTTTAAGGCAAATTTAGTTCGAGGGAGAGGATTAATTTTTACAACATATTTTAAAAGTAAAAAAATGATAATACCTTGGTGTTTTGAAGCCTAATTTTCATCAATGTATAGGCAGTGGTGCCTGAAAAATATCTTAGGTCTCTAAAAGTCCCAATAACTAGCCAGTGGATATCCTATAGTAACTCTCTACATCTTTCACTCCACCAGCTATTCACTGACCCTCAACAGCTAGATGGTGGACGTCATGTAGCCATTTTTTTACAGGATCTTGTCTACTCTCAAGATGAGGCCCCTTATCCATCTCTCATACACTATTAAAATGTTCAATAGACATTTAATACCCCTATAAAAGTCTAATTTTTATGAATAATCCAGGAATAAATGATAAAAAATATATTAATGTGAAGAACTACGTAATCTACATGTAAAGGATGGATTGTACCTGCAAGCTGTTGTTTTGATGTTGTAATCATCACCACTATAAATAAATCTTCTCGGATAAATCCTACCATGAATCCTCTAAAGAAAATATGAGTGGAAATTTATCTATTATCAATGCCTAATGTAACCATGTCTCATGAGAATGAAACCCTTGTCACCATAACACCCGAATAAAGGGTATAGAATTCCCAAGAAGAAATTTTATATGAGAACCGATAATCTGAATTGGATACTCATTCACGATGGTATCTAGTTCCAAATAAAGGTCATACCTACTCATGAAATGGGATGGGTCTAAAAGATACTTCTAATTCAATGAAATGTGAAAAACATTATGAATCGATGTCATCTTTAGTGAAAATTTCAGATGATTTTTCACCTTTACAATCTTCTCAATAAGCTAAAATGGTCCCAAATATCTAGGTGTCAACATAATATATATTCTAATCCATTGATGAACCAACCATGGTGAGACTCTAAAATATACATGGTCATTGATCAATATCTCTAAAATCAATTGATGTAAATCAACATTAGAATTATATTATATTTATTTTGTTTCCATTACTTGATGAATCTACTGAATATTATAAATCATATCTTAGAAAAATGATAGTCCCATAAGGGAATATTCACCAATCTGTAACTAAAAAAGTGGATATATACATAGTTATCCATAAAATTAATTAAAGGGTTTATTATTGATGAGAGCCTAGTAACTATTTTTATTGGAAAACACATGCAATCCACAATGGAAATCCTAAGCCACTACAAAGTCATGGATGCATTCTCGCACAATGTCTTATACAATCTATATATCTTGTTTCATCTGAAAATCTATCCAAGGATGGTATACTCTGATTAACATTACATGGGATCCTATCACATTCTCAAGGCCCCTCAAAAATGATAAGTGAATCAAGGATCCCATTGTAAATTATAACATACGAAGCTTCATGTAATCTTAAAATCTCATATCCAAATAGATTTCGAAAGTACTGAACTTTGGTTGTATCATGAGTGGTAATAAATTGATTCGATTTAGTCAATTGGAAATCACCACTTAAATGGAATTATTTCCTTTTTTTAACACAACAATCTAACCATAATGTATATAGATACCTCATCACACATAAATGTAATTATAGGATTTGGAAAAAGAAATCGTGAAATCCTCTAAGGTTCACCTTAATCTATTAAAAAGTATAAAAATGTTAAAAAAAATCAAGAATGTACTATTTCATCCATAGAGACCAAAATTTATGCCTCATTTCATAAAACATTTTTTATGGTAGGGTATACTACACATGGTTTATGATGAAAATTATCTATCATAGCCATCATTTTAGGAACCAAATTTACAAACATGTTCTTCAAATAATTGTTTCCCTTACAGGAGAGAGACCATTCTCCAATACTTTCCCCAATATATAAAGAATCTAAAATTCCAAGAAACTCATCATGCAGATGCTAATATGGGATAATTATCTTGAGAAGTGAGTATGTAAAGTAAGCACTTGATGAAATATCCTTGGTAACATGATCCAAAATTCCCAAATATATTTGAAAAATAAATCCTTAGGATTTTATTCGTCAGAAAAATATTTAATATCCTAGGATGTTTGTTTTTTGATCATATAATTAGTTACGACATTTACTTTATAGTGGTGTAGGAAGTGTAAAAATTAGAAACACTATATTGACTCAACCCATCTTCTTTACTAAAGGTTTAGATATTTTTTTGAGAATATATTACCCAATACTTAACAATCAGAGTAGATGGTAAAATGTTATCAAAGAAGGAAATTATGCATAATATTATGTGTATAAATCATAGCTGCATGTTTCATATCATGTGTGGGGTAGTTATTATAATGTGGTGAAATCTAAATAGATACATAAGACGTCCCATGATCTCCTTGGATAAGAACATATATTAAACCTTAAACTTATCGATCATTGAATACTATATTTCTCTACCCAACCTTTGAAAGATTCAACACTGGATCTAAACTCAAAATCAAAACAAAATCATCAATAGATGGACAAAATTTTAAATACCAAATGAACATAACTCCCTTCATATTTAGAGAGGTCAATAGATAATCCAATCATTATAAATCCTTTACAAGCTAGGGGTAATACCCTTCCAGTCCTAGGAATATATGATTATCAAAGACATTACATTAGTCATCCCATGTAATAAACCATTAAACTTATTAGGATCAACTATGATACCATGTTTTAAACCCAAATTCCCAATGATATTTAAATAATAAATTATGATATTATATTTAGAGAGTTTAACATAAAGTTAATTATTTCTCAAGATGTCTTAAACTGCTATCATAGAAATCACATCGTCATACTTAGTCTTAGAGTAAACCACTATTTCATCCATGAATATGATAATAGAAGAATATAGGTATTGGTGGAAAATAATATTCCTCAGTTCCAAAAATTTACCAGGATCATTGGATAGACCAAAAGGCTTAACAAAGTGGATAGAACTACTCTTCAGTGCAATCTTAGTGAAATTGTACTCCTTGATCCTAATACGGTGATAACAATATTGAAGAAACATATTTGAGAACCACCTTTACTATTTCTTCTAGTAACAAAAAAATATCAATATTGTGATACATATAATATTTATTAACTGTGACCTAATTATGATTATCATAATCAATACATTAGTGAAGGGTTATACTATATTTATTAGAAAAATATACTGGTGCTTCCAAAGGTGACACATTAGGTTGAATTATACCCTTGTACTATAAGTTATACAACATAATATTTAACTCATTCAGTTCATCTTGTGCCATATGGTAGGAAGAAATAGAAATTATTGGGAAACTCATTACCAAGTTGATAGAAACCTCTACCTTCCACAGTGACAGAAATATTGAAATATCTGATGGGAAAAAATCTACAACCTCATAAATATGAGAGGAAGACCACCACATTAAGATTACTTCTATAGTTTAAATGAAATCATAGATATCATCCTACCAAAATCCAAAAGAGGTGGTCTCAATCGAATATACTTGATTCATATTCTCCCTGAATGACAAAGTACACCCCATTAGGGAAGTAAAGGATACTCATCAAAGATAGCAATTGATATTTGTATTATGAGTAATCAAAAAATCCATTTCAAGAAGAACATCCAAAGGTTTTATATACAGAACTAAAAAGTCCTGAGAATTATTAATTTTTAATAAATAAAATGTATATGAATGGAAATAGATATGTTTGTATCTCTTTATCATAATATTCATAATAATATCCATTATATAAGGAATGTTATCCATAAGAATATTCAATAATTACCCAATATGGGTAGATATAAATGAATGAGAGGCCCCAATATCAAATAAAAAAGTCACTAAAGATGATGTATTGGTAATGATAACTTTCACTATCATAGGACGCAAATTAGCTTGCCTTGGAGACTCATACACTACGTGGAGTAGCTTTATTACCTATGCCTATGTCTTGAATCCGTTTGTTCTTAATGCATCTAAATATGAAATAGATACTAATAGTACTATCTATCCCATACCACTATATGGAGTGTTAAAAACAATGGAAAGCATCTTCAAATTCCCTATGATTTCATAAAATATACTAATCTTCTGTTCCTCTATGCAAGAACCCTTTCATTTCCCAAATTTTAAAGAATGGAAACAAGTTAGTGGTCCTTTACCAGAAACTGCATAATATTTAGATGAATTATATTTTTGAGATATACCACTATGATTTAAAATTCAAGGTTCATCCATATTCCTATTCCCTTTAAATGGACAACTCAATATACCATTGGGAGTAAAATAAACTCCCATCAATATTGAATTTCTTGTAAAGACAAGTTTAGCCATCAAATATCTATACAATAAATTTTTATAAGTGGTGAGATTCATCATAAAAACATTAAATCATATATATTCTTAAAGATTAATCTCAACAATCCATGATTTCAACTTCTCATTTGATACTACATCATGTGAGAAACACATGGGTTCAAAAAAATAGTTGCCATACTAAGTTAGATTACATTCACCTTGTTAAAGGTTAAGGGACTCTAGAGACTTTTGTAAACCCATAAATTATAGATTTGGTAGCTATATGAAAATATCCATGAAGTCTTTCTAATCTAATCCAACATTCTTCCATTCCAGAACTGTTGAATACCAATACCTTCTACTATGCCCCTCAAGGTTGAAGATGATACATTTTAATTTAACAGAGACTGGCATCGATGAGAATTCAAAATGATTCTCCATCTTTTTTCACAAATACACTACATATTAAGGATCATTGGCATTCTTGAAATATGGAGGATTCAAACAAAAAAACTCATGAGCCCAATCACTACCATCTTCCCTCTGTGGTACATCCTATACAACCTAAATTGAAAGAGGTTCACCTACCTTGACAAATTCTTGAACCACATATACAACAACTTGTATAAGTTCCTGATTAATTGTTTTTTTCTTTATTTTATTGATTAGAATCTCCCTCCGGATGTTTGTTCATGAATCTTCTTCACATATTGGTAAAAAAAATATTAAAAAATAAGAAGGAAAATTCCATTTAATATATATTATATTTTTAACTCTATGAATCAAAATTATATTAGGAAAAAAATATTATATAAAATCTATCGAAAATTTAAAGAATTGTGTTTGAAAACTCTTCAAGAAACTTCTTCCTAAGAAGTCATAATAACTTAATGATTTTTATGGTGATAGTTGACCTGGAACTTACTTATAATATACCCCTAAAGTTCCGACAATCCTATCTCACATATACCAAGATATATTAAAATCCATATCGATATAAAAGAAAGGATATATCCAACTTTTGATAATACTTTTTCATGAACCAAACCACATAACATACCAAATTAGTTTCTAAGTCAATTTTGACATGGATAAAAATACATTCTAGATTCCATGGAAAGGAAACTTGTTTATGGGAATAGAAAGAAACATGATAAAATTCTCTCATCATAAGAACATTTTTAGGACAGATAGATGGATAAAAAATGATAAAAATTTAGTATCCAAACACTCATAAAGGGAAAATTGCCACAAGTAAATAGATACATGTCTGGAAAATGTTATGCCATCCAAGTTTTCCACATCAAACCAATGTATACAATGTCACAAGGTATCTTTATAACAAGTGGATAATATTCTCCACCAGCCACCACTAACTTCAAAGGCCCCACTAATCATGTTCATCAATCACCTTCATGAAGTTCCTTTCATTTCCCTTGACTATTAATAAATAAAATCCTTAAATTACTAAAGGAAAAATTAGTACATGTGAAAAAACCTCAGTTGGGTCTCCCTAAGTATTCCATAAGATATCAATATTAATTAAACAAAATATTCTTTATTTTAAATAAAACATGACATGGGAAATATTTTCAAAGTTCATATTAAAACACTCCTTACAAAACATTTTTGTGGATAATATAATGTTTTTTGAAATTTCTTTATATTATTATTTTGAAAAATATAATAATATTTGAAAATTCTAGAATGGATAATCATTTCTATCATTGAACATGATGGATAAGAATTTCAAACAATCATTATCCTGTACAATTACAAAACAATAACAAAACCATGGTTAAGAGTTCTGAGTTCAGTTAGTGTAGGTATTATCACACAAATATGTGAAATTTGTCTCTAGGTGTGCACACATACCAAGATATCAATCATAGGGGAAATTGGAGAAATCCTTATAAACTGAAATCCTTGACATCATCATAGGACATTAAGCATTTCCATCATTAATCTAATTCTTGATAGAGCTAATAAAATACTTTATTTTGTTCATACCAACTAACTACCCAGGCTCCCATGTGATTTAAGTAAATTAATAATACATAGTTATATCATTAATTTCAAGAAATCTCAAATCATTTCAATCAATAATTTCATTTGGCCCAAATATCAATTTTCAAAATATTTAATTTCATTCCAAAAACCAATATCAAATTATTTTCACCAAAATTTTATTCTTTTTTAATCAACTCATTTAATTTCAAATCAAAAAACATTTCTTGCATTTTCCTCTAAAAATTCATCATCAAAATCGTTCGTCAAATCATTCTTTTCAATTTAAGATTATTTTCAGGAAATCAACACTTTATTGAAAAATTATTTTTTAAAGGAATTTTATCAAAAAAACTCACCCCATTCCATTTAAGAAAACAATTTATTAATGTCTCAAATATGGATTAAAAAAATTATCATAAATATATTTCATATTAATTATGATAAAATGGTTTCAAATGATATGAATTACATTAAAAAATCTCCTCTCTCAATCATGAGATCAACCATCTTCTAACACTAGGTCCCACAATGGAGTGTTGATTAGTATAATGAAAAAAATAATTTTATATCTAGAATTCATCAATTAAAGATTAATATCTATATAAAATATGAGGATCCACTACTCTCAATGTGGGAGAGATGGTGAGAAATGAATTATTAACACTCCAAAAAATATTACACTTACTATAAGATATCTGACATGTAATACATCATTAAAATATATAATTAAACAAGGTTGGGAGAGAAAAATTAGTCTCTATATATTATATGATGTGTTTAAGGTCAAAAGAAATTCTAGGTAGAGGATTTGGTTTTAAAACCCTGGTAAAATGAAATAAAAATATGATACTACTCTACTGTTTCTTATCCTTATCGATGTCATGATCTATCGACTAACCTCCACTAACTAGATAATGCCACAATGATAATTTTCTAGGCCATTGGATGTCTCCCTATCCAGCTGGTGGAGTTATTATAGGAATTCCCTACCACTATCCCTTGAGCAGCTGGCTGGTGGCCCTCATTAACTTGCTGATGGACTTCATGTTGCCATTTTAGGAATAGGATATTGTCCACTCTCATGTTGAGGTAATTTAACCATCTCCTAGACTCTCTAATAAGGTTGAACAAAAATCCATAACCCCTCTAAAATCTAAAACTACAATAATAAACCAAGAATCAATGATAATATGAGTGTTAAAAGTGAATAATAAGGAAATCCAAAATTGAATGATGGTTTATATGTAAAATATGGTATCATGATGTTACAAATTTGGTATTATCAATAGAATGAAACATTGATAGGGAAGATCAAAATTAGACGAGAACAATTTTTAGTTTTGAGGTTGATAAATAAAGAAATAATAAGTACTAAAGATATATATGGATTTATGTGCTTTGGATAATAGAACTACATTGATAAGAAATGATTATCAAACACAATATTATATAAAAAATAAATAAAAGAGGTGAGAAAAGAAACAACTAAATTATTGTAATATATAATCTATTCATATTCTATGTTCTCGCTAAACATGGAGTTTACAATCTTGTGGAGCTCAATGAGAGTGTGTATATGAGCATCTAGGAATAACTCACTCACAAAAAAACCCATACTTATTGAAATAGACTATATAATAATAAAAAAACCTAGAAAGGAATAAATATACAAGGCTGAATCCCCCCTACCATGGCTCGATCTCACCTATATAAGATAATCCCCACTTATGTTGTCGATATGCCATATCATTTATTATTTTAGATTCATCATCATCAATCCATTAACCCTTATGACCCACTATAATCATGTTTGAGAACCAGTAGACTCATCACAATGTTCCTTTCTGCATTTCCACAATCTATAAAATGGAGCTCCACATGATCCCCCAACATTATCATTAGAAGACATTGACCCTCTACCTCCACTTCTCCTCCTTTAAAGAATTGGGAACCCCCTCTATGGTATCTCCTATTTATCATTATATAAGGAGTGTATAATTAGGGAGCCTTTCTAAACCAAAGAGGTATACCCGAAATCAAGTTGGTTGTCACATGAATAATAAAGAGTAGGTGTATAAGAATTCAGGGAGACATTTTGTTTTTTGAGAGGTATCCCTAAAAAACCATTAGACTACACAACATAGACATGTTAATGGAATACATTAGAGAATGGATTGGAGAATTACCTAAAACTTGTAATGAAGAACAAATAGATAATGAATATTAGAGTAACAAAATATTTCATAACAAAAGGATTAGTTTCTCACATCAAGTAAGGGGCAGGGCCGGGTGTGATCCAAGGATTGATACTAAATGGTAAAACCCAAAAATAAATCCCAAAAATATATATTTAAATTCATCATTTAATTATAAAACTAACGAGTATATACCATTTTGAATATTCAAATTAATTTTTATATTTCTAATCAATTTAGTTAAAAAAAGTGAATTTGAATTTTATAGAAGAGGAATAATAGAAAATTTTTCTACCAAGAGACATAAATATGGAAACACAATTTGAAGTATATTTTGAGAATTTAATAGAGAAGATTTACAAAAGTGGAACCTATAACTGACATGTAGTATATATGAATTCATTTTCAGGAAAAAACCTTGATTTTAACTCATGTTGTCTATGACCATATTGGATGATGTACTTTGAACCCGAAAAGTTTGATATAGAAGAGATTAGAGGGTGTGGGGGACAATTAATGCTAGATAATAAGTGGTTAGAGGCTTAATGGAAACAATACAAAACCCATATGAAACACTTGTTGACATGGTTCCACAAGTGAAACTAGAAAAATAGATCTTGCTCATCTTGTATAATATGGTCAATGGAGGGGTTGCATAAAAGATCGACTGGAGTGAAGCGCTCATCTAGGAGAGATGTCTATAATAGATGGTCTATTAATTAATTATGAATGTTATATATTATTTTCAATTATATTATCATATATAAAATTTTTATTTTATAATACATTAAATATAAAAAATTATAGTCTTTGAATTTAACATAATAAATTTTAACTATAATATATTTTGATTATTTGATGGAAGTCAATCTCCCATAATTTAATACTCTTTGCCGACTGAGTTAATTAGGGTGGGATATAGATAGTATACACCATTATAAAAATTAATTCCAATATAATTATTGGATAGTACTAAATAAACATCATTTATATCGACTTTGAAAAGTGTTGAAGGGATTCATGTTTTGATTCCTCAATTTATGGTTTTCTCAATGGTTGTAGGAAAATAATTATTTAGTTGTCATTGAAATTAAAATGATTATACAAGTAATTTTTATCAAAATTTTAAAAATTTGTTATCATATGGATCATATACCTCTAACTTGTAATAAAAATTCGCACACTACGTTTTAATAATACACTTTCATATTTTAAGGCTTCCCACCAAATCCTTCTATTTGTTATTTTTATTGAAAACCACTTTGGGGTTAAGGGATAACCTCATATTCAAAAAAATTTAAACCAAACCACAATGATTTCCAAATTCAAATTCAAGAGATAAATAAAAAAACAAAAGATCCTAAATTTGAAAACAAAAAAGTTCCATGAATTCATCCAATCATCACCAAATCACCCTGTGTCCTGAAATTTTGAGGGGAGATCTACCTTAAGCCAAAATACCCAATAAGTGTTCCCCCTTTTCATCTTCATTTAACTGGTGAGAACCCACATACCATCGTCCCACAATAACTATAAACCACTATAAAAAAGAAATCTTCAACCATTCCATCAACACACAATTCACTGGTGAGAATTTCTATCCAGATTCCATTATCACCTCCAATAAAACACCATCTTCACCACTAAAAAACTCTATCATTTCCATCATAAAACACAAAAAAATGAACACTATAGGAATTCATAACCTTCATTAATAATCTATCATAAGTATCACCATCAAGTATCTAAATCCAGAAAAGTGTACTCTGGCCACTCCTCTTAGAGACCATATGGTTCATCAATAACATATCCAAGAACCTTCTGGAACACCACTACACAAGATGGGCTAGGAAGGAAGTGATATACCAGGAAGTTAGAGAACAGTTGAGAAGATGGAGGCCTAAAAAAGGACAATTATACAGTCTACATCACCATTATTATGATATTTTCTTTTAAAATTTTATTAAAATTAGATTTCCCAAAACAATATAAATTTAATTTAATTTACATATTAAATTATATAAAAATCAATAATACATGCACTGATTTCAATTTTATTAAGAAAATATTTTTATATATCATTAATTTTTATCTATTAAAATAAGAATTTTACTATGATTGTTTTATAATTTTTAAAACATTTTTTCCAGAATATTTCTAATTAAATGAAATTTACTTATTTATCAAATAACATTAAAAAATATGTAAAATATAACACATTTGGCCTCATATGATTTTTTATAACATTTTCCTTATATTTAATATAATATTTAATTTTCATAATTCACCAAAGGTATTATGAATATTGAAATTAAATACTTTTTCATATGGTTTGTTGAATTATTAAATTATGATTTATGAAATTGAGAACTAAAATGTTCATTTATAATTGATTATTAATTTCATTAATCTATTCAATTTAAAATTTCACCCACAATAAATAATATATTTTTAGACTAACATAATTTAATATGGAAATTTTGTGATTTGGAATAATAATACTGTATTTAATTTATATTTATTCCATTTGTATTTGCTTATATTCAATGAGATATTAATGAATTAATGGGTGAAAACTATTAATTTTTCAAAGGGAATTATTATTCATATGATATGGATAGAATATTGATTATTCCATTATAAAATAATAACTTCCTGTAATTAAAAAAGATAACACACTAGGTAATATAATAATAATTGAACATTTGGATCAGTCAAAATATCTGAGTACATTATTCATAAAAACAAAATATTGTGCAAATTTTTATTGCAATTTCAAAGAGAATAATAATTTTCAAGACTTTATAAATTCAATATATTACTAGTTCATCTATTTAGATAAATAATTAACAAGAACATTAATCTTGAATTTCTCATATATGAGACTCACCCCCATGAATGGTGTATACAAGTACATTATGTATATGAGGGATATTGAGGATAAAATTTAGAATCTTAAGGTTGATATATCAAAGGTATTTCTTGTGAATTATATTCTCAACATTATTTTACAACAATATGGGCCATTTAAAATATCTTAAAAAAACATAATGACTAGTGGAAAGTTAATTAATTGATGACCATGTGTGTTCAAGAGGAATAATGGCCGATAGTATAAATTAAAGAAATTAATATTCTACTAATTCGCTAAAAAAGAATCATATATTAAAATACAATGTAAATGGAAAAGATAAATCCCTACCCCAACCTAATATTAAGACATACTACATTTTTTTATTCTGCAAAAAGATGGATATATAAAAAAAATTTCCCTAAACTATTAAAATGGAATAAAAAGAAAGGTATCTTATATTCATTTATTTTTTATGAATAATGAAATGTTTATAAAATTAATAACACATAGTGGAGTTGTTAAGACTCTAAAATACATTTGTTTGAATACATTTAAAAGTATGAAAAACATAAGGAAACTAGTGGACGGTGGGGTTGGTGTGTGTTTTTTGGAAACATGATGCGTTCAAATATATAATCCATAGGGAAATTCATTCTAGTGTTATTTTATAGGTTTACATTATTTTTGGAAAATAAATTTTATATTTTAATTTATTCAATAAATTTTATCTTATTTTCCAAATTTATACCATAGAGTTTTAAATTTAGTTTTTATAAAAGTAATTTTTCATTGATATATGGAAATGACATCATTAGGTGTGGAACATTAAATTGTGTTCTTTATTCATTGATTTTAAAATTTAAATCGGTATTGTAGACATACTTTTTCCCACTATGAATTAAAAAATTGTTATAAATAAAATTTATTATATGTTATTGAACCATAGATTATGTTATACCTCAAAATAAAGGATTCAATTATTAATTCATGATAGGGTTCATAGTACTACTTCTTTTACTAATTTTTAATAGTGATTGGATCTTATTAAAGGAAATAAAACCAATGTATAATTGAAATGATCTAATAGATGTTCATAGATATTGGAAATCATAAATAAATATATATATATCTTCAAAATGTATTTACATGACCATAAATTCTTTATTTAATTTGTTGAAGTATATTGATTATATATATATATCTCTATTTGTTAAAAAAAATAAAGAACATAACTAATTTTAAAATTTTAAAGTTCTTGTAGCGAAAAAGTAAAGTAAAAAATTATAATCTTGAGGTTATATAGAGGTGGAGAATATTATGTGATATAAACTGAGGATAGAAAATTACCTGTTATATATCATAGGTTTCTTGATGAAAATTGAAAAGTTTCAAATTACATTAATCAAGGTTCACCAAACAATAATGGTTTTAATGAATATAGAAACCAAAAATTAATATATATGGTATAAAGTATGCATAGAAAATATAAGTTACCTAAATTATTCTAGAATAAAGCACATAAAGTGACATCATAAATTTTGAATTAGTTTACAATAATTCCTATGTCAAAAATACCTTTTGAATTTTTAAGGGTTGGAAACCATGTTTAAAACATGTGTTCATTTTTGGGAGTACTTTAGAAGACCATGTTTATAATCCATAGGCAATTAAGATGGACACACAGACAATTATTGGATAATTAATTAGATATTTTTAAAGTTATAAATGATATATTTTTATTTCCCATCACCAATCATTAGATTTTTGGATTTAATAAATGAAAAATTTCATGAAAATGTTTTAATTAGTTGGAGAAATATCATAGAAAAAAATTGTTTTAAAGATCATCTAGAAGGTCAAACCTCTAGATTATGTGATTTATTGATAATTATTCAGGAAACATATAATTTATCTATTTTTGAACGAACAAATAATATTCTGAAAATGGTTTCAATCATCCTTGGTATTAGATTGTTTGATAATTAGAAACTCATGGTAAACCTTTTTAACCAAAACTTCTCAATAAAATTATAATTAAATATTAATAAGATCCAAAAATATCATAAATCCATAAATTTATTGTTATTATGTTTTGTATATATAAGAATATATTTAAAATATTGGTGTAGATAATGAAAATAAAATGTTCTCATAGTTAAAATTTTTAAAGATTCAAATATATGGTATGATTCCATGATTTATCATATGAATTTATTAAAGAGCAATGATGTTTGGGACCTTGTAGATTTCACAGTTTGTCCAAAACCTATTGGTTGTAAATGGGTTTTAAATCCAAGAAAAAAATAGTGGGAATCGTTGAGGGATTGAAGGCTTGATTTTTTAATGGGTTTAGTCAAAAGGAAGTGATCAATTATACTAATAAATTTTCTCATGATTCCAAAAAGAATTCCACACAAATTATATTGGAATTATTATCTCCTTTTTAATTTCAATTACAAAAAATTCATACGAAAACTAAATTTCTGAATAGAAATGTAGACTAGGAGGATAACATAAAGCAACTTGAAGGATTACTCTATAGTAATTTTTAGTATTTAATCTATAGTATCAAATGAGAAATTTATGATTTAAAAGAAGAATCCTATTAGTGGTATGAATGATTTAATGATATAATTATTTCATTTGGTTTGAAATAAAAAATTATTGATTATGTAATATTCTATAATTCTAGTGGGATTTAAATAATTTTTTCTTCTTTGATACGTAGATGAAATTTTACTTACGAGAAATTATAATGGTTTTTTAGATTAGGATAAATAGTTTCTATAAAAAATATTTTCCAGAAAATATATGGGTTATTAAATCTATTTAATTTTCTTAAAGAATTATTAAGATCGGTTGAGAGGAATTCTTGGGTTGTCACAAGAATCCTACATTAATAACATTTTAATGATATTTTTAATGAACTACTTTTCACAAAATATAAAACACATAGATATGGGTGATAAATTCACCTTGAAACACACACCTAAAAATTATTTTTAATGATAAAAAAATGAATCCATATTGTATCTTCCCACTATTTACAGTTTAATGTATGTTCAGGTCTACACAAACCACGACATTTCATTTGTAGTTGGAATATTATGGTGATATCAGAGTAATCCATGTATTAACCACTATAAGGTTATAAATAAGGTATTGAAATATTTTAATGGGACTATATTATATTTGCTTGTATATATACGAGATCATAATTTAGATTTCATCGAATAGTTGCTTGTATAAATTATTCATTATGATGATTCATGAAAATCAACCTCAAGATATATATTTTGGATGGTTGGTGGTTTATTATTATGGATAAGTTTAAAATATATAGTAACAATGACTTCTACTATAGAAGTTTAGTTCATTTATTTTTTAGGGAAACTTCTCTTTGTGTATCCCTAAGGAGTTTAATTTTTCACCGTAAATCCATCGATTCTATTTCTATGTTCCTGATTATTTATTGAAACAATTTAGATGTTATCTTTATGGTCAAAAATAAAAAAAAATGGGATTCATAGTAAAAACATTGAAATTATGTACATGTTCATAAGTGAACTTGTCAAAGATAAAAAGGTAGTCATCCAATATACCGGCACAGAATTACTAATTACCTATCCTTTAACTATATTCATGCATCCATTTATATTCTATGATAATGTAAAATGTTTGGTATTAAGTTCTAATTTTTAATTTTGTGCAATATACAAATTTTATTTAAAATTTCTTATATCTAAATATTTCTCTCTTAAATTTATGTTTACACATTCATTAATTGAGAAATATTTTGGGAATAAAACATTAACCTCATGTTTAAGGTGTATTCCTATTGAAAATAAATCATACTGTTAATGTTTATTCAAATGGTTATTTAATATAAATGATAAAATTTTATACATGGAATATAATAATTTCTTTTTAGGGTAAATTCTTCAATGATTCATGATTTATGTTTCTTACTAAAAAGGAAGATTGAATTCATTATCATTAATTAGTTTGGACAAAGTGGTAGAAAGTAAAAATGTTAAATCAATAAATTGTTATTTTAATAAATTATGTGATATTAATTAGAGTACATAAAATTAATATTATATAATAAATTCAATATAATAAATTATTGTCTATGAATTTAATTTATTAAATCTAGTCCATAATATTTTATTGAATATTTGATGGAAGTAAATCTCCCAGGAATTAATACTCTTTGTCTGTGGAGTAAATTAGTGTGGGTTTCTGATGGTAAAATCCAATATAATATTAGTCCCCTAAACTTGAAAAATACGAGAAAATATTCAAAATATATATCCTCCCTATAGAATTTAGTGGGAATTTTGTTTCTGATTTCTTAATTTCCTATATTTCTTAATGGGTGGAGGTAAATAATTATTTATTTTGATTTAAAGAATTCAAAAATAATCTTGACTTATTTTTTATGAAAACTTATTATAATGAATCTACCTAAATTTTCACCCCATATGTTGAGAGACAAAAGAAGGTATTTTTGGATTGGGCTAGATAAAAATAGAAATACATGTATTAGGAATTCATTGCGTTGATGGGTTATGTTCCATTTGAGGGACCCATATTGCAATTTCTATTATTTGAAAGGATTGTGTGCAACCTCGTCCAAGTAAAAGAGTGTTTGTGGTCTTTCTATTCTTAGTCTCACAAACATGATTAATTTGATCGTATCGATGAGGTTTGTGTGTGATACCACATTTTAGGTTTGACTATAAAGAAGAGAATTGCACACAACCTATCTACTATTTATAAAAATTATAAAGGAATGGTTACCTAGAAAAAGGAAAGCGGGATAGATCGACTTTATATCTAAAGGAGCATTTCATGGAGAATTCCATTCTGGGAGGTATAGAGAAATTTGAAGAAATTAGTTCCCAGGAACAAAGGGAATATGAACTAGGGAACTTATTGGGAATGATAGAATGTTTCCAAACATAACCATTATATGGTTTTGGTGAAATATAGTAAATATAATGCATTTTTTCTATTGATACTTGATAATTCAATTTTTTAATGGAGTACAAGATTATAGTATATATTATAATAATATAAATTACCCAAAATTATTATATAATATAAATGGGCCTTTTTTTCATCTTAATTCATGAAATATTAGGATATAGTCTTAATGATATATTTTATACTCAGTATTTTATTAAAATTTCCATTGAAGGGTTTTGATAATAAATTTTATTCGTTTTAATTTTTTTGATGGTGTGTTGAAATTATTGATGGTCAACACCTCGATATTATTTTTATCAAGAAAATATAAATATAAATAATATAATATAATTGATTTCAAGATGTAGTTGTTAAAAGTTAAAAGAAATATAATATCTTTCTTATCCTTCTTGTATTTGTCTTCACTACTTTGTTCCTTAGAACAAGACAGTTTTAGTATGAAACATTCCTCCCATATGTGAAAAAATCAGTGTTTGTTAAACAGAATTTAGATGTAATGTAAAAAATTTAAGTCTAGTGTTATTTTAATTTTTTTAAATAACCTGTTGATTATATACTTTGGCACTTTCATAATTTATTTCTTCAAAATTACTTTAAATAATGTAAAATAATATGTATAATGAAAAATATTTATGTAAAAATGAATTTCCATATGAAATTAATAATATAATATAAATATACACATAATATAATTTTTCTTCATAATTTATTTTCATAAATCATCAGAGCATGGATAATTTATAGTATTATTAATTGAAGAATGTTTTTCCCCAAAATTTTGTTTGTGATTTATCTTTTTTTATTGGAAATATAGGGAAAAATGACTCAAATCATCATTGAAGAAATCATAACAAGGATGAGGAAGATTAGAGTGGCTAGAATGATGTATAAAAATTATTTGATAGAAGAAACAAAAATCATTTTGTGGTGCTATATAAAGTGTTTGAGATTTAGTAAATCACAAAATGTATGCCAGAATTTCTTAGTGTAAGGAAATTTTAATTGTTTAAACATAATAACATTTTATGGGGGGGTCACACTTTTAATTTCTGCTCCCTTGGGTTAGGGAACATCTCTCCTCACTGATGTAATGTTTTTTGAGTGAAAATGTGCCTAGTTGAGAGTTATCTTTGATTTGATATTTTAAGGCCCTAGACCTCTATTTTGGTAAAATATCCAGTTAACCCAAGAAAATAATATTAGAAAAATTATCTAATGTCTCCATTGATTCCAGGGTGTCTTTTTTTACTTTAGGCTTAATCCTATATATAATTTTGGGTGCAAAAAGGGATTATTAAAAATATAAAAAGGATAGAAACATTATTTTTATTCATGCATGTACAAACATGATTAAATGATTATACCTCCTCAATGAAGCTTCATATGGTGAAACTAATAGTCTAGCTGAATCAATGATAGATATGTTATGATATAAATTATATAATTTCCATTTATATCTCATGTTGTAGGATAATTAGACACAGTTTCATTATTTAATGAAATTAGTTAATAATCAATTAATTAATTTAGGGTTAAAAAGTATATATAGTCTTTAATTTATATCTCTGATTGAGATCCCCTCTAGGATTATGTTTTGATGGATTACTGAAACCCTTGATAAGGAAAGGGGATGGAGTGGAATTTTTTTGGCCATTTAATAAAATTGGAAGGGTGGGATAAAATCCGTAGTGTATTCAATGGGAATCTTACATAGTGATGATGATTGAACTTATGGGTGCAATAATGGAAGGATGTTATGATGATTTACTATCGAGGTAGGGCTATGTAATTTTCCATTCTGATTTTTTCTTTATATATTATCTATTAGAATAATTTATTTGAACTAATTCTCTTCTATTTTCTGGAACTCTTTTTTAAAATATACCTTATTCATGGTTTCTTCATTATTTTACTGTAATAGATCCTTGTTATCATTCTTTACATAGGGAAACATTTTTTTAGTCAATAATAAAATATATTTTCCTAAACATAAAATTTTCATTATGGTGGTATTTTATATTAGAGGAAATTGAATTTTTATTCTTTTTGAATAATATTCATCACAATGCTGTCAGAAATCCATGCTCGATTGATGTTGTAATCTTAAACATAACTCACTTATTTTTGATTAAAACATTCAACTGGGAAACCTATATTGGAATGTGAATGTTGTCCAATTAGGATCTATCTTACCCTCTATTCCATATTCTATCTCTTATATTCTCTTATATCTATAACCTCTCTCTCATTTCCCTCTTACGTAAGGAAAAATGGCCCTTGTCCCTTCTAGTAGCTGGTGGAGTGGGGGTTTGGTGGCATGAGGTTAAGACGATTACCAGAGGGATTGATGGATGATCCTGGAAGAAGAATGATGTGAGAATAAGATGTCTGTGTGAGTAGGGTGCCTGAGTGAATGAAAAATTGAACATGGGTGTTTGGAATAACATCCCAGATAGGGGGTGGCTGATCAATGATTGACTATCACGGTGTGAAGGGGAAAACACTTTTGTCATTGTGTCATATGTAGTGTGGGGGTGGTGGTGTTAATTTGGAATAGACTGTGATGAGTAGATGACATGTGAGTGGAGGATCCATGCTAATAGTGGTGGACTTTATTATTGGAGTCCATGTGATTGATGAAAAGGTTAATGGTTTCAATATGGAAGATGTATTGTGGAATTATAAAAAAAATACAAAAATGGAAGAAAAAAGTTGATGGGATGGGGGACACATGAAGAGGCCAAAATCAATTATAAAACCCTATATTATGTGTTCTAGTCTCCCAGATTATGTTTTCTTATGTGTGTGATTTTCTTTTGAAGTATTATAATCATAACTACCTAACCATTTATAAATATTATTTTAATTGGAATTATAAATCTTATTTCAGTTGTAACTTATTCATAAAAATCATTTTGATACTCTGTCCATGGAATCAATACTAAGACTTTAGTGATTCAATACTAATATTTGATACATAATTACAAATCATGGAAATATCCCCACATCATATAATAAAACAACAGTGTTGTTTGATATGATGAAATTCATATTTTTTTGATGCATGTATTTGATAAATGAAGAGTCTATTAAAAGTATTTTTAGACATAAATCACAACTGTGTGGTTTGCTCAGCTAATCAAGTTTATTTACACAATAATGAATATATGGTCTATAGATAAGGACATATAGCCATATACTTACCAAATATTCGCTATAGGTATTTATACCAAAGAAATAACCATAGTTTACATGGGCTATAACCATGGCAGACAACTGTGTGAGCTATTGCCACAGTTTCCAAAACCATGGTAATAATCCCAATATCCATGGTTTTTATGATGGATATAGCCTCTAAAATCCATTTTTGTAGGTCTATTTTTTTAGTTCTATAGACATGGGTTTACTAAACCATGGATATAGATTTTTTTTCTTTTTTATATCCATGGTTTATCAAAACTGTGGATATAGGTCTCCTACCCTTGCACAGAAAAACATTAACCTATGAAAAAAATGGTAGGATAGTCTATAGGCACAGTTTACATGATATATCCACAGTTATTAATAATATAAATAACAAATATTTAAATATACACAATGGTTTTTGTGGTGAAGTGGTAAGGTGACAAGTTCAGATAGTGGAGGTAAAGAGATCTAATCTCATTGGGTGCTATTTATTTTAAATCTATATCCACAGTTTACATGGGCTATAGCCATAGTTTTTTAATTTAGAAATTGAATCTATATCTATGATTTGAACCATGGATATCGACCTATATCCATGGTGGAAAACTGTGTGATCTATTTCCACAGTTTCCAAAACCATGGTAATAGACTCTATTTCCAGAGTTTAAATTGTGGGCATATCCTCTTAAAACCATGGCTATTTCTTTTTTCTATAGCCACGCTAATAGGTTCCATGGCCAATAAATTCATGAATATAACTTATATCTATAGTATTTATCTCTATATCGATGGTTTTGGAGCATGGATGTAGTTGAAATTTGTACTAGTGACATAATGGGATAATTAGATTATGAATTTTATTATATGGGACCCATGATAGGCTCTGAGTATGTTGAATGGAGTTTTTAGAGAATCGACACCCCTCTATTATCTATAGTGTACTTCTCTAATCGATTATATTATTTCCCCCATTTGTTGTGTTTTAATAAATTTGGGTATCACTTCTTTGTTTTTCATAAGATGATGTGAGTAATCTCATAGTCTAGGTGGTTTTTGTAGTACAATTTGGTTACCCTTTAATGTGTTGTCTATGGTGGGCCTCGAAACAATTTTTTTGAATGTAGGTGAACATAGTTAATAATGGGACATGAGTAGTATATGAAGAAGTGGGGGATTTATTTTTTGTTTTTCTAATTTGGTGTGGGTTTAGTATGTGTTGAGAATGAAATTAAATTATTTCTTTAATGTAGTATTTAAAACTTGTGGTCTATCCTTGGATATTTTTCCTCACATCCCTATAAATCATGATACATTAAGATAAAACTGAATTATTCTCTCACTAACTATTCAATACCTCTAATGATCTACCTCAAATAGTAGTTTCAACATGATATGAGTAGTGACATGATTATTAAATTCTACACTCATTCCAAAAATCAGTGATCAAATTCATTATTCACTCATGAATCAAAAGATCAAATTGAATCAATTGGAAAATAGTGAATATTTTGGAGACCTGTGTGTGAAAACCAATAAGAAGTAATTAAAGATTGAATAAAATAGTTCAATGAAAACCACATTATATCTATAGAAAAAATAAATTCTAGAAAGATCTTATAATACAGAATTAATCTATTATGTTCTGAAATTAATTATGGGGAGTGGGGAAAGATCTCCATGGATCAACCACTAATGTTCAAGTGTGTTGTCACTGGATTGGTTACATAAAATTTAATAAAGAAAAGAAATCCCAAAATAGTAGCTATATCAATTGAACAATGGACTAACCTCCTACCAATGGTGAACTATCATCCTCTTTATAGAGATAGCGGAATGATTTGTGTATCCTTGTTCACTTTTGGAGCTTCTTCTCCCACACAAGAAGCATGATTTTTTTATTATGGTGATCCACATGCATATATAATCCTTTAGGTTTTCTATTATTGAAATCTCATTTGTTATATTGATGCCACATGTATAGTCTGAGGGTACAAATTCTACTACAATGCTCTTCTATTGAATCGTCATCTCCCTCAAAAACCATCCCATGTTCTTCACATTATTTTTTTAATTGCATGGGTTCCATATTGAATTTTAGGCGATTTATTTAATTATTTTAGTCGAATATAAGAACTAGATTTTTATTTTATGTTGTGTTCTACTTGTTTTAGATTTATCAAATCTTAATCCACACGCCACAAAATTTGGCTAATCACAAAGTCATAAGTGCAATGTGAATCTCATTTCGTATGACTTAAAATTCTCTTGATGTTAAATAGATATTTGATGTTGTAGAATATTATAATACATTGTCCAAAGTGTTACAAGGTGCTTCAAACTCATATGAAATAACTAATGTCACACACTCTACCTCAAAAAGATATATGGTCCACTGGAAGTCATATGCTCAAGTTGAGATGTTTTCAAAAGAAATATCTAAATTTTCACATAATATCCATCCATAGTCTGATGTGCTAGACAAAGTATAACATGTTTCTTCAAAGTCATATGAAATAACTGAAGTGATACACTCTACCCAAGAAATTCATATTTAATATAGAAATTAATACATTCTAGTTGACAGGTAGTCATAATAACTGAATAAATTTATATATACTGAACATCAAATGTAAGATTCCATTGAACTCATACACCACCATATATGTTATCATGAGTATGTATGAAAATATGGTTGAATTGAATTGAATTTTTTTAGAATTAAATTATAATTTTTATATAATTAAAATAATTTATGTAATGGTTTAAAATGAATGGATTATAGAAAAATAATGAAAATTAAGTGAACGTAATTAAATATGAGTGATAGTAAAATAATTAGATCTCAGAATGGAATAAATTCATTAAATGAGTTAGGATAGAAAAAATAATTTAAATAAAATATTGAATTTTGATAAGAATGCTCTAAAATCAACCATGAAAGGTGCCTATTTCTCCACCCATTAGGAACCCTTTAGAGGATTTGGATTAAAACATGATTTTCAGTGGTTTTGTTATTAAATAGAAACCATTATTTTTAATGGTTTTAGAATCCCATTTGAAATAAGTAATTGGTTGCAACCAGAAAACCCTAAAACAAATAACCTTTCAATGAAGATGGCTAGGATCCCAATCAAACATTTCATTAAGTCTAAGCTAGAACCAATACCACCCTTTCTTTATGTCCAAGAAATAACCAAAAAGGAAAAAAGTGAAATTCTACCCGAAATCACAATGAAACGTAGTCTCCGCCCTACCAAATATTTATGATAAGAAAAAAATTGGTTATAGAGAGACAAGAGACTAATTTATATTTAAAAGTGAAAAATAGCGCAAGATCTCAAGTATGTTTATCCAATTTAGCTTATCCTTCCACAAAATCATGGGGGTGTGTTTATAATTTTAGGGGATCTAGTAGACTATTAGATCATTTGATGGTTGAATAGATCCATTTAGAAGTGAATAAGTGTGAGAGGGATCAAAACTAATGGATATATTTTTTAGTCTTACCAGGTGGAAAAGGGTAGCCTGTAGGTGCCATTGGCTCACTAGAGGAACCTGGTCAGAAATGGTTTTCATTCCAGATACCACTAGCTATTCGAGGGTTACCACAACATAACCATTAACATCTCCTTTTATTGGGCTCCAAAAATGTCTTCTTGCTCCTCTTGATGCTTGTAAATGGTCAGGAATCATAAAGAAAATTATATTGAAACATAAATACTGAAATTCAATAAAGTAAACTATTAGAAACAAAAAAATGTATTTTTTGTCACATAAAACTATCTTAAGAGAGTGAAATACACAACATTATACCAACTTTTGAATATCACACACAATTTAGAAATAATTTATACAAAGGTAGGTCTAACACATTATTCATAAATATATCTAAGAATGATTTCGATATATCATAATGAAATTTATCCAATATTTTTAAAACCATATTCATTGTTTTATGAAATGAAAATGATATAATTTGAAATCATTTCATCATTTCTCCCTATTAGTAAAAATATCAATATTGTTTCCCCTTTTGGATAATAAAACATCAAAAAAGTATTTTAAAATAAATTTAGAATGGAATGTCAATGTAAATGGAATAAGAATAATTTTAGTTTTTTTTTAAAAATATAACTCCTACCTTTAACTTTATTAAGGCATTATTCCAATTTAATGTTTAAAAATCATAATTATATAAATACTTTAGTGACATAATAATTTCACCTTCCTTGTACTTTCATCAAATAATATCATGGCCACGGATTAGATACAAAGAGTAATTGTAATCCTAAAAATATATTTGAGTAAAAAATATTTTTTTAATTTTTTTTAAGAACAACAGTAATGCTATTTTGTGACAGACAATATTATAATTTATTTAAAAATATAAAAAAAATATTTGCATAAAAAATGGATTTTAAACGTAGATGTAAAAAATAAAAGTTTTCATCATTTTAAAATCAAATTATGAAAATCAAAATTGACACATGATATGTTCCTTTATTTAAATAGTGATTTTAAATTTCCATGAGGATAAAATCAAATTTTAAACTCAATATTTTTCTTGGATCATTTTAGGTAAAATTTTTGGATCCCCCTCTAACGATGCATACTTTTAAAAATTATATGGGATCCACCATAAAACATGAAAATAAACTTTTAAAAAAGTAAACAAAACAATATTACAATTAAAAAGACTGAAATAAATCAATCAAACAACTCAAGAGTTGAATGAGGAATTAATAAAATTAATGATTGAAAAAAGGATACTTTAAATAAATAATTAACTGAAGAAAAAAAATAAGTTTAAATCATAATAATCTTAATATTACCCATTAATAAAATAAAAAACATTTAATTTGAAGGGGTTTAGTGATGAAATTAGAAAATTGAATATTAGTGAAAATAAAATCTCGCATGGTATCCAATTTTTGGAAATGGTATCTAAATGGTGGTCTCTAAGATTAATCTTCCTTGCATAGTTGTGTGGAATTTTATTTTTAGAAATTGAAATTTCACTTTTTTTATCACACTAAATTTGCGCGTGATCATAATTTGAAAAATAACCTCGAAGTGTAGGTTTCTTCCAAATGATTTGGGTGAAACATCTTCCCTTTGAAATATATTCCTATATAAAGACCTGGAAATTTGAAGGAAATTTTTTTCTTAAATTCTTTGGAATTTCAAGAGTCCTCAGTTTTTGACGGCACCTGATTCTGAGGCTTGGTGTGGTCGGAATCAATTTCCGAAGTTTCGTTCAGGTACATTTAGTAAACGTGCGTGCGAGTTTTTTTATCTGTTGAACCGGCACTCGGAATTAAAATCCAAGGGCACCAATGAACTCGATGTGTTGGTATTTGCTTAAGGGGACCTTTATCGTAGTTTTGTTTTATCGGGAGGAGAAGTTAATTTTTGGGGATTTCTTTTTATAAATTAAAAATTATGTGTGATATAATTTATAAGTGGTGGTTAATTTCTCCAAAGGGGAGTTGGAGGTGGGGCCTGCCCACCACATAACCTCCCATGGGAGGATATTGTGTGTTGGGGCCCACACGAGCACCTAAACCCTCAACTCCCCTTGTATTTATTGAGACAACCCATTCTTCGTTTATTTTGGGTGATTTATCCACCATCCCTCCCCCTTAATTGTGCCAACATTATTAATTAATGCCATAATTAATTTATTTGTGGAGTGATGAATTCTTTTGAATTTATTTAAATTTCATGTCATCTTTAAAATATTAGGGAGCCTATTATTTTATTTGTTTGGCAAATATTCTATTGGGAGGAATTGGAGAATTAGAAGGAAAAGTGTTCTTCCCACGAAGAATGTGAAGAACATCTTCCTCTCGATGAGGAAAGCTTCACGTCTCCGAAGGACGTAAAGAAACATATCCTCCAATTCTTCAACCGGAGCAAGGAAAGGAGGAACCCTCGCCCATGAAGTACATCGAAGGAATTGTCTCGACACGACGTTCCGAACTCTACTTCCTCTAGCGTTGATGGAACGACGACTGTCTTTCGCGACGCCCGACTTCTGTGATGTCCTTCTTCCACGGCTCGTTAACGTGAAACATCAACTACAAGGTAGGGGGAATTTGGTTTATTTATCTGAACATGTGAATTATACCCTAATAATTTGGCGATTATATTTGGATTTACGGTGGAAAATTATTTTGTAATCACTTAACGCGGAGGGCACGGGCTGCACAAACACGACCCGATGACCCTCCGTTGATTCTTGATTGGGTTAACAATGGAGGCGGAGCTGGAAGGGCGCGGTGTCGTTGCACTATGATGGAGGAAGAAGACCACGACCGTGAGGTGGCAGAGACCAAAGGCGGCGGCAACCGAAGGCCCTGGCCAGGCCGGGCCGAAGCGGTGGTGGGCCGGCGCCGTTGCGCCAACTGCGTAGAGGAAAATCGTGGCCCGCATCCGTGGGCCACTTAGTCCGGAGAAGAACTAGCCGGCTGGGCACGAGGTTTGCAGTGCCTGGAGGAGCTGCACGGCGAAGGAACCGCGGCCTGCAATTGTAGGCCACTCGCCTGGAGAACCGGCCGGCAGAGCTAAAGAACTGCGACGCCGTTTGGCACCGCGTGGGAGGAACATCGGCTTGCTGTGCGGGCCGCTCATCGTTGCCGGGAAAACCGGACCGACCCGCTTGGTGGGCCCGGTCCATAGTTGGGCCGCGCTTTATGGGGCCGGGCCGACCCCCCATCCAGGACAGACCCATCAAACCTGGCTAGGCCGACCCCCATCCATGTCAGACTCGCCGAGTCGGGTCGGGCCACCCGTCAGCCTACTGGGCTGGACGGGTTGGGCCCGACTTCGCTTAAATGCGAATATCTTCAATATCGTGTACCCGAACGACGCATCATCTATGGCACTGGGACTCGTGTGAATAGGCGGTCCTTTTATGATACTCTAAGTGAGTTTTGAAAGACTTTGGAAAATGGCTGGGTTTGGATCGAGCATAAATCCAACCGAGCCCCTGGAATGAAAAAAGCCAATAACTCTCAGATCGGGTGTCCGGTTGACGTTCCGTATATCGCGTTTGGTTTTTTTTATGAGATAGAATTTTGGGATACCTCAAATAATGACTTCATTATAGTTTATGTATCGACCCATTTGCTCGAGGAGCGGACCCTCCCGGAATCGAGCATACTTTGTGTGGGTACCTGAGAGATGGCAGCGACTTCGATGACTATTGTACCGGAATCCACCGTGGGTTCGATGATGATGATGACTGTACCAAAATCCTATATGGGTTCGACAGTTCTGACTTCTGTTCCTATATCCTATTTGGGTTTGACAGAATAGATGTTCATGTATCATGTGTGGGTCCTACAGCTTATACGAGATAGCTGGCCTATATCCTGTGTGTGTCGGAAAACTTAGACAAGATAGTTGGCCTATATCTTGTGTGGGTCCAATAGCTTAGACGAGACAGCTGGTCAGTATCATGTGTAGGTCTGACAGCTTTTTGGTCTTGTATCTGGTGTGGTTCCGATAGATTAGCTCGTCCTGTATCCTGTGTGGGTCCAACGACTTAGACGATCCAATGGCTACATCTGATCATCTATATCTCTCTACTAATGTGGCATACCTGTGTGAGCTGAGTCATGTCTTTCAAGAATTATCGTTGTGGTGATTGACTTCACATAGATTGTGGGATTGATTTGTGCTTTGTATCCAGAGTTAGAGCCTAACTGAGATTGGTAACATAGGGATATGTATGGGCATATACCTAAGTAGGGTTGGTTGACACTTCATGATTGTATCTTTCTTATTTTGTTTATCCTCAGTGGATATTGTGAGAACTTGTGGGTATCAGGGTCCCTAATAAGTATTGTTATACTCACCCCAACACGGTCTATTCCCTCACCTCATTGTGTTGGATGCAGACGACGAACAACGCTGACAGAGGCCGAGAGCTCCACAATTGGATGGTACCCGGAGGTGGACCCTACAACGGGTCGGGACACGGAGGAGACTAATGAACGTGAGTGATGAGGTGGCCATATGTACCTACCCTTTAGGTAGGAACCCCGGAGGATGATCAAGGAGCTTCTCTTTACTTTCAACTATTTTTCCCTTTTTACTTGTACTTGTTGTTCAGTTGGGTTTGTATACTGGCCCATTTACCTTCCAGTACACTCTTTTGTATTCAGTTTTACTTAGAATTTACATCTTGTTGCATACTCTGTTGTGTTTTTTTACATTTATAAAGGAAATTCCTTCATAGCTTAGGGATTTATGCCTTTGGTGCTAGTCTCCAGCCCCTGGCCTATGAAAGTCAGGCTAGGGGTAGTCACGGCACGAGCCCCGAGGACGGTTCATGACAAATTGGTATGAGAGGTGGTTAGTTCTACTGCAAAACATAGACTCTGAATCTTTTAATGAAAATAGTGTTAAGTGTTTTGGGTGTGGTTACCAGTTTATGGAAATCTATGATGGTGTGGTGGTCAACAGTATCCATACACTATGACTCTGCCTTCTGATCTCCGACCCAGTCCACAAAAACACTGATTGCGAGTGTGTTTTATTTGAAAAGTTTTCTTTGTGATTACATTGTGTCACCTCACCAGTTATATTCTGTTGACCATGGGGTACCTTTTTATAATAAGGATGACCCCACGAAGGAAAAAATCTAGTGTTTCGAGTTACGTACGAGATAGTAGCCCACAGAGCGACGATGCCTCAGTACAGGGCCCCATCATAGGAGAGTAACCAGCGGTACCACTACTCGTTGGGTCACTGATACCACCAGCTCTAGTATCATAGAGAGCTTTCCACCTGAGTGTGTTGCACGAGTTCCAACACCAGAGGCCGCCGAGGTTCCATGGAGAGATGGACCCAAAGGCAACTGAGGATTGGCTGGAGGATGTCGTGAGAGTTTTCATATTGGTAGGGACACCATCTGACCTTATGGTGATCCTTGACATGAGTCTAATATACACAACAACATGTAGATGATGGAGCATGATGCTCCAGGGGCATGAAGAAACATCACTACTCTGGGAAGACTTCGAGAGCCTGTCCCTGGCAGAGTTTGTTCCAGCCACCATTTGTGCGGACCAGATTCAGGAGTTACTACATCTGCAGAAGGGAAGCATAACAGTTTCTCAGTACTTATCAAGGTTCACCAGCCTCTCTTGCTACTCCACGGATATGGTACGGGACACGTTCCTCAGGGCCCAGACCTTTATGCAGGGACTCATGCATGATATCATGGCTTCGATGATTCCCCTCAGCATTCTGACGCAGGTGGGTGTACTAGAGGGATCCCTTCTAGTGGAGGGATTTCTCACTGAGGAGTCACCATTAGCGAGACCCACCATAGGGAGACACATAGTGAAGTCTTATACAGCTGGCAGTAGATAGATGACCCAGTGGTCCAAGAGGACTAGGCCATCAGGTGGGCGACCCTAGGATACGGGCTCAGTTATGTGTGGTACAAGAGACATAGTCATCTATACGAGGAGCAGGTTGTGCTATGCTAGTGTCGGGTAGGGCCCCGTGGCTCTTGATTGCCCGAACCTCCATGCAGATGAGAAACAGATAGTAGAGGGACCTCCCAGGAAGAGGCAGAGGTTCGACCGTGGTGGTCTGTAGGGAGCAGGAGGACGTGGCAGAGGAGCTGGCTAGCAGCGGGTGGTGGACGAAATTTTGAGGAACTACCACCACCACCACCAGGAGGTCCACCCCGACCACAAGGAGCAGGCGGACAGAGGTAGGCTCAACTCTAGGCAATTGAGTCCTATGACCATGGAGAACCTGAGATGATTCAATGTACTATCCGTGTCTACTCCACCCTTACTACAGTACTTATAGACACAGTTGTGAGTCATTATTTTCTTGCCACTGCCCTCGTTCGGAGCACAGATATTCCGACAGAGCCGTTGGCACGATCCTTACGTCTAGAGACTCTTATGGGAGTAGAATTGAGGATTACACACTGGTGCCGACAGTGTGAGATTACTCTAGGAGGCAAGAGCTTTGGCTGGGATCTTCTTGTAGCGGCGTTGAGGCATTACGACGTCATGTTGGGTATGGACTGGGTATCCATAGTTCATGCTCAGATTGACTGTATTAGGCGCAATGTTCGGTGTATCCATACGGATGGGACCAGGTTCATCTTCACCGGTGAGAAGGTAGCCTTTGCAGTGCATGTTGGACTTAGGCAGAGGAGAGGGAAGCCGATCACACATCAGTTGGCTAGTCTCATCATCGGAGCGGTTGATGTGTTGAGTCTGAGTTTTCCTGTTGTGGTGGATCAGTATGCTAATGTTTTTCCTGAAGACGTTCCAAGACTACCTCCTCATAGATAGGTTGACTTCTACATTGACCTGTGCCCCAGGAAAACACTGATATCTACTCCATCATATCAAATGGCACCCACCAAGCTTCGTGAGGTGTGGGTACTACTGGAGGACATGTAGAGGAAGGGTTTAATCCGACCCAGTGTTTCACCCTGGGAATCTATGATTTTGTTCACCAAGAAGGAGGATGGGAGCTTGCGACTATGTGTCGACTATCGTCGCCTGAATCAGTTGACCATGAAGAAGAAGTTCCCACTCCCATGGATTGACGACCTATTTGATTAGCTCAGGGGAGCATGACTGTTCTCGATGATAGACCTCAGGTAAAGCTATCGCCTGCTCATATTTTGAGATGATGATGTGCACAAGATGGACTTTAGGTGTCGGTATGGACACTACAAGTTCTTGGTTATGCCCTTCGGTGTAACCAACACTCCAGTAGTGTTCATGAGTCTCATGAATAGGATCTTCCATCCTTACCTCGATCACTCTGTCATATTCTTCATCGATGACGTACTGATTTACTTGACTGCGGAGGAGGAGCACACCTACCATTTGCGGGTAATACTGGATAAACTCCTAGAGAAGCATCCTTATGGTAAGCTCTCGATGCGCCAGTTCTAGATTCGAGAGGTACACTTTCTAGGAAAAGTCATCTCAGAGGGTGGAGTTTCTGTGGATCCATCAAAAATTGAGGTAGTACTTTCTTGAGAGCCACCCAGGAGACTGGTGGAGGTGCGCAGTTTTTTGGGTTAGGCTGGGTACTATCAGAGATTTGTGCCAGACTTATCCAGGGTTGTAGCACCACTTTCATCATTGAAGAATAAAGGGAAACCCTTCGTGTGGTCAGATAGATTTCAACAGAGATTTTAGAATATGAGGAAGAGGTTGAACAGTGCGCCCATCTTGAGACTACTGGAGGAGGGTGTAGGGTACATAGTTTACTGCAACGCATCAGGGACCAAACTCGGGTGTGTTCTGATGCAGGAGCAAGCCGTTATTGCATATGGTTCACATCAGTTGAGACAACATGAGGAAAACTATGCTACCCATGAACTGAAGTTACCATCAGTGGTCTTCTCCATGATGATGTGGCAGAAAAATCTGATGGGAGATCATTTTGTAGTCAATTATTACCACTAGAGTCTCAGGTACTTCTTCTCCCTAAAGGACTTGTACCTGAGACAACAACAATGGATCGAGTTCTTCGTGGAATATGACTTAGAGATAGTCTATATTCTTCAGAAGGGGAACATTGTAGTAGATGATCTCAGTAGGAGATCAAGCATTCAGCTGCTAGGAGAGGTGCCAGAACATCTGGCAACGTTGCAGATATCCATTGTGGATAGAGATGGAGCAACATTTATTCAGTCTCTCACAGTCGCTCCTCCACTTATTCAGTGAGTCAGAGAGGCATAGTTTATGGACAATGACTATGAGACGCGAAATACTCAGATATCCACAAGGAAGGCACTGGATGGGTTTTCTGAAGGTGGGGATCACGTCATCCTCTTCAGAGGACGTACCATGGTACCAGTTTCACTACTGGAGAAGGTGTTTAAGGAGTTCCACACATCCCCTCAAGTGGTTCATCTAGGAGTGGCGAAGATGTATCAGGACCTCAGATTACAGCACTGGTGGCCAAGTATGAAGAAATCAGTATTAGAGTTTTTCTCTCTATTCCTCACTTGTCAGCAAGTGAAGGCGGAGCACCAAGTTCCACCAGGCTTGGTTCATCCCTTAGAGGTTCCAGAGTAGAAGTGGGATGAGATCTCCATGGATTTCGTGATGGGAATTCCATGTACATCTAGAGGACATGACTTTATCTGGGTGATTTTAAACCGACTCACCAAGTCGGTCCACTTCCTATCGATCAGAGAGCAGGGCTCAGTAGAAAGCTTGGGACACCTCTACGTACCAGAGATCATATGACTTCATGGTGTGCCATCGACTATCGTCTCCAATTGAGATGCTCGTTTCACTTCCCGGCTATGGAAGGGGTTACAGGAGGCTTTTGGGATGCAACTTCTCTTGAGAACCACCTTCCATCCTTAGACGGATGTTCAGACTGAGAGGACAATTCAGACTCTCGAGGACATGCTCTATGCATGTGTCATCGACTTTGTTCATAGATGGGAGGATCACTTATCCTTGGTGGAGTTTTTGTACAACAATAGCTAGCACTCCACCATCGGGATGGCCCCTTACGAGGCATTGTACGACCAACTTTGCATATCACCTCTATGCAAGACTGACCCAGGGGAGTCAGAACTTATAGGACCAGATATGGTTCAGGCTACGACAGAGAAGGTGCAGATCATCCAGGAGTGGATGAAGACTGCATAGAGTAGACATAAGTCCTATAATGATAGGATATGGAGAACACTGGAGTGTGAGGATGGGGACCATGTCTTCTTACATGTCTCACCTTGACGAGGTCTACAGAGATTTGGCCATGATGGAAAGTTATCTCTGCGATTCATCAGACATTTTTATGTCCTCAGTAGGGTAGGTAAGGTGGCTTACTGCCTGGCACTTCCACCTCAGTTGCACCAGGTGCACGACGTCTTCCACGTATATCAGCTGAGGAGATATGTGCGCAACCCATCCCACATCATCCACCACAAGGAGCTGGATGTCGATGACCGGGAGACTTTCACAGAGGTTCTAGTAGAGATTGAGGATCGATATGAGAAGGTCTTGTGTGGACGGATGATTCCTCTGGTGTGCGTTTGCTGGTAGCACGGGAACCTCCAGGAGAGCACATGGGAGTGAGAGGCTTAGATGCATGCTCAGTTCCCCCATTTGTTTCCCTAGTGTGAGTCGTAGCTTTACGGGGACGTAAATCCCCGAGGTGGGGGTAATGTAAAGACCCAAAAATTTCAAGGAATGTTTTTTCATAAATTATTTGGAATTTCACGAGTTTGCAGTTTTTGACAGCACCTGATTCTGAGTCCCGGTGTTCCTGGAATCAATTTATAAAATTTTGTTCGGGTAAGTTCAATAAACGTACATGTGGGTTTTTCTATCTTCTGAACCAGTGCTCAGAATTGAAATTTGAGGACACCGATTACTCGCAGCGTCAATATTTTCTCAAGGGGACCTTTACCGCAGTTGCGTTTTATCGGGAGTAGAAGTGAATTTTTGGGGATTTTTTTTTATAAATTAAAAATTATGTGTGACATAATTTTTAAGTGGTGTTTAATTTCTCCAAAGGGGAGTTGGAGGTGGCCCACCCCCCACCCCCCACATAACCTCCCATGGGGGGAAATTGTGTGTTTGGTCCCACACGAGCACCTAATCCCTCAACTCCCCTTGAACCCCTTTAACTCCTCTTGTATTTATTGAGCCAACACATTCTTCATTTATTTTGCGTGAACTCTCCACCTTCCCTCCCAATTAATTATGCCAATAGAATAAATTAATTCCATAATTAATTTATTTGTGGAGTGATGAATTCTTTTGAATTAATTTGAATTTCATGGAATCTTTAAAATATGAGGGAGACTATTATTTTATTTGTTTGGGAAATATTCAGTTGGGAGGCTTTGGAGAATTAGAAGGAAAAGTGTTCTTCACATGAAAAATGAAAAGAACATATTTCTCTCAAAGGAGAAAACTTCACGTCTCCGAAGTATGTGAAGAAACATTTCCTCCACTTCTTCAATAGGAGCAAGGAAATGAGGCACCCTTGCCCACAAAGTACACCGAAGGCGTTGTCTCGACATGACGTTCAGAACTCTACTTCCTCCGGTGATAGTGAAATGACGAACATCTTCCACGATGCCTGACTTCTGTGACTCCCGTCTTCTGTGGCTCATCAACGTTCAATGTCAACTAAGAGGTAGGGGAATTTGGTTTATTTATTTGATCGCATGAATTATACCCTCGTACTTTAGCGATTAAATTTGGATTGATGGTGGACAACTATTTTTTTATCACTTAACGTGGAGGGAATGGGCCGAACAAACATGGCCCGAAGACCCTCCATTCATTCATGATTGGGTTAACAATAGAGGCGGATCCGGAAGGGCGTGGTGCTATCGAACCGTGCCAGAGGAAGAAGACCACAGCCATGAGGCGGCGATGACCGAAGGCGGCGGCAACCGAAGGCCGCGGCCAGGCCAGGTCGAAGGGGTGGTGGACCGCCACCATCACACCGACCACGTGGAGGAAAAAAAAGGCCTGCATCCATGGGCCTATCAGTCCAGAGAAGAACTAGCTAGCCACGGCTGACCAGACTACAGGTTCGCGGCGCCCGCAGGTGCCATGCGGCGGGGGAATCGCGACCCGCAACCGTGGGCCGCTCGCCGGGTGAACTGGTCGGCCACCTACCCACTAGGCTGGAGAATCGCGGTGCTACTTGGAGTTGCGTGAGAGGAACAGTGGCCCGCTATGTGGGCCACTAGTGCCAGAAAGAATTGGCTCGCTTCAGCCATCTAGGTAGGGAGAGGCGGCGCTGCTCGGCGTCGTCGGGTGAACTGGACCAGCCCGCTCCGCGTTCAAGGTCCGTAGGTGGGTCGTGCCTCACCGGGTTAGGCTGACCCCCAGCTAGGTCAGACCCACAAAACCGGACCTAGACAACCCCTAGCTGGGTCAGACCTACTGAGTTGGGTCGGGCCAACTCGTCAACCAACTGGGCTGGACGTGCCGGGCCCGACTTCTCTTAAATGCAAATATCTTCAAGACCACGCATCCGAACGACACGTCGTCTGCGACCCTAGGACCCTTGCATTGAGGCGGTACTTTTGAAATAATCTAAGTGATTTTTGGACGACTTTGGAAAATGCCCGTGTTTGGATCGAGTATATATCCCACCGGGCCCCTAGAACAGAAAAGCCAATAACTCTCAGACCGGGCGTCTGATTCACGCGTCGTCTGTCACGTTGGGATTATTTTTAAGAGAAGGAACTTTGGGAAACATCATCTCAAGACAACATGACAGTTGATTTATCAACCCGTTTTCTTGAGAAGCGGACCCTCCCAGAATCGAGCGTGTTGTGTGCGGGAACCCTAGGGATGGTTGCGACTACGATGAATACTGTACTAGAATCCTCCGTGGGTTCGACGACGATGGATAATGTACCAGAATCCTATGTGGGTTTGACAGCTCTGAATTCCCTTCCTATATCCTGTTTGGGTCCGACAGAATAGCTAGTCCTGTATCCTGTGTGGGTCCGAGTGCTTAGACGAGATAACTGGCATGTATCCTCTTTGGTTCCAACAGCTTAGACGAAATAGCTAGCCTGTATCCTGTGTGGGTCTGACAGTTTAGACAAGATAGCGGGCCCTTATACTATGTGGGCTCGACAACTTAGCTGGTCTTGTATCCTATGTGGGTCTGACAGCTTAGCTGGTCATGTATCATGTGTGGGTCTGACGACTTAGATGATCTAGTGGCTACATCTGATCATCTATATCTCTCTGCTATTGTGGCATACCTGTGTGAGCTAAGTCATTTCATTTAACCATTATCATCATGGTGATTGAATTTAATTCCTTTATGGAATTGGTTTGTGCTTGGGATCGTGAGTTGGAGCCGGACTGAGATTGGTAACTTAGGAATATGTATGGGTATATACCTAACTAGGGTTGGTTAATACTTCATGATTGGATCTTTATTCTTTTGTTTATCCTTAGTGGATATTGTGAGACCTTGAAGGTCTTGGGGTCCCTACTGAGTATCGTTATACTCACCCCTACACAGGCTATGCTCGCACCTCGTTGTGTTGGATGCAGACGACAGACATCGCTAACGGAGGCCAAGAGTGCCATGACTGGACGGTACCCGGAGGTGGACTTTGCGATGAGTTGGCACACGGAGGATACTGGCGAACGTGAGTGATGAGGTGGAAATTAGTACCTACCCTTCAGGTAGGAACCCTAAAGGATGATCCAGGAGCTTCTCTTTACTTTCAGTTGTTTGTCCCTTTTCTACTTGTATTTTTTTGTTAGGTTGAGTTTGTATACTAGCCCATTTACTTTACAGCACACTCTTTTTTATTCAGTTTTACTTAGTGTTTACTTTTTGTTTCGTAATCTATTGTGTTTGTTTACTTTTATAAAGGCAATGCCTTACCAGCTACAAGATTTACGCCTTTGGTGCTAGTCACCAGCCCATGGCCTATAAAAGGCGGGCTTGGGGTAGTCACGATAGGGTCCCTGAGGAAGGTTCATGACATCCTATTTTTATATAGAAAGGGGAAAGAATTCTTCTTACTTATCTAGGTTAGAAGGAATTTTTCAGGTAGGTTGCATGTACTACATGTAATTTTTCTATCTTATTAGATTCGAACAAAATCTGCATCATTAAAAGTAGTATATTTAAAAACAGTCTATTCTTGGATAAAATAATGAATTTTTTTAATTACTTTTAAATACATAAAGATTAATTTTAGAGATTTAAAATGGGAATCCTTTGGATTGTTAGAAATGGGCACAATGGCATATAATAAACTTGATGTTGGGCTGGTTCATGGAAAGGTAGATAAGACTCCCAATCATATATCTATAAATATTATTTTAAACTGGTTTAAAAAATTCATCCAAAGTATGATTATAGAAATTAATAATTGGAGTAATAATATAATAAAATGAACCATATAAGTATTCTATAAAAGTTAATTATTTTATTTCCTTATAGTAAGAAGACTTCCAACAAAATTTTCTGAAATTTGTAAACAATGTAAAAATGTGTGTTCTCCTATAAAACTAATTTAAACTTTTTTACTCATTAAATTAGGAAATTAATTTAAAATGTTTTCTCTCATTTAATAAAAAATACATCGTCAACATAAACCTGAAGTATCAAAATATCGTTTGAAATTATGTTTAGAAAAGGGGGAATCTGTTTTACCCATTTCAAAAAAAAAATTATAAAAGCAATTTGGCTTATCTTTCATACCAATACAGAGTGGGTTAATTTAATACATAATGTTTCAGATCAACTTGAAAACATGATTTCAAAAATTTTAAATCCTAAAAACTAGGCAGTTGTTATAAAAAAAATATTTTTTAGAAATAAAAAAATTTATAAATATTCTTTTGACACCTATTTGAAAAAGAAAAAAAAATTAAATGTGATGAAAATTAAAACTAGATCCTCAAGGATTATAACCTAGGTACCTATAAAAAGTCCTCAATTTAATAAATTCCTTCTTATTGGTTCTAAAATTAATCTACAATTTAGGCTTTGTTATAGGAAATATTACCTTGCTCATCTGATTTATTTTGAAAGACACTTTTTATGCCAATAACTAGATGATTATTAGGTATTTCCCCAAGTGTTCAAACATTGTTTCAAGTAAGTTAATTCCTATTTCAATGTAAGGACAAAAATTTCATCATTAATTGTATCATCAATATTTTTGGGCTCTTTGTGTGACACAAAAGGACGTTCTAATTCATTTAAAATGGACCTCGTATTAAGAGTATCTCTTGAAAATCACCGATTATATTTTATAGAGTGGTATTTATATTTAACACATGTATTAGGAAAATATATTGACTATATCTCACTATAACTATATTTAGGAGTTTGAGATTCATTTAGAGATATATTTTCAATGTTTACCATAACATCAACAATTTAAGGATAATTTTTCGGTATGTTCTAATCAAATTTAATGTGAATTTAATCTTCATAAATTTTTGACCTTTTATTGAAATCGTAGAAGGATTTAATAAATTAGGAATTCCAAAGTAAGATACCCTTATTTTATTTGGTGTAAAATTTCCCCATGTTATATTTTGTATTATTAAAAAAATAATTACAAACAAATACATTAAAATAAAAAAAATAAATGATTTACCCTTCCAAATATCATATGTAGTCTTTTTAAGAATAGGGAATAAAATAAAATGGAAAATAGTGTAACATTATGTATTAATTGATTTGACCAAAAAATATTGAGGGAGATTAAATAATTTTGATGAGATTTTGGGAAATTTCTGTCAAATTTGTATTTCATCTCTTGATGACCATGCTTTTTCGGGATGTTTTGGGTGTGGAAAAGGAATATTTATAACCTAGTGAAACAGAAAAATAATGAAAAATAATAATTTTAATCCTTTCTAACATGATCAATCTGAAGGGAAATCATCATATTCCCTTTTCTATTTTCATCATTCATGGTATATTCAATGGAATATTTACAATCCTCGCTTTTATGTGCTAAGAAAACAACCTAAGTAAATCCTGTATAATTATCAAAAATTACAAATAATTATAAGTTACCTCCCATTCTATCCACTCGTGTCAGTCCAAAATGATACAGGTGATAAGTTCATGGTCGTTAGATGTAAAAAAATCCTTTTCATATTTAATGGATGACAATCGTTTTTTAACCAAGTCAACATGGTATACACACAATGTCATTCTTGACATGAGATTTTGGAAAATATTAAACAAGATGTTTCTGGGTAAGTTTTACTAGTGCGTATTTGTTAAAATTACCAATGCATGTATTCTGTAGCCACGTATTAATATCATTTACACTTAAGAATATACCATTTTTCCTATAAAGTTATTTTAGTTCAACAACCTATACATTTTTATTCTTGAGTCTAAAAGGAAAGGGATTCCAAGAGAATTAAAAATATTCTGAACATTATTTTCAAATGAAACATTAAAAGCACTATGACATAATTCTCTAATTCTTAGTAAATTATGTTTTAAACCCCTAAAATAAAGAACATATTTAAATAAGTAATTTTCAGAAAACCCAATGGTACCTATACCGATGGTATTCCTTATTTTTTAAAAAAAATGTGATATACTCACCATCAAGAATCATAAGGTGGTTGAACTCAGTGAAATCCCTTTACATGTGTATTCATCACTCACTATCTATATAATATTTTAATCCTTTGTAATTACTATTGATACATTTTACTATAAGAAAAAAAAATATTTTCCTCACAAAAATCTGTGTCCACAAATGTAATCCAATAATGATTTTGGAACCAACAGTTGCAATGAAAATGTGTTTCTAAAATAAATATTCTAAGAAAAATTAATGGATTCAGGACCTCCAAAATAGAAATTTTTTCCATAAAATTAATAAATGAGATAGCTAGTTTTCTAGAATTAATTGAATAATTTATATTTATGGCACAATTTTAGAAAACATAATGAGTTTTTTTAGGTGTTATATTATTTTGAAAACCAAACTGATGATTATTTTTCTTAATCCATTGGAATCCAAAAAGAAAATTATTATTATTTACCATTGGTATAACAACCCATACTTATTATATATAGATATCACATCTCTATAGAAGAATATTTATTCAATAAAATTATGATCGACACCAAAATCATATAGTTCTAATGATTTTGGAAAATTAGACACATAAACAACCAGTTCATAAAATATCTATATAATATCCCACTTTGGTCTTTATAAATAGATCCCTTATTAGACAAATTATATATAATACCATTATTTATAAACTTAGAAAATTGAAACATATGAAAGGGTGATCTTTGAAACTCAATAATGGTAAACAATATAGATATGAATAAACAGTTGAGTATAACATAATCATAATTGAATGGGAACATGATCCTAACATTTGAAAATTATTACCCTGCATATGATAGATCATAATACTTAGTCTTGCAACAAATAATGGTTGTTCATAAGACATGAATGATAATGGAACCAAATATCATCAGTTATGTGAGAATACTACTAGTATAAGAAATGAGTTTATGGAAAACACATAAGTCTCTAAATTCGTGAACTTGTATAAATAGAAAAAAGATTACCTGTTAAATTAAGGACAAGAAATATGTCCCTCACATAAACATATTTAAATGAAACTGACTTGATATGTAATCCTATTTACATGGAATCATATTCCATACATAATATTGTGTACATGAAAACTAGTTCTATTCATAAAATTGTAAACATGAAATTAGGTTCGCACATAACATATTTATCTTATGATTTATCCACCTTAACCCAATACATTAGAGGGAGATATATGTACAACCCATCACATAATTAAAATCATTCATATTTGATCCAAAATATTATAAAATATTCATTATATAAATACCCATGAAGATAAATTGGTTAAAAACATTACATCATTCCATAACCCATGAAAAAGAATAAAATTTCATAGACATTCTACCATTTCATCAAAGTACAACCTGTGGGAAAGTAAGAGGTTCCATACAAATATTTTCATCATATTTTTTTTAGATAAATAATAAGTATGGAATCCTTGTATCACATCCTTAGTAAATTATAATTGAAATCATGTGTTTCTATATTTTATGAGAATAAATACCATTAAAATATCCTTAAAACATTTTTGAGGAAAATATCCTTCCCATTTTGAAATCACTTTAATAAAATATAAAATTTAAAAAATATAATGAGACAATTAATTTGGAGATAATTATGGAAAATTTTAATTAAATAATAAATTTATTGAGTTGTCATGTTTGTGGAAAATTACATTAATATTATAGAAGTTAAAATAACATTCCATTCATACCATTTAAAATAACTCAAAAATTATCTCATTCAGAAAATAAAAAGAATATTATTTTAAAAACATTATTAAAAAGTGAAAAATGGTGAAAATTTTATTTAAAAAATAATAGGATAATAGTAAAAAGCCTTTTTAATTTTATTCAGTGATACATCGATATAGAAGAAATTGGTGTTTAGATCAAAGAGGGAAATTCTATCGATTTTCCGTAAAATCATATTTTCTGCATCTTGATTACTTAAGGTTAGGAAAATGAAAGGAATATATTTATTTTTTAATAAATAACATTTTTAAAATAATACCCATGATTTTATTTAGAGATTTGTAATAAGATTACATCGTTAGAAGAATAATCGTAATCAATCCTAATAATAATGATTTTGTATCATAAAACCCTTACCAGATTGGAAAAAATTAAATAATAATAACTATGAAAAAAATAACAAAATATTTATATTTATATTACATAATTTTCATAATATGAGACATAAAATAAATTCAATTACAATATATACATCACATGAAAGAATCAATTGGTTTATAAATCATGCGTCAAAAAAAAGTGAAATGAATGTACCATACCTTAACTCCTATATAAAAAATATATAGTTATAATACATATATATTAAAAAAACATAATTACATATATCATAACATATATTATTTACTTATAACTATTTATTACATGTTTATTAATAATTTTTTATTAAATTTGTTGTTTTAGGTGATATCATCGTCATTTTTCAAATATGTTTTGGTATTGTATTTTTGATCATTGTATACTTATCCAAGTTTCATAATATCTAGAATTTTAATCATGATATAAATATCATATATAATTATTATGTACATACTTATAGTAATTCTAAAAATATATAGATATAAATATAATTATGTTGTTCATGGAGACGGTAGGCTATACATACATATACATACTGTTTTCATTTTTCAAAGGATGGAACAAAATAAATTTAAATAATTAATCATCTTTAAATAATCATTATTGTATCATATATAACATATATATTCCATAAATCTATCCTTGTAACCATCAAGGTAAAATAGAAATGAAAAATGAATCAATTCACTTTGTGGTGGTGGTAGTCTACACAAACACATCAGTGACGTTATTGTGTTCCTATGGTTAAAAGTAAAGAATGTGTATATAATATTATCACAAAATAAGTATTATTAAATAATAATTATCTTATATAAAAATTAAACCCATAATAATACCTATTCGTAAAATATGGTGATGAGAAATGAATTGTATCGGTACGTGGAGACAGTATGCCATATGTACTCACAAGCGACATTCAACTTCCAATTTCATGAGAAAGAAGGTGGAAAATGGTGGTTTCATAATTATAATAACGTTTTAGTGTACTTGGAATACTAAATATATTATTTTATGAAGAATATAATAGATTTATAGGAGTTCAAATAAGAATTAAAAATAAAGAGATCAATTAAGGCAATTAGCTATTTTTTGAGACAACTCCATTGGATCTCCTCTTAATGATCCTACAAATAGTCTTATAGAAATAAAAAACCTATAAAATATATATAATGAATTTTTTAATGTATTTTGGTAGGTTATGGTAAATTTAGGAGGCTCAAAGAGTTGTGATAAAGAGAAAGGAGAGATAACCTTTTATAATTGTGGGGAGGGGCACTTTTGGAATTTAATAAAATATTAAATTATTATAATATAATTTTGATGTAAAAATGACTCCAAAATTAAAATATTCAGAGATAAGATGATGATGTGTCTAAATCCCTTAATATAATAAAATTAGGATAATTCTTGACTGCACTTGTCCCCTTATTTTTTTTGTTAATTCTTTGTTATCTCTTTCGATAATTACCATAATATTAATATTTTCTACCCATTAAGGGATAGAAATGTTACTATAATATTAAAAAAGACCCATGACTGGACCATGGATTATTTTTCAAGACTATCACCTTCATTTTTCTATATTCATGATTTTTATTTGATAAGATAATTTTTATTATAAAATATCATTAATTTCATTTTTTGACAATATTCATTTAATTTCATTTTTAACACATCAAAAAAATTTGAATAATGATATAATTATTCCAGAGCTCTTTAATATGTAATATAGATATTTAAAATTCATGGTTCAAATTAAATGTTTCAAATTATATGACATTAATAATTTTTAAAATCATTTATATATTTTTTGTTAATAGAAAAAATATAGTATTATCACTTCATAAGCATTTAAGGTAATTATATAATTTATAAAAATGATAAATAATTTTCCATAATTAAAATAATTTTTTTAATCTCAAAATAGAAATTTAGATTCATTTTTAAAATTATTTTTCCCATATGTGGTCACACATAAGATGTTTTAAAATAAGAGAATGACATTTTGGGAAATTCTTTTATTTATATAATATATAGGTCCTTTTCATAGACTCTTATCTATTAATAAAATAAATTTCAAGCCTAAGGTGATATGTGTAAAATTTAATTTATCCAAAAATAATTAGTATGAAAAATTATTGCCTTATCAGTTGTTTTGTCTACGATTATCCCAATTTACCTTTTATCATGGTGATAAATTTTTACCATACTTACTCTTCATATTAATGAATAATAAAAGGGGCTTATTTATCAAATTAAAACCTAACTATTAAAAATATGGAATCTATTTTATGAAATTAGATTTGTTAAACTGCCATGAATAACTTTTAAAATAATCACACAACACATGAAAAAACCTGGTTTTAGAAAAAGTCATTTTTAAGTATAAAACATTGTTTGTTATTATCTATTTTATAAGAAAAATATCAAATGAATGTAAAAAAATTTGATTGAATATGTAATATATATATATTTTATTAAAATAATTCACCTATAGTGATTAATTTAATTTATTAATGAAATAACACAAAACATATAAAAAATAATTTTTTCAACAAAATATTTACTTTCCTTTAAAACTTTTTTATTTTCAATTATAATTAGTGGATAAACAGTATTATTATTTTATATATATGAAATCATAATTTTTTTTATAATTTAGTTTGTCTTATTCATTCATTATAATCTAGTGGATAGATGATAACTATCACTTTATATAATAATATTTAACTATTATATCAGAGTTTGTCTAAACTCAATGTTTCATGTATCAAAAGCTTTCGAAGAAATTAAATTAAATTTTTTTTTTCAAAAGCATTGGTGTTTGAAATTCTATTTCCATTTAATAAATTTCATCCACTAAATGTGAACTTATGTTTTGTTTACAAAGATTTTATTATTGGTAAATTCCTTTCTTGAAAATCCACAACATAAAAAGCGTTAGCAAAACATCCTCTTTAAAAAATGAAATTGAAATATAGAGGTCATATGAAATAACAACAAATTAGGCTTCCAAATAAGAGGAAATTATTATAAAGTGAAAGCATGGAACTGGAAGAGAAAGGTAACATCCAAGTGTTGATATAGAGTTATAGAGATCATTGTTAAAAGAATGTTAATCACTAAAAAACTATAAATTAGTGATTGGTGAATAGAAGATCAATTCATCAAAAATGAAGGTAAAATTATAATAGTTTATTTTAAATATTTTGTTTCTACAGTTGATGTATAAAGATAACATGAGAAAATATACTTACATAAGGTATTTATATACAATAAGAACAATTTTATCCTTTGGTTTTGATTTTATCATTTTCCACTTCATTTCTTGCTCCGTGAAATGAATATTGACAATGAATTTCTTGTTCTTGAAAAACTAAAATTAACCTTTAACAAATCAAAAGATCTACAAAATAGTGAAAGTTCATTACATATTTCTCTATATTTATGAATACAATAATGATTATTATAGCTTATAATAAATTATAATTATACATTAATACCAAATTTCAACATAATCATTTCCATAAATAGTTAAACATTATACTAAAATAAAATGTGTCTGATAATGATTAAACCCAAAGATAATTCAATATCATATCCTTACATTATCAACATAAAAATAATTTTAGTCACTCATAAAATCCCATACCAAAATATATATACCTTGATCATATATTATTTTATATATACACCACATTTCCATAAATATGGTCATAATAAAATCATATATGCCTCTAAATATTATTTCACCCATTATTCGTTATATATGTTATTATATTATCAAAAATACATACATTTTTTATTTGGGGTCATTCATGTACTGATAGATGATCATAGATTGATTAAAAATATCAAATGTGATTTATTTATTATAGAAATGTATATAGAATCTATGTCTAGAGAGCTAATCAATGTTTAGAATCACATAAAGATTCACAAAAGGATATTTTCATGAAAGGTAGAATTCACAAAAACATCAACATGAATCCCCAATTATAGAGGGGAGTATTAATGTTACCTATCTATTATGATTCTCTTCAAATATTGAAATATCACAATATTTCACTTTTTTATATGAATTTAGAGGTTTTTTGTCTTATTATATTCATTTTCCCTTGTATTATAGAATTTATTCACATAATTTTTTAACTCTTTTCATTTATAACATTGAATCATGATTTTCATATTCTTTTTAGACCTCACTCAATTCATCTCATTAACTCACCTATTTACATAAATTCAACATTATTTTACTTAATGATTTGGATTTCTGTGCATAAAACATAATCTTGTTTATATTAGGAATACTCCTAAGTGGTCCTTCAAACATTTTCATAATGTATGATGGTGAAAATTTTTTATTCCCTCCACGTGAAAAGCCCTGAGAGTTTCCATGATGCTCCATATTATATTTCTAATCATCAAATCATTGAGGTTTACATCTTTCATTTTCACTTTTAGTACACAATGAATTATTTATTTACCACTTCCAAAGTCTCTTACAACTCATTAATTTCTAATACATGGTTTCAAAATAATATTGAATTTATCAATTTTGTTTTTAAGGCTAATGATTAAAACTAAATCTTACCTTAAAATTCATGGGAAATTATCCTTATTGGTACCAATGGATTCATCACCCACCAGCTAAAGTTCAAGGAGTTACTTACGTATTTTTTATATAGAATATGATGGGATTACATATTAAAAAATATCCCCTTAAACTCATCCCATCCCATAGAGTAAAGTTTCTCATACTTCAATTTATTCTTAATAAGATCACACCTTTGATCTTTTTCACCTTCCAAAAAACAAAAATTTAGGAAACAATTTTAATGGTTTAATTACTAAATAACTGAAAAAATATTTTTCGTCCCATTCAATCATTTCTCATTATCTTTTGTGTTTTAATTACCATATATGTAGGGTGATAATTTTAACAAAAAAGACTCAATAACATGTTTCTCCCCCTTTGGTTCAATGATGTTAAAAATGATCATTTTTACCACTAATATCTTTAGAAATTTGAGTTATAATAGTTAAAAGACATTTCAGCCCAGATCTTAGATATTTCTTTTTTCATTTTATTATAGTACTGTCTTTGGTTATCACATTCATTTTTGACATGATTCCATTGACTTTAAACAATTGACATAAACCAAAATCCATAGTGTAAAAAATGATAATCATATTGTAAAACCAAATAATCATGAAGAATCATATATAGGATCACTAAATCTTATAATATCCTTATATTAAATATTAGGTTTCACATAGTCTATTCATGAAAATTTCCAAAACATTAGGGTTTTATCCTATATATGGACATATCCATCATCTTCTCATTAAAGTTATCTCATTATAGTTTCCAAAGGCTAACTAAACATTTCATTGAGACAAAATATAATGACCCATAATTTTAAAATATAGATACCACAACTTAATAGATAAATATTCATTAAATAAAATAACAATCCATCAAATTATCTTTTAGGTTTAGTACCTTTCGAAACATGAACACAAAAAAAAAATGGTTTCATAAAAGATCTACATCATCGTCAACTTAGTTCTTTATAACTAGAAAACTTATTAGTCATATCATACATTGTATACTTCGTTATAACTTTTGGAAAAGGAAACATAATAAATGTTGAGTATAGAGGCTTGGTAAAGGTAAAAAAAGAGATATGAATGATCACTTGAATATAACATGAGTATAATGGTATGAGAAGAGGATCCTGAAATTTAAAAAGTGTAACACCCTAAAAATTTTAAAAGAGTAACATTTTATTTGATAGCCTATGTAAAAAAAATTTAAGTTAAATTTATTTATGTGGAATTTAGAGTCTATCCTTCTTCACAAAAACATGTATTTTATATTTCTTTACACAAAACAATTACTTTCCTCGATGGTATGTGTTACACGAAATACCTTGTTTAACCAAATACTATTAATATTTTTATTTAAAATGATAATTATATTAATTAAATTATATTGTTTTTTTTAAATAGTATTAATTAAATTATGAATATATAATTCGGAATTCATTTTTTACCAATTTATTTGATACGAATATACAAATCAATGGGATATAGAGTGAAGGTTTTTACAAAAAAACATTATATGCGCCAAATGAGTTTTGACATGATGAATTAAATTAGTTATAATTATTGATTTATCTTAAATAAATTTATATATTAAATTTTAAATAATTTTTTTTCATTCATCCAATAGGTTAATAGACATAATATAAGAAAAAATATAATTTAACACATAAAAAGCTTTATTTTTCTAAAGGTTGTTTTTCCTCCTTTTAATGGAACATGTTTTTTAAAAATAAATTGTGAACATTTTATAATTTTTTATTTAAGTAATAAAATTAGTTTTTGAAAGTTTAATGTCGAAATTTTATTAGGGTGAAGTTTTTCTGTTTTTCTGAGAAGTTTAAATTTTTTGGTCAATAATGAACAATACTGAATTTTAATTGAAAATTAACATTTCGTCTAAAAAATTTATAATGTTATATAATATTTTTGAATTATTTTTAAAGTAAAAATATATCAATAATTAATATATTAATCCAATTTAGGTAATTTAGATAATTTTTATAATGAAATTTGATATAAAAACCTACTAATATTTTGAACATTTTCATTTAAAAACCCACTTTCTTATTCTGTCTAGGAGATTAATTTTAAATATATTTATGACCCTTTTATGATTTGAATTTTTAAATATAGATTAAATTACTTTAATTAGAATAATTAATAATTTATAATATTTTAATCATTATTTTTGACCAAAATTATAAGTGAAAATATTTAAAATTAATTATACTGATTAAGAAAAAACAAGTTTATCAATGGACCAATGTTTAGATGAAAGAAGGAAAATGACCTAAGTACATTTATAATAATTAATGAATGAAAATATTTTAACCATATAACTTATTTAATAAGAAATGGTACATTATTTGAGTAACATTAGGTAAGGGAGACCTTCAAATAGTTTTTACATTTAGATATTTATAATTGAAGTGCCCAGATCAGTGTGAATCACTGAGAGGGGGAGGGGGTGAATCAGTGATCCCTTAAAAACTTTTTACTAATTGATTCTTTATCAATTAAACCTCTATGGCTGGTTAAAGCCTCGATCCACTCTTCTTGTATCTCTCACCTTTCCACGTATGATGCAGTAAATGTAAAGGCACTGGACACAAGGATTTACAAGGTTCGGCACCAAAGGCCTACATCCTTGCCATGCTCTCCCAGCATGGATTCTCCCATTATAATCTGTTAGTATTACAATGGTCGATACAGCTTCCCACCGTATCTCTCCTGAGTCCCACAAGAGGGTCTTTATACTGCGTCCCACAGTGTTACCAGAGTCCCACTGGCCTGCTCCAGAATCCCACTGAAGACTTCTTCTCCCTGAGTCCCACAGGGTCTTCTCTTGGCTCCTCGAGTCACACGAGTAGCTCTTCTTCTCTGTAAGCTTCTTCAAGTATCTTCAGCAGTCTGGGATAAAGACTGCTGGCCTTGCTCTGTACCTCTGATCACTTGTGATGATCAGGTCTTCTCTTCTTGCTCAGGCTTTATCTCCTTCTTCTCAGGATGACCTGGCTTCTCTCCAACTACTGAATACTCAGACAAATGATGTCTTTAACTTCAGTCCGGTCCAGTCTCAGTTCACTTAAACTTCATGCACTGAGTGCATGGAAGCTCTTCATCCTCATGCACTGATAGCATGGCCTTCTCAATACCTTAGGAACCTCCTGGTCTTGGACAACTCAAATGCACACAGCCTGATTTAGCTTTGTTCACGTGTGCACGTGCATGCATGCATGCATGCACTCCCCTTCTTCTCTTCTTGGTGCAGTAAACCCTCAGAGGGTGTAATTCTTTTCATCACACACCTACTTCTCAAACTTCACACACTTTATGCAATTTGTCTACACACATAAATGTGTGTTCTTCTTTGTGTGGCTATCCTTATTTCTTCTAAGTGTATACACACTTCTTAGTGCACACACTTAGGTTCGACCAACATGTCTCCTTACACACACTTGTTTCATTTTGCACACACTTGAAACATGGCCTATTCTCTTCTTCTTGTTGCACACACTCACTTTAGTGTTCTTTTAATTTGTTCTTCGAAGTGTGCACACACAAGGTCACAACCCTCGGCCTCTTCAAATGCACACACTTAAAGTGTGTTCTTCTTTGTTCAAATGCACAACCAAGACTATGGATTATTCAATTCTTACACACACACAAAGTGTGGTCTTCCACTTCACTTGGCACACACCACTTGGTGTTGTTCTTTGTGCACACACATGACCTCGGGTTCTTCTTCTCCACTTGGCACACACTTAGCCGTAGGTTCTTTACTTGGCACTTGTGCACACACTTGGGTTCTCCTTTCTTTGCACACCTACTGCCCGTAGGGCCTTCTTCTTTATGCACACACAAATTGTATGTCTCGGACAAGGTGTGTTCAACCCGAACTCCTACTCAAGTGAGGCGCGCAAGGGGTGCGGCCCCTCCTTCTCTTCACAGCCGAGCTATTGCCACTGGTCGTGGGTCGCGCAATCCACAAGGCGCGCAAGTGCACAAGGCACAAAGCGGTGCGCAAGGGTGCTGCCTAACCTTCCCTGTCGCCCAAGCAGTGGCGGGAAGGGGGTCCTCTTCTTGTCGCGGAAAAAGGTAGCGCGCAAGGGACTCCTTCGGGCCAAGGATGGCACCGAGGACTTCAGTCGCGCAGGGTGCGCGCAAGGGATCTCACCGCGCAAGTGTGCGCGGGGCTTCGTCTTCGCGAGGCAGAGGTGCACTCACGGTTCTCCGGATCTTCAACAAAGGATCAGCAAGCAACCTCGAGCCTCGGCCTCTCTTTTTATAGGCGAGGAGAGCATCTTCCTTCCGCGGAGAGATATCTTTCGAAACCCCGAAGATTTCGGTTCTTTAAAGATTTTTTCAAATCTCGTTTCTTCATCTGTTTCACGCGGATTCTTTAATTTTTCTTTCCTCCTCGTGCATGCGATTTATAACGCATGCACGGCCTCTGTTTAAACCCAATCCATGCAAAGGCACGAACCCACACAAGGCCTCTCACCTTCTGTTTGCTTCGGCCTTCTTCGAAATTTTCCATACGTTGCATGCATGTATATTTTTATACATGAATCTATTCAGTAGGTCAGGACGATCTTAATGGAGCCTTTGGCTTCGGCAATGGTGGCCGGGAACTCGAAATAGGTCGTCGGATGGCCTCTGGTTCGGCGGCGGCTCGCGGGTGGCTTCGAGGAGGCCTCAGCTCGAGCTCGAGGAAGGAGATGATCCACGGCCGTTGGATCGGGCAATTGAAGACTTTGGACGGCCTTGATCAGATCACGAATGGCGCGATGCGATGAGCGGCGGAGATCTGGCGCGCGATCGCTCGGACGGCTGAGATTCGCTCCCGGTGAAAATTCCACGTCCCACATCGAAACCGCGGCCGGTTTACTCGCGGCTTATCACCCTGGGGCTGCTGCTCAACTCTCAGTTGCACTTCTCCCTCCACGGTGCCGCCCCGCACCGTGTTCTCCCTGCGGGCGCGCTCTGCGCCCACTCTCTGCCACTCTGGCTCGCCATTGGCGCCCACTATGCACACTGCGCTCCTCCGGGCGTGCCCCTGGCACCCACACAGTGTTCCCCCGGGCGTGGTGCCCTAGTGCCCATGCCTTGGGGTTGAACCCCCAAGGTGCCTTGGCTGGCCATATTTTTTGGCAAAGGGACAGAATAATACTTTGTATAAAAACAAAGTACTCCATATGAAAAATGCCCATTCTAAATGGCAAGCCATTCTTCTTCTTCTTTATTTCTTCTTCTTCATTAGAATTCCTCCAATTCTATTCAACATGTATTCATCACTTAGGAATGGAAATTCTTGAAGGTTCTTCATCTTCAACTGAACTCCTGAATCAACATGAATTCTCCAATGTGCTTCATTGATCTAATCAGAGATCAAGTTGGATCACTTCTAATTCACATGCACTAAGAGTTAGCACATGGACTTATTTAATCCACTTCATCCACTTAGAACTTGTGGATGGATCATCTTCATCTTCTCATGCATTGTCAATACAATGCATGGTCTTCAAACAATGTTGTGACATTGTATCATCAGGATACAAGTTCTTTGAACTTAAAGAGCAGCTCAACAATCGTCAGATGTCCATGGAGAATGTTTCAACCATATTCTCCAATGCCACTTAGTGAATCTCCTATGTGACATTCCTCTAAGTTCCATGGCCATTCCCCATTCATCACCAACACCATCACAACCTTTTTCATTCACATCTTGACATTCCTTGACTTCCATTCATTCCAAGACAACTTCATGCCTTATTGACAACAAATGCAACACAGTGCACTTCAATCTCCCCCTTTGTATTTGTTTTCAATACACTCCTTCAGCACATATGAATGGGTCAATATGTGTGCCAATATTTTCTCCCCCTTATTGGAAATCAAATGCAAAGGTGTGGTGTGGTTCACTTTCAAAAATATCTTCCTCCCTTTGAATAGCATCTTCTTGAAAAGCACTAAGAGAGGGATGATGTCACGTGTTCTCTTTAGCAAAGAACCTTTAGTAAATCAAATCTAAGTCTACTTGGGCTAACCCAGTGTAGAAAACAAGAGTGATATAACCAAGATTTTTCAATGCTATCCATAATTCTCTACACATGTGAGATCATGCTTCAGGGGTTTGAAAATTTTTCAGATATAACAATGAATTGCTAAATCCTGCACATACTTCACAAAACTCATTAGAAAGTTCAGTGCAATGATAAAGCTCCCCCTTTCATCCATTTGTCTTCAATACATACTCCCCCTTAATTGACAAGATAAACTCAATTAAGAAACAAGGGATGAAAGTATGATTGGAATACCTTAACTTTTCTCAAGATGGTATTAATCTCAGAATCCCATCTTCTTCAGATTGGCTCCCCCTCAAGGGGTGCACTCCATTCTGTCCAAACCATCCTCCAGATGAGAATGATCATCATCTTCAATTCCCTGCAATGTTAGCACATGTATATACCAAGAGTATAAGGGAATAAGATGGAACCTCCTTGGTTCATCAATGTGAACAACAAGGTTGAGAAGATTCTCTCAACCGAGATGTCCCATTTTCACCATTCTTCACACTTGCACATTTGATCTTCATTGATGATTGTGCTGGTGTGGTTCTCAAAACATCTTCATGTGAAACCTTCTTCTTTCCTTTTGCTTTAGCAATTGCCAGAGCTTCATCTTCAGCTCTTTGTAGTTCTCTGGAAAGTTACAACTGATGTGGCCATATGACAAGTAAATCATTTGGAAGAGTGGCCCCAGTTCTGGAAGTTCCACATGGTTCCTTAGATGCTGTCAAGCTACCTCTCTTCGGCAACTTATTTTCAATCAATCCCTTCTGCTTCTTCTGGATTGATTGTCTGTTTGAGTCCAGTCTGCTTCTATTCAGTTTCATGGATTCTTTACAAAGGTCCATGATGTGTCCTTTCTGTCCACAGTAGAAGCATGTTTTCTTGGTGGTCCTTCTGGATGCATCACCCTTCTTGGATTTAGACTCCAAGGACTTCTCTTCCTTTTTCAACATCTTCTTGGGAGCTTTTTCAGCTTTCTTCTTCTTGCTTCCCAAGGATTCCTTTTTAGCCAGGTTCAGTGATCTTCTCTTCTTTTCATCTTTGGATACAGTTGGAGATTGACATGTATCATTTTGACCACTTTTGCAAACATCCCAGATGTTGTCAAGCAATCCAAATTTGTTAGCAGTAAACAGATGTCTCTGGACCTGTGGATGCTACTTCTTTTCTTCTGGCTTGCTCCCCCTAGGCATGGGCTTCCTCTGTGCTTTGGAATTCAGTGGATTGTACCAACAATCCTTTGCACAATGCCCATACTTGTTACAACACCAACATTGACCCACAAATCTTGACCTCTTGTGTACTTCTGATTGTTGGGTACTTTTCTTGACAAGTTGTGTTGTTTCAGGAGAGCCCTGCTTCTTCACCTTTCTCATCCAGATGGATGTAACCTTCTTATTAGAAGATGTTGCACTTTCACTAGAGGATGCCCTTCTTTTAGAATCATCCTGCTCAATGCATACTTGAGTAGCAACATTTCTCCTTTCAGCTGACTGGGAGGCTTCATCTTTGGGTGATTGCAGATTTTTCAATATCACCTCTAGTTCAAAGCATTTCATGTTGAGGGAGTTCTTCTCATCCTCAACCAATTTTAGCTTTCCTTCCCAATTCTCCACCAGTTGTTTCATCTGGTCTTCATGCACCTTCTTTAATTCTTGCAATGAATTGTCCAGCTCCTTCACCACTTTGACTTTTTCTTCGAGTTGAGCATCTCTGACATTCATTGACACTTTGTGCCTCTTTTCCAGTGCATGGAAAACATCTCTGACCATTATTTTAAAGAAATCTTTCTCAGAAAGGCTTCTTTGCAATTCTTCAGCAGTGTCTTCATATCTTTCATTGCAAAGAGAAACGGTTTCATCTTTAGCCTTCACCAGCTTTCTGAGAGTGTTGGTTATGCCAACCCTTTTAGCCAATTGATCTTCCATTGCATTGGCTTCTTCTTCTAACTGTGATTTTTCTTCATGAAGATCATGGATGCCTGTAGCTATACACTTTTCCACTTCCAGGGGAACTGTCTTCTGAAGATATTTGAGTGCACTCTGAAGATCATTCATTGTTTCAACTTCATCACAGCTAGGACAGGCTTTCTTCATCTTCTTGGCCTGTTTCTTCTTTCTATTTTTCTGAGTCTTGGCAGATATCTCCATTTGAGGCTGGTCGCTTGTTTCCTAAAATCTGCACTTCATAAAGACTCCCTTGGATCTTTTAGAGGTAACCTTCCCTCTGGTACCAATTGAAGTGCCCAGATCAGTGTGAATCACTGAGAGGGGGATGGGGTGAATCAGTGATCCCTTAAAAACTTTTTACTAATTGATTCTTTATCAATTAAACCTCTATGGCTGGTTAAAGCCTCGATCCACTCTTCTTGTATCTCTCACCTTTCCACGTATGATGCAGTAAATGTAAAGGCACTGGACACAAGGATTTACACGGTTCGGCACGAAAGGCCTACATCCTTGCCATGCTCTCCCAGCATGGATTCTCCCATTATAATCTGTTAGTATTACAATGGTCGATACAGCTTCCCACCGTATCTCTCCTGAGTCCCACAGGAGGGTCTTTATACTGCGTCCCACAGTGTTACCAGAGTCCCACTGGCCTGCTCCAGAATCCCACTGAAGACTTCTTCTCCCTGAGTCCCACAGGGTCTTCTCTTGGCTCCTCGAGTCACACGAGTAGCTCTTCTTCTCTGTAAGCTTCTTCAAGTATCTTCAGCAGTCTGGGATAAAGACTGCTGGCCTTGCTCTGTACCTCTGATCACTTGTGATGATCAGGTCTTCTCTTCTTGCTCAGGCTTTATCTCCTTCTTCTCAGGATGACCTGGCTTCTCTCCAACTACTGAATACTCAGACAAATGATGTCTTTAACTTCAGTCTGGTCCAGTCTCAGTTCACTTCAACTTCATGCACTGAGTGCATGGAAGCTCTTCATCCTCATGCACTGATAGCATGTCCTTCTCAATACTTCAGGAACCTCCTGGTCTTGGACAACTCAAATGCACAGAGCCTGATTTAGCTTTGTTCACGTGTGCACGTGCATGCATGCATGCATGCACTCCCCTTCTTCTCTTCTTGGTGCAGTAAACCCTCAGAGGGTGTAATTCTTTTCATCACACACCTACTTCTCAAACTTCACACACTTTATGCAATTTGTCTACACACATAAATGTGTGTTCTTCTTTGTGTGGCTATCCTTATTTCTTCTAAGTGTATACACACTTCTTAGTGCACACACTTAGGTTCGACCAACTTGTCTCCTTACACACACTTGTTTCATTTTGCACACACTTGAAACTTGGCCTATTCTCCTCTTCTTGTTGCACACACTCACTTTAGTGTTCTTTTAATTTGTTCTTCGAAGTGTGCACACACAAGGTCACAACCCTCGGCCTCTTCAAATTCACACACTTAAAGTGTGTTCTTCTTTGTTCAAATGCACAACCAAGACTATGGATTATTCAATTCTTACACACACACAAAGTGTGGTCTTCCACTTCACTTGGCACACACCACTTGGTGTTGTTCTTTGTGCACACACATGACCTCGGGTTCTTCTCCTCCACTTGGCACACACTTAGCCATAGGTTCTTTACTTGGCACTTGTGCACACACTTGGGTTCTCCTTTCTTTTCACACCTACTGCCCGTAGGGCCTTCTTCTTTATGCACACACAAAGTGTATGTCTCGGACAAGGTGTGTTCAACCCGAACTCCTACTCAAGTGAGGCGCGCAAGGGGTGCGGCCCCTCCTTCTCTTCACAGCCGAGCTATTGCCACTGGCCGTGGGTCGCGCAATCCACAAGGCGCGCAAGTGCACAAGGCACAAAGCGGTGCACAAGGGTGCTGCCTAACCTTCCCTGTCGCGCAAGCAGTGGCGGGCAGGGGTTCCTCTTCTTGTCGCGCAAAAAGGTAGCGCGCAAGGGACTCCTTCGGGCCAAGGATGGCACCGAGGACTTCAGCCGCGAAGGATGCGCGCAAGGGATCTCACCGCGCAAGTGTGCGCGGGGCTTCGTCTTCGCGAGGCAGAGGTGCACTCACGGTTCTCCGGATCTTCAACAAAGGATCAGCAAGCAACCTCGAGCCTCGGCCTCTCTTTTTATAGGCGAGGAGAGCCTCTGCCTTCCGCGGAGAGATATCTTTCGAAACCCCGAAGATTTCGGTTCTTTAAAGATTTTTTCAAATCTCGTTTCTTCATCTGTTTCACGCGGATTCTTTCATTTTTCTTTCCTCCTCGTGCATGCGATTTATAACGCATGCACGGCCTCTGTTTAAACCCAATCCATGCAAAGGCACGAACCCACACAAGGCCTTGCACCTTCGGTTTTCTTCGGCCTTCTTCGAAATTTTCCATACGTTTCTTGCATGTATATTTTTATACATGAATCTATTCAGTAGGTCAGGACGATCTCAATGGAGCCTTTGGCTTCGGCAATGGTGGCCAGGAACTCGAAATAGGTCGTCGGATGGCCTCTGGTTCGTCGGCGGCTCGCGGGTGGCTTCGAGGAGGCCTCAGCTCGAGCTCGAGGAAGGAGATGATCCACGACCGTTGGATCGGGCGATTGAAGACTTTGGACGGCCTTGATCAGATCGCGAATGGCGCGATGCGATGAGCGGCGGAGATCTGGAGCGCGATCGCTCGGACAGGTGAGATTCGCTCCCGGTAAAAATTCCGCGTCCCACATCGAAACCGCGGCCGGTTTTCTTGCGGCTTATCACCCTGGGGCTGCCGCTCAACTCTCAGTTGCACTTCTCCCTCCACGGTGCCGCCCCGCACCGTGTTCTCCCTGCGGGCGCGCTCTGCGCCCACTCTCTGCCACTCGGGCGCGCCATTGGTGCCCACTATGCACACTGCGCTCCTCCGGGCGTGCCCCTGGCGCCCACACGGTGTTCCCCCGGGCGTGGTGCCCTTGTTCCCATGCCTTGGGGTTGAACCCCCAAGGTGCCTTGGCTGGCCATATTTTTTGGAAAAGGGACAGAATAATACTTTGTATAAAAACAAAGTACTCCATATGAAAAATGCCCATTCTAAATGGCAAGCCATTCTTCTTCTTCTTTATTTCTTCTTCTTCATTAGAATTCCTCCAATTCTATTCAACATGTATTCATCACTTAGGAATGGAAATTCTTGAAGGTTCTTCATCTTCAACCGAACTCCTGAATCAACATGAATTCTCCAATGTGCTTCATTGATCTAATCAGAGATCAAGTTGGATCACTTCCAATTCACATGCACTAAGAGTTAGCACATGGACTTCTTTAATCCACTTCATCCACTTAGAACTTGTGGATGGATCATCTTCATCTCCTCATGCATTGTCAATACAATGCATGGTCTTCAAACAATGTTGTGACATTGTATCATCAGGATACAAGTTCTTTGAACTTAAAGAGCAGCTCAACAATCGTCAGATGTCCATGGAGAATGTTTCAACCATATTCTCCAATGCCACTTAGTGAATCTCCTAAGTGACATTCCTCTAAGTTCCATGGCCATTCCCCATTCATCACCAACACCATCACAACCTTTTTCATTCACATCTTGACATTCCTTGACTTCCATTCATTCCAAGACAACTTCATGCCTTATTGACAACAAATGCAACACAGTGCACTTCAATAATAATGCCACTCTTCCTCCAGTATAAAAGGGCACTGACTCCCCTCACTTATTAAAAATTACCAAGACGTTTTTCACACAAAATATCCAATAATGTACCTCAAAAACTTCCATAATTTTATCTTAGAATACTTATTATAGGAATAAAATAATCATATAAAGGAATTATTGAAAACCTAAGGAGGATACCTTAAGATGAGGTAATGATTTTCCCAAATAATTTTTATTTAATTCCTATATCCACCTCCATTAATTCTAATTATATCATGATTATATAATAACATAAGTATGTTAAATATAGTGATATTTTTTATATGTTTAATTTATTACCTACAATTAAACACGACTTTATCAAATGGGATATACAATCATCATTTTTGTGTGTGGCGAAATTCCACATTGTGAACCGATGTCCTTCGTTATTCAATTACCACCATTCAAGTTTGGGTATAATGATGTTTTTATATTTTATATATGATATATATAATATTTATAGTTTATTTATTGTCCTTTAATTATTATATTACCCATATATTCATGAAAACTATTTGTGGGAATATGATAATGTCATTCATGGGCACGATAGACTACCACCTCGCTAAGCGATGTGATTTTTTTCACACATTAAAATAAATGTATTAAGGATTATTTTAATAAATATTTGTGATATATATAACTTAAATATTATACAATAAATATTGTACAATATATATAACTTAATTTTATTTATTTTATAAGGAAAAAAATAGAACAATGTTCATGTATACGTATGACCCACCATCTCCATGAACGATGAATTTCATTTCCTAATAATAAATTTTATTGATTAATATAAATAAAAATATAATAAATATATATTACATATTAATCATGGTTTAAATCCTTTAGATAATAAATTCATGATCTAATTAAGATAAAAAAAATTACTAGTCAAAACATACTCAGAAAACCAAGAAATTAACACCTGAAATAATGAAAATATTGATATATTATATTGAAAGAATAATAATAAGTTACAAGAGAATAATTTATGATACCATAAAAATTAATTTGGTTATTTTATTATTTTATAATATCCTTGACACTGTAATAAATTTCATTAAGGGTTGTTCAACCAAAAGGAATCATGAGGTAAGGGATTTCGTCTCTTTTTTACATACCATTGATACATATTTATTATTGTGCACTAATTAACTTATTTTATATATATAATAATAATTTGACACGTAATATCATAATAAATTTACTATTAATGTTATTTTAAGTTTCAATTTAAATTATTTCATCCAAGTGTATTTTATTTGAAAACAACTAAGTGATAAAAGTTATTGCAACATCTCATTTGATTTTGTGATTTTTAAGTTTCTCTTGGAAAAATCACATTATTGTAATAAATTTTCACTGGAAATTTAATTTATATTAAATATCAATATTATTTGGGGATGGATATGAGAATTTTTTAAATTTTATACCATTTTAACATACATTGTTAACTTTGACAGTTATTTGATTATCTGGGGAAATATTAATAAGTCTTTATTCTTTAATAAATATGTATATTTGATACGGTACATTATTAATGAATTAAATAAATTATTTGATATATGAGTAATTATTTGAAATGGTAGTGATGGGTGGGTTACAAACATTGTATAGCTTCTCTATTCATCGACATGCTCTCCTGAGACAAACTAGTTGGCCAAAATATACGAGTTTCTACCTGCAGTTTTAAAATGTATTATGAATGGTCTTGATAGTATAAGTTCTCATGTTGATTAGAAATTATGTTTAATAATTAATAATTTTACTCATATAAATTTAATTCTTTATTATCCCTGATATTTTCATGATGAAGAATGCCTATGGATGCATTTCATTCTCATTTTATTAATTAAAATGATACTTTTTCAATTATCTACATTTCCATATTAATTAGTCATTATCAAGTTATTTAACTGGAATTTTGGTTTATATATTAACCATTATATATTTATTAGGCCTTATTTAGTTGTTAAAATGGAATTATTTCTCAGTTATTTACCTTTCAATATTCTTCATTCATTAATTATTCCTTATTGGTTCCTTTTTTACTTAACCTTTATAAAGAATTTGAACTCACCATTATTTTGTTTTCTTTCCCGAGGATTTCATGAAGTTTACTATGACTAAGATGCATGGATACACTATATAGAGTTACTTTAGTTTCAAAAAAATTTATGTTTTAATTTGTGAATTAAATTTTAATTATAGAATTATCTATTTATCTAATTTACCATGATTACTAAAATAAATGGTCCTTTGGGTTTTGATTACATGTATATTTTGGAAATGTAATTATAGTATGGATGGTAACCTGGATACTATGGTCTATGGATCTAAAGCTAGTATCAATGGATGTTTAGTAAAAACATAGGAAACTAGAATTAGGAAAATAAGGATCAGCGAACATGACCCTAAGGCTGACATTGAGGATATGTATATAAGAACATCCCAAAGATACAATTTTTTTGATTATGAGATTATCTATGCCTAAATTTTTCAATTTATGATTAGTATTTCACTAGTTTTTTTATTATATAGTTTGTTTCAAAATGATATGATATAATCTAGTGTATATTTTCATTTAGAAATGGTGCATAGAATAAGGAATGCGAGCCTCAATAATTTATAATATTTAAAGAGTTAGAAAGATCACATATTTTATGGGATTAAGAATATCTTTAGAATTTAAGTTGCCTCCAAAAGATTCTTAGCTTATGTGAATATAATATAATGTTATAATAATAAATATATAGAATTGTCTAAGTCTTATGGATTCAAAGAGAAGAAAGTGACGAAGAGGAGAGATGGGGAAAATTTGATACAGGGAAGAAGGGAAAGAAATATTATATTGTATATGACAATTATGGAAATAAACACCCTATTATTTCCATAAATGGAATTTGAGTTTTTTATTTGTGGATATAAAGTCCACTGTGATTTGGATTATAAGGGTAAGAAAACCTTTTTTAATGTACCATGATTCAACAAAGAGATATGGTGAACTGCATAAATGAATACCCCAAAATTCAAAGGAAAAAACATCAAAATAATATAATGGACCATGATCAAGATTATTATATTACCACATTATAATAGGAATTATTAATCTTCCCATATTTAGATTCAATAATTATATTTATTTTAGAAATTATTTCTTAGTTATCAAAAATATTAAATACATAAAGATTGTGCAATAATAATTTTGAGTTAAGGATGTGAAATCGTGTATAGAATAATACCAAGAAAAGTGATTTTTTGGAAAGTATAAATTCTAGTAAATGACATGATTGAGGAAAAGATAACCCTCAGTATGTTTCCAAGGATGTGATTATTTCATTTGGATAAATAGATGATTGATAAGGAGAAATAAAATAGATAGTACTGACTACCTGGGAACTAATAATTGGTTTGTTTAATGTCATTTTCTATAAGGATTTATGGTAATTCTTGTTATTAGCATGTTTTAAGAGAATAGAAGATGAAGGAATTAAAATGTTTGTTATGTGATGATTAAGAGACACACTATTTTTCCATGTAATACAATATTTATTTAGTAACCTTCATTCTAATTTTTTGTAGACATTTTCATGATGAGTTTTATGGTTAACTATATATATAATAGATCAAGTTGAATTTTAGGTGCTACTAGATAACATTTGATTGTTATTTTATTAAAGATAAGGGGGTTATCTTGTTACAGTTTTATAGATCATATGATCTATTGAATGATAATTTTAGTACCTTAAGTATTAGTATTAATTTTTTGATTTCTATTTCTTGGAGTAAGGAATGGATTGTAAATTTATCTAAGAATAACCAAGGTACAAAATCAAACATATGAAATATAAATGTATTAGGAAATTATATTTACTTATATTCATAGATAGTAAACAAGTCGATAATATTTAGATGAAGTGTCTTGAAACAAATAGGTTATCCTTATACCTTAATTTCTGATGAACATATACCCTCTTTGATCAGCAATTATTTTTTATTTTGATACCCTAATGTTTAAAATTATCATCCAATTGTTTTTATCAATGACCTCAATCACTCCGTATTAATATTTACGCTTTCCCTCCTTGTGCATATCTTTGCTTTCCACCAATGCTCTCTTACATATAATCCTAGTCATGTGTTATTAAAGGTGACGTTTATACTTTAATATCTCTATTATTAATCATATATTTTATTAACCCTTTTACGATGTGGTTTTTTCAACAGTGGTATTTTCAAATGTGAAAACCCTGATTATTGCGATAAATTTTAAATTGAGAGGACATAATTTATTGAGGGTAGGGAGAATGATACCCCCACATAATTTAAAATAATAACATTTTATATTATAGGGTATTTCACATGAAATACTAATCTATATTTCATTAAAAAACACAAAGTTTAGCTGGAATTACAAAAAACATTGATTTTATCTTAAGATACATGAATCAATGACTTTCTTTGATGGCTTGTGTCATACGCAAGAATGAGTTTTACCAAATACTATTAATATTATTTTTAAAAATTATAATATCTCATTTCCATTATATTGGTTTTTATGAATAAATTTAACTAACTTAAAAATATATATGGTTAAATTAATATGTTACCAATTGATTATAAATGAAAATAGAAATTAATGTGATATAAAAAAATATTTTTACAAAAAAAAATTTCTATGCATCAAAGGATTTTTTTTCTTAATAAATTAAATAAATTAATATTATTTTATTATATTAAAAATATTGATTAATTATATATTCAACAATGTGTTTTTACATTCATTATATAATTTGATAGGAACAATATATAAATAAATCTAATTTTATAAACAAAAGCATTATTTTTCCTACGGGAAATTTTTCTGCATTTTTTGGCCCCATGTGTTTTAAATCTAAATTTTTTTGATTTTTTAAGTTTATTTGAAAAACTAATATTTTCTTTTGAAATTTTATTTTATATATTATCTTACATTTAATTTTTCTAATTTTTTCGGAGAAATTTTATTATTTATTAATAGTGAAAGATACAGAATTTAAATTTAAAATTGACTATATTAGTAATAATTTAAAACATTAAATTATATTTAAATTTGTTTGAAAGTAAAAATAGTTAAATTTTAAATCTATTAATACAATTTATCTCATTGGAATAATTTTTATTATGAATTTACATATAAAAATATAGTAAATTTTTGAACATTTTAACTTTAAAAACCCTATTTCTCGTTTCATCTTTGGGATTTATTTTAAATTAATTTCATCCAATTCTATGATTTTAATTTTTAAAAATGGATTCCATTATTTTTAAAAATAATAATTAATAATTTAAAAAAAAATTAAATTATTTTTTGACTAAAATTATTAGTGAAAATAGAAAACATTAACTACAACCATTAATAGAAAAACAAGTTTATCAAGGGACTAAACATTAAACATAATTGAAAAAAAACATGAAACATTTCAAAAATTAATTTGATAGAAATATTTAGACCTTATAAACTCTTTTAACTTAAATAGTTTATTATTAAAAGAAAATTTGTTAAGGTATACATGTCAATATTTTTTACCTTTTGGTGTTTACAAATATTTCACTCTTCATCCACTATAAAATGAAAATCACTCCACTAAATTATTCACGCATCCCAAGCCATTAAGATCAACAAAAATCATTCCAATTCAATCCCAAATAACAATAGAGTTCTAATATAACCTTGTTTTTGTATAAATATTTCATAGGAAGGTATTAACACTAACCTAAGGAGGATTCCCGAAGAAGAGATATTGTTTTTCTAAAAGTGTTTTTATTTTATTCACGTCTCCACCTCCTTATATTATTATTATATAAATATTATATAATAACATTATTATCAAAAATATAATGAGTTTTTTTATGTTATGTCTACTATATAAAATCACATACACTTTAATCAAATGGGATACACAATCATTGTTCATGTGTACGGTAGGATGTCGTCTTGCGAACCAACACCTCATAAAGCGATATGATTCGTTCACACTTTAAATGGAATGAATTGAGGATTCTTTTATTAAAAATATGTGATATATAAAATATAAATACTATAATTTAATTAAAATATACATATATATCTTTATATTTATGTATTTTAATATGATAAAAAAAACTGCAGTTGCATTCATGAATACATATGGCCTACCGTCTCCCCGAATCGTGAATTTCATATTCTATCACAAAATTTTATGGGTTAATAATAATAAATATATATGTAATATCTATCATATGTTAGTCATGGTTTAAATTATGGAGATTTTAAATCAAGATCAAATTAATAGGAACAAAAATTACTAGGCAAAATGTACACAAAAAACAAGTTAATTAACACCCAAAACAATAAAAATAATAAACGATTATTAGAAAATGGGTAACAATATGTTATAAAATAATGATATTTGAAATACTTTATTTTAATATAGTTTAATTATGATTTAATAACATGATTAAAACCATTAAAAATTAGTTTAATGGTAACTCAAATAAAAGGGATCTTGAGGTAAGGCATTTTGTCTCAATTTACATTCTATTGAGACCTATTTGTTATTATGCACAGATTCACTTTTATGTAGTGTATATACTCCTCCATTGACATTTAATATAATTAATACTTAATTATTCATGATATATTATGTTTTATTTTGACTTATTTCATACAAGTGAATTTTATTTGAAAATTATCAAGAGATAAAATTATTGTGAAATCTCACATTCTTTTCTGATAGTTGATTTTATTTTGAAAAAAAACATTACTATAATAATTTTTCATTATAAATTTTATTTCTATTAAATATTCTTATTATTGGGTGATGGATATTATTATTTACTAGAATTTAAATTTTTTTAGATGTGGTGTTTACTTTGAAATTTATTTGATTATATAGGGAAATATTTATAAGACATTATTCTTTACTCAATGTAAATATTTTCTAAGGAAAAATATTTTTTAATTATATATATTTTTTTGATATATTTTGAATGATTTGGAATCGAAGTGATGGGTGGGGTCCAAACATTTTATATCTCTTGATCCATCGATAAGTTTTCATGAGAAAAATACATTTTCCAAATTAAATAGTTTTCAACCTGTAGTTTTATTATGTATTGTGAATGGTATTGATGTTATAAGTTTTCATGTTCCTCAGTCCTGAAGTCTAATAATGATGAATTTATATCATTCAGATTTCCTTAATTATTATCAATGAAATTTTCTATATTAAAAAATCAATGGATGTATTTCATTCACATTTTATTGATAAAATTAAATGGTTTCCAGTTATCTACGTTTCTATATTAATTATTAGTAATCTAATTATTTAAATTGCATTTGAATTTAGTTATTTACCTTTGAATATTGTTTATTCATTATTTATTTATTTAAATTCCATATGTGATTAATTATTTGCCTTTCCATATTGATTATTCATTATTGATTCATGATAGCTTCCACTATACATAACCCTTATTGAGAATCTAAGATCACCCTAATTTTTTTCCTTTCCCCCCAGATTCCATGAAGTTTACTATGAATGATTTCCATGGATATTCTTGATTTAATAAAGTTATTTTATTTAAAATGTCCTAATTTGGGTATTCAAGTGTAATTCAAGACTCATGTATGTATCTATCTTAACAAGACTACTAAGAAAAACATACATTTCGGGTGAAATTCCTTGTATCTTATGAAAATTTAATGGTAGAGGGCACTGAATCTAGGATACTTAGATCTAGGGAACTATAATAATTCATTCTTATCAAATTATAGATCATAATCATGAGTCATGGAATAAATCTTTATAGCTCATAAGACATGAATCCTGATGGAATTAATGATCATGAGTTATGAGATCATAAAATTAACATATGACATTAGTTTTTGGCATACACATAAGCTTATAACTTTTATGAACATACTAAAATAGAATCAATTCAGTCGTTATGCTATAGACATGGAATGAGGTCCTCACATAAACTTATGGACATGAAACCAAGTCCATGCATAACTTAATTGACATGAGAACCATGTCCATGTATAATCATATGTACATGAAAACTAGTTCAGTGTATAAAATTTGAACATTAAATATGATTCATGAAAAACATATTTACCTCATATGTTATGCATATTTACCCAAATAAATTTAAGGTATATATAGTTCCTACCAATAAAAAAATTAAAATCATAGATATGTGTGCCACAATATCACAAAAAATTCATTATATCAGAACCCATGATAAGAAATTGTCTTTATAAACAGTTCATCATTACATTACCCATGAAAGGAAATGAGTTTCATATAAAATTAATCATTTAATCAAAGTAGAACCCATGGAAGAGGAATGGATTTCACAGATATATACCATATAATGATAGAATAAGGATGGTATCCTTTAATAATATACCTAGTAAAGCATAATTGAAATTAAGGGTTGATGTCTTTGGTGTATAAAAATACCATTAAAAGACCATTGAATTGTTTTTGAAGAAAAAAACCTTTCAATTTTGAAATCACTTCTTGAAAAAAAAAATTATATATTAGAAATTTTTTGAAAATAGTCAGTGAATATTTATAGGAGGCTTTGAATTATTTAGTATTCATGATGGTGTGAAATTATTTTCATGTTGTATAAGTGAAAAAACATTTCTTTAACACTGTAGTAAAAAAATTCAAAAAGTATCACATTATAAAAATAAAAGTAATATTATTTTCAATTTTTTTAAAATGTAAAACATGGGTAAAAAATACATTAAAAACCATAATAGAATAATCAAAACCTATTTTTTTGGGAAAAATTGATATAGAAGAAAAAAAAATTTGACCTAAGAGAGAAATGAAGTCAATTTTCCTTTAAAACATATTTTCACAGTCTTGTGTAAATAAGGTGAGAAAAAGGAATGAAAAAAATTTATTCTAATGAAATAAGTATAATAGGATAAATTTCATGAGTTTATTGAGAGATATATCATAATATTTCATCATTAGATTAAGAACCCTAAACAATTCTGGTAACAATGAGTTTGTAGCATAAAACCATTATCACTTTAGTAACTTTTGAATCATAAGACTTATGAAATATTTTACATTATATGAAAATTTATATCCCTTAATTTTAATAAGAATAATTTTAGATGATAATGATGTGTAACTTATATACAACACAAAAGAAACAACTTGTGTATAAGGCATGTGTCCCGTATAAATACAATTGTGACGAATATCCCTTACCTTTGGTTTGAATTCCTTCATATGTATTAGAACCTCTTATATAATTCATATATATTTATTATACATATATTAAAGGAAACATAATAATATATATAATGTTTTATATTATTTAATTATAACATTTTTTGACATGTTTGTAAATAATTATTTATTAAAATCACAGTTCCATGTCATATCAGTTTTGTTTTTCATAGAGGTTTTGGATTTGAAGATTTGGTTACTATACAATAATAATGCTACCATACAATCCATAATTTTTATCATGATATTAATATCATATATATTCATTACATTAATGGTTATATCCATTAATAAAATATAGATATATAAAAATAAATTCCTCTGTTTATGGAGACGGTAGACCGTACATGCCCATGAATGCTCTTTTCATTTTTTGATGGATAGAAATAAAGAAAGATAAATAATATATCACATTTATAGAATAATTATTAGGTCATATATATCATATATTCTCATTAAATCTATCCTTTTTATCACATATGTAAAATATAAATGGGAAAAAATCACATTGCTTCATGGAGGGGGGTAGTCCACACATACGCACGATTGACATTATCATTTTACAACAATATGGAATGTAAGAATTTAGATATGATATTATCATTAAAAAATTATAATTATGTCATAATTAAAATATATAAACATTAAACCCTTTATAATACCCATCTATAAGAGATGGTGGTGAAGACTGAATTGTATCGCTATGTGGAGACGGTAAGTCATGCGTATGCCCGAGTGATACTTTCACTTCCTATTTAATGAGAAAGATGACTAATAATAGTGGCTTCAAAATCCCAAGACAAATTTATCATAATTACTATAATAATTTAATTATTTTATGAAGAATATAACATACTAAGTGGAGATAAATGACGAATTAAAAAGAATGTGATCGGTGATAACATTTTTCGTTCTTTGAAATAATTCGTTAGTTTTTTTCTTAAAGATCATAGGATTGGTATTTTTGGATGAAAATAAAATAATTAATCTCTATAATAGAGTTTATAAGACATTTTATCAGGGTAATTTGATGCTATTAGAATCAATGTGGTGTGATGAAGAGAAAAGAGGGGTGCCCTTTTATAATTGAGGGGAGGGGCAGTTTTGGAATTTCTTAAAATATTAAATTAGTGTTAATTAATTTTGATGTAAAAATAATTAAAAAATATATTATTCAATTTTAGTATGATTTTTTTTATAAATCCTATCATATAACTAAATATTTTCATGTTTTGATCACACTTATACCCTTATATTTTTGTTTTAACCCTTTGTAAAGTATTTTGACAATTAGCATAATATTAATGTTTTATACACATTAATTTTTAATAGTGTTACTATAAAATAATATAATACCAATAAATGGACCAATAATTATTTATACAACCATATACCATTACTTTTTTCAAATTTATGATATTTAACTAATAAGATATTTTTTAATTTAATTATCACTAATGTAATTTTTAACACCATTCATTTAATTTGACTTTAAATACATCAATACAAAGAGTAATTTGAATATATACATTTCAGACCCACCTAATATGTCATATAAATCTATAAAATTGATTGTAAAAATTAAATCATTCAAATTATATCACTATTCATATTTATAAAACCATTTATGTGATTTTTCATTTAATTGAATAAATACTTTATTAGCTTTTCACAAGAATTTAAGGTAATTATATAATTTATAAAAATTAAGAATAAATTTACCTTAAAAAATTTTTTTTATTAAAGTAAACTATATATTTATATTCATTCATAACATTCATTTATTACTATGTCCACACATAATAGATATATAAAACTAATAGAGTGACTTTTTATAACTTTATTTTCATTAAAGATTTTATAGGTATTTTTCAAGGAAAAGTTTTAGTTAAACAAAAACATTTAAATAATAAGGAAATAAGGATGTAATTTTATTCATTAAATATGAATTAACATGAAAATATATGGCCTTATAACTTATTTTTGTCCTAGATTAATAATATTTTCTCTTCATCAAGGTGGAAATTTTTATCATAGTTACTTTTCATATTCACAAAGAATTATTGGAGACAATTTGTGAGATGTTAACCTTCTTATAAAAAATATTTTATCTATTTTGTCAAATTAAATTTACAAAATTATTTGAAATTAATTTTAAAATAGGAATTAAACATGAAACAAAAACTATTTTTAGATACGTAAATTTTTATCCTTAAAATTTCGTTTTTCTAATCCAATGCCTAGAAAAGTTTTAAATGAATTTTAATTTTTTATTGATGATATAATGTATAAATTTAATAAAAATAATTCATCTATGATGACTAATTTAATTTATTAAAATAAAAATATAGTGCATTCACAAAAATATTTTTTTAGAAAAGTATTTATTTTTCTTTAAACTGATATTTATCTTAATTAATAATCTGTTCATATCCATTGTGTTTATTTTACACATATATAACCATAAAAAATTTCATAATTTATTTATTTATATTCAATAATTCTAATAAAACATCAAGTAAAAAACTATCAATTTTAATAAATATAGTTTTATAGTATATTGTGATTTTTTAAACCCGGTTTTGCGTGTAATGCATGATATTGAATAAATAATATCTATTGGAAATAAATATTTCATAAAATCTCAATTTGTTAAATTGGGTTAGTTTTTCAATATCCTTTTTATATCATTAGTTATATATTCCAATTATTCAATATGGGAATGATGATTTTGAAAAATGATTCTCCCATTAAATTTAACTAAAACTTTTTTTAGACATTCATTTTCTTTAAAAAAATAAAATATTATATTTTTATCTTCATCATTTTTTGGGAGAAAATCATTAGTAATTTTATTTTACACATTTAATTTAGTCTTTTATTTTTTAAGATAATTCTTTTTAATTTACAATAAGTTTGTAATTATTTTTATATTAATTGAAATTAGAAGTGGGTCCAAAAAATATTTATTGTTGTTTATCCCTTTAATATCATAAATGTAAAAAAATTATTCGATTGAAGATTAAGAATAAGATGAAGAATTTAACTCTTGTATTAGCTCAATTTCATCCCTAAGAATCTTGGTGCACCCGTTAATTGAGTTTGATGAGGGGATAAAGTCAGAACTTACACTCCAATTTGACACCAATATTACCTTATTTTTTTGATTATTCTTCATTTTATTCTTATTGAGATTGGGACACTCTTGTTTTATGTGTCCTTTTTTATTTCAATCATATTTTCTCACTACAATTTATTTTCATCTCTTTCTTTTCATGATGATATGTGTTTTTTCTCTTGAATAATTTTTTCATCATCTTGGAAAGATATGAAAGATTTTTTTTATTCAAGAAGGCTAATCATTATTGTAATTAAAGGAATGGTCTTATTTTCCTTGACTTACTTGGTCTTCATGTATAATATTATTTTTATTAAAATATAAAATATCATGATTGAAACTATGAGATCTTCATGTTTTATGTTTTTGAAATACTTATCTTCCCATAATTCCTTTATTTTCGATACCCAAGAACAGGAATGACCCAAATTATTTAATTCACAAGGTTTTGAATTGAAATATAATCACCTATATAATTAATTCTATTTCAAATATTAGTGAAATGGGGAAATGAATTAGTTATAGAATCATAAAGACAAATAAAAAAAATTTCAAAATATTTTATGTATATATCCAGCCTAGTATCATTTACTTTATTGATACCCTTGTGTGACACCACTAATAGTATATAAATATCATGAGTGGCTTTTCCCATATAAACTATAATGATTTAGATTCTATATAACCAAATATTTATGTTATTCCTCACATTTACATCGACTAAAATGTTGTTATACCATGAGACCATCATTTACCATCATTTCCTTTGGTTGCGGTATAGCTGTGTAAAAAAAATATCCACAAGGGATATTCTATAGTTATAATAAAGGTAAAAAACGTGTCTTCCAATAAAAATAGTACCAAACATTCCAAAATGGAGCTCATCTCATAGAATAACCCTCAATATCACTTTGGGTATTCAATGTTTAGGAATTCATTAAAATACCATTCTTTAAGAAGTTAAGATTTTTAATATAAAATGGTTTTCCCTAATGATTGTTTTGTCTTGAGTAGGGATGACAAGAGGTTGGGGATGGGGGTGAATTGTTTTTAATATTATTTTAAATTTTAAAATAATTTTTAATGAATTAAAAAATATAATTAATTATTTTAAATTAAAATATTATAGAACAAAAATTGAATTTAAATAAATGAGATTATTTAAAATTGATAGCATAAGAATTTTATTTTTTAGTAGAGTCAATTAATTAAATGAGTTATCCTAGTTATAATAATTTTAATATCACATGGATGTTTCATAATGAATTTTGGAAATCACTCAATAAAGGATCTTATATATCATTCCCTCAAGTACCCGTGATTGGATTTTGATAAAACATTGTGTCTCAATGGATTCAGTAAGAAACCCAAGCCTTTATTTTTAGAATTTGTAGGATGAAACCCTTTTTTAAGATGTATGGACCTTGGTTTTTAGTGATTATACAACGAAACCCCCAAAACAAATATCCTTTTAATTTATATATCTAGAAACCCAATCACCTATTCCTTTATGGTCAATTGAGAACAAAAACCACCCTTGATTTAGGAAAAAAATAAAAACCCAGAATTCATTAATTTCAGGGAAGAAACACAAAAGGGGAAAATAAGGAGATTTTATATAATTAGGACTAATGAAACATTATCCCAACCCCAAAATATATTTACAACAATAAAATAATGTGTTGAAGATAGAGAAGAGAGTAGGATTGTTCTGAGAGTAATAAAATGAATAACAAGATATCAAGATTGATTCTACGGGAAACCCTTTCCATACATTCCCTCTTGAGGTTGTATTTATAGATTCCGAGTTGGTGGGGGGTGGGGGAATAATAATGTTGTATAGAGTTAAATGGTCGAATAAATCCATCTAGAAATGAATTAAGGACATTGAAACCTACTCTATTAGATATATTTATGAATCTATCTGGGATCGACTTGCTTTTTAGTGGGTGGCACTAAAAAAACTCTGGTAACTGGATAGAATAATGGGGTTTTCCATATCCCATTGAATGGATGGTGGAACTTGGATAATAATAACATTATTTCTAAGAACCACTAGCCATCTGGTGGCACCCACCAGGTAGCCGCTGAATCCTACTACAATGGATATCCATAAAAAGTATTTTTCCCTTTTTGTTTCCTTATTATAGTCTAAATCATTCTTAAAAAATTTTCAATAATAAAAACGTGGAAATTTATTAAAAAAAATTATTTTTTTATTATCATTCAATGAAACCTTAAGATAGATAAACACACAGTAACATAGTCTTATGAAATCCTCACGCCTTTATTATTTTTTTCCTTAGACTTGCAACTCAAGAAATGAATTTAACCCGTTTAGGTTTTTTTTCATTTATTCATTAATTGATTAAGACAATGACAAATAAGAATTAAAATAATTTTATATATTTTAAACCAAAATCCTAAAATTATTTTATGAACTTACAATTTATTTAAAAACAAATAAAACACTAAAACTCATGATTTAATCCATATAATATTTTAATTACAAATTCAAAAAAAATTCTCATCACCCTAAAAATTTTTCTATTTCACACTCAAGACATATAACAAATTTAAATATCAATATATTACTCTTCCATGTTACAAAAAAAACAAGTTAGAAAATAATAAATACAAAGTTTCATTCATTATTTGAAAATGTCAGGCCTACTCTATTATTCCCACCCACTATCCCATTTCATTTCGAGAATGATTTCTTGTTCTAGGTATGAACGTAGAATAAATTTTAATAGAATTAAAATATTAAAAACAAGAACTATTATTTATATGAATTTATTATGTATCATATATCAATTTTCCTTGCCTCGCTTCCTTGATACAACTTAAATGAAATTATTTTTAGTGAATTCCTCCATCTTGATATTGGTCAATATCCCCTTCACCTAATCCATAAATTATTATTATTGGAAAATTATTAAATATTTCTAATCCATGATTTTTAAAATGAAGTTAATATATAATAAATTTAATTATATAGACACCAAATTCCTAATAGTCACATAACTTTATGTGGGTTACCAATTTACATTTTCACAATATTTTCTAGGGAATTATATGAATTTATTTTATGTTTAATACTTTAGATGTTCATTTTTATAGAGAAACCGTTATTTAATGTTAGCACCAAAATTATAGTGTTTTAATGTTATAATTTTTATTAAAATTAAATATTTTCCCTTACAGTCATTTCCTAAGTTCGAATAAAACATTTCCATCAAAAATAAGAGTAAAATAACTTAAAAATAATGAAAGTTTAGTAGTTCCAAAATCAAAGTTTCCCAAAAAAAGTATCCCAAAATATTTTCAATAGTATGGACAGTAGTAAAGAATATTTTCCTAAACTAAAAACACTCTGAATGTCTTAAAAAATAACATGTGAAGAATAATTCATTAAATAAATCTTATAAAATGTTTTTCATTATTTTGTACTTTTATTTTATTTTATTCATCAAACAAAAAGAAATAATAATAGAAGAAAAAAATATTTATATCTAAAGCTAAACACCACCCATACATATCAAAGAAACATATTATAATTAATTCAAAGTTGAATTTCTTTGGAATAATTGAATTTTTTAAAATAATTATCTAGAGTAGTTTTTACGACATATGTTGCAAGATGGTTCTTATTTATATTCATCAGGGATTATTTTAAACACCTCCATTGGTTTCTTCTAAAAATACATTTGAAATAGGTTTATATACTATACGTTCACTTTAAATGGTTACATTGATTCATCTTCTTTAACCTCAAATTTTACAAATTTAAATATATTAGTGTCTATAGATGGTTTATCCCACTTAGAAGGAATCTTACCAGGATAGAGCTTCATTATAGATTTTAATATAAATAGTTTTCCTATAAATTAAAAGTATTTTCAATAGATTTTTCAATCATTGATAGTTAATGGATTATTAATCTCTATTATTTTATTATTGAAAGACTCCCATTATAAATAATATAATTCTTTCAATTATATCTTCTTTATCTTTTTCCTAACATTATTTTAGGTTTTTTTCTAAATAGAAATCATGATTTGTGTTTCTTCTCAATTGGGAAGTGACAATATTTTATATAAATCCTTTTATAAGGGAACAATACTATGGTTGTTTTGAAGGCTGTTCTAAATACCCATATTACATCCTTTAATTTATTGAATTATTATTTCAGGTTTGGCTACAATATAATTTCAAAAATTCTTTTTATTTCTTTATCTGAAAACTAGTATTTTCATATTGTCTTTGGGTTGTAGGTATTTGAGATATTTTAGTATACTCTATACTTTTTCATGAGTGGTTTTGTATTATTATTGTAAAATTTTATTTTTTTATCATAGATTATTTCTCATGTTACTCTGAACAAATTAAAATATATGACCTTCATAACTCAATAATAACTCATGCATAATAATTTTAGGTTTCTTGCGGCTAAATCCACTTAGAAACGTAGCATAATATAAGTAAAATATAGGTAGATAAGAAAAAAATAGGAAATGGTACCATGAAATATATCCTCATATATCAAACATTTCAAAAAATATCAAAGGTGTTTGGAAAATTTCATGTGCTTGATATATTACACCAGTATTTTAATAGTATTAATTTTTGAGAAAAAATTATATGAGTTCTAACAACATTTGAAATTGAACCCAAATATAATATTATAATATTATTATGTGACAGTTATCACCAAAGAATTGGATTGGTGGGTATGGATAAGAATAAATAAATTATTAGGACCTATGATAAAATATTTATAAGATTAATTAATTATTTATCTACTAATTATAAATAATTTTAAAAATTATTTGAAAATAAAAAAATGTTTGAATGAAAACTATTTTTATGAAAGTCGTGAATTTTTTATCATAATAAATTCAATTAATCACAATTGGTTAAATATTTAAATTAAAAGTATATATTATATATTCTATCAAATTTTTAAATTTAATTTAATATTTTTAATAAGCTTGGGATAAAAATAGACCATGTTTTCTACTTAAAAATGTATTTTTCCAAAAATCAGTTTTTGTGGCGTTTTTCATGATAAAATTTAAAATTAATTTGTGTTAATTATAAAAAAAGAATATTGATAAATGGATCTCATATTTGGAATCAAGAGGTTTATATTTGTTAAATATGCACATTTTTATTTTTTTCCCAATATTATTAATTACCGTGTTAAAATTTATCACCTTAGAAAAGGGTGAATCTGGATAATCTATATTTAACCTATGTTATAAGAACTTAGATATTCATCATAATTATTATTGTATGAATTTAATTCTAATCATATCACCTTATTATCAAAATATATTTCTTTAATGGACACGTAATACTGAAAATGACCTAATTAATATTTAAAGTAAAGATGTATTTAAAATACCTCTCTCTTACATTTAAGGAATTATTATGTGTCTATATAATAAAATAAGTAACATAAGAGTGAAGATAAATTTATAATTTAAGAATAATGAAATTATTTTAATAATTTAAATTTATTTATAATTTTTAGAAATTAAATAATTATTTAAATTCTTATACAATGCCAACACAATATTTCGTCAATTAATAAGAAAATAAAATATATATATTTAAAAAAATTAAGGTTATACAATTGGAATGAGTTATATAGTTCCATGGATTATTAATATTAGTATGGAATACTATTTTTTTTCTAAATGATTAGATTCAAATTTAAACATTGTGCTTATGTATTATAAATTAAATTAATTGAATAGTGTCAAAACTTATATTATTGATTTTTTATCAAAATAATATAATATTATATTATTTAGAAATAAAAAAAATCAAATAAGAAAATGTGGATAATATATATTTTAAAATTTCATTTCTTGACCATTTATGATTCAATTATGAATTTATAAGTAAAATTATAACCCTTTAAGAGGGAAAAACGTTACAATAGTTATGGTCAAAACAAGTGAAATAAGGGGTTAAATAAAAAGATATTCTTTAAAAGACCACTAAAACTTACTAAAAATTTATAGGTTGATATAATTTCATCCAAATATTACCATATCTTATAATCCCTATATATTTATAATAAATTTTATATAGAATGAATTCATTATGTTTAAATATTTTAGGAAATACCAAGAGTTTTCCTCCAATCAATTATAATAGAAAACCCACTTTTCTATTCTTCACACCACTTTGAGACTTATATATCAACCAATGCATGAAAAATTCTATTATACAGTCCCCCATACAAAATATAAATTCGATGATCTTCCCAAATCACTATATCTTGGTTCATTAAGAGGATATCTAAAGGAGTTGTTTCAAAGAATTGTTAATCACATTAACCAATCACTTTATTTTTAACACATCTTTTAAAACTTATAACAATATTATATTATTAATTAAATAGAAAATTCATAATCAAAGTCATACATAAATATTATTATGATAATAATTCCACCTTTATTCACCCTGTTTATAATCAAATGGGAAGTGAAATTATCAAATATGTGTTTATACATCTTATTGTCTCCACATAGTGATACAAATCATTTTTCATCATCATAATTCATGGAGAGTTATTATCATGAATTTAAATATTTTATATGGTATGTATATAATTATAATTCTTATTTAATGGAAATATACTATCTAAATAATTACCATCCAAACTATTGGAAAATGATTGTGTTGCTCATGCCTATGTGTAGACGACCACTTACATGAAGTTATGTGATTACATTTTCATATACTTTTTACATGTATTGTAATAAGGATGAATTTTATTTCTACCCAACCACATTTTTCATTAATATATTATTATCTAGGTTTTAGGTCCACTGGTTGAGGTTTGGGCTGAGTTCCCAATAATTTGTTTTCTGTTTTGGAGGTTTTGGTTGATTTTTGGCCTTATGTATGATTTGATAACGCTTTGGGCCAAACCATTTGAGTCCCAGTAAGAATAGTGTCTTTTTAAGTGTATCGTGTATTTTTATTGGTTATATGAAACCATGATTAATGTTTGTTAAATGGATATGTAAAATGATAGAGTTAAGTTTCATAGTTGGCATAAAGTGTCATAAACTATGCGGCCATAAAAAGTGAGTTTCCCATTTTCTAAAACATTTAAATTTCCATCATTTCCCATCTTATGTTTTAAATAGTATTTAATATTATCCTCCATTTATTAACATAGGAAAAATATGTTTTTACCCAAAACACTCCTTCTTCTCTCTCCTTTCCTCACTAAAGCTTCTATAAGGATCCCAAGATGAGTTCTTTTGAGTTTTTTGCCAATTTTGTAATTTTTTTATCTTTCTCTCTTGGTTGTTGGTTCTTCCTTTCTATGGATAAATATTATAATAACCCTACTTTGAGGGGTTTTTTATGTGGCTTTTTTAATTATTTTTATGGTGTGATGTTTGTTGATCGGGCATAGTTCTTCCTCCTCAAATGGTTTTATTGTGTGCACACAAAATTTAGGTAGGTGTTTCAATTAATTTAAATTTTTAAAAACTATTTTAGATTATCTAGTGATCTAAATTAGTTTATAAATGTTTTTATCATGGTTAAGATGTTCTTTTTGATGTTATTGTGGTGTTTTAATGATTCAAACAGGCTGAAAATGGGGTTTTAAAAGGTTTTCCATAGTTATACTTATATATATGAATGTAAAGTGTTTGATAAAATTCCACATGGAATTTAAAGGTGAAATTTTGTTCATTGGACTATTTTTGGACTTGGTTATGTGTTGGTAGCTTAAGGTTTTTGTGTATTAGGTATTTTACATTGAATTTTTGGACTTTTATTGTTTGGTCTTTGTGTGTGGACTATTGTAATGGATTGTAAAATTATTGTGATTCTTAAATATGAAAACCTAGGTTTTAAGGAATCCCATATAGTGTCCCAATGGGTGTGGGAATATCCATATATATATGGGGTTCACATATTGATATAAACATAAATAATTATGAATTTTTATAAAATATTCATCTCAAACCATGGATTTCAAAACTCCATCCCTCTTCTTTCATCTCTTCCTTAGTCCTCCTACCTTAAAATGGTTACTAAATGGTTTCTTAGTTTCCAAAATGACATAGAAATGGTTTTCAGCGGTGTATAAGAATATTAGATCTTTTATTATATTGATTTATGGTTTAAAATTTTAATATTTAAAAAGTCACGTTTGGAATATTTTGAGCATGTTGTGTGTTTTCACTTCAATTTTGTAAATTGTTCATAAATGAGTAAATTTTGTAATGATTGAGGAGATATTGGTGAGTTGTTATGTTTTGAAAAATGGTTTGATACTCCTATGATGTGTAGTCCTGATTAAAACATTTGGATGGTTTTTTGTGAGATATGAAACTCTACAGTGGACCCTCAGTGGAGAGGGTCATTGCATTGGTGGTGTTTGTGTTTAGGAAAAGAAATCTTATCATCATGTGGGTTATTGGTTGATTCCATTCATGCGAGGACATCCCCATTCACCACATACTATTATAATGGGGTTCCTTGGAATTATCTAGAGGTTTGTGTGATAGATTCTTATCAACCACATTAAGATTGGTTAGTACAACCTGGATTTTTTGATAGTCCAGGTGGGTTGTGCCATTAGTGAGGGTGGTTTAGATCTTCTAGTTGGTTATTGACAATAGAGCTATAACATACACTGGTAGGTAAGTCTGAATCAAGTACATCCTAATATTTCTACTATATATGTTTATGAAATTCCCCTGATTATTTAATGTATGTATTGTTTATATATATTGAAAATGGTTATATTCTATGCTATTTCCTACATGCTTGTACTGCTTTCATTATTATTTGGGTATAGTTTTCTATCACCTATATTAACTCTTACTTTGAAACATGGGTTTGAAATGGATAACCATTTTTGAAATAGAAATGAAGTGTGTTTTTTAAAAAAAAGGTAAACATGTGATTCAGTTATTCTGAAATGATAAAACCTTAATATATCAATGTATTTAAAATAAATCATTTTGTAATGTTTTAGGATAGTAAATGTATAGATTCTATGGGGATTGCCTACTGATTTATTTATTATCACACCCCATAGGTTGTACTCTCTATCACTATACCGGATTTTTTAGAGGTTCAGGTTTTTGGTTTGATATTTTCACTTGGAGTAGGTTGTTCATATGGTTGGTTGTGACCAAGAGGTCCTATGGAGATCTTTCCATTTAAGGATTAGTTTTAGGTCCATTTTTTAGTTTCGGTTTTTTTCGTATATTGTATCTAATTCTAGATAATTATGTTTTATTTTTTTTAGTTATTTTTGGTTATTAATCTTTCCATATTGTGATTATTTTGATCCTAGTTGTTCTTGGAAAAAAATAATTACTATCTGGGTTATATTTAATGCTCGATGCATGTTTCTATCCTAGGAGGATATGGAATGCCTCTAGGGACTTTTATCGGATTAGGTCAGGTGTCGGGTTGAATAGAAACCTGACATGGTTCCTGATAAAATGTCACTAATGGAGTTCTTTGTTAATAAGGTTGTCAGGTGGTTTTGAGAATAGTACATTCAGTACTTAATAGGTATTTCCAGGAATATTGATTCGAACTCTAAAATATCCTAATCCATGAGTTACTAGGGTGGTCTTGGAAATGATTTTTTTGTTTTGTTTTTGGTGTGTGGAATGGGAATGACAATATTGGTGAACTGGTGATGTGTGGTGGGATTTTATGGATTAATGACCGATGTAGAGCCCAAGTACATGGTTCAAGGAACTCCTAGTAGTGGGTTCGTTCCTAGATAATGGTCTAATAAACCATGTGGTGGGGTTTTTCATCATCACTTGTTCTTTATTTAGTAGTTTGTGGAGTTTTGTGTTGCTTTTTCATTGATTTAAGTGGGTCAATTTCAAAATGAAGAATGGTTTTTATAAAAAGGTATTTCTAAAAGTAAAATGGTTTTAAGTTTTGTTTTTTTTTTCGAAAATTATGCATTCCAATTTGTAACTTTATTTGAATGTGGATTTTGATATTTGTAATGTGGACATAGGAGAAGGAGGTTTTGGGAATTCTAATGAAATGTTGGTTTTAGGAAATAGGATTCTAGTTCTATTAGAAAACTTTGGCTCATAAGCTGGTTTTTTTAGCTTGATCTGTTTTTTTGTTGATTTTTGATTGGATGTTGATTTTGGTTTTGTTTTTTGATGTTTTTTAGAGCATACCTCCCAGAAATTTCCCCATGGATTCTAGTGAGTTTTGATCATTTTTCGGCTCTACCTAGGCTCGATGTTGGGTGAGAATATCAATATCAAACTATTTTTTTTCCATTTTTCCATGTTGATAAAACCACGTTAGATTTTGTGGAGGGGTTTAAAAAATTTAAAATCATTTTTAGGTCATTTGAAACTCTTGAGGATGTGAGGGACTGCACTATTAAAGATTATTTTTGAATTTCCAAATTTTTATCAAAGGAAGGTGATCTTACCAAAATCATTTCTAGATGAGCGATATTGGGTTTTTTTCAATACAACTTTTATCTAGTGGTTCATACATGTAGAGGAGAAAGTTAAGCATGTGGAAGAGTTGTTAGAAAACTAGTAATATCAGTGGATAGTGAAGGTCTATGTTGATAGATTTAAATAGATGATTTATTTTTTCATGATATTTCACTAGAGGATTATTTGAAAGATTTTATATTCATTTGGAGTCTTCATGTCACGACCCATCCTCGGGGCTCGTGTCGTGACTACCCCAAGCCCGCCTTCCATAGGCCAGGGGCTGGTGACAATCCCCAAGGCGTAAATCCCGGTAAAAAGGGAAGGCATTGCCTTTGTAAAGTAAACAAGCACCACAGAGTAAGAAAGTGGAAAAGTAAACACTAAGTGAAAACATAGTACAACTACAAGTGCGGAAAGAAAGTGGGCCAGTATACAAACCCAAACCGAAAGTAAAGTACAACTCGAAAAGGAAAACGACAACTGAAAGGTAAAAGTAGCTACGCCGAGTCTTCCACTGGAAATCCCACCTGAAGGGTGGGTACGGATAGCTCCACAGCTCCTCAGGTACCATCGTCCTCTCCGAGCACGTCCCGCTCAGTGGTCCACCTCTAGGTTCCGTCCTGCTCTGCAGGCCTCAAACACGATCAACGTTGTTCGTCGTCTGCAACCAACACAACGTAGTACGGGCATAGCCCGTGCAGGGGTGAGTATAAGCTACTCAGTAGGGACCCCGAGACCCCTGAAGGTCTCCCAAAATCCACAAAGGATAATCCAAAAAGGAATGATACAATCACGAAGTAACAACCGACACAGCTTTGGTATATGCCCATACATATACCTAAGTCATCAATTCCAATACGCTCCAACCTCCGAGCCCAAGTACAACCCAGTCCACACAGGAAAGTATACGTATTCCACACAGGAAAGAAAATGTAATCCACATAGGATAGCAAAACACAATCCAAACAGGAAAGAAAACAAGATTCATCTCACACAGGTATACTTCTTCGAAAGACGATAGATATGATCACTGATCCATCTAAGTCGTCCAACACACAAAGGATCGATAGGTACTAACCCCCGCAAATACTCACACAGGATCGGACCCACACAGGATCTGTAGGCACTGGTTCACACAAGACCGCTGAGCGCTGACCCACACAAGATCGGACCCACATAGGATCGGTAGCACGGATCCACACAGGATCGCTGAGTGATGTAGTCGTCGTCGTCGAATCCACTGAGGATCTCTGTACAGTCGTCGTCGCAGTCACAGTAGCAGTCGCAGCCAGCTCTAGGGTTCCCGCACACAGCAAGCTCGTTCGGGAGGGTCCGCTCCACGAGCTGAGAGGCTGATACATCAACTGTCACATAGTCCATAGTTGATGTATCCAAAAGTTCTGTATCGTCAACAGAAACTCAACGTTGCAAACGGCGCGTCGATCGGACGCCCGGTCTGAGAGTTATTGGCTTTTTCGTCCCAAGGGCCCGGTTGGTTTTTAAGGCAAAACCAACCCGACCGTACTCCACCTGCATCCAAACCTCGGTCAGAGTATTCCAAAAGATCCGTATTACTAAGAGGAACTCATCAAAGTCGACGGCACGTCAATCAGACGTCTGTAGCTCAAGATATGAGCATTTCCGCTCCGAGGGCCCGGTTGGTTTCGTGTACGAACCAACTTGGCCGAACTCAAAGTATTCCAAAACCTTGAGTGAGATATACCGAAACGACCGTCTCGATCCAAGGATCACATCTCCGCTGACGGCACATCGTTTGGAGGTCTGTAGCCCGAGTTATGGGCATTTGAACCCAAACAGTTCCGTAACAGGGGTTTCGAGCCTAGGCTGACCCGGCCCGAGACCCCCGGGTTGGCCCAAACCGGGTCAACCCGCCCCGTACAGGGTCGGCCCAGCCCGGCACGGCCCGGCCCGGCTCGGTGTGGCCCAGCCAGGCACGGCCCGGCGCGGCCTGGCAGACCGGCCAGGCGCCGGTCCGGCTCAGCGCAGCGCGCCCAGCGCGCCGCCAGCTCGGCTTCGGTCGAGCTGTTGGAAAAAAGAGGGGGGGGGGCGCCTTACCCCCCCCCCCCCTTGTGTAACCGCGGCCCCCCCTTAATTATGGGGGGCCATTGATGTTGGCCGGGGGAATTTAATTCCCCCGGTTTTCTCCTTTCCGGTCGTCCCGACCTGGCCGGCCGGCTCCTTCTCAACAGGACCGGCGGTGGCCGGTCCCCTTCCGGCTCCGACATCGGCGGCCCGGCTGGCCACCGGTCACCATGCTCCGTCGCAGCCCGGAACTGACCGCGACCCTTGTCATCCGGCGTGGTGCGACGGCACCGCGCCCCTCCGCCGCGGCGCCTTCGACTTCCTTCGACGCGGCGCGACGGCGTCGCGTTCTTGTTCGACTTCTCGACGTGGCGCGACGGCGTCGCGTAATACTTGCTGAGTGATTCTCTCGTGGTGCGACGGCACCACGCCATCTCGTTTCATTCACAAAGAAACAAACATGACCATAGGAGGGGGTTAGGCCATGTTTGTGCGGTCCGACCCCCTCTCGTTAAACGATAACATTTTAGTCTATTAACCACAAAGTACGACATGCTAGTATCAAGAACGGAAAATAATTTAATAAAATAACAATAATCCCCTACCTCGGTTCAGGAACGGTGTTCGCCAATGACCCGCGGAAGACGAGCGTCACGGAGGTCGGGCGTCGTGGGGAAAGAACGTCGACGTTGCGAAGCGAGGATTCGAAGTAGTTGACGGTGATTTCATTGCTGAAAACCGTCGCGGAAGAGACGACGCGGAAGAAGAACTTCGCATCGTGGATACGGTGTCGCGGAAGAACCGTGTTCTTTGGTGGAGAAGTTCTTCATTGAAGAATGGTGTTCTTCGCGTTCTTCGTCGAGGAAGAAGAAGATGAAGAACGCTTCCCAATCCTCTCAAGGTTGCAAAAGAAACTAACCAAAATAAAATTAGTCCAAGCCTTATTTTATTTACACATCCTAACTTCTTTGAATTTCAAAAGTTTGAAATTAAGTAACTCATCTTAATTAATAACACAAGTTGTCAAATTAATTAGAGTGGAGTTATTGGGGAGTTTAAGGGAAGTTGATGAGTTAGGGCTCGTGTGGGCCGCACCACACTTAATCCTCTCAAGGGAGGTTATGTGGATGTGGGTCCCACCTCTAACTCCCTTTGTGAGGAAATAACCAACAAAGTTAAAAATAAATTGTGTTCCACAATTTATTTAACTTCTTCTAATTTCCCCCAAAACTAACTCTCAACCCGCATAAAACACTTCCTCGAAAAAGGTCTCCTTAAGCGAATAGTGGTGTTGCGATTTCATTGGTGTCCTCGGATTTCAATTCCGAGCACCGGTTCAAAAGTTAGAAAAATCCGCTCGTTCGTTCACTGAACGTACACGAGCCAAACTTCAGAAATTGATTCTGGGCACACCGGGCCTCGGAATCAGGTTTCGTCAGAAACCGCGCTCTTGTAAAATTCCAAAGAAAATTAAGAAAAAATTTCCCTTGAATTTTACGGTTCTTTACATTACTCCCACCTCAGGGCTTTACGTCCCCGTAAAGATACATCAAAACTAGGGAAACAAATGAGGGTACTGAGCATGCATCTGAGCCTCCCGCTCCCAAGTTCTCTCCTGGAGGTTCCCGTGTTGCCATCTGATGCGCACTAGAGGAATCGACCGTCCTCGTAGGACCCGCTCCTGTCGATCCTCGATCTCCACCGGGACCTCCGTAAAAGTCACCCCATTATTAACGTCAAGCTCCCCATGGTCAATGATGTGTGCCGGGTCGTGCACGTATCTCCTCAGCTGAGATACGTGGAAGACGTCGTGCACCCGGTGCAACTGAGGTGGTAGAGCCAGGCGATAAGCCACCTCGCCAATCCTGCTGAGGACCTGGAAGGGTCCGATGAAGCACGGAGATAACTTGTCACCTCGTCCAAATCTCCATAATCCACGTCGAGGTGAGACACGCAAGAAGACGTGGTCGCCATCCTCAAACTCTAGTGGCCTCCGGCTCTTATCAGCGTATGACTTCTGTCGGCTCTGAGCTGTCCTCATCCACTCCTGGATGACCTGGACCTTCTCTGTCGTGGCCTGGACCATCTCCGGCCCCACATGTGCTGACTCCCCAGGGTCTGTCCAGCACAAAGGAGATCTACAAGGTCGGTCGTACAATGCCTCGTATGGTTCCATCCCGATGGTGGAGTGGTAGCTGTTGTTGTACGCAAACTCCACCAGGGGTAGGTGGTCCTCCCAGCTACGACCAAAGTCGAGGACACATGCGCGGAGCATGTCCTAGAGAGTCTGAATGGTCCTCTACGTCTGACCATCCGTCTGAGGGTGAAAGGTTGTGCTCAGAAGTAGCTGTGTCCTGAACACCTCTTGTAATCCCTTCCATAACCGGGAAGTAAAGTGAGCATCTCGATCGGAGATGATAGATGATGGCACACCATGAAGTCGACCAATCTCTTGGACGTAAATGCGTCCCAAGCTCTCCACTGTGCCCTACTCTCTGATGGGTAAGAAGTGAGCCGACGTGGTGAGTTGGTCGACAATCACCCAGATGGAGTCGTGACCTCTAGATGTGCGTGGATGTCCAGTCACGAAGTCCATAGAGATGCCGTCCCACTTCCATTCTGGAACCTACAAGGGATGTACCAAGCCTGCTGGTACCTGATGCTCAGCCTTCACCTGCTGGCAGGTGAGGCATCGAGAAACTAACTCTGCCACAGCCTTCTTCATGCACGGCCACCAGTACTGTCGTCTGAGATCCTGGTACATCTTCGCCACTCCAGGATGTACCACCAAAGGAGAAGTGTGAAAATCTCTCATCACCTCCTCCCGTAAAGCAACTGGTACCAAGGTACATCCTATGAAAAGGATGTCGTGATCTTCTCCAAGGGAGAAACCATCAGGTTCCTGTCCTGAAGATATCTGTGCACGCCGCGTCTCACAGTCAGCATCCCCACGTTGTGCCTCTCTGACCTACTGCAGAAGTGGAGGAGTGACTGTGAGAGACTGAAGGAAGGCTACTCCATCCCTATCCACGAAGGATATCTGCAAAGAGGCTAGATGCTCCCTCGCCTCCTCAAGTAGCTGAATGCCCGTCCTCCTGCTGAGGGCATCGACTACTACGTTCCCCTTCCCAGGAGTATAGACTATCTCAAATTCATAGTCCTTGAGGAACTCGAGCCATCTCCGCTGTCTCAGGTTCAGGTCCTTCTGAGAGAAGATGTACCTGAGACTCTGATGGACAGAACAGACTGTAAAGCGCTCGCCCATCAGGTAGTGTCACCATGTCTTCAGAGCGAAGACCACTGGTGCTAACTCCAGGTCATGGGTAGCATAGTTCTACTCATGCGGCCTCAAATGATGTGATCCATAGGCGATCACTGCCTGCTCCTGCATCAGGACACATCCAAGTCTGATCCCTGATGCATCGCAGTAGACTACGTACCCTACTCCCTCCTCATGCAACCTCAAGATAGGTGCGCTGGTCAATCTCTGTCTCAGCTCCTAGAAGCTCTGATGACATCTGTCTGACCACACGAAGGGTTTCCCCTTCTTCGTCAAAGCTGAGAGTGGTGCCCCAACTCTGGAGAAATCTGGAACGAATCTCCGGTAGTATCCAGCTAGTCCCAAGAAACTCCGCACCTACGTCACGCTCTTGGGTGGCTCCCAAGTTAACACTGCCTCTATATTCGCAGGATCCACTGCAACTCCCGCCTCAGAGATGACGTGCCCCAAGAAGTGGACCTCACGTATCCAGAACTGGCACTTCGAGAGCTTACCATAAAGTTGGTGCTCTCAGAGTGTGTCTAGTAAAACCCATAGGTGGTAGGCGTGCTTCTCCTCAGTCGTCGAGTAAATCAGAATGTCATCGATGAAGACCACGACAAACCGATCACGGTATGGCTGAAAGATCCTGTTCATGAGGGCCATGAACACTGTTGGATAATTGGTTACACCAAAGGGCATAACCAAGAACTCATAGTGGCCATACCGACTTCTGAAGGCAGTCTTCTGCACGTCCTCGTCTCTAAATCTGGGCTGATGATAGCCTGACCTGAGGTCTATCTTCGAGAACCACTGTGCTCCCTTGAGCTGATCAAGGAGGTCATCAATCCTCGGTAGTGGATATTTGTTCCCCACTGTCACCTGGTTCAGGCGACGATAGTCAACACAAAGTCGCAAGCTCCCGTCCGCCTTCTTGGCGAACAAAATCGGGGAAGCCCAGGGTGAAACACTGGGTCGGATGAACCCCTTGCCCTGCAAGTCCTCCAACTGTACCCGTAGCTCTCGAAGCTCGGTGGGGGCCATCCGATATGCTGGATTCGATATCAGAGCTATCCCGGGGTATAGGTCAATATAAAAGTCTACCTCTCTACGAGGAGGTAGCCCTGGAACGTCGTCGGGGAAGTCGTCCGCAAACTTATCCACCACTGCAGGAAAACCAGGACTCCGCACGTCAACTGCTCCTAGGATGAGGCTAGCCAACTGATGAGTGATGGGCTGTCCTCTCCTCCGCGGAAGTCCATCTTGTGCTGCAAAGGCTCCCTTCTCACCGGTGAAGGTGAAACTACTCCCGTCGGTGCGTACACATCGCATCTTGCGCCTAAAACAGTCAATATGTGCATGGACCGTAGACAACCAATCCATGCCCAAGATGACGTCGTAAGGCCTAGACGCCGCTACAAGAAGATCCCAGCTGAATCTCTCGCCTCCTAGAGTAAGCTCACACTACCAGCACCAGTGCGTAATCGTCGAGTCTTCTCCCGTAAGAGTCTCTAGCTGTAAGGATTGAGCCAACGGCTCTGTCGGAATCTCCGAGCTCTGAACAAGGGCAGCGGCTATGAAAGAGTGACTCGCTCCTGTGTCTATAAGTACTGCAGAAAGGGTGGAATAGACACAGATAGTACCTCGAATCATCTCGGGCGCGCCGTGGTCGTAGGCCTCTGCTACCTGGAGTTGTTCCTGTCTCTGCCCGCCAGCTCCCTGTGGTCAGGGTGGACCTCCTGGTGGTGGTGGTGGTAGAGCCTCAAAGCGTCGCCCACCACCTGCTGCTCGGCCAGCTCCTCTGCCACGTCCGCCTCCTCCCTGCGGACCACCACGGTCGACCCTCTTCCTCTGCCTCAGTGGTCCCTCAACCATCTGCTACTCCTCGGCAAGGCGGGTCAGGCAGTCACGAGCCATGTGGCCCTACCCACCGCACGAGTAGCACTGTCTGCCTCTCAAAAGACTGGCTCTGTGCTGTGTGCCCCGCACTGCTGAGCCAATGTCCTGAGGTCATCTTCCTGAGGGTCTGGTCTGCCTGGTCCCCTGAGTCATCCGTCGACTGCCCGCTGCAGAAGACTCTGCTACGTGCTACCCTGCGGTGGGTCTCGGCGCTGGTGTAGACTCATCAAGAAAACTCTCGATCAAAAGGGGCCGCTCCAGTACTCCTATCTGAGTCGGAATGCTGAGGGAGATCATCGATTCCCTGGTATCGTGTCTCAATCCCTGCCGGAAGGTCCGAGCCCAGAAGAATGGGTCTTGTACCATGTCGGTCGAGTAGCGTGAGAGATTAGTAAATCTCGCCGAGTACTGAGCGACCGTCATGCTGCCCTGCCGAAGTTGAAGAAGCTCCTGTATGCGCACCGCACGGAGGGTGGCTGGGACAAACTCTGAGAAAAAGAGGCTCTCAAAGTCTGTCTAGAGTAGAGATGCTTCATCGTGCACCTGGAGCATCAAGCTCCACCATCGGCCCGCTGCTGCGTGTAGTAGGCTCGCAGCGAGGATCACCATGAGGTCTGCTGGTGTCCTCACTAGCCTGAAAACTCATACGACTGCCTCCAGCCAGTCCTCGGCTGCCTGGGGGTCCGTCTCCCCATGGAACCTGGGCGATCGCTGGCGCTGGAAATCATGCAGTGCGCTGATGCGACGTGCATAGTCAGCGGCTGGTGCTGGAAGTATCAGTGGCTCGGCGGGTAGTGCTACCGCCGGTGCCACTGCTGACAAAGGGCCCTGCACCGAGGCCTCGTCGCTCGGTGGGCTATCATCACGCTCGACTCTCGGAACCCTAGCTAGCTGCCGTCGTGGGGCCATCCTGAAAAGGAAGAAGGTGTGCCACAGTCAGAACAGTATACCTGGTGAGCTGATACAAAGTAATCACAAAGAAAACTTGAAACACACACGCAATCAATGTTTTCGTGCATTAAGTCAGAAATCAGAAGTCAGGGTCCTGGTGTACGGATACGTCAGCCGCTGCACCAACACTGGACTCCCTGGACTGATAACCACACTCAATACGCTAAACACTATCGCTTCACATAGAAAAGATCAGATTTCGTGGTAGAACCGAACTCCTCTGATACCAATTTGTCACGACCCGTCCTCGGGGCCCGTGCCGTGACTACACCAAGCCCACCTTCCATAGGCCAGGGGTTGGCAACAAGCACCAAGGCGTAAATCCCGATAAAAAGGGAAGGCATTGCCTTTGTAAAGTAAATAAGAACCATAGAGTAAGAAAGCAGAAAAGTAAACACTAAGTGAAAACAGAGTACAACTATAACTGCATAAAGAAAGTGGGACAGTATACAAACCCAAACCGAAAGTAAAGTACAACTCGAAAAGGAAAACAGCAACTGAAAGGTAAAAGCAGCTACGCCGAGCCGTCCACTGGAAATCCCACCTGAAGGGTGGGTACAGATAGCTCCACAGCTCCTCAGGTCCCACCGTCCACTCCGATCACGTCCCGCTCAGTGGTCCACCTCCAGGTACCGTCCTGCTCCACAAGCCTCAACCACGATCAACGTTGTCCGTCTTCTGCAACCAACACAACGTAGTGTGGGCATAGCCCGTATAGGGGTGAGTATAAGCTACTCAGTGGGGACCCCGAGACCCCTGAAGGTCTCCCAAAATCCACAAAGAATAATCCACAAATGAAAGATACAATCACGAAGTAACAACTGACACTGCTTAGGTATATGCCCATACATATACCTAAGTCATCAATTCCAATACACTCCAACCTCCGAGCCCAAGTACAACCCAATCCACACAGGAAATTATACGTATTCCACACAGGAAAGTAAACGTAAACCACACAGGATAACACAACACAATCCCCACAGGAAAGCAAACAAGATTCAGCTCACACAGGTATACTTCTTCGAAAGACGATAGAGATGATCACTGATCCATCTAAGTTGTCGGACCCACAAAGGATCGATAGGTACTAACCCCCGCAAAGACCCACACAGGATCGGACCCACACAGGATTTGTAGGCGCTGGTTCACACAGGACCGTTGAGTGCTGACCCACACAGGATCGGACCCACACAGGATCAGTAGCACTGATCCACACAGGATCGATGAGTGCTGCAGTCGTCGTCGTCGAATCCACTTAGGATCTCTGTACAGTTGTCGTCGCAGTCACAGTAGTAGTCGCAGCCATCTCTAGGGTTCCCGCACACAGCAAGCTCGTTCGGGAGGGTCCGATCCACGAGCCGAGAAGCTGATACATCAACTATCACATAGTCCGGATTTGACGTATCCAAAAGTTCTGTATCGTCAACAGGAACTCAATGTCGCAAATAGTGCGTCGATCGGACGCCCGGTCTGAGAGTTATTGGCTTTTTCGTCCCAGGGGCCTGGTTGGTTTTTAAGGCAAAACCAACCCGACAGTACTCCACCTGCGTCCAAACCTCGGGCGGAGTATGCCAAAAGATACATCTCACTAATAGGAACTCATCAATGTCGACGGCACGTCAATCGGACGTCCGTAGCTCAAGATATGAGTGTTTCCGCTCCAAGGGCCCAATTGGTTTCGTGTACGAACCAACCCAGCCGAACTCAAAGTATTTCGAAACCTTGAGTGCGATATACTGAAACGACCATCTCGATCCAAGGATCACATCGCCGCTAACGGCGCATCGTTTGGAGGTCCGTAGCCCGATTTATGGGCTTTTGAACACAAACAGTTCGAAAAACGGGGGTTTCGGTCCCGGGCCGACCCGTCCCAAGACCCCCCGGTTGGCCCGAACCGGGTCGACCCGCCCCGGACAGGGTCGGCCCGGCATGGCCCGGCCCGGCCTAGTAGACCGGCCAGGCGCTGGTCTGGCTCAGCGCAGCGCGCCGCCTGCTCGGCTTCAGCCGAGCTGTTGGAAAAAAAGAGGGGGGTGCCTGCCCCCCATTGTGTAACCCCCCCCCCCCTTCATTATGGGGGGCCATTGATGTTGGCCGGGGGAATTTAATTCCCCCAGTTTTCTCCTTTCTGGCCGGCCCGACCTGGCCAGCCGGCTCCTTCTCAACGGGACCGGCGGTGGCCGGTCCCCTTCCGCCTCTGACACCGGCGGCCCGGCTGGTCGCCGGTCACCATGCTCCGCCGCAGCCCGGAACCGGCAGTGGCCCTTGTCATCTGGAGTGGTGCGACGACACCGTGACCCTCCACCGCGGTTCCTCTCTGGCCACTGTGCCTTTGACTTCCTTCGACGCGGTGCGACGGCGTCGCGTTCTTGTTCGACTTCTCGGCGTGGCGCGACGGCGTCGCGTAATACATTCTGAGTGATTCTCGCATGGTACGACGACACCACGCAATCCCGTTTCATTCAGAAAGAAACAAACATGAACATAGGAGGGTGTTAGGCCGTGTTTTTGTGGTCCGGCCCCCTCTCATTAAACGATAACATATTAGTCGATTAACCATAAAGTTCGACATGCTAGTATCAAGAACAGAAAATAATTTAATAAAATAACAATAATCCCCTACCTCGATTCAGGAACGGTGTTCGTCAATGACCCGCGGAAGATGAGCGTCGCGGAGGTCGGGCATCGCAGGGAAAGAACGTTGACGTCGCGAAGCGAGGATTCGAAGTCGTTGACGGCGATTTCGTTGCGGAAAACCGTCGCGGAAGAGACGATGTGGAAGAAGAACGTCGCGTCACAGATACGGTGTCGCGGAAGAACCGTGTTCTTTGGCGGAGAAGTTCTTCGTTGAAGAACGGTGTTCTTCGCGTTCTTCGTCGAGGAAGAAGAGGATGAAGAACGCTTTCCAATCCTCTCAAGGTTGCAAAAGAAACTAACAAAAATAAAATAAGTCCAAGCCTTATTTTATTTACACATCCGAACTTCTTTGAATTTAAAAAGTTTGAAATTATGCAACTCATCTTAATTAATAACACAAGTTGTCAAATTAATTAGAGTGGATTTATTGGGGAGTTTAAGGGAAGTTGAAGAGTTAGGGCTCATGTGGGCCCCACCACACTTAATCCTCTCAAGGGAGGTTATGTGGATGTGGGTCCCACCTCTAACTCCCTTTGGGAGGAAATAACCAACAAAGTTAAAAATAAATTGTGTTCCACAATTTATTTAACTTCTTCTAATTTCCCCCAAAACTAACTCTCAACCTGCATAAAACACAACCTCGGAAAAGGACTCCTTAAGCGAATATCGGCGCTATGAGTTCATTGGTGTCCTCTGATTTCAATTCCGAGCACCGGTTCAAAAGTTAGAAAAACCCGCTCGTTCGTTCACTAAACGTACCCGAGCCAAACTTCGGAAATTGATTCCGGGCACACCGGGACTCAGAATCAGGTGTCGTCAGAAACCGTGCTCTTGTAAAATTCCAAAGAAAATTAATAAAAAATTTCCCTTGAATTTTACGGGTCTTTAAACTTCATCCAATGTTCAAGGAGTTAGTTCTCTCATCCAATGATGTTCTATTCATAAAGATGGTGGATGATAAATTCTTAGCTGAGTTGGATCCCAGAGTGAAGGGATTTATAAATAAGGTATCTATGGGTGACCGTGAAGGTTTTATATCTAGAGAAAGGTGTATTTTATAAGAACTGGTTCATAAGGAGTCCCTTTCTTCTATTCTATATTATAATTCATCAGACTATTCACTCTAGTGCTTCATGTGCACATGATTTAAGGATTTGAAAATGTCTTCTTATAATCCTATGAAGGTGTGTTTTTTTGGGTTGTTTTGTTCATTTAGATAGGTTTTAAAATAATCACAAACATAAGAGTTTTTTATAGATATAATATTTTTTATCCTTACTGTGGGACAATAAATTCTTTAAGACATTATTACTTCATCTATAGGCCACAGAGTGAAGCTTGCACATAGTTTGGAATCGCTGGGGGTGTTGGGAAACTTCTCCCAACATTTTTCTCTAGTATTTTATTTGGAATTATTGATGTTTCCTTGTTTTATTATTCTTTAATATTGTATATTCCCTTATTTTGTAAGAATCTTTAGGGTTTTGTTTTTGTTTTTTTAATTTTAGTGGTCGACCTTTTTTGGGGGATCCTTTGACTAATGTCCCTTCTTGTGTGTTCTTAGATCGTTTTCAGAGTGGTTTTGGTTTTTGATTTTACTCACTTTAGAGATTATCATTTGATGTATAAATGGGGAATCATTGTTAATCTCATTGTTTGAATTGAGTTCTTTTCATGGGTTTTCATTATATCGGGGGGGGGGGGGGGTTCTTGGTTTGTGTTTAGAGTTCCCACAATGGTCCTGTCAGTAATAGTGCTATGGTGTTAGTCGGGCTCTTGTGGCGGGGATAACCACCAATATTTTCTCTTATTTTATTTGGGGTTATTATTATTATGGTTTACATATATCTAGTCAACTATGAATTGTATAATTAATGAGGTCACGCTGAGGTTCATGGATTAGATTGGCCCCATTAGGTTTTGTGTTCGATCTTTGTTCCTCGTTAGGAAGAATGAATTTTTCAGGAAAAAATGTCTTTTTGATGGGGATATTTTTCACCCTAGGATTAATTTTTTTACTTAATTTATTTATTTTTGAGTTTTGGATACTTTTGTTAAAGATTGGTCCATGTTCCCGATGATATTTTTGGAGTTTTGGAGGTTTCAAGTGAGTTTTGGTAATGCAAACAGTTTGAGCAGTGTTTGGGCAAAAACCTGTGAGTCCCATCAAAAACCATGCACCCTTATTTTGGAGTAGTATGACTTGTGCTTTTTTAGAGTAAACTATGTGGAAAGAATTTGAAATAGATATATCAAATGATAGTGCAATATTATACGGTTGGCACATAGTTCCCCAAATTGTGTGAGTATTCCATATTCATAAAATGCTGAATTTTTCCTCTTTCCCCCTCTTATATTTTAAACCCATTTTGAGTTTCTACATGCATGGTCAACCTAATCGCACGAGGGGATCCAAAAAACCCTCCTCCATTTATCTCATTCAATCATTGAAGCTTTTATATGGTTCTTGATGTGAGTTTTTTTAGTTTCTGGCTAATTTTCGTCTCTTCATATCTTTCTCTCTTGATTCAAGGTTGTTCATTGGTTTGGAACCCTCTTGGATGAACCATAGGTAGAGTGTTGGCTGATGTGGGTTGTTTTATTTTATTTTAGGGATTCTGGTTTGTTCCTAGGTGTATTTATTTCTCCTCTAAAGGTGTGGTTGTGTGCACACACCATTCTTGTATGTTTTTCCATTCATTTCCTTTTCAAAAAATATATTATATTATTTAGTGTTTTAAATTACATTACGAATGTTTTTATCTAGATTTGTATGTTATTTTTGATTTTATCATGGTGTTTTCTTGATGGAAGCATGATGAAAATTGGTTTTCAAATTGATTTCCTTATTTATGGACCTATACAGGTATGCAATGCATTTTCAAAGATGCCACTTGGCCTTTACTGGTGAAATTTGGTGCTTTGGTTTGTGATTAGCATTGGATAGGTTTCAGTATATTGTTTTTTTGTGAATTGGTTCTTGTGTATAGAATTTGGTGAATTACATTGTTTGGTGTTTTGTTTGTTGTCTTATAATGAAATGTAAATCACATTTTTTATTCATAAAAATGAAACCCTTGGTAATTTAAAGATTCTTATAGAGTGTTCCATTGGATGTGGGAATTTCCATATGTGGATAGGGTGCACATATGGATAGGCACACAAATAATGATGAATTTATAAGAAATTTTCATTTTAAACCTTTGATATTAAAACATCTCCCCTCTTCTTTCTTTTCATTTATAATCCTCCTCCCTTCAAATAGTTTATAAATGGTTTCTTGGATTCGAAAATTAGTTGAAAGTTGTTTTTAAGGGTTTTCCAAAATATTATTCTGTATGGAATATTGAGGAGTAGTTTTGAAATTTAATATTAATAAAGGCCCATTAGAAACCTATTGATCATTTAGTGCATTTTCACTTCGATTTTCAAATGGTTTGGAAATGATTTTGTTTCGAAAAGATTAATGTCCAGTTCGTACATTGAGATGTTTTAGAAAATGGTTTTAAATTCTGATGATGTGTAGGCCCAGTTGGCACCTATGAATGTCCTATTGTGATATGGTAACCTCTATGGTAGAACCTACATGGTGAGGTTTATCACTTTATTAGAGTTAGTGTTTGATCTAGGCAAGCATAGTGGATGTGGTTTATTTATTTATGACATGTGTGGGAGGACCTACCCATTCAATTGGTACTATTATCATGGGATTCCGTGGAATCATATATTAGGTCAGGTAATGATTTATTACCTAAACCAATTATAAGGGTTGGTATCCTTGTAATTACTCCGAGTTCAGGTGGGTTCTGCCACTTATGAGGCTAGTATAGAGTTTCCAGTGAGTTATTGACTATATAGATGCACCATACACCGATAGGGGAGTTCTAATTGAGTATGTATAGGGATTTATTATATCGATATTTAGTAAATGACATTGATTACTATTCTTATGTTATGTGTTTTTAGTTTCAACTGCGTATTTTTCTCTTCTAGTTCAAATCTTCTTATAATTCTTGTTAAATTCTTCAAGTATAGTTTTTTTCTCACCCGGTTTGGCACTTTATTTTGATTTTTTTTCTGAAATGGAGATCTATTTTGAGAAAAAAACATGTGTTGTTTAAAAAAATGGGAAGAATTGTTTTTGTTCTTATAAAATAATGAAATCTTATTTCTTAAATGTATTTCAAAATATTGTTTGTCACATTTTTTGGAATGGAAATATATAGAATCTGTGGTGATTACATACTGAGTTGTTTATGATCATATCATACTTGTACCACTAGGAATTGATAGAACCATGTTATTTTGTAGGTTTAGGTTTTTGGTTTGTGATTTTCCCTAGAAGAAGGACGGTCTTATTTATAGTGGTGACTAAGAGTTCATGTGTAGATCATGTTATTTATAGTTCGGTTTTAGTTTTATTTTGTACTATATGTTATTTTTTCAACTATTGTATTTGTATTTTGATATGTTATTTTTTAGTTTCTGTTAAATTATTTTTTTATATATCATTTCCTATTTTGTTTATTTTGATCATAGTTGTTGTTGGGTATAAATAGTCACCATATATATTATCTTTAGAGCCTGATGCTAGTGGCCAGCCTAGGTGGACCAAGAATTCCTCTTGAACATTGTCTCTAATAGGGTCGGGTGTCGGGACAAATAGAATCCGGGTCTGTCTTATGAAACATTTAATGAGTATATATGATAAATATTATATGGTAATAGTTATTTAATGGTGAATTATTATTTAAATTTCTTCTATTATATCCTTCTAATGGTGTAAATAGTTTTCATGTGTTCATGTATCCTATAGTCTCTATGAATGATATAATTCGTTTTTCAACCAACAAAATTTTAAATATGACTATAAATGAATATATAATGAATATATATGACATTTTATATGATTAAATTTTGGTAAATTATGTAATCATGGTCAAATTATAAGTATAAAGACTTTTAAATGGAAACATGCCCAAAAAAGAAGTAGTTATCATCCAGAATTGTGATTTTAATAGGAAATTGTTAATAAACATGTGGTAATATGCTTTTAACTAAATCATAGATGGTATTATAGATACGATTATGTATATGTATTCCATGTAAAATGAATCTATATTTATTATAAATTAGTTTCAAACCTGAATGTGGAAAGTATATACTTGAGTTATGGGATTTATATTTCAATCCTATTTTAATCTAGATTCTTTATGCTTGAATTTTTATTAATGAAATTTTATGACACATATATGATATTTATATTGAATTTTCTTCTACTAGATTTTTTATAGAGAACACTTGTTTTACATTCATTTCTTACACTTTAGTAACTGAAGATAGTAAATGATGTTTTTTAAGGAAAACTGACTATGTTTGACTATTGGGTTAAAAATCTACATTCATACATAAAAATATTTTCTAAAAATGTTTTCATGAATTTTTTATTATTATATTATTATTTTTAATTTATTTTTTACCAAAATTTTTATTTTTAAAAATGCTTTAAAATGAGTCTAATTTTCATTTTTTGAACACCATAATTTATGACATTATAAAAGTGTTAAAGGAAGGATTTATTTGAACAGATACAACATGGACATAATTTACATACATTATGACCAATAAATTACTTGGAGATTAAATTAATATTCTATAGGTTTATTTTAAAATAATAATTTTCCATTATATTTTTGGATGTTTTATATTTAAATAAATAATTTCAAAATGAGATGGGCATTTTCCTCAAGAAATATTCACATGTTTATTTTAATTTAATTCTCATCTATGATAAAATACTTTGAGGTTTATTTTGTTTTACAAGGAATATGATCCAATGAAAACATTCATGTTATATCTTATTATTGTTTATTTTATTAAGAAAATATTTTTATGAAACCCATTTATTTTTCATTGTATATGAAAAATTGAATTGATGAAATTTATATGAAACTCATTTTCATTACCTGAGTTATGATAGGATAAATGTTTTATTATGTTTTGGAACACATGATTATAGTTTTCATTATGTTATGGGTGTTCAAAAATTATATATCGCTCTAATTAATTGGTTAGAGTTTTATTTTTCATGAGATAACTTCGAGAAACATGATTATATGATTGATCCTTTACAAGAAACAGGTCGATGTACTTGATCCATTATGAGAAAAAAAATAGATGTGTTAGATACACTTTTTGAAGCAAGTTTTGATGATTAATCAGTTATTATTTTATGGATTTGGTAGTTAACCATGAAATACTAAATGGGGTCTGTACCTATGATGATGCAAAACTTTTAAGACATGATTAATATTTCTCACAGTGCTTTTTGTTTTTAGTCATTTCCAAATCAGTATTGTTAATTATGAATAATATGGAGAATTAAATTATTTTACTCATTAGAAAAAATAATTTATGGTATAGGGAATTCAAAATCACATTTTTATGCCCAAAAATACTTTATATATTTGGAATCGTGAATAAATCCCAAACATGAAAAGAAGTGAATAATGTTCTATTAAGAAATCAATGAGGAATCAACCATGTTCTTTTACTGGGTTTTCTATTCAATTAGTTTCTAAGAAATGATTTTTTTCCACAAAAATATATTTCCCATTCTATAGTGTTTCAAACAATATATATTAATTTTATAAGCCTATCATTTGGAATTTGAAGTAGATAAATGATGGAATATTATCAAGAATAAATGGAAATATAGAGAAATTAACTCTATTGTGTGGGATTGGATTAAGAGAATATATTTTAAAAAGAACATTCCTCATATTCATCATGTAAAAATAGATTAGAAATTCAATAATCTAAAGATCACATATGAATAATCTGTTGGTACCTATGGTGAAAATTTTATGAGGCATGTAGTGTATGGTTATGTTATTATCACCTTAATAGGATGCAAGGATGATCAATTATTTAGTAGTTTAAACAAAAGCCTATAAAGGGTGTTTTGTATAAAATAAAACAGTATATACGAATAAATAATTCGATTTTCTATCACGATGGAAATGTAAAATGTACTTACCTATCGACCTCTTAGTTTTTAAAAGAAAAGAAAGACGAAATTCAAATGAAATTATAGAAATCACGAAGCAGAGAAGATGACATTTTATTTTATGGTAAATTTGTGGAAGGAAACATGGTGTTACATGTATTTATAGGATTGGTGAATGTTTTAAGTCCGAAAAGGATGGTTCATTAGGCAATTGAATGAAGAATATATGTGTAGAATTTTTATAATGATGTGAATAGAGAAAAATATAGAATAAATGAACTATAAAACCAATAACATTTCAAATACAACTAGTATTGGAATTATAATAATTAGTTCTCAAATACAAAGGTTAAAAAATTGATTGAATTTAAAAACATATTAAGCCAAGAGATAATGGGAAATATCATGTCATCCCTATTTTTGATGATGGGTAAGATAATGATGTGGGGAAAGTAATACATACCAAAAACTCTAGAATTGCTAATATATTATTTAAATCTAGTTAAATTCTCTTTTTTATATCCCAATAAATTTTTAAGGGTATCATGATGAAACCCCAATGATTATGTTTTGAATTACCATTGAAAAACTTTTATGGTGAGATGATCACATCTCATGTTTTTTATTTTTCCTCAATTAATGTTTCTGGGAATGTACTTCTTGAAATTAATATTATTACTTCTCTAGATGAATTTTATTTAAACTTATAAATTGCATGGATTTATTAATATAAATACAACTTTAATTTCTAATGAAATAAAGTTAAATTAGATATTATGAACCAACAAATGATTTTCTATCGATGTAATCATCAATTTAAACTATCAATGGAAATCACGTCCATTATGAGGGTCTTGATTCCTATAAAAAACAAATCTTTATCTCTAATAGGTTTAGAGAAAATGTATATCAATGTTATTAATTTTATATTTTAGTTTATTGATGACTTTATATAAAAGATACATGGTCTTCCAACAAATCATATTGTTGAGTTCTCAATAGAACCCATACGTTGTTATACACAAATTTTAAAGACTCTATATGGAATTTCCATGGATGAGTTACAATAATTGAAGAATAAACTCTAGGATAATCTTGAAAATGGACTCATTCCACCAACTGAATCATCTATGGGTGAACCGATTCATTTTTTTATAATAAAAATGGATCAATGAAACTATTAATTAATTATAGGTAATATAATATGATAATAATCAAGAAAAAGTATCCTTTACTCTGTATTTATGACTTTGTTTGATTAACATTGTGGAGCTCATTACATTTCTCAGATTGAACTTCATTCCAGATATCATAAATTGAGGGTCCACAAAGAAGATATACCTAATAAAAAATTACACACAAGGTATGGACATTGTGAATTTATAGGGATTCCATTTGGTTGTACTAATTAGCATCTCATCTTCATGAATTAAATGAATATAGTCCTTTTATATTTTGATGATCATTTTATGATAGAATTTATAAATTATATTCTTAAATATTGAATGAGAATGAAATATCATGAAGATCATTTGAGAACGGTGTTAAAGACCCTGAAGATGGATAATATTTTTTCCATGATTGAATTTTGACATTGAGAAGTTTCATTGTTAGGTCATATGATTTCAAGTGATTTTATATTAGTAGATGATTCCATGATATAAGTTATTTAATGTTTTCCTAGACCAAGAAACATTACCATGATCTATGGTTTTCATGGTTTGGATAGATATTGTTGGGTAGTTGTAGATAATTTCAGACAATGTTATATTTCACTCACTAAGGTAACTCAGATTATAGATAAGTTCAATTAGATCGATTTATGAGAAGAAACATTAATGGAACATAAGTGAAGGTTAGTCATTGAACCTTTACATACTTTAAACAATAGTAGAGAAGGGATTTTAATGAACAGTGATGCATCAAGGTAGGGAGTTCAAAGAGTTATCCTATATAATTATATGTTGACTTATTATGCCTTACTGCAATTTAAGGTTCCTTAGTAACATTACCCAACTCATGGTTTGGAGTTACCTATAATAATTTTAGAATTAATTATATGGAAGAATTATATTTATAGTGAAATGTGTGATATATATACTAAGTACAAACATTTAATGTATATGTTTACTTATATAGAGTTAATACACACTAGATACGATGCATATATATGATTAATTATTATGGATTCTAAACACGTTACCTCATAGAGAAAGTGAACATGGTGTTAGATAATCTGAGTTGAATAGATTATACTAGATTATTTTCTATAAGGATAAAATAGATAAAATATTTTTGGATTTATAAACAAAAAATCATGAAATCTCAATGAAAGGGGAGAAACATTATCTTTAACAATGAGTGTTTTTTCATCTATCAAAGTTTAGATTAAAGTGGCACAAAAGGATGTTATAAAGCTAAAAAAGAAGGTGGGAAATTTTCTTATGATTAACCATAATTATAATGAAATGATAAATATTAGGAACTTTTTATAGAATTTATTCATACTATATTTGATGAATTATCTATTGTATGAGGCTCATAATTAATTTTTCTCTAATAATCTTGGAATTACGAAGATATATAATGATATAAGAGTATTTTTGGTAGGAGAGAATTAAGAGAGACGTTGCATAGTATGTATCCTAGTAATTAGTATTTTAGAATGTTTAGGTTGAGACATAGACATTTATGTGGATGTTTCAATCATTAACAATATAAGAATAAAAAGGGAAAAACATCATCACAGACGTTTTCATCAGACTCCCCAAAAATTCTAACGTTCATTATACTATTTGTGTTGTAGTCAGTCACATTACAATGTTAACACACATTATTGAGATCATAGAAGAATAATATATTGATCATATTTCTAGGATATAAATTACATAATTGTAATGGTTTCATGGAGTATAACATTTTATTATATTTTATTGGGTTCTGAGGTTTACCTAATCATTTTTGAAAAGTCATCAGTAGGCTTTGGATACAAAGTTGAATTTCAGTACGGCATATCATCCTCAGAAAAATGGTCAGTCCATGAGAACCATTGAAACCCTAAAAAAACTATTCATATCTAGTTAAATGGATTTAAATGGTGGTTGGAATCAACAATATAGTAGTCCAATACTTTTACACATATTATTACCTTAATATTAACTTAAATATCCATTATTTACAAATCAAGTATTAAAAAGTCTAGTGTATTTGATAGAATAGATAAAAAAATAAAAAACCTGAAAATAAAATAATAATTCTTTATTTCGGCCTTTATAATTAGATCCTTACTCCATTTTATATCTTAAAATTGAAAAGGATAACCTAGGGAATACCTAGACCAAAATGGAGAGCTTAATTGTTATGTAAGGAAATAAATATGGAAATTAAGTATAAAATATAAGAAATAAATTGATAATATAAAATTCATGGTCCATGAATAATCATAAAGAGGTATAAAAAATAAGAAATCTTAAGATTATATAAATATAGTAATATGCTGACATCAAATGATACAACATGAATATGAGTCAAGGATAATTTCCAAATGATATCACATGGTGGACAAAGTATCATAATGGAAAAGTTTTACTCCCTAATCTCATATAGAACACCTTATGATACAAATAAATTACCTAATCCATTGGAGCACTATCTAGATTAACCCACCATAACATGTACATGCATATGAATTCCACATAAAGAAATGAAACATAGGGAAAGTATATATAGATTTCCCATGGAATAAAATGGGTTCCAAAATCATGTAATAAGGGATAATCGACTGGCATAACATAATGATTTCATTAAAATAATTTATTAAAAATATCTTTGTAAATTAATAAGGTAAAAAAAATTTAGATCATGATAATTATGTATAAATTAATTGAATATAGGAAAACTAGTAGAGGAATACCTTTGGAAATATTCCTCTTAAGCGAGTCTTTAGGAAAATGGGCAGTAAGTATTTTAACAAATGTTAAAGTCATAATAATTTACATAAATATATACAATGATATCAAATTATTTTCCATGTTGAAATTTTTTATTTTAGAAATCGTTGAGGGTTTATAATATTTTAAGTAGTGGTACTTCAAAAGTGGTAAGAAATAGAGAAGTTTCCTTTAATCATGTATTCTTATCAACAGGAATTGAAAATCGATCCCTTTAAAACATGAATTTCCTAATCAATGAAACCTTAATTAATCTAGGTATTTATTCATGGAACATAAATAAATAATATCAAATAAGTAATTGAATTAATTATATTGTGGAAACAAGGTAAGAGAGAGAAATTAGATTAATTAATTACATAATTTAGAACCTTATATATTTTTTTTATTTTCTTTAATAAAATTTTGTTATTTTCATTTATGGGCATTTCTATGAGATATAAAGTTTAATTCTATTTCTCTGAGAGAATTCATTTCATGGTTTCAGGGGGAGATAAATTGTATATAATTATGTATGCTCATTACAAATGGGTATAAAACATTAGAGGTGAAATAAAATTCTATTCATGTACATACATAAATTTAAAGAGTCCAAAATATCCATTTATATTCCAACATAAGTATGGTTATTTGAGTAAAAACATTAATTTTTTAGGGCTAGTCCATTTAGGAGGTTTCACTGACCTTCACAAACCATTTTAATTTTATTTATTATTATGTCTATATATTAGTTCCAAAAAAATGAAATAAGTTATGATATACTTATTAAAATATTTTTAACCATAATAATAGTTTTATTACTATCATTTAATGTGGTAATCGAAAAAAACACATTATCCATAGAAATGTTTAATAGACATAATATGTGGAATTATTTTGGATCAATAATATCAATATTATTGATTATTGTGACTATATAGAGTAATTAGTACATGCGAGTTCAAAATAATGGGTGCTTACATTATTCGTGACTCAAAAATTCATATATTTTCGTTATAATGTTAAATATTATAATTTCACGTATTTCACTATTCTCAAAAAAAATCATCAATTTTAGAAAAAATAAAAAAAATTCACCCAAATTTTTTTTCAAAAAGTAGACTCAAATAATGGAATCCATTTTATAAAAATATTTTTTCTAAATATGGTAATTATATTTTTTATGTTATATGGAATCTTGAGTTTTTATTGAATAAACATTTCATTACATTGTACAAAATAGAGTATCTTTTAAAGTTTAATTTCTTGGTAACATTGTAAATAATAATTAAAAACATAAAAAATTCTTACAATACACATGATAGGATTCATAATAGTTTCATCCTATGTAAATTTACTAAATATCATAACTTGGGGATATACATCAAAGGAAAGGGTGTGCATAAGGCACATTAAGGTAAATCATGGAAAATAGTTTTCATCTGATCTTGGGAAATATCAATAACAAATTGAGTAATATAATAAAGGCATGAGAAAAGGAAAAACAGGGATATAATAATAAAAATTACTTTAACTATAACATATAAATTTGGATAGAACATTTGAAAATGACATTGATAATCATATCACCATGTTTTTTCTCTGAGGTGTCATCAATATTACCAAGGTTATTCACCAAGGTATTGTAAAACATGTAATCTCTAGAGATTAAATCTTATACCCAGTGTATTAGGTAAATATCAAGGTGCACAATTCATATGTAATAATTTTAATGAGATCCTCATAGGCCATAATACATAATTTTGTAAAATAACATGAGGAAATAAAATAATATAGTTTCATATAAAAATCACGACATTTAAAAAATGATAAAGACAATACCATTATGTCATTTTTAACCCCTAGAAAGGGAATGTGAATTTTATGTTTTTAATTAAATAAATAATATAACTCATTTTTAAATCTTGGTGAATAAGCATGGAAAATAAATAGGTTTGGGTATCAACAAAAAAATTAATGGTAATTTCATGATGGGAATGGAGAAATTATGAGAAGTAAAATTGGCATCATAACTAGTATAAAACATGGTTTTAGAAAAGGGTAAAAAGAGAGGGTATAGGTGTACCCCATTCATAAAATACTCTTAATATATTAATGAGATATAATAAAATTTAAATAAGAAATAAGTTTGTAAATTTTAAATACATTCCATATAAAAAGGGACCTTGAAAGAAAAAAGTGATGTTTAGATTTCAATTACCATGAAGAGTAACTCTGAAAACCTGAGGATCATGACATTGTGGGTTTTTAGGACCAATTTGGAGGAATCCTTTGGAGGTAGAACTATTATATCACTATAGGGGATGAATTTGGAGTAAAAAAGTATAAATGAGTGGGTACTTATAATAAATGTGGGAGATTTGTTTTTTAACGTCCATATAAATGCGTTGGACACCTATGTAGCGGTTAATGAAAAACCATGGGCTTGATCAAGGTATTTTTCCACTGTATTGGAATATTAGGAAAAATGTTGTGTTATTTTAATATATAAGAGTATTTAAACATTTTATATTACTTATTTACCAAAGAAAAAATAAATGTTTTTAGAAAATAATTAATTTTCAAGTAAAAGTTTCTTTTTTAAAATTAAGAAAGTAAATTATATATTAAGAAATTGATTAAAATATGTTAAGATATGAAATATTAATAAAATAACTTATTTTAATTCTTGGATTGTGGTTAATTATTTACAACATCATTATGAAATAATTATGATTTCATTAAACATACCAAAAAAACTCATAATGTTTTTTATTATTCATTAAAATCTATAATATTTTAGAAAATTCTCATAAATTATCTCTAACCTAATTTCTATATTGTTATTTAAAATATAATATTTATTTTATCATAATAATTCTATGAATATAATAAATTTTAAATTTTAAATACAAAATTCATTATTTATTATAAATAATAATGGATTGAAAATGCATAGTAAAATTTCTGACACTTGTAAAAGTAAAATTATATTATCATTTATATTTAGATAAGAGAGTATTAATCTTACTGTTTATTTAAAATAATAATTATTCATAATACCTCAATTTATTATAATAGTTAGATCTTTTCTAAAAATAAATCTTCATTTGAAAAATCAATTTATCAAATTCTATTTCAGATTTATTATGAAAAACTATTATTAAAACCAAAATGATGGAAGAATAATTTTATTTATAAAAAAATTAAATATTTAAGTTACTATGGCTGGGACATATAACACCTAATTACACCTATATATTCTCTAAGAGAAAGTTTTTCAATGATGGTAGACACATGTGGAGACACAACTATCATTGACTAAGGGGTAATCTATACTAACTTGAATTTCTCTCGTAGATGATTTCGTTAAATCTTCTCTTAGTGAAGCATGACTTGGACTTGTTAAAGGGAGGAAGGTAGTGATGGTAACTCCCTCCCAAGATCTAACAGATGGGATTCAATTGACATGACTCTACTTCTTGAGACCATTTACTTTTATTTTTGTATCAGTTGTGCATTTTCAATATTTCTTTTAAGAACATAAATATAGTGGAAAACATATTACCAAGAGTAAAGTCACATTGCCCAACATTTATAATTAACCACCACTCATATAAAGTTCATAATCATATGGTGAAATTCCATTATATTTCAACGTAATTAATTAAATAGATATATGATTATTGTGTATACAATAATATGACACTCATTTTTACGAAAAAATTAACAATTAAAAAGTTTGGTTCATTACATTATTCCTTCCTTAATAAACATCGCCTATAAAATTTCTACTAATTCACATGGTTGAGAAAAGGTGTGGGTACTTCTACCTCGTTATTTCCTCTAGTTCCCATGTCGCTACTTCATATTTATGGTTCCACCACAACACAATGATGAGATTCATAATATAATGGAATAGAACCATGTCTCTATGATCTAATATCTCTACTAGTATCTTCTCAAAATATAGTTAATGTTACAGTTTTAACACCTCAAGACTCAGTACTTGTGACTGATCATGTATTTAATTCCCCAATAAGGATACATGGAATACATCACGAACATGACTTATATTTGGAGGAAGTTCAAGATGATAGGCCACTGCTCTTATGCGATAAATCATTTCATAGGGGATAATGTACCTAGGTCTAATCATACCTTTCTTACCAAACCACATGACTCTCTTCTAAGGTGATTTTCAAAGGAACACTTTGTAGCCACCACCAAACTCTGGATCCCTTCGACGGTTGTCAGCACAACTCTTATACTGACTCCAAGAAAACTTTATGTATTTCTGGATGGCAAGAACCTTTTCTGTCATCTCTTTCCCATGTTTTTCCTAATAAGCTTTCTCTCACTAACTTTATCCCAAAAATTTGGGGTTCTACATCGTTTTCCATATAGATCTTCATAGGGTTCCATTAGAATACTCTAATAATAGATTTTATTGTATTAGAATTAAACTAATGGAATGTGTTGATCCCATATATCATAAAATTCTATTTTTAATGTTCTCATCATGTCCTTGAGTTTTTTAATAGTCATTTTATATTGGAAATCAGTTTTGGGGTGATAGGCCATATTGAAATCCAATTCGGTACTTAGAATATGTTGAAGAATTCTCCAGAATTTTTATGTGAAACTTGGATTACAATTATAAATGATAAAAAGTTGAACTCCATGCATCCTTACCCCTTACTTCACATATGTCATGGAAAGTTAATCAAGAAATAATTCTTCCTAGATGGAGATAAAATGGGTTTTCGTGGTAAGATGATCCACTATAATGCATATCATAATGATTTCATTGTATGTTTTTGGGAGACCTGTGACAAATCCCATAGTGATATTTTCCCACTACTATGTTGGTATGGGTAGTGGTTGTAATGTCCATTTATGATGCTTTCCCTCTAACTTCACTTATTGACAAACCCGACATCTTTTAGAGTAATATGAAATCTCCCTTTTGATGTTATCCCACCAATAATGATAAAGGTCCCTATAAATTTTCATGCTTTTAATATTTATAGAGAAATTATTTTTATGAACATCATCCATAATCTTCTTTATTTCTAGAATATTTAGAACACATAACCTTGTATAAAATTTTATTACACCTTCTTGATCAATATTGAACTCATGAAACTTCTCATTATTAATATCCTCTATCTTATTATATAACAAGGGATCCACTCTTTGATATTTTTTGATATTCTCTATTAATGATGGTTGATAAATAATTTGGGATAGTTTTGACGATGTACCATATATTAATACTCCCATGACTATTTTTACTAGGTATTTGATAAAAGTATCTCCTTGAATTCCCATCATTTCCAAAACAAAAGGTTTATTCCTGCTTAATGCTTCACCGACATTGTTTTCTCTTCTAGGGTGATAATGAATTGAACTATCATAGACACTAAAAATTTCAAATCATAACCTATATTTCATGTTAAATTTTTTTTTTAGAAAATATACTTCAAATTTTAGTGGTTTGTGTGTATATCAAATTTCTTCCCACAAATATAGTTCCTCCATATCTTTAGTGGAAAAAACCTAGCTAGCTCTAGGTTGTGCGTAGGATAATTCTACTCACTAGTCTTCAACAATCATGATTTATAAGAAATTACCTTATCATGGTGCATGAAGATTCCACCAAGAACATTTATAGAAGCATACCAAAAAATAACGAATCCTTCTATGAAAGAGGTTGGAGTTAATATGTGTGAGGTAACCAATCTCTTCTTTATCTCTTGGAAATTTACTTTACACTCCATTGTCCAGATGACACATGTCCTTTTTATGTTATCATAGTTAGTGAATGAGAAATTCGTTAGATGTTTTTCACAAACTTCCAAAAATATCCATCTTGAATAAATAAACTATTATTCTTAGTAACTATTATAGGATGATGCTACTTCTCTAAAAACTTTGTCTTGGAAGGGTCAACTGAGTTTCCTTTATTGTTTTCAATGTCCCCAATAATGATACTTGTTGAAACCAAAATTCACATTTTATGAACATTCCAAATTGCTTATCCTTCCATATAATTTTCAATATAACCCTAAAATGATCCTCATGCTCTTTGTGACTTCTATAATATATCGAAATATCATAAAAAAATACCAAAAAGTTATCAATGATGCCCTTAAAGAATCTATTGATAAAATCAATAAATATAGAATGAGTAATTGTCAAGGAAAAGGGAATAACAACAAAATCATAATGCCCATTTCTTGATCAGAAAGAAGTATTTTCAATATACTCTTTCTTCAACCTCAATTGATGATACTAAGTTTGAATATCAGTCTTTGAGAACAATTCATCCCCATGAAGCTGGTCAAATAAATCATTATTCCTTTGAAGAGGGTATTGTTTTTCACTGTGAATCCATTATGTTATCTATAATTAGTGCATAACCACATTGATCTATCCTTTATATTAAAAAAGGTAACATATTCTCTCAAAGGATACACACATGGTCAAATAAACCACTTATCCAAACGGTCATGGAGTTGTTTCTTTAATCTCTCAAACTCCACATTTTCCATTCACTATAGAGTCTTTGAAATCTTCATAGATCCAGACATATGTTCAACGGAGAACTGTACATTTCTATCTCGGTGAGGCCCATATAACTCATCGGGAAGTATGTCATGTAGGATCGAAATAATGATGTACATGCTCAATATACAAGAGGGGGGGTGAATTGTACACTTTAAAAATTTTCTTTAACAAAGGAAAGAGATAAGTTTAAGAAAGTTTACCTAAGAAAGTTCACAACACCACTATCACCAATTGAAAACTTGGAATAATTAATGAATTTATAAACCTCAAGTCTTATGTACTTGCTTAAAACTGGAAAGAGATTCCAAAAGTAGGTTCCAGAAATATGGTTCCGGAAGTTGAAACTTAACTAAAGATTACAATATGAGATTCTACCTTAAAGAATATAGAATATAAATGAAACATAGTACAAGTAAGGAAGTATAAGAAAGTTATACTTCCTTACAATACAATATGCAGTGGAAAAGAACAGTTAGTAAAACTACCAGTAACAAGATATAAGTCTTTTAACCCAAAGAGAAGGGTATCCAGCAAACTTGGATAAAGGTCCCTTGATTTATAATTTCAAGAAAGTCTATCTTACCCACACCAGGGTAAGCCCTTGATACGAAGAACAGAATCTTTGTCTTGCTATCCCTACAAGCCCTCAACTTCAAGGTAGTTGGAAACCTCTGTCTTCCTCATCAAGGAAGCCCTCGAACTTCAAAGTAGTCGGCACCTCTGTCTTCCTATCCTCGGAAGTCCTCGAATGTAATCACCAACATTCGGAGTCTCACGAAGAAAAAACTGAACGAGCAGTTCAGTACGCACAAGGCATGAAAAGATTTCTCTCTCTAGAAATCACCTTAGCAGCGTGTGGTCTCTAGATCGATCAACTTCATTGTCATTGTGAGCTCTTTCAAATGAGCTCTTATTTATAGACAAGGTCGGCCTCCTTTCCAACGGTCATATTTTCTTTAAAAATCGGAGAGACCTGTACACGTGTAACTTAACCAATGGTTAGATTATAACAGAATAGATGACATCGTTTTATAACAAATAAAGTGTAACAGAATGTACGACATCGTTTTAAGTCTAACTAAAAAGTTCGGAGTGAAGGTTCGGAGTGTAAACAAAATGTCAAATAGTAGACAAATTATAAAATTGTAAGTAAAATGAAAGTTCAGAGTCTAACAAAAAATAATATTCAGAGTCTAAATAAATTCGGAGTGTATAAAGCAAAGATGATCAGATTCTGTTTAATAGGTGAATTCGGAATGATAATTCGGAATGAGAATTCGTCATCAGAATTCGTAATGAGAATTCGTATTTAGGACTCGTCATTAGATTTCGATGTCGAACTTCATGAGAGTTCGTATCCATAATTCGGAGTAGAACTTTTTCAGAGTTCACATCCAGAATTCAGATTAAAACTTCATTACAGTTCTCATCCAGAATTTGGAGCCTAAAACAGAATACTTCATATCAATGTTTTAAACGATTCAGATAATATAGAAATGAATCCGATTATTATACTTAATAAATATATGGATATAGATAATGAAAATATGATAAGGATAATTTTTATTAAAAAATCAATCTTCCTTATAAAAGCAATTTTCATTATAAAAGCAATTTTCCTTATAAAAGAGATTTTCCTTATAAAAGCGATTTTCCTTATAAAAGCGATTTTCCTTATAAAAGAGATTTTCATTATAAAAGTGATCTTCTTTATAAAAGCGATTTTTCTTATAAAATCAATTTTAGTTATAAAAGCGATTTTCCTTATAAAAGCGATTTTCCTTAAAGATAAGGTGTTTGTGATTTTCAAAACAAGAAGAAATGGAAAAGTCATAAGGAAAATCTTATTGACTCAACATGTCAATATATTCCTAAACTATTGGGACATTTTCTATTCATATACTTTCATTTTATTCTTCCTATTCACCAAGCATTTCCAAACATAAAGCCAGAGGAGGTGATTCTAGACAAATATTAGGTCTAAATACCACTCATTGGAAAAAAAAATTGGTTTTACATTCAAGACTATTGTGATTTAATTTCTTATCCTGTTGATCTTAGTATTATACTTCGAGGTCCAGTCCATCACTAGTATAATGTCAAATTCCATCATGATAATTACTACAAGACTGGTTATGATATTGTGCTCACTAAATAGAATACAATTGTTTCTATTCTCTACTCATTATTGGATAATCCATCCAATATTTCAGATAGATAATTATACATTTATCAGTTTGTGGATTTACTCTATATTCTTTGTAAACATTTTGTACGTAAATGTATTCAAATAAGAATAATCAAATAAAATATTCGCTAGTTTTGGGGGAACAATGAGAGTACCTATGAAAACATAATTTGGAGCTTCAACAACAGCATTCATGAATGAAAAATCAAAAACTTTCTCCCTTGTCCTCGATCGTGGTTGATGGTGATTCCACTCTATTATCTTATAATTTGGACAATAATTGGAAATGTTCCCAAGCTATCCACCCTTGAAGCATTGTACTTCCGGATGGGCCAACACCATCATCTATTTTTTTAGTGTTGATAATTTGAGGGTTCACCTAATTATTGATATTCCATAAATATGTCCATATCTTCCACTTTATAACATTCTTCTCTCCAAAGAAAGAAGTTCCCTAAATGATTCTTTCCACTTTTGTGGAATGCAGAACGTTTCACTTGATTTCCACCTATTCTGTGATCAAAGATACACCCTTATCTTGGCTCCATTGATCTCTTCTTTTCATTTGATCTATGGAACCATTTCATTTCTATGAACTCATATTAAATATTTTTCTCACTTTATACTATCTCCACATACCTTCCATAGTCTTTATTGTCTTGATTATTCTGTTGATGGGTTCTTAGTCCACGAAATAATCTATATACCTCTCAATTAGGATCCATGAAAAATAATGAGGTGTAGTGTGAAATTATTTTAAAGTTCCTATCAAAGCTTCTGATATATTTATTTTAATTTTCTCCAACTCTAGGAATTCCTTTTATATTTTCATTCGCATTGAACATGGGAAATACTCTCTAAGAAAGGTTCCCCTAAACTCTTCCCACTCCATAGCTTCAATCTCCCAAATTTTATTCGTGTTTTTAATTTTTTTTCCACCACTGATCATATTATCCCAATAAGCGGTACCCAAACAGGGTGAATTTCCCTTTTTATATATAATGGAATACAAAATAAATATTTTCTATAGGGCTTTTCCATTATTCAACAATCAATTGGTTGGTAGATATACTAAATGATGGTGGTTGTTAATGTAAAAAGGACATAATGTAAAGTTTTTCACTTCAAGGTAAATCCAGTATCTTATCATGGTTCTATTTATTTTTCATAACTTGAGTTATTCGATTCTTCACTCTCATGAAATATTCCATTTTAGATTCCATCGAAGGTTTATCAGTTCAGGGTTTGTTTCTCTCAATATTTACGTGGTTCCTCCTATTTATTAAAATTTTCTAAAATAATAAAACTTATATAGAAATTTGTTTTTAATAATTTTACAATTATAATGTAATTTTATGCCTTAAAAAATAATTATTAATATTTTTAGTCATTAAAAAACATTTACATTTTTATAATTCCATTATAATGATTTATAAAAAGCTTGCGAATAACCATACATATCACCCAAGAGTGTCAAACCGAATGCGTAGTAAGGTACATTATTGTGTACTAGGTTATGCTAAGTTAGGACCAACACACCTTGTTGGAGTTGTCACCACTAGGTATATTTTTACCAGAACCATTTCTACCAGTTTATATCTAGTCATGGATTTATTTTATCAGAAACCTCTTAATTAATACTTTACCAAAATACGAGGATGTTTTCTTATATTTAAAAATATCCCTAAATTTATAACTGATGTTTTCAAATCAAAATTTATTCAAATAACTAAACAATACTTTTATACAAACTATGGAATCCAAAATTTTCATTACATTAACTTTTTATTATATTATACAAAACAGAGGATATTTTAAAGTTTAGTTTATTTGAAACAAGGTAACTAATACCTGAAAACATAAAAAATTATTCTCAGAAAACATGAAAGGGTTTATAATAGACTTTTCCAAAGTAAAATTATTTCATCTCATGTCTAGGGGATATACATCAAAGTAAAAGGTGAGAATAAAGCCTAGTAAGGGAAAGGAAGGGAAACAATTCACTTGTCATCTTGATAGATTTCAATATAGTCTTGAGGAATGCAATAAATGAATGATGAAAAGAATAAGTGAAGTATAATAATAAAATTAATATGAATGGTAACATGTAAATGTGGCCAAAACATTTAAATGAGACATTCAACAGCATATCGCCAAGATTTTTCTCCGAGGTGTCATAAAAAGTACCATGGTTATTCACTAAGGTATCGTAAAATATGTATTCTCCAAAGATTAGATTCTTCAAACAAAGCATTGGAGCACTATCAGGGCTCACCCTTAACATGTATTAATTTTAATGTGATACAAATATATCATAAGGAATAATTTCATAAATAACCCATAGAGAATAAAAGAAATGGGTTTTATATAAATATCTTGGTATTTAAAGAAAATCCATAAAAATAAGATCATTATGATATTTTTTACTTCTGGAAAGTGAATTAGGGTTTTTTAATTTCATTACCAAACTAAAATAAATTATATTTACATCTTGGTTAGTCCCCCTAAAAAATAAATAGGTTTTGGTTTTCATAGAAAGAAAATAAAATAGAATTTTTAAGGAGAAGAGATAAATTATGAGAAGTAGAATCTACAGCAAAACAGGTATAAAACATGGTTTTAGAAAAGGGTAAAAAGATAGGGGAAATGGGTATGAAATTCATAAATTATTCTTACTATAGTAAATTGATAGAATAAAATGGAAAAAATAACATAGTCGAGAAATTTTAAAGACATTCCACAGAAAAATGGAAACATTAAAGAAAAAGAGAAGTTGAGATTTCTCATATGTTGAAGAGTAACTCATAAAACATGAGGATCTGTTCCTCAGGGGACTAGGAATAACATGGGAGGAAATATAATCACATATTCGTTAATGATTAATTGGGAGTGAATTAAAATAAGTAAATTGATGGGTATTTATAGAAAAACTAGTGGTTATTTATTTATATCTAAATAAAGGCATTTGGCACCTTGGTTGTGGTAAAAAAACATGGGCATTACAATGATATTTTTCCATGTTATTGGAAACTTGTGAAACAAATGTTATTTTAATTCAAAATAGTTTACCATCATTTATTATTACTTTTTTGGTAAGTAAAATTAATGTTTTTAAAAAATAACATTTTTATAGATAATGTTTCCATTTTAAAGTTTGTAAAGTAATTCATATATTTGTTAATTGACTAAAATCTATTAAAATATATGATAATAATATAATAAAAAACTATAAGTAATGGATTGTGGTTAAGTAGTTATTAAATCATTATGACATAATTATGATGTCATTAAACATATAGAAAAACTCAAAATGTATTTTTACTATTCACAAAAACAATTAAGTATTTTAGAAAATTATCATAAATTCAAACTAACCTAATTTCGATTTAGTGAATTCAAAAATGATATTTAATTTTTCATACTAATTATCTAAATACAATAATTTTAAATTTTAAATATAAAAATTAATATTTCTTTAAATATAACAATGGATTGAAAATGCATTGTAAAATTTATGACACTTGAAAAATATGAAGTTATTTTATCATTTATTTTTAAATACAAATGTTTTAATCAAAATATTTTATTAAAATATACATTATTCATAATACCATATATGATTATAATAATTTTATTTTTTCAGTAAAAATAATCGTAATACAAAAAATCATTTTCTGAAATTCTATCTCTATTTTTTTATGAAAAAAATTATTAAAATGAAAATGATAGAATAAAAATTTTATTTATAGAAAAGAGTTAAAATTTAATTAACTAGGGACCAGAAACATATCCCCCTACTACACACGCATACTCCCTAAGAGTATGGTGTTGGAAGGTGGTAGACACATGGGGCATATCAGCTAACATCGACGATGTGGTAATCTCCACTAACTGGTAATTCTCCCGTATGTGATTTCATTCAAGATTTACTTGTTGGAGCTCAACATGGAATTTGTCAAGGGGGAATCCTATTGATGATACCTTATTAATAAGCTCCAAAAAATGGGCTTCAAATGGTATGGCTCTACTGGTTGAGTCCATCGACTCTTAGATCTATTACAATTATTATTTTTCCATTTTACTTATATGTACTTTATTATATTGTAAAAACTATTACTCAGAGTGTAGTTCCCAATGGTCATATTGTCCAATTATCATAATTGAACAAAAATTACATAATGGTTGAAATCAGATGGTCAAATTTCCTTTTATTTCCACTAAATTATTTTAAGTGATATGTTTTTGTTGTCTATAAAATAATATAACACACATTTTCTAGAAATTATTGTCACTGAAAAAGTTTGAGACATTCGAAATTAAATCCACACTTATTTGACAAATTCTATTTTTAATATTATGATTTATTTTATGAACCTATTAAAAATTAATTATGGTTTTATAATATCATGTTATCATTGTAATACAAATTAATATTAATTTTCAAACAAGTTTTATAAAAATAAAGTTTCTTCTAAATCATCAAATTTATTTTATCAATGAAAATAAAGCATATATGTTTATCAAAAACACAATACCCATTTTATAATTTATATAACATGTATTTAATTGTATCATGATATAAATATGTCATAATTTACATTCATAAGATTACTAAATATTATTTACAAATAAATAGAAGACAAAACTATTCTAACAATTTGGTTACTACTTCTAATGGTCAGATTACTATTCTCACAACCATGATTATATTAGAATAATAATATTTGTAACAATTACATGGGTTTCCGAAACTCTTTAAATATTTCCAATTTCATTAATTATTTATTCACATCTATTTTATCTCATGGGATTTTATGTTTCCCTTTTAAAAATGGCTATTTTATTACTCAGACCCTACATAATTTTTACTATGTTTTTCGTGAGTGAGATTATTATGGGGGATTGAGAATATCATAACATTCACATTCTTATTATCATATTTTATTTTTGTTGTTACATTATAATATTTTCTATTTTTATAGACATATCTATTATCTAAATATAATGTTCATATTATTATAGTAATATGTTTGTGGTTTTTGTCGTCAGTTACATGTTCATTATATAATATTATATTTATAAATTAAACAAGATTATATTTTCAGAAAGAAAATACTATTGATAATATTCTTGGTTGATACATTCCCACCTTAATAAATATATCCCATGATATTTAATTTTACATACTTTGGAGAATAAAGTTGAGGGTAATTCTCTTTTACCACTTCCTATGTTTCCCATGTCACATTATTATATTTCTGGTTCTACAATAGTTCTTCGACCAGGTGATTGGTCTTGTTGTGTAGAACACCATCTCTATAATCTAGGATCTTCATCAACTGCTCCTCATAAGAGTGATAATTTCCCAGTTATATCACCTATAAATTAAGTAAATGTGATGGATATTGTATATCACTCATTAATTGGGATACATGGAATACATATTTTAGTTGAGACATGGTTAGTGGAAGTTTTAGTCAATATGACATAGTTCTAAGGTGATCAAGAATCCCAAAGGGGTCGATATAATTGGTACTTTGCTATCCCTTCACCCAAAACCTCATGTCTCTCTTACATGTAGATATTATTATGAATAAAATATCTTTTAATATCAAACTCTAGGTCATATCAATGAATTTCATTATCTCTCGTCTTTCAACATTGAGTATCCTTGATGTGATACTTAATAGTATTGACTTTTTCTACCATATCCTCAACCATGTAAGGTATTTATATCCTTTTTTTCACCAACATTATACCATCGTGCTGTTTTTCAATACCTATTCCCAGAAAAGGATTTATACGGATCTGTTTTCATGCTTTATTGGATACATTTGTTGAAGTAGAACACCACTAAAGGAAAATGTTAGTCCCATACTTCTCTGAAGTACATTGAGAATGATCACAACATGTCTTCCAGTGTCTAAGTTATCTATTTATACAACACATATTATTTGGGGTGATAATATGTACTAATGTTCAACTTAGTATTTTAATAATTTTATAAAATTTTACATAACATAGTGGTAAATCTAATATCTCGATCAGATATAATCAATAATAGTATTCTATATAGTATCACCACCTTGTTGATGTATATATATACATGTTAATTGATTGAGAAGTCTTGTCAAATTCTAATGAGGTGAACTGTGTTTGTAAGATGATACACCACAACCCATATTGCTTTATTTACTTTGGATTTATTTTTAAAACTAGTGAAAAAGGTTGTGGTAATGTTTTTCAATTTCCAGGTAGGTATGGGAAATGATTACAATATCTTATTTGAATTATTCCTTTAATACTTTACTTCATGAAATACAGGTAAATTTGATATATATTCAATGATATCATTAATATCATCCCACCTATAGTGCTCTCATAGATTTTGATACATCTTTATGATCCCTGGGTGGATTGAGAAGGTTGAGCTATGTGTATCATTCAAGATATCTTTCTTTATTTTGGGATATTCTGGTGTGTATAGTCATGACCCAAATCTTAAAACTCCTTCTTCATAAATTTTAAAATATGAGGATTTCGTATTTCTGATAGCTTACACATTCTATTGAATTTCCACATCATATTTTTTAAAACCCTTTATCATTTCAAAAATGGATGGTTGGACAATCATTTAAGAAATGAAAGATAACCTTCCTTCAATTATGATTCTCATTTCCATCCTTTTCATGTATAAGTTGATTGGATCCCTATCAATTATAATAATAGATAATGTCACATGATACTTTCTGCTTATAGAATCTTCCACTTTATCTGCTTTACTGATATAGTAGTAGATTGAGCAGTCATAATCTTTGATCAGATCTAACTATCATCACCGATTCATATTAAGCTTCTTCTATGTGAATATATATCTGAGACTTTTATAATATGTATATATCTAAAAAATATCCTAATGTAGATATATTTTCAATATTATCAAAGTGAATATCACAAACACTATCTCTTGACCCTGCGTGGAATAGTTTTTCACATTAACATTAAGCTTCCTTGAGGTGTAAATAATTACTTTATCATTTATCATACGTACACTACCTAATATTTTATTGAATAATTTCTTTATACCAGGAAGAGTTCCAAATTTTTGGGGAGTTTAAGTATTGTTTTAGTGATAATCTACTTTTTCAACTCTTTGAATCTCACTTTAGATTCACTAGTCTTGGAAAAAATTACTCCATTAAGAGTCAGTTTGGTTAGTGGGTATAAAAATATATGACGTTTCTCACTAATCATAGGTAATACCCAGCTAGTCAAAGGAAACAATGAATCTCCATTATATATTCTGGCCTAGTCCACTCCTCAATTGCCTTTTTCTTATAAGGGTCCCCCAATACCCCTTTAATATAGTTTACAATCCCTAATATTGATACTTCCTCCATACAAAAATCACATTTACTATACATTTCATATTGATTCTTTTTTTTACACATATTCATCACATTATTCAAATTACCCTCATGCTCATTCTTTTGAAGTATATCATGATATCGTCTATAAAAACTATCAAACATCTGTTAAGATAATCTATAAAGACCTTATTCATTATGTCCATAAATATTTTTAGAGTATTAATGAGTCTGAGAGGCAACACTATGAACTCATATTGTCTATACATTGTTCAAGAGATAGTTTTGGAAATATCTTCCTTCATTACCTTTAATTGTTCATATCTTAACCAATTTTCTACCCTAGAGAAATAATTCTACCATATTGGTTATCAAACATAAAATATACCCATGAAAGGGGATACATTTTATTTATCATGATTTTGTTAAGCTCAAAATAATCATTAAATAGACTCATTTACCCATCATTATTCATGAAAAAGTGGACCAACATACACCAGGTTGAAGCACTCGGGCATATAAAACCCTTATCTAGATCATCTTGTAACTTCTACTTAAATTATTATAATACTATGATGGATATTATTTAGGGATTCAAGGATATGGGAAGAGATATTGGTAAAAGTTTTATTAATAACTCAACCACTCATTCAGAAGGAAGGCCAAAAAATTCTTCAATAAACACATCAGTGTAGACCCTCACAAAGGGCATGTCTTCAAGAATGAAGTTATCTTTTGTCTCCATAATTTGAGATATATATGATTTTTTATAATTAAATAATATATATAATATAGATGATGATTAAAAAGGAGACTCATCCTCCTCCTTATACTTATATAAAATCATAGGATGACTCGGGATTTGAAGAGTGATCTCCCTCTCCCAGAAATTGATGTTGGATTTATATAATATTATCCTATCCATGACCAATATATAATAAAACTTCACTAAATGGAGAAAGTAAAGATTTTATTGGAGGTTTAACCCACAAACATTGATTTAAGAGAATTTATATCCATGAGATGAACAACTCTCACAGATAGCTCAACCCCCATGCTTTGAGACCGTGTTTGAATAGTTATACTAAACATTCATGATATGTAAGAATAAATTGAACTAGAATCAAATAATAAATTTTTAATTATTTAATGAATAACTAGTGCACATACAATAACATCATTGTATGGATCAACCTCAGTAGTAGTGATGGAATATTCCCTTTTTCTCTACCTTGGAGGTTGTTTTCATTGATTGTCTCTCACAACCCTTGGCTTAGGGAATTGGATCACATAATTTCTATATTCCTTGAAATTGGAATACTATACCGAAGTCTGAGTGTTGATAGGACCCATATTTTCTTATTTTTCATTACTAGGTTTCTTTATGTTCTACTGGGAACTAATTATCCCAATGCATATCTTCTCCACATTTGAAATATCTCATATAGTTCCATATAGATATTTTAGGCATGCTTCTTTCCAGTCTTCTAACACATGGGATTTTGGGTTTTGTTTACTCCATAGGATTTATCAATTGATATACCCATATTAAAATCCTTTTTTAATTTATATCTCCACGCTCTAAAGACCATTGAGATTCACAAATCCCTATATCAACCTTTAGGGAACAGAAATATATCCTCTTATCTATTATAGTATCGAATCACCAAGTATTTTCAGAGACTCAACATTAATACACTAAATATGTGATCCACCTTTATTTTAGTGTTAATAAAAAACCATAGTCCAATTGTGCAAGCATTGTAATGTTTTCCTCACATTCCTTGATAGTCTTATATTAATTTAGCATCAATTTGTGGAACTCCGTATCATTTTTTAGTCAGATAGTCCAAGGAATATATATATTAAAAATATTATCTTGAATATTTCCTAATGCATAGAATAAATTTTCTCATTGGACTTCATGTTCTTCATTTATATGCACAACTATCCATATTCCTCATCCAAATGATAGAAAAATGGCATAAATTTATCTTTTTTGAGCATTAGATGATTGAGAATATCTTATCAATAGCCTTTATATATTATTATATGATTAATGTATTTGAATATATAATAAATATAGAATTGCTTTTTAATTAAAACATTTTACCACTACTTTAACATTATTAGAAGAAAGAGGTAATTACACATGATTCAAGTTATTATTCAAAACTTGTGCTCGTGGAGTGAGTACTTTCATAAAGTTCTCAGCTCGCACTCCTATTTGGATAAGCATCTTATTATGAAAATCATCAAAGTACCCATCACATCGTTTGTTGCCACATGTTCTCATATTTATCACTATTATCTAGAAAAGCAAAAATTATGGGTTTAAATACTTAGATAACGATCATATAATATGGAATTCATGATCTTAAAAGCGAAAAGCATTAAATTTAAAAAATATCTAAACTTATGAGTCCCTAAGTTTCAATGCATCTATGGTACTTTTTTCAATAGATAGTCTTGTGGTTGGGTTTATTACTAATTTTTAATAGTAATAATCAAAAAAATTACTAGACCATGCCTCGATACCAACATTGGAATCTTAAACATTTGACACATATTATTATATTCTTTTTAATGTAAATATATATTAATTTCAGACCATAGATAGAAAATACTAGTGTATCAGGAAGAGTAGGTACACAAATAGACAGCATGAAACTAAAATTAAACTTATTTATTATATTGTCCATAATGATATCCTAAATACTTTTGATATCCTAAAACTACAAAAGATAACATAGGGAATTCGTAGATAAAATTAGTGAGCTAGAAATGAAACAAAGGGAATAAACAAGGAAATAAAGTATATATATGTGTTAGAATATATAACATGGTAACATAGAAGTCAGGGATAACGAATAATCATAAAGAGGAATAAACAAAAAAAATATAACATCATATTATAAAGTAAATATAAGAAGGTTTTTTCATCATATAGCATGACATAAACATGAGTCAAGGATAACTGTTAAGATGATGTCTCATGGTGGATAGAGTCCCACAATGTATTACGTTTAGTCACATATCCTATAAAAACTCCTCAGGAGACTAAATCATTACCCAATGAATTAAAGAGTTACCTAGAACACCCATTATAACATGTACATTCAAATTTTTTCCACATTAATAAATCAATCAAAAGGAATTAATATAAATATTACCAAGAAAATGAAATAGGTTTTATAATCATGTCATTGTGCATAATCAAAGGGTGTATCATAAAAAATTCTATTAAATAGAATATTATATAATTATTGTGAATTCATAAATGAAAAAATTATATCAAGATAATGATTTCTAAATTAAGGGAGTACATGAAAATTATTAGAGAAATCCATTGGGAAATGTACATCGTAAGTGAGAATTTATGAAAAAGCGTAATGGGAATTTATAAAAAGGGTAAAATAAAAATAATTTAAATCAATAAAAAAATTGATCTAAAATGTTTTTACAAGGTAAAATGAGTGATTTTATAAAATATTTCTGGTTTAAAACATTTTACAGAGTGGTACTTCAAAAGGGTTGTAAAGAAAGATGTTTCCATTAATCGGGTTTTCTATCAAGGGGAATAGAGAAGGGAAACATTTAAAAAATGTATTTCTCCATAAATGAATGTTTAATTAATCTAGGTAAATATTTGTGGAATAAAAAAAATATATAATAAATAAATAAGACATTAGAGTGTGAAAGTGATATAAGAGAGTTAAATCTTACCCTTAAAGGAAATATAAGGGTTTAGAAAGATCCCTTTCCTTAAGTTCCAAAATCATTCTTCACATGAACTTAATTTCTAGAATAAAAAATTATATTCATTAACTACATAATATTAAACATTTTTAATTTATATTTTACATAATATAATTTTATTATGTTTATTTATGGTAATTTCAAAGATATATGAAGTTCAATTCTATTGTTTCGAGATCATTCCATTCCTATTTTAATGGTAATATCACTTGTATATAATTTTTGATGTTATTATCAAATGGGAGTAAAAATTAAAAAAGTAAAATTAAATGGTATTAATATACTTATATAAATTTATATGATTCTAAGCATTAAGTTTATATGGATAGTTCATTTTGGTGGTTTTACTGACCTTCATGAATTAGTTTTATTTCATTTAATAGTATGCATATATATTAGTTATAGATCATGAAATAAGTTATACTATACTAATTAAAATATAATTTTACAATAATAATAGTTTTCTAACAATCCTTGAAAATTGTAATTCAAAATGAAAATTCATTATCCACCGATATGGTTAAGCGACATAATATGGAAATGGTTTCATTAATAGAATAAGAAGAGGAAATAGGGGATGTATGGTAGATATTCCTTTTGATCCACGATATTATTTTATATATATGATACTATAGTATTTACTTCATGATGGATGAGTGAGGTGAGGGGATGGAAGATGAAGAATATAATTCAAAAGAGGTAAAGTGAGAATATTACCTCTTAATTGATGTCTCCTTGAAGAACTCCTTAAGGAAATATGAATTGATATTTTGGTTTCAAAAGAAGAACTAAGATATTGGGGATAGTTTTGGGAATGTTTTTGGGAATAATTATGGAAATATTCAAGGTTTATAACGTGTGTGGAGAAGGGTAGTTATTTATAAGCGGGAAGAGGGGTGTTTATGAATTTTATAATCATTATATTATTATCTTGGTTCATGATTACATATAGAATTTATTATTTTTACTATTTAATGTATCTAGTACATGTGTGTTTGAAATAAATGGTTCTTACATTATCAATGACTAAACAATTAATGTGTTTAGCCTATAATTCTAAACACTGTAATTTACTGTATTTCACTATTCAAAAAAATCAACTATTTTAGAAATATACTAAAAATTCACTCTAAACAATATTTGACATATATATATAAATAATTGAATACATTTTATGAAACTAACTTTCTAAATATGTGAATTTTTTTTAATTAAAATCCTCAATTATTTGAAGAATTATATTTTTAATATTATGATTCATTTTCATACCCTTTGATAAACTAATTATGGTATCACAAAATTATATTATCATTATAAAAAATTAATATTATTTTATATCTCAATTTTATGAAAAATAAACCTTATTTTAAATCATTATATTTAATATAATTATGAAAATAAAATATATAAGTTTTATAAAATTACAAACACCTAGTCTAAATTTTAAAAAAAAAATATTTACTTGTATCATGATATAAATATGTCATATTTTCATTTTATATGATAACTAAATATTATTTACACAAAAATTGGGGTGGATACTATTCTAATGGTTAGGCTACTATTCCTACATGTCAGATTACTATTCCAACACTCATGTTACTATTATAATTGTTAGATTTGTAACATTTTAATGAGTTCTCTACTTTTTATAAATACCTCCCATTTCATTTAATATCTATTCACTTATATTTATCTCAATTGTATATATATTTATTTAATTTAAAAATATACATTAAATTATTACTTTTTTTCATCTTTTTTTAGTGTTGTTCATGAGTGTAATTATTCTGGGGGATCAAGACGATCCAAGATTTTCTAATATTATTATCTTATTTTTCTATTTATTATACCTTTCTAATAATTCCATTTATAATGACTATATTTGTTCCTTAATTTTACTATTAAAAGTACTAATTTTTTTTGTTTTATCTTTTTTTTGTGTACAATAAATAATATTATATTACTAAATTCAACAAAATTATATTTTCAGAAGTGAAATTTTATTGATAAAATTCTAATTCTTTATAAAAACCTTCCTTGGGTAGAGTTTTCTTATAACAATAGATTTCAATCAATAATTTAAATGTCCCATTATAAAGACGTATATAGAATAATTTATAGAAATCTAGAATGATTGGATGAGGTTAGAGAAAGAAAGATGTTGGGACTTGATCTATCTAAGGAAATTGAAGGTAATGTCAATTCCATTCAAACACACATCATGAAAACTCAATGTTCATAGAAAAGTGATGCTAAAAATCATTGTCAGGATATTGAATTTTTTGTCCATAATAATTTATTTCTATGAATTTCTTTATGGAAGAAGGTTATGATATTATGATGGAATGGAATGTTGATTCCTTGGTATATCGGTCATTTCATGATTCTTGATTGACTAGGGAAGGCATCTTATCACTTCTAGATTCCACTGAATCTCTCTCAAGTTCACGTTGCATTCCATGCATCTAACCTATGGTAGTACATCACAGATCCTTCATGTGTACTAATCCAAGAGTTCATAGCACTACAACATGATATTTTAAATAAATAATAACTAGTAGAAATATCAAATAATAGAGATAAATTTCTATGGAACAAGACCATGCACGTGTTGAATGTTCTCTGGAGAAAAAAAAATTTATGAATATTCTTGGGATATAGAGGATATAATGAAACAAATATATACATATTTGTTTGTATCAGAGTGCTGAATTTTAAGGGTGAAATTCATTATAAGGTGGTAGAATGAATGACCCCAATATTTTATGAAATATTTATCTTCAAATAAAAATTTCTTCAATATCTTATGATATAATCAAAACTAAGTTTAAATAAATAACAGTTTACTGTTAAAATTTTATTATGCGATAGATATGGGTTTTTATTAGGTTTTCAGGTATGAATAGGACTAAATAAATTATTAAAAATTTATGGCTATATATTTATAAAATGAATTCATTGGATTTTAGATAATTATAAAAATTTAAAATCTTTTCACACCAAAAAAGATCTTTTTTTGAAAAATATTTTCGTGTGGGCAATATATTTTTATTTTAATTAATTAAATTAATTCCAATTAGTGAGTATTTTTAATGAAACATATATATTATATATTACATTTATTTTTTGACATTATTTTAATATGTTCTGTAGGCATGAGATATGAATAAACTATGTTATTCTTAAAAGTATTTTTATCTAAATAGGGGTTTTCACATCAGTAAAGGGTAGATCATGTAAATACATGATAAAACATAGTGACAATCCCATAATTTTTCATCCTAATTATTATAAAATAATTTTAATTCTACACTTATCAAATTAGGTATGATATAAAATTTTTCAATGGACACTTGACCATGAAAATAACCTATATAATATTTAATGAAAAGAAAAATTCAAAATGAAACTCCCTTACATTTAACTCAATATCTTTTTTTTTCAACATAAGAAAAAAATTAATTCAAAAATGAACATAAATGTACATATTTATAACAATTAATTTATTTTCATGTTGTAAATTTATTTCTATTTTTTTAATTATATAATTACTATAGATCCTTATGCAACAGTGAAGTGATATTTCCTCAAATAATATAAAAATAATATAAATAATTATAAAAATATTACATGTTAAATAATTTGAATGTTTTATTGTGTTTCAAGAATTTAATATATTATTATTAAATTTTTTGTACTATTTTAATGGATTATTTTCTAATTAAAAATTTTATTAATTTTTTTAATCAAATTAACTTAATAGTGTCAAAATGGTCCTTAAGGTCATTTTATCAAAATCACGTTTTATCAAGTTATTTTAAAATTATAAAACACTTAAAATATGAAATGGTGGATAATATATGGGATAAAATCTAAATCCTTTACAATTTAAGATCCAATTATTGACTAATAAATATAAAGTATAATCCTTTAATAGTGCTAAAGACATTAAGACATTTATATTTAAAATAGGTTAACAAAGGGGTTAAATTAAAAGATAAGGTTTAAAACAGAACTTAAACCTCTCCAACATTTATTTGTTGATGGGATTTAAACCACATAACACCTTATATTTTAATCCTCTCCCATTTGGTTTTTCTAATAGATAATAACTTTATTATATTTTACTCTTTTAAGAAATCTAAAAAGTTCCCCTCTCTCAGTTAGAAAAGGTAACCCCTCCTTTCTCTAATTCACACCACTTGGTGCCTTTTAGCTCAACCAAACACTTCTAAATTATATATTAAAATAAAATATAAAAATTAAATATTTTATTTTATTTTCAAAAGACAATATTTAGCATCATTAAGAGGATATATAAATGGGTTATTTCTCAGAAGACTTAACAACCTTAACTGATCACTTCCATCATAATTATTGATTTATTTCCTATAAACCAATTATATTATTCATTAAATAATTACCTAGGTGTATTAACTAAAAATAATTTTTTTATAATTATGAAATCAACTTTATTCACAATCTTTATTATCAATTTGTAAGTGAATGTATCACTCGTTTTTATATATAGCTTACAATCTCCACACAATGATAAAATTGATTTTTCATCACCATCATTCATGTATAGTTATTATAATAGGAATAATGTTTATATATGTTACATAATATAGAATTATTATTATATAATGAAAATATCATTTGTAACTTATTACCTAACAAACCAATGGAAAACCATTGTGTCCCTCATGGGTAGGTGTAGACCACCACCTCTACGAAGCGATTTGATTTTTTTTCATCTATGATTTTAATGGATGATAATAAAAATGGATATGATGAGTATACATTATTTAAATTATTTTATAATAATTCTATAAATGTGAATTATTATTTACCTTTTTTTCCATTTGTTGAAAAGTAATAATAATGTTCATGCGTAAGTTCGACCAACAAATTCAATGAACAATGAAATTATTTTTTCGGCCTATTAATTTTAGGGAGTATTATATATATATATATAATTAATATATATGATATTAATTTCATTATTAACTTTTTTTAAATTCTATAAACATGATCATTTTATAAGGACCCAGACTACTGAACCGAAACATGCTTGAAAAATGATGTAGATTTCACCAAGAACAGTGATTTTAATAACAAGTTTTTAGTGAATGGGTGATAATATGTCAAAGGTAAATAATAAATTGTATGATGTATATGATTATTTTTATGAAATTTATTTATAATAAATATATATTTTGTAAAACCCTGACCCCATTTACCTAGAGTTGATGCATTATTACATAACACCGGCATGATCATAAAAGATCAAGTATCTAAAGACCTATTAGTTTGGTAGCATTAGAATCACTAGATACATTCATAAAGTCTACATTACATCAGAAAATGAAAAACTACAACTAGAACATGTCTCCACACTCATATCCCCTTATACTATCCCTGGAGGTCATTCATAAAATTACTTTTTCACATCCCGGGAAAAATAAAACATAGAAAGGGGTGAGCTCAAATACCCAGTAAAGAAAAAATATAGCGGAAACTTTCATAAATAAGCATAAACATTTAAGGCAATGTATAAATAAACAAAAGCCTTTTAAACTTTAACTTCAACATAATATGGAAAAAATAAAATGAAATAATTCCATTTACTTATTCACATGGATATTCTACTAGTTGAAAAATCATATTCAATATCAATAACCACTTTTATAATGATGGAATTTATAATGCCAGACTATCATAACCACGTAGCCAAGGCCTCGTGCCCAGACTACAAATAATATTTTGTCAAGGCCTCATGACAAGACACTAGTTTGTCTCATTAGACCCACCGATGCATCGAGGAGCTATAGCGGGCTCCACCCTTCACTTACTAAGTCCAATACATTCCTCATATGAACAGGTTTAAACATAACATAGACATTCATATTAAAACTAGCATACAAAATGTAAATACTTTTCTACATAAACCATGAATGGTATAAAAATAACACATCTGCAGTCAAACATATCATAAAACCTTCAATACAATATATAATTTTTGTATCATAATAAATAAACTTAAAATAAGCTTAAAATTCATCAGAGGATGTTGACATAGACGAAATAAAAAATATTTGAGAGAAATATCTCTTTTTTTGAAATCATTTAAAAGTCAAAAGATTATAAAATAAAAAATTTACTTTGAAAATATTCTTATAATATTTTAAATTAATCCTAAAATATTTTACAATGGTGGAAAATAGCCACACCCTCCATATAAGTTAAAAAAAGACATTTTTACCTTAATTTGTCGAAAAGGTTAAAAAGGTCCATGTTTGGAAAAATGATGTAAAGATTCCTTTATAAACATCTTATAAAAAGTCAAACAAGGGTATAAATGACTTTAATCCATATTCTGTAAAATATTAAGAATGTTTTGAAATAAATTTTTAAGAAACATGGATGTGGATGATAAAGAGGTCTCAGTAGATAATTACGTATAAACAACCTCGGATATTGAAGAGATTGTGAAATAAACCCTTACCATGTACTTTTCCTTGATAGAGTATAGTTTAACCTCTTGTATAATAGTTAAATCATTTTTATTAAATTATAAAATGATCATATACATAAATATGATATCATATATGATTTTTTAATATTTCTTTGTTAATAATATTTTAGTATTATCGTTGTTTCGGGTGTTAACTGATTCGTTTTCCTTTATATGATTCGTTACATAAGTCATGTTTGTTATGGCCATTTTATATATTATTCATATCCATAATTATATCAATCCATAAAACATTACTTTTAATCATCAAATGAGAATTGGTCTTGAATGAATATGATGGGGAAAATGAATCTCATCGCATTCGTGGAGACGGTAATCCGTATGTACGCACGAACGCTACTCCCATTTCATTTTTCATTTTAAAAGGAATCAAAACCAATTGATACATAGGTATAATTCTATTCCAATATAATATATTATATATGTTACTTAAGTTCATTAACACCATCCTTTATACGTTCCATTCATGGTATGAATGAGCCATATCACTCTGAGGGGGCGATAGTCTGCACTTCCTCAAATAAAATTATCGTATATATATTCATCGTGAAACGAATAATGGTATGATATAAAATGGATTTATATAAGATTATATATAAAAGAAATATCATTAATATCATATTTAATTATAGTTCCATCATAATGGCCACCATGAGAGGTGGTAAGAGTTAATTGAACAATCATTGTTTTGTGGGGTGTTTGGTTTCCATCCACAGAAACATTATGTTCTTCACCCATTAGATGGAGGTGTGGGTAAGGGTAGTTTAAATACTCCTCATAAATATATAATAGTATATTTAGGATTCTTTTTTTATTACAAAAGAAAATATTAATAAGATTTCAGGGGTTGGAGAAGTAAAATAAAAGAAAAGAAGCTAAGAGAAATAGTTACCTTTAATTTGGGTAACTCCTTTTTGTTTGAACCAAAAAAGAATAATGAATTGCCTCCTTCCTAAGGTAAGGCTTCTAGGATGAGTAGAAGGATATTGGGAGAATATTTGGGCAGGGTTTCGCTGAACCAAAATGCTTAAGAGGTGTGAAGAAATGGTTAGAAGTGGTGTTCTTTTAAAAGGCAAAGGAGGGGCTCTTTAGAAAAAACTTAAAGTATTATTTTATAATAAAATCATATTTGGTTTATAATGGATCCAATGTAGATTATTAAAAGTAAAAGGTGGGGATAGGTTGAAAACCACTCAACAAATAGATTCTAGATAGGCTTGTTTCACTATAGTGACATTATCTTTTAGATTTAACTCTTAGTTAAATATTTTGATATTTACCATGTCTCTTTGTATTTTTATATTTTATAGTTAATAAACTTACTATATACTTCCAATCGACTCCCAAGTGGTCCATTAAAGATAAAACTATCATTATATATTTCCTTTGTCCGAAAAATATATTTTTAGGAATAGAAAATGAATTAATAATATAATATTTGTTTTAAAAACTCTTTTATGTCAATTTTGACACTATTGGGTATTTTGTTTTTGATAAATTCATAAAATCATTATTACTTCAAATAAATTTCATATAACCAATAATAATATGTCATATTGACCTATATATTATTGTAATTCATAAAAAGTCTCAAATTACATTTATTTTGATATTTATAATATCAATTATTTTAATAATTCATTAATTAGGTAATTACTGCATCACCATTTTGTCATAAATAAATTAAATTATATAATGTATAAAAATTATAAATAAAATACCATTATGTAGGAAATATATTTAGAGTTTTACTGAATATTTATAACCGAATTTATCTTATGTATAACCCTATATTAAAAATTATTTACTTATTAAACTTTGATTTTAACTCTTTTAACTCTTCTTTGAATTAAATAATAATAAATGTCCTAATCTAATCCAATTGGACCAAATAGGTTCATATTTTATTCTTAAGGTTGTTTTTGGTCGAATTATACTTATCCAATATAATTAAGACATTTGTTAGGGTAATAATAATTTCATTTTTACCCTTAATTACCTTATTTACTCTGTACTGTGGTAAATAAAAGTAAAAAGATACTATTCACCAATTTTTTTTATTTTATTGAACCACATTTTACTCCTTGATATTAACCGTGTCTCTAGGATTTTTGAAATTCCACTCATAAAAGTGGTAAAATTATGTTTTATGTGAATTTTCAAATTCTCCTAGGAGATGGGTAAAAGACGGTGAAAAGTTCAATAAAATTTTTATATGTCTAAAATTATTATAAACTGACTCCAATGAATTAAATTGAACTTATATAGGTATTAAGTATCTATTTTTACCTAAAATAAATTTAAATAAAATATATAATTATTTTAAAAAAATGTCGGTTTTAACCAATAACTCATTGTTTTTCACTATTCATAAAAAATTGAATGTTTTCAGAAAAATACCAAAAATTCACCCTTGGATAATTTCGATAATCCGAATCCAAAAATGAAGTACATTTTGAAAGGTAAAATTTATAAAATTTCAAAAATTGGGTATTACTATTCATAACAGCTAGTTTGATTGGTCATGATGTGTTAGAATCTCGAAATTGTGTACAATGCAAGATATTGCATTATTCAAAGGGAAACGTACCATAGAAGCTTGGGGTGTTACATTCTCCACTCCTTTAAGTAATTTCATCCTTGAAATTTCGAGAATATTATTGCTTAAAAAGACTTGGGTGGTTCTTCATCATAAGTTCCTTAGGTTCCCACGTTGTCTCTTCCATCTTATGGTTTCTCCATAAAACGTTTACCAGACGAGTCGTCTGGTCTCTCAGCACTTGTTCTCTTGTATCAAGAATATTGATGGGCTCTTCGCAATAAGATAGATCAGGTTCCAGTTGTAATTCCTCATAGGTGATAACATGCGTTTGTTGAGTCATGTATTTTCTCAACAATGATATGTGGAACACATCGTCATGTTTGGAGAGATTTTGAGGCATTGCCAAACGGTATGCTATAGCCCCAATTCATTATAGAATTTTGGAAGGTCTGATGTACCTGGGACACAATTTAACTTTCTTACTAAAACGTATAACTCCCTTCCATGGAGGTACATTCATGAAAACATGATCTCCTACATGAAATTCCAAATCCTTCCTTCGATTATCAGCATAGCTGTTCTGCCTACTTTGAGCTGCTTTGATGTGGTTTTGGATTACCTTCACCTTTTCCATCGTTTCCTCCACCAGTTCTGGGACTAAGAGTTTTCTTTCACCAACATTATCCCAAAAGGTTGGTGTATGACATCTCTTTCCGTATAACGCTTCATATGGTGTCATCTGAATACTTGAATGGAAGCTATTATTATAGGAAAATTCCACCAGAGGTAAATATTGATCCCACATACTCTGAAAGTCATGTGAGAAAGATATCAACATGTATTATATGGTTTGAATAGTCTATTCTGATTGTCCATTAGTTTGGGGGTGGTAGGCAGTGCTCAAATGAAGTTCAATGTCCAGGGCTTTCTGAAGAGTTTTCGATAATCTTGAAGTAAAACAGGGATCACGATCAGAAACAATCGATAGGGGTACTCCATGAAGTCTCAAAACTTCATTAATATATAGTCTTGATAGACGTTCAAGTGGTATATCATCTCTTATAGCAAGAAAATGTGCTGACTTGGTAAGATGATCAATAATGAACCATATTTCATCATTCCTTCTAGGAGTCTTTGGTAGCCCCATGACGAATTCTATCATAATATTATCTCATTTCCACTCAGATATGAGAAAAGGTTTCATGACTCCTCCAGGATGTTGCCTTCCAGCTTTCACTTGTTGACAAACCATACATATTGACACAAAATCAGCAATCTCCCTTTTTATGTTGTCCCATCAAAAATGTTCCTTCAAATATTTATACATTTTGGTGCTCCTAGGGTGTATAGGAAAATTGGAACTATGAGAATCATCCAACAATTCTGTTTTTAGGTCAAGTATATCGGGAACACAAAGTCTCTTCCCAAATTTCAAAATTCCATCTTCATACACAAAGTCGCTCAATATCCCATCATTCAGAACTTTAATCTTCTTTTGAAATTCATCATCATCGGTCTGAGAACTATTTATCCTTTCTAGTAAAGATGGATTGACAACCATTTGAAAAAGTATCAATGTTTATCCTTCCATGGTAATTTTCATATATATCTTCACTAGTTCCATGAAAATATGATCACTTTCAATTCACATCATGTTCAATACTCCATGATCCTTTTTGCTCAAAGCATCTGACACCTTATTTGCCTTCCCGGGTAGTAGTGTATCGTGCAATCATAATCCTTGAGTCGTTCATTCCATCTCCTTTTCCTCATGTTGAGTTATTTTTGTGAGAAAATATACTTCAAACTCTTGTGATCGGTATATATCTCACATTTTTCACCATATAGATAATGTCTCCATATCATTAAAGAAAAGATTATAGCTGCTAACTCAAGATCATGAGTAGGATAGTTTTTCTTGTGAATTTTTAGTTGTCGGGATGCATAGGCAATAACTGTATCATTCTACATAAGGACACAACCAAGTCCTTTCTTCGATGCATCACTATAAATAACGAACCCATCATTCCCCTATGGCAATGTCAATATAAGAGCATTGACTAATATTCTCTTCAGTTCTTCAAAAAATTCTTCACACTCTTTTTTCGAAACAAATTTTACCCCTTTACATGTGAGCTTTGTTAATGGGTTAGACAATTGGGCAAAATTCTAGACAAAACGTAGATAATAACCTACTAAACCAATAAAACTACGTACCTCGGTTATACTCATTAGTGCTGGCCATTCTTGGATTGCTCTTGTCATAGCAGGATCAATAGAGATTCCATCCTTAGAGAGAATATAGCCAAGAAAAGAAATCTCTTGAAGCCAGAATTCACACTTGCTAAACTTCACATATAATTCATGTCTTCTTAGATTCTCTAGGATAATGCGTAGGTGATTTTCATTATCTTCATAGATTTTCGAGTATACCAAGATATCATCAATAAATACCACTAGAAAATCATCGATTTGTTCCTTGAAAACTCTTTTCATTAGATCCATGAACAAAGTGGGTGCATTAGTCAGCCCAAAAATCATTACTATAAACTCGTAATGCCCGTACCTGGTTCGAAATGTTGTCTTCAGAATTTCTTCCTTCTTCACACACAACTGATGATATCCAGATCGAAGTTCAGTCATTGAAAATTATTGAGCTCCATGCAGTTGGTCAAATAAATCATCAACGCGAGGTAGAGGATACTTTTTCTTTATTGTTATAGCATTGATCTCCCTATAGTCGATACATAACCTCATAGATCCATCATTATTTTCAACAAAAATAACTGGGGCTCCCCAAGGATAAACACTAGGCTGAATAAATACCTTGTTACTCAGTTCCTTTAATTGTTTCCTTAGTTCAACTAATTCCACAGTGGCCATTCTATAAGGGGTCTTAGATATAGGCCTTGATCCAGGAATTAAATCAACGGGAAACTCAATTTCTTGTACTGAAGGATGTCCAGGTAAATCTTCCGGAAACACATCTACATATTCATTCACAATAGGTACATCCTCTATTTGAACATTCCTTTCCTCACCCATAGTCATTTCATTCTCTTCCTCCCCAATAATTGAATTTAGTTGAGATAATGGGGGTGGATCTAGAAAAGAATTAAGTGGTGATGATTCTGCTCTAAAGATACAGTTTTCCTTATCATCATCATAAAAAATAGTAACCTCCTTCTTCTTACCAAACATTTTTGCATCATGGTCCGAATGCCAATCCATACCAAGGATAACATCAAATTCAATCATGGGTATGAATATGAGATCAGCAGATAAAGAACATTTATGTGCTCTAATGGGGACTGATTCACAAAACTTTGTTACAATGATACTTCCCATAAGAGTTTTAACTGAAAACTCCGTTTTTAAATAAAATTTGAAAAATATAATTTATTATAAATCTGGGAAAATATGAAACAATGTGATGATCTAGAATCAAATAAAGAATTGGCTAAACTTGGGGAAACTATTAAATTACCTGCCACCACGTCTTTCGGAGTTTCAACCTCAACGGTAGTGATAGCATAAGCTTGGCCTTGATCCTTTGGACTTTTCTGAGGTAAGTTCCCCTGACGCTTAGGACATTCATTTTCATAATGTCCCATCTCTCTAAAATAATATTATTCCACATTGACAACAACTCTCTTTTCCTTTCAATCATGAGCTTGGTGTCCTTTTTCACCACACTTGTAACAGACTCCCATTCCCTTCAAGCAAGTACCAGGGTGTTTTTTCCCACATTTACTATAGGATGGATAATAAAGATGTCCATTCTTCCCTTTATTTCCATTTCCAGAGTGGTCAATTGATCTCTTCTTCTATTTCTTTGCCTTAAAGTCATAAGACTTCGTGAATTTATTTTCTATCTTGATAGCACATGAGACAATATATTCGTATGACAAGAAATATTGTGAGACTAATGCTTGATGGAGAAACAGTTTTAACCCATCAAAGAAACGATCAATATTACTTCTTGGGTTATGTATATAATATGCTGCATGCCTCGCTAACCTAGTAAAGTTATCCTCAAACTTTGCGACATTCTCATCCTCCTTTTGCCTCAGAATCATAAATTGGCTTTCCATATCTGCTCGATGGTCACGAGGAAAGTATTTTTCTAGGAAAGGCTCTTTTAACTCCCTCCATTAAATATTTGATAATTCATCATCTTCCTTTGTGTTTTGTATCAATGAACACCATTGATCAGCATCTCTAGTGAGGGGATAAACTACCATAACAGCTTTTTCCCTTTCACTACTCCCCAAAGCCTGAAATATTTTTTCTAGGGAACTTATCCATTTCTCAGCTACTAATAGATTTTTACTCGCATTGAATGTTGGTGGTTTCTACCTCATGAGGCGATCTAACATTGATCCTCTATGTTGTGGATCAGGGTGATCTTCACGGGTAAGGTTATTATTCATAACCTGAGTGAGTTGTCCTAGTATGGTGATTAGCTGATCAGCAAAAGTTGCATCACCAGCTCCAATATAATTATCTTGAGTAGGAGGGAGATCCCTACATGGAGTGTTTGCATTGATACGGTTTCCATTCCTTCCACTAGGTTCCATTTCTAAACAATGTCATAAACTAGATCAATTTATGAATCAAAATACATAATTACAAACTTGTAAAACACTTAACATAAATTTAAATATTTATGGATATAATCCATAATCATAAAAAATGTTTTCTTTGAGGAATTATATACTCATAAACCCTTTATAATGGTTTGTAAAGAAAATGAGAATTATCCTAAACATATCCCATGGGAATGTCATAACCAAGAGTGCAGCAAGGCCCGTTGTCGTGCACCAGTTCCCATTCCAGTCTAGCTCAAAGCAGTGTTTTCGGGTTTTACCCCTAGGTACATCTATGCCAGAGCTGCCTCTACCTACTCATATCCAGACAGGAATGTATTTCTCAGAAAACATACAAAATCTCTACAATACCAAAATTATAGGAAGTTCATATATACTAATCATCAAATTCCTTCTTAGGTCAATGTGATCCAATAAGAGTTTATCTAAATCTAGCTTCCATGGTTTGTAATAACTTTCTCTAATACCAATTGTAATTCCCTGACCCCAGTTACCCAGAGTCGGTGCATTATTACATAACATCAGCATGATCACAAAACATCAATTCTCAAAAGACCAATTAGATTGGTAGCCTTGGAATCACTAGAAACATTCATAAAGTTTACATTACATCAAAAAATGATAAACTACAACAACAAATTATCTCCACACTCATATCCCCTTATACTTTCCCTGAAGTTCATTCATAAAATTACTTCTTCAAATACTAGGAAAAATAAAACATAGAAAGTGGTGAGCTGAAATGCCCAGTAATGATAACAATATAGCGGAAACTTTCATAAATAAGCATAAACATTTAAGGCAATGTATAACTAAAACAAAGGCCTTTTAAAATTGAACATCAGCATAATATGGAAAAAATAAAATGAAATAATTCCATTTACTTATTCACATGGATATTATACTAGTCGAATAATCACATGTAATATCAATAACCACTTTCATAATGATTGAATGCATAATGCCAGACCATCATAACCATGTAGCCAAGGCCTCGTTCCAAGACTAAAAATATAATTTTTTTCAAGGACTAGTGCCAAATACTAGTTTGTCTCATGAAACCTACCGATGCATCGAGGATCTATAGAAGGCCCCACCTGTCAATTACTAAGTCCATTGCATTCCTCATATGAACAGTTTAAACATAACATAAACATTTGTTTTAAAACTAGCAAATGAAATATAAATACTTTCTCCATAAACCATGAATGGTATAAAAATAACATATCCACAGTCAAACATGTCATAAAACTTTCAATACAATATGGATGTTTTGTATCATAATAAATCAACCTCAAATAAGCTTAAAATCCATCAAAGGATATTGACATAGATGAAATCAAAACTATTTGAGAGAAATATCTCTTTTTATGAAATCATTTAAAAGTCACATAATTATAAAATAAAACATTTACTTTAAAAATATTCTTATAATCTTGTAAGGTAAGCTGAAAAGATTTTACAAGGGTGGAAAATAGCCACACTCTCCGTATAAGTAAAAAAAGACATTCTTACCTTAATTTGTCGAAAAGGTTAAAAAGGGCCTTGTTTGGAAAATGACGTAAAGATTCCTTTATAAACTTCCTAAAAAATGTCATAAATGGTATAAATGACATTAACCCGTATTTTGTAAAATAGTAAGAATGTTTGGAAATAAATTTTTAAGAAACATGGATTTGGATGATAAAGAGGTCTCAGTAGATAATTACGTATAAACAACCTCGGATAATGAAGAGATTGTGAAATAAACCCTTACCATGTAATTTTCCTTGATAGAGTGTAGGTTAACCTCATGTATAATAGATAAATCATTTTAATTAAATAATAAAATGATCATCTACATAAATATGATATCATATATGATCTTTTAATATTTCTTTGTTAATAATATTTTAGTATTATCGTCATTTTGGGTGTTAACTGATTCGTTTTCCTTTATATGATTTGTTATGTAAGTCATGTTAGTTATGGATATGTTGTATATTATTCATATCCAGAGTTATATAAAGTCCTTAAACATTACTTTTAATCATCAAATGAGAATTATTCTTGAATGGATATTATGGGGAAATGAATCTCATCCCATTTGTGGAGACGGTAATCCGTATGTACGCACGAACGCTACTCCCATTTCATTTTTCATTTTAAAAGGAATAAAAACCAATTGATACAAAGGTATATTTATATTCCAATATAATATCTTATATATGTTACTTATGTTCTTTAACACCATCCTTTATACATTCCATGTATGGTATGAATGAGTCATATCACTTTGAGGGGGCGATAGTCTGCACTTCCTCAAATGAACTTATCGTATATATATACAATGTGAAACGAATAATGGTATGATATAAATGGAATTACAGAAGACTGTATATAAAATAAATGTAAAAAATATCATATTTAATTATAGTTCCATCATAATGGCCACCATGAGAGGTGGTTAGAGATAATTGAACAATCATTGTGTCGTGAGGCGTTTGGTTTCCATCCATAGAAACATTATGTTCTTCATCCATTAGAAGGAGGTGTGTGTAAGTGTAGTTCAAATAATTCTCATATCAATATCCTAGTATCTATAGGATACTCGTTTTGTTACAAAAGAAAATAATAAGAAGATTTTAGGGGTTGGATAAGTAAAATAAAAGAAAAGAAGCTAAGAGAAAATCGTTACCTTTAATTTGGTTAACTCCCTTTGGTTTGAACCAAAAAGGACTCTTGAAGTGCCTTCTGCCTAATGTAAGGATTCTAGGGGGAGGAGAGGGATGTTGAGAGAATATTTGATCAGGGTTTTTCAGAACCAAAAGGATTTATAAGTGTGAGGAATTGGTTAGAATTGTTGTCCTTTAATAAGGGGAGGAGGGGCTCTTTTGGAAAAACTTAAAGTATTTTTTTATAATAAAATCATATTCGGTTTATAATGGATCTAATGTGGATTATTCAAAGTAAAAGGTGGGGATACGTAAAAAAACACTCAAATAATAGATTTTATATAGGTTTGGGTAACTATAGTAACCTTATCTTTTAGATTTAACTCTCTGTTAAATAATTTGACATTTACCATGTCTCTTTTAATTTTTATATTATATAGTTAATAAAATTACTATATACTTCCAAGAGACCCCCCAGTGGCCCATTAATGATAAAACTATCATTATATAAGTCCTTTTTCAGATCCTTAGATTTTAGGAATAGAATATGAATTAATAATATAATATTTGTTTTAAAAACTCTTTTATGTCAATTTTGATACTATTGGGTATTTTGTTTATGATAAATTCATAACAGCATTATTAATTCAAATAAAATTCATATAACCAATAATAATATGTCATATTAACCTATAAAAGTTTATGAATTCATAAAAAGTTTTAAATTACATTTATTTGGATATTAATATTATCAATTATTTTAATATTTCATTAATTAGGTAATTACTGCATCACCATTGTGTCATAAATAATTAAATTATCTAATGTCTAAAAATTATAAATAAAATACCATTATGTAGGAAATTTTATTATCTTTATAATTAATATTTATAATCGAATTTATTTTATGTATATCCCTATATTAAAAATGTTTTATTTATTGAACTTTGATTTTAACTCTTTTAACTCTTCCTTGAATTAAATAATAATAAATGTCCTAATCAAGTCCATGTGGAAGAAAGAGGTTCATATTTTATTCTTAAGGTTGTTTTTGGTTGAATTATACTTATCCAATAGAATTAGGACATGTGTTAGGGTAATAATAATTTTATTTTTACCCTTAATTACCCTATTTACTTTTTACCGTGGTAAATAAAAGTAAAATGTTACTATTTACCAATAATAATTTTTATCTTATTGAACCACATTTTACTCATTGATATTAACTGTGTCTGTCGGATTTTCAAAATTCCACTCACATAAGTGGTAAAATTATGTTTAATGTGAATTTGAAAATTCTCCTAGGAGATGGGTAAAAGACGGTGAAAAGCTCAATAAAATTTGTATATGTCTAAAATTATTATAAACTGACTCCAATGAATTAAATTGAACATATATAGGTATTATGTATCTATTTTTACCTAATAAAAATTTAAATAAAATAAATAATTATTTAAATAAAAAGTTGGTTTTAACCAATAACTCAGTGTTTTTCACTATTCATAAAAAATTTAATGTTTTCAAAAAAATACCAAAAATTCGTCGTAGGCTAATTTCAATATTCTGAATCCAAAAATGAAGACCATTTTGAAAGGTAAGATTATTTTAAACCCAAAGGACATACTTGACTATATATTCCTAATAAATTATAATTCCCTTGTCATTTTGGATCCATTGTACTATAAACCATGAATTAAATTACTCTATATATTTATTGAACAGTTATTCTGAAATTGATTAAAATAAAGAAGAATATGAATTAGAATACTTTTATTAGTTTCAACCAAAAAACCAAAAAAATTTGGATGACCTTTGAATTTATCTCAAAATAAGAAAACACAAAACTCAAGATTTAAGCTATTTAATTATTTAATCCCATATTCAGGAAAGTAACAAATATGAAATAATTATTTAGGTTTAACTGAAATGCAGGGTTAATATGACACCCCATTGATTCATCTATATCATTTACATAACTTAATGTTAATATATATTTTCTTATATTATCATGATATTTTACGTTTATTATTTTAGAGAAATATGAAAAAAAAATAACTTACATTCCTCATTTTCTAATTATTAGATATTTTTCCTTCTTCTTAAGAAACTAATTAATCCCTAACAAGTCTTCAACATTTCTAACTATTCTCTATTAAAGAAACTACTCTATAAATTTTATTCTTTTTATTAATTTAATGACAAGGGTAAATACAATCAAAAGAAAAAGGAAACCTCAGATGATCAATTGGGGTAATCATGTGTGATAAAAATCAAATATCATAAGTGTGCATAATATAAGCACATCGGTATAATCATGATATATAGGAAACATATTCCAAACCAATCATAGATCATAAATCATTTATTATGTCTTATAATGACAAAATAAAAGAATCAATAGAGTATATAAACAAGATTCAAGAGACATGATCCATGAGAGCGTAAAATATTAATGAGAATAGGTATAAAACTATGGTACAAACACTAGTATAGGGAGAATTACATTCATGAGTAATACCATCAGTTCCCATGATTTTGAGAATCTAAAATTCACTCGCATATACTAATCTCATGTAATATAAATTTTAATACATTAAATTTGAGTTTTATATAAAACCCCACCATTATCATCCACATATATGAGTGCCACATGAAAATCATTCACCAATTACACCATAAAGAACCCATAGAAATAAAAGGGGTTTAAAAAACATTAAAATGAAAATCGTTACACGTTATAGAATAAATAACCCATGGAATAGAAATGTGTTTCATATGATTTTTAAATTAAATCACATAAATAAATCATTAATAATTTCTTAATAATTATAACAAGATAAACCAATGACAAATAAATTGGTATGAAAAGATATTCAGTAACCTTGTTTTTAAATAATCTTCAATAAAGACAATAATGTATAAGGTATTTAAGCCATATAGATAATGGTTATATGGTTTTGTGAATAATTTAAACAATAAATCGATGTACTGAATCATGGAAAACACTATTCAATCAATCATATTAAAATCAATGTATTCATAAAGGAAAGATATGAAAAGAGATTTAATAGTGGATGGTTAGAAATAACAAAGACAATTATGGATCATATCACTGATACAAAATAATATTTGATAAACCATCCATATAAATACTCTGGGTGTTAAAAGTTTATGAATATATTAAATCAAGAATAATTTATTTTAGTGTACATTTATTTAGATGAAAAATAATTTTTATTATTTTCCGGAAAATCACTTTTGAAATGGGTCATCTGATTGTTATTATGAAATGATTTCAAAAGAAATATTTTATAAAATTTGGAGTAAGATAAGTTATTTTATAAAATAAGAATATGTAGAGAAAATTATTCATATAAAAAGAAAATATTTGTGTTAAGACATTTTCTTATGAAAAACTTCCAAATGAAATGAAAAAATTTATGAAAATGACTCATAAATGAAACATTAAAAGATTATTTAAAATATTTAATGGAGTTAAATTAGTTTAAAATGACCTTAATCAACTATTTCAAAATATATAAGGATATAATAAAACTAATAAATGAATATAAAAATGGAATAATGGAGGTTCTTGATCAAATGGGATGTGTATGCATAATTTTTAAAGTAGCATGGTAAGGAAAATTAAACATGTCTCCTCGATTTGAAAATGAGATAAAAACCCCTTACAAAACGTATGTCATTTGAAATGAATCCATTTAACTATAGAAAATTTTGTGGTCATTAAAAATAAGGATTATATAAATATTTTAAATGGAATTAATTATATATTAATTACACCATACTAATGATATTACGTTTTCCAATATGAAATATGTCTCAAGAAATTAAATTTGAGAAAAATAACAACTTACCTTAATTTTTAGCTTCTACTAAATCACATGAATATTTTATATAACAAAAAAACATTCTAAATCACATATTTTAGAAAATAATCATATATATAAACATTTATAAACATAATCTATATTTATTCTCTATTGGGATTTTAGTTAGTTAATATCTATTTTAAATATCGAGTGTGTGTAATCATTATTATTTTTCACTAGCTTCCTAATAAGGTTTATGTTATTTATTATTCTTAAAAATTTAATAATTAATGGCAATACATGGTACTATAATTTTTTTTAGGATAGTTTATAAAATTATAATTTCATTCCATAATAGTTTTAATGATGGTTCTTGTAAATGAAATTGGTAGCTCACATTTTTCAGTGATTTTTAAAAAACGAATAACAGTATCATAATTAATTAGATTAATATAAATTTTAAAATAATAAAAACATCATTATATTATTCATAGAATATATTATCATTAATTATGGTCTCATAGTCATCCATGGTCTTGTTATTTAGTATTGTTCAAGTTGGTGTTTGGATCGACTCAAATAGGAACATACCATAATTAATATATGATTATGATTGTAAAAGTAGTTTTTTTGAATATTTTCCTAATTATATAAAAATAATTATCCTATTATGATATTTTTAATTAATTAATTTATATTTATATTTTATTAAAACAAATAATAATTAAACTTGTGAAAAAAGAGTGATACAATACTTTGTGGAGGTGGATGTTTGGAAAACACACAATTAATGACTCTGTTTTTTGATGAAGGTGTGGGAAAAAATAAATATTGAAAATTTTCTATTTATAATTCTTATAATATTATATATTTCAAAATTATTCGACAATTTTACCCTTATAATCAGTGTAGTTCGGTGGTGTTAAAAATGTAGTTGTTTCTTTAGGGAGGTTGTAATCTGCACAACATAAGAATGACTGTTTTTTTTTCTAAAAGGAAAATGGTAAATGTGGGTAATTGTTATTACTTTTAAATAATAAAATTAAGTATCAAAATAATATTTATTTGATTATATAGGAAATATAAAATTATATTTTGGAATGTAATAAAGAAAATAAAAGAAGCAAGGGAAAAGAGTTCTCATGTTGAGGACCTGGGATTTCCCTTGGTGGAATCATAGTAAATGGATATACTAAGATAATATACTATGAAAATATTCTCAGGGAAAATGAATTTGATTTTTGGATAATTAATAATGATATATTTTCATGAGAAAACCAAATTTTAACATTGTCTTAAATGGATTGTGACAGGAATCATTTATATGTGGTGATAATGGCTTTTTTGTAAATATTTCGAATTAATATAAAGAGAGAACCAATTTCACCTATAAAAAGGACTAAAAATAATAATAATGGATTAGTGGATGGTATAAGGTATTAAATCCTTGAAATATTCATTTTCAAAAAAAAATTAAACATGTTAACTCATTTACTCTTGTAATTTTCAATATTTCTATTTTTTGGTTTTACCATGGTAACTAGTTTATACCAAAGTAAATAAATTTTAATGACAAAAATTGACTACTATTATATAAATTGGACCTAATAATTAAAAATATAAAATATTTTTAAAATATAAAATTTATATTATTTTGAAAAATTAACATTTACATTTTCCCATATAACATGTAAAAGCCCCATTTTAGAAACAATGTATTTTTAAAATAAAAATATAGGTGCATAGTAAAAACAACAATGTATCTTAGTTTTAGGATAAAAATAGTTTTGATAAAAAAAATATAATATTTTTATTCATTTTAATGAAATATAAAACTATGTTTTCACAAAATAACATTTAATTTAAAAAATACCAAAAAAAAATTATTGGAAAATATTACTTCTATCCTTAAAGTGTTTATCATATGTTTTATAGACACATCATATTATTTTTAAAATATATAGTTTTAGTTATTAAATAGGTATTTGACCAATTTAAAGTATTTATACACTTCTTGTTCTTTATTATAAAGTAATAAAATTTACAAAATTACTAAAAAATATATTTTTTATTCCTCAAAAAAGCATTTATTTTAGAAAAATATGAAAAATTTATCTTAAACCATTACTAAAATTATAATTCAAAAAAATATAGTTTTTTACTTTCAATATAAAATTCATTAATTTTTTATTTTAAATTTTAAATAAAATCATAAAATATTATGAGAAACTACTTTTTATAGAAAACAACTTTTCCAAGTACTAATCATTCTTATTCTTATTTTTATAAATTACTAATAAAATTTTTGTTAATCTATGAAACTTAGTTCTTGGATGAGTGGTTATAAATCCCCATCATACTCAATCATTTTTGGGGTTCTATCACCATTTTCACAGAATTTGGGAATTTATCACAGTTGTTTTATTAGAAATTGACATGGTTGTTGGCTGGGGTGATGACCTATGGAGTGTGTAGAACTTGAGGTTTTCAGTGATGGTGGTGATGACATGGTAAGTGACATCTAAAGAGATTATATGAGTGACATTAGGGGTGATTCAGTCAGAATCATTTGGGGATTGGGTGTTTCTGGTGATGATAGAAAGTGGGGTGATGGTGAGGTGTACAAGAATGATGTGGTCGATGACATCTGAGGATCAGAAGTTCATAGGGATGAGTTATGGAAGGCGTATGGTGTGATGACATTGGTGATACATATGAAAATCTATGATGGTGTAAGATTCATTGATTATGCATAGTGAAAATAGGCACAATATGGAAAATCTTGGGTTAGGTCATATAGACCATGTTATAAGCCTTAATGCATTGTGTATTGGGATTTAATTCTCCGGAGCCTTTAAGGAAATGTAATGGGTTTTTTACACTATGGAAAAAAGGATTTTTTTAGGTTTAATAAAAATGTTGGGACATCAACCAACCATTTAAAAAATTATTTTTATTCTATTATATATACATTTTGTATCAACAATATACCTTATATATAGTAAATTTAGTTACTTATAAAAAATCACAAAAATTGCTAATTTTAGGGAAAAATTAGGATTAAAGTTTTCTTATTAGTTCTCTAAATATTGTAATTTAATTTTACCAAATAATTAGTATTTAAAATGATATTTATTTTTACTTATATTTCATAAATGTGTTACCTTTATTTATACCCACCAACTTAATGTAAGATTTATAATGATTATATAGTGTTTTGTGGATCAATTTGGTTAAAGTTTCATGTAATTCAATCCGTTTAAAACATAATGTTTTGGAGCAAAAAAGTATACAGTTAATTCATGGGGTGTTAAGGTTATTTTTGAATGAAAAATAGATTATATGTTTTTTGAAAATGTGGGTTGTCATCACCCTTCGATGAAGTTTAAACCTGATCTAGGTGAATGTATTCGTATTTTTTTTAGAATGGTTAAACTATATCAATTTTGGTGGATGGATAGGTTGGTTATCCCTTTGAATAACACATGAAATTTAAGTTGAGTGGGTGGTCCTTTACGGTTTCCTCTGCTGATGTGGCAGTTAGAGAGGATAGTAAAATCAGATACTTCTGGACTTATTATTTATCAAGCACCTATCAAGTTCATTCTTGGAGGAATGCACAACTAGGATATCAAATTCAGACATTATGGAATACTTAGTACATCCATAATATTTGATTTATTTTTTATATAATCCATCATGGGTTGAAGACTAGATGATTGAGACATATTTTTCATCCCTATGACTTCAAGTAGTTGAGAATATCTTGATTATATTTTATTTTCTTCTGCATTATTATCCTCTAATGCTAAGGGGTTTGATGTGACTTATTATCTTTACTTTTCTTCATTTTAGGGCATAATAATAGGAATTTTTATTCACAACACTATACATAATTTCTTTCTATATGTATTTTGTCTATAGAGTTGAATCATTGGTTTTTATTAGTCATGGTAGATGTGGAGTTGGTATGGTTTGTTCAGCGATAATATTTGGTGATGCTTGGTGATGAATTATGTTTCTTGGTGAAAATTAAGGATAGAGGTGACTATTGTGGTTGGATACCATTCTATGAGTGAATGAAATTAGGATGATATTACATGTGTCTTTTATCTATTAGATTCTTGATCTTTTCATATGTATATTTATTTTCCATCATGGCAATGTATTTATACATTTTAACTCATGAATGTGTTATGTATAGTTAGAATGATTATATATATACTTAATTATAATGTTTTTATAAGTTTATAAATTGGGAAATGTGCATATTTCGTGTTGATATAGGGTAACGTCTTCCATGTTTTGAGATATTCCAATTAGGTTCTAGTTACAAGCCACTAGCCTATTAGAGGGGAGATTTGAGTAGCACTATTGGATAAACACCCACCTAATTATGGCCTCAATTGAATGTTTATTATTAGTGTGGCCTCAAGGAAGGTTAATCCTAGGGAAATATTTTAGATTTAGGTGTGTTTTGGGGATTTATTTAGGAATTTCGGGAAATAGTGATAAAGGGCCTTGAGTGTGAATTTTTGTCCAAGGAATACAGTAATAGTGTAGTGACCAATATATTCATTTACAAGGAATATGATAACATACTTGTAGACATAGTATATAAATACACTGGTTGTGAGAAATAATACTTTTACAATCATTATATTGTAATTTTTAATTTACTTCCATATACATATTTATCTATATCCCTAGATACAATTTGTTGACTATAGTTCATCTTCTCAGCAGTTTGAAGCTACCACGTAGGAAGAATGTCAGGATTCTAATTTAGGGGTACATCATACTCGTACCTATAAATGAATCTATTGTGGATGACCAGTTATGTGATGAGGCTTACATTTAGGGCTCTAACACCTCTCTCACAAATGTTGTTTTCTACTCATCCCTACTCTGTGCTATCCTCATATACTTTTTTATTGTTATGTTCTATTCAGGGTGTTGGTCCTCTATCTAGGAAGATAGATTATCTATCTTTTTTTTGATGATCCACATCTAATCGATGCATTCCACCCTTAACTGTTATTTTCAATTTTTTGATATGTGGGTTCTCCTATACATTCTAGAGGGGTTTGGAGGCTTTGTTTTAGGGACTTGATGAAGATAAATTCTTTCCCGAAAATCAAAGTAATTTTATCTCCCCCCTTTTCATACTGAATTTATTTATTATAGTGTATACAGTAGATCCTGTTGGGTTTATAAATACTATCTATAGGTTGGATATGTTTTCTGTAACACCAATGGATCCCAATATGTAATAATAAATTAAGTAATTACTTTTTCAAATACTTTTGTTCAGAATTAATATCAAATTAAAATGAACCATTAAATATTAGATTAATATTATCAATACAATTGTAAAAAAATAAAATATTTAAAAAATAAAAAATAAAGCAATCACTTAAAAATGAATAAATTCATAGGATATATAATTTATATAATTTAATTTCAAAAGGGTTGTTTTTAAAAGAAGTGTTTTAAAAATCTATTGTATTTTAACAAAATAAATTATGTTGATGACTTTTAAAATATTATTTTGATAATATTTATTATTTAATATCATGAAAAACTATACTAACATTCCTTTAAATAGTACTGGATATCAAATATGATTATGAATAATTGATGTTTTAATGCTCCCTTTTCTATAAAATTATTTTTCTTTATATTTATTATATTAATTTAAAATTAAAATTTAGGAATTAATAAATTTTAATTTGATCATATGGGCTTCATTTTTGAATTAACATTCACTAAAATATCTTTGGGTGATTTTTTGGGACATTCATGAAATGGATTTATTGTTTAGGTGATGAGTTATAAAATATTTTTTTTTCAAATACTATCAGTATTATGAGATCATCATGATAAAAGAACTCCATTAATACTTGTTAAATGTTTTTGATACACTGAACATATATTTAATAGGTAAAACTAATCATTTAAAATTAAAATTTTGAATTTATAAACAATGTTTCACATTTTATAAACCAAGTGGTTTTATTATAGTAAAAGTACTATTTTTACCCATATTTTTAATTAAGTAATTACAAGGTAAATTTAGATTTTTTATTGAATTTAATGTTAAATGTGTCCCATTTTTTTTTAAAATAATCATAAATATGACGGGAATCAATTATACATAATAATTTTTTGTAAATTCATTTTTATGATTAAAAATAGTTTTTTTTAAACTTTCATTGTATTTTGTGTATTTATATTATAATTAATTCTAAAAATCACTAGAAATTAAATTTTTTAAAATGGAATCCATATTGTGAATCATAAAAATAATTTTTTTCAATAAGTTTCATTTTAATTATATTTCTAAGGTAAATTTTCCAAACTAAGGATTGTCACCATGGTAAGGAATAAATGGGTTAAAAGTGGTAAAAATATGTCATAGGGTCAAAAATAATTGAAACATCATATCTATAACTTGGATGAATGATATTATTTCATCCAATAATATCCTATATTTTAATTTTTTTTGTGCAACATTCCCTTAGTGATAATGATGATAATATTTTAATGTTAAGTGTATTTATTAGGCATCCACTCATCTCACTTTTGAAAGGAGCCCCTCACCTAAATCATTTATTCAAAAAAAATTATCTATTCATCTCTTAAAATATTTAATTAAATCAATTTATAAAACAATTATCCATGACGGTAATTTTTTTCTCACCAAAATACTAACCAAATAAGAATTAAATAGATATCTAACGGAGGATTCCCAACGAAGAGGCAATCATCTTAACCGAGTTCATTCTTGTTTATTACTTCTTCTACATATTTAAAATATATTATAACCATAATAATAAAATGATTTATGTATAATTATAATTATTATATATTAATATATTAATGGAAAAATATAATATTCATCCATTTCATCAAATTTAAAATAAAAACTTTGCTCACATGAACGTGCATACTACTTCTCCCATGAATGAAATATTCCATTTTTTTATCACTACACCACTTGGATGGTTAGATAGAATGATTTAATGGATAAATTTGATAAATATGAAATAATAATGTTTCAGTAAATAAAAATAATTATCTGCTTTCTATCTCCCTTCCAATAAAAAATTGAAAACATCACATCTTTGTACGTGCATACTATCATATCCATGGATGATATATTACATTTTTCATAACTGTATTATGTGGATTGTTCTAAAAATTAATTTACTAAAAAAATATGATATTTATATAATAATTAAAATTATATAAATTTATTTAATCCATTTAATTAATAATTATAATAATAATTTTTTATCATAAAATTTAGTCACTTATAACAAGCTTACCGAGACACTTCATTAGTAATAATTTGTTAACATTTTATTCAATTTATCCTCTTTATATAATACTTATTTAATATAACCAAACACTTTAATATCATGTTTTTTAAATGTTTAATCACATATAAAATAATTTCATAACATTAAAATAACATTTTCTTACTCATTCAACTGATATAACACGTTTTTAGTTTTGTTGGTCTTACTGCATACAAAAACATTAGTAAATTTTTTATCTCAGTATATAATAATAAAACAAAAATAATTTTAATGATATATATTAATAATGTATTTAATTTTTTTTCAAATTTTTTAATGGTAATATATATGAATTGTTTTTCATAAATTCAATTATTTTAATGAAATAAAAATTTCAAAAAAATAGAATTTTTATGGTTTCCATGTGAATTATCACCATAATTTCACAAAATGTCCATGGGACTCCTTAAAAATATCAAATAAATATATAAAATCATAATTTAAATTCTCCAGGTAATGAAACCATTAACATGATGCAATTAACAAAACCTCTAATTCGAAATAGGTATTAGAAACAGGACAATTAATAGATAAAAATTGATTTAAACAATTTATTATTAATAAAATTATTATAAAAAACTACAATAGGATGGTTTATAGATGTAAAAATAAAAATATATTTCTAATATATATGTTCGGTAGGTATAAATTTATTATATAGTGAAGTTAGAGTAATTCTGACTATGTGGAAGCCCGTAGTAAGGGTTTCTCATCTCAAACTTTCTTCTTTGAGACATGTTTCATATTAAGTACCCATTCCCATTAATATAGTGTACTTGTTTCATATTTATAATATTATACCATGATTTGGTCTTTATTAGTGTAATTTAAATTTCCATTGCATGTTATCTCTTTCATGTGGTTTTGATTCAAATGTTATAAAAGTCATGTGGGTTTTTGGCCTCAATTTTGATTACATGACACATGATTCATATAGTACACTAAGTTATATTTATTTGGTGTATGAACTAACCAATGAACTATATTATCATGATATTCTCAATTATCATGGTATTTTAATTTCCTTCTCATGTTCATTCTATTTAGAGAGTTTTGATTTAATATATTTAAGTATCATTCTTTAACAACAATACTTCAAATGATTTGAGGCCTTTAACAATAATATTTTTCCTCCATATCTATGATCTGTATATGGTTTCCAGAATTTTATTATCAATAATCCAAATATTGTTTAATTAAATTTTAAATGATATTTTAATTTCTTTAAATATTCATAAAAATAAATCTGTTTAACAATTTCTGTAAACATCATTTTGGAATTTAGATATGAAGTTATGGAAAGAATGATTTTTAATGAAATATTTTTCTTTTACATAAGTTTATCAATCTATGAAAGAATTATGGGGTTTTCTGAGTTTTTTTATAATTAGATCCCTTTGAGTTTCTTTTAATGTTATGGTTCTTGAATATTATATATGATGATGGGTGATATCAGGATATATCTCTAAAATAGATTTTTTAATGATTATTTCATGAGGAGATATGAGGTACGAATTACCATTATAAGTTTAAATTGGACTTAACTGGTAATGTTATTCCATTATGGGTTTCAAAGGATATAAATTTATTTTTTTTATCCCATTATGAGTGAATACATGTCATTAATATGATATCTCAAGATACCTCCATAGTTTTTCAAAAATTTCTATGAGTTTATATTGTTTTCTTAAGTAAGGGTTAAATTCACACACTTCTTGATTTTTGACTCAAGTGAATTTTTTCTTATTCTATTATAAAGTTTTATTCCCTGAATCATGATTTATGATTTATGTATTTTATTCATTTTTGTCTCTTATTTTATGTCTATACACTTTTATTATGTTCCCACTCCCTTATTCTCATCATATGCTTACTTATTATAAAGACCCAAGTTTTACATGTAATTTTTTTAATTATATGGAATTATTACGAGTCTGTAAAAAATTAACGGTGTTTGATTCCAAGGACCAATGTGCCCGAAATGTATTTATTAACTGTTTTAAGGTACCTTCAGTAAATTCATTAGCGGTGTTTTATATCTTTTGAGTTGATGATTTGATTATAAATCCGAGGGCACCGTCGAATCCGCAACACTGGGAGTTGCTTAAGGGAGGTTTCACATCGACCCCAATAAGTCTGGGGAAAAAGTTCATTTTTGAAAAAAATTTAATGATTAATAAAATAGAATTTTTTTTTATTGTAGTTATTTTATTTTTATCCAGCGGATAACTGGAGGTGATGGGACCGATGACATATCAAACCATTAATTTTCTTGACTCTTCCTTGTTTGTAATCATACCATTGGAATTCAGGAGGTTCATTATTTAAACGAACCACATAAATTCCACGAAACATTAACCACATATCCCCATTCTATTTATATGTATCTCAGGGAGGGTGTTGGAATGACATCACCAAGCGATGAAGCTCTGGAAAATTACTGTGACACTAACCACTTGGAGGACGAGACTGGTTTCATCAAGTAGTGACAAGCACCACCGAATCAAAAACCAACGACAACAATGATGTAGGTTACATCAATCATCATCAATAGACATCTAATAAAGCTAGGGTGATTGTTATAAATTTATTATTTATGAAATAAATTGTTGAACACTTGATACAATCCTAAAACGGAGGGTGCGGGCCAAACGAACAAGGCCCGGACCCTCCGCTTCTATGGTATTTGTCATGTTATTCTGGAACAATTTTCTAAATGGAGTGGAAGGATGAAACTGAAGAACACACAGCAGCGAAAGCGACCCGAGAGCATTAGAGGTGTTGAAGACTTCAAAAATGGACCATCGGAGTGTGTTCGGTGGCCCGTGGAAGAAACTGTTAGCGCGCTATGTCGGCGGCGGCCGGAGGAGACTCGTAGACACCAACCGTGGGTGGTGGAAAGAGATGCATCGTCGTGCATGGAGGTATCCATGGAAGGCTAGCCCGAGCCAACCACACTGAAGAAGGGTAGTCCTCGCAGGCGCGACTAGCGACAGAAGCCATGGTCAGCGGGCTGTGGCAAGAGGGGGCGACACATCCCTACGTCGTGCTGCGTTGGCAGAAGACGGTCGGCCAAACGACTGACAGTTGAACCAGGTGGGGCAACAACTCACCAGATGGAAAAAATGGACCCAAAACCATGAGGACAGTGGGAGAAAATGGTCCTCCTTCTGGCGGACCAGAATCGACAAGATCCTGACCTACTAGCCAGCATGGGTGGGCTGAACACCACCTGGTGGGCCAAGTAAACTGTGGCCCGGTCCCATGAACCAATGAGCCGACCCTGACAGACCAGACCCTGTGAACCGAGCTGATCCATAATGGGCCAAACTCGGGAAGGGTCTGGTAGACCATGGGACCTATTGTTTTGGGTTGGTCAGACCAAGTCGGACCGGGCTCAGAACCAACCAGCCCCCAAATAAATAAACGCCTGTAACAGACGAACCAGGTGTCCGTATGACACGCCATCAGTGGCGTTGGGGTCCCTTTTGAGAAGTGGTCCCTTTGGAATATTCTAGTAGGCCCGACCTAGCAGACCCTTATCACAACCCATCCCCCGGAGCCCATGCCTTGACTACCCCAAGCCTGCCTTCCCTAGGCCAGGAGCTGACGACTAGCACCGAAGGCGTATTCCCTAAAACTAGGAAGACATTACCTTTAAATCTTGTAATCACATGTAACCAAGAACAAAGAAAGATAGGAACACATGTAAAATGAACTATAAATAGAGTGAGTGCAGTAATTAAAAGGGGCTAGAATACAAGCCCAATTGGAAAGTACAAGTACAACAGAAATACAATACAACTGAAGAAAAGGAATAGAAAACTACTGGATCTTCCTCTGAGGATTCTACCTGAAGTGTATGTAGAGATCGTCTCCTCAGCACTGCACGTCCACCCACCTCCTCTATGTACTTACACGTCGTATAGTCCACCTATGGGCACCGTACAGTACTGTTACTCTCAGCCTCAGTTAGCACTATCTGTAGTCTACATCCAACACAACAAGGTGAGGGAATATGCCGTGCTGGGGTGAGTATAACAATACTCCGTAGAGACCTCGAGACCCTCTAGGTCTCACAAAATCCAACAAGGATAAAACACAAAGTATGAAATCCACATATAACATTACTTTGTATATTATCATACATATACCTAAGTTATCAAGTAATCCATCTCAATCATTAGGAAAACAAAGAGGTTCTGACTCAGCTCAAATAAGGATTTATTCTAGGGGTAGTACCAAGTAGCATTATGAACACCTCGGCTGCTATAGAACTACTCCTTAATCGAGTACAGTGGGCCTATCACATCACATTGAGGAACTTCCCCCTAATCTTGGACTGCTGAGGTACTCATCCTGTCGAGTACCATTGGTCTGCCGCGTCACCAAGGCACTCCTCATCGTGGGTCTGCTACGTCACCAAGGTGCTCCCCCCTCATAGCCTAATGAGGTAATACTCTTATCAAGTACCATGGGTATGGTGCATCACCAAGGAGATCCCCACCATGGGTCTTCCGTGTCATCAAGGTGCTCCTCACTAGGCCAGTTGAGTCACCCCGAGTCGAAACAGTCAGCAGTCGTCAAGTATCATCTAGCCACTAGTATCCCGAACTATGCTCACTCATCTCCACGAGGATCTTCTCCAAAAGCTAATGGTCGATAATCCAACTACCATGAAGTCCCACGATGATGTATCTCAAAGGTATTTGACGTCAAAGGGGTCTCAACATAATAGATGGATCATCAATAAGATGCCTAGTTTGTGAGTTATTAGACTTTTAGTCCTGAGGGCCGAATTGGATTCGTGCTCAATCCAACATAACCATTACCCATCTTAATCCAAATCACAATGTCTTATTACTCAAAGGGACTATCTTTCTCCACGATTCCCAGCGCCGCTGACGGTTCGTCAAATGGACGCCTGGTGCCAATGTTATGGAAAATGGAATGTAAATGGGTCGTAGTGGGGTCAGGTTCGGTCTGACATGGTCAGAATGACCCGTCCCAACCCGCACTGGGGTGGCCTAGTTTGGGTTGGCCTAGACCACAGTGCGGCTTGGCTCATTTGGTATGTCTTAGCCTGCTGGTTCTGGCCCGACATGCCGCATGGGGCCACGAAGAGTTCCGTGAGGGCGGCTCGGTCGAGAGGTGCCGTGAGGGCGCGGGGCGGCATGGCTTGGCCCGGGGCGACTTGGCTAGGGATGAAATGAGACCGTGGGGTGGAGTTCAGGCTATGAGCTAGCGGTCCAGCCCCGGGGAGGCAGACCAGTCGCGGGGTGGCAGTCCAACCATGCGAGGGCTGGTAGTTCGGCCACCCGGTGGTGGCCTAGATGTGGGGAGGAAAACGAGCCATGTGGTGGCAGTCCGGCCGCGCGGGGTGCTATGGTATGGCCATGTGGTGGCAGTCTGGCCACATGCCTATGGTCCGGCTATAAGGCAGTGGTCTAGTCGTGCGGGGAGGTCGGGCAGGGGCCGACAGTCAGAACGCGGGGCGGATTGGTGGATGGAAGCATAGTGGCTCGGTGAACGGCGATGGCAAGATGGCTCAGCGAATGGCGACGCAAAGGCGTGGAAGACGACGGAATCAGCTCAGCTCGGTAGGTGGCGGCCATGGGCGGCACGGCAGGGCCACAAGGGGTGGTGGACATGGTTTCCATAGTGCGGCTCCACCACGGGGACGTCGTGAAGGCACAGAGGTCACGAGGTGGTGGTGGTAGTGGGGTAGTGTCGTTGCACCATCACCTTCGTCATGTTCAACATCACAAATCGTCACTATATTTACAGAGAGGACGACAAATGTTAGTTTGTCCCCCACTCTCTACATTAATTCGGTAGCAAGAGTCTTTAATACTTGAATCACAAGAATACTAAGAACGAGTATGGGAAATAAATCAAACACCCTCTCATCAGGATTATACAATTATTCATTCCCAATCCCACAAAAGAAGAACATTCGCAGATCAATCTAAAATATTGATTTGATCCGCGTTCTTTGTTTTAGAAGAAAACAAAGTTGGAATATAAAATTACATATAAATAAACCCCTACCTTGCATTGATTTGCTGACAGATATCACGAGGGAGGAGACGTTGTCGATTCGTCATAGATGAAGATTTCCTACGTCGGAAGAAGTCCCAAGGAAGAAGGTCAAAGATGAGGTTGACGTTTTTGTTGGCGGAACATTCTTTATTGGGAGGTAATGTTCTTCGTTGGAGAACTTTATTTCTCCCAAGGCTCTCCCCTCTCCCAATTCCACAAAAAATTACAAGTAGCCATAAAGTGATATGTTTCCCAATTTAATAATTCGCACAATTTCAAATTGGATTAAATTAATTATCTATGTTGGCACAATTAAAGTGGTTTTTTGGCATAATTAATATGGAGGAAGCACAGGAGGCTCCTCCACATTAATGGGGAAGTTGAGAGGTTTCTCCCTCATTTAATGAGGGAGTTGAGGGGTTTAGGCCTCGGGTGGTACCCAACACCATAAACTCTCATTGAAGGTTAGGTTCGGGTGGTCCCCACCACCATAACCTCTCATGGGAGGTTACGGTTTGGTGGTCCCCACTTCACAACTTCTACATGGAAGATAAAACTCTTATGGGCCCACCTGTACAAAATTCACATGGGTACTTCAAATATAAATAAAGTGTTTTAACAATTTTATTTTTAATTTATTCTTTCATGAAAAGACCCAAAAACTATGTTTCACCCCCATCCGACTTCCATAGAGGTGAATGTTTTCTTTAAGAAAATACCAGAATTATGAGTTCAATGGTTCCCTCATATTTCAATTCCGAGCACTGGTTCAAAAGTTATAAAACTAACTCGCACTTTTACTGAACATACCTGAACAATAGTTAAGAAATCTTTTTGGGCACTCCGAGCTTCGGAATCACTTACCATCAATTTTCATAGACACATAAAATTCCCATTTATTTAAAAAAAAAATACATTGAAATTCAGGGTGTTTACATTCTCCCCACCTTAGGGCTCTATGTCTTTGTAAGACATAACTCAAACTGGTTAATCAAGTGGGGGTTTTGACCATGCATCTAAGCCTCCCACTCCCATGTGCTCTCTTGGAGGTTCTCGTGCTGCCAGATAACATGCACCAAAGGTATCAACCATCCATGAAGGACCCGCTCCTGTTGATCCTCAATCTCTACTAGAACCTCTGTTAAAGACACCCCATCATCGACGTTCAGCTCGTCATGGTCGATGATGTGACAAGGGTCATGTACGTATTTCCTCAACTGAGATATGTGGAAGATGTCTTGCACCTGTTGCAACTTAGATGGAAGAGCTAAGCGGTATGACACTTCGCCAAATCTGTAGAGAACTAGAAAAGGTCCGATGAATCTCAGAGATGACTTGATGCCTCTGCCAAATCTCCAAAAACCTCATCGAGGTGAGACCCATAGAAAGACGTGGTCGCCATCCATAAATTAAAAAGGTCTCCATCTCTTATCAGCATACGACTTCTGCCTACTCTCTGCAGTCCTCATACACTAATGGATGATCTGATCCTTTTATGTGGTAGCTCGTACCATCTCTTGTCCCATGAGTGCTGACTCCCTGGGGTCAGTCCAGGACATAGGTGATCTACAAGGTTTCCCATATAATTCCTCAAAAGGTGTCATTCCAATGGTGGAGTGATAGTTGTTTTGGTTTGAAAACTCTACCAAAGGAAAGTGATCCTCCCAGCTGTGACCGAAGTCGTGGACACAAGCACGCATCATGTCCTCGAGGGTCTGAATGGTCTTCTCAGTCTGGCCATCCATTTGAGGATGGAAGGCGGTGCTAAAACGAAGCTACGTCCTGAAAGCCTCCTCCAACCCCTTCCATAGCTGGGAAGTAAAACGTGAATCCCGATCGGAAACAATCGTCGAGGTTACTCCATGTAACCACACAATATTCTGCACATAGAGACGTCCCATGCTCTCTACTAATCCCTGATCTCTGATCAGTTGGATGTGGGTCATCTTGGTTAGTCAATCGATGATCACCCAGAAGAGTCATGACCCCTAGATGGACGTGGAAGTCCTATCCTGGTATCCATGGATATCTCATCCCACTTCCACTCTGGGACTTCTAAAGGATGAACCGAGCCTTATGGTACCTGATGATCTTCTTTCACTTGCTGAAAAGTGAGGCACTAAGAGACAAACTCTATTACTTTTTTCTTTATTCCTGGACACCAGTGTTGTAGTCAGAGGTCCTATTACATCTTCACCAGTCCTGGATGTATCGCTAGATGGGAAATGTGGAACTCCCTCAACACTTCTTCCTGAAGTGACGCTAGTACCAGAGTACGTCCTCTAAATAGGATTATCTGCTCCCCACATTTAGAAAATCCATCAGGTGCCTATCCTGTGGATATCTGAGCACGTCGTGTCTCGTAGTCAGCATACCCATGCTGAGCCTCCCTGACTTGCTGATGGAGTGGGGGAGTGACTGTAAGATACTGAAGAAAAGCTGCTCTATCTCTATCCACAAAGGATATCTATAAAGTAGCTAGCTGCTCTACCGCCTCGCCTAGAAACTGAATACCAGACCTCCTGCAGAGTGAATCTTCTACAATGTTCCCCTTCCCAGGATTATAGACTATCTCGAAGTCGTAGTCTTAGAGGAACTCAATCCAACATCATTGTCTCAGGTTCAGGTCCTTCTGAGAGAATATATACCTGATACTCTTGTGATCTGAGTAGACTGTAAAACATTCACCCATATGATAGTGTTAACACATCTTCAAGGTGAAGATCACTAATGCTAACTCGAATTCATGGGTAGCATAGTTCTGATCATACTCTCTTAGTTGTCAAGAACCATATGCGATCACTAATCATTCCTGCATCCGAACACATCTGAGTCTGGTCCCTGATGCGTCGTAATAGACTACGTACCCTACGCCCTCTTCTGGAAGCCTCAAGATGGGGGAACTAGTCATCCTCTACATCAGCTCCAGAAAACTCTACTGGCATCTCTCTCACCACATGAAGTGTTTCCCCTTATTCGTCTATTCTGAAGTGGTGCTGCAATTTAGGAGAAATCTAGTAAAAATCTTGGGTAGAATCCAGTCAATCCCAGAAAACTATGTACCTCTGTCACACTCTTGGGGATATCCCAAGAAAGTATCACCTCAATATTTTCTGCATCTACTGCAAATACAGCCTCTGATATGACATGTCCCAGAAAGTAAATCTCTTAAATCCTGAACTGGAACTTCAAGATCTTACCATAAAGCTGGTGCTCTAAGAGTGTGTCCAGCACTATCTGCAAATGATATGAATGCTCCTCCTCAGTAGACGATTAGATGAGAATGTAGTTTATGAAGACTACTACAAAGTGATCAATGTGTGGATGAAGGATCATGTTCATGAGTCCCATGAACACTACTGGAGCATTGGTCACGCCGAATGGCATAACCAAGAACGTATAAGGGACATACTAGCACCTGAAAGCCAACTTTTTCACATCCTCGTCTCATAATCTGAGCTGGTGATAGCCTTATTTTATGTCTATCTTCGAGAACCACCAGACTCACTTTAGCAAATAAAAGAGGTGGTCAATCCTCAGGAGTGGGTACTTGATCTTCACGGTCACCTGGTTCAGGTTCCGATTGTCAACACAAGTCCTCAAGCTCCCATCCACCTTCTTGGTGAAAAAAATCAGGGCTTCCCATGGAGAAACACTCGGCCAAATGAATCCCATCCTCTGTAAGTCCTCTAGTTGTACCTGCAGCTCACGGAGATCTGTGGGAGCCATCAGATATGTTGGTGTAGATATCGGTGACATCTCAGAGTAAAAGTTAATGTAAAATTATACCTCTCTACGATGAGGTAGACCTAGAACATCATCAAAGAAAACATCTGTGTACTGGTCCACCACTATAGGATAGCTTGAACTCTCCACATCAACCGCTCCAAGGGTAAGGCTAGATAATTGATGAGTGATTGGCTGCTCTCTCCTCCAGGTAAGTCCATCCTCCACTGTAATGGCTCCCTTCTTGCCAGTGAAGGTAAAACTAGTCCCATTCATGAAGATACACCGCACTTTATTCCTAATATAGTCAATTTGAGCAAGGACTATAGATAACCAGTCCATAACCAAGATTATGTCGTAAGGCCTCGACGCCGCTACTAAGAGATCCCAGCCAAAGCTTCCGCCTCCTAGAGTAAGCTCGTACTGCTGGAACCAGTGCGAAATTGATGAATCAACTCCCATAGAACTCTCTAGCTGTAAGGATCAAGCCAAAAACTACGATGGAATCTCCAAGCTCTGAACTAGGGAAGTGGAAATAAATGAATGATTGGATCATGTGTCTATAAGCACTCCAGTTAAGGTGGAGTAGATATAGATCATAATTTATTTAATCTCCAAAGCACCATGATCATAGGACATAGCTGCATGGATCTGAGATCGTCCTTGTCCTTCGGCTCCCTATGGTTGAGGTGGACCTACTAGGGGTGGTGGCGGTAAAATCTTGAATCGTCACCCACCTCTAGCTGCATGACCAGCTCTTCTTCCACATCCTCATGCTCCCTGCGGACCTCCTCAGTGGAATCTCTATCTCTGTCTAGGATGTCTTTCGACCATCCTCTGATCATCTATATGGCTGGTCAGACAGTCACGAGCCATGTGACCCTGCCCGCCACATGTGAAACACTGTCCGCTCCGAGATTGTTTGTCTCTACCTCGGGTGCCCCACATAAGTTATCCTAAGTCATGTGGTCATCCAACAGTAGGTTTGGTCCTCTTGGACCCCTATGACATCTTTCTGTTGACAGCTGAAGAAGACTCCTCTACATGACGACTGGTAGTGTGTCTCATTGTTGGTGACTGATCTGCAAGGAAACTCTCTACCTAGAGGGCTCTCTCTAACACCCCGGCCTGTGTCGGGATGCTGAGTGAGATCACTAAATCCATGATCTCCCACATGATCCCCTGATCAAAGATCTGGGCCTTGAATAAAGGTTTCCTGCACCATTTCAGTGGAGTATCATGAGAGGATAGTGAACCTTAATTAGTACTGAGCCACGGTCATGTTTCCCTGCTGCAGATGAAGTAGCTCCTTAATGCGCACTGCGCGAAGAGTTGCTGGAACAATATCTGCCCGAAACAGTCTCTCAATGTCTGCCTAGAGAAGCATCCCCTTATCATTAACCTGGATCTTCAAGCTCAACCATCTGTCTGCTGCTTTTTGTAGAAGGATAGAGTCAAGGATCACCATGAGATCATTTGGGGTCCCTACCAATCTAAAAACTCTCACCAAGACCTCCAGCCAATCCTCATCCACTAGTGGGTCCATCTCTCCCCCGAACCTGTGTGGCCTCTGGCACTGGAACGTTTGAAATGTTTTTTAGAGGTGTGTAATGTCTGCTATTGGGGATGGTGGCATCGGTGGAAGAATGTGTAATGGTACTGCTGGTGAATCTACCGGAAGAGGGCCCTGCACCGAGGCCTTATTTCCTTGTGGGCTATCAGTGCGTACAACTCTCAAAACACTAGATGGATGTCTACGTTGAGGAATCGTGAAAAGGAAAAGGTGTTCCACAGTCAAAACGTTATACTTGGTGAGATGAAATTTATACCCAGTGAGATGACTCATGAGATCATAAAAAACTCTTGAAAACACACATGTAATCAGTGTTTCATGCACTGTGTCGGAAATCAGAAGTCAGGGTCCTGGTGTATGGATACATTGGCTGACACACCAACACTGGATTCCCTAAACATATAACTGCACTCATTACCCTTAAAACTATTGATTTACAGAAAAGATCAGAGGCCTAGTTCTGAAATTGAACAGACTCCTCTGATACCAATTTGTAAAAACCCATCCCCTGAGGCCCATACCGTGACTACCCCAATCCCGCCTTCTATAGGACAGGGGCTGGAGACTAGCACCGAAGGAGTATTTTCTAAAATTGGGAGGTAATTTCCTTTAAAACCTGTAAGAACACTTAACCAAGCACATAGAAAGATAGGAACACTAGTAAACTGAACTGTAAACAGAGTGAGTGCAGTAAGTAAAAGGGTCCATAATACAAGACCAACTAGAAAGTACAAGTACAAGTGAAATAAAATACAACTGAAGAAAAGGAAAGGAAAGATATTGGACCATCCTCCAAGTATTATACCTGAAGGGTAGGTACAGATCGGATCCTCATTACTCCACGTCCACCCATCTTTTCTATGTACCGACACACCGTATGGTTCACCTCCAGGCACCATCCAGTCTTGGTACTCTTATCCCCAGTCAGCTGTGTCTGTCATCCACATCCAACACAACATGGTGCGGGCATAGCCCGTGCATGGATGATTATAACGATACTTAGTAGGGACCCCGAGACCCTCTAGGTCTCACAAAATCTAGCAAGGATAAAAGAAAACGTATGAAATCAACAGATAACCTTACATAGGTATATTCCCAGACATATATATAAGTTATCAAGTAACCCATCTCAATCATGAGGAAAACATAGAGGTTCTGACTCGGCTTAAACCAGAATTTATTCGAGGTGTAGTATCAAGTAACATTCTGAACATCTTGGCTGCTAGATAAATATTCCTCTATCGAGTACAGTGGACCTATTGCATCACACAGAGGTACTTCCTACTAACCTTGTACTGTTGAGGTACTTCTCCTGTCAAGTACCATGGGTCTACTGCGTCACAACGGCGCTCCCCACTGTGGGTCTTCTGCATAACCATGGAGCTCCCCCTCGTAGCTTTCTAAGGTACTCCTCATATCGAGTACCATGGGTCTGCTACGTCACCAAGGTGCTCCCCAAAAATGGATCATTCATGTCATCATGGCACTTATTACTAGAAAAGTCTAGTCACCCCGAGTCGAAACGGTCAGCAGTCATCAAGTCTCATCCATCCACCGGGTTCCCTCAATATGCCCTCTCATCTCCAGTAGGATCCACTCCACAAGCTACTGGTAGATACTACAACTACCACGAAGTCCCATGAGGAAGTATCTCAATGGTCTAGCACATCCAAGGGGTCTCAATGTAATAGACGACGCATCAATAAGGCACCCGATTTGTGAGTTATTAGCATTTTAGTCCTGGGGCCCCAGTTGGATTAGTGCTCAATCCAACCCGACTATTCCCCATATTAATCCAAATATCAATAGAGTATCACTCAAAGGGACTATCTCGGTCTAAGATTTCTAGCACCATTGATGGTTCGTCAAACGGACGTCTGGTGCCAAAGTTATGGCCAATGGAAAGTAAATGGGTCGTAATGGGGTTGGGTATGGTCAAACCCGGTTGGACTAACCTAGCCCAACCCGCCCTAGGGTGACCCAGTTCGGGTTGACCCGACCCGTAGTGCGGCCTGGCTCGTTGGGTTCGTCTTGGCCCACTGAGTCCGGCCTGACAGGCCACGTGGGGCCACGGAGAGTGCCGCGAGGGTGGCATGACTGAGAGGTGCCATGAGGGCACGGGGTAGCGTGGCTCAGCCCGGGCCGGCTTGGTCAGGGACGACACAAGATTGCGGGGTGGTGGTCCAGTCGCAAGGTGTCGATTCGGCCGTGGGGAGGTAGACCAGCCATGGAGTGACTGTCGGGCCACGCAAGGGGCGACGGTTCGGCTGCCCAGCGATTGTTTGGCAGTCGGGAGTCGGGACAGCAATGGGGTGGTGGTATGACTGTGTGAGGGGCTGCGGTTCGGCCGTGTGGTGGTGGTCCGGCCATGGGCCAGCGGTCCGGCCACAGGGCAGCGGTCTGGCCTCGCGGGGCAGTTTGGCCGCATGCCAGCAGTCTGGCCATGGGGCGGCTCGACGGATGACAACGTGGGGGCTCGGTGAACGGCGACGGTGCGGGGGTTCAGCGGATGGTGGCGTGACGATTTGACAGATAGGGGCAGTGAGGTATCTTGGCGGTGGTGGCATGACGGTTTTACGAATGGAGGCGCGGGGGATCGACGGACAGGGGGGGGGGGTTTGATGGCTCGGCCCAGTCGGCGGCGGCCATGGGAGTCATGGTGGGGTCGCGGGGGGAGGTGGTCGTCGTTTCCATGGTGTGTCTTGACCACGAGGATGATGCGAAGGCGTGAAGGTCACGAGGTGGCACTGTCCGTGGGGCAGTGTCGTTGCATTGTCACCTTCGTCGTGTTAAGCATCACAAATCATCACACGATTTGCAGACATGACGGACGATGTTATTTTGGCCCGCACTCTCCACATCAGTGTAGTAGTAAGCAACTTTTATACTTGAATCACATGAATATTAAGAACAAGTATGGGAAAAAAATCAATCACCCTCCCTTCATTCTTCCACAATTATTCATTCCCAATCCCGCAAAAGAATAAAATTCACAAATCAATCTAAAATAGAGAGATGATATGCGTTCGTTGTTTTAGAAGAGAAGAACATGGGAATATAAAATCACTTATAACTATACTTGTACCTTGGATTGATTCACCGACGGAGATCACAATGGAGGAGATGATGCCAAATCGTCGTAGATGAAGATGTCCCATGTCAAAAAAAGTACCGATGAAGAAGGTTGAAGTCGAGGTCAACGTTCTTTTTTGGAAGATCGTTCTTCATTGGGAGCTGATATTCATCATTGGAGAACATTATTTCTATCAAGGCTCTCCCCTCTCCCAATTCCACCAAAAATTCCTAGTTTCCATATGGTGATATGTTTCCCAATTTAATCGTTGGCACAATTTAAAATTTGATTAAATTAATTAGCTAAGTTGGCATAATTAATGTTGTGTGTTGGCATAATTTTTGTGTAGGAAGCTAAAGAGGCTCCTCCACATTAATGAGGGAGTTGAGAGGTTTATCCCTCATTTAATGAGGGAGTTGATAGGTTTATGCCTCGAGTGTTCCCCATCACTATAACCTCTCATGGGAGGTTGGGTTCGGGTGGTCCCCACCACCATAAACTTTCATGGGAGGTTAAGGTCTAGTGGTCCCCACTTCGCAACTTCCACATGGAGGATAAAACTCCTACGGTCCCACCTCCAAAAAATTCACATGGGTGCTACAAATAAAAATAAAATGTTTGCCCAATTTTATTTTTATATTATTGTTTCAGGTAAAAACCGAAAAACTATCTTTCACCCTCATCCAACTGTCGTAGAGATGAAAGTCTCCTTAAGTGAATACCAATGCTGCGAGTTCAACGATGCCATCAGATTTCAATTCTGAGTACCAATTCAAATGTTAGAAAACCCGCTCGCACTTTTACTGAATGTACCCGAATAATAGTTCAGAAATTCATTATGGGCACTCCGGGCATCAGAATCACGTGCGGTCAATTTTCACAAACTCGTAAAATTCCCATTTATTTAAAAAAAATTACATTGAAATTATGGGTCTTTACATTATCCCCACCTCAGGGCCCTACATCCCTCTAAGACACAACTCAAACTAGGTAAACCAGTGGGGGTACTAAGCATGCATCTGAGCCTCCCACTCCCATGTGTTCTTCTGGAGGTTCCAGTGCGGCCAGAGAACGCGCACCAAAGTTATCGACCTTCCACAAAGGACCCCCTCGTAGCCTACTGTGGTACTCCTCCTGTCGAGAATCTTGGGTCTACCATGACACCAAGGCTCTCCCCACTGTGGGTCTTTTTCATCACTAAGGTGCTCCCCACTGGGCCAATCGAGTAACTACGAGTTGAAACTGTCAGCAGTTTTCAAGTCTCAGCCAGCCATTGGGATCCCAAACATTGCTCACTCATCTCTGGGAGGATCCACTCCACAAGCTACTATTTGATACTCCAATATCCATGAAGTCCCATGAATAAGTATCTCAAAGTTACACCACGTCAAAGGGGTCTCAATGTAATATATGGCACGTTAATTAGACGCCTGGTCTGTGAGTTATTAGCCTTTTAGTCCTGTGGGCCCGATTGGATTCATGCTTGATCCAACCTGACCGTTCCCCATCTTAATCCAAATCTCAATGGGGAATCAATCAAATGGACCGTCTTTCTCCAAGATTTCTAGTGATGCTGACGGTTCGTCAAACAGATGTTTGGTGCGAAAGTTATGGCCAATAGAAATTAAACAGGTCATAGTGGGCCCAGGTCTGGGCTGACCCGGTCAGATCAACCCTACCCGGCCTGGAATGGGCCGACCCTATTCGAGATGACCTAGCCCGTAGTGCGTTCGGGCTCGTTGGGTTTGTCAAAGCCTTCTTGGTTTTGCCCAGCAATTAGTGAGGGGCTGCGCAGAGGGCCATGAGGGCGACTCAACTGAGAGGTGTCGTGAGGGCACGGGGCAGCTTGACTCAGCCCAGGACGGCTTCGCCGAGGGTGGTGCGAGACCGCGGGGTGGCGGTACGGCCACGAGGTGGTGTTCTGACCACAGGGCCACAGAACGGCCGCGATACGGTGGTCCAGCTGCATGAGGGGTGGCGGTCCAGCCGTGGGGCGGTGGTTCGGACTTGTGACAGGGGTCCAGCCATTCAAAGATGGACCAGTTGCATGGAGGTTGTCCGACAGCGCGACAGGCAATGGTCTGGCTGCACGACGATGGTCCAACTGTAGGTGGGTGGTCCAGCCGCGAGGAAACGTTCCGGCTGCGCGGCAAGGAAAATGATGGCGACGTGGTGGATCGACTGACAGTGGTGTGGAAACTCGATGGACGGTGGTTGCATGGAGTCTTGGCGTTGGTGGCGCGATGGCTTGGAAGACAGCGGCGCGACGGCTCGGTGGATGGCGGCGGTGGGTCGGCCTAGTCGATGGTGGCTGAGGGCGGCGTGGCGGGGCTGTGGGGAGCATAGGCTGGGGTTTCCACAATGCAGCTCAGCTGCGGGGTTGTAACGAAGGCGCAGAGGTTGCAAGGAGGCAGTGGCCATGGGGTGGTGTCCTTCAGTCGTCACCTTCGTCACATTCAACATCACAGATCATCATAAGATTTGCAGAGAGGATGGGCCATGTTAGTTTGGTCGGCACTCTCTGCATTAGTGCGGTAGCAAGAGGATTTTATACATGAATCCCAAGAATATTAAGAATGGGTATGGGAAATAAATAAAACATCCACCCTTCATTCTTCCACAATTATTCATTCCCAATCACGCAGAAGAATAACATTCACAGATCAATCGAAAATAGATAGTTGATCCACGTTCGTTGTTTTAGAAGAGAATAATGTGGGAATAAAAAATCACTTATGAATAAACCCCTACCTTGGATTGATTCTCCAACAGAGATCACGAGGGAGAAGACGACCTCGATTCATCTTAGATAAAGATGTCCCACATTGGAAGAAGACCCGAGGAAGAAGGTCAAAGTCAAGGTCGACGTTATTCGTTGGCTTAGCATTCTTCATTGGGAGGTGAAGTTATTCATTGGAGAACATTATTTCTCCCAAGGCTCTCCCCTCTCCCAATTCCACTAAAAATGCCAAGTTGCCACAAAGTGATATGATTCCACAATTTAATCATTGGCATAATTTCAAATTGGATTAAATTAATTAACTATGTTGGCACAATTGAAGAGGTGTGCTGGAATAATTATTATGGAGGAAGCTCAAGAGGCTCTTCTACATTAATGTGGGATTTTATAGTTTTCTCCCTCATTTAATGAGGGAGTTGGGAGGTTTAGGCCTCAGGTGGTCCCCACCACCATAACCTCTCATGGGAGGTTAGGTTCAGGTGGTCCCCACCACCATAACCTCCCATGGGAAGTTAAGGTCTAGTGGTCCCCACTTCTCAACTTCCACATAAAGGATAAAACTCTTGTGGTCCCACCTCCACAAAATTCACATCGGTGCTTAAAATAAAAATAAAATGTTTGTACAATTTTATATTTATTTTATTCTTTCATGAAAAACCCAAAAAATAACTTTCACCCTCATCCAACTACCATCGAGGTGAATGTCTCCTTAAGCGAATATCGGCTCTGCGAGTTCAATAGTTCCCTTAGATTTCAATTTCGAGCATCGGTTCAAAAGCTAGAAAAACCCGCTTAAAAGTTTAGTGAACGTACCCGAACACAAGTGAAGAAATTTATTCTGGGAACATCGATCCTCGGAATTACGTGCTATCAATTTCAACAGACTCATAAAATTTCCATTTATTTAAAAAACAATTACATGGAAATTCTGGTTCTTTAAAGTCCTGACCAAGGTGCGATCAACCCTGATTCACGGAAAGGGACGTAACTAACCGGGCGTCTGATAGACCTTCCATATGTGGCATAAGGAATATTATGAAAATGAGATCATTTGAGGGCATACTAAGTGATTATTGAAAAAGATCGACATGTGACATGGGTTGGATCAGACTTTATTCCAACCAGGCCCTTTTTATAAAAGTGCCCACATCTCACAGACCGGGCATTCGATCGACGCGTTGTCTGTCACATTGGGACACCTATGACAGGGCGGTCCCTTCGGTATGATTTTCACAAGACTTAATACCAATTGATATATGACCGATGGCTTGAGGAATGGTTCTCCCAGAATCAATAATTCTATGAGATGGAATCCTATGACCGGTTGTCTTGGAAGTACCGACCATGTGTGGATCAGCATCATGGCAACCCTACTTGTCTTATCATCATTCCAACCCAATGAAGGCCTATTTTAGAGTGTCCAGTCGAGGATCAATAAATAGTGACACTGTGTGGATCTGCATCGATCAACCCTGTGTTGATCATCCTTACAGAAACCCTATGTGGATCAGCATTCCGGCAACCCTGTGTAGATCAACATTCTAGCGACCATGTGTGGATTTTCAGTGACCGACCTGATGAGAACTGACCTTAGAGCAGCCCAAAATGGAACAATGACATACGACCCTATGTGGATTTAAAATGGGACAACTCATTCATGTTTTAGTTATAGAAACATCCTAACGGAATAAAATTATATATCTAAAGGCTAATCATATTTATTCCTAAACTCTGAGTTAAATACCTAGTGTGATTTTACTAGTGATTGAGGTCTTTCATTATGGATTTTCCTTTGTGGAACTTTGGGAGACCTTCAGGGGTCTCGGGGTCCCTACTATGTATTGTTATACTCACCCCTACATGGGCTACACTTGTACCTTGTTGTGTCTTGTTCAAACAACAGTCAACTTTGACCAAGGGTTGAGATCCAGGACTGGACGGTGCTCAGAGTTAGACCTTTAGAAGTGACATGCCAGAGTTAAGACCGACCGAGAGGTGTACCTACCCTTTAGGTAGGATCCCTTGTGGTGATTCTGGGAGCTATTTTTCTGTTTTATTTTTTCTTTTCAGTTGGGCTTGTACTCTATCGCCCATTTCATATAGTACTCACCCTTTTTACATTCAGTACACATCTTTTTACGACTGCAGTTTTACTACATGGGTTGTACTCATTGTATTCATGGACTATGTGTTTTTAGTTTTAAAGTAAATGCCTTCCCATTTTTTAGGTATATTCATTTTAGTGATATTATCTAACCCCTGGACTATGGAAGGTGGTTTTGGGGTAGTGAAAACATGGCCCCCTGGGGACGGGTCTTGAAAATGTTGTATCAGAGGAGTCGGTTCTACTAAAGAACTAGGATTCTGATCTTTTAATAGAGCAATATTGATAAGAGTTTGAGTGTGGTTTTAAGTTCAAGGAGTCCAGTGTTGGTACGGTGGCCAAAATATCCATACACCAGGACCCTAAATTCAGATTTCCAACTCAGTACATGGAAACAAAAATTGAATGTGTTTTTGAAATGTTTTTAATTGACCTCTTTTGAGTCAGATAACCAGGTATAACATAATGACTTTTTCACAACTATTTGTTTTTATGATTACACAACATAGCCTTCCATCTTGGATTCCAGAGAGAGTACACTATGACAGCCCACTGTGGGACGAGGATTTTGTGCATGGCCCTCTAACGGTGTTAGTACATTCGGGTGGGGTTCCAGCAACACCGCTACTCTTTGGGCAGCCGTTGCCACTAGCCCCACTGGTAGATGGTGCACCCCAACTGAGCACATTTCATGAGTTTCAGCAGTAGAGGCCTCTAAGGTAATGCGGTGAGATTGATCCGTAGGTAGATGGGGACTGGTGGGAGGTTGTGGCTGTAGTTTGTTGCTGGGTTGGGAGACCAGCTGACCAGCTGGATATCCTAGATTCTAGTATTTTCTAGGGATTAGCAAGGAGATGGTGGAGCCTGCCGCTCTAGACACATGATGAGGTGACCCTCACTTGGGAAGATTTTGGGGGCCTCTTCAAAGAAAGGTTCATTCCAGCAACTCTATGCTCTGTGCATATACAGAAGCTGTTACACTTATAGCAGGGAAACCTGACCGTGGCCCAATACTCGGCGAGGTTCACCGGCCTCTCAGACTACTCTACCGACATGGTGTGGGACCCTTTCTTTAAAGCTTAAACCTTCGATCTGGGACTCTAATGGGAGATCAGAGCTTCGATGGTATCTCTCAGCAAACCGACGCATGATGGAGTACTAGAGAGAGAACTCTTGGTGGACAGTTTCCTTTCTGAGAAGATATTGACAGTGAGACCCACCACTGGGTGACACATAGAAGAGTATTATGTGGTTGGTAGTAGGTAGATTTCATAGTGGTTCTAGAGGACCATACCTTTAATTGGATGACCCCGAGAAGTAGTGTCGGAGATTCGAGGCACATGAGGTTGATCATACTAGCAGAGTAGTAGATTGGGCTTCATGTGTGGTGGGAAGGGTCACATGGCTCAGTGTGGATTATCAGCGCCTAAACTAGGTGACCATGAAGAAAAAGTATATACTTCTGAGTATTGATGATCTATTTTATCAGCTGAAGTGAGCTAATTGGTTTTCCAAGATAGACCTTAGATCAGGCAATCATCAACTCTTGGTATGATATGAGGATGTACCAAAGACAACCTTCAAATATTAGTATGGCCACTATCAGTTCTTGGTTATCCCATTCTGCATGACCAACGCCCCTACAGTGTACATGGGACTCATGAGAATGATCTTTCAACCATACCTTGATTGATTTGTGGTGGTATTAATAAAAAACATCTTGATGTACTCAACATTAGAGGGGGATAATACCTATCATCTATAGATAGTACTGAATACACTCATAGAGAACCATCTGTATGGTAAGCTCTTGAAGTTACAGTTATGCATATAGGAGGTCCATGTTTTGGTACACATTATCTCCGAGGTTAGACTTGTAGTGGATCCGTAAAAGATAGAGGTTGTGATTTATTGGGAGCAACACATGAGTGTGACCGAGGAGTCGATTTTATTATGGTGGGATGGGTACTGTCATATATTTTTACAAGACATTTCTAGAGTTGGTACACCCTTTTCATCTTTGACCTAGAAGGTATATCCCTTCGTGTGGACGGAGATATTCCAGTAGAGTTTTCAAAAGGTGAGGCAGAGACTGATGAGTGCCCCCATCTAGAGGCTACAAGGAGAGGGCGTTGCGTATGTATTTTATTTTTATGCATCAGGGACTAGACTTGGATGTTTCCTAATGCTAGAGCGAGCAATGATCGCTAATTTTTCATGATAGCTGAGACAACATGAGAAGAACTATGTTTCCCATGACCTGGAGTTAGAAGTAGTGGTCTTTGCCTTGAATATGCATAGAAACTACTTTATAGGTGAAAAATTTACTATTTATTCTAATCACAAGAGTATCAGGTATATCTTCTTATAGAAGGACATGAACCTGAGACAGCGACGATGGATAGAGTTACTCCAGCACTATGAAATTGAGAAAGTCTCACTCATTGGAATGGGAATGTAGTAGTAGACACACTCAATATGAGGTTTGGTCTATATTTGTTGAGTGAGGTGACAGAGTAGCTATCCGCATTGAAGATACCCTTTTTGGATAGAGATAGAGCATTTTACCTATAGTCTATGACTATCAATTCCCCACTTATTCATCAAGTTCGGGAGGCATAATATGGTGACATTAACTGCGAATCTCGATGTGCTCAGATATCCTCAAAACATGCACCTAATGGATTTTTTGAGGGTGGGGAGCATGTCATCCTCTTTAGAGGATAAACCATGGTACGAGTAGCGATACGGGATGAGGTTTTGAGGGAGTTCCATACATCCCATTTGGCGGTAAATCCTGGTATGGCGAAGATGTACAAGGACCTCCTATGTCATCACTGGTAACCAGGGATAAAGAAAGCATTGGTAGAGTTTGTTTCCCGATGCATCACTTTTGAGCAAGTGAAGGCCAAACATCAGGTTCTAGTAGGATTAGAGAAGCCATTAAAGGTAGTAGAGTAGAAGTGGGATGGTATTTCCCTAGATTTCGTGACAGGGCTACCACATATGTTCAGGGGCCATGATTTCATCTGGATGATCATTGACTTACTCACCATGTTAGCTCAATTCCTACCAATCTGAGTACAGGGAGTAGTAAAGGGCTTGGGATGCCTCTACGTACATGAAATTCTAGGGATTCATGTGGTGACATCGACGATCATCTCTAAATGTGAGACACATTTTACATCCAGGTTTTGGAAAGTATTATAGGAGCCATTCGGAACTCAGCTACATTTGAGAACCACTTCTCATCCACAAACAGAAGGTCATATGGAGCGAACCATATAGAAAATGGAGGAAAAGCTTCATACATGCATCCTAGATTTTTTACAAAGTTGGGAGGATCACTTACCCTTGGTGGAGTTCGCGTACAACAACATCTATCACTCCACCATTGTTATGGAACCATTTGGGGCCTTGTACGGTCAACCATGCAGATCATCTCTATGCTGGACAGACCCATGGAGTCAACACTTATGGGTCCAGAGCTAGTATGGGCTACCACTGAGAATGTACAGATCATCCAGAAGCGATGAAGACTACATAGAGCATAAAACAGTATTATGCTGATAGGAGACAAATACCTTTGGAGTTTGAGTAGGGTGACCATGTCTTCTTACAGGTCTCGCCTCGATAAGGTTTTCCATGATTTGGATGGGGCGGCAAGCTATCTCCAAGGTTCATCAAAACCTTTCCAGTTCTCATCAAAGTTGGGAAGGTGGTGTATTTCCTAGATCTTCTCCCATAGATGCATTAGGTGCATGAAGTTTTCCATGTGTCATGGTTGATTAAGTATGTGCATGATCCATTACACGTTATTGACTTGGGTGAGCTGTAAATTGTTGATGGGGTAAAATTTATGGAGGTTCTAGTGAATATTGAGGATCAACAAGAGCGATTCCTTCATGGATGATGGATCCCTCTAGTGCGTGTTCACTGGAAGAATGAGGACCTCCATGAGATCACATGGGAGTGGGAGGCTCATATACATGCTCATTACCCCCATTTGTTTCTTTAGTCTATGTTGTGGCTTTCAGGGATGAAAATCCTTATAATAGAGAGAATGTAAAGACCCAGATTTTTCCATGTATTTTTTTTAATTATATGGAATTATTAAGAGACTGTGAAAATTAACTGTGCGTGATTCTGAGGCCTGGTGTGCTTGAAATGAATTTCTGAACTTTTTTTAAGGTACATTCCATAATGGCGTGAGCGGTGTTTTCTATCTTTTGAACAGATTCTCGCATTAAAAATATGAGTGCACCGTCAAATTCACATCGCCAGGATTCGCTTAAGGCTTCAATTTGACAGAAGTAGGTCATGTGAAAAAATTAATTTTTGTGTCCTTTTGAAAGATTAATAAAATAACATGTTATGTTATTTTATTTTATTTTCTTTTTCCCTAGTAGATAAGCGGTGGAGGCGGGATCGACGACATGTCAATCCATTTATTGGCTTGACTCCTCCTTATTTGTAAACGTACCATTGGAGTTTGGGAGGTTCATTAATTAGATGAACCTCATAAATTCCTCATAACATTAACCACCTATCGCCCACAAATTTATATGGTTCTCGGGGAGGTGTGTTGGCATGAATTCACCAAGCAATGATGATATAGAAAAGTAATGTGATGCCAACCACTTGGAGGACGATAACTGTTTCAGTGAGTGGTGATGAGTGCCACTGAAACATGAACCTATGACAAAGATGAAGGAGGTTACATCGATCGTCGTTAGCGGGCATCTAATCCAAGTAGGGGGATTGTTATAAATTTAATATTTATGAGATAAATTGTTGATTGTTTTATACAATCCTAATGTGGAGGGCGCAAGACAAACGAACAAGGCCCGAACCCTCTACTTCTATGGTATTTCTCTTATTATTCTGAAAAAGGTTTCCATACAGAGTGAAATAATGAAACCAGCGAACATGCAGTAGTAACGGTTATCCAAGATCCTCAGTGGCATTGGCAGCATAAAAAAAGACCACTGGAGTGCTTCCGGTGGCCCGCGAAAGAAACCGTTAGAGTGCCATTTCGACGGCAGCTAGCGGTGGTCGAAGGAGACCTATAGCAACCGGCCGTGGGTGGTGGAAAGAGGCACACCATCGTGAACCACATTGGCCATGGGATTCCAGCCCGAGCCGTCCACGAGACACAAGGGCGGAACCTGCAGGCGCCGATGGTGGGAGAAACTGTGGCCAGCAGGCCATGAAATGAGAAAGGAGGTGCAACCCTATGTTGGTGGAAGACGGTCGGCCAAACAACTAATCGTTAAACCTGATGGGGAAACGCCCCACCATCTAGATAAAATGGACATGCAACCATGAGGATAGTGGGAGAAAACTTTTTTCTTTTTGGCGGACCGGGCTAGCCGTGGGTCGGGCTGGACCTACGGCCCAGCGGGCTAGTGCGGGTGGGTCGAGCCCCACCCGATGAGCTGGGCCAACCACGACTTGGGCCCGCGAACCAATTAGCCGACCCCGATGGTCCAAACCCAGTGAACCGGGCCAACCCTTAATTGGTCGAACTTGGATGGGGTCTGGTAGACCTCAAGACTCATTGCATCAGGAAGGTTAGACCAAGATGGACTGGGCTAAAACCCAACCATCCCACGAATAAATAAACATCTGTAACTAACAAACTGGGTGTCCATTTGACATGACGTCAGGGGAGTTGGGACCACTTTTGGGAAGCATTCCCTTTTGAAAATTTTAGTGAGACTAAACCTAGCCAGACTAGATTGAGGTGTGATCACTCCCGATTCATAGAAAGGGATATAAATAACTGGACTGGCGTCTGATCGATGCGCCATCTGTGGCATAAAAACCCTTGTGAAAATGCAGTCATTTGGAGATACCCTTAGTCAGTGTTTAAGGATTTTAACATGTGATCAATGCACCATCTATCACGCTGGGAACCCAATGATGGGCCAGTCCCTTTGGTATGAATTTTGTGGGACTTCGTCTGAGTTGAAATATGACTGATGGCTTGAGAAGCCTTTCTCCTAAGATCAAGCATTCTATGAGCAGGAATCCTATGATTTACTATCATGGATGTAGAGACACTGTGTAGATTAGCATCATAGAGACACTTTGTAGATAAGCATCGTAGATAATCGATGAGGAATAGTTTTAGAGTAGCCTATTAAGGATCAGCAGCTAGAGACCCTATGTGGATTAGCATTGAGTGACCCTATGTGGATCATCCTTCCAACGACCCTGTGTGGATGAAAACTCTACTGACCCTGTGCAGATCAGCATTCTAGTGACCCTGTGTGGATTAGCAGTACGTGACCCAATGAAGACCATCCTTAGAGCAGCCCATCGTGGACCAACGATATATGACCACATGTGGATTGAAAATGGAATAACTCATTCGTGGTTCAGTTGTGGAAACATCATAACAGAATAAAATGATAAATCTCAATACTAATCATCTTTATTCCTGAACTATGAGTTTAATACCTGCTGTAAGATGTATATTGCTTCATGATCTGTGATTGATGACTTTCTTTGTGGATTTTCTTTTGTGGAACTCTAGGAGACCTTCGGGGGTCTTGGGGTACCTACAGAGTATTGTTATACTCACCAATGTCTGGGCTTCGCCCACACATTGTTGTGTCTTGTGCAGATGAAAGACGTCTTTGTCTGAGGGTTGTGAGCCAGGACTAGACGGTGCTCAAAGGTAGACCATTAGATGTGACATGCCTCAGTGACGACTGACCGAGAGCTGTACCTACTCATCTGGTAGGAACCCTGGTGGTGATTAAAAGAGCTTTGTTTATATTGTAGTTGATCTTTTCAGTTGGGTTGGTATTTCGGCCCCCATCACTTAAAGTACTCACCAATTTTACTTTAAGTACACATATTTTTTACTACTGTAGTTTAACTACGTGGGTTGTACTCGTTGTATTCTTTTACAGTGTGTTTTCAGGTTTAAAGGCAATGCCTTCCCATTTTTCAGGGATTTACTTTTCGGTGCTAGTCACTAATCCCTAGCTTATGGAAGGCGAGCTTGGGGTAGTCACAGAACGGGCCCTGGGGGACGGGTTGTGACACTTATGATCTTTGATAATTAGAATCTATTTTTACCCTTAATAAGTGTTTGATGATTCCTTTCTAACGTTTCAAATTTTTATTTTTTGAATAAGTGTATTTTGTATGATTTTTATATAATGGGTTCGGGTGTGGAGAAATTTGGGACATACAGTGAGGAATTAATGGGAAATAATAAGTACTCATCATATTTTAGAATTTTCCATTATATGAGGATGATTCTGGGATTGTTACGTAAATATTTTATTTAATTCTACAAAAATCAATAACTAAAATATATTCTATATGTAAGTGACTTATTATTTATTTTTACATTGTAATTATGGATGTTTTATGATTGGTTCACTTCATTTGGTATCATATACACTATGTAAAGATTAATTTTCATCACCGTATTTGGGAGTATGAGTCTAGGGAATCATTTATAGTTTCATATAAGGGTTTATATATCATTAGATGTTAGTATGTTATTAGATAATGATAATTTTATAGTTATAATTATCATATATTATTTACATGTTTATAGTATATCATATGTTCAAAACTATATATAACCTTTTGTGGTATTATATGCTTATATTATAAGGTGAATAATGATATTTTTGGAATTATCTAGTGTGTTTATGAAGAATACATGATAAAGGAATAAATTAAAATTTGAGTTTCTTTGTGATTCCATTATGGTTAATTGGTAATATGGGGTAATTGATAATTTAAGCATCATTGCTAACATTGGATATTAAAGTGTAACTTAATGGAAAGGTGATTTAGGTTATTTTAGGGTAGATATTTTTTTAGAGTATATATTTCTAGTCTTCTTGGGTTGTAGATATAATAAATAATATTTTTAATGATTATTTCAGGACAATAGTTTTTGAGATAAATGATATGATGATATTATAAGAATATGTGATCAAGAATTTCTAATTTTTGGGCTTTGAATTTGATTAGGCATATTTTGAAAAGTTTTTAGATTGATTTTTAGTGTAATAAATTTATTTAAACATTGGGTTTTATTGTTTGTGTTATAAAGATTAATGTATAATTTAGTCATATGAAGGTTTATTTATATTGGTTATTATCTTAATTTATTATTAACATCATGGTTTTAGTAAATGGATAGAAATGGGAGAAATTAATTATCATCATTTTATGGTCCTCAGGATTACATTTTAGTTGATTTTCAAAATTTATGTGTGTGCCACCACTATTGGAGAGGGTGGTAAGGGCCTGGGTGGGGGTGTGGGTGAGAGGCAGGTCACATGGTCAAGTCTTCGGGCCTGTGTGTTTACTATAATTTATTTACTTATGTTCTGATTTATATTGGAAGATTTAATATAACTTATAATATAGGAAAACAAAATTCATATTGGTCATTTAGAATTTTTAATATTTGATAAAACAAAGGTTTAAATCTAATCGATACTTAATCGAAGGATGAAATTACAATTATATAGTGGGAATAAATATACTAAGAATATTTTCTCATATTCTTTATCTTGATGTTAAAATAATTAATTGTGAAATACCAATATAGATCATTTTATTATTATGTGGATAATATCACTCTATAATAAAGGTATTATTTTGGAAACTCATTCATGAGTATGAATCTCATAATGTTAAATACATGGTTTATAAAATATTTATATAATAAGTTATAGGTTCCCTAGTCTAAAAAACATTAATGTTTTTCATTAAATGAAATTTAGTACATTAGGATTAAAATGTATTTATTTCCACTTATATATATATATATATATATATATATATTTATTTATTTATCTTCCATTCCACATTTATTCTCTTTTCCTCAATTTTATGGTTCCGATATTAGGGATCCCATAAAATTAATGGTTTTCAATGTACTCTTTCACCTCTTGAATATTGATTTGGTAAATTTTTTGAACCCTTATTAATGAAACATGAGATAAAAATGATGAGGATACAATTTACTTATGGGGGAGAGAATGTTACACTAAGAGATTTTAATATGTAATTATCCTTTAAATGTCTATTATGTTAAATATCTTTTTGCACAAGAAAACTAAAACTAAAACAAAGGATAAAAATTTAGAATGAATTTATTTAAAAATTATAAGAATAATAAGACCTTTACTAAATAAAAATATTGTAATAAATTATAAATTATTACATATATATGATAAATAATAATATTATTTAATGTTAAAAAGTGTGGTTTTGAAATAAATACTTTTAATGTTTTGTGTAATTTATCATAACTAATTAAATTGATCACATTTAAAAAATTACCATAATAATGTGAAATATTTCAATGTATGAGGTAGTATATTAACATTCATTTTATATATAATATATATGAAATTCGATTAAGAAGACATATAATTTTAAAGGTCATCTTTTATAAGAATATATTTTTTTATAATATTTATTTTCTATAAAAATATAAATTTATTTATTTAAGAATTTAAATTTTATTAAATAAATATTATTTTTCAATTAGTCATGTCTAAATTATATTAGTTTAAATTTTTGGGTGTTTTATGAAATGGTTGATTTTTTAGTGAATAGTGAAAAATAACCTTTTAAAAAATATTGACACTTTTATAATGTAATCATGATATAATAATGGAATAGAAATTTTAGAAAACATTTTTATTAACCAACTTTATTTTTAATAGTAATAATAAATAAATTAAAAATATTTTATTAAACTTATGAATCCATATTATAAATGATAGAACTTAAGTGATGTTTTAATCTTCGAAAATAACTATTTTTATCCTTTTCATTAATAATGTAATTAAAAGGTGACATTTGATTTTGGATTGTTTTGATGGTCGCATTGATCAATTTTTTATTAATAAAATAATTAATTTTATGTGAATCAATTATATACCTGATTTTAGTGTAAATTATTTTCTATGGTTAAAAATGCATTTATTTAAATATTATGTTTTGTTCTGTTTTGTGAATTTATACTAAAATTAATTTCTCCCAACTCAATAAATTTAATATGTTATAATTTATTCCATATTTTGAATCAAAACATTCAAACTATTTAATAGTTTTCATATCATTTTTAGCCATAAAATTATGTTACCATTGTAAATAATAGTCGTAACAGTAATGGTTAAATGAATTAAAAGGGGTAAAACTATGTGATAAGGTTTAAAATGGCTCAAAATCCTACAAAAATTCTATTCAATTATTATATTTAGGTGAAAATATCATTTATTTAAATTTTGGTTTCTTTCCTCTTGAACTTCAGAAATACATTTATGTTAATTTAATGAAAAAAGTATTTATAAGGGTTCCGGCCCAATTACCTGAAATGATTCCCCTCAACCCTCACTTATCAACAAAATTTTAGCACTTTATATTCAATAATATAGAAAAAAAACGTCAAAAATTAATAAACATGACATAGAGGTTCATATCTCAGAAAACAAACAATGTAAAAAAGAGAATGGAGATGTCTAAAGGAGGATTCCAAAAAATAGGTAATTATCTTAACCAAGTTCATTCAGGTTTATTTATTCATAAAACTCCTCAAAATATATTATAAAATAATAATATAGTTAAATACGTATCATTATTATATTAAAATTTTATTATATTGGTTTAAACCCTATTGTGTACTACCCTTAAATCAAATAGAAATTGTAAATGTCACTCCAATGTACGCGCGAACTACCGCCTCTATAAATGACATATGTCATTTTTAATCAAAATCACAAATGGTTGGATAGGAATATAGATTTAGTAAATGATTTTAATATTTATCAAATAATTATAATTCTTAAAATATTAATCATTTTGTACTTTCTTTCCCTCCCATGCATTTTAAAATGGAAACGTTAACCATGTGTACATGCATTGTACCACCTCCTTGGATGACATATTTAATTTTTCTTCACAGTATAACATTGTTTTTTATAAAAAATATTTTTAATGAATAAATATATTATTTAAAATATTATCAATTTTCAAGAAACATAATTTGGATGTTTAAATTATAATATTAACAACAAATGGTCATCATAAAATTTTACTACGTAAACCGAGCATACCAAAATATGTTGTAAGTAATTATTTATTACCATTAAATTTCATTTACATTATTAATATAACTCTTTTTTAATCTTATTAAACACATATAAATATGTTTCCATAATAATTAATCTTCTATATAAGTATTATTATCATTATACAATGACATGTTCTTACTCATTCATCTCTTACAATATGTTCTTATTTTTGTCAGTTTTACTACCAAAAAGTACTATGTCACTCTGTTTATCCCATGAATGAGTAATAAAAAATAAATACTTGTAATATTAAGTAATAATGATTTATTTGTTTCATAATTCTAATATACCAATATTTTATTGTATATTTCATAATAAAAGTAATTTTTTGAACAAAATTAAAACATCAAAAAACGTTTTAAATATTCAATGAAAATCTCCTCAAAAAGATTCATGGAGTATCCATTGAATATTAGTATCATGTAAAATAAATATATAATATAAACATGAATATACTTTAGGTGAATAAACCACGCCCACGGTGCAAGGAATGAAATGGCCAAATAAAAACATGCATGGGAAATGGTCCAGTTAACACAAAAACATTTATTTAAAGAAAAAATGATTAATAAATGTGTAAAAAAATTATAATCATATTATATATAGTAATAAAATTTATATATGATTATGATATATATTTATAGTATATCAAAATTTATTATATTTTCATTATAGAATGCACCATACTAAGTGGATGTCTAAGGTTAGGTTTTCTCGTCTCAAACTTCCATATTTGGAAATTATTTCATATTTTACACCTATTTCCATTTACTTAATGTATTAATTTCATACTATAAATATTATATCATGATTCACTCTTTATTAATTTCATTTAGAGTTACATTTCATGTTCTATCTCTCATGACGTTTTAATTCAATATTTATAAATCCATATGGGTTACTAGGCTCAATGTTGATTCATTTTTACATGTTTAATATTTCACACCACGTTTTCTTTTATATGTTTTATGAAATTACCCATGATATATATTATCATTATTTATATAGTTTATCATTGTATTCAAGTTAATTTCATTGGTATATATCTTTATCTATATTTATATATGTTTAAAAATTTATCATTTCAATGTTTTCTGTACATTTTATTTATGACATTAACTATAAAGGTGTGAAAAAATGTTTTTTAGTGATTACATCATGATTATATTTTCATGTTTTCATGCCATTTATTTGATATGTTATTTATTATCTAACTTTCCAGAACAAAATTTTAAATAATGTTTTCCCATTTAGTTGTCATTTTTTTATTTTAAAAGTTCTCAAAAGCAAAGGACATTTCTTCTTATTTTTCAGTTAATATTTCAAAATATATTATAAAATTATTATTTTTTATTTATAAACATGATATATACCTTATTATAATAAAATATAGATATTTTCTAATGATACCATCAATAATATTTCTCTGTACATATTATGATATCGTTTAAGGAAATTTTTCAGAAACTTGTTTCTTTTCTATGGGTTAATTAAGTTATGAAGGAATTCATGTTGTTTTTATGAGTTATATGCCGAAATGAGATACCTATGTGTTTTTACCATTTTATAGTTTTAGAAATTACATGTGATAATGTAAAATCCAAGGATATATCTCTATAATTCATTCAACATTGATTTTTCTCCAAGACATATGATGTTGGAATACACCAGTTATGTTAATCCATTTTAATTATATATTAGCATTAATGGGGTTTTTTATTCCATTATGAATTTTTGATGTTTTAATTAACCACTTAATTTATTCCATTATGATTAAATACAAGTGATTAATATTATTTCCTTTTATAGCTTCATTGTTTTTCTATGCTTACTCTAAGTTCTAATGGTTTTCTTATGTGAAAGATGATTTCACATGGTTCCTGATTGTTGAATCTTATAACTTTTTTCTTATGTTATTCCAAATAATAATTCTATGATTCATTATTTTTAATCATTTTTTGAATAATTTTTTTATGTTTGTATAGTTGGATTCTGTTTTTATACGCTTATTTTAAATTATGATATTTTATGGTTAATTACTATGTTCACCCTTAGTGCGCATTTTATCCCACTCTTCTTATGTTTCCTTTTCCATAAATTTTTAAGAGGTGATTCTACATGATTTTACTATAAGAGGATCATGTTTAGTTAATTGTTTTAGATACATTAATTATTATTGGCAAACAAGAAGTTCTCAGTATAGTGGAAATAATGTTGTTTTGATTGGGAAGATATGAGTTTTGTTAATTATAGTGTTTACCAAATTCTCTAAAAATCTCAACCTAAATGGTGTTGGGCATGTAAGTGACTCATCACATGTTTTTTATTTTTTAATAATGGATTATTTAATATTTGGTTATATTAGTTAATATCAAATCAAGTATATAAGGTGAATCTTGTCAGCACCATGTCGTGGTGTATGGGTATTAGGCGCCATACTACATGTGTATGATGATAAAATCCTTATGGGATAAGAGGTGATCCCCATCCTATAGTGATGGGGGATTGTTAAGAGTCTGAGGCTCACATTTTTTATTCATGTTTCGAGATTCATTGAGATGATTATAATTCCTACATTGATCTTCCTATTTGGAATAATGGGTATCAATGGATGGAATTTCTCAAAAACTTATGATAGGACTACTTTAATGTTCTTGAATAATGATCCCTTGTCCATGAAGTCATTTTATTAAAATTGGGACCCTCTACAAAGAAGCACCTCTGTACTTTATTATACGATGAGGGATATAGATATTCTTGGGTATTCCCTTGGTTTTTTTTTGGAAATTTTTATGTTCATTGGTCTGTGTAAAGAATACAACAGAAATTTTACTTAGTTTTGGTCATGTTCTTGAGCAACACCACCTATGATCAAGACATCAAATAAATCATTGGTAATTGATATTTAATGTATGATATATTAAATTTCCATGGAATTATGTTTTTTTAAATTATGTGTTGATTTTTAGGTTTCATGGATAGAACATTATATGGGTATTTATGTTGATACTATTGATACCCTTTTTGTTTAACCAGTTTCTTAAAAAATATTTTTTGATGAATGATCTTGTTTTGTGAGAGAAGTCAGAATAGGATGATGCATTGGTCTATACTAATAATCAAAACTCTTGGTTTTTTCCTCTCATGCATGTTGTACTTACATTATGAGTTCGAATAAGACACATTTTAGGGGTGGTTGTGGATATGAGTAAATAGTCACAGTTCAAAGTACAAATATTTTATAATTTCCATGAAACCTCATTCTAGATAGTGCATATGAATTTTATTCCATACTTGAATTATGTTCAAGGGCCATAGATCCTTTTTGAAACCCTAGAATGGCCCGTTTTAGATAGATATTTTACTATGATGTGGTCTATCTTTCACTCACCTTATCAAACAGAGTGAGGTTATCAATTTAAAATATGGGGTTAGTGTGTCATACTTTAGTCAAGTTAAAAATGTTTTACTTGGATTAACCATAGAGACCTAAATGTTCCTTAATGATAAGTGATCACCAATGTTTTTGGAATTAGTTTTTTACCTTTTTATTATTGAGTGGAGTTGACTAACTTGAAGATTATGTCAATTACCAATCAAATGGTATGGATGGATTTTACGCTCTGAGTGTGGTTGGGAAATTCATTTCTTATGAATATAGTATAACGTAAGAAAAATTATGAAGGGTGACCCATGGATTCTATTTAGTAGGAGGCCTATATATGAAATATCTTTTATTACAATATAATATTCAAGGGTTACTTAGTGGAATTATGAGAACCCATTTGATATTCCTACAGATTTTCAAATAAACCCTTCCTGATATCAGTTATAAGAGGATTTTATTGTGAACTCAAGGAATTTTCCAATATATTATTATTAGGTTGAAGAATATACATAAAATTATTTTAATATGGGATCTACATTCATGGGTTAATATGGTTATTTATAAATTTAAGGCCATATATTTTGAAGGGATTTTAGTGGTGAAAAAGTTGCATGATGGTTTATGCTTCTAGTGGTGGATTATATGTCTAGATGATAGGGAAAGAACATGAGAAGATAACTCCAAAATAATTGAATTTATATTATCAATTGAGATGGATCTCATTATCTATCTATGATAGTTGGCCCCAAACCCTCCCCTTGGGTGAAAGACCAATGTAGTGCTGTCAAGTTAGTGTCTTCATGTTACTACTCATTCTCAAGTAATAAACCTGAAGGGTTTTTTCTGAAATACAAGGAGCACATAAACCAATTTCCCAAGAGAATTGTGGTTTTTTGTTGGTAATGATATTAAATATCGTAATGGGTTTCTTTAATAGATAAATCCCATTTGTAACACTACCCTCCTAGTGATAAGGTGTGGAGGTTCAAGTATACTAAAAAAGTTGTGGTTTTTTATTACTCCTATTTAGAGGGTGTGATAAAAGTGTATGGATCCAATAGTGTAGGGTAATACTAATGGTCATGACTGTACACTTAATATTTCAGTGGTATGAGAAAAATAGAATCCAAATGTGGGATGCTGTAAAATTGATTGTGTTTAATGTTATTCCTAAGGTGATGATCGGTATCCTTCGCAGTAGATAAAAGGCAACCCAAATAGGTTATATTTATGGTGGGTTCATTTCATATGTTTAAAAACAATTTTAATTCATAAAAATTTCATCTTATTAGATGAATATTCATTTTATTATAAAAATATATGCATGAGGACCATACAGGTTTAGTGTCATTAGAAATATGGTTACATAAATACTGGTCATGAGTGAACTACATTATCTCCCACCATATAATACTTGACTAGTACCCTTTATTGATATATAATATGTAATACCTTCATTCATAACCTAGTGAATAAAAAAATAATAACCAGCTTGCTTAGATGCTCAGTAAGGGTAAATAAGGGACATATCAGGGATTACAAAAACATTGAATGCGCGTGATGATATGAGAACATGAGCATAACATTTTAATACCATACCCTATATAATACATATGATAATATAGAGTCACAGAATAATTAATTGATGTTAATAATTCATGGATCATAAAGGAATCAATGAACATAAGCTTGTGTGAATACCATTCGTATAATACATTTTATAACATGCAAACAATAATAGAAAATAATTTGAAAATTACATACCCCACAGAATCAATAACATGTTAGTTTTGGGATATCTACACATATACCTGACTCGGTCATCAGATGTACTCTAGTGCACCGTCTTTTTCTAGTCCTAGTATAACCTCTCATGTACTGTTATTTGGGATTGAGATAACAAACTCGATACCCATTAATCTAATAAAACATGAATAATTACTTAATAATTTAACGATTTTATAATTCCAGGGCCACACATCACATAATAGAGACTATAAAAATGTGTTCCACCAAAGAATAAAACCATTATCACATAATAATCCAAGAAAAGAAAATAGTATTCCCAAATATTACTCCATAGGATAACACATGGAAAGAAATAGGTTCCATAAATACTGGTCATCATAATAAAAAACCATCCCGAGAAGGAATACAGATCATACCATTGGATAATATCCTTAGTATATAACAATTTTAATAAATAAGGGTTTTCATTGTTCAATTAAAATACCATTAAAAAAATTTAGAGTAAAATAGCCTTTCGAGATTGAAAATAAATTTTTCAAAAATCAAAATTTCCCAAAAATTAAAGAAAAAAAATTAGTTTAAAATCGTCTTGAAATCATGTAAAGGATGGTTTAAATAATTTATCAATCATGATGAAAGGAAAAATCTCTCATGAGATACATGTTGATGTAATGATTATTTTTATATTTTTGATAAAAAATAAAAAAGTACCTCATTTAGAAAATGACAAAAATATTCCTTTGAAACAATTTTCAAAAAATTTAAACCATGGAAAAAATTACTTCATAATCATTATCTTATTTGAAAAACATTATTTAAAACAATCTTATGAAAATATGGAAATAAACAAGAGAATGTTTTGGACAGAAGAGAGAAATAAAGTTAGTTTGTTATAAAAATATTAATTTGTACTCCTTTATTAGATAAATATAGTTAAATGAAAAGTAAAAAAAATGAAATTTACTAAAATATCTAGATGATAAGAAATCCACACCGTTTTTGGTGGGGTGGTAAGGGTTTGTTTTGGGTGAGGGGCAGGTCGTGCGGTGAAGTCCCTCGACATATGATTTACTATAGTATTATTCCTTGCATTTTGTTCTATGATGAAGGATGTAACCAAAAAAGTATAGAGGATAATAAAATTCATGGGTTTCTTAGGAGAAATATCATAATATTTCATCATCAAAAACACAATTATGAAAACCCTGATAAATTTTGGGATTGTAACATAATACCATTACCATAATGGAAAATTTTGAATCGCATGACACATAAAATAAATTAAAATAGATATATTTTTATACAACATAATTTTCATGATAAGGGTCATATAATACATTCATAGGGAGTATATACACCCTAAAAATGTAACAAGTGGTGTATAAGTAATGTGTTCTAGAGATATAAATGTCAGATGAAAATCCCTTAGCTCAATTTTGGACATCCTTAGTACACAGTAAAACCAAATCCATATTACATATATTTTTATTATATATAAATTAATGAATCAAAATCATATATATCATACCATAAGTGATTTACTTTTATCCTTTTACCACCCATTTATTAGTAATTTCTTATTAATATAACTGGTCTCAGTGATAATTGATTTGTTTTGCTTGTATGTTTTGGTTTTCATTGTTGTTACTTATAATTTTATTATAGATAAATCATAAATATAATTTTATTCATTATATAAATATCATATATATTAATTATATAAATATTTATGATAATCCATAAATTTTTGGGATAGATAAATTGATTGCCCCGTTCAAGGTGACAATATGCCATATGTACATTTGAATACTGTTACCAATTTCTTGATGGATGGAATAAGAGAAAGTTAAATATTAATTAAAATTTAAATAATAATATTATATCATATATTTCCTATATTTTCGTTAAATCTATATCAATTTAAATCATTTTCAAAATAAAAGGAGAATTTTATTACATCGCATTGTGGAAGTGGTAGTCCACACATACACGCGAGCTACGTTATCATTTTTCAAGGGATTTTATGGTATTATGGTATACATGATATTATAATTACATATGGATAATTATGTCGGGAAAAAAGCATTCTTGTTAGCTATATCATGAAGAACACAATTTAAAATCCCTGAGATTTAGTTCCCATTTAATCACCATGAACTAATGGATAATCACATAGATCTAACCCTTTTTAATCCCCAGAATTTAATCCCTATTCTAACAGAATGATCGATCAACAGATCAAACTCTTAGTGGGATGATCCATGTTTTTCAATTAGAAATGAAGAATGGGGGAAAATTAAATTATATAGAATGAATAAAATCCCTACCTAGTGTTTAGGATTAGTCGACGTTGGGATTTGATCATCATTGGTGATCTATTGAGAGTATCCACAATCCATCGTCTCATCAATGCATAGTCTGAATCCAAATTTTTGATCCACCGACATTTTTAGTCATTACTCACTACCTATTAAGAGGCTTTGATGATGAATTTTTTTTCCAGAGCTTCCAGGAATTTCTATAGGTTTGTGAAAATGATCTTGTATCATTGTCAAGCTATTAAATGATGAAAAACATTTTAGCATTTCCATTTTCCTATGTTGCAGTGTCGCCTCTCCCATTCATTTTGGAAAGGAAATGACATCATTTTCATGGCATCACACTATCATTGCGTTACTATGAAAAGTCAAAATAAAATATTTTTATTAAATATTTTAATTAAATTCATGTTCAAAAACAATATTTTTCTCTCGACCTGCATAGGTTGAGGTTATTCCCCATCTAAAGGAAAAATAATCTCATGAACTTGGTGGTGGTCTCAGATTTCCAATCTGAGTTACCATTTAAGAGTTATTGGGATTTTAAAATAAAATAATGTTTTAATTAATTATTTTATTTATAGTTGTGCCATAAAATCTACTTTACACAACTGACCAATGCTGGCCAAACATATGTTATTCCAAGGGTAAAAAATTTGGCCTGAACATAGTTATTCCCTTTTATTTTTATCCAAACAACCGTTGGGAAGTTATTCTAAATTTTGGAATAAATTGGAACATGTTATATTTTAAAAACATAACTTTTTTCATGAAATTATTCTAGGCACACTGGGCCTCAAAATCATACGCTGTCTCGGTGCCTAGTCTGGGAATTTTTCCAAGATGTTTCTAAAACAATAAATCTAAAAAAACTTAATCATTAAATTCTCCCCACTAGTAATATTTATGTCCCCAAAATCAAACTCATGGGTTTCACAATGAATGAGGAAAAACCTAAGACTTCCGCACCCAAGTGATCTTATGGAGGTTCTCATGCTGTCATCAGACATGTTCTAAAGGAATCACTTGTTCTAGGAAGATATGATTTTTCTGATCTTCAATGTACATAACCAGGATGAAAATGATCATCACGATATGAAACTATCGTCATTGCAATTGCAGGGAGTCAAACTATCACATGCACGTAGAGGTTTCACAAGCTCTCTAATAAACTCTTCTCTTGTCCAGGTTCAAGGTGGGATGACTTGGTGAGTCAAAAAATAAAGAACCGATTAGACAGGAACATGGATTTCATATCAATAGGTAATCCCAAAATCAACATGTTCCATCATTCACTGTTTCCCCCAACACTGACAAAAATATTTCGATGCATCTCGTCACTCCATGCATTTACTACCATCATAGTATCTAGGCCTCCCAACCCCACATATCACAGTCAACAAAAAACAATATAGAAACTGGGATCTTGGTCCCACTACAAGGAATTCATCCCATACACACAACAAACCCTCTTGGTTACAGTGCGTCCTTTGAACAATGACGTGCTTCCCACCTTAAAAATGTCCATCATGGGTATGATATATTGACATATGAGCATGTAGGGTCTCACAGTAAATATCCCCAAGTCGTTTCTTCATGAATCGTTATAAGAGTGGAGGGGTGACAACAATCGACTAGAGGTAAGCTACTCCATCACCATTCACACAGGATAATAGTAATGGGAATAACTGCTTTGGTTCCTCATTCAGTAATTCAAAACAATATCTCATGTGGAGAGAACCATATACTACATTCCCCTTCCCATGTGTATGGAAAATTTCAATGTCATTGTCCCAGAGGAACATTATCCAATCCCTATTTCTGAACATCCACTATATCCACTACAACTACACCTCTATTTCTGGTAATTGTGGAAATATAACACCAACTACACTGAGTGTTGGGATATAAAATTTATGTGGAATCATATTCACCCTTCTATGTGTGATTTCATCCTATCCTTCATGGGATTCCTTTTCACTATGAAGGAAACCATGTTCCACCACAGTGGGCACATATCTTTCTTTACATAATGTATTCAAATTGATCATGAAATGAGGATAAATAGTCCATTCCAAGAATAAAATCGCAAGGTTGTGACACCGTTATCATGAGATCCCAACCGTAACTCTCATCTCTAAGAGTCAGGTCACACAATCGGCACCAGTGCATGATCATTGGGTCTCCTCTAATAGGAGTTTCCAAGCATGAGGATTGATTATATGGTCTAACTGGAATCTATGAGCCCCTATAAAGGTCCATGGATGTAAATTAATTATTAGAACTTCTGTCTATAAATATGGAAGCCATGATATAATAGTCAGAGACAATTACTCAAATCGTTCTCGGAGCCCATGGGTGACATGTCTTGACCACGTGTAGTTTTCCCTTCCCCTATCCTCTAGCTACCAAATCATGGTTGAAGACCACCTAGGGTAGTGGTGGTAAAATGTTGAAATGTCTACCACCTACCTCTCTTCTCCCTGATAATCTTCCACATCTACCACCCTATATATCTATTTATTACTACTTTCCCTCATCTGACAAATTACTAGCCGAATTTGTTCATCTTAGGGTCTCTATACCACAAAGGTTTGATCTAATACCCTAGAATTGGTAGGAGTACATAGAGTTGTGAATCTAGCTAATAATTCCTTAATAAAACCTTTCTAAAATGTCAGAGAACTAAAACACTAGTTGCGTATCTTATCCATCGAGTACCCAGAAAGGTCGGTAAGCTTCGATGAATAGTCAGATACCAACAAGTCATCCTGTGGGAGCTATAGAAGATTTTGGACACACATATCCCTTATATATTAAGGTGATAACTCTTATATAAAAGGGTTCTAAAACTCTGTGCATGGAAGAGTCACCTCATTATAAGATCGAGTAACCAACCCCACCATCACCCTACTGAGCCACATTAAAGGCTCGCTGCGAGGACCACCACCAGATTTTATGGTGTCCAGAATAGACCAAAAAACCAGGATCACCACCTCAGTCCAGTACACATCCAACTATGTGTTAGTCTCACCTTAGAACCAGAGGGGTATCTATTTCTAAAACTCATGAATTGAACTCAACATTTGTTCTCCATCCACTGTTATTACAAGTACCATGAGATACCCCACATGTGAACACATGGATGGTGCACCACCTAAAGGTGGTATCTCTGGTTCAAATCCCTATATCGATATCTCACTACTGGGAAGATCATCTTCATGATTGTGAAATTGAAGCCTTTCTAGCTATCTGTGTGGATGTATCTTGAAGTAAAACAAGATGTACCATAGTAAAATGATTATAAAAATGTGATCTGACTCAAGAAGGAAATGAGGACACACTCCAAATCCCAATTAATGCATGAACCATTTATTTCCCTGCAAATAGTATTTTCATATACCAAGACATAAATTAGAACTCATGGTCTTGGTGTATAGATACGTTGGCCGCCGCACTTACACTGGCCTCTCTAGTCTGAACGCCGAACTTCAAAAACTTAACACAGTTTCCTCAAAACAAATTCATATACTCTTGGTCCTTAAGGTAGAACCAACCTCCTCTAATACCAATCTGTCACAACCCATCCCCTAAGGCCCATGTAATTACTTCCCCAAACCTTCCTCCCATAGTCCAAGGTCTAGGGACTAGTGCCGAGTTGGAATTTCCCACAAGTGGGAGGTATTTTCCCAAGTACCTAAACACATGAACCTGCCCCCAAGAAAAAGTGATGAACCTAGAAACAATGCGTATAGAATAAAAACTAAAGGTAAATAGTGCCAGTATACAAGCACAACAAAAGAAAAAGTACAATATCTTGGAATCCATATGCCAAATACCCTACTTGAAGGGTATTTAAAGAAGATTTCAGATATTGATGAAGCACACCTCATATGTCGGGTCTCCCTCTAAGCTCCACCAATCCCTTTCCCACAAAAGACTTTATCAATACTGTTAATCATCTGCACAAGACATGAAATGTGTGGTCGAAGCCCATGCGGGTGTGAGTATGAAAATACTCAGTAAGTACCCAAAACCACAAAGGTAAGACCACAAGAAATGTACACAGAAACTATAGTCACTTAGGAAGGGACACACAAAGTATAGTCACTAAGGATGGTACACATGATTTATGATCAATAAGGATGGTAAACTAGGTACAAAAACCAATGTAGGGGAACACAAGGTTTTTTAAGAACACAAGTATGGAAAGTACACCAACCAAAGTCACTTAGGAATGTACACACCAAGTACATTATGTACACCACAAAGGTATGTACACCAAGTACGCTACATACACCACTATCGTAAGTATACCAAGCATACTAAGTACATCACTAATATATGTACATCAAGTACTCTAAGTATACCACTATGGTAAGTAGACCATGTATGGTCACTAAGTACACCACTAAGGGAAGTACACTAAGTACACCATTATGGTAAGTACACCAAGTAAAGTCACTAAGTACACCACAATGGTAAGTATTCCAATTAAGATCACAATGTAAGAAGAACATAGGTATTTTAAGTACACCACTAATGTAAGTACACAAAGAACACTAAATACACCACTAAGTCAAGTACGCATGAATATGAATCATCTCACACAGATATAAGTCTAACATATGTAGGGAAATACTATCAGATGTAAATGAATAAAACCCAGTACTCATCATACACTCATTTTTTATGAGTCTCTTAGACCAAATGGCTCACTCAGACTGGATGGGTCACTGAGACCCGCTGGGTCACTGTTACATGCTAGGTCACTTAGACACGTTGGATCACTCAGACCCACTGGGTCACTTAGACACGATGCCTCACTCAGACATGATGCATCACTCAGACCTGATGCTTCACTCAGACCTGATGCCTCATTTAAACCTAATTCTTCATTGAGACCCGATGAGTCACTTATAATAGAGTCATATAATCTCCTCATCACATACCACGACATGATTCCGCTCATAGTACTCTTGTTTTATGAGATCCTTCTCTTCATGACCATTCCAATATTTCAACTTCCACAAAAAACCCACTTAGATTATTTAAAAATTAACTCCTCATATTGAGGGTCCCAATTCCACACAAATATCATTAATTGGGAATATGGTTTGAATGTTATGGCCAATTAAGTGAAGCGGGGCTGGTGGGGCCCGAGTTTGGTCCAACCGGACCCTACCCGGCCCGGGGACTGAAGGCCAAAACAGTCGGGTTCGAACCAAACACCTAGTTTGAACTAACTCGTTGGACTCGACCCAGACTAGATGGGCCTGGCTAAGCCCACTTTTCCTACCCAGTTCGAGGTAGGTCCACCTGCCTAGCTCTTCCTGCTATAACGGATGGTGTGCTCCACCAAGGAAGCAGTGTGTGCCACATCTCTTCCTGTCGAAGACATATACCCCCATGTGAAATGCAGTCGGTTTCCATGTGCCCCAGCCAGGATTGATGCCACAGAACATCTGCCATAGTCAAGTTGGACTGTATTTCCCCACCGCATGAAGCAGACTCCCACTAGCTGATTGTAGGCAGCCCCTATCCACTACCCACAACAGTTTCCGGGGCTGCTCCTCCGCTAGACTTTGAACCAAAATCCCTTACCGCCACCTTGTTCATCATGTCCATAGCCTACCACCATTACTGTAGCTGACCTGGCTATGGCCTTCTATCACGACTACATCCCACCTAGTTGCGGCCTTCTGTTGCCACTAGCTTCCATGCCGACGGTTGTTTTATTATCCCGTCCGTGCCTCTAGGTCGGCACTTCTTCCACCATCAGTTTCTCTTATAGATTACCTTTTTATTATCGTGCCTATCATACAATCTTCATGGGTGGTCGCTACAGTGTCACGTTCTAGACATCTGGTTGTTTCACTGAATGTCGAGGGAACAACAACTGTTTATTTCAAGAATCAAAATATCATAAAGAATGTGGGAATGGTAAAGCCTCAAGAACACCCAATGATTGATCCCAACCTTTTTTTGTGTCATCCCTAATGAATTCTTATTATCGGGATCATGAATACCCAATATAAAATAACAAATATATAGTTCCATTTTAATCACATTGTACTAAAGGAGAATCACAAAGAACTTACACATCTTTAATCCCCGAAAGTTAATCTGTATCTCAGAAGAATGATCGATTTTCGGATCAACCAGTTAGTGGGTTGATCTACATTTGTCATTTTGAAAAGATGAATGGGGTAAATGGTACTCATGCAGAAATAATAAAACCCCTACCTGGAGTTTTGGATTGTTCAACGTTGTGCTTCGATTGTTGTTGGCGATCTGTTAAGAGTCGCAATGATCCATCATCTTGTCGATCTGTCGATGACTACACTGAATTGAAATCATTAATCAATCAATGATCTTCATCATTTTTTTCTCCCCACTAACAATCTACTCCAACGCCTTTTTATTTCCTTGAGCATCCAGGAATTTCTTCAGGATTGTGAATATGATCTCGAATCCCTGTAAATGTGTTAAATGAAGAAACACATTTCATCATTTCCATTTAACTGTGCTACAACATCTCCATGTTATTTCATTTATGAAATGAAATGAATTCTTTTTTATGGAATCACATCGTCATTGCGTCACCACATGAAGTCAATGAAAAATATTTTTATTAAATATTTTAATGAAATTTACCTCAAAAAACATACTTTTTCTCTCGACTCTCACCGGTTGAGGTTTGGCCCTACATTAAGAAAAAAAATCTCATGAGCATAATGGGGGTCTTAGATTTCCAATCAGAGTCACCGTTTATATGTTACTGGGATTTGAAAATAAAATAATTTTTTATTTAATTGTTTTATTTAGAGTTATGTCCCAAAATCTACATTTCACAATTTACCCGCACTGACCAAACATTGGTTGAACCTAATGTAAACTCACTATTATGAACATAATGGTGCCCTTATATTTCTGATACGAGAAACTATTTAGATGTTATTCCATTGTTTTGGAATAACTGCACACACACGCTATTTTAACAACAAAACATCTTTCGGTAAATTCTTTCAGGAACATCGGGCCTCAGAACTGTACGTCATCTCAGTGACTAGTCTCGGAATTTTCCCTATTAGTTCCTAAAATAAGAAATTAGGAAACACCAAATCGTTACAACTGATGAATTTATTTAACCAGAACAAAATTAGAAATATTATATTTATTTTAGCTCTTTATTTTTTGATTTTATTCAATATGATTTATGCATCACTCTATATGGTTTTGAATTTTTAAATTTGATCAATCCTTTATTAGACAGAGAGGAAGAGTAAGATACTAAACATACAAATGTTGAGGAACACATGGATCCCCTTGATCTAATAGAACATGAATTGGATGAGGCCAAAGAATAAATCCAAGTATTTGAGCTAGTGGAAATCAAGAAAAAGGATGATCATTAATAAAGGGATAATTGTTTGATCATTTAATTTTTAATTTTATTCATGCTGAAATTCCTACATACATTACCTTTGATTATTAAATTCATGTGCCCATGTTGATATAGAATTGGATGAAAAATCAGAGGTTGTATAAGTAAAATCCATAGAAGAGGATGTGTCATACTTCATCTTACGCACAACATGCAAGTTGTACCACATTGTGAAGGTGGAAGATATAGTGTGCTCTGTAGTTGGTATTATCATTAAAAAGAACAAATAAGTGGATACTAGGAAAATAAACACATGTTTTTTCATGTAAATGAATCCCCTACCACCATCAGACATTGGATAACAACTGTTACTACCCTCTTGAAGATGTAACAATTCTGGCCCCACTTGATGAATTGTACACAGTTTTATCCTTTACCTGCTTTATAGTACTTTCAATTTCAATTATAGGAATTTAAATTTAAATTTCATTTTTATAATTATTTTAGAATGTAACCCACTCCCTCTTATATTTTTTGATCTAAAATGAAATGATCTTTGTGATTCATTGAGTAATTTTATTTGGTAGGTTCATAATTGAACAAGAGAGCACCAAATAACAATATAAGAGGAAAACCAATTCTTTATTTCAAAAGGGAGTTTAAATTTAATGTTTATCATTTTAAACTCCTTAATTTTTTTGGATATATTGATTTGATCTTTAAACTAGAAATTTCATTCCCAAACATGAATGATGATTTTCATTAAAGATCTAGGAGAAATGAGTTTCTTAAGAATCCAGTGATGTCGTGGTTTTTATTCCAATGTCATTGAAATTTAATGAGTAAAATGAAAATTTTGAATGTTTAAAGTGAAGCATGGATATTGAAATTATGACTTGTGATTTATGATAATTAGTTAATTCATGTAAATTTAATTTTCTAATCATTATTCATGGTTTTAATTTATTAAATTCATGTTAATTGAATTTCTATTATTAATTATGCCTTGAGTGGTTGTCCAAAATCATATGTCCCATTCCTAAGATGATTTATAGACGAAGTATAACTTATTTAATATGTTGTATATTTCATGGGTTATATTGGTAAATTCCATCTGAATGAACATTTATTGAAACACATCGATGATATGAATGTGAAAAAACACATTTTAAATGATTCAAGCATATTTTAGAAATCCCTAATCCTTAAACACTAACCTTTCATCAACAATTCTTAGCCCACTGAGACCTTGAATGACCTTCATAGCAATAATCCATGTTTCAGTCCATTTTTTATCCATTCCTACCCTACTCTTGGTATTGTAATGATATTTTAAAATTGATGTATGGGGGTAAAGAGAATCATGGTTGAATGGATGTTATACATCGTATGGAATATGTGTGGGGGTTATATTTTGGGTAATTAGAAATTTCATTTGATTTATTCAATGTACTCTATTATTTTCCCCTCTGGAATAAAAAATAAAAAAAAAGACAAAAGAACTAAAAAAATGATAAAAATGTGTTGGGATTTGGGAAAAAATATTACTATTACTACACCTATGATTTTTATCATAAATGGTTATGTAGTGGATGTGAGGTTTATTTTAATTCTTAACATTCCAAAAATAAACGACATAAAAATTTTCTTTAAAAAAGAAAACAAACATATAAATGTAAAAAAAATATTTAAGAAGGTGAAAAAATAATTCATTATGCTTCAACTGTTAATGGTCATTACTTTGAGTTTAGAGGAAATGGGAGTTTATATGTTAAAGGGGATAATTTCATTAAATTTTTTGATATAATGCATTGTACATAAGAGAGAAACCTCCACATTGAGCCTTAATTTTAAAAAAATTATATCCTAGAAACCTTAAGACTTAGATTCATTTGATCCTTTATTAAAAAATCCTCATGATTTTATGTGTGCTCTGTCATTACAAAGTGGAGAAAGTATTTCCTTTACAATCCTATGGAAATGGATCATGTTCTAATTATATGAGAATAATTATAATTTATTTTTATAATTATATAAGACATGAAATATTAAAAGGTGTGTTAAATCATGATGTGACATGTTTAATAATAATAAATTGGGAAGCTTGAATTAATAAAAAGAGAAATTCCATTATTTTTCTAAGAGGAAAAGATAAATAAATGAAATAATAGTTTGATTGAAAAATTATAAAATAAATTTATATTTTATGTGGAATTTTAAAATTGGATTTACATTGAATATTATTCAATTTTGTTTCTTGGAAATTTGATTAATGGTAACACTCTTTTCGTTTGAATTCAATGCTGAGATTTTATGCTTGATGATAACCATGGTTTAAGTGTGGAGAATTCATAGAGATAATATTTTAATCATTTTATATTAACATAATTTATTTAAATCATCCTAATTTATAAATTTGAGTTTAATTGAATCAATTTTGGATTTATGGTTTATTTTGGGATAAAATGGGAAAACCGCTTAATTTTGGAATTTTAACAGATTTTAATAACAAGGTTATTTTGGGCATAAATATTAAAATATCATTCCAATTTATGTAATTATTTTTTTAATATTTATTGATAATTTTTTTTCAACGTTTTCTTCTAAATAAATAGATAATTAAAACATATGGAGGCCCAAAAAACCAGTCATGTTAGAAAGTTGTTCGAATGGAAAACATTGACCCCACCTCTTCAATAGAAGAATAAATCATTCTAAACCACTCTAATTGAGGTTCTTCAACCTAGATATGATAGAGGACTCCGTCAAATGTAATACTAAAAAATAACAAGGAGTTATCACCATTAAGGTGGACATTGAATAAAATGAGTTGAAGGATGATTCATAGAAATATAGGGTAGAGTAGTTATTAATAATTATAAATTCCATAACCCCTACGTACTGTGTCTAATTAGGATGAAGTTTTTAGAGTGAATGAATAAGAAATTTATCAAAAAAAATTATGGAATGTTTGATTCATGATATAATGGCGGAAAATGCACCAACATTCAGATAACAGATTCTTTCCTATAAAAGAAAAAGATATACTCCTTCCCAAATCATTAAACTCCAATCCATTCCATATTAGTAACTAAGGAGGAGATCCTGAGGGAGGAAAGATAAAAATATCCCACTTTTTATCATTTATTTTTTTCTTTAGTTTTTTTATGTTTTCGATAGAAATTTAGATTCCAAATAAATTCATGCATTGTTTTTATTTTGGTGTCCATCTTTAGAACCTTTATTTATCTTTCATTTTTCTTCATCTATTATTTTTCCCATATTACCATCATTTAATCTTATACTCATTATCATGGGTAACTAACCCAAGGAATATCCAAAGCTATTAATCAGGTTCTTGACCCAGAGACTATATTTTATGATCATCTTTAAGTTAATTTTGAGGATAATTTATAGTTGGTGTATGCATCACTCTACTTGTGTAAAGTTTATATACTTAATATGAAACCATTTTTTGTCAATTGTGGAGGTTAGTGGTGGTTATTCTTGGATATTGGTAAGTATACATTACATTCATAACCTGGGTAGATTGAGGTTTCCACACATTTCATTGACTATTTAGTAATGTGATTTGAAGATGGTCAATAAAGGTGCTCCCTGAAAATTCTCATTGGATAACTTCCTTTATTCTATAATTAGATCATATTTAGCATTACATGTTATTTAGAAATAAATTTATCCTTTCATTTATTTTCTTAAATTCCATTTATTACATAAAACATAAAACAACAAAAATAATTAGTTCTTAGGTGAATTAGATTAAGTAGACAAACCAAATGAGAAAAATCTTCATGTGAGACCACTCGGGTCAGTTATTGTTCTACACCAGGAAAAAAAGAAATTATATTTTTTTCATTCCCTATGATAGATCGGTGGTAGTATACTACGCTACAAATTTTTAAAACTCAGTTTTGTATGTATGAAAAGATATTGAAGAATTAAAATTTAAATTGAAAAAATATCTCCTAAAATCCAAGGGGTTATATTCCACCATCCTTCAAATAAAATTCACCCTAAAAATTCGATTTCTCTGATAAAAAGAGATGATAATTCTTTGTTATCATATCCTCAAGTCCCCACATAGTTTACTCAAATTGGTGGTTTTTCCAGAAAACAATGACCATATTAGTGGTTTTGATTCATTGCACTTTCTCTGTATGATCCCAATTCTCTAGTAGTTGTTCTACATAAGAGAGATAAAACACAATTGGTATGACCTATGAGTCTATTACTTTTCAATGTCCATGTATTCACTTTATCAGTGTAGATACAAGGAAGATATTTTGGACATGATGTGTTTGGGTGGAAGCACCAATGAATAAGATACCATTGCAACTCGATTAATAATATCAAAAGGTAAAATATACCTAGGTATCATGTTTCCACTATTTATAAATATCATAACCTTCTTATGTGGATAAATTCATAGAAAAACATTCTCACTAACATCAATATCTAGATCCCATAGATAATTGTCAGTATAAATTTTCACTGAACATTGAGCCGACTCGATGTGTTTTTGAATGGCTATGAATTTATCTAGAATTTACTATGCTGAAACAGATCTCTATATCAATTTTCTCTATCTTAATCACAATTAATTGAACTTATATACATATTACTATAGAGAACTTCATAAGGATCCCTCTAAATTCTCAATTAAAATATTTTTTTTAATAAGACTCCAATATTGGATGGTTTTTATCCCAACCACCTTTGGAATTCAAATTAAAATATCACAACATGTACTCATGGGTTTGAATGGTTCTCTCATATTGACCAAATGTTTCAGGATGATACACTATGTTGGAACTCACCAATGTGTCAAGAGTTTTCTTATCACTTCACTGCAACTTTGAGGTAATACTTGGATCCCAATCAGATACAATATAATGTGAGAGTCCATAAAACCATACAACTTCCTTAATGTAGATTATGGAATGATTATAAATATATAGGTATTCTCTAATGGAAATTATTCAAGCATATTTTTTAGGGAAATCAATTACAACCCAGAATAGCATTATTTAATTTTAACGTTTTGTGGAGTCTAATGAAAAAAATACATGATTATGTTTTATTAATTCCATTTTTTGTATAGGAAATGAATATAAAATCCCATTAGACATTTTTCTCTCACCCTACACATACTGACATAACAAGAACTAAAATTCTTACTAAACAATATCACTCTTCATGTTTCCTGACCATAAATACTCTTTCAGATATATTTCCATCTTCTTACTCCGAGGATGAATAGAGAATGAAGAACAATGAGACTCCTTCAACAGCTCCTTAAAATATTGAATGTATTGAACATATAATTGGTTTCTAAACCATGTCATTCCATCACAATCATATCCAACCTTAGACACATTTTTCAATTTATTCTATTTCCCAACATATTTTTTCTATGCCTCTTTAATCATCACATGGATAAATGGTTGAACTGTTATTTAAGAAAGTTAATAATTCTCACCTTCCTTTAATATTTCAAGACCCATCCTTTTTAAATACATTAATATGTGATCTATTGTGTTCCTCATCATAGATAATATAGAATGATCCTTTTAACTAAAAACATCAGCCACATTGTTCACATTACCTGGGTGGTAAAACATTAGGTAGTCATAATATTTAATCAACTCAAACCATATTAATATGAATATATTTGTCTATTTCTTTGTGAAAATAAAATTTAAAATTCAATTATTAGGATATATGTCACTCCTTTTTTTAAAGATAATTCCTCCATATCTTTAATTAGAACATTTCTGTATAGGTCTCTAAATCAAGAGTTGGGTAATTTTTCCAATGAACATTCAATTATTATGAGGAATAATCTATGACCATGTTATTCTTCATGATAATTCATCCAAATATCTTCATCAATGTTTCACTATAAAATACAAACCAAGTTCCACGATAGGGTAATGTAAGAAAAGGTGCACTTACTGACCTTATCTTTAGTTATATTGAATTTTATTCACACTCATCAGTCCAATGGAACTTGGATCTCATACGAGTTACCACTTTGAGTCTATTATAAATTCATGAAAAATTCCCCAAAACCTGACATGTACTGTCGTTGAAGTTGGTCAAAGTTTAAAATTTATATTGCTATTAACTATTGTATATGTGGCAAGTAGGGTCGAACCCAGAGGGAAGGAAAATTAGCCACAACTCAACTAAAAACTGGGAAAACTCCATTGTTGTCAAAATTGCAGTGGTTTTTCTAAATATTTTTTTTACATTTTAATATTCTTATATTTTTTCTTTAAACTGAAAAGTAAAACCACACACCTCATTTAAATTGATTCTAACCTAAACTGAAATAGAGAACATCGAATAATAAGATGTGACAAAGAAAATTAAATGCTGGTAAAAGATAACAGAAAAGTACGCTCAGGGATTACTCTAGTCTACCGGTTTAAATTGTTTCTCCTAATCATATTAAAATAATGCATTGTACCACTGCATAAAGTCGACTTTATTACCTCTCCATGAATTAAGTCATGAAAAATGTACAACTTTGAGTTCGCCACTCCAAAGAAGTACAACGTCAAAAAGATGAATTAAATAGACAACAGTACAAAATCATCGTAAGTAATGAATTTTTTTATTATGAGTTAATTACTAAAAGAATGAATCCATAATCATCCTCGCCGAATGATTATAGAGTTTTGAAAATTCAGTGTCTATGGTACGAAGAAGATATGTGCAATTAGAATCGATCTCGCTGATCAATTCTAATCATAGAAAAAATATTTAATTAATAAAATGAAAAAGATCACCAGTATATCAAGAACTCTCCCCGAACTAGAAATTTAGCTAACTAATATATTTTTAATTATCACTATCTTGAAAAGTAAAGATATTAAATTATAGGGGAAAATATTTAGAAGAAATCAAAGGAAGAAAATTCCCTCTGCTCGCATGAATTATTGCTCCTGGACTCGGATCTCCAAAGGATCGTTCTCCGAGAAGTGCTCCAAGTTCCCTGCACTACTCTGAGACTGGTGTGTTCATCAAATCAGTGAGTGTCTGTCATCTAAATCTTTTTCTTGCTCTGCTTTTGTATCCACTATCTTATATTGCATGTCACCCAACATCTTCCACCAACTTCAATAGTTCTTCACAAACGCACTACAAACTGTGCATTTTTTCGCGACAAGCACATCACACTAGTAATTCCCTTGTAACTATTTCCCGGTGAGTTAGTTAGATGAATATGGAGGTTTTTCATTCCCTTGAATAAACCTGAAAATTTAGAAAAGAAAAATAAATAAATGCAATCGCAAAGAATAAAAAAATGGTTATTTTTTAAAGTTTAGTGTTAAATTACTCGTTACAAGTTAACTTAAGTTAATTAATAAATATCTTAATTGAAGATTTTTATTTTTTTTATATTAATAAAGTTATTAATTATGGTAAAACAGAAGTTAATTAAAAAAGTTTTTCATTTAAATTAAGTTAACAAAAACCAAAATTTTAGTTTAATAATTTTAACTAACTTTTTAAAAAATGAAAAGAAGAATAAATAAGTAATTAAGTTATCATTTTATATTTTATAAGTAACCTTATTATTAATACATAATAAATTAATTTGATAGATTAATTCATTAATTAGTTTATTTTAATAATTAGAAATTAATACTTAGATTTTAAATATTTTTAAATTATTAAGTATATTTCATAGTTTACTTGTAATTATTATTAATTATATAATTTATAATATAATCAGTATATTAATTTATTTTTAAAACTTATTATTAATTTAGTATTACATTTTAATTTATAATTTATCTTTTTACAAATATTATTATTGTTTTGATTTACAACTTTGATAAATTCTATTATATTCAATTAATTTAATAAAGTTAACTTTAACTTTAACATTATATATATATATATATATATATATTGTTTTATATTAACTATATTATTATTATTATTATTTATATTTATTATCTTTTTAACTTCTTCCTCCCCCAATTTCCACGCTGCACAGCAAGAATGGTGGAGGGTCTTCTTCTTATCGGCGCTACAGGAGCCGTGACGTTTTCATTGGCACCCGACTCGACCTCCCCGAACAGTAGTGGCTTCCTCGACTCTAGGCTGCACGGCAGACTCCATAAGCACCGGAAAAATCCATCAGCACCAACATCTAGAAGTGGCGTCCTTACAACGGTGTAGCGCAATGGTCTTCTTTTCTCCACACTTACAGCAACGACGACTGGGGCGGGTTCATCAACTCAACTTCTCCACCGCAGACAGCAGTAAATCCAGCATCAACCAACAGCATCCCAACCCCATCAAATGTGGCGCAGTAGGGGTTCGGTAGCCTCTTGCTCCCCAGATCGGCGGACCTCCGATTTTGTGGCCCTATCTCAGACAAAGCTCACCGTGCACTGGTTCAAATTCACTCACGGAGAGTAGTGACTTCATCGAGATCCAAAATCCACCGAGAATCCTCCTTCAATGACCATGATTGAAAATTTTATTTGAGATTCATGTTTCAGTTTTGGAAAGGGTTTGATTATAGGGGTTGTGATATGTTCCGATGTAAGTGATGTGCAACTGTTATCCCGATTAATTTGGATCCAGAGTCGTAGTGAGGCTCTAGAAAAGATTTTCATCGGTGAGTGTGTTATTCAAGGGATGCGATGAAGAGAGACTGATGGTATATTAGTGAGGTGAGGAAAGAAAGCCTATCGGTGAAGAAGCTTAAGCAGTGAGAGTGGGGTAACAGTGTGGTAGAAAGAACAGTGAGGTAGGGTATGAATTATTCTAACAGTGAGGATGAGAGAAATTAATTAAAGGTGAGGAAAAAGGAAAAAGGGATAACAGTGAGGTACAAAAGGGGTGCGCACATGATCAATGAAAGATTAAATTGGCACTGGTAGACTAAATATAAAGCTCACTATTAGGTAAAAGAGGTAACCGATAATTTTAAAGGAGGAGTCACTGTTAGTATAAAATTAAGAGGAGCACCACAGGGGGTCCCTGATATGAATAAAAATAAATCTAGGGAATCGCTACAATAATTAAAATAATAGTCACTGGTACAAAATGAAAATAAAACAAATGACCGTTATGATATAAAATAATAATCTCACCATTAGTATAAAATTAACATGTCACTACTACAATAATGGGTCACTGTGAGAGAAATAAATTAAAAAAAATGGCGGCACAATAGTGAGGTGCATGGTTTATAGTTTAACAGTGAGGTGGTTACCGATAGAGTTAAACAAAGGTCACTGTTACAGAATAAAAATTAAATAACTTCTGATACATTGCATTAAGAGTCACCGTTAGAACAAAAATAATAAACTAACGAAGACCTTAAAAAATTATTTTGAACTATAAATTAAAACTTAATAAAAATAAATATAAGGATTGAAAATATTTCATTAAAAGAAACTATTCATAATAAATTTAAAACAAAATTTGTATTAAACATTAGAACATTAAAATTCTAAACTGACAACACTTAATTTATAAACTGAAAAATTGTTAAATCAAGATTAAAAAAAGTCTTAAATAAAAAATTGGACGATTAAATAAACTAAGATTATGAAAAAATTAAATTGATATTACTAAATAAATTAATTAAAAAGGTTATCTAGAAGCAAAAGAAAAGAGTATCAGTGACCCATTAAAATTTATCAGTGAAGTTGGGGTTAAAGATTAGAGTTACTGGTAGGAAAGGGTAACAGTGACAGAGGTCACCGGTAAAAGAAAGATCACCATTAGTCAGTAAAAGTAACCTGGTAACCACTAGTTATAATCTACCTCACTGGTAGACTAAAACCAACAAAAAACAATTAAATAAACAAACTACAAACATAAAATAATATAATTAATTTTTAAAAACAATTAATTAATTAATTAATAAAATAATTGAACACAAAAACATAAAAGCAAACCATTATATTTAAATAAAACTAAAATTATTTACTTTAATAATTAGCAGGATGACTAAACAAATTAATTAACATTGTTTACCAATTTTAAATGAAACTAAGTAAAATAGATAAAATATTAAAACAAAGACTAAGTTAAATTAATAGAATTACATTGATTAAATAATTTTTTTAAAATAGATATTAACTTATTAATAAGTCAAGCAGATTTAAATTAACCAAACTAAATATGAAATAATTAATGTAAATTAGTTTAGTAAGATTAAAACTATTATTTTGAAGAATAAAAATACATAATTAATTATAAAAATTGATTAATTAACAAAATTAATTATAAGAATACAAAAGTAAAATTATTTTGTATAAAATGATTAAATAATTAATTAAATAATTATAAATTAAGTAAAAATATGTGGAAAAACTATGTAAAAATTGAGCCACATCAAATTCCCCCACACTTATGAATTATTTGTCCTCAAACAATCCCATGTTTTATTTTCTTTGAAAAATAGATGTATGATATTAATGATTATGATCATACTGTAACATGTCCAGCACTTAAAAAAAGGGGACAAAACATAACAGCGGGTTTTAAAAAAATGAATTACTCATATGAATCTTGCCTATAACAAATACTCAAGGGTAATTAAGAAAGCTATGAATCATCAAAAAAAGAAGATTTCATGCCTCATATATGATAAAACTTAGTGACTCACTTAAATACATACTCAGGTTCTAATTCCAAGAGTGACATGAGATAAAATATTAATGGAATTAAGATATTAACCAACGAACTTTGTACTTAATCTGGATCCTAGGTTCCAATTTTTTTTTAATTTTTTTGTGAATCACCTCAATGATAAAACCTAAATGAATTCCATATAAACAATTTGATCCCTTTTTCATCTGGTGTTCATCATTACCCTCATCTTAATGAGATAATTTTTGACCCTAGACACTTTATTTATTTTTCCCAAGCTATGTATCATTGTGCCAAGCACTGTGCAATGCACTTATTCAAGATGGACATAGGGGTTTTAGTAAACAAAAATGCACCCAGCATCTAGGGTCTCAGAGACTCACTGTGGGATCCCAAATGCCCAAATTACTCAAGTTTCAAAATATTTATATAAAACTCATTTAAATTGGCTCATTAAAGAAATTACTTTTAATAATTAAGAGAAAATGAATGAATCCCCTAGAATCAGGATCAAACTTCCAGTTCCAATGGTTATGACAATAACTCCACAAACATATAACCCAAATCACTTTCAGAAGTAGCTCCTAAAATAAATTTCCATAAAATCACTAAGTAAGATCACATAGAAATCCTCAAAACTCATTAATTTCATGTTCAAATAAGTTCTAAATACCAGCAAGTAACTTTTCCTAAGGTAAGACCCAAATGCGTACAATGTAAATCCTAAAATTATTCAAGAATTTTGAAAAACATTATCCATTTTTTAACAAAAATATTGAAGTTGGGGTGGAAATTGATGGGCTTACAATTAAGAACAGTTAAGCACAATCAATAATTGACCCCCTCCCCCACACATAGAATCCAACATTGTCCCCAAAGTTGACTTCTAAATATGGAGAAGAACAATTAAACCTTTAAGGTTCAAAACAGATTTTAAATTAAGTAGATTTATGTCATGTATAAAGGGTCTCAATGTCGTTCAAAAGTTTTGTTTTCCACAATAAAAAAATAATCAGCAGGTTCATATCTAGACACACACATTAAAATGACATGGATTTTCAATATAACTCAAAATAAATATATAAGGTGTGGGTGCACAATTAATTGGGTGTAAGCATTTTAACAAAGTATGGTTCAAAAAGATGTTCAATAAAGCAGAAAAAAATACATGCTAAACACCCTATATAATAATTAGTTCTAATTAAAAACACAACTACTAGTTACACGTACCCACCCACACTTAGTTTATGTATCTCATGGTTAGACCATTTTTAGTGTTAATAATGACCTTCTATTTACTTATTAATTGTGATCTTTTTTAATGGTGAAAATTATCCTTGTAGCTTATCTGTGAGCTTCTCCCTCACCAATATTTTTTCCCACACTGGTAGCTCATTCAAAATGTTACTACCTTTTACCAGTGATCTCCTCACTGGTACTTCCCTTTGATCATAAGCTAACAGTGAAACATTCTTTTACTAATAGTGAAATATTAGTTCAAAATTAATTAATTAATTCAAATTTAAGAAAGTGGAACATGCATAATTTATCAATTCACTTAGTTACATGCAACAAAGGTTTTTGTATGAAAAATATTCAGCACATTTTCATCAAAAATGTATCATAATTTTATTAGAAAAAACAGGAGCAAAAATAGATGCAAAAAGTTTAAATACTTCCCTAACTAAGTTCTTGTCCAAAAATGATCGTGGGAATTCCAATCCTTTATTGACACAAGAAGCAGTAACCTAAAGACACAGATCCAAAAAACAAAGAACAATCAGTAAAAGGTATTTCACAAAAAACAGAGCACATAAGAAACACTTTATTTAAGGTTAAAAGAAAAAAAATAAAGAAAAAATTAAATATGGGTTGCCTCCCATTCAATGCTAGATTTAAAGTCCCCAGCCAGACTTTATTCAAGAATAGTTTTTAAGTTCAGCGAAGGCAGCCAAGCCCTTTGGATGTCACTGAAAATAATGATTCACTCTTTTTCCATTAACTAACATGGGTTTATTCTCTCCACCAACAATTTCCAAAGCTCCATTCTTCAAAACTATCACAATTTAAAATGGTCCAGACCATTTGGACATCATCTTTCCAGGAAAGAGTTTGAGTCTAGAATTAAATAGAAGGACCTTCTATTTGGGTTTGAACTATTTGTTTTGGATGATAGAATCATGAAATATTTTAGTCCTTTATTTATAAATCCTTGAATTATCAAAAATATCTCTCTTAATATCATTATGTTCACTTAGCTCAAGTAATCTCCTCTCTCATGCACTCTTAATGTCAATGTTAAGAGCCTTAATAGCCCAATATGACTTATGATGCAACTCCACAGGTAAATGACAACATTTACCAAATAGCAGCATGTAAGTAGACATACCTATTGGGGTCTTGAAAGATGTTATATAAGCCCATAAAGATTTATCTAGATTAAGAGACCAGTATTTCCTAGAGTGTGACACAGTTTTCTCAAGAATTTGTTTCAGTTCCCTGTTTGAAATTTCCACCTGTCCACTGGACTGTGGATGATAAGGAGTACCCGTTTTATGAACACAGCCATATTTCTCCATCAATTATTTAAACTTATAATTATTAAAATGTGTTCCTTTATTAGTGATAAAAGTTCTTGGGACTCCAAATCTTGTAAAGATATTCTTTTTGACAAATTTTATTACAAAATTGGCATGATTGTTGGGCACCGCCACTGCCTCAACCCATTTTAAAACATAGTCAAAAACAACAATAATATACTCATTCCCATCAGATGATGGAAATGGACCCCTAAAATCTAAACCCCAAACATCAAAGATTTCAACTTCCAGAATTCCTTTTTTGGACAACTCCTGCTTCCTACCAAAATTACCCAACCTATGATATCTATCGAAGCCAACCACAAAACTTCTAGAATCCTTAAAAGGTGTAGGCCAATAAAAAACAGATTTAAAGTCTTTTTGACCAGTTCGTTCACCACCATGGTGACCTCCCCAAGGCGAGGAATGAAAACTTTCTAAGATAGGAAGCATCTCTTCCTCAAACACACACCTCCTAAGGATACCATCAACACACCTCCTAAATAGAAAGGAATCATCCCAAAGATAACATTTAAGCTCGGAGATAAATTTATTTCTTTGGTTGTTGGACATATTTTTGGGAAAAACTCATGCTGCCAAAAAGTTGGAAAAATCTACAAACCAAGTAGATTTCCTAATTGACACAGTAATCATCTTTTCATCAATAAAGGAAGAGTTTATCTCCCTAGTACTTTCATATTCAGATTGAGTAACAAGAAGTCTAGATAAGTGGTCAACAACTAAATTTTCAGCTCTCTACTTATCCTTAATTTCTAAATCAAACTCTTGTAATAGAAGAATCCATCTAATCGGTATGGGTTTTGTTTCCTTTTTAGACAACAAGTACTTTAAAGCAGAATGATCATTGAAAATGATGAATTTAGAACATAACAAATACAGCCTAAACTTCTCCAGAGCAAATACAATAGCTAATAATTCTTTTTTAGTGGTGGTATAATTATTTTGGGCATCATCTATTAGTCCAATAGAATAGTGCACCACATGTAGTTTATTATCCATCCTCTGTCCGAGGAATGAAACTACATCCATGTCACTTGCATCACACATAAGCTCAAAAGGTAGTTTCCAATCAGGTAAAATAATGATAAGTGATGTAGTGAGTTTCTCCTTAAGCAGATTAAATGATTTTAAACACTTTTTATCCAAAATGATAGGTGTATCCTTGACCAGAAAAGAAAAGAAGGGCTTAGTTATTTTAGAAAAATATTTTATGAATCTCCAGTAGAAACCAGAATGCCCTAGAAAACTTCTAACACCTTTAACATTAATAGTAGGTGGCGGTTTATGAATAACATCAATCTTTGCAGTTTCAACTTCTATACCCCTCTTAGACACATTATTACCAGGCACAATACCTTCTGTAACCATGAATTTACATTTCTCCGAATTAAGAACAAGGTTGGTTTCAATACAGCTTTACAAGACTAACTTAAGATTTCAAGAAAAGTATCAAAAGTACTACCCACAATAGAAAAGTCATCCATGAAATCATCGATGATTCTCTCAATCATGTCTGAAAAGATAGCCATCATACACCTCTGAAAGGTGGCTGGAGCTCCACAAAACCCAAAGGGCATCCTCTTATAGGCAAATGTTCCAAAGGGTCATGTGAAAGTGGTCTTTTCCTGATCATCTGGACAAACAGTTATCTGGTTTTAACCAAATTACCCATCCAAAAAATAGTAAAATTCATTTCCAGGAAGCTTCTCAAGCATTTGGTACAAGAAGGGCATTAGAAAATGGTCCTTCCTAGTGGCTGCATTAAGCTTCCTATAATCTATACAGACTCTCCATTTCATGGCTTTTCAAACTTGGACTTCTTTATTTTTTTCATTCTAACTATAGTGAAAATTCACTTCATGGGGACAACCTGGAAAGGGCTGACCCAAGCACTATAAAAAATGGGAAAATTCATTCCAGTGTCCAGAAATTTGACCACTTCCTCTCTCACAACTTGTTTCATGTTATGATTTAATCTTCTTTGACACTCTACCCTAGGCTTATGATTAGGCTCCATAGGAGTCTTGTGCATACAGAATGAGGGACTAATACCCTTAATATCAGATGTTGTCCAGCCTACAGCATATTTATTCTTTTTCAAAACTTTCAACAATATTTGTTATTGATTTTCATTAAGTTCAGTAGAAATTATTACAGGAAAATTTGAATTCTCACCTAGAAACGAATATTTAAGATGAGGAGAGATGAGTTTCAGTTCAAGAGTGGGTGGTTCTACACTAGAAGGAAGACTCTTAGTCCTAGGAGGTCCAAGATCTTCAACATATTTCTTGTAAGGAGTATTAAATAATGAATGATATTCAATTTCAATCTCAGATTCAGAGATAACAGTCCTGCTGTCCAACGTGGGCAGTATGCTATCCAGATTTAATATATCAGAATTCAACATCTCAATGAAATCAGAATCATCAAGTTTTCTCAAAAGATCTTCCTCATCAATATAAAAGTGATCTGAAGTGTTGGTGCTAACAGAAACACCCTAAAATTCAATCAGAAATCTTCTATGTTCAGAAACATATTACTCTCCTATAGCAGAAACTGGACAGTTGTCCAGATCTGGTTGATTTTCCAGATTTGTTGTTACAGCAGAATTTTCAAATTCCAGAATAGATTCAATAGGATTTTCAGCTTCATAAATGTTTTCTTCAACAGAGTATTGTTTTTCAGATACTTCAATGAGTTCACGTTGATTTTTATAAAAACATTCAACTTCAAGGAACTCAATTTTTGAGATTTTTTCAGAATAACATGGTTCTTTAATATTTTCAAAAACATTTAACTCTTCTTCTTGTTCACCAATTTTGAAGACTAGCTGACCATTTGACACATCAATAACAGCACCTCCTGTGGCCAAAAAGGGCCTACCCAAGATGATATGTAACTCTTGATCACACTCCATATCTAAGAAAAGAAAGTCAGTAGACAGAATCAACTTCCCAATTCCAACTAACAAATCATCTACCCTTCCCCCAGGATGAGTGAATGATCTATCGGCCAACTGGAGAATGATCATGGTGGGTTGAAGATCACCCAACCTCAACTATCGAAATAGTGAGTATGGGAGCAGATTAATGCTATCACCTAGATCACATAGATAGTTGAGATGACTAGAATTTCCTAGTGTGCAAGGTATGACAAAAACTACCAGGGTCTTTCAATTTTGGTGGGCCTTCTTTTTGAAGCACAACACTGCACTCTTCAGTGAGGCTATAAGTAGCATATTATTCTAAGGTATTTTGGTTTGAAACAATTTTCTTTAAGGATTTAAGAGATGATGGAATTTGAATTAAGTCCTGGATAAATGAGATGTTCACTTTATGTTTAGAATGGAGAACAAGGAACTGAAGAAGTTCTGACTTGGTATTGCTTTGAGGTTTCAGCTTCTCAGGGAAAGGGTTGTGTGGGGAAATTTTTTTCAGAACAGTGGGGATATACCTCACCTCTGCCACAACTTTTTCTCTTCCTTTATTCCTTTTATTTTTAGATGAAGTTTTAGCTAGAGTTTCAAGAGACAAATTCAAATTTAGATTATTTTCCAGATGTTTTTGTGAATTTCCAACATGTGTACAAATAATATTTCTATTATCAATATGAACAAGAATTTCATTTTGAGAATTTTTAGTTTCTTTTTCAACAAAAGCCTGAGTATTACGCCCACTCCTAGTTACAACAACCATGATATTCTCCCTAGAGTTAAGTTCAGTTGTACTAGGCAACCTACCTTTATCCCTAGAAGTCAAATCTCTAGATAATTGACCAAACTGTGTTTCCATATTCTGCAGTCTCACATAATTTTTCATTTTGTATGACTCATATTGATTTTGATTTTTATTAAATTGAGCCATGTACGTTTCCTCTTGTGAATTAATTTTATTCAAGATTTTATCCAATTTAGAAGTCATTTTATTATCATTATTTCCTTGAGTGTTTAAAGACTCCCCCCTTTGTTGATTTTGAATGTTCGGTCCCGGTTGGTTCTGATAATTTGGGGCAATTGGTTGCTTAATAATTCATTGATCCTTCCATGATAGATTTGGATGGTTCCTATAGCCTTGATTGTAATTGTTTGAGAATGGATATTCTTTTTGAGGCATCCTAGGACCATAATTAACAATGTTTAGAGTTTTAGGTTGTTGGGCAGTTAAATCAGCATTAGGAAAAAAAAAATCGGAGTGCCCAAACATACCACATTGAGTGCACTGTTTCCTTAGTGACTGGTACTGATTCTGATTTTCAATTTGATTTACAGTTTGTTTTGAATTCTGGTTCATAAAAGATTGAAGTTGGTTGGTAATTTTAGCTAATTGAGCTTGAGTTTTTTTTCATTGAACTAGTGTTGGCATTCCTATTCACTCTCTTTCTTCTTGTGTTTTTATGTTGAGAAATAAGGGCGATATTGTTAAAAAAAATTCATCAACTCATCATCTGTTTTATCATTGTAATTAACCCTAGCAGCTTGATTAACTAGGTTCTGTCCAGAAGAGGATAACCCTTCATAGAATTTATCCATGAGAAGGTGAGATGGGAGTAGATGATTGGGACACTGCCTAAGAAGATCCCTGAATCTATCCCAAGCTTCATGAAAAGATTCTCTATCCTCTTGATAAAAGCTAGTTATCTTTGTTCTAATTTCACCTTTTAATCATTGGGGAAAAAATTTCATAATGAATGAGTTATAAACTTGATCCCAATTCTCAAAAATGTTTTCATATAAACATAAAAACCTATTCCTAGCATTCCATTTAAGACAAAAGGGAAACATTGTCATCCTTAGATCATTTTCAGTGAGTCCTAATAAAGGAAGTTGTTGCACATTGTTGTAGAAATCTCTAATGACGGCTAAAGGATCTTCATAAGAGAGCCCATTGAATGAAGGCATATGTGAAATGTGAGTTTGTTTCAAATCATAATTTATGCCCCTTGGACTTAATCTGATGGATGATTTGTTTCTTGAAACTTGTGGGATTTGGAACTCCCTCATACTAGGCCTTTCATGTTAATCTAAGAGTTCTGGATGGTTATTTTAAAAGTTATTATGGTCAGGAACTCTATTATCTAAGTTTTCCATTTCAATTTTTTTCTTCTTTCTTAGAGCAGTGAGATGTTTATCAATTTTAAGGTACATTGTCTCTAATATAATAGAAAAGGGCCGTGTTCTCATGAAAACAATAGTAACAGACACTATTAACAGTAAAAAATCAGCAAGAAGTGATACAGTTTTTTTTTGAGGTTTTAGATTTTCAATTTTTTCTAAAAAAAAATTATATATGTGTTTTTTTAAATGTTTTCTTAGTAATGCCTCATGCCTCCCCTGAAAGCGGTGCCAAAAAGTTGACATGTACTATCATTGAAGTCATTTAAACTTTAAAATTTATATTCCTACTAACTATTGTATATGTGGCAAGCAGGGTTGAACCCACAGAGAAGGAAAATTGGCCACTACTCAACTAAAAACATGGAAAACTCCACTGTTGTCAACAACGGAGTGGTTTTTCTAAATATATTTTTATCTTTTAATATTTTTTTATGGTTTCTATAATTTGTAAAGTAAAACTACACATCTCATGTAAATTGGTTCTAACCTACACTAAAACAGAGAACAACTAAGAATAAGATTTAACGAAGATAATTAAATGCTGATAAAAGATAATAGAAAAGTACGCTCGGGGATTACTCTAGTCTACTGGTTTAAATTGTTTGTCTTAATCTTATAAAAAACAATATTGTACCACTGCATAAAGGTGACTTTATTCCCTCTCCAGGAATTAAGTCACGAAAATTGTACAACTTAGAGTTCTCCACTCCAAAGAAGTACAACTTCAAAAAGATGAATTAAATGTACAACAGTACAAACTCGCCATAAGTATTGAAGTTTTCATTATGAGTTTACTACTAAAAGAATTAATTCATAATCAAACTCACCGAAGGATTGCAGAGTTTTGAAAATTCAGTGTTTGTGCTATGATGTAGATATTTGTAATTAGAATTGATCTCGCCGATCAATTCTAATCACAGAAGAAATATTTAATGAAAAAAATGAAAAAGATCATTAGTAGATCAAGAACTCTTCCCATACTAGAAATTTAGCTAACTAATATATTGTTCATTATCACAATCTCGAAAACTAAATCCATTCAATTACAGAGGAAAAGATTTAGAAGAAAACAGAGGAAGAAAACTCCCTCTGCTCGTATGAATTACTGCTCTTGGACCTCGGATCTCCAAAGGATGGTTCTCCGAGAAGTGCTCCAAGTTCTCTGCTCTGCTCCGAGACTGTTGTGTTCGGCAAATCAGTGAGTGTATCGCTTCTAAATCTACTGCTTTCTCTGCTTTTGTATCCACTGTCTTCTAATACATGTCACACAACATCTTCCACCAACTTCAAAAGTTCTTCACAAACGCACTGCAAAATGTCTGTTTTTTTGTGACAAGCATGTCGCACTAGTAATTCCCTTGTAAATAACTCTTGATGAGTTAGATGAATATGGACATGTTTTAGTCCCTTGAATGAACCTACAAAGATAGAAAATAAAAATAAATAAATGCAAACGCAAGGAATACAAAAATGGTTATTTTTTAACGTTAAGTGTTAAAATACTCATTAAAAGTCAACTTAATTTAATTAATAAATATCTTAATTGATGTTTTTTATTTTATTTTATATTAATAAATTTATTCGTTATGGTAAAAGATAAGTTAATTAAAAATGATTTTAATTTAAATTAAGTTAATAAAAAAAATTAGTTTAACTATTTTAACTAAATTATTAAAAATTTACAACAAGAATAAATAATTAATTAAGTTAATATTTTAAATTTTATTAATAAATTTATTATTACTTCTTAAGAAATTAATTTTCCAGATTAATTAATTAAGTAGTTTATTTTAATAATTAGAAATTAATACCTAAGTTTTAAATATTTTTAAATTATTAACTATATTTCATAGTTTAAATTTAATTATTATTAGTTATATAATTTATACTATAATCCGTATATTAATTAATTATTAACACGTATTATTAATTTAGTTTTATATTTTAATTTATAATTTATCTTTTTATTAATATTATTATTTTTTTAATTTACAACTTTAATAAATTCTATTATATTCAATTAATTTCATAAAGTTAACCTTAACTTTAACATTATATATATATATTTGATTAATATTAATTATACTATTAGTATTATTTTTTATATTCATTATCTTTTTAACTTCATCCTCCCCCAATTTCCATACTGCACAGTAGGAATGGGGGAGGGTCTTCTTCTTCTTATCGGCGCTATAGGAGCAGCGACGTCTTCATCGGCACCCGACTCGACCTCCCCGAACAACAGCGGCTTCCTTGACTCCAGGTGGCGCGGCTGACTCTATAAGCACCGGCGGCATCTAGCAGTAGTAGCATCCATTAGCGGCGACCTTACAACAGTGTGGCGTGATGGTCTTCTTTTCTCCACACTTACAGCAGCGGTGGATGGGGCGGGTTCATCAACTCAACTTCTCCTCGGCGGATTGCAGCAAATCCAGCATCAACCAACAACAAACCAACTCCATCAAATGCGGCGCAGTAGGGGTGCAGCAGCCTCTTGCTCCCCAGATCGGCAGACCTCTAATTTTGAAGCCCTTGCTCAGACAAAGCTCGCCACACACTGGTTCAGATTCTCTCACGGCGAGTAGTGGCTTCAGTGAGATCCAACATCAACAGAGAAGCCTCCTTTAATGACCACGATGGAAAATTTAATTTGAAGTTGGGGTTAAAGATTAAAGTTACCGGTAGGAAAGGGTAATGGTGAAAGACCTCAATGGTAAAAGCAATATCACCGTTAGTCAGTAACGGTAACCTGGTTACCGCTAGTTATAATCTACCTCATTGGTAGACTAAAACCAATAAAAACCAATTAAATAAACAGACTGCATATATAAAATAATATAATTTATGTTCAAAAACTCTTAATTAATTAAATAATTAACTAATTGAACACATAAAATTAAAAGCGAACCATTATATTTAAATAAAACTAAAATTATTTACTTTAAAAATTAGCAGGATGACTAAACAAATTAATTTACATTGTTAACCTATTTTAAATGAAACTAAGTAAAATAAATAAAATTTTATAACAAATAATAAGTTAAATAAATAAAATTACATTGATTAAATAATTGTTTTAAAATATATATTAAATTTTTAATAAGTGAAGAAAATTTAAATTAACCAAACTAAATATGATATAATTAAAGTAAATTAGTTTAGTAAGATTAAAATTATTATTTTGAAGACTAATAATACACAATTAATTATAAAAGTTGATTAATTGAAAAAATTAATTATAAAAATACAAAAGTATAATTATTTAGTTTAAAGTGATTAAATAATTAATTAAATCATTATAAATTAAGTAAAAATATGTGGCAAAACTATGTAAAAATAGAGCCACATCAAAACCCATAAATAATATCTATCCATACTAATAAAACATTAGATCTCAGTCACAATGGTTGGTCTGGGATAATTTTCAATAGCCACTATCCTTAATGGATCCATAGATATACCCTCTCTTGATATTATATGACATGAAAATGAAACTTCTTATTGCCAAAATTCAAAATTTTAAAACATTCAAACAACATCTTCTTCTCATGGTCTTCAGCACAATTCTCAGCTGTCCATATTGATTATCCTATCTCTTTGACCATATAATGATATCATCTATAAATACATCCACAAATGGATCAATGTAAGGTGTATAGAATATATTCATTAAATCCATGATGATAAAGTGGAAATTAGTAAGAGATGATGTCATTAATATATATTCATAGTGTCCATACCTTTTACAAAATCATTCCTTGGTTTCATTCACCTTCATGAATCTCAATTGATGTTATCTAGGATGAAGATAAATCTTGAAAAACTATCGTTCCCTGCATAGTTGATCAAAAAAATCATCAATAAATGGTAGAAGATAAATGTTTTGTATGGTGATCATGTTCATTTCTTGATAATAAATGTAGATTCACATCAATCCATCCTTCTTCATAAAAAATAGAACAAATTATCCCCATGGTGACCTACATGGTTTGATAAATCCCTATTCAAGATTGTGATTGAGTTGTTTCCTCAATTACTACTACAAAGTTAGGGATATTTTATAGGTAATCTTTGAAATTGGAAAAACGCCATGTGTGATTTCTATTTAAAACTCAAATTCATGATTCAGTGGAAGATTATGGAATTATTGTATAATAAAATCAACAAACTCCCTCACAATGGTATATCTTCAATATTGTGTTTCCCAAAAAAACATCTGAGATAAACATTCCATTCAAATTGGAATCCCGAAAAACACTATGTATGTGATTTCCATAGAAAGAACATGGTTACCATCATACTGATAGATGATTATATGTTGGTTTGGAATATCAAATTCTATATCACTTCTTTGTAAATTAATATGGTATTTTTGAAGATAAATATAGTCAATGTCTAAGATAACATTAAATTTAACCAGATGTAGAATAAAAATATTTTCTAGAAGCACATTCCCACAAACATACACTAAAGAAGAATCATAGAATTGAAATGCGATGATCCCAAAATTAGGAATTTTTTACTTTAATGTTATCATCTAATTATTTTTTCAGAATTTTGATACTATTAAAAAATTATTCATAATTAAATTTGTGGTTTGATCCAGGGTAAAATAATGCATTAATAGTTTTATAACTTTGACCATTTCATTATCATAAGACTCATTAGAAATAGTAACCACATTAGATTTCCTTTTTTCATCTAGACTAAGAGGGTTATGATGCAGATAATCATAATGAACCATCATTATTGAGAACTGGATAGCATAATTCCAATACTCCTTTCATTCGAGACACTCGAGTGTGGGTTGTTTATTTCAGGGAGATTTATCTCTATTCAAATCATTAGAAATTTTCTTCCCATCACATTGGCATTTCACAACTCGATGACCTTCTATTACAAAAATAAAACATCAATTAGTCCCCATAATATATTTTAAACCAAATTTATTTTATCTCTTCGAGCATGAAGAAAATATCATCTTCTTCTCTACTTTATTTTTGGATTTTACTTTAACATTCATATTTCATTTATTTTTAAAACAATAATATTGATGAGTAACTCCAATATCTATTTCCACATTAAAATTACATTTAATGATTTCTTTATAGTTACTAAATTCTTGTATGCCTAACACAATTCAATTACTTGGTTTTAATCCTATAAATAATTGATCATACTTACTTTCTGGTTGGATGCTAATGCAAGAAGTGAACCTTGAAAATACTGTAAAACTTGAAGCATAAGTTCCAAAAAATTTATCATCCTTCTACATTAGATCAAATAATTCCATGTCAATTTCAATATAAATAATATGAGTAAATTAATTATTGAAAAATTCATCATTCATTAATCCCACTCCATGGATTCAACTTCTTCCTGATGAAACATATTCTTGATAGGAGTATAACTTTTATCTTCTTCACCTTCCAAACAATATACATTGATAATTACTTTTTCATTATCCAAACATTAGAGGAAAAAAATATATTTTCAATGGTACTGATCCATTTATCTTAAACTATTGTATCAACAAAACCACTAAAAGAAGGTGGACACTGCCTCATGAAGAAGTTAACATAACACTATTTCCTCTCTTTCCCATTTGGTATTTTAGTATGATTTGTAGCTTAATAATGTTTTTTGAGAATAAAAAAGATATTTTTTATTCCAACTATAAAAACATTTGATTTCTTAGTAGTAAAATAATTGAATTTTCTATCACATTCAGTATTAACATAGAAACTTTAGGTTCAAATCATTTAATAAAAAATCATAGTGCGAGAGAGAATAATCATAATGGGAAACCACATAATCATGAAAAATAATTTATAATTTATCTAAGTCATGACATCTTATTTTAAATCTATGAATCATTAATTCTATAATTGGTCATTTAGGGGAATAATCTACTAAAATACTCCAAGATTGATCATAAAGAGTTTGTGAATTTCCACAAAATATCACCCAATAGTGTTAAACAAGGTGTGTGGAAAGGCTCACTATCGTGCACTAGGTGACAATCGAGTGAATTCCCAATGTTCTCTTTTTAGAGTTATTACCCATTTGTAAAAATCTTCTAGAGCTATATCCACTTGTACTATATAGGAATAAATTTATTTTCTGGGAAACCAATCACTCTATCCTCCACCAAAATTATAGGACATCTTCTTATACATTGACATATCCTTAGACTTATCACAATGGTTCTTACTAATGTATCCTCATACTAGTTCAAATTTTAATCTAATCCTCCTTTTTAAACCAACTTTAGTGGAACAAACTTTTCATTCATAGATATTATTTCTTAATAGATGAATATTTTTTTAATTATACAAAAACATGAATGAGAAACATAAATTTTTAGTGTCTTTGGAAACTAGGATACATAACCAACATGTTCTTGAGTGAAAAATATCATATTCCACTAGGTTATTCATAATTGGAACCCTTTTTACGACATACAATACATAATAAATTTATTTATAACATGGGGAAATGAATTATAAGAAAGTTTGAGCTCAGATTATTCTTAAAGGGATAACATAGACATAACATGAGAATAATGCCATGAGAACTTTTGAAAAACATTTGAAAACAAAATCTTAGATAATATAGATTATAATATTGATTAATGGAATAGATCTGTGAATTTTAAAACACCTGAATCATAAATGAATCAATGAATATATTCTATGATATCTTGATAATTACATGAGATATACATTGGTGGAATAACTTTCTACATTGAAAATCATATGTAAAGGCTACCCAATAATAAATTCGTATCATGTTAGGTTTTTTCTAATCACCTTTGTATGTATGTTGGACTTGGGTTAACCTCTATCATACCCTCATTTTTTAGGCTTATGATAACATCCATTGTACGCTTTTTTGTGCTTGGTTTAACATCCCATGTACCCTAAGATCTAATAGATCATTAATCTTTACTCAATACAATCGAGGGTTATATAATTCTTAGAACACACATCACATAATAAGAATCATATGTTTGTGTTCCATAAGATCGAAAAAAGTTTACAATAAAATAATCCATGAAAATGAAATGGGTTTCATAATCATTTCATCATAGAATAACCCATGGGTGGAAACATGTTTCAATAATTATTTTCATCATAGTAATAAACAATAAAAAGAAATCATACTGATGGAATCATTGGATCATATCACCAATATAGTATAAGTATGATTATGTGTTATTTTTATTGGTTAATATAAATATCATTAAAATATTATTAAAAAAATCCTAATTAAAATACACTTTCCACCTATAAAGTCACTTTGTAAATATAAAAATTTCCAAAATATTAAAGAAAATATTTACCTTTAATATATCCTTGGAATATTGTAGAGTTATATTCAAATAATTATGTTGTCATGATGGTGGAAATTGTTTTTCATGCCTTACACATTAATTATTTTTTTCACTTTTTAGTTACAGAGTAAAAATAAAATCATTCAAAAAATGATGGGAAGAATAATATTAGAAAATTTTAAAAAAATTTGATAAGAGTATAAATGGATTTAAAAAATAAATATATAATATTAAAAATATTTTTAAAACATTTTTTAGAAGTCAACAACTTAAAAGAGAAATGAATTTTTCCCAAAGTTAGAAATAAAGTCAGTTTTCCTAAAAAAAATTTAAAAAATATATAGTGCATAATGAGTGAAAAATGAATGTAAAACATGAAATTTTAAGAAGTAATAATAGTGGAACAAAATTCATGAGTTTATTGTGAGATATTTGTCAATTTTTCCTCATCAGAAACTTAATCACAAACAACCCTAATAAACAATGAGATTGTAGAAAAATCCTTACGACTTTGGTATCTTTTTAATTATAATCCATATAAAATAAATAATGTTATATGGAAATATATCCCATAATTTTATTTATATGGGTTATATAATACATTCCTAGAAAGTATATGAACAATACAAAATAAACAAGTCCTGTATAAGGAATGTTCTCTATAAAAATAAAAGTGACAGAAAAAGACCTAACCTAAAGTCTTGAATTTATTATTAAAAATTTTAAAATCATAAATAATAAATATATGTTTATTATAAATCTACTATGGAATCATATAGATATATATAAAACCATATATTATTTACTCATATCCTTTTACCACTAGTTTGTTAACAATTCTATTTTAAAATCACCATTTTTGGTGATAACATAATTTTTATGGAATGATTTAGTTGTGTAGTTTTGGTACTTGTAATTTGGTTAAAGATACATAATTTACAATATTTGTATCCTGATACAAATATAATATATATTAATTATATAAATATTTAGAGTAATTTATAAACGTAATGGATAAAAAAATAGATGTCATTGTTCATAGAGATATTAGGTCGTAAGTATGGATGGATACTATTTCAGTTTTCACTATAGATGGAAATAAATGAAGGGAAATATTAATTCAAGGTTGTATAATAATTTTTAAATCATAGATATCATATTTATTAATTAAATATATCCTTATTACTATCCATGTGAAAATAAAATGAAAATTGTATCACATCACTTCGTAGAGAAGGTAATCCATGAAAATACATGAGTGATGTTATCATTTTTCAATGGACTAGAAGGTAAGACGGTATATCTGATATTATAAATAAATAAGTTTAATTATTTATAAAATATCATATATATACTTTAAATGAATTATTAAACCCATCCATTAGAGGCGACGATGGAAAAAGAATTAAATCGGGTTCTGAGGTGGTAGTTTGTCGTACACAAAATCTACAGTTTCATTTACCAATCAGTGGAAGAGGAAATGTATATAGGTTAATAAATTAAAATATTAACATCAAATTTGATTTAATATATATATATATATATATATTATTTCATCAATTTTGGGTGAGATTTTTATGAACATAAAGAATAAATAGAACAAAAATTCTTGCTTAAGAACGATACCTCTTCATCGGACAACCTCTTTAGGTTATTGTCATGCCCCCTCCCTCCAAAGATACCCCTCCTAGGATGTAAATGAAGAAAAGGAGATAATGAACTGTGACTACCACCTCATATATCCCCCAGGGTTGGGACTAACACTAATGGTTAAATATATTAAAAATTGGAAGGAATTACCCTTTTTTATAGGAAACAATATTAGGAGATAATATGGTTCAGCCCAAAAAAATCCAAGGAATATAGAGAAAAGTGGACCAAAATATAACCCATATGCATATTTAAAAGCAATACTATAGAAAACACAATAAAACTCCAAAGTAAATTCCAAAATCAAGCTATAAAAAAACCAACTATCAAGATCCGAGATAGTAGGGTCCAAAACGGTCTGCAATGTCCTCCTAGAAACCTAAAAATGGGTTTATATTTGTAGAGTGAGAATAAAAGTATACTCAGTAAGAAAATCCATAGTCTTGCATTCATAAGTGGGAGAATCATACTAATGATAATGTGAGAAAATATTAGAAACTAGCAACACCTAACAAGGTATAATAGCCATCCCAACCTCACCAAGGCACACTCACAAAATAATGAGATTCATGTAAAGTAAGATAGTACGAAAATGGATGGTAGGGTACCCCACACCACTTTCCCAATGATTAGCCACATTCACACCCAAATGTAAGATGTCCTGGAGCTCTTAACTCCTCTAAAAGAACCACATCATAACAAGTCCACACACACATGGGCCTCTGATCTAACCCCACAACCTAGGATTATGAAGCTCACTACATGCCACCCTTAGACACTTGGTCCACAATAACATAACATACCACTGGAATAACCTAAGGAAAGAACCACACCTCATCCCAAAGACACCTAAGATAGCCAAACATATCTCATCCCAAAGACACTTGGGAATCAAAACGCGCTTGCACACAACTTGGCCACAAATACCAAAACCAAACAAAATAATCTTGGGCTATCACCACCTAGAAGAGGGAGGATGGAAGAGTTGGTGGCCAGACAACTATCCTCCCACTAGGATATTTGGGAAAGACAACCTCCCCCATGAATAGGGGGTGTTGGGAAAGTATTTCTTAAAAAAGGTTGGGTGTGTTTAGAAATCACAAAGAAGTACAAGTATATATATAGGTATTAAACACTCATCCCAACCTTTGGGATTTCCAAACAAAAACAATCCCACAAAATCCCTTTGCTGCTACCTTTAAACACACAACTACACAATTATCGATAAACCCAATCCACAACCCCATCCAAATCATTGAACCAAATATCATTATTTGTTTAGAAAATCACATATTTATTCCATCCCTATATAGGAAACTACCAGCCACATCCTGAAAGAATCCACATAGTGTAAAACACACATGGAATAAAAACCACGGTAAAACATCCTACTACACAATTCCTCTACACTTTAACTTAAAACCACTCCTAAGAAACTCCAGTGTAATTGCCCATATAAAGCAACACTATCCCACTTCCATGTATTACAAACCAAACCATCCTAAAAATATATCAACCTCTGACTCACAACAACACCCATAAACACCTCTCACTACAACCATCAGCATCCCACTACCAAAACATTTCACACCAAACAACATAAACAAAACACAACCTAGTTGTAGTCCCACTACACTACTCATACATTCCACAATCAAACAATAAATCATCCTGAGATTCTATTACACCACCTGTACCACCCCATACAAATCCATTCTCCTAACCAAAGCACCACACTACCTCAACACCGCACAACCCACACAAGGAAAAAGACATGAAAACCCACACACAACACACTGCCACAACAAATAAAGTAGGTTGTATTAAGATTTATCCAACACTAGTTCTTTAATTATACATTGATAATTCAAGGGTGATCATAGAAGGTGTATAATCCAACGTAATCCATTTATTTAACTGTATATAAGTGGTTAATAATTATTATGCACATATTTTCATTCAATATGAAATCAACAATTAGTATCCACAAGACACCACCCATGTACAAACAAATACCACCCATGACCATTATTTTCAGTAGTTATATAGAACATATAATTCACAACATTTATAATAGATAAAACAACAAGATCATCATTATCATCTTCCCTGCCCTTCATTTATTACATCATAAATGGTTTGATTATCTTCGTAATAGTTCATTTTTTGGGTTTAAAAATATTCACAAGAGATATATACACACACACAACCCATACGCTAAAAAAATAAAATATAGATGAAGGGATCCCTTCTTCTAAAAAAATTATCAACAACTCCTCCTTTCACCGAAATAGGGGGAGAACATGTAGCAAGAAAACTGCTTAGGGAAAACGCAGACATATTGATACAACATGGTTGCACAATCAATCAGGGAATAATGTTTCTAGGGACTCTTGGGGATCAAGGAAATATAGAATCAAATAATGAAGGGAATTTTTATGGCTTTTAAGGACTAGATCCGAGACTAAAGGGATATGAAACCGTTTTGAACTCTCCATTGAAAGCTGACCTTGACCACACATTTTGACTAACTAAAAAGCCTCATGAGCATTAAGAATTCAAAAATACATCTTATATACATTGAAAATGATTCAAAAACACTTAAATATTTTTCTTATACTCATTTTATTTTAAATAAAATGTTAAAGGGTTGAAGCTGGTAAAACTAGGAAAAAGGAAATTTTGACAAACTATTAGAAAGGACTCACCGTTGGAAATGTCACCGGTAAAAGCTACATATTGTGAGTCTTAGTTTGGTGTATCCTCATTCTATGAGTTACTGTTTGATGATTCACCATTCTATGATTCATCGTTCAGTGAGATACCATTGGATGACTCACCGTCGGTCAAGTCACTATTGGACAAGTCACCGTCAGATGACTCACTGCTGGATGAGTCACCGTTGCAAGTCACCAGTCTGACTCACTGGTCCCGACTGACTCTCATAGACTCACAATTGAAACTCACCATCAGAGACCTAGAATTAGTAACTCACTTTCAATGTCCTACCATTCCTGACTGACCATCTACAAGTCATTTTTCTTGACTCACCCTCATCAAGTCACCATTGTTGACTCACCGTCAGTGAGTCAACATTCCAGTCTCACCATTGGAAAACTGGAAAACTCCTGAAATTAGCTAATGTGACCTCTTAGAACACCACAAAAATTGGATTTTTACAAATTAATGGATCTGAGAGGTTTAGGAAATTACATTAAATACCTGTCAAACAATTCTCTCCCTCCACAATTTAAAAACAAACCCAAAAGAAAGAGGGGTCTGAATAAAAACCTGGTATAATAATTTTCAAGGAAATTGTTGAACAAGAAACACTGCTTTGATTTTGACACCCTGGGGTCTGAGAAAAAATCACCCTATGTTTTCTGAATGCTGGAGTGAATCCTCAAAATCGAAGAAAATCACCTCCATCATCTAATAACCCAACCGATCATAAGAAGCACCACACAAACACAAAAGCCACACTACCCGAACACATGAATTAAGGAATTCCTTCCTCCATGTCAAGATACTATTTTCTCTCGGTGGAACTAACTTGAGCACATTGGTTTAATCACATATCAATTAATTCATATTTATTAGGAATCAATTCCTCCCCTCTTCATGTGTCCCGACCTCATCACACATTACAAAAAAATGAAACAAATCATTCCATAGAAAGAATGGTTCAAGCATCACATCATAATGAAAGAAATAACAATTCCAAACTCAGATAAACTCTGGGTATTTTGAATGCATCTCTATCTCCCTTTCCCAAGAACTCTCCTCGAGTCCACCATGCCTCCACAACACATGATTCAAGGAAATGGTCCGTCCGTGTAGCACCTTCTCCTGATTATGGTGGATATTCCCTGGACACTCCACATACGTCACATCATCCTCGATATCTAACACTCCCCATCCAATTACATGGGAGTCATTGTGATGATACCAATGAATTTGAAAGATTTGAAAGACATCGTGGATGCTTTCCAACCATGGTGGAAATTATAGCTAGTATACCACCTCACCAACCTATTCCAACACCTAAAAGGGTTTAATGAACCTGGGTGAAATTCTACTCCCTCTTTTGAGCCACTGCTTCCCACATCAAGGGAAACCTTCACGAATACATGGATCCAAACATGGAACTACAAGGGCCTCCTCCTATAGTTGGCATATGCATTTTTCTGGTTCTGTGCAACCTTATTCATTTGATGAATGAGATGAACCTTCTCTATCATGCTCTGCACCACCTCGGGTCCAAGAACAACCATTTCTCTAAACTGTATAGCACATTAAGGTGAACGAAATAGCCTTTTGTATAAATCATTGAACAAATACATGCCAATGGAATTGTGTAAGCTATTTATATAAGGGAACTTTTCCAAGGGAAAGTGTTACACCCAAGATCCACCAAAGTCTAAGGTGAATGATCGTAGAAAGTCCTCCAATGTCTGGATGGTCCGCTCTGTCTTCCCATCTATATGGGGTTGGAAGGTTGTGCTGAGACATAGCTGGGTTCCTAAAACATGATGCAATCCCATCCAGATTGGTGAGGTCAAATGCATATCCTGGTCTAAGACAATGGATCTCATAACTCCATGTAGCCACACCATATCTTCCATATTTTTATTTTCCAAGGAATCTACTATGCCCGTCTCCATGATTACTAATAAGTGATCTGATTTGATCATCTGATTCACTACCACCCAAATTTCATCAAAGCCTCCCTAAGCCTTGGGAAATCCTATGATGAAATCCATCGAGATGAAATCCTAGTTCTACTTGGGTGAATCTAAGTACTACAACAACCCACTAGGAAAATGTTTCTCAGCCTTCTCTTGCTGGAACACTAGGTACCTTTCCACAAACTCCGTTACTTCCTGCTTCATCCAGGTCCACCAAAACTGTATCCTAAATCTATTGTACATATTGGAATCTTCTGGATGCACCTCCAAGGGTGATCTATGAAGCTCATAGGGGGCTCTGATTTGAGTCACCACTGGAACAAACATCCTCCCATGAAACAACATCTAATTCTGACCATCCTCTAACCATCCCTCCAGAGTATCACCATGGTCAATGCGATCACGCATCACCTCTATCTCCGAGTATCTCCAATAAGACTCCTCCACCTTCATAATAAGAGATAAATGCACCTCCATCTAAAACAGACTACCTATAAAACCATCCATTCATGCACCTAGGTTCAAGGAAGCCAACTCCTCCATTGCCTTCCAAGTATTCACAGATTCCTGAACTACCTCTATCTGTGACTTCCTACTCAAGGAATCAGACATAATGATTTCATTTCATGAGGTGTAATATATATAAATATCATAATCCTATAGAATATGCATCCAAATCCACTTTCACAAATTAATATCTCTCTAGGAAAAGATATAATTCAAGTCGATGTGATCTGTGAAGACCACAAAGTTCTCCTCAATGAGGTAATGCTGCCACAACTTCAGCGCGAACATGACCACTACAAGATACAGATCATGGGTGACATAGTTATTCTCATGGGGATTTAAATTCTTATACACATAAGAGACCACTCATTGCCGATGCATCAGCACACATCTCAAGCCTATAATGGAAGCATCACAAAACACCTCGAACATCTCTTCATCCTATGGAAAATGTAGCACTGACCAACTTCATCTTCAGATAGATAAATGCAGTCTAACACTAGTCACTCCACACAAAGGTCTGGTCTTTCCTAGTCAAGGCTGTCAATGGTGATGAAAGTAGAGAGAACTTGGGTCCAAACCTCAGATAACGTCTTTTCATAATAAGGAAATTACAAACCACCACCAAATTCTTCCGTGCTGCCCAAGAAACAACTACCTCTACCTTTGATGGGTCCACCACTATGACCTATTGAGACCCCACATTTCCAAGGAATTTTATCTTTAATGTACAAAAAATTCACTTGGAAAACTTCCCATAGAGCTAGTGGCATCATTGGACATCCAAGATAGTCCTGAGATGCTCGATATTCTTCTCATTTGACCTCGAGTAGATTAGGATTTCATTGATGAATACGATGGTGAACCAGTCTATGAACTCATGGAAAACATATTTCATGAGTCCCTTGAACATGGATGGTGAATTCATTACACCTAATGGCATAACCATGAACTTAGAGTTCCCATACCTTCATCTAAAAAATATCTTCGAAATGTCACCCTCCTTCACCCTCAACTGAAGATACCCAGACCAAACATCGATCTTAGAAAACCAACTTGCTCCCCTCAGCTGGTTAAAAAGATTGCCTATCCCCAGGAGAGGGTAAATGTCTTTTGAAAACCACCTCCCCAACCATGCTTGAGTCTATGTCCTTGAAGAGCACCCTAAGTTCAGCCTATAACTTCTCTATCCCCTTCGATGTAGCTGGAGCCTGTTGTCCATACTACTGAAATGTCCAAGCAAGAAATGGCTATGGAGGTGGGCATTGAACCATCCCACCTCTATTATACTGAGATCAAACGGTCACTCAGAAATGAATATAAAGATTCACATGTAATCCATAGATTAAAAACACTGGTCTAAGGCCCATAGTTTACGTACGAGGACTAGTAGGTCAAAATGGAAACTGCTAAGGTCAGCTCCCCATTGGTCAAAACCTATAAGGCCATAAATCCTAAGAGCAGCTTCTGGTATAAATTCCCTTAGAAGAACCCTACTGAATCTACTTCCACGATATAACTCCCGATGAGTGAATCCTCTTAACCACCACTTAATTGCTATAGACATCTAAGTATATCAGAAAGGTGAAGGGAGTAACCACATACTGGAGAGAAGGATGAAGTTCCTCATTAATGTGTCTCACACTGGACTCCTTATCTTAAAAGATATCTAAATAAAGGAAATGGTTATCCTTAAACTTGATCCCCAACTAATATAGCAACATATTCTCTGTCTAGAGGGATATTAAATCCTACCTATTCCCCACCTTCATGGATGAGGAATGGAATTATCCTTGGAACTCATTCTCAAAAATAAATCTAGAGAACATCAGCCTCATTAGTTTACTCCAGGTAATGTTTGAAACTATGACCTACAGATCCCAGCATTTGACTCACCACCAAGGGAAACCATTACTCCATCAGATCTTGGATCAATCTGAATGTGATCACAAGATCAGGGATCCATCTCTCTGTCTCTATTTGCGAAACACTGCACTTGTATTTCCCAGAGTCTACTATTGGAAAGCTCTTAGGATCTTCTGCAACTTATCATCCTCCTCTACTCAATCAACCCTCCATCGATTGACCAAGTCAACCTGCTTAGCCTCCACTACCTAAACTACATGCATTTGATGACATGTTTCTATAGCTAAAAAGGAAAACAAGGAACCCCTTTGCCTTGGTAATATGTAATTTTATTTAAGATACATTTTTACTCATTTTTACTCATTTCTAAATTCAATTTCCCTAGATTCTCAATTCAATTGAGAACAAAAGCCATTGTGATGCATATAATATTCCTTGGGTATCTAACTTGTAAATGGTGTAGCCTCACTTGGCCGTTTGGTTGACTCAGAGTCCATTCATCTTATCGCATGGGGTTCTAAAATCATGTGTCCTAAGTGGTCTTCCATAGCCTATGTCATGCAACAAGATCACTTGACATTTTTTCCCTACCAATCGAGTCCCACCTCCATTAGGCCTCAAGGTGGGGACCTACACCAAGAGTTTAAAATATCACAAAATGGAAAGAATTAGCCTTTTTATAGTTAACAATATCAGGAGAAAATATGGTTCATACCAAAATATCATCAAGAAGTATATAGAAAATAAATCAAAAATCCAACCTAGATTCAAGTTTAAAAACAAGACTATTGTAAATACAATAAAAATCCAAAGTAAATATAAATAGAAAGCTAAGTAGCAACAAAAAACTCTCAAGATCTGAACTACTAGGGTAAAATAGGTCCAAAAAGTTATCTTGGAAACCTGAAAACAATTTTATTAACACTGGTTGAGCATAAAAGTATACTCAGTTGGAAAAGCCAATATCTATCGTTCACAAGTGCGAGATGCATACTAATTCCCCTATGTGAAAATTGTAGAAACTAAACAACACCTAACAATTTATACTATCCATCCAAACATCACTAAGTCGCACTCACAAAATAACACAAGTCAAGTAATGTAAGATAGTAACACATTAATTGTAGTGTAACCCACACCACTATCCCACTGATTAGCTGCTCTCACACCCTAACATCAAATATATTGGCACTACCAACTCTTCCTAAACAACCACATCACAACCTTCCTGCACAAACTTGGGTCTCAAAGCTAGCCCCACTTCCTAGCCATACAAATCACACCCCATCCCACCTACATACACCTGGCCCACAAACATGTAACATTCTACTCACAGACACCACGTTCACAAACCAAATGTCATACCAGAAACATCTTGAAAAGAACAACATATCTCATCCTAAAGACACATGGGAATCACAACTTCCCACACACATGTGGGACTCACAAACCAAAACCTGCCCAATGAATCTTGGGCTGTCACTATCTGGAAGAGTGTGTAGGGAAGAGCAGGGGGCTAGCCATCCATCCTCCAACAGAGATGATTGAGAATGACACCCTCCCCCATAATGATGTGGGTGTTTGGAACGTAGTTCTCATAAAGGGTGGGGTGCTTGTATAAATAACTAGGAAGTAATAGTGTATATATACAGGTATCAAACAATCATCCCAACCTATGGGTTTTCCAAACAAAAACTAGCCCACAAAAGAGACTTTGCTACTACCTCTAAATACAAAACCTCACAAATATATATAAACCAACTTCATAACCACAATAATCTCATTTAACCAATTATAAGTTTTTATGAAAAACATTTATTTATTCCATACCCACCCAAGAAACTACCAACCGCAACATGAAACTAGCCACAAAAAATAAAACATACAAGGAATAAGAATCATGGTAAAACAATCCCCAACACATTTCCTCTCTATTTTAACACCCATCGTGGAAATATATAATTGATCCCAAGAAACACTATATGAATTACATATATGAATCAATACCATCCTTCTTCAAATTAATCCCTTAGAAACCATCTTCCAAAATTTATCAACCTCCAAATCACAGCCACATCCATCAACACATCTCATCACAGCCATCAGTAGCCCCATTGTATACACACACCACACCAAGTTGCATAAAAATACAAAATGGTCGCAGTCCCACTACACCACTCATTCACTCCAAAATAAAACAATCTATAAACTTGAGATTCCAAAACATAACCCAAACCACACTACACATAACCATGATCCCAACCACAGCACCACAACAACACAACACCACACAACCATCACAAGGCACATGACATGACAACCCACACACAACACACAACCACACCAAAAAAATAAGGATGTATTGAGATTTATCCAACACTAATTATTTAACTATTATTTGGTAATTCATGGGTGATCACATAAGGTGTATAATCACAGGGTATCCATTTACATAACCATATATAAGTGGTTAATCAGTTGTATGCATACACAATCATTCACCATGAAATACACAACATGTATCCAAAAGAAACCACCCAGGCGCAAAAAAATTCCACAAACGGCTAATATTTTCCGTAGGAATACAACCCATAAAATTCACAACTTGAATAAAAGATAAAATAATTAGATAATCACCATCATATTCCTCACCCATCATTTATTTATTATTAACTGGTCTGACTATCTTTGTAAAATTTCATTTTGTTTGGGTTAAATTGTATTCCCAAGATACATCTATGAACCCAACCCACATGAAACAAAGATAAAAGAGGGAATAATGAATCCCCAACTTGAAGAACAGATGACCAGTAACACCTCCTTGTGCTAAAATAGGGGGTGCACATGCAGTAGGAAAATTTTTTAGGGAAAACTCAAACAAATGGCTATATCACGGATTCACAATCACTTGGGGATGAATTGTTTTGGGGATTCTTGATTATCAAGAGAAAAGTGAAATAATTAATGAATAGAAGATACCTGACTTTGAAGGACTAGATATGAGACTCAAGGGATATGGAAACGTTTTGAACTCGCCATTAAAAGTGGACCTTGACAACGAGTTTGGGATAAATAAAAATCCTCCCAAGAGTTAGGAATTTGAAGATAAATTTTATATCCATTAAAATGTCTTAAAAAATAATTAAATATGGTATTCAAATCCATTTTACATCAAAAAAACATTTAAAGGGAGAAATTGGTAAAACTGTGAAAAATTGGAATTTTGAAAAACTCTCTGAAATGACTCACCATTTAGATGAGTCACCATTGTAAGATACCATTACCGATTCACCATTCAGTGAGTCAATGTTAAGTGATATACCATTTGGTGAGTCACTATTCAATGAGCTACCATTGGATGACTCACCATTAGATGATTCACTATATGTCAACTCACTATTCCACAAGTCACTGTTGGAAAACTCAGTGTTGGATGAGACAGTATTTCCAGTCACCGTTATGCCTCAATATTCCTAACTCACCATCAGTGACCTACCATTGTGACTCACCATTAGAGACGTAATGTTCCTGTCTCACTGTCAGTGATCTACCATTATTGACTCTTTGTCAGTGAGTCACCATTCCTGACTCACTGTCAGTGATTCACTATTCCCGACTGACTATCAGCGAGTCTCCATTCGTAACTCAGCATTGGAAAATTTTAAAATTGGAAAAATCTTGAAATGAGATATTGTGACCACTTTGAACACCTCAAACTTGAGATTTTCACAAAGGAATGGATTGGGGAGGTCTTGGCTTTAACAGTTTTCACCAGAACCCCTTGAATTTTTATAATATAATGAAAAAACATGACCACTCTAGAAGGGGTTATTTTTGACATTAGAAGGGGTTATGACCCCTTCTAAAGACATTAGCGGCGGTTATGTGAAACTCTCACTAATGTGCCCGTCTACTGTTAGTAGAGGCGGTTTTGAGGAAGCGCTGGAAAATGTGTGATGAATTTAGAGGTGGTTACATTAGAGGGGGTTTAAACCCCCCTCTAATGTTGTCAAGAATTTAATATAAATGGTTGTAATTAGAGGATGTTATAAGCTCAACCACCTATACTATAGGAATTAGGGGCGGTTCAAATAGCCCATAATTGTTAATTGTATTGGGGGTGGTTTTACAAAACCACCCCAAATGCCTCTCTTTTTTTAAAGAAAAAATATCCCATGTCTGTCTCAGGTCTGTCCCCCAGCCTCCCCATTCCCAGCTGCCCCCATCATGTGTGTGTCGGTCGCATACCTTGTGTGTCTCCTCGTGTGTCGGTCTCGACCCCTGTGTCTATCTTTGGTCTCATCCCCCTCTGTCTGTCTCAGGTCTGCCCCCAGTCAAGTCCCCTATCTGTCTCGTGTGTCTGTCTCAGGTCTTGTCCCCTCTATCCCCTCTGTCTATGTCTCGGGTCTGTCCCATCGCCCAGTCTCTACGTGTGTGTCCCCCCTATGTCTCAGTTCTGTCCTGTCCCCCATTCCTCTTGTGTCTCCTCGTCTGTCCGTGTCTGCGGGTGACCTTCGCCTAGTCTCTGGGTGTGTGTCCTCCATCCTGTGTGTGTCGGTCGCGTACCCTGTGTTTCTCCTCATGTGTCGGTCTCATCCCCTGTGTCTATCTCGGGTCTCGTCCCCCTATGTCTATCTCGGGTCTGTCCCCAGTCACGTACCCTATCTGTCTCTTATGTATGCCTCGGGTCTCGTCCCCATCTACCTGTCTCGGGTCTGTCCCCAATCACGTCCCCTGTCTGCCTCGTGTGTCTATCTCAGGTCTTGTCCCCTCTGCCCCCTCTGTCTATGTCTCGGGTCTATCCTGTCACCCAGTCTCTCTGTGTGTGTCCCCCATGTGTCTCGAGTCTGTCCCATCCCCCGGTCCTCGTGTGTCTCCCTGTCAGTCTGTTTCTACAGGTGACCATCGCCTAGTCTCCGCGTGTGTGTCCCCGGTCCAGCCCCGCCCCCAGTCTCCTCTTGGTCCTTTAATTCGGAGTGGTTCTAAATTTTTTGAAGCTGGAAGGATTCAAACCTAGATCTTAAATGATATAAACCGTGCGTATAAACCACCAACACAAATCACATTTTGTTTATTTAGTAACTATATTAGTCAATTTATATTTATTGATAAGTTTATTAAAATATAAATTATTGGAAAAATATATTTAAATACATATAATTAGTTTATTAAAATATGCATATATATTAATAAAATTTTATATATTAATAAATTTACACATAATTTATATATTATTGAATTTATATATATATATATATTAATAAGTTCATTAAAATAAGCATTATTAAAACAATATATTTAAATACATATAATAAGTTTATTAAAATAAGAATAAATATTTATAAAAATATTTATATTAACAAATTTACAAATATAATTTATATATTATTGTATTTATATACATTAATAAGTTTATTAAGATAAAAATTATTTTCATAATATAATTAAATAAATTAAATAAATAACATGTATCAATATATATATATATATATATATTTTATGCACACCTCTATAAATTATATATTTACATATATTTAAATAAAATTATGTATGTATGTATTTATAAATACATTTATATCCAACACACAAAAACAAAGATGTGTATTTATATATTTATTCGTAATTGTTTATATTTATTTGAATACACATATTATATTTATACATATAATATTTTTACGTACACAATTATATATATATATATATATTACATATTTATATGAATATAGTATATTATACATTTTATAAATACATTCATATATGTATACACAATATATACTATATATATATTATGAATTTTTTTAAGAAAATAGTAGGGGTTCATAACCCCTCTGATATCTTAAATTAAAGGGGGTTGTGAAACCCTTCTAATGTAAGACGTTAGTGGGTGTTCAAGAGGGGGTTTTGAACCCCCACTAATGTCTTATATTAGAGGGGGTTTTGAACCCCCAATAAGGTCTTACATTAGAGGGGGTTATGAGCCTCCACTATTTTCATAAAAATAAAAATTCTGTATAACACACACACACATATAACAGATCTATAATCCAACTATATATATATATATCTGTGTGTGTATATGTATATTTTTAGGTATATATATAGCACCTCTAACCTAATATATAATGTCTGTAACTGAATATATAACACCACTAATTATTAAAGTAGTGACATTTTTAACCTAACCATCTCTAAAATTGAACTACATAGTAAAAAAATGTTAAAACTTTTAGAGGGTGTTGTGAACCCCCTCTAAATTAGATGATTAAAGGGGGTTTTGAAGATCCCCCTCTAATGTTACAGAAAATGAATTTAGAGGGTGTTGTGCATAACCCCCTCTAAATAACCCCCTCTAATGAACTGTTTTTTTAGTGATCAAACCAATGCCTTTAGTACAAGGGAAGGGAAGTATGAAAGGTTTTTTGGCAGGTATTTTCTGAACTAAAAGGCATTTTAATTGTCATTGGTAGTGTATTTGGGTGACCTTTTATAATCGAGTTGAGTTCCACACTAGTAATTTTTCAATGTTTTACAATATTTCCATGTCACATATTAGGAAAAAAATATTAAAATGGATCATTACCAAATAAAAGATGAGATATGGCTATATATGTCCATAATGCAGAAATTGTACTTATTTTAGGTCATATTATCCCGTATCATTTTAATTTTTCCCATGGTAAACTCGTTTTAACTTTAACAATAATAATTAATAATTACTATTTTCACTATTCAAAAAAGCCAAAAATTATCTTTAATTTGCTAACTAATATTAATTATTATGAATAAATATATTTAATTAATTTTACCAAATAAAATACATATAATTAGAATGATTTAATTTAAAATTAAACCCCCACACATGAGGAAAAATGATTTTCCAAAAAAAGATTTTCATAAGTAGAAATTTTTTATATCAACATGCCATTTGAAATTTATTGTAAAGATATAATTTTTTTTAATAATAGTATTATTGAAAATTTTTTACTTTTAGAAATTTATAAAACACTATAATATTGGAAATTTATCTTATATAAAAGACAAATTTCCTTAAAAATCAGTATTTTTCACTATTCAGAAAAAATTATTCTTAAAAAAAAATAATTCTAAGATAATATTTAAATTATGATTTAAAAAATTAATTTATTTTTTTTGAAATAAATTTTCTAAAAGTGGTAATAATTAATTTTAAAATATATGTGCAAAATAGAATGGAACAATTTTTAAGAAAATATAATTTTTATTCAGAAACTTAATTTATTATTATATCTTGATGAGAAATATAAAAAATTTCTAATGAACCATATTATTTAATATTATATATATATATCACTAAAATCATCCACCTATAATGATAAATTAAATTTTTTAAAGACAAACACATTGAATGCATAAACATATTTTCAGAATTATTTTTTACAGTCAATTTTTTTTATTTTCATTTATAATGAATTAATAAAGATTGAATTTATTTTACTCAAGTTTAAACCATATAATTTTCATAATTTGGTTAGTCATATTCATACCATTTAATCTAATGACTACGTTATAACCGTATATTATATTATGTTTTGTTAAAACTAAGGGTTGTGTGTAACACAAGCTATTGTTGTAATTGAATTTATTTGATTTTTTATAAAATCATATGGTGTTTAATGTTTGTTTGAAATTATGATTTAGATAAAGTATTTTCTTCAGTGATTACAATGAAAATAAAAAAGAAACACCATTTTGTTCTTGAGCGATGAGATAACAATATTAATACTCATACATGACAGGAAGTTGTTGATGGGGGAATCAAGGTTGGAGATTGGAATCAAAATGTCATGAAAATTCCATGATTTTATTACTAAATCTATATTAATCACCCAAGGATTCAGTGAAATGTGGATGAGTTTCACTTGTATAACTACCACTTATAACTATATTTAATGGTTTGAAGCATAATTCTCCCAGCAGTGTTTGTTTTTAAAGAAGTCCATTTTGATGGGATTCGACGGTTGGTGAATGTTTTCAATAATTTGTGACATGGTGGCTTTTCTAATGAAATTTTTAGGTGTAGATTAAAGGAAAGGATTTCATGGAGGGAAGGAATTATTCCTATTGGGTAGTTATTTGTATTTTTTAAATACAAGAGGATATTAGATTCATAAAAAATGTATATTGAGTTTGATTAAAGACTAATCCTATGAGACAAATTAAGTGCCTCTAAGGATGGATTTATATCCACACAAGGAAATTAATGTGTACATTATTTAATATATAATGTAGTATTCTATTCAAGGATGAAAATGTCTTATAGTAGGGAGAATGTTGTCACATGGAATTTTCCCTATTGAGACTTATAATTGAATTTATTTTTCAAGACACGTGACCTTTATAGCGGTAAATGGTCAATTTAACCTATAAGGTGACCTCAAAAATTTTATCATATGTTTTATTGATAAATGGTTGTGGTGTTTTCCCATACAGTGTACCAATTCATAATTATGGGAATATTAGAAACATGATAAAAATATACAAGGTGTTAAAATATTATTTTTATTCATGAGTGTTTAATCATGATGAATTTATTATTCATCCTCAAAAGAGTGTTGGATTGGGAATCAAATATCTTGGTTGCATCTGAGATGGGGTTCCTACTCTTGGAATACTATAATTTTGGTTTTCATCTCGGTTCTTGGAATGGGTTGTTACTTTTGTTTCATTTAATGAAATTAATTAATATCTAACTAAGTTTTAATGGTTAGAATCCTTACAAAAAGTCTTATATTTATATCCTTTATTGATACATCTATGGTGTTATCCTTTAGTGGACAACATGAACTTTTGATGGTGGAAATAGTTGGGAGGATAGATTTGGGTGGAAATGTAATTGGATCAAAGAATGTGGATCAAATGCAAAGAAACGTCAATGATGGTATTATATGAAAATGGTGAATGAGCCTATGTTCATGATGATGGATTGATGACATTACATTTTACTATCAAGTTAGGGATAAATTATTTTTCTTTATACTCTATTCCTCTTGGAATAACCATTGCAAATAATTTATTTTAAATAATTCTCATCTTATTTTTGGAACTCAAGATTTTATTATCAATTATTCATGGTTTATTCATTAATTGAGTGACATATACCCTAGTTTAACATGATTTAATTGGGGAATCAATAATTGGATTAATCATATGAAACATTACCCTCAAACTAACTATTTTTTGTGGAATTTTTTTATTGATATAGGATTATAGATTTTTGTTCTCCTTAAAAAATATTCTGGATAATGTTTGAAAAATACGTACCTAGATGATGGAAGAAATATAAAATTAACCTTTTTTATTTATGATGACATTATTTAACATAGGAATTATAATTCATATATTAATGTCATTTAATTGGGAACTCTATCTCTATCTCCCCTTTATTCTCATCTCTCTCTCCACTCTCACATGTCTTTTTCCCTTGTATGGAAAATGTGGCCACTGACCCATCAAGTGTATTAGTGAAATGTGGGTTTGACTTCATGAGATATAGGTAGTATTAAATGTGATTGGATGTGTTCTATGAAAGGGTAATAGTCTGAGGAGATTTGGTTAATATGTATATGTCGGCTCGAGTGAATGACATATGTTGCAGGAAATCTTATCATGCCAACTCAAATGGGGGGGGGGTCATCATGTAACGTCCTGACCCGAATCACCTCTAAGACGGTGTCCGGACTAGTGGATCACATAACCTCAATCATATCTCTCTGAACACCAGAGGCCGATGACAAGCAGTGGGGGCCCTTTTTGTGTCTGTGGGGGATACTATGCACTCATTGGTAACAAATAATATCACATCAGAAGTAAACTGAAACAATTAATAAATAGCGGAAGCACGTGAATGAATAAACAGAAGTAGACGCAATATAAATACAATCCGAATGAAAGATAAAACCCAATTACAAAAACTCACAAAATAGTGTCTTGCCATGATATGAGTCTAAACTGAAAGTACGGAAAATAGAACTCAAACACACAATCAACTAGAAGAAAGACACAAGAAGAAACTGCATCGCGAACAAGGCCTGGTCCTCTGCCCCAGTCTCCATCCTAAGCAGTAATGAACAGTCAAGCATTGGAAGTAGAACACTTCCCCTTTTCAATACCTGCGAGCATGTAAATGACTCGGGTGTGAGATAAAATCCCAGTAGGCTGGCACCCACGGTGTCTAAAACGTTCCATTTCGTGTAGCAATAAAAATGCAGTGCTCCATTACCTAATAATATTAGATAATTATTTTATACTCAATGAAATGAATAATACAGCTTGGGTTCAAAATGACACCCATGCCTAATCACCTGATTCAGCCTAAGCTGGTAGTCTGAAAGGGAACCTAGTAGTATAATGCATGAACAAATATAAATATAAAACCTAGAAAAGTAAGGTAAACAAGAAAGTGGTGTACCCAAAGCTTCTACTTTGACTTGGGGTCTAAGTCCAGTGTCAACTAGGTGTACTTTCACAAATCATAAGGATATCTCAATTCCAAAGAAAACCCAAATGGTCCAAATATAAACCTTAAGTGCATCATTATTAAGGTTCAAGTTGAGAGTTGGAGTCCGAGCCCATCCTGAAGGTATCACTATGGAATATCCATCAATTTATCCAATGCCACTGAGCCCGTCCAAGGAAATTTTTTGAAAGAACAAGTATCTCCAGAGGAATGGATTTACCCTGAGTCCGTCCTGATCTTGCAAAAGGGGTCGAGTGTCATTCGAGGCTGGCTTAGCCACATTGCCAACAGATCTGTGCCGATGGGACCATTTGGAACCGGTATCACTCAAAAGTATTAGAATGTTCGGGGAAGTCTTGGTCTGTAAAAACCAACGACACAACCCCCTAGAACCTAGAGGTAACCCGTGAGGAATGGAGGATCTAAGAATGGCCCTTAATAGGGTACCTGAACCCTTTCCCCATACTGAATTTAATTAAAGTTTTCACAGCAGCAGATATGACATAATCAACATATAATGTCACAGCTTGAAAACTAACCTGATACACCCATATCACAAGACATAAATATAACAATATATCATAACAACTTGCAAGGAAATATAAATATCATATCATCCACAGAGGATAATTCACATTTAAATAATAAGCATTTTAGTATAACAACTTGGAAGACAATATACATATCATATCAACCTTAGTGGATAATGCACATCAACATAATCACAGTTCAATATAACAAATTTCAAGGCAATATACATGTTGTATCAACATCAGTGGATAATGAACCTTTTAAATAATAAATAGTTCAGCAAAACAAGTTCCAATGATCCAACAATTCAAATTCATGTTCAAAGAAACTATTTTTTTAATTTAATTACAATAAAATGGGGCTTCTCAACACATTCAATTAATCAAATAATAAACTTGACTAATGGAATAATACACCGATCATGTCGGAAAACCCAAAGGGGTGTCTGAATTTGTCTCAATAATTCAAACAACTATTCATATAATTTAAAAACAATAAAAGGGGTTGCGCAATATCCGTAACTAATTAAATTAATAACTCAACTAACAGAAAAATACACTAACTATGTCAGCACCTTCAAAGGGGTGTCCAATCTTATTACAACCATTCAAAATTTTTTAATATGATTAAGGCTAAAAAAATTACGTAAAACCATTAAAGTAATTAAAATGGGTACAATTTTTCAAAGCCGGTAGGCATCGACTAACGACACAATAGTGCGTTTTTTATAAATCACAACAAAATGGAGGAAAAGTGAGTAGGCACCCTACCTTGTAGTTGTAGATGAATCTATGATCCATGATAGGAATTGATTTGAACTAAAATGGATGAAAATGAAGGATCTTATAAAAACCCCAAAATAGGGTAACAATCTTCCATGATGAGCTGTCCACAGATTACTCAATGAAAACGCATGATTTCAATTGTGAAACATTATCCTTTACATAAGGATTACTGGGAACCTGACAGTGAAAGAATTGAACATTGGATAGAGGAGCAGTGGCCTTCCGAAGGGGCTACTAGTTTGTATGATGGGATTGAGTGGTGCGATGTGATAAGTTGGAGAGGGAGAGAGGAGAGGAAAAAATGAATAGAGATAAAATAAAGAAAATGAAAAGAAATGAAAAATAAGGGAAAAATAAAAGATAAGGAAAAAGGAAATAATAGAAAAAGATAAAATAAAACAAAAGAATGGAAAGGAAAATAATAAAAATAAATAAAAACTGGAATCCCCCTTTTTATTGTTTTCATTTTTCCCGTAACACCCTCTTTATTTTATTTCAGAATTTTTCTATTATTTATTGCTTTCTTTTAAACCTTCTTTAAATCTATTATTAATATTTTACAATCATTTATTAATTATTTAAAACCCGAAAACCATTCCAAAGTACTATGTGATATTTTTCATGAAATGCCTATATTATTTAAATTTTTTAAATTTTTTTTCCCTTGACCCGCATCAAGGTGCGCAGGAACGCGCCCTAGGTCGATTAATTAATTAGACTGAAAAAATTAAAAATGGTCCATACCTGATAAATTCCTGGACGTTACAACCTCCCCTCCTTAAGACAACTCCTCCCTGAGATTCCCTTCCGAGGGTAGTGGAATGTTTCCAGATAAGAGTTCCAGCCAATGTGCACATACATCCGTCTCTCACTCCCACGTCTCATACTGAATACATCCGTGTTGCCACAACATCCGGACCAGAGGGTCTGACTTTCCTGAGAGGAATTTAATGCTATAGTCAATGATACAAATCAGATGCTTTGAAAATTATTCATTAGTGTGAAGCTCGATGTCATCAGGGTCAAAAGAATTAATACGTGTCTGGATGATATTGTCGAAGCTGAGATACATAGAAAACATCATGCATGGAACAATACCTCTGAGGTAGCAGTAACCGATAGGCTACCGGACCAACTCTCTCCACTATCTCGAATGACCTAACGTATCATGGTGACAACTTCCTCTACCTCATAATCCGCATGTGACCAACCTCTGAAAAACAGGCAGAGAGACTCGATGTTCCACCTAGAACTCCAGAGGTCTGAGGTGACGATTGGTATAAGATTTTTCCTGGACTGAGCTGTAGTAAAATGCTTCTAAATCAGTTGAACACCCTAAAAAGTCTTATGAATGATATGATGACCCAACAGAGCTGCCTCACCTGCTTCGAGCCAGCATAAATGGGAACGACATAGTCTACAATAGAGAGCCTCATACGGAGCCATTTGTATTGTCGTCTGGAAGATTTTATTATAGGTAAACTTATAAATAGGTAAATGATTCTACCGTGAACCTAAAAAATCAAGGATACATGCCCATAAAATATCCTCTAACACTCGTATAGTTCTCTCGGACTGCCCATCGGTCTGAGGGTGATATGCAGTACTCAAAAGTACCTATGAGCCCAGTGCCTTTTGCAACCCTTTCCAGAACTGTGAAGTAAAGTTAGAATCCATGTCTGAGATAATAGAATGAGGTACACCATGAAGTCACAAAATTTCCCAGATATACAACCTTCCCAACTCATAAATTGAAAAGGTCTCTCATATAGGCAAGACAAACGCAACCTTGGTCAACCTATATACAACCACCCATACTGCATCGCTGCTTTGAGGAGATCTTCGAAATCCTATAACGAAATACATGGTGATGTCATTCCATTTCCTTCCAGGAATGGATAGAGGCTATAGGAGTCTAGTAGGTCACTGGTCCTCTGCCTTAACCTGTTGGCAGGTGGAGCACCGAGTGATGAAACCTGCTATCTGCTTTTTCATACCAGGCCACCAATACTGTCGACACATGTCTTTATACATCTTGGTCAGCCCATGATGAACTTCCCAAACAGAGGTTTGATATTCCTTCATCATCTCTTCCCACATACATGAAGGTACCCCTACATGGCCACAATAAAATTGGGTTCCACTACCATCCACAACCAAACCAGGAGGTGGGTTCTCTTTTGTAACACTTTCCCTCAAAACGATCCCCTTAGGAGCAGTAAAATATTTCCTGAGGACTTGCTATAGAAGAGAGGATATCATTGTAAGAGCTTCTAGAACCGGTTTTTCACTCTTCTTCTGAACCTCCAAATGCATCTCTGAAAACAAGGCCATCATCTAACACTCACTACTGGTTACCTGCACGGCATGTGTCTGTGTCTTGCGGCTTAAAGTGTCCACCACAACATATCCCATACCAGGGATATGAGCAAGCTCAAAGTCAAATGACTACAAGTATTAGACCCACCTAAATTGCCTTAAGTTCAAGCCTTGTTGAGTGGATATATATTTCAATCTTTTATGATCCATGTAAACAAAAAATCTCTCAACCAAGAAATAGTGTCTCTAACAATGTAGAGCATGAACCAAAGATGCAAACTCAAGGTCATGTGTAGGATAGTTCCGCTCATGAGTTCTCAGCTGGAAGGATCCATAAGCCAGGCCTCAACAAAACTCCATCCAAACTGCACCCAATCCAATTCCTGAAGCATCCCAATAAATTGTATAGCTCTTACAGGGTTTAAGCAGAATTAGGATTAGGGTTGAGGTCAGTCCTCCTTTCAACTCTTAAAAAGACTTCTCACAAGCATGTGACCTGATGAACTGTACACCTTTCTTAGTCAAGGTCATGAGAGGCACTACTAAGTAGGAGAAATCTCGAATGAAATTCCTGTAATATCCAGTGAGTCCCAAGAAACTGTAGATGTCGAAGACACTCTTGGGATGCTCCCATGAAACCATGAAACTCACTTTATTTGGGTCAACCGATACCCCTACTTCAGATATAATATGACCCAAGAAGTTCACTTTATCAATCTAGAAGTAGAATTTACAGAGCTTAGAGTATAGTTGGTGCTCTCTCAGTGTACTCATCACGATCTCAAGATGGGTTGCATGGTCATGTCTGGAACGCGAATACACTAAGATGTATTCCACTAATACTGGCACAAAGGAATCACTATATGGATGAAAAAACTAGTTCATTACGGATATAAAGACTACCAGTGCATTTGTGAGGCCGAAAGTCATAACTAGATACTTGTAAAAGCCATACCTACTTCAAAATGATGTACGTTATATGTGAGATGGTCTCACATGCACTTGGTGATATCTCGACCTCAGATAAATCTTAGAGAAAATAGTTGCACCCCAGAGCTGGTCAAGGAGATCATAAATACGAGGAAATGGATATCGATTCTTTATCATGAGCTGGTTGAGTCGACGATCATCCACACATAGTTTTAGGGCACCATCTTCCTTATAAGAAAAAAGGACAGGTGAACCCCACGACGATGTTCTAGGTCTAATGAAACCCTTAGCCTTGGGGGTCTTCAAGCTGGTTTTTGAGTTCCTATAGCTCTGTTGGTGCCATCCTATAGGGAGGAATAGACACCAGTAACGCACCTGGCATGAGTTAGATAGTGAACTCCACGTCTCTCATAGGAGGTATGATAGAGAAATCATCAGAGAAGACATCCCTAAAAAGATCCACCACTGGAGGGAATTCAACTAGTTACATTCCCTGGCCTCTCCTGAAGAGACTTTCCAACTGAAAGGTCACTCTTCCCATCCCTACATATTTAGGCTTAGCTCGGTTTACATGCAGATCCCATTTTCCATTGTGAAGATATGTTTCGCTCTCAAGGGATGTAAATGACACCCGACGGTTATAACAATCCACTTGGGCATGATACAGAGAAATCTAGTTCATTCCAAGATTGACTTCGATACCAGACATGTCAAGGAAATAGAAATTACAAACAAAACTGTACCTTCCTATCATGAGGGGGAACTCTTGGCACTGGCATATGCCCTCTATCCTGACCCCAAGTAGAGTATCAAGAGACATGACACCGCAATGGTACTCAATTGAAAAAAAATACTCTCCACAACAGCAGCAAATATAAAGTGTGATGCGCCAATATCAAAAAGAGCAGTAACTAAAGTAATGGCTACTAGGATAGTATCTCTCACTGTAGATGGTCCTGCAACCTTCTCTTTTGGTGCTAATTGCACTGCATACATGAGACCTGATCCATGGCCCTAATACGCTGCCTGGTTGGCCTGAGCAGGTCCACTTTGCTGACACTGATAATCCGGGATGTGATTTCCTCGACCACGTCCTCCACCATTACCTCATCCTGATCGACTGGTGGAAAAATAACTTCCAGCCTACTGTGGATTCATAGATCCCATACCTAAAATAGGTGCAGGTGCAGATCCTCCACCACTAGAAGCTGAAGAGAAGGAACGATAGAAACACTTAAGGTGACCAATCCTGTCGCAATAGCGACACTCCTTCATATCCCTCGTGCACTATGGATTCTTGTGACCATCCCTACCACACTTCTAACAACTGATAGAGCTATCAATATGTGCTTTTTGGCTAGTATTTTCCCCATGTGGACTCTCAAAATGGCGCTTCCTGCTGCTAGAAGAGCCATCACCCTGTCTCGGAACTAAACCTCCCTGGATCACTGGTTTAGCTTCCCTAACATTTCACTATAAGATTAGATCATGGTTCACTATCTCCGTAACAGTGGTCAAATGAAAGATGTTCACTTGTGACCAGATAGTATACTCAAGTCCGTACTCAAAACGCCTAACAGTAGTCTGCGCGTCGCCAATCAGAGATGGGAAAAAAGCTGAAGTTCTGTGAAATGAGTAGATTTCTCAAACACAGTCATAAATCCTTGATAATGATTTAGGAACTCCCATACATGATCATCACTTAGAGTCTCTGAAGAAAAGTTGTCATATAAAGATGCTTGGAAATCAGCCCAAGCCATGCCACTGGTCTGCTCAGCCTGAGAAACAATGTCCCACCGGCGCTTGGCGGAGTCACGGAGCATGTAGACTGCAATCTTGACCCTACTCTCTAGAAGCGTCTCAAGGTGGTCGAAGATAGAACTTATAGATTATATCCATGATTCTACAGCATGAGGGCCACTAATCCCTAAGAAGGTGGGAGGGTGCTGCTGCAGAAAGTCCCATGTAAGGTTTTCCATAGACGGGGTAGGTCTGGGGATGTTCTAAACCGACAGCATAAACCCGAAGAGACTATCCTTGAACTGAGCATAAGGGTCCCTTGGAGGATCAACAAAAGGTAGTGCCACAGGAGGCTCTACAAGAGGCACCACTGGTGGTTCAGGACCAACCATCTCTAGAATGTGCTCATTACCACTCTCATGAGGCATAACACGAAGACATTCCAGTGACATTTTTCTACAACAGACAAACACACACCTTTAGATAAGGAGTAAAGTTGAGAAAAACAAGTAAAGCACAAAAGAGGTTAGGTACATTTCCTGCCTCTCAGCACCAAACAACAGATCACCCACCTCAAAGGTTGGGTTTCGATATGGAAGAGACCACTCAAAAGGATTACTAAACAGATCCACAGTCCACTCCTCGGTTAAGTCATGATAACTTATTATAGACTAACAAAAACTTATATTCAATAAACCAACAATTCATAATTTTACCACTAGGTAAAATAGTACTCATATGAAACAGGAAAATGTACATTGAATATAGATATGGCATGGAGATATGCATAGAATTTAAATCCTATCGTGCTTGTCATGATGTGTGGGTTGTTTTTACCTCGTATCATCGAGCTTCAATGGTAAAACCATTATTTCGGTAATACTAGCAGAATAACAATGCAATACAAGTGAGTTATCGAAGGTGAAATCATATCAACTATAACTGGCATAATCAATAACTGTAATCCCAACCCATGAATTTGGGTTTCCCCTGTACATGGGTTAGCTATGTCCAAGCACAGGGTACTTTCCAAATCCCTATATCCTAGTCTACTATCTAACCCAAACAGTAAGACAAAAGGAAAAACCACCTCTGATACCACTTAGTAACTTCCCGACTTGGCACACATCTATGACGGTGGCCAGACCGGTGGGTCACATAACCTCAAGTGTATCTCTTCAAATGCCAGAGGCTGCTGACAAGCAGCAAGGGCCCTTTTTGTGTCTATGGGGGAGACTATTCCCTCATAGGTAACTAATAATATCAAAACAGAAGTAAACAACAACAATTTATAAATTGAGGAAGCACGTGAATGAATAAACTGAAACAGAATAAATATTAATAACATCCAACTGAATGATAATGTAATACCCCAAGCTTCCATGGTACACTTCTCTTTGAATAATGCAGTAGTGTGTGTTGTACGTAACTTCGAGTTGTAACACACCACAACCAATCAAACTTTTCGTTATGAATTTTAATACCCACTTTTCGAAATTTTATTAATTTTATCTTTCAAAATGGACTTTATTTTTGGATTTGGAATATCGAAATTAGCTTGGGTGAATTTTTGGTATTTTTCTCAAAACATTCAATTTTTGATGAATAGTGAAAAAATTAAGTTATAGTTTTAAAATGAATTTTTATTTAAATAATAATTTATTTAAATTTATTTTAGGTAAAAATAGAAATATAATACCTATATAAGTTCAATTTAATTCATTTGAGTCAATTTATAATAATTTTAGATATATAAAAATTTTATTGAACTTTTCACAGTCTTTTACCCACCTCTTAGGAGCAATTGAAAATTTACATAAAACTTAATTTGACCTCTTTTGTGAGTTGAATTACAAAAATCAGAGAGACATGGTCTATATTAGTAAGAAAAATGTGGTTCAATAAAATGAAAATAACTTTTGGTGTAGAGTAACTTTTTACTTCTATTTACGACGGTTAAAAGTAAATAGGGTAATTAAGGGTAAAAATGATATTATTATTACCATAACACATGTAATAATTCTATTGGATAAGTCTAATTCGACCAAAAACAACCTTATTAATAAAACATGATCCTTTGGGTCCACATGGATTATATTAAGACATTTATAATTATTTAATTCAAAGAACAGTTAAAAGTGTTAAATTCAAAGTTTAATAACTAAACCAATTTTAATATAGGGATACACATAAGAAATATTTGACTATAAATATTCATTAGAAATATAAAAATATTTCTTACATAATGGTATTTTATTTATATTTTTTATACATTAAATAATTTTATTTATTTATGACACAATGATGATGTAGTAATTACCTAATTAATGAAATATTAAAATAACTGATATTATAAATATCCAAATAAATGTAATTTCAGACTTTTTATGTATTAAACTAATTTTATAGGTTAATATGACATGTTATGGTTGGTTATACGAATTGTTTTTGAATTAATAATGCTTTCATGAATTTAGAAAAAACAAAATACCAAATAGTGTCAAAATTGACATAAAAGTGTTTTTAAAACAAATATTATATTATTAATTATATTCTATTCCTAAGAATCGAAGGTTCAGCCAAAGGTCATAAATAATATTATATATTTCATTAATGAACCACTTGAGGTTCTGTTGTAAGTTTATAGTATGTTTATTAACTATAAAATATAAAAATACGAAGATACTTGGTAAAGTCAAACTATTTAACTAAGAGTTAAATATTAAAGAAAAAGTTAATATATTGACCCAAACCTATATAAAACCTATTGAATGAGTGGTTTTGGATCCATCCTCACCTTATCCTTTATATAATTTATTTTTGAGCCATTAGTAACTGAAAATTATTTTATTATAAAATAACATTTCTAGCTTTTCCTAAGGTGCCCATCACCCCTATTATAAAAGGGCACTTTCCCTTATCTCAATTTCACACCTTCAAAGCCTTTTGACTCGGCCAAAACCTATCCAAATAACCTATCAACTGTCCTCCCATCATCTTAGAGGCCTTCCATTATTCAAAAAGCATATCTAAAGAGCCCTTTTGATCAAATCAAAATGGAGAACCCGTAGAAGAGGTAAATATTTAATCACCTCTTTCAAGTTCCTTTCTTCTCCCACGTCCTCTTTCTTTGATGTTTCCATTATAAAATAACAAATCTAGTATCTTATATATAATTTGATGTTATTATAATTATATTACAACCATATTCATTATTCTATCGATCCCTTGAATGTCATGTCACCATACATGCGTACGTAGGACTTACCGTCTCCACGTCGTGGTGTTGTTGTTATTCAATACATTATTATTTGGATGGGTATAATAATGATTTATAAAGGATGTATATAATATATATGGAATGATAATGATTCTATATATATGATATACCATCCAATTATAAATTATTTTAATATCAAAATAATAATATTATCGGTCATCCGTACGTACGGATTATCGTCTCCACGAACGCGATGAGATTCATTCCCCATCAGAATCATTCACTAATAATTGTCATTTTATGATTAATAATAATGATTATGAAAATAATATAATTCCTTATATGAATCAAATACATAATATCCATAAAAACATGGCTTACGTAACCAAGCTTATAAATGAAAACAAATCAGCTAACACCTGAAATGATGATACTACTAAACTATCATTAACAATGAAATATTAAGATCATATATGATATCATATTAATTTATATAGTTATTGTATAATTTAATTACTATTATTTCACCATTATACATGAGTTTAACCTACCCTTGACCAAGGAAAAGTACAAGGTAAGGGTTAATTTCACAATCTCTTCATTATCCAAGGTTGTTTATATGTAATTATCTACTGGGATCTCTTTATCATCCACATCCATGTTTCTTAAAAATGTATTCCAAAACATTTTTACTATTCACTATACAATGGGTTAAGGTAATTTATACACTTATTTGACTATATATTTTCTGAAAATAATCTTTCCGTGATTTTCCAAACAATGTACATTATGAACTTTTCGACAAAATTAAGGTAAGAATGTTTTTTTAACTTATACCGCGGGTGCGGCTATTTTCCGCCGTTATAACATCTTCAAAGATTTCCTTACAAGCTTATAATAATATTTCCAATATAAGTGATTTCTTTTATAATTAAATTGATATTAAATGATTTCAAAATAAAAAGATATATTTCTCTAAAAAAGGTTTTGATTTCATCTATGTCAACATCCTTTAATGGATTTTAATCTTATTTGAAGTTGATTTATTATGATACAAAACATCCATATTGTATTGAAGGTTTTGTGATATTTTTTACTTTGGAGGTGCTATTTTTAAAATTTATGGTTTATGGATAAAGTATTGACATTTCAAATGCTATTTTTAATACGAATTTTTATTTTATGTTTAAACATTTTCATATGAGGAATGCATTGGACTTAGTATGTGACGGGTGGAGCCCACTATAGCTCCTCGATGCATCAGTCAGTCTCATGAGACAAACTAGTGTCTTGGTACAAGGCCTTGAAAAAATCTTATTTGTAGTCTTGGCACAAGGGCTTGACTATGTTGTTATGAAGTCTGGCATTATGATTTCTGTCATTATGAAAGTGGATATTGATGTTGCATGTGATTATTCGAATAGTAGAATATCCATGTGACTATGTAAATGGAATTATTTGATTTTATATTTGCCATATTATGCTGAAGTTAAAGTTTAAAAGGCTTTTGTTTTAGTCTTATACATATCCTTAAATGTTTATGATTCTTTATGAAAGTTTCTGCTTTATTGTTATCCTTACTGAGCATCTAAGCTCACCTCTTTCTATATTATATTTTTTCCAGGATACAAAGAAGTATATTATGACTGACATGTAGGGATAGTCTATGGGATATCAGTGTTTTCTATGGAAACGATGTCGTTGTAGTTTTCCATTTTATGATGTAATGTAAACCTTATGAATGTATCTAGTACTTCTAAGGCTACAAAACTAATCGGTCTTATGAGACTTGATCTTTTGTGATCATTCCAATGTTATGTAATAATGCACCGACTCCGAGTAACTAGGGTTGGGGAATTACAGTTGGTATAAGAGGAAGTTTGGTACAAACCATGGAATCTAGATTTATAAAAACTCTGATTAGAGCACATTTCCCTAAGATAAATTTTGTGTATTAGTATAGAAGAACTTTCCAGAATTTTGGTATTATAGTGATTTTGTGAGTTTTCTATGAAATACATCCCTATCTGGATACGAGCTAGTAGAGGTGACTTTGGTCCAGATGTACCCAGGTGTAAAACAAGAAAACACCACTTTGAGCTAGACTCGAATGGGAACTGGTGCACGACAACGGGCCTTGCTGCACTCTTCATTACAACAATCCTGGGGGATATGCTTAGGATAATTCTAATTTTATTTACAAATCATTATGAAGGGTTTATGAGTATATAATTACTTAAAGAAATCATTTTTATTATTATGGATTATATCTATAAATAGTTCAATTTATGTTAAGTGTTTCACATGTTTGGATTTATGTATTGCGATTCATAAACTAATCTAGTTTATGCCATTATTTAGAAATGGCGCATAGTGGAAGGAATGGAAACCTTATCAATGCACACACTCCATTTAGGGATTTCCCTCCTACTTAAGATAATTATAGTGGATCTGGTGATGCAACTGGTGCTAATCAGCTAATCACCATACTGGGACAACTCACTCAGGTTATGAATGATAACCTTACTCGTATGGAGAACCCTGATCCACAGCGTGGAGGATCAATGTTAGATCGCTTCATGAGGAAACAACCAAAAAAATTCAATGGGGGTAAAAATAAACTAGTATTCGAGCAATGGATAAATTCTTTAGAGAAAATATTCCACACCTTGGGGAGTAGCGAAAGAGAAAAAGTTATCATGGAATTTTACCGCTTCACTGGAGATGCTGATCAATGGTGGTGATTGATTCAAAAAACAAAGGAAGATGATGAAGTATCAAATATATAATGGATGGATTTTGAAGAAATTTTCATATAAAAACTCTTTCCTCATGACTATAGAGCAGATATGGAAAAGGAAATTTCTGAGTCAAACTAAAAACAAAGATGGGAATGTTGCATAGTATGAAGCTAACATTACAAGGTTAGAGAGGCGTGCTATAGATTATATACGTAACCCAAGAAGTAATATTGATCATTTCTTTAATGTGTTAAAACTGTTTCTTCATCAATAATTAGTCTAACAATCTTTCTCGTCATATGAAGACATTGTCCCATGTGCTATTAAGACAGAAAATGAATTCTCTAAGTCTATCAACTTTAAAGCAAAGCAAGAGAGGAAGAGATCTGCTAAACACTCTGGAAATGGAAATAAGGGGAATAAGGGAAAAGTTGAATATCCATCCTATAGTAAATGTGCGAAGAAACACCCTGGTACTTTCCTGGAGGGAATGAGAGTCTGTTACTAGTGTGGTGAAAAATGCCACCAAGATCGTGATTTCAAGGGGAAGAAAGAAGCTGTCGATGTAGAATGCTACAATTATAGAGAAATGGGGAATTATGCGAATGAATTTCCTAAGTGTCAGGGGAACTTACATTAGAAAATGACAAGGGATCATGTCCTTGATTATGCTATCACTACTACTGAGGTTGAAGTTCTAAATGACGTGGTGGCAGGTAATTTAATGGTTTCTTCAAGTTTAGAAAATGCTTTATTTGATTCTGGATCATCGCATTGTTTCATATCATCCTAGTTCTCTATGAAAATTAGATATTTCCTATTTGATTTAACAGGGGAGTTCTCAGTAAAAACTTTTAAAGGAAGTATCATTACAATAATGTTTTGTGAATCAGTCCCCATTAGGGAATATAAATGTTCTTTATCTGATAATCTCATTTTCATACTTATGATTGAATTTGATATAATCCTCAGTGTGGATTGTATTTCTCACCATGACGTGAAAATTTATTATAATAAGAAGGATGTTACTATTTTTTATGATAATAAGGAGTACCTTATCTTTAGAGTAGAAACATCACTACTTAATTCTTATCTAGATGCACCCCCAGTAGTTTAACTAAATTCAATTATTGGGGAGGAAGAGAATGAAATAACTGTGGATGAGGAAAGGAATGTTAAAATAGAGGATGTACTTATTGTGCAAGAATATATTGATGTGTTTCTAGAGGATTTACCGGGACATCCTCCAGAATGATAAATTGAGTTTTCCATTGATTTAATTCCTAGTTCATGGCACATATCAAAGACCCCTTATAGAATGGCCACTATGGAATTAATATAACTAAATAAACAACTATAGGAATTGAGTAATAAGGGATTTATTCACCTACTATTTCTCCATGGGGATCCCCAGTCCTTTTTGTTAAGAAGATAAATGAATCTATGAGTTTGTGCATTGACTACAGGGATATCAATGCTAAAACAATAACGAACAAGTTTCCCCTACCTCTCATTGATGATTTATTTGAACAAATTCATGGAGCTCAATAATTTTAAAAAATTTACCTTTGACTGTCATATCATCAGTTGTGCGTGAAGAAGGAAGAAATTACGAAAATAGCACTTCGAACCAGGTATGAGCATTACGAGTTTACAGTAATGCCTTTTGGATTGACTAATGCTCCCTACGTCTTCATGGACCAAATGAATAGAGTTTTCAATGAATATATTAATGACTTTATAGTGTTATTTATTGATGATATCTTGGTATACTCAAAAAACTACAATGATCATGAAAATCACCTGCGCATTATCCTAAAAACTCTTAGAAGACATGAATTATATGTGAAGTTTAGCAAGTGTGAATTCTGGATTCAAGAGATTTCTTTTCTTGACCATATAGTCTCTAAGGATGGAATATCTATTGATCCTTCTAAGACCAAGTCAATCCATGAATGGCCAGCACCAACGATTATAACCGAGATACACAATTTTATTTGATTGGAAAGTTATTATCAATGATTCGTCTAGAATTTTTCCCGGTTGTCTAACCCATTAACAAAGCTCACATGAAAAGGGGTTAAATTTGTTTGGACAAAAGATTGTGAAGAATGTTTTGAAGAACTGAAGAGAAGATTAGTCAACGATCCTATATTGACTCTACCATTTGGGAATGATAGGTTTGTTATTTATAGTGATGCTTCAAAGAAAGGACATGGTTGTGTCCTTATGCAGAATGATAGGGTTATTGCCTATGCATCACTATAGCTAAAAATTCAGGATAAAAACTATACTACTCATTATCTTGAGTTAGCAGCTGTAATCTTTGTTTTAATGATTTGGAGACACTATCTCTATGGTGAAAAATGTGATATATTTATCGATCAGAAGAGTTTGTAGTATATTTTCTCACAGAAAGAACTTAGCATGAGGAAAAGGAGATGGATTGAACTACTCAATGATTATTATTTCACTATACAATACCACCCAGGGAAGGAAAATAAGGTGGAATATTCTTTGAGTAGAAAATATCATGGAATTTTTAACAAGCTGAGAGTTGAAAAAGATCCTATATACATGGATCTAGTAAATATGGACATGGGAATCAACATAGAAGGTGAAACATCAATAATTTTTCAAATGGTTTCCAAACCAAATTTACTATAAAGGATAAATAGTTCTCAGATCGATGATAAAGAATTTCAAAATAAGATTAAAGATGTGAATGATGGCAGATTGAGTGACTTTGTGTATGAAGATGGGATTTTGAAATATGGGAAGAGACTTTGTGTTCTCAATATGCCTGATCTAAAAAGGGAATTGTTGGATGATTCTCATAGTTCCAATTTCTCTGTACAACCTAGTAGCACTATGATGTATAATGATTTGAAGGATCATTTTTGGTGGGACAACATGAAGTGGGAGATTGCTGATTTTTTGTCAAGATGTATGGTTTGTAAACATGTGAATGCTATAAGGAAATAGCCTGGAGGAGTCATGCAACCACTTCACATACCTGAGTGGAAATGGGATAATATTATGATGGACTTTTTCATGGGACTACCAAAAACTCTTATAAGGAACAATGCAATATGGGTCATTGTTGATTTTCATACCAAGTCAGCACAATTTCTTGCTATAAGATAAGATTTACCACTTGAAAATTTTGAAAGACTCTATTTTAATGAAGTTGTAAGACTTCATGGAGTACCCCTATAGATTATTTCTGATTGTGATATATGTTTTAAATCAATATTCTAGAAAATTCATTAGAAATCCCTTGATACTAAACTTCATTTGAGCCCTTCCTACCACCCTCAAGCTGATGGACAATCAGAATGGACTATTCATACCTTAGAAGAAATTATAAGATCATGGTCACATGACTTTCAATGTATGTGGGATCAATATTTACCTATAGTAGAATTTTCCTATAACAATAGCTTCCATTCAAGTATTCAGATGGCACCATATGAAGCGTTATATGAAAAGAGATGTCACACACCAACTTGTTGGGATGATGTTGGTGGAAGAAAAATCATTGGCCCAGAACTTGTTGAGGAAATGATGGAAAAGGTGAAGGTAATCCAAACCCACATCAAAGTAGTTCAAAGTAGACAGAAGAGTTATATTGATATCCGAAGGAAGGATTTGGAATTTCAGGTAGGAGATCATGTTTTCTTGAAGGTATCTCCATGGAATGGTGTTATACGTTTTAGTAAGAAGGGTTAATTTAGTCTTAGGTACATCAGACCTTTCGAAATTCAAGAACAAATTGGGCCTGTATCTTACCATTTGGCAATGCTTCCAAGACTCTCCAAAGTTCACGATGTGTTCCAAGTATCACTATTGAGAAAATACATTCTTGACCCAATGCATGTACTTACCAATGTGGAATTAGAACTAGAACCCGATCTGTGTTATTGTGAAGATCCTTTCAAGGTTCTTCATACAAGAGAACAAGTGTTGAGAAAACGGATGACTCATCTGGTAAAAGTTCTATGGAGAAACCATAAGATGGAAGAGGCGACGTGGGAACCTGAGGAACTTATAATGAAAAACCACCCGAGTCCTTTTACACAGTAATACTCTAGAAATTTCAAGGAAGAAATTATTTGAAGGAGGAGAGAATGTAACACCCCAAGCTTCCACAATACAATTCTCTTTGAATAATATAGTAGCGTTTGTTGTACGTAACTTCGAGTTCTAACACACCACAACCAATCAAACTTGTTGTTATGATTAGTAATACCGACTTTTTAAAATTTTATAAATTTTATATTTCAAAATGGACATCATTTTTGGATTCGGAATATCAAAATTAGGTTAGGGTAAATTTTTGGTATTTTTACGAAAACTTTCAATTTTTAATGAATAGTGAAAAACACTAAGTTATAGTTTAAAACCAAATTATTATTTAAATAATTATTTATTTAAATTTATTTTAGGTCAAAATAGATACATTATACCTATATAAATTCAATGTAATTCATTGGAGTCGGTTTATAATAATTTTAGATATATAAAAATTTTATTGAACTTTTTACCATCTTTGACCCACCTCCTAGGAACATTTGCAAATTTACATAAAACTTAATTTTACCACTTCTTTGAGCTGAATTTAAAAAATCTAAGAGACACAGTTGATATTAGTAAGTAAAATGTTGTTCAATAAGATGAAAATAATTTTTGGTGAATAATAACTTTTACTTTTATTTACCATGGTTAAAAGTAAATAGGTTAATAAGGGTAAAAATGATATTATTCTTACCTTAACACATATCATAATTCTATTGGATAAGTGTAATTCGAACAAAAACAACCTTAGGAATAAAATATAATCTTCTAGGTCTACATGGATTGGATTAAGGCATTTATTTTTATTTAATTAAAAGAAGAGTTAAAATTGTTAACTTAAATGTATAAAAACTAAACCATTTTTAATATATGGTTACCCATAAGTTAATTTATTTATGACATAATGTTTATTCAGTAATTATAAAATTAATGAAATATTAAAAAAATTTATATTATAAATATCCAAATAAATGTACATTGAGACTTTTTTGGAATTAATTTAATTTTATAGGTTAATATTCCATGTTAGGGTTGGTTAGATGAATATTTTTTGAAGTAATAATGCTCTTATGAATTTAGGAAAAACAATATACCAAATAGTGTCAAAATTGACATAAAAAAGTTTTTTAAAAAATATTATATTATTAATTGATATTCTATTTGTAAAAATATAATGTTCGAAAAATGGTCTTAAATAATATTATATATTACATTAATTAACAACTTGAGGTTCTCCTGGAAGTTTATGTTTTGTTTTAGTAACCATATAATTTAAAAATACAATGACACATGGTAATGTCAAACTATTCAACTAAGAGTTAAATCTAAAAGATAAAGTAAATATAGTGACCCGAACCAATCTAAAACCTATTGGTTGAGTATATTTCGACCCATCCCCACCTTAAAATTTAAATAATACATTTTGGAGCCATTAAAAACCGATAATGATTTTATTATAAAATAGTATTTATAGCTTTTCCTAAGGTGCCCCTCACCCTTCTTATAAAAAGACACTTCCCCTTATCTCAAATTCACACCTTCAAAGCCTTTTGGATCAGTCAACCCCAGACCAAATACCCTCTAAACTATCCTACCTTCATCCTAGAGGCATTCCATTAGTCTGAAAGCCTATCTATGGATCCCTTTTGATCAAATCAAAAGGAATAACCCGAAGAAGAGGTAAATATAAAATCACCTCTTTCAAGTTCCTTTCTTCTCCCACATCCTCTTTCATTGTTGTTTCCATTATAAAATAATAACTCTAGTATATTCTATATACAGTGATGTTATTATTAATATGGAACAACCATATTCATTATTCTATCCATCCTTTGAATGACATGTCACCATACACGCATACGTACGACTTACCGTCTCCACATCGTGATGTAGTTGTTATTCAATACATTATTATTTGGATGGGTATATAAATTATGTATAATTGATGAAAAAATTAAATATAAAATGATAATTATTATGTATATATGATATACCATCCAATTATATATTATTTTAATATAAAAATAATGATATTATCGCTCGTGCGTACGTACGGATTACCGTCTCCACGAACACGATGAGATTTGTTCCCCATCAGAATCATTCAAGAATAATTTTAATTTTATGATTAAAAATAATGATTATGAACATAATATAATTCTGCATATGAATCAAATACATACTATCCATAACAAACATGGCTTACGTAACTAAGCATATAAAGTAAAACGAATCAGTTAACACCCGAAATGATAATACTACTAAAATATAATTAACAAAGCAGTATTAAGATCATATATGATATAATATTAATTTATATGGTAATTTTATAATTTAATAACAATTATTTCACCATTATACAAGAGGTTAACCTACAATCGAACAAGGAAAAGTACAAGGTAAGGGTTAATTTCACAATCTCTTCATTATCCGAGGTTGTTTATAAGTAATTATCTACTGGGATCTCTTTATCATCTACATCCATGTTTCTTAAAACTGTATTCCTAAACCCTTTTACTATTCACTAGAAAATGGGTTAAAGACATTTATACCCTTATATGACCATATATGTTCTGAAAGCAATCTTTCTGTCATTTTCCAACCAAGGTACATTATGACCTTTTCGACAAAATTAAGGTAAGAATGTTTTTTTAACTTGGACGGTGGGTGGGGCTATTTTCTACCATTATAACATCATCAACGCTTCTCTTACAATCTTATAAGAATATTTTCAAAATAAATGCTTTCTTTTATAATTATATAAATTTTAAAGGATTTCAAAATAGAAATAGATATTTCTCTAAAAAAGGTTTAGATTTCATATATGTCAACATCCTTTAATGGATTTTAAGCTTATTTGAAGTTGATTTATTATGATACCAAGATTCAATATTATATTGAAGGTTTTGTGATATATTTGACTGTGGATGTGGTATTTTTACCATTCATGGTTTATGGATAAAGTTTTGACATTTCTTATTCTATTTTTAATACAAATGTTTATGTTATGTTTAAACCTTTTAATATGAGGAATGAATTGGACATTATATATGATGGGTGGAGTCCGCTATAGCTCCTCGATGCATCGGTAGGTCTAATGAGAGAAACTAGTGTCTTGGAATAAGGCCTTGACAAAATCTTATTTGTATCCTTATCACAAGGCCTTGACTATGTGGTTATGAAGTCTAACATTATGCATTCCATCATTACGAAAGTGGCTATTGATATTGCACGTGATTATTTGACTAGAAGAATATCCATGTGAATAAGTAAATGAAATTATTTGATTTTATCTTTTCCATATTATGCTAAAATTCCTGTATAAATGTATTTTGGTTTAGTCTTATGAATTGACTTAAATTTTTATGATTATTTATGAAAGATTCCGCTTTATTTTTATCCTAGCTAAGGATCTGAGCTCACCCTTTTCTATGTTTTATTTTTCCCAGGATGCAAAGAATTATTTTATGACTGACCTAGAGGGATAATATATGGGATCTCAGTGTTGTCTATGGAAATAATGTTGTTGTAGTTTTCCATTTTATAATGTAATGTAAACCTTATGAATGTATCTAGTACTTCCAAGGCTACTAAACTAATCGGTCTTTCGAGACTTGATATTTTGTGATCATGACAATGTTATGTAATAATGCACCGACTCTGGGAAACAAGGGTTGGGGCATTATAGATAAAAACCAAGCGTGGAAACTCACAAAAGGGTGTCATGCCCTGATATGAGTCTAAACTAAAAGTATGGAAACAATAACTCAAACACACAGTCAACTAAACGAAAAGACACAAGCAGCAACTGCATCGTGAGCAATGCCCGGTCCTCTACCCTAGTCTCTATCCATATAAGTGGTGAACAATCAAGCATATAATGTAGCACACTTATCCTTTTCAATACTTGTGAGCATGTAATCTAATAGGGTTTTGATGACGCCCTAGAAGGGTGTGAGATAAAATGCCAGTAGGCCAACACCCATGATGTCTAAACCTTTCCATTTCGTGCACCAATAAAAATGCAGTGTTCCATTAATTAGTAATTTTAGATAATTATTTTAAACTCAATAAAATAAATAATAAACCTTGGGTTCCCAATGACACCTATTCCTAATCACCTACTTCAGCCTAAGTTGGTAGTCTGAAATGGAACTTGCTAACAGAATGCACGAACACATATATATATAAAACCAAGAAAAGCAAGGTAAATAATAAAGAGGTTTACCCCAAGCTTGTGCATTGCTTTGGGGTCTAAGTCCAGTGTCAACCAGGTGGACTTTCACATATCTTAATGATATCTCAATTATCAAGAAAACTCAAGTGGAAATAATATAAACCTGAAGGGCATCATTATTAAGGTTCAAGATGAGAGTTGAGGTCCGAGCCCATCCCACAGGTATTACTATGGAAAATCCGTAAATTTATCCAATTCCACTAAGCCCATCCAAGGAAATATTTCAAAAGAGAAAGTATCACTCGAGGAATGGCTTTACCATGAGTCTGTCCCGATCTAGCAAAAAGGGGTCGAGTGGCATCTGAGGCTGGCTTAGCCAAATTGCCAACGGATCCATCCTGATGGGCCCTTTTGGAACCGATATCACTCAAAAGTATTATAAAGTCCAGGAAAGTCATGGTCTGGAAAATCTAACGACACTACCCCCCCACCCCTACCCCCCGCACCTAGAGGTAACCCATCAGGAACTGAGGATCTAAGAATGGCACTTAATATAGGACCCTCCCTCTTTCCCCGCCCTGAATTTAATTAATGTTTTCATAGTAGAAGATATGACATAATCAGTATATAAAGTCGCAACATGAAAACTAACCAAATACACCCACATCACAAGACATAAATCTTATAGTATAACATAACAACTTCCAAGAAAATATACATATCATATCAACCTCAGTGGATAATGAACATTAAATTATTAAGTAGTTCAGCATAATAACTTGAAAGACAATATACAAATCATATCAGTCTCAGCTGATAATGCACATCTAAATAATCAGAAATTCAACATAACGACTTGCAATGAAATATACATATCATATCAATATCAGTGGATAATGGATTTTTTAAAGAATAAATAGTTTAGAAAAACAAGTTACAATTATCCAACAATTCAAATTCATATTCAAAGCAACTATTTATTTAATTTAATTGCAATAAAAGGGGCTTCAAAACACATGCAATTAATCAAATAGTAAAATCATCTAATTGAAGAATACACCGATCATGTCGGCACGCCCAAAGGGGTTTCCAAATTTGTTTCAATAATTCAAACAACTATTCCTTCAATTTAGAAATAATAAAAGGGGTTGTGCAATACCAACAGCTTATTAAATTAATAACCCGGCTAACAGAAAAATACACCGACTATGTCAACACACCCAAATGGGTGTCTGATATTATTGAAACCATTCAAACAAATTTATTAAAATGATTAAGGCTACAACAATTAAGTGAACAAATTAAAGTAATTAAAATTGGTAAAATTGCACAAAGCCGGTAGGCACCGACGAATGACACAACGATGTGTTTTTTATAAATCCCAAGGAAACAGAGGGAAAGTGAGTAGGCACTCTACCTTGTATTCGTAAAAGACTCTATGATCCGAGGTAGGCTTCGATTTGACTTAAAATTTATAAAAATGAAGTATTCTAGAGAAATCCCAAAATAGGGTACCAATCATCTATACCAAAATACGTGCAGATTACTCCATGAAAACACAGGATTCTAATTTTCAAACATTATTTGTCCCTAAGGTTTACTTCGCACCTGACGACGAAGGAATTGGATGTCGAACGGAGGAGCATCGGCCTTCCAAAGGGGCTGATGGTTGGTTTGATGGGATTAAGGGGTGCAATGTGATGAGTGGGAGAGGGAGAGAGGATAGGAAAGAACGAAAAGAGATAAAATAAAGAAATAGAAAAGAAAATAAGAATAATAGAAAAATAAAATATATGGAAAAAAGGAAATAAAATAAAAATATAAAATAAAACAAAAGAATTGAAAGGAAAATAATAAAAAAAACTAAAACAGGAATCCCCCATTTTAATTATTTTCATTTTTCCCGTAACCCCCTCTTAATTTTATTTCAGAATTTCTTTTTATCCTTTCTTGATTTCTTTTAAATATTCTTAAAATCTATAATTACTATTTTGTGATCATTAATTAATTATTTAAAACCCGAACACCGCACCAAAGTGCGACGTGAAATTTTTCATGAAACATCAACAATTATTTAAATTAAAAAAAAGCTACTTGGGAACCACAACGAGGTGTGAAGGCGCACACCCTGGGTCGCTTAATTAATTAGGCTACAAAAGATAAAAATGGTTTGTACCTAATTAAGGCCGGGACGTTACACATCATTGTGGTAGTTGGTCATAGTATGGAGGTGGGGGCCTTGGGCTGCCCATAGCATGTGGTTCAAAAGTGGCTATGTGAATTATGGGTGTCACATGAGGAGGTGATACCATGTGAGCGAGGGTTTCATATGATTTGGGGTGGTGGTGGGGTGGGGTTCAGGGTGGGGGCATGTTATTCAAGTTAAAATGAGTGATGTTCATGTTAGGGATTTTAGTAATGTTGGTGAATGAATAAATTAAAAATAAATAATATAAGGAAATAAAAATGTCTGTGAAAGGGGATAATACAAATGAATGGGGGTTGTGTGAGTTACAACCCCCCACATTTCATGTGTTATATTAATAGAAATATTATTATTACTATCATTATAAGTCTTGTTTAATTTATAACTTCTTCATATGTGGTTAGACTGATGATACATATATGGAATCATGATAAAGACAAAGAGGAATAAGATAAAATACCAATATATGATACATAATTATAATTCTTGTAATGATCCCATCATAACATCACATAACACAACTCTTTTTTGATATGATGAAATGATTATTTTTCACTTGAGGTGTTTATTTGATAGATTAAGAGCACATCATGATTACATTTCTACATTGATCATAAAAATGTGGCATGTTTGGCCATTCAAGGTTGTGTGTGAGACAACATTGGAATATTATAATTCAAATCCATGTGACCCTAACTGAGGTATAAGAATCACTAATATAGTATTCATAGGTTCAATACCTCTCTCTCACATACTTTGTACTCACCTCATTGGATTTGTGATTTCCCACACTTGTTGAGTGTAACTATAGGTGTAGATCCCTACTTTGATTTTTGTAAGTTATATGAGTTTCCTCATAGTCTATGAGGTAATAGTAGTAATGGTTTGTTACCCTATGATATCTTCATTCCCTTGTTCCCACTTGGGGTTCCCTTTGGGTTTCTATAATGGTGATATGAAATCTATTTTTTGGATGGCTGGGTGTGCTAACCCTTTGACTAACACATATAAATAGTGAGGAATGGTTCCTCCATAAATGCTTTTGGTGTTGGAGTGGAAGTTAGTGGGGTTAATAAAATTTGATTCTTTATTAATTTTTATTACCCAATATCCCCTTATATTCCGTCAAGGAGTGACATATAATTAGGAAATATACTTGAGAATTTTAAGACTATTTGGAATCCCAAACATCCTTTCTTGCAAAAGACATGCAGATATTCATGCATTGAAGTCAAGAGGACCAAGAAATATTTTTCATCCCTATAACTACATATCATTGAGAATATCTAGATTATTTTATCTTGTCTTACCCTTGGTTACTCTCTCATATCAAAGGTTTTGAGATGAACTATTTCCTTATCCATCCATTGTGTCTATTTGAGAATTTTATATGGTATGTTTATACCCACTTATATATTAGATTTTTGACCACATAATTTATGTGTATGAGAAAACACACAGTTTTATGAAAGTACTTGTTGATGTGGAGATACTGTAGCTTGTTCAGAGCTAATACTCGGTGATACTTGGTGATGCATAATGAGGCTTGCTGGAGATTGACGGTGGTGGTGACTATTGTAGCTGGATATTATTCAATGAGTGTAACTAGTAAGGAGGATGATCCAAGTGTCATGTATATTCTGTATTGTTACATTTTTTAGATTTATATTACTTTATTAATTTTTATTTTTTCTAATGTATTTATACTGGGTTTTTCATGAATGTGTGGTATACTATTTTGTTGATTATATATATTTCAAGCAAGTGTTTTTAATATTTTACTCATTGGGATACATGTCTATTTTTTTATAGTCTAAGTCATCTTACATTGTGAGATATGAAAAGGCAGTAATGGTCACCACCCCCCGACCAATTAAAGGCTGTAATGGTATGTCACTATCAAAATACTACCGGACTGAGAAGGGACTTGATGAGATGGATTATGTCATAAAGGAATTTATTATAGGTGTTTCCATTTATTCCCATAAAGGTATTCATCTTTCCTTTATTTAATTGGATTGAACTATGGTTATTTTCTATTTTTATTTTCCTACTATGGAACCTTGGTCCATCACTTGTACTATTCCAAATTTCTAGGACCTATGTCTAAGAAACATTTCATTTCTCTACACTCCAAAATATAAAAACCACTTAGCTAATTATATAGATAACAATAGGAGTTTAGTGGAAATTGATATTTATGTGGTGTCTCCATTTTCTGGGACAATTAATACACTTTGAGATGGTGGATACAATCACCCTTATTTTTTAATATCCTCTTTGATCATGTGTCACCTTTTTATATTCTAATAATAATTAGATATAATGATAAGTAATGCATAAAATTTTAGTGGTTCATTTATATTAGATTACTGGAATGTATTTAATGTTTATTTTCAACCCTATAACGAGGAAATAACATGATAAGATCAAGAAAATATTCAATATGAATGATTATGATCTCTATAAAAAGAGAAGAATGATTTTCATTGAATGAAGAGTGAGGAGAAGTAAAAGTTAGATATAATTGTGAATTATATAATGAAGAAATGAGAGTTATTCAATGATGATATAAATAAAGAAACTAAATTTAAAGAAAAATAATATATAGTACACCACCATATCTTCATAATGTTTTTAAATGTTTTCTATTATCATCAAGGGGTATATTTCCATGAAAGTGAGACAATATAAATTAACAAATGATCTAATAGTGAGATATAAAATCATATAGGGACAAGGAATATATACTAATCATGTATTAATCATTTTTTTATCTAGGTATTTAAGTATATAGGATATGTTGTTTCGTTTGGATTATTGAAAATAATCGTCGCATTAAAGGTGAACCAAGAAAAATTGATGATTATTTTTTCTTATACATATTTTTGGTGATGGAAAAATTTGAGAGAAATTTTTTTTAAAGATAATCATGTGATAAATATCTATAAGAGGTAAAATAATAAGATTTATTAAACCTAAATCCACATGCCATTTTTGGGGTATTTCTATCATAGGATTAATAAATTTTATTTGAAATTTTGTTATACTCTTCCAGTAGTTTTTCCATATTAATGTAAAACATGAAAACATTAATTAATATAAATGTATTGCAAACATTAATGTAAAAAAACATTAAACCATAGAATTACCAAATTCAATAGTTCTTTCAATTTCAATGTATCAAGGGTCATTATTCTCTAATTTAAATATCAATGTCATCCAAAATTAATGTGATTTATCTAATAATGATTTTAGGTAATTGAATTTTGGGGAGACATATTTTAATTCCCTAGGGTGATAATTATAAAATATAATATATATTAAAATGATTATATTCAATTTATTATAGGTTATTTTTTAGAAGTTATTCAACATCTATTATAGACATTATTTGACCGATTTAATTACAAAATTACCTAAGAAGGTGTTCAATTCAGCATCTAGAAATATAATTCCATTGAAATTAAAATTTCATTATTTTTTAAAAATATTATGTCCAATTATATGTTATAGTGGAAAAAGTAAAATTTAATCAATTAATTGAAGGCCATAATAATTTTTATTTAGTATTAGGATCCAAAAACAATACCTCTGTCCACTCTACTAAAACTGAGCATGAGTTTTATTTTCAAATCATTTCAACTAGGGATCATCATAGGGTCTTAAAAGTTAATGTCACATAGTATTTACAATATCTTTGTTATTTTATTATTCTCCTCATTATAATACCTCCCCTATAACTATATCTCATTCAGTGTATAAGTCGTGTGTAATTTGTAAAATAATGAAATAGAAAAACTATATTTATATGATATAATACAAAAATTATGTTAAAAAAAGTTATTAAAAAGAAGACCATATCGGGGAATATATTAAAGAAAATTATATAATATCATGATCTTAATATGAAAAAATATTATATTAAACATTATATATAATAACCCATCAAGATAAATTCCATACAATTGAAGTTCATATTCTAATTTCTTTGTAATTCTATCTCAATTAGCATACTTTACTTTAAAAAAATTCGTGTAATCTACATGAAAAAGAAAATATGGAACAAAAATAAATTTTTAATTTTTCCAATTGAATATTAATGAAAATATCTTCAATAATTTCCATGAATCTCATTAAAATATAAGTAAATTCTTCCAAAATCAACACAAAATAACAATTCAATGATAATTTCAAACATAATATATTGCTATAAATTCAATTTAATTTATATCATCATATTGAAATATCAATACATATTTAAATAATATACGTGTAATAAAAAATTATTTTATTAATATATCAATGATGTGTTAAAAATAGTGTTTTGTAATATTTAATAGTTATCTCATGTAATAATTCCTTGAGTAATTTTAAACTCAGGTTTCTCCTTTTCATGTAAGAGTAACCTCAAATTTTATTGAAATTCACAAGTATTACATGAATGATTCTAAATATTTCATAATAGTAAAAGATAAGATAAATGGTATGCAATGTGTTAACTATATTTTTCTTTTTATATCCATCACACTAAATATCCTGATGTTCTGTAACTATAAACTAAATAAATAAAATCCTTTACATATGAGAATAATATTTTTATTAACAGTGATTCTTGAATAATAAATCTTCAGTAGAAACAATCTATACAACTTTAGTTTTTAATTAGAGTAAAATACAACTTTATAACATTATCAAAAGTCAACTTCATTAATTAATAAAATTAATTTCTATTAAAATAGATACAAATATTTACAAATCTATATTTTAGAATCAATTAAAATGAATATATAATTAAACCTATCATAACTAAAAATAAATCATTCACACGAAATATGTGGGTTATTGTGAGCATCAAAATAAAGGTAATTTGGGATTAAATAGAGAAAAAAAATCCTCTAATAATATCTCAATTTTTTATTATCATCTAACCCATAATATAATAAAAAATTATATTTTTATCAGATATAATTAATTTTTTTAATTTACTTATTTTCTCTTATTTAATATCAAAAAGGGAATATATTAAAAATAATTACATATTCAATACAATAAAATTAACTAATTTTATTTGATTGAATAATAAAATAAATTGTTCAATGAAATTAACTTTTAAAGAAAAATAAATGAACTTTCCATGAATTTTATTATATGTTTAATTTAAATAAACCAATAAAGACACAAAAGTAAAACATAACACCCAAAATAAAATCACTTCTAATGGGAATATGGTTATGCATGTTTTGAAGATGTGGTTTTGAAGAATTATATATTAATTTACCATGTTATTTCCAAATATTATATGTAATTGGAATTGGATGATCATAAAATTTCCCTCTAATTGCATTCAAATAATTATATTATTTATTTGGAATTAATGAATACTATATTAATTGATAATATACAATTGAATAAAGAGTAAATGAGTGTTTTGTTAACATAATAATAACTCAAATATGTCTCATTATTAAAGTACCTTAATTGTTCTAATCTATATCCCATAACATATATGTCATAGTAACTCTTTATTATATTTGGGGCATATGGGTTTTATTTCATCCAATATCATACTAAGAATGACCACAAAGATCTATTCCCTCTCCCAATTCAATATTATAAATTCGCAAATAGTCCTATATTTTTCTTTGGTATAAATATTTATGTAGTATCTATATATAAAATGTCTTATTATTATAAACAAAATTTAGGATAAAAATAATTCATTTAACATTCCCACTTGTTTCCATGTATATGAAGTATCTCTTTAGGATTTGTCCCGCCTGTGACACTGTTGAAACTCCTTTTTCATCAAAGAGGATGAAACAACTATTAAGAGGACCATCAAAATGATAGTATAATAAAGACACTCAAGGAGAGCTAAGGACCTATATCAGGACACCTTGGTCCAAAAATTTCATGGAACACCTACACTGGGGAACCTATTCCCTATAACTATATGGGAAAGAAGGTGCATCCCACCTACAGTGGAAACTAATGATGGATACCAATTCCACTTAACTTCATGGGAAACCCCCCTCATTGGGGACTGACACGAGACCATTTTTAAGACACTGGAGGAGACCTAGGGTGCCTAGGATAAAGCATCACCATAGTGTTGTTGCTCATGCATCCCATTTATCATGGAAAATCTAGATCATATAGGCCTGTACCCCCTACATGAATCACTTGCAGTGCCACCTAGTCCCTATGCAGCACACCGGCATGACACACATATTCCTATGACATGTGTGAGTCACCCTTTAGACCTTCTTCAATGCCATCCATGGTAGGGACGCTTCTTCCTTGGATCACTTATCTGAAAGAGACTAGGTTGAAACCTCCACAAAGACCTCATGAACATAAAAACCTTGGTAAAAGGCATAGAAGTATGTCTCCCAATTGGATTGGTATTTCAATTATCATAATTTTCCCGCAATTGTCTTGAGAGGAGGTTAGGATCCTCAGGGAGTTGGTGGATATTTATATCTAATTTCATGAGGAACCTTAACCTAGGGAATGTTTTAGGGAGTTCCCAGTCCTGATGATTAGGGATTGGACCATCTTCTACACTTCTCATCTCTAAGACCAGGAGCCACCATTTCCTATTAGGGAGGATGAGGATCACACTTTAATTTTTTTACATGTAATGACCATCTTCCCAGGCTATAGGACCAATTATAGGTCATCCCTCCTAGAGTAAGCCCCTATCCATTCATGTATGAGGTTTCAGTCTTTCTTCTCTATACCACCATGTCATTGACCATCATTTATTTTCAAGGTGATTTGGATGTATGGAAGTGTTGTAACTTCATCCTCTTCCACCATTGTTCTAAGGAAAAGGATATGAGCACACTCAAGACAACATACATCTCCCTCTGGGGTTTATCGCCATGTCCACCAATGGAAAAAGAAGATTGCATGGTTTATTATATCTTCCACTTCTTCTTGATTCTCACATTGATAATGAGACATGTGGCCATAGATGATAAGGGTGATTATGATGTACACATGATCCATGTAGTTGATTGAACTACAAGATCTATGAATCCCGCTTTATAAAGGATATTTTGGAATCCCATATAGGTCTTGAGCTCAATGTGCATTCTCCTTAAGTGTAATACCCAATCATAATTATCTAAATCTAGGAATCCTCTATATAGGAGTAATTCTCCATTTTATCTACTGAAATTGCATTACTCCTCTAAGAGAAATACCTGAACTATGTGGGCTTTAATTCCTATCCAAATGGGATATGTAGGAAACCTCCATGAGGATCAATCATAACACCCCAAATTAACATTGTTCTCTCTGGGACATTATAACATTAGGGTTTAATTAAACATGGGAATTAATCATCCTCACAGGTTTCCCTAGGCCGCCTCGACATATGTCCCCCACCAAAATTTGTCTAGGAACCCTTTTCTTAGACATGATTTCCACATGATGTTAAAATGTATGGTTGGGTCCTTATCACATGACCTTAAAATTGATGATGTTCCTAATCAAGTGGCACTGAACTATGTGGGTTCTAATTACTCCTTACAAGGATATATAAGAAGCCCATTTAAGGGTTCGATCCCAATATTAAAAATACCCCATATTCCTAGATGATGATAAATTTCAGAGTGATCTCAGTCTCCCTGGATGAAAATAAACTCCACAGTGCCCCACTGTGTGGATAGAAAACCAGAATCACCATAATAAATGACCAAGGATTATCTTAGTAGTATATAAGAGGATACCATCGAGGGATATCATAGGATACATACAAATATCTCTATTGATGGATAACCTTATATACATATAGACGATTCTAAATCTCATGCATATTATTGATTGATTTCTAATACAACGAAAATACACCACATAATTGGGAATTAATAAATGATTCTTGAACATATCTGAAATCAATAATAGAGTTTTGGATTGGGTAATAATTTCCCTCAAAACCGTGGGATGAGTCCGACCTCTCATCCTCTCAGCCAATGTGTGTTCTTAAGAATCGTAGGTAAAATTTTCTAATGAGTTACTTTTTTTGGAAAGCAGGCCCTTTTGGATAGGGAACCATTGGGTGTTTCCTATTTTTGGAGGAATCAAAAAATGGTGAACCGACATGAATCACTTAACTATGGAATCTTTTAACAAGATAAATAATTGTGTACTCATGAGACCCCTCTAGGCCATTCTATTTCCTAAAAAAGTCCCATTTCTAGAGGAAACAAAAAATGATGATCCCGATGTGAATCAAACAACTATGGAATCTCTTTTAGAAGATAACAAAGGGTGTACATGTGAGTCTCTATCAGACCATTCCATTTCATAATGATGCCCCATTTCTAGATAAAACCAAAAAATGGTTAACCCAATGTTAATCCTAAACCATGATATAGTGTCACCCATATGTTTAGACCCTTTTATTTTATTAAAGAGGGCCAGACAAGGCTATCAATTAAACCTGTGTTCATCTATAAACATGCTTCATTAACATGGTTTTATTATTCTTATGTCTATCATATATACATCAAAAAGTTTTCAGAAATCCCTTTAATATAATGGTCTCATTCATGTTTTCACCAATGGATTCCCTAACAGCTACATAGGATTGATCTTTATCCACACGAAGGAAGACATCACTAACTATAGCATCCCTCCTTTTTTTCACATAAACTTTCATTACATTATACAAAACTGAGGATCTTTAAGATTTAGTGTCTTGGAAACCAGGAACATAATACATGAAACAAAAAAAAATTCTTCTTAAACACATGAAAGGCTTCTACTTATGTTCATCCTAGGTTCATTACTGCATCTCACAACCTGGGTACATACATCAAAAGAAAGGGTGACTAGAAGGCCCAGTAAGGGAAACAAGGGAAACATTTAACATGTTAACTTGAGATACATCAATAAAGTCATGAAAAGAACTTTAAGGCATGGGAATGAATTTATGAGGCATATCATAATAAAAATAATTTATTTCATAACTTGAAGATGTGGCTACAACATTTAACAAATACAATAATTTCCGTTTCACCAAGGTCTATCCCCAAGGTGTCAATAAATATTACCAAGGTTATTCACCAAGGTATCAGTCTAAATGGCCAGCTCTAGAGATTAAGTATTTACCCAATGCATTGGAGTGATATCAGGGTGCACCATTAATTTTTTCTTTATCATCATGTGAGCCACATATATCATCATAAATAATTTCATAAAAAACCCATATAGCATAAAAGAAATGGGTTTCATTTCATAATCATAACGTTTTAAAAACTGCTTTAAAGACATGATCTTTATGTCACTTTAAACCCACGGAAAGGGAAAGCGGGTATCATGTATATAAATCCCAGAATTTAAAATACAAAAAATTGGTATATATGTGAATACCCCTAAATAATAGAGAGATTATAGTATTCACTTAATAAAATAAAGAACTTTAGAAAAAGAGAGAGACATTTTGAGATGGAAATTCTGCAGTATAACGGCTATGTTTCGGGGTTTTAGAAAACAATGAAAAGAGAGGGGACATGGGTCAAACATTCATAAATGACCCATAAAACAGTAGAGGGACAAACTATACAGGATTTAAGAACATGGTAATGAAATTTGAAAGAAATACCATATGAAATGAAGAACAGGAAAGGAAGACAAAAATAAGATTTCTCTTATGAAAATTTGGCAGCCTAACTGCATCACTTAAACTTCAACAAAAATTAATTGATGAGATAAAATAGGGTCTCTCATAATATGAACATAAAATATCAGTATGATAGATTTAGAGATCATACCCCAACATAATAAAAAGTAACTTTAAAGACTTGACATGAAAGTAGAACTTTGAAAAATGAGAAAGGTGAAATAATCCCTTAAAAATTCGGCAGCCTAACGGCGCCACTTAAACTTCAACAAAAATGAATTGACGAGATCAAATAGGTTCTCTCATAATATGAACATAAAAGATCAGTATTATAGATTTATAGATCATACCACCAACATAATAAAAAGAAACTTGAACGACTTGACATGAAAGTAAAACTTTGAAAAATGAGAAAGGTGAAAGAATCCCTTAAAAATTCGGCAGCCTAACGGCGCCACTTAAACTTCAAAAAAAAAATGAATTGATGAGATCAAATAGGGTCTATAATCATTTGAACATAAAATATATGTATGATAGATTTAGAGATCATACCCCAACAAAATAAAAAGGAACTTGAAAGACTTGACATTGAAGTAGAACTTTGAAAAATGAGAAAGGTGAAAGAATCCCTTAAAAATTCGGCAGCCTAACAGTGCCACTTAAACTTCAACAAAAATGAATTGACAAGATCAAATAGGGTATCTCATCATATGAACATAGAAGATCAGTATGATAGATTTATAGATCATACCCCAACATAATAAAAAGTAACTTGAAAGACTTGACATGAAAGTAGAACTTTGAAAAATGAGAAAGGTGAAAGAATCCCTTATAAATTCGGCAGCCAAACAGCGCTATTTTAACATTCTTAAAATGAAATGATGAGAGCAATAGGGAGTCTCTCATCATATGAAAATGAAAAGGGCAGTATGATGAATATAAAATAACATCCTTCAACATAAGATCATGGAGCATAAAAGAAATGACATAAAAGAGATTACTTGAAAAGAAAGAGAGAAGTCAAATCCCTTACCTTAAAACGTAACTCTTAAAACTCAAAGGTTGGGACCTTGAGGGCTTGGGGGGCACCTTGGGAGGACTCCTTGGGAGGTAATGAGACCAGAACTTTGTTGGGGATGATTTTGGAGTCGAATGGATGAGAGGATGTCTTGGTATTTATAGGGAAAGTGAGGGGACAAGGCATTAATGGCCAAGGGACACCTCATGGGTGGTTTTGGTAAAACCATGGGCTTGCCCATGGTATTTGCCCATGGTATTGGCCACTCGAGACACCTCATACAATAATTCATCCCCTTTAGTCGACCATCCATTAAAATATCTCATGAAATCATCATGATTCAGTCATGATGTCATTAAACTTACAGAAACCCTAAAACTATATTTTTACTATTCACTGAAAAATTCAACTTTTTCAGAAAAATCCCAAAATTTCACCTTAACCAAATATCGATGCTCTGATTTCAAAAATGAACTCTATTTTATAAAAATAATTTTCTAAATATTTTTAATTTAATTTTTAAATAAATAAACTATTCACTGAAAATTCATTTTTCTCAGAAAAAACCCCAAACATTACCTTAACATAATATCGATGCTCTGAGTTCAAAAATGAAATCCATTTTATAAAAATAATTTTCTAAATATTTTCAATTTAATTTTTAATTAAAACACTATTCACTCGAAAAAACTAATACTTGAATAATAATTTATGAAACTGTTATTTAACCATTTTATTGAATTATATTACTTAATCAAGGTGCCTAGATTATATTAATACTTTCTTTAAGTGAGATTAATAATTTATTTGGTCACATTACTAATCCTAAGCATAAAATCACTATTCATAATTTACTATTAATCAAAAATTAAGTTGATCTTATTAGACTATAAATTTCATACTGAACATAATTGTAGAAGACCATTTTTTGAAAATCATTACACATTTTTAATTATTTAAGGTTTACATAAACATTTTTAAAATATCCTTTCTCTAAAATTCATCAAAAATATGCATACTATATTTATCCGGACATTTGAAAATTCGTAAACTTCATCATAGATGAAATCAAAATTTGTATTTAAAACAAAGGATTACACAAGGAAGTTATGGTCTCCTTACATAGCCCCTTATCACACCAGCATAGGACCTAAGTGTAAGTTGTGCTAAGGTGAGAGAATCCAAGGGAGGCTCGGCCAACATCACACGAGTAGTAATTTCTATCAGTTTGAACTTCTCACGAAGGCGATTCTATTCTAGCTTCACACAATGAAGTTCGTCTTGGGTTTGGTCCAGAGCAAAGCCCAGTGGTGCTACCTCCTTCCCAAGTTCCATTAGATGGGCTTCGATTGGCCCAAGAATACTGGATGAGGCCATCAAATCTCCTTTCTATATTAATTAACCAAGGTCACTTGTATTTAGAGACAAAAGTCGCAACATTAAGTTTTCAACGGTCATAATGACTAACGGTCATATAATAGTCAAAACCCAACAGTCTCATTTTAATTATACTCATGTTATAAAATGAAACAGTTTTGTTGATTATGAAAAAAAATAAAATAACACACAAAATTAGGAAACAAGATTTATTCAAAATTTCGGGTCATTACAATATTCCCCCCTTAAGAAATTGCATCCTCACAATTTTTAAAATTGGGTTTTGAAATTTCAGTGAAAGTCCCACATCGGAAAAAGATTCAGTAACACTATTACTTTAAAAGAAAGAAAAGGAAGTACAAAGGCCACCCGAGTTAACCCACACTAGGATTCAATGTAGGAAAACATGGATATGAAATAAAAAACAAAGGGTCAAGTTTTGAGGGAGAGTGATAGAAAACATGATTAGGGGAAAGTTAACCACAAGAAAATCACAAACCTATGATGTGTGTAAATGGTCTTTGATTACCCAGTAGGAAGCTTAAACCAACAAAGTTTTTGTTTTAAGTTACTTTTAATAATTTTGAGGAATTAATTTACTATATAGAATAAAAACATAAAGAAATATACCTACCTTCCAGTAGAGTTTCATCCTTTAATAATTTTCTACCAAAACTAATCTTTTGTCCAAACGATGAGCATTCAAAACTACTTGGTCTCATCAAGGCACAAGAATCATCTTATAGAGAATCACATAATCCACCAAAGATTAACTATCTATTTCTTATATCTTTAAACATTATCCCAAAAACAGAAAGGGTAAGATAAAACGGCTCTTCCAAAAAGAAAGAATCCCATAGGAAGGGAAACTACTTTTAAATCTTCAAAGTTCCATGGTACTACTCAATGTTCATCATAGACCATTCCATAAATAAAGTTCCTTAAAATTACTCAAAATAAACCAAACTAAGATTGAAACCCAAATACAATAAGGATTTGATAACATAGTCTTCCAAAATAAACTTCACCGTTCATCTCCAAACAACATCAACCACTCCTATCATCTTATAACAAAAGTAGCTAACTTAAACATATTTTCCCCAATATAGGTTAATAATTTCCATAAGTAACCTAAATTACTCTAAGTACACATTAAATTCATCGATTCTTCAAAATATAAGTCAGCCTGTACTCATCAAAGAAAATACCGTAGTAATCTATTTACCTCGATCAAATAGGGGTCCCAGAATAGTGAACGTCTTCCAAAAATAATAATCATCCTTTAATACCCTAATCATCTCGGTCATATTAATAAGGCAATCGTCACATTTCCTATCACATTGGTTGTTGGGACATGTTCTTCCATTTCCCACCATTAACTAAGAAAAGAAAGTATAATTAGGGGCTTAAATACTTAGCCAATAATCCGGAAAAGGAACTTAAAGAATATAAGGATAACTTGTAGAAGAAAATTATACCCTAACTTGTGATCCCCTAGGTTCCAAACTAGGTTATCCATGATCATATATTTTTATGTGAATATTTATTTTATTTTATGTTTGTTCCTTTAAAAATGGTTCATACTAATCTTATGAATTTACCAAATCATATCTCCCGGGAGTGTCGTAACCAATAGTGCAGTAAGGCCTATTTTCATATACCAGTTCCCGTTCGAGTCTAGCTCAAAGCGATGTTTTTGGGTTTTACCCCTATGTACATCTGTGCCAAAGCCACCTCTACCTGCTCGTATCCGGACATGGATGTATTTGCTTGGAAACCCCTTACTCAATACTCACCAAAATACCAGAAAGATTTTCTTTATTTAAACTTTTCTATAGGTTTCTTCCTAAAGTTTTCATATCCTAATTTCCACAAATAACTAAACCATCCTTTGATACCAACTATAGCATCCCGCCTTTTTGTCACATAAATTTTCATTACATTATACAAAACTGAGGATCTTTAAGGTTTAGTGTCTTGGAAACCAGGAACTTAATACATGAAACAAAAAAAACATTCTTATTAAACACTTGAAAGGATTATCTTTATGTTCATCCTAGGTTCATTACTACATCTCACAACCTAGGTACATACATCAAAATAAAGGGTGAGGAGAAGGCCCAGTAAGGGAAACAAGGAAAACATTTAACATGTGAACTTGAGATACATCAATAAAGTCATGAAAAGAACTTTAAGGCATGAGAATGAAATCATGAGGCATATCATAATAAAAATAACGTATTTCATAACTTGAAGATGTGGCTACAACATTTAACAAAGACAATCATTTCCGTTTCACCATGGTCCATCCCCAAGGTGTCAATAAAAATTACCAAGGTTATTCACCAAGGTATCAGTCTCAATGGTCATCTCTAGAGATTAAGTCTTTACCCAATGCATTGGAGCGCTATCAGGGAACACCCTTAAATTTGTCTTTATCATAATGTGAGCCACATATATCATCATAAATTATTTAATAAACAACCCATATAGAATAAAATAAATGGGTTTCATTTCATAATCATAATGATTTAAAAACTGCATTAAAGACATGATCTTTGTGTCACTTTAAACCCACAGAAAGGGAAAGCGGGTCTCATGTATGTAAATCCAAGAATTTAAAATATAAAAACTTGGTATATATGTAAATAACCTTATAGAAGAGAGATATTTGAGTATTCAATTAAAAAAATAAAGAAATTTAGAAAAAGAGAGAGACATTTTGAGATGGAAATTCTGCAGCATAACGGCTATGTTTCCGGGTTTTAGAAAACATTGAAAAGAGAGGGGACATGGGTAAAACATTCATAAATGACCCATAAAACAGTATATGGACAGAATATAAAGGATTTAAGAAAATTATAATGAAATTTGAAAGAAATACCATATGAAATGAAGAACATGAAAGGAAGACAAAAATAAGATTTCTCTTATGAAAATTTGGCAGCCTAACGGCGTCACTTAAACTTCAACAAAAATGAATTGACAAGATAAAATAGGGTCTCTCATCATATGAACATAAAAGATCAGTATGATATATTTAAATATTGTACCCCAAAATAATAAAAAGGAACTTGAAAGACTTGACATGAAAGTAGAACTTTGAAAAATGAGAAAGGTGAAATAATCCCTTAAAAATTCGGTAGCCTAAGGGCACCACTTAAACTTCAACAAAAATGAATTGAAGAGATCAAATAGAGTCTCTCATCATATGAACATAAAATATAAGTATGATATATTTAGATATAATACCCCCAAAATAATAAAAAGTAACTTGAAAGACATGACATGAAAGTAGAACTTTGAAAAATGAGAAAGGTGAAAGAATCCCTTAAAAATTGAGAAGCCTAACAGCGCCACTTACACTTCAACAAAAATGAATTGATGAGATAAAATAGGGTATCTCATCATATGAAAATAAAAGATCAGTATGATATATTTAGAGATCATATCCCAACATAATAAAAATGAACTTGAAAGACTTGACATGAAAGTAGAACTTTGAAAAATGAGAAAGGTGAAAGAATCCCTTAAAAATTCGGCAGCCTAACGTCGCCACTTAAACTTCAAAAAAAATGAATTTACAAGATCAAATAGGGTCTCTCATAATATTAAAATAAAAGATCAGTATGATAGATTTAGAGATCATACCCCAAAATAATAAAAAAGAACTTGAAAGACTTGACATGAAAGTAGAACTTTGAAAAATGAGAAAGGTGAAAAAATCCCTTAAAAATTCGGTAGCCTAACGGCGCTACTTTAACATTCTTAAAATGAAATGATGAGAGAAATAGGGAGTCTCTCATCATATGAACATGAAAATGGAAGTATAATGAATATAAAATAACATCCTTAAACATAAGATCATGGAGCATAAATGAAATGACATAAAATAGATTACTTGAAAAGAAAGAGAGAGGTTAGATCCCTTACCTTAAAACGTAACTCTTAAAACTCAAAGGTTGGGACCTTGAGGGCTTGGGGGCACCTTTGGAGGACTCCTTGAGAGGTAATGAGACCATATATTCGTTTGGGATGATTTTGGAGTCTAATGGATGAGATAATGTCTTGGTATTTATAGGGAAAGTGAGGGGACAAGGCATTATGGCCAAGGGACACCTCATGGGTGGTTTTGGCAAAACCATGGGCTTGCCCATGGTATTTGCCCATGGTATTAGACACTTGGGACACCTAATACAATAATTAATCCCCTTTAGTCGACCATCCATTAAAATATCTCATGAAATCATCATGATGCAGTCATGATGTCATTAAACATACCGAAACCCTAAAACTGTATTTTTACTATTCACTGAAAAATTCAACTTTCTCAGAAAAATCCAAAAATCTCACCTTAACCAAATATCGATGCTCTGATTTCAAAAATGAACTCTATTTTATAAAAATAATTTTTTAAATATTTTTAATTTAATTTTTAAATAAATACACTATTCACCGAAAATTCATTTTTCTCAGAAAAAACCCCAAAAATTACCATAACATAATATCGATGCTCTGAGTTCAAAAATAAAATCCATTTTATAAAAATAATTTTCTAAATATTTTTAATTTAATTTTTAATTAAAAAACACTATTCACCCGAAAAAACTAATGCTTGAATAATAATTTATGAAACCGTTATTTAACCATTTTATTGAATCACATTACATAATCAAGGTGCCTAGATTATATTAATACTTTTTTTAAGTGAGATTACTAATCCATTTGGTCACATTACTAATCCTAAGCATAAAATCACTATTCATAATTTATTATTCATTAAAAATTAAGTTGATCTTGTTAGACTCTAAATTTCGTACTGAACATAATTGTAGAAGACCATTTTTTGAAAATCATTACACATTTTTAATTATTTATGGTTTACATAAACATTTTTAAAATATCCTTTCCCTAAAATTCATCAAAAATATGCATACTATATTTATCTGGACATTTGAATATTCATAAACTTCATCATAAGAAGAAATAAATTTTTTTATTTAAAATAAAGGATTACACAAGGTAGTTACGGTCTCCTTACATAGCCCCTTATCACACTAGCATAGGACCTAAGTGTAAGGTGTGCTAAGGTGAGAGAATCCGAGGGAGGCTCGGCCAACATCGCACGAGTAGTAATTTCTATCAGTTTGAACTTCTCATGAAGGCGATTCTATTCTAGCTTCACACGATGAAGTTCAGCTTGGGTTTGGTCCAGAGCAAAGACCAGTGGTGCTACCTCCTTCCCAAGTTCCGTTAGATGGGCTTCGATTGGCCCGAGACTACTGGATGAGGCCATAGAATCTCTTTTCTATATTAAATAACCAAGGTCACTTGTATTTAGAGACAAAAGTCGCTACATTCAGTTTTCAACGGTCATAATGACTAACGGTCATATAATAGTCAAAACCCAACAGTCTCATTTTAATTATACTCATGTTATCAAATGAAACAGTTTTGTTGAGTATGAAAAAAATAAAATAACACACAAAATTAGGAAACAAGATTTGTTCAAAATTTCGGGTTGTTACACTAACCTAGTGTCTTAAACAATGGGAAGAAAACACACTGTCCTGGGAGTATTGTCAAAATGGTGTGATTTCGAACATGGAGGCTTCATAAAAATCTATCATATCGCTAAAGCATACCTACCATTCGACCAATGATGATTAGTGGTCCTGAAGTTGATGGAATCAACCAGAATATTCAACCATTTCAGGAGTATATTCCCTGAAATTAATAACTATTTCCTACCATATTTTAGGGATGAGGATCAAGAGACCACCTACTAACACATCCAGGATTCATAGGGGTCCTTTTCAAGGACTATTTTCAGCAATCACCACTGCCAATGATGCGTGATTGTTAACCATCAACATGATGATTTTATTATCCATAGCTTACTATCCCATTTCATTCAAACATGGTCACATAGGATATCCCACTGGGGATATAAACCATTCAATATAGAGTAGGTTCACACATTTCCCCCATCGTAGAAGCTCACCAACCTAGTTTGGTGGAAGACAACGATCTAGAACATACACATTTCTTTCTTCATTTAGCAAGCCATCAGAATCATCTAGTGGCATTCAAGGAATCCGGCATACCAAACTTATCAGAATATTGAATGAAAGTGAATAATCCTACCTAAACCCATCAATCTTACCATCAACCTAGTTTGGAAACAGCAAGACAAGTTAATCGGAATGTCTCAACGACAAGTAGAGGGAGGACATAACTTTCTTCCCCCCCACATGAGTATGATCAGTATCCATTGATAGGAAATAAGGGACAAGAGTAGGCACACACACATACTCCAGATACGATATGGGAATATATTGTCATTCCTATCACTAATGTTACCAAGCATTGATAACAATGGTAAAAGGGTAGGCACACATTCTTGCACGTACCCTAATGGATTCTCGATATATCTGAATGACAACAAAAGTATTTCCTTAGGGACAGACATATAAATCTATCTTCACAAGTGGGTTGGATCATTAGAAAAACACCCCAGCGTATACACACACCTATACCCTCATCATGTCATGTTATATGGAAACCCCCCATAAAATATAGACATACGGATCAAGAATATACACTCACTCCAATAGAATGTAGTTGGACTATTGTAATGGACACTTCAAGGCAGGCACAAAAACATGCCCATGATGACCACTTATCCTAGCAAGTAGCCCCAATCACTCGTAAGAAGGCATCTAAGAAGAAGCCTCATTAATCATGATTGGAAAATCTAGAGCTGATATATGATAAGGCTTTTCTTAATGCTAGAGTTCATGAAGCCCTCATATTTTTATCTATCTAAACTCAAAATCCTACCCTCCTATTACAAAATTACAAGAGCAGTAGAAATATTTCAGATGGTCATCATAGACCATTTCAACGTATAGGATTGATTTGTGGAAATTTTCCAATTGATCTAAAGAGCCTATCTCTTGATGAGATCCATGAAACCCATCCTTGTGGACAGAAGATCAATGAGAAATAGGATCTCCCCCTTACTATAATTTACTAGGGTGGTCCTCCCTATTATGGAGTTTGTTGTGAATTTTATCTCCATATTAGTGCTTCATATTTTCATGAGAATTCTTCAATTAGGAATGTAGTGACGATAAAGCCCTCTTATTACGAGACACTAGTGAAGAAGAGGCTAGTCATGTCTAATTCCTTACCACTTGAAGGTGAGATTCTTTCTCAACCAAAAACAACACAAGGAGACAGTCATTATCCAAACCAGCCTTCAGTCACCTACATTCAAGTATAGTATAGAAAATTACAACATATTGCATTTAATATGTTAATAAAATTAGGAATCATCTAATACGGTCAAACCAGGTCGAAGAACCTCTTTTGAAACAAAAATAAGATCTACTAAACATGAGGAAACATCTTGCTAAAGACAACATACCGGCCATGTTATAGCCTTTATCCACCCCTCAATACAGCATTGCAAAGGTTTTTAAAGAAGAATATGTGCAATAAATCTACATAAACACATGGAAAACACATCATTACCAAAAATAAAAGGTATTTCCCTATGAGAAGTATCAAACACACATCAAGGTGATATAATGGCGGAAGCACCAAATTGACATGAAATCACTTCCATATTCCTAACATCCAAAGATCGACAAGCACCAAGGATCCCTTTAATTCATATTCCTTGGTGCATTAATGAGTTTATGAAAGATGATCGAAGATACCACATTCTATATTTGTATCAAAGGGTGGGGTATACAATGATAATTTCATTTCAGTACACTCCCTAACCATTAAAGCCTCTTAATTGTAATAACATGAAATGTTATAGCCTCATGCTGACTTAGACCAATGGAATATGTTCCTGACCAAAGATATGTTCAATAAGAAGAGGTCCCGACCAACTCTCACCAATGTTGAGACCAATGATAGAAAGTTATTGAGAGACATTTTCATAAAACTTATGAGAATATCAACCAAACTTATTGTTTAATGGATTTCAGTAACCAGATAGATAAATTGTCAGAAATAATGCAATGATCATAAAAAATGGTTAGTTAAAGTGCATACCAAATGATGCACCGAAAAAATGTTTGGAAAAATTCATAAAATAAAAATATAATCTGTGATGATATTATTCGGGATAGTTATGGAGCAACCAAAGCTCACAGGGATGTGGGATTTCATAACCCAACCCTCAGTTTCAAAAAATAAGACCAAAAGTGTTGTGAGAGCATAATAGGAATATTACCATCTCTCTGGTCATGGGTATTTTTCACCTCAAAAATATCCACCTATATGGGAATCAATATTCTCCTGATTATGGAAAATTACTCATTGCGTATCCTCTTAGATCGTCCCATCCTGTGATCTAGTGCCATCACTTTAAACACATATAACAAAATTAACTAGAGATTCTCTTCAGGTGATTTTCCTCCAAAAAGATTCTATAAAATAAAAAAAGGACTGGATAAGGTTTCATGGTGGGTCAAGAAGAAGACTGTCCCACAATGAAATAGATATAATGCTATAAATGCATTTCACTTCACTGAATGTCATCAATATTTCCCCCATTGATTCTACAAAACACCAGGGAAAATTTGAAAAAGAGACACAGTATGAAGTAATGGTTCATGATGTAGTACACACCAAAATAGTTTAAGGAGGTGTGTGCACCGAAAACTAGAAGCTTTACCAAAATCTTGACATTCCCTCAAACAATCCACCTTTACCTCCTCAAAAGAAGGAAGAAGGAAAAACTCAAATTTTACCTCACAACCCTACTTGAGAAGGAATGTCCCTTTCTCTAGAGGAATGGTTCACTTAGATAAAAGAGGATATGGACGAATTATGTAGACTAAATGCATTATTAATCTAAGGAAACATTCATGCTAGACAAGTTTGACATGCAAATCCTCAACTTTGACCTCCAAATGACTTGCCTCAATAATGATGGTTTTCTGCCGTAACTGAAGAAGATCTAAAATATCAACTCAAGACAAGATAAAAACCACTAAAATATTGGAAACTCATGGTATAAGATTGAGAAATCCATTCATCATGTGAAAAACTAGAACAAGCTCAGGAAGATCCTTATAGGCAAGTCCGTATAGGTTACCCATGACAGATTCTAGTAATGCTACCTCCAATGGATCTATCCGTCACTGCACTCATACAAGATCTATCTTCCACACATTTTCTAGTCCTGTATCAGCCATATATTCCATGAATGGTTATAACAAAATTGATTCATTAAAGAATTGATAGGATGCCATGGAATAATAGTTCACCTCGGTGCAATTGGAAAAGAAGGCTTACCCTGAATAGGTAAATCTGACCCTCCCCACAAATTTTTTGGAATCCCACATTTCAAATATTAAATAGGTTACGAGATATGAATAATCAATTAATGAATTTATTCTCTTTATATGATCCCATGATGGGTACCCCTGAATAACAGGAGGAAGTGAACCATAAATGCTTCATAAAATCACTGCAAGGACCAGCCTTTGTGCAGTACAAAAGATTGATACATGCTCGATGAATTACAGAATGGGAAAACCTCTATCAAATGTTACTTTTCATGTTTAGATCATCATTGCAAAATACAACATTCTTCAATTTTACCAACTGCAAAAAAAGCATAATGAATGGGTCTCATATTTCATTTCTCGGGGAAAAGTATTAGCATACTCCATTAACCTACCACTCACTCAAGAAGACTTGTTTCCCATCTATGTAGTGAATCTATGAGACGTGTTGAGAACACCATTTGTCAATGTAAAATACACAATAGGGTTTCTATCTCTGGAATCAATTTCTCATCCTGTGTAAAATATTATTGTAGAGGCCAAAACCAAGTCCAAGGTAATTCTATCGACCCAAGGAAGGTGAGTAGGAAAAGAGGGGTCAAATACAATTACACTTAATAATTCCCCTTTGTTTTTAATGACTTACATTAAAGATAGTGGACTCGAGCAATTGATATTGAAAAATTCAAATTCTCAGGTTTCATGTGTTTCGACTATTAATACAAAAGGGTAAAATAAAATGAAAGAGGATATGTGAAAAAGTGAAAAATAGTTAGGTGATTGGGTGACATAGAAAATAGTCAACCATAATCATGTTGTTCTCTGAACCTAGTGGAAGTAACCAACTGTGCCCCAAGCCACTTATTCTGTAGCACAACCATATTCATCAAAATCCCCACCCTCCAAATTAAATCCCTCTAACAAGAGACATGGCCCAAATATTATGAAGTAGACATAAGAATATGAGCTCATGTTAAGGAAAAAGTTGTCCTTGACCTCAGCAGACTTCATTCCAAATATCTCAAAAGAACATGCATCAAGAGTCGACCTGTCAAATGAAATCATCATAAGATGAGGGGTTGATATTCATATCCATTAATGTTATGCTTTTACTATATCCTTTAGGATGTTATTATTATAATCATGAACTGAATTATGCATTATTATTGGTATAATTGAGTGAAGATGAATTCTAGGCCGAGGTTACAGAGGAAGATGTGGTCATGTCAGAAGTCATTACTCTAACAAAACCCCTGATTGAACAATCTATGTCAATAAAACTCATGGAAGAGTTCTTCAACAAGACCAAAAGAATAAAGGAAATATACCTATGAAATACGTGATCCACCTTGACATAATCAATATAGAATACTGACTAAAGGATATGTCATCACCCAATCCAACCAGGTGTGTGGGTAGGCCCAGCTGACATAACCCTCAAAGAGTGGAAAAACTACAAAATCCTACTTTGATGGATGGTCCATCTTAATCAGGAACCTCAGATCTATAATCTCATATGAAAGAACACCCTATCATGGGGAAATGTAGGTATATAGATCAGAAATATGATGTCTTGAAACAACTAGACTAAGTACTGGTAAGTTATCAATATTGGATTCCCTATTTCCATCAAAGGACCCCTGAGAAGCACTCATAGAAGCATTGTCAAGGCCTTAGGAGTTTATAGTTTAGGTTTTTACTACTGAGGTATATTTTTTAGTGAATGATCTCATAGAGTGCGATGCAATTATCTCTTTCACGGACTAAAATTGGGATGTTTTCATGAATGAAAATGAAAATCCCATGTTTGTATCTAGAAAAATTAATGAAATTAATATTTGATGATAATTTAATAATAATGGATCATGGGTAAACCTAATTCCAGTCCGTAAACATCACCAACTAGGTCTCAATGAATACAAATTCTCTCCATTGACTATAATGTTACAGGGTTATCAAAAGAATATGATGGAACATCTTGGAGAGATTAAAATCAAAACTCAATTCAGGGATCTCATGCCTGACTCCAAATTTATGGATTTCCAATAAGATATATCTTTTAATGTTTTTTGGGAAGAAATTGGCAACATCAACATTCAAACATTCCTTTATCATAACACCAATGTCTCAAATATCTTGTCAATGGACAAATTGGGACATTTCATAGTGACAATTATCCATTCAAATCATGTGAGTCAAAATAAAATGTTTTATTATTTTATCATAATGGAATGAAATATTCCATAGATTATTTTGTTACTCGAATCATTGCCCTGAATGGCCTTGAGAAGACATAGTCTAATCCTTTCAGGTACCTCAGTGCAAAATATTGAATACCCATCAAACTGGTTGAATGGATGGGTGTAGTACCTCTGATTTCTGCTATGTAACCCTTTACTATTGATTTTATGGTTATACTGAGTAAGGGTTGAGTTTGGGTGAGTTGGGAGAACTTTGGAAGTGGGTTTGGGGTTAATGGAAGTTTTCATAGGTGGAACATGATTTGTACAAAACTATGCGGAATTCCCAGGGGAGACCGTGCATAGTGGTATTCTTGAGGAAATATCTCCAGCATGGTTGGATCATGTTTGGGAGACCGTGTAAGGATTGGACATGTGGGCAGTATCTACTACATGGTTAGCATTGGGTTTTCCTAACCGTGTGGCCAAATCCTTCACAGAGTCAAATTTACATCCTAAAAGATAAGATCTCAGTCATTGTTTCCATAACTCTCTTGTTTTTCCCCAAAATCGACTCTAACTCTGTATTTTTCATCTCTATAGATCTAAAGGGGTTCTCCCATCAATCTAGAGTCAATTAGATGGCTTCCCAGGGTGCACTACTGGAAACTCAGTCTTTCCCAATGGTTGAGAACCGTTGGGAATGGCTGCAGAACCGTTGGTATATGTTATAACAACGGTTCTACAAACCGTAGGGAAGTAATCCATTGGGAAATATTTTCCCAACAGTTTACTGTGAACCGTTGGTATAGAGTGGGGGAAAGAAAACCTATCGCAACGGTTCTGCCAAACCATTGGGATAGTTTTTCCCAATGGTTTGGCATGAACTGTTGGGAAATCCCAATGTTTCTCCTCTTTCCCAAGGGTTTCTAAACCGTTGGGAAAGGTTTTTTACCAACGGTTTGATGAACCATTGGTAAAAAAAAAGCATTAGAGATGCTATGCCAATGGTTTGAAACCGTTGGAATAGCCTATGCTGTGCAAATTGCACAGCAAACTGCAATTTGCATAGCAGGTCTGCAATTTGGACAGTGGGCCTCATTTTGGGCATTCTCTCCCATTTTTAATCCAATTATTGTACTTGCAATAAACTAACACATACATATACAATTATTATACCAACAAAAACCAACTAACACATACATATAGAGAACAAATTCATACACATTTAACATATAATGCATCCTGGAACTACACACATCCGTAATTAAATTAGAATTCATAACGTAATTATAAACATACATAATTCATTTAGAATTCAATTTCAAATTTAGATGACAATTATATATGGAATCCGGAAGTCAATTCATAATTTGATCGGTTTTTTGTATATGATATATTTTTACCTGAAATGATGTACATTTTAAACAAAATACATACACTTGGAGTGATATCGGCCACACCATGCCACAGATTGAGGCAGGATTGACTCATACACGTCACATATGACCCATGGATCGTTTTTCTAAAGTCTCAACACAATCCAAATGCGTTTGGTCGGTTTTCTGTATGCCAGTTGTTGTTTTTCAATTAAAATAACGTCCTTTTGAAACAAAAGGCAGAAACTTTGTGTGGTTCCAGCCACACCGCGTCTTAGATTGAGGCGGGGTTGACTCGTACGCATAACATATGACCCATGGATCTTTCTCCTAAAGTTTCAATGGAAAACGAATGCGTTTGGTCGGTTTTTTGTATGTACTTAAAATGTTGTCCATTTTAAATAAAAGAGAGCCACTTAGAGTGATTCCATTCACACCGTGCCTCCTATTTATGCGGGGTTGACTCGTACACGTCACATATGACCCATGGATAGTTGTGATAAAGTATCGACACAATCCAAATGTGTTTGGTCAGATTTCCGTATGCCGGTTGATGTTTTTCACTTAAAATAACGCCCTTCTGAAACAAAAGACAGATAGTTTGAGTAGTGGTGGCCACAATGTGCCTCAGATTGAGGCGGGATTGACTGATACACGTCACATATGGCCCATGAATTTTTGTGCTAATGTATCGACACAATCCGAATGTGTTTGGTTGGTTTTCCGTATTCCAGTTGATGTTTTTCAATTAAAATGACGTCCTTTTGAAACAAAAGGCAGCCACATTGAGTGGTTCTGGCCACACCACATCTTATATTGAGGCGAGGTTGATTCATATACATCACATATGACCCATGAATCGTTCTTATAAAGTTTCAATGGAAACCGAATGCGTTTGGTCGGTTTTTCGTATGTTCTTAAAATGTTGTCCATTTTAAACAAAAGAGAGACACTTAGAGTGATTATGGCCACACTGTGCCTCCGATTAAGGTGGGGTTGACTTGTAAACATCACATATGAATCATGGATCCTTGTGATAAATTATCGACACAATCCAAATGCGTTTGGTCAGTTTTCTGTATGCCGGTTGATATTTTTCACTTAAAATGATATCCTTTTAAAACAAAAGATAGACACTTTGAGTGGTGGCGGCCACACTGCTTCTCAGATTGAGGTGGGGTTGACTCGTACATGTCACATATGACCCATGTATCGTTGTGCTAAAGTATTGACATAATCTGAAAGCGTTTGGTCAGTTTTCCATATGCCAGTTGATGTTTTTCAATTAAAATGTCGTCCTTTTGAAACAAAAGGCAGACACGTTGAGTGGTACCGACCACACCACGTCTCAGATTGAGGCGGGGTTGATTCATACACGTCACATATGACCCATGAACCATTCTTCTAAATTTTCAATGGAAAACGAATGCGTTTGGTCGGTTTTACGTATGTACTTAAAATGTTGTCCATTTTAAACAAAAGAGAGCCACTTAGAGTGATTCCGGCTACACCGTTCCTCATATTAAGGTGTGGTTGACTCGTACACATCACATATGACCCATGTATCATTGTGATAAAGTATCGACACAATCCGAATGCATTTGGTTACTTTTCCGTATGCCAGTTGATATTTTTCACTTAAAATGACGTCCTTTTGAAACAAAAGACAGAATCTTTGAGTGGTGGCGGCCACACCGCACCTCGGATTGAGGCAGGGTTGACTTTTACACGTCACATATGACCCATGGATCGTTGTGATAAAGTATCGACACAATCTGAATACGTTTGGTCAGTTTTCCATATGCCAGTTGATGTTTTTCAATTAAAATGACGCCATTTTGAAACAAAAGGCAGACCCTTTGAGTGGTAGCGGCCACACCGCACCTCAGATTGAGGTGGGTTTTACTCGTACATGTCACATATGACCCATTGATTGTTGTGATAATGTGTCGACACAATCCGAATGCGTTTAGCAAGTTTTCCATATGCCAATTGATGTTTTTCAATTAAAATGACGTGTTTTTGAAAAAGAAGACATACACTTTGAGTGGTTCTAGCCACACCATGTCTCAGATTGAGGCAGGGTTGATTCTTACATGTCACATATGATCCATGAATCATTCTCTTAAAGTTTCAACAAAAACCGAATGTGTTTGGTCAGTTTTCCGTATGTACTTAAAATGTTTTCCATTTTAAACAAAAGACAGACACTTTGAGTGGTGGCGGCCACACCGCGCCTCAGATTAAGGCAGGGTTGACTCATACACGTCACATATGACCCATGGATCATTGTGCTAAAGTTTCAACACAATCCGAATGCGTTTGGTCAGTTTTCCGTATGCCAGTTGATGTTTTTCAATTAAAATGACATCCTTTTGAAACAAAAGGCAGACACTTTGAGTGGTGCCGACCACACCGCATCTCAAATTGTGGATGAGTTGATTTGTACACGTCACATATGACCCATGAATTGTTCTCCTAAAGTTTTAACGGAAACTGAATGCGTTTGGTTGGTTTTCTGTATGTACTTAAAATGTTGTCTATTTTAAACAAAAGAGAGCCACTTAGAGTGATTCCAGCCACACCGTACAACAGATTAAGGCGGGGCTGACTTGTAAACATCACATATGAACCATGGATTATTGTTCTAAATTATCGACACAATCCTAATGGGTTTAGTCAGTTTTCGGTATGCCGGTTGATGTTTTTCACTTAAAATGACATCCTTTTGAAACAAAAGACAGACACTTTGAGTGGTGGCGGCCACACCATGCCTCGTATTGAGGCGGGGTTGACTCGTACATGTCACATATAAACCATGGATCGTTTTTCTAAAGTATCGACACAATCAAAATGTGTTTGGTCAGTTTTCTGTATTCCAGTTGATGTTTTTCAATTAAAATGACGTCCTTTTGAAACAAAAGGTAGACACTTTGAGTGGTGGCGGCCACACTGCACCTCGGATTGAGGAGGGGTTGACTCGTACACGTCACATATGACCCATGGATCGTTGTGATAAAGTATCGACACAATATGAATGCGTTTGGTCGGTTTTCCGTATGCCATTTGATGTTTTTCAATTAAAATGACGTCCTTTTGAAACAGAAGACATACACTTTAAGTGGTGCTAGCCACACCGCATCTCAGATTTAGGTGGGGTTGATTCGTACATGTCACATATGACCCATGGATCGTTGTGCTAAAGTATATACACAATCCGAATGTGTTTGGTTGGTTTTCCGTATGCTACTTGATGTTTTTCAATTAAAATGACGTCCTTTTGAAACAAAAGGTAGACACTTTGTGTGGTGGTGGCCACACCGCGTCTCAAATTGAGGTGGGGTTGATTCGTACATGTCACATATGACCCATGAATCATACATGTCTGGTTATGAGTTTAAAACTCAATGGTGGGTAGACCATTTATAGTTGGAAACTTGAAGGGAGATCAATTTTGTGTTTTAGAGATCTGATGATTGTACCTATGGATTTTATGGAAAGACTCCTTCATTTTTACCACCATTCAAGATGGGCTGTACATCCTGGCACTAAAATATGTATAAGGTGTTGAAGGCACAGTTTTGGTAGAGAATAATGAAAATGAAGTTGGCCATGTTTTTCTCACAGTGATTAACTTGTCAGCAGGTTAAAGTAGAGAATCAAGTACCAGTAGGTATGTTTTAGTCATTTCATATCCCATTGTTATAATGGGAGTAGATCGCGATGTATTTTGTTATAGGTGTTCCAATAATAGTCTGGAAACATGATTCTATATGGGTAATAGTGGATTGACTTACCAAGTCTACCAATTTCATCCCTATGTGTCAAACTCATATGGTGGATGATCTATCCACAACCTATATCCAAAAAGTAGTTAAGAGACAAGGCATACCAATTTCAATCGTGTTAGATAGAGATCCAAGGTTCACTTATCGTTTCTATAAAACCTCATTGAAATCCTTTGGAACCCTATTGACTATGAGTATAGAGTATAAATCATAGATGAATGGGTAATCCGAAAGGATTATATAGACATTGGAAGACATGTTACATGATTTTGTAATGGATTTAGGTGGATCATGGGAGGAGAACATACCCCTAGTGGAGTTATCATATAATAAAAAGTATCAAGCCTCAATACATATGGCCTCATTCAATGTGTTGTATGGGAATCCTTGACTTTCTCCACTAGTCAATCCAAGCCTTTTCCAAGAAACAATGAAAAATATCTAGTTGATCAGAAAGAGGATGGAGATGGCTCATTGTCATTAGAAATTGTATGTATATCATCATTGAGGAATTTTGTACTTTATTTTAAGTGATCATGTGTTCTTGTGGGTATCTTTAAGGATGGGACATCATCATTTTGGGAAGTAGGGAAAGTTATCCCCTCAATACAAAGCCCCTCTAGAGATAATGGAAAGGGTTGGTGTGGTGGCATATAGTTTTTCATTTACATAACAATTTAACTTAGTTCATAATGTGTTCCATGTATCTTAGTTTAAAAAGTATCACCCTGATCCTTACCATGTGATCAGATGGGATCACATTGACCTAGAGCCGGATGCTTTACTGGTGCACATCCTGGTGAAAATTTTGGATAGGTAAGATAATTCCCTTAATTAAAAAATAATTATCCTTGTGTGCGCATTATGGTAGCATGGTTATATTCATAAAGAGACATGGGAAAAAGATAATGAAATAAAAGAGTTGTGGATGGAACTCTATCTGGGCAGCAAGGGTTTTCTACATTCTGAGGATAGAAAGAATAATGGTGTGGATAATGTAGTACCCCTATTTTCTAGTATGTAACCATTTACACATTCTTTTTATTTTTATAAGGTTTAAGGGTGAAGGTTGGGTGAGTTGGGAGAACTTTGGAAGTGGGTTTGGTGCTGAAGGAATATTGCATGGGTAGCACACACTTTGTCCAATCTGTGTGAAATTCCCAAGAGAGACTGTACAGAATGGTCTTCTTAAGGTAGTCACTCTAGAAAGTTTTGGGGGACCATTCAAGGGGAGGCCATGTAGTTAGTAGCTACCGCACAGTTAGTGCATGGTTTTCCTAACCATGCGGCCATATCATGTGCAGAGTCAAATCTAGATTCTAATATATTGGATCTCACTCACTTTTTTCATAATATTTTTTTATCAAATTATATATAACATGGTTTTTTTCTTCTCTAAAGGTTGAATAGGGTTCTCCCATCTATCTAGAGTAAATCCGAAGTCTTCCCTTGGTGATTTGAAGCCAGATTTTTGAGGCATGTGGTCGTTCTTCACCGTTCTTTATCGGTTTCTTAGATCTACTTTGATCTACTTATCCACTATCCTTGGTGTCTTATATATACAGATGTTATGGGTAGATATAAGGTTTTGGATGCCAAATATGATCATATTTTATCTTTATCATTCTAAGAGAATAGATCTACGTCGGGTTCTTGTAGATCTAACTCGGTTTTTGTGAGTGTTCTTCGTTCGGTGTGGAGTTTTTTTCTCAAAACCGTTGAGGTAGGTGGATTCATTATCAACTCCACTTTATAGAACTGATTAGAATGTTTTAGAATTCATCTATTTGTGTGAAATAAATTGTTGTTTGGTTGGTGAATATTTTTTTGAATAACTTCATTTGTGATGGCATGATATATTGTGAGAAACGTTCAAAATTGGGTTTTAAAGGAAGTTCATTTGTTCTTCATTTTAAAACAGATATTCTAAAATGGATATTTTTTCTACAAGGATGGAATATAAATTTTATGATATTTTTTCCATTAAAAAGGAATGTTTTTTTGAAATAATATCGCTTATTTGAAATTGGTTATTTTTTTCAATAAATGGATAGGTATATTGAAATAGTTGATTTGGTAAATTGGATTGGTTTTGTCATATAATGTGTTTTTGTGTGAGTTCATGATTAATGGGACCTAAATAAGGAATATGTTCAAGGGGGGTACATGGTATGTGACTCAAAATAAGGGGTGGGTGTCTGTGGGCACAAGGTGATAAGATGAGACACAACTCATGAGTATGGAAATATCGAACAAAGAATTCATGTGTGGTTGTGTTGTGAACAATGGAATGGGAATGCCAAAATGATAATAAGATTTTGGTTTTAAGACATGATTAGTTATTTTCTGAAAAAATGACTTTCTTGAAATTGGATTCATTTATTTTTTTCCCTTAGTTTTAAATGGTTTTGAAACTTGTATATATTATTTTGATAAACTATTTTGCAGAATTGTTTAATAAAAATGTCATATAGATGTGGATATCATTTCTATGATAGTGGTGAGAGAAGGGAGTTAATTGTAGAAATCCTACTGAGTTTATTACTCACCCCTGTTTTGGAAATTTGGTGCTTTTGAAAATGAAAAATTCTAGGATCATGGAAAAGGTATTGTGTCACATGTTTTTAGCACCACCTCATGATACTTGGTTTGTTCGGTGATTGTGGATATTAGTTCTTGTGGACTATGTAGTCTTGTTGTCTCTTGTGATTATTTTGTTTTCTTTCTACTGTTTACTTTGATACAGTTTTGGTCTTATGATATTCCAATATTTGATGTGGTTTCAAGATATTTGACATTGTCGAGTTGTCCTTCTTATTATCATGCTTCATATAGTGATCTGTTTGGTTAATGGGTTTATTCATAAAAGGTAAATTTTCTCCCACTTGTTTGTGATAACCTCTGGAATTTATTGCCTACCTTTTTGATCTTGGTGATGTAACCTAAGGCCATGTAATGACTCGATGTACTCTCATGACAATGAGAATTGGAAGGTCATTACAGTGGGCCCATGTTTAATGGGCCTTTCAGCGGCTTCCATAATGTTAGTTTTGATAACTGAATCTGAGAACATCGGAGAAGTCATCAAAATTTCAAGTAATAATGAATGCTTGGATGGATATTAATTCATTCCATTCCCCATTCTTTGACATGTTAGTACTTCATGAGCTATAATGTAAGAAGTTATCACACTAATAGAAAAAGACATGGACGTTCATTCTCAACCTTTTATCTTCCCCTTGGGGTGATAAAAAAATCCCTCACCATTGGTTAAGCTAGAAACGATTTCTTCATTTTCTAGATTTCGATTTGAAGATTCCTCCCCTAACTAAAAAATTATTACTTCATCACCTACCTCTCAGGTAGAGATGAAATAATTAAATAACAAGATGTAAAATAGGAATATCTCAAGAACTCCCCTCCAATATTTGAGGAAGGAATCTCCACTATAGTGAACAAACTCAGAGGGATAAAAATGAGTTCAGATTATGATTCATAGCCCACTCTGATTAGTGTGACCATAAACCTCTATGAAGATGAGGTATATACATCCTTCCTGAGGCAATACCGGGATGAGATTTCTTGGAAATACACATGGATTCTTGGTCTTGAACATGATGTGGAAAACTATCATTTGAGTTTTCCCAAAGATCATCGAGGTTACAAATAAACCTTCATACAGATACACCCTAATCATGCCACCAAAATTGAGGCTGATGTAGAAATACTCATTAAATGTGACATTATCTAAAATTTACAGTATCCAAAATGGATAACCCATATTGTCCCAGTGAATAAAAATAATTTGAATGTCAGATTTTACATTGATTTCATTTATTTCAACAAATATTTTACAAAATATGACTTCTTAGTTCCAATCATAGAACTCTTGATTGAAGAAAAAAGTGGTTATTAATCCCTCTCATTCATGGATGGATACTCTAGGTATAACCAAATTATAATTTCCTTGGAAAAATTGGAAACTAAATCTTTCAGATCCCCCAATGAAGTATTTTTATATTGAGTAATGCCCTTTGTCTTGAAAACTACTAGTGCTACATATCAACATTCCATGAACTACATCTTCAATCCTAGTATATAGATATTTGTAGAATGTTATGTTGATGATATATGAGTCTTGTGTAAAAAATGTGCTGTCCAAATTGGTGACCTAAAAACCATATTCAAAATACTACGACAACATGACCTGAAGATGAACCCCTTGAAATGTGCTTTTGGGGTATCCTCGGGAATATTTCCCGACTTCATTATATGCGATCATGACATTGAAGTTGATCTTGAATAAAATTATATATGTGACATGTCCCCTCCCAGAATCATAAATGATTTAAGATGAATCCAATGTCACTTTCCCTACATTCATCTATTTATAGGATACATGGATGGTATGTTTTTTCCCTTACCAAATTGATGGAGAAGGGTGTCACATATCAATGGAACAATAAAATCTGAGAAGCTTTTGGCATCCAAAAGAAATATCTCTTGAGACAACTATTGTTAATGACACACATTAAAGGAAAACCACTCATTCTATATGTGACAGACCTAGAACGACCACTAGAAACATTTATTTCATAGATAAATGATACTAGGAACAAAAAAAATCTTCATTATATTATTCAAAACATTATAGTCATAGAGACACATTATTTGTATTCCGAAAAGTGTTTTATAACATTAGTCTTTCAAGTTTTGAAACTGAGAAACTATTTATATCAACATGACATTAACTTTGTTTCTCCCAATAACCTGATCAAATTTATCCTCAGTCCTTCTATGTTAACCGGATTTCCGGAATAGTGGGAAGTTATTCTATAACTGTTGGACCTACAAGTCATTCCTTATAAAACATTAAAAGGAAAGACTTGGAATATTTTCTTTTTGAACATACATCTATTGATGGAACATCATTATATATTTAATTACCCAAAGAGGTAGTATTATCTATTCATTACAACATCCAAACATTGGAAATGTATTTTTATGATGCATCCATGAGTCCAACATGGAAGAGAATGGAAGACCAAAAACATAATAAACATGGGATAGGGATTACATTTATCTCCCTCGAGAAGAAAGTGTTTCCGTACTATTTTTTATTAGAAGGTTTAACTAATAATGATGCCGAATACCATGCTCTCATTAGAGCCCTGGAATTGGTAATCCCAATATCGGGGAACCACATAGTGGTAAAAGGTGACTCTGAATTGGTAATCAAATAGATCAACATGGATTACATTATGAAACAAAAAGATCTATTACCATTGTGTGATTATGTCCAAGGGTTAATGGAAGAATTTCCCTTAGATTCAATGTTATTCTATGTACCATGACCATGTAATTCCCTGGAAGATGCATTGGAAAATTCATCCACAACCTCGAGGGGTCCAAACCAAGATGAAACAGTCATTAGAATTTCCCATCGCTTCATGGTGTCGCCTTTTTTTAGACCAAAAAAGCGGAGATTAATGAAAATGGTCCCATTATTTATCCATATGGTCCTATCATGGGATGGATGATTCCCATGGTGGACTAAATTCAGGATGGGGCACTCCCTCTGAATAGAATTGCAAGAGAGCAGATCTGGTGGGGAGTATCCAATTTCACTCTTTATGATGGCCAAAATCACCAAAAGTTCCTATAAAAATTAGGCATCGATGGAATACTCCTCAGATGAATCGATAGTTAAGAGACTATGTATTTCATAAAATAAGTACCCACATGAGGTTTTGGTGCCACCAATCAGGGTACAAGCTTTGTTATCAAATCCAAAGGCTTGGATACTTCTGTCCATTGATGACACATGACTACATAGAGTTCACTAAGAGGTATCATCCCTACCAAGTGAATAACAGCTTCATCCATCAACCTATAGAGTAACAACATACACCCAAATACTTCTGGAAATTTTCTATATGGGGAATTAATATATTGGGACAAATCCCCTCAACTATGGACAAGCAGTTATTGTACTTCCTTACTGCTACCCATTTCTTCTCCATGTGGGTTAAGGTAATAACTCTCAAGGAAGTTGATGTAAAAAGCATTAGAGGATTTTTAAAATCTAACATCGTATCTATATATTCTGTCCCACATACCATATTTATAGAAAATTTCACCAATATCAGGTCTACTGAGGTAGAGAAGCTACATCAAGAATATAATATATAATACAACCAGTCATCTCGATATCATGAAGTGGAAAATGTATAGATAGATGAATTCATCAAAACATAGTCAATCATACTCTATAATATGGTGGATAAATATAAGGCATCTTGTCTTGACATATACTTTCATTCATTATGGGCTTACCGGACTACGATCCATACTACTATTCAAGAATCTCTATATTTGCAGGTATATGGAATTGAAGCAGTCTAGCCCAATGGGGTTCAGTTTCCATCTCTCTTAGATTCCATTTGTGATCATCTATCCATAGATTAGAAATCCTAGAAATGATTGGATGAGTTGGAGTGACTGGACGAAATGATATTGAATACCTTACATAACATGGATGTTAATCCGAATCATATATCATAATCCTTCACCAAGATATTCCTCCTCCGTTCATTCCTCCATGGAGAATTAGTATTGGTCCTTAGGAATCTGATGGTACCAGAAAAGAAGCCCCCAAAGAAAGAATCGAAGTGGGAGGGAACTTACTCCATACACACAGTCCACTCTAACAGAGCTTATTCCTTGAACTCAATGGATGGAGAGCTCATTACGACTCTGAAAAATTTAATGTTCCAAAATAAGAACATTGTGTAATTAAATATATTTTTTCATAGCTATAAGATGTTAAACTGCATAGAATATTTTACATCCATGTTTCTTGACATTAAAATTCATAGAGTCATCGTCCTTTTAACATAACAATAAATTTCAAGTCATGAGGTCCTAGTGACATGACCCAAAACTTCAAAACACCATTTTTCCTCAACACATTACATTAAACTATTTGGATAAAATCATCCTCATTTTACATTATGGAACCCTTAAGAGCTTCATGGGTTGACACTTTTAAATAAGGGAAGCTCCCACATGTTAGAACCACTCATATCGTTCCCAATTTATAATGGAACATAAGCTCCTTTTTCAGGTATAAAATTATGGCATTATAACATCCTTACCATAGGACGTTAAACTACAAGATATTTCAAGAACCATGTGTGGATTGAATCTCATTACAATGAGATATGTAGTGATGCATGGATCTCTAATCTTGACTCTAGAAACACCCATAAATAAATCCCCATCTTTTGTTCTTTATGAACTAAATCAATATAGAAAATACTTCGACATAATATGTCTCGATCCCCATACCATGTAATATCTTGGGACCTAACATTATTCTAGAAATTATTAAATCAACTTCCCATTATCAAACCCCAGTTGTTATGGGGAACCATATTTGAGAACAATGTGTGGTTTGATTCTCATTTCAATGGGATACGTATTGACACCCAAGTTTCTAATCTTTGTTATAGCCGCAACCACAAAAAAAAATCCCCTCTAAAATCTGTGTGTATTGATCAAACTTACATAGGGAATATTATTTAAGAACTACATAAGGATTGATCCTTTCCAAATAAATATACATAGTTATGCCCCAGTCCTACACTCTGGCCAAGATGCAATATTTCCTCCCTTTGACATCGGTTCATATTCATCCATACAGAATGAAATTAAAATATATTAGAATGCAACAACTAATTACAACTAGATTCTATTCTGAATGAGATACATAGATATTTTTGAATTCTATCTCTCATCCCAGCCACTGCATAATTGAAATGATCATATCCTTTACTTTTGTTACATTTATGTTTTTGAATAATCTTTTACCACTCCTTATTTCTCACACTGAGCACAACTCATGCGAGCTCAGGAGATTGGTAAAGGAGTTATCTATATAAATTAGGCATCTTAATTACCATTGGGGATATCAATTTTCCTGGTTGAACGATCTTAAAAGACACACCAAATTTCATCACTACATTATTATAAACTGTGTGGTTCTTGAAGAACTACGTCTGTATTGATTCGTTCCTATATGAGATACATAGTGATGTCCAAACATTAAATATTTGTCCTAAACACAAAATAATAAAAGTAATTTTTCTATTCTTCCATGTATGATTCAGATGAACATGAGGATATTTAATTCAAGTTATCATCCTATTTATGAGAACATTATAAAACACCATGATTTACCACACATATTAATTCAATCAGGGCGGGGGACCTTTATTTAAGAACTATGTGTGGCTTGACTCTTTCCCCAACAAGATACGTAGTGATTCCTGGGTCATATTCCCTACTCCAACCACAATATTCCTTTTCATATCGAGACACCTTTTTTCCTCACACGATGAAATAAAAATGGACAACTAAGGTCCTTAATACCTGACATTCAACTACACGATACCCATAGAACTACATATGGATTTATTCTCATACCATTGAGATATGTACTGATGACTAGACATTAGATCCTAGTCCTAGATAGAAGGTAAAAAAAATTCCTCTTATCTTTCGTTCAAACAGGATATCCATGTAAGAGATTTTATTTTGGGTCCTCTCATTAAAGTACCCACCAAGGAAACAAGATATGACCCTATCACATATGATACAGATCTAACCATGGGACTAAATATTAATGGCCAATATCAATTCAAACACAACCTTTCTTCATCGTAAAATTCCCCACTCACATGTCACACTCATAATCATGAATTATTTTAGATGTTCATAATCTTTCCTTAGCTTCTGGTAGAAAAATGTTAGATACGTGAGAGCCACTTTTCATGGATATGGAAATTTTTTTCATGATTTCCTTACATAATAACACCCCCATAATGGGTTTTTTTATCCAAAAGATGAGATTTTTGACTATGTAGTACATGCCCCAGTTTTCCTTTCATAAAACAGCACACGATAATGGGTTTCTGAAATAGATGTAATTTTAACCTTTGGAGAAGCCTCTTCTATCCCTTTATGCTTTGATGAAGGTATACTTGAACCTATGATTCAATTTTTGTGGTTATCCCTATATTATTTTTCCCATGTCCTCTCATTTGACCTGAATGTCTCCAAGACCATGGTTTAAAATATCTTTCATAATGTCCAAAGTATATATGAATGACCTTGGCCTGATAAGGCCACATGTCCATGTTGTTTCCATTGTATTATGGTACTATTCGTATGACCTAAAACTATAGATACCATTTATTTAATGCGCTTGGATCAAACCTGTATTGGAATCCTCATCCCCCATTCTTTTTAAATCTTGACTTAAAATACCACTTTCATGTTTGTGTACATTCATCCCACAAACCAAACTCTGCACTTAGAGAAATATGAATCTTCACAAACATTCCTTGGATTTTAACCACAGAATGATAGAATTTCTAAGGACTTCTTTGCATGACTGTGAAGTATGTTCCCTAGTCGTCCATGCATAAGTCATACACATAATGGGTCTTTCAGATGAATGATTATACTAATTACTATGCAGTACATTCCCTAGATGGACTTCCATAAAAAATCTCACAAAATGGGGTTTTTTAATTTGAGGTAACGTTTTCCTAAGGAGGGACCTCCTCTAACTCCATAATCCATTTCCAAATATCACTGTTCATATTCGAAGGCCTCCTGGATAAAACTTACAATTCTTTCATCTCAAACCTTAATATATTTAAACATTTCTAGGAAAATTACTATGAATAAGATCACCATCATGTTATCTGTAAAAGATAATGAATTTTCATGTTATCCAACATAATTTCCTTGTTTTATGACTTTACACTACATAACATAATATCCTAGCTACATGACTTTAAAATTCATAGCATAATTTCATTATTACATGACATTAAACAGTATAGAATAACTTAATTATTGTATTACGTTAAACAACATGGTCAATGTCCTAGTCACATGACATTAAACTGGATGACACATTAACCATTGTTATAAAGGGTCTTCCCCCCTAACAGTGGCCATCCAACAAAATTTTACATTCTCTACTCAAGTTATTCATGTAGGAGTGGTTTCCCATTAATCAACAATGCTAGTACATATATTCCCTTCATTTTCATACATTTTCTCTTAGAAAACCACCCTTACAGTCTTGTGAAATCTAAATCTCCATAAACATCATACATTCATCAACAATATAATGCCACAATTCTCAAGGAATCATTTTTATAACTATGCAATACATTCCCCAATTACCCTTTTAAAAGCCACCCACTTAACTGGTTTTTCAGCCAAAGGATGCCACTGTTTGAATATGTTGTACATTCCCTAGTTAGACATTCATAAAATATTAATTTTAAGTGGTTTATCAACTGATGGAAACTTTATCCCCATAAGAGACCTCCTCTATTCCTCAATACCATGTTTTAGATTTGGAAACCACAAAACTATGTCCAATGATTAACCTTGGGGGTATCTAAAGAATGATGGATCATTCTCGACCAACATGCCTTCTTTGGATAATAATTTCAAACCATATGGTCAATCCCGTTCAACCAAAAATAGTAGCCTCATTATTATAGTTTGTATGAATTTAACCTACCCAAAAATTGTACAAAATTTTTTAGAGTGTTTTACCATCATTATCATTGTGGTTTCAATTGGAAAAAAGAAAGAATTTTTTTTATGAAAATCAGTTTTGATGTTATGCTACAATCACAGATGGATAACAAGAATGAAGATGGGAATAGTTTGGAACAAAAAACAATCCTTTTCATTTAAAGTTTGGTGCCTGGATGGACTTCCACAAGTAAGAGTTTCACCCCTAGGTTTTTTAGTTTATCCTCAACGATGGATTTAAGAAGTTGAATTGAACCCTGGGTAGCTAGAGAAGCATTATGAAATTACACTATTATCCCATAAACAACCTTCTCAGCTTCGTAATGTTTCTCCTGCTCAACCTCGAAAGTTTCTCCCCTCTATGTTGAGGCCTCTTTTTAAGATTGTTAAAGTTGATATAAATATTGCCTTATATCATTTAATAATTCTTTAAGGTTCATTATTTGGAAAAACCTTGCATCAATGTTATACTGATACTAGTCCACCTTTTTGGAGTGACCGATATCCGCCTGGATCATAATTTCTCAAAGTCCCTCAAATTTCTCATCCTATTTCACCATAGCCATCTATGACCTTTTCCCCTATTCCTTTCACTAACTGTCTTATTTTACCATTCCATAGATCTAATGATAGTCAAACATTCCATATACCACCATGGAAATATTTAACGGATGTTGAAAAGGTCATAATGGTAGATATTAACAAAAAAGATCACTGAATATCTTTTATATATCTATCTAGGTGAGAAAACGTGTGAGGAAAATGTCTTACCATACATATGGGTTAGCCTCAGAGCCACATTGGGAAGTATAGACATAATTCAAGATCAATTCACTCAATGAGATGCATTGTCCCACTCCCCTTTAGGTTTCTCCATCCCCACCTACCAATATTGGTTGAGATGGTATAGAATCCCCAATCTCAATCCTAGTTTTCAATGTCAATGGATCTGAAGAGAAAATAACACTTTTGATTAACATCATAAGGTTAATAAATATCTGAGGTGGTAAAACAACGAAAATAGATAATGTAAATTACCCTTCATAGGATTAAATGGAAAAACTAGAACCTCTCCAGAACAACATGCCTCAATTCTCGGTTTCAGGACCTCCATATAAAGAGCATCCCCTCGAGTTTTCTCGGTAGCCAAAATCAATGACCCCATAGAATCCCCTCCTTCAAGATTCTCAACTATTGTTCCTTTGATAATATGGTTAGGGTGGATTTGGATGCCCTTTTATTATAGGGATTTGGTAATATTCTATGTTAACAAAGCTACACATGTTGACCCTTTATATGAAACATCAGGTGAATGAAAATAAACTATATTAACACAAAAATGGTGGATGATAAAAATTAAATATTTCTAATTCCTTGCTTAAGTCTTTATACTCCTCAATAGAACCTGGAATATAAGTCCCTATATTAAGTACATCACTCATGTGATGATAATTGGTGTAAATTATTTCAGAATTCTCCCCAGAAAGGGTATCTGAAGTAAGTTACTCAAGAAATGAATGGGCTCTACCGTCGATTCTCCCTACTAATTGGTCAATAAAAATAGTGTTTTCTACCCCTATAGAGTCTATGTTATCATGGAATCATTTATTATACCATATAAGATCCATGTTATCCCTTTATGTTGTGACAATGGGATCAACATTGACTACCACAGGATCCTATGGTTCCAAAAGTGGATTAGTAATATCATAAAAAGGAAAAGGTTAGGTATAGCACATGACACACAAAAGGAGTGCATCCGAAATTTCCAAGACCCTCTCCCCCTCCGTGGAAGTAGGAGTAAACGTAGCCACATCTCTTGAAGCCTCATTCATCAAGATGATGAACTCATCATCATGAATCTTTATCTCCCATAGAATATCCTCCTCGACCCCTGATGGTCAACTACAAGATCATTTGATAGAAGAAAATAAATGCATGTCCTGTAAGAAAAAATAATGGCCAGAATTGGTATCAAACATGTTGTATTGTCAGATTATGACACAATAAATTACTATGATGAATTTTTTGGACCATATTCAATGCCCTCTTTCACTTTCTTTCCCGAGATAATGAAAAACCAATTCCACTCTTATTAGTAGGGGGGCATGAGGAAATTCTTGAGGTATTCCCACTGCCATCAAATTCATCATAGTCTTCTAACATGTGAATAGTTTTGGGGATGGAATGGATTTGTCTAATATCTCAATAGGGATTCTAATTATCCCATTCTTTGGGGACTCAAACACCGTTGTTTCTACTTCTTATCCTTCTTGTCAAATTCCAAGATTCAAAAAATAAAATCCTCTCAATATTAAAAATGGAAGATGGATGAATACGAAGAAGAAACAATAAAACATAAATAAAATAGTATGGTTAATATAAATGTCCCATTCCTCTCTAGGATGAACAATTACCACTTCAAGCATTCCTCAGCCCAGTCTATTGGATACAAGCTTTGAGTCCAAGAGATGATCATCGGTTGTGTATATAATGGTCTCCAACTCTTCAAAATACATCGTCACTTAAACTAGATTACTATTAGGGTGTATATCAAAAGTATATTTGATATCACCTAATTTTGGGATTTGGAGTTCAACCTGGAGAAAATATCATGCATCCTAGACATCACAGATTATGCTCTTCCAAAATTGGATTACTAATTGTTACATGTAATTTGGATCTGATGTCACTGGATGTTGAGGAAAATCGACACCCTTTAATTGGGAAGCCTCTTCAGGACGCCTTTATCATTAATAGAAATGAGGGGATAAGACTATAGCTTCCTTATGATGGTGATTACTAGACCGCATTGGCACTAGAAGTGTTGTATTCTCAACCAAGACATGCTTGGTGGTATTTATCCAAGGATGATTTAGTGGCTTGGGAGTTTCTATATTAGCTCTAGCCTTTTCTTTTTTAACATGCATATGATGAATAGTAGCTGTAGTGGCCCCCTGATGAATTAATTTTGTCAACGACTCTTGTGGTTATGAAGAGATCCATGCCCTAGAATATCCAGCCTCCAGATTGATTGATACCTCTGAAGAAGGCAATGTGATTGACATTTTGGATACCTCAAGAGCCATCTAGATACATAACTATTGTGCTACCATCAGATTATTCTCATGCCAAACATTTATAGGAGGATAGGTAATTTATTTCGAAAGACATTAAAATTGGATAGAAAATATATAAGGAGTATAAGTACCACCGATGATCTCACTATCAATACGGTCTACCGATATGTTGTCCCTGAATGCCATAATATAAGGCCTTTGTTCATATTTATTAACTTTACCATCATCGATGAACGTTCTGGTTTATGGGTCACCATACAGAAAGAAACAAAATTCTCTAAATACATTCAACACCCTCAACACATCATTAGACTTCATGTTCAGAAGATGAATCCTGGACACTTTCAAGATAAATTGGCAGAATCGCCTATTAGGGATTTAAAACAAACACAACACTAAATATTTGCTAAAATGTGATACAATCGACCTCCAAAACAATTGAAATTGACCTAAAATTTTTAATGCAGCCTTCCTATTGTAGGAATGCATTGAGCAACAGTATATGTAATGACCCAAAGTATTTCAATAGAAATTACCTTCTTATATTTATGTTATAAAATAATATTAAAACAAAACATAATTAACTACTAAGTGATAAGTGACCTTTAAAAATAAGTTTTTCACTTCTGTGTTTGGAATTTTAAAAATCCGACATACACAGTTGGGCTCAAGATGACTTTCGGAGTCTAATGAAACAAAAATAATTTTCAGTGAATAGTAACATACCCTTAGGAATAGTATATAACCTTATGAATAGTAATATGACCCTTATGAATAGTAAATAATCCAACCTAAGAGTAACCTTACACATGAATAATTAAATAAAATTTAGACATCTTTGAAAGTAACAGTTTGACCTTAGTACACGTTTTGGAATTTTGTAAGTCATAAATAATTAATTATAACTAATTAATTAATTTAAAGGAAAATTTATTTTCTTAAAATGTATTAATTATTTATGAAATCAATGGCTTGTAGTTTTTATAAAATTTTATAAGACCGTATGTAATTTTTGAAAGCACTATAAAATCAGTTTTAATTTTAAAAACTGTTTTTTAAGTAAATTATGATTTTAATTAAATATTAAATTAATAATATTTAGAAAATTATTTTTGAAAAATGGAATTTATTTTTGTATTCAAACCGTCTAAAAATGGTAGGGGTAAATTTTTGGGATTTTTCTAAAATACTTGAATTTTTGGTGAATAGTAAAATACATTAATTTACCGTATAAATACATTATAATTAAAAGCCACTATTCCTGACATCACAAGTTATGTAGGAACCCAAATCTCAAAATAACATGCCTTATTTACTATTCTTTTTCATGGATGGATCACTATTCCTTGTCTTAGGGGAAATTAATAAACTAATGGATTTTATATTAAGGAAACCCCTCTCCCCTCCACTATAAATACCACCCTTCACACCCTCATTTCCTCACACATCTCAAGCTCCAAGCCTTCTATAAACTCTGCCCAAACACCTTCCCTAGCCCCACCTTCACGTCCAAGAGCTTATGGTCTCATCAAAAGACCAAGCATAGTCCCTTAAGGAGGTTCTCAATAGAAGGATTCAAGAGGTAATTTCTCTCCCTCATCTCCTTTAATTTCCTTTCATGTTCATGTTCATTTCTTGATATCTCCCCACCTATCTTCTTAAAAATGGTATTTTAACTCCTGTATTATAAATATACTGTAATTTTATGATTCTAATGGTATATTATATCATCCAACCCCCTTTCCCTCTTCCTCTTATTAAAGAGAAGGTTGTTCGTGAGGTGTTAATTTATCACCTTCAAGAACGACATGCTTTCTTCTTCCATTTCTACCTTCATATCTGGTCATTAAACCATTTTTATGGTTGAAACAGAAGCTTTTATATGTATTATATCCTATTTTATGTTCTGGAACTAACTCATGACCATATTACTAAGTGATATGTTAAAACAAGTTCATTAAGATCGAAAAACCGCCCAAATTAACCCAAAAAATCAACATTTAATTCTTATCTAATGATTAATCCACACAGATCTAATATAATTAATTATATGATCATTCAAAATAATCTAATATGATTAATAACATGTAATATAATTTCTTAATGTTTACCCATGTTCTACCTGAACATCAATTTATGAATACAAGTGAACCACCTAAGAAAAACCATAAAAACAAACAACCCTGAACTATGTTTTTAAACGCTATAAGTCATCCAAAGGAACATAAAATGACATAATGAAACCAGAATTAACCCTATTAATGTTCACATGGTTGTAGATTTATAATTAATGAATATAATGTCATTATACATGACATTAAAGAGAAGGAAGCATTCGGGAACAAGGTAAGGTGAAATCTCGAACCCAATTTTGTTCCTTCGGGTTCTCCCTCTTTTACTCCATTTTTCATATGGTTACTCCTTAAAGATCATTTTTTCATAATTTTCTTTACTTTTCTGGGATATACATGTTTTTCACTGGTTTTTATGAAAAACGAAATGTTTTCCAAAAGAACTCCTCTTTTAAGAACACCCCCTTTACTTCTCACTCAATGTGGACAGTTATTGTAACATGAATGTTATTCCCTCTTTCTTTTGTGAACCCAAAGCTTATGAATGTGTTATTATGAGATGAATCCCATTACATTCCATGGGTTAGTTATGTACATTATTTATATGTGTTCTATGTGTCAATCATGATGATGATAATGTTATGATGTGACAGGTGCGCCCGGAATTATATAGTGCAATATGAATGTTTCAATGTGACAGGTGCACCCAGAATTATATAGCTCTCCAATGCATTGGGTAAAGTGATGAAACTCATGAGTAAATGTGAAATGATGTGTGAACAAGATTATATATTGGTTCACAATAATGTGTGGTTTTTAACCACTAAGACATGATGTTTCATTGGTTATGCATTGCCACATTTCAAGTCTTATATTTATGCTTCCCCTCATGTTCATGATCTTTTTCCCATGTTATTATTATGCTCACCCCATGATATATTGTTCTTATCTATAATCTTACTGGGATTATAGATCACCCCTTTTGATGTATATCCTAAGGTTTCTATATGTACTAAGGAGAGGACATGTGCCAAAAAAAGCCAGAGAAGAAGAAATTAAATAAATGTTTATGCTTGATGTTGTAATTGTTATGTATGGTCCGAGTTTTCCCAAGACACTAAACCTTTTGATCTTCTATGTGTAATATTGTTAAGTTTTTTATCTTTAAAATGATGTAATAGTAATGTAAGAAGTGGTAGGGTCGCTATAGTTGGTATCAGAGGCAAGGTTTAGTTAATTTGGGAATTAGGATTAGTGAACTCAAGGAAAAACCTCTTGTATGAGATTAAATACAAATATGCACACAAGAATATTTACATAGGGATCCCATATGTTATGCTTTTAGTATAAATTATTCAAATGAATAATTTATGTTTTCATGTCTTGTTTACTTATGTTTTGTTCTAACCTTTTCTATCTTAGAAAATGGTGGGAACCAGGAGAAATCAGGCCAACAACTCATGCGAGGGCCAATGCAACGATTGCTCGAGCAACATCCCCAATGATTTGGGAGGTGGAGTTCCGAACTTCATGGCGATTCTTACCCAATTATCACAGGTTATGAACAATAACAATAATAATGGGGAACTCCCACCTTTACCAAAGAGGGAGAAACTAGATATCGAATGTTTTATGCGGCAACGACCACTAACGTTTAGTGGATCTTCCGATCCACCAGTTACGGAACAATGGGTCAACTCCATGGAGAAGATATTTTCTGTACTTAACTATTTTGATATGGAGAAGGTGAACCTGTCTATTTTTCATCTAGATGGAGAAGCCTATCAATGGTGGTCTTTGATTAAGAACACCAAGCCATGGGAGGAAATTGAATAGATGGAATGGGAAGACTTTAAGATAATGTTTCATAACAAGTATTTCCCAAAAACTCTTCGCACGAAGATGAAGAGAGAATTCATAGAGATCAAGAAAAAATAAAGAGAATCTGTCACACCTATGAAGCGAATTTCAAAGGGCTTACAAGGTATGCTTCGGGTTTTGTTATCAACAATGATAGAAAAATTGATAGATTCTTTAGTGGATTAAAACCACACCTTCGATGGGCTCTTGCAATTCGATACATTGGGAGTTATGAAGAAGTTGTTCGATGTGCCCTCAAAGTGAAGATGGAGTTTGGAGAATGGTCCCATGTCTATGGGGATAAGAAACGAAATATGAAGTTTCAAGCTGGTGGATCTAATGACAATGGCAGGAAGAAAAATCAATGACCCACATGCCAAAAATGTGGGAAGTTGCACCATAGGAACAACCTCAAAGAGATAGGGAAGTGCTTCAAGTGTGGGAAAGAAGGACACCATGCTCAATAGTGTTGAAAAGACACAAAACTGAAGGAGAATTTAGCCGATTAAAGGAGAGAACCACTCATGGTTCAATGCTACAACTGTAAAGAGCTAGGGAACTATGCAAACCAGTGCACTAAACCTTGAGTTCTCTAGGGTAATCAGCGTTAGTAGCCACCAAATCAAAATGAACAAGGGAAGGATTATGCCATCACTACTGTAGAGGTTGATCATGATAATGAAGTCGTACAAGGTACACTTATTATTAACTCAAGAATGGAAAAATTCTTATTTGATTCTAGTTCTATGTATTCCTTTATATCTTGCAAGTTTTCTAGAACTATAGAATCAAAGCCCTGAAACCTTGAAGTAGAGATATCCGTAAAAAAATTGAGTGGGCTAATAATTTCAACCCAAGTGTTTGACTATTCTCCAATTGGCGTATGTGGGAAGATTATTCCGGAAAATCTTGTAATACTTCCCTTGGTGGAATTCGATGCTATAATGGGAATGGATTGGATCTCGTTATATAGAGCACATATCAACTTTTATGAAAAGGAAATATCTTTTCATATTCCGAACCATCCCATGCTCCTCTACAAATTCAAGGAAGATTATGAATCTCCTTTGAAAAATCCTTCAATGTTGTGGGTGTTGATTCTCTATAAAGAAGCATAGCTCGCCCAAATGGTTGAGTCAAAGGAAAGTGCCAACCTTGAAGAAATTCTCACTGTGAGGGAATACTGTGATGTATTTCCCGAAGAGTTTCCTGGAATTACCCCGGATCGTGAGGTAGAGTTATCAATTGAACTCATACCTCGAGGTACTCCTATCTCGAAGTGTCCCTATAGGATGGATCCTATTGAACTAGAGGAGTTAAATAAGCAGCTGCAAGAGCATCTGGACAAACGGTTCATACGCCCTAGTGCATCACCTTAGGGTGCACCAGTGCTCTTTGTGAAGAAGAAGGACGAAACAATGTTGCCGTGTATCGATTATCAGGAACTCAACAAGATCACCATAAAGAACAAGTATCCTATCCCAAGGATTGATGAATTGTTCGATCTGTTAAGAGTAGCTCAATACTTCTCAAAGGTGGATCTTCATTCTGGATATCATCTGGTAAAGGTGATGAAGGAAGATATTCAGAGGACTACCTTCCATATAAGGTATGGGAACTATGAGTTTTTGGTGATGCCCTTAGGACTTACTAATTACCCTATAGTATTCATGGATTTGATGAATAGAGTCTTTAGACATTACCTTGAAAAATTTGTGGTAGTTTTTATTGATGATATTCTCATCTACTCCAAGAGCATAGAGGACCATGAAGAACATCTAAGACTTGTGTTGGCAATATTAATAAAGGATACGTTGTACGCCAAGTACAACAAGTGTGACTTTTGGATGAAGCAAGTCACACTTTTGGGACATGTGATCACAAGTGAGGGAATTTCTATGGATCCTTCAAAGAAAAATGCGATTGAGGAATGGCCCAGACCCTCAAGTGTCACAAAAATCCATAGTTTTCTTGGATTAGCTGGGTACTACTGTTTTGTGAGAAACTTCTCACAATTTTCAAGCCCTCTAACTAAGTTAACAAGGAAAGGGGTAAAGTATGTCTGGACGGAAGAATGTGAGGGATGCTTCAAGGGGCTAAAGAGAAGGCTGATTATAGCACCTGTACTCACACTACCGAAAAGTGGAGAAACTTTTGTGATATACAGTGATGCTTCAAGGAAATTCTTGGGTTGTGTACTCATGAAAAATGATAGTGTGATAGCCTATTCCTTACGAAAGTTGAAGATCCATGAGCAGAAATACCCGATGCATGATCTAGAGCTCGAAGCCATGATTTTTGCCTTGAAAATCTGGAGGCACTACCTTTATGGTGAGAAGTGTGACATATACACTGACCAGAAGAGCCTAATGTATATATTCACACAAAAGGAGATCAATATGTGTCAAAGGAGATGGTTAGAGCTAATCAAGGATTACGATTTCTCTATTCATTATCATCCTGGAAAGGCGAACAAGGTAGATGATGCACTAAGCAGAAAAGATCTTGCTAATCCATCCATGCTGCAGATTGAGAAAAACCCTATCTTCTTGTATATGTAAATAATGGATTTTGATATCATAAAGATAGGGGATACATCCTACCTTTACCAAATGATTGCACAACCATCAATCCTAGAGAAGATTAAGGAAGCACAAAGGGACGATGTAGAGATACAAAAGAGGTCAAATGCAGTAAAGGAAGGGAAGCTGCAAGATTTCCATATCGATGATGATGGTGCGATTCAGTTTGGAATGCGGATTTGTGTGGCTTCATCACCCGAGATAAAGAATGAGATATTGGACAATTCACATAGATCAACATTCTATATCCATCCTTGGAGTACCAAGATGTACCATGATCTCCAATAACACTTCTGGTGGGATAACATGAAGAAGGAGATTGCGGAATATATATCAAGGTGCTTGGTAAGTCACAAAGTTAAAGATGAGAGACAAAAGTCCAATGGTATGATACAACCATTGCATATACCCATGTGTAAATGGGAAAATTTTACTATGGACTTTGTCATGGGTCTCCCAAAGATGTCAAAGGGAAATAATGCGATATGGGTTTTGGTTGACCGACTAACTAAGACTGCCCATTTTATTGCTATTCCGGAAGACCTCTCGCTTGAAAAACATGCAATGATATATGTGAAGAAAGTGGTGAGACTGCATGGTGTTCCACTCTCAATTTTCTCTGACCATGATCTAAGGTTCACATATAAATTCTAGAGGATCCTTCAACATGCTTTGAGTACTGAATTAAATTTCAGCACGACCTATCACCCCCAAACTGATGGCCAGTCTGAATGGACTATTCAGATGCTTGAAGATATGTTAAGAGAATGCTCTCTTGAATTCAAAGGTGGTTGGGATATTGTTTCCCTCAGAATCCGGGGATGACCGCCTTGATGGGAGGTTCAAACGTTCCGATCGGTTTCTAACGGGTTTGTTTGTAGAACTGGAAAAATCCAATTATTCCACATCCATTCGGACCTACATTCCAAAGGTAGGTGCTCATTAGTTTGTGGACTTATGAGGATTATGAATTTGCATTGGTCCAGAGGATGAGAGGTCGGACTCATCACACCTTTTTGAGGGGAATTATTTTCTACTCCGAGACTCTCTTTATAGATTTAAGTTATGTTAGTGAATCCTTATTACATTACCAAGTATAAAATGAGATTTCATTCAGATCTGATAATCAATGATCAAATATGTAGGAATGTTAGAGAATCTTTTATATGTATTTGAGGTTCTTCATCAATAGAGAATCATCTGTATTTATTAGAGATTCTTGGTCAATGGTACCCTTCGACACATTTATATAAAAGTCTCTTGGTCATTATGATGACCATGCTGGTTTTAAATCCACTCAGTGGGGCACTTGAAGTTTATTTTCATTCAGAAGGACATGGATTATTTTAGAGTTGGGATCGAACCCATAGACGGGCTACCTACGTATCCTTTGTTTTAGAAAAGGAATCAGAACCCACGTAGTTCGAGTAAGGGAGTATGATGTTTATGATTGATAGCCCAAAGAAGGATGTCATAATTACTTTTACCCTCTAAGCTCATGTGAGTCATGCTCGGTGTGAGAAACAAGAGGTATTGGTAAAAATTAGACAATTGGGCCATGAAAGATGGAGTCATAATAAATGATGTGGGACTTATGTATGTATTACTACCCAGATAAATGAAGGTTAGGATTTACTTTTGGGATGAAATCCAGGAACAGGGTCCACAAAGGTATATGTGCTTCATGGATATTTTGAATACTCTAACTTGGGGATTATTCTTGAAAAAGAGGCCCGAATTAGGAGAATAATTATGATTGGGTTTTAATCCTGAAAAGGAATCCCAGATCAAAGGTAAATTAGGACTGGTTAAGAGAAATTAAGACTGGGGCTTACTCCTGAAAAGGAGACCCAGTTCAAGGATTAAGGTTTGGGGCTTACTCCTGAGGAGGATGCCCAAATTAGGGGACTGGGGCTTACTCCTAAGGAGGATTCCCAGATTTGAGAACTTTAAGAATTGGGGATTACTCCTAAGGAAGATGCCCAAGTTAAGAATTATGACTGGGGCTTTCTCTTAAGGAGGATGCCCAGGTTAGGGGATCTGGGGCTTACTCCTGAGGAGGATGCCCAAAATTTATAGGACTTATGACTGGGGATTATTCCTGAAAAGGAGACCCAGGTTAAGGATTCTCTCATCTTAAAGGATGAGGTTGAATGAATGAAATTTCAATCTTTAGTGACATAAATATGTGTAAATCACTAGGTTTTGAGAGATATTCCACAGAATTCATTTCAGATAAGGAATTCAAGTCAAGAAATCATGCCATAAATGGATTTTAAGAGTGTCTTGAAGACTAAATCTTGAATAGGAAATGTGTAATGGCTTAAGAGGGGTGAAATGGGCAAGAAAGGCATCCAAAAAGGTAGGGGCGCGCAACTCCTGGTAGGCGTGCAGGTACTACATGGGCACGCAATTCCTGGTCACGGAGGTATACACCTGCGCGACATGTTTGGTACTTGCGCGGTGTTCAACCGGCAGAGTAATACTTGGGTGACCTTTGCTTAAGGCCTTTAGAATCCTCTTGAGGTTATTCCAGCAGATGGGCGCGCAGGTTCTATTGAAGGAGTAAGGTGGCGTGCAAGTGTGGCCATTTCCCTTAAGTGCTGGCCACCTAGGCACGCAAGTGTTGATGAGTTTCAACACTTAGGCCTTCCTCCCCCTCTTTATATCTTCCGTTCTAGGTAAGAAATTACCTTAGAAGTGTTCCGGAAGCTTTGAGAAGAGACTAGGGCACCCGGATCTCAAATCTGAGTTTCTGGAATTTTTTTTTTCAATGGGGGGCCCACAGGGTCTATTTATAGGCAGAGAGAAGACCTCGAGCAGTTATTACTTAGGCCGCTCAAGTCACTTGCGCGACCACTAGACGGCGCGCAAGTGGACTTGCGCGACCGTGATAAAACTTGCGCGGAACCTGTGCTTTTGAACCCTTGTTCATGCCTTTGTCGATTTTTGATATTTTCTTCAATGGATGGATCAATTTGTGCTAAGTCATTTCCCTTTACATTCCATTGGACTCTGGGACAAAAAAGGAGCGTCAAAAAAATCCCCCCTTAGAGTTGGATCTGAAAGAAATGAGGACTTGACTCTGAGGAAATTGAAGACATCCAAAGGAAAGGTGGCGCGCAAGTGTTGATGGCGTAGAGGGCGGCGCACAAGTGCGCATCACGCAGGGCCTAGGCGCACTGGGTATGGCGTGTAGGTTTATGGATGCGTCTATAAATAGAGGGCCTCACTTCCGTAGAAAGCATCTGGATTTACAGACTTCACATCTTCGAGCTCTCACCGCACAAGTCACCTTAGCCGTGTAGGTTGTTCTGTTTTCTGGTGTTTCCTTGATGGCATGCTACTGTCAAGGTATCTTGACTTGCACGGTGATACTTACGCGCCAACTACTTGCGCGACATATCTACACTTGCACGCCAAGTTTTAGACTTGCGTGCCTTAATGCCTTTTCCATTTTTTTTCGAATTCTTTCACAAATTTTATGAAAAATCAACTTAATTAAGAATTAATTATTCATCCTTTGTGCAGGTTCAATAGTTCCTAAGGGAATTGGAATGGCTGATGAACTGGCTAGCAAGCGGATTGATGATATGATGAACATCATTGGCCATGATTACTATGATATCTGTGACAACACTCTCCCAGATTTGGCTAATTACCTGAAGAAATATCATCTTAATTTCCCATAGAGAATCTATCTTCATCTGTGTGGTCATGGTCATCTACAAGGAATCAATGTTCCAGATACAAAGAACTATATGCCTGAAATGCAGCTATACTTCCACTCCTCCATTTCGATTATGTTGTGCATTAAGAGAAACAACAATGGTGTGAACTTTCAAATTCCTCCATGTCATTTCCTTGTAGATATGAAAATGGAAAACCCATGGGCTGAAATGTTTTCTACTGCCGGTTGGTGGTGAGAAGACAAAAATGGCATTAGAGAAATATCTGAAAAGAGTACTCTCTCCAAATGGATCTGTACTTCCAATGCTCCATTCTCAAATCCATGTATCCATCTTCCAAGTCTCTTGGACAGAAACAGAGTCACTGTTTGACCAGCAGAAAATTTTCTCAAACCACACTCAAGAACATCCTTTTACAATTGTTCCAAGAAGAGCTGGTATCACTGCATCTCTTATTGTATCCATTTGAATAAATGAATTCCAGGTGGTTGCTGATAAATCTCGGGATGCCGTAAATCAAATGAAGAGCTATGTTGAAAGCCTCTTGTAATTCTTGAAAAAGAGAAGAGACTCCAGTCTGTGGATATCCTTCTAACTCTTGTGCATCAATGAAAAACACTTTCATCTTTAATCATTTGTACTTTCATTCTCTTTTGCTAAATGCTTTATATTTTACCTAAGCCAATGGGCCTAGTAAGCATAGTTTGATTTTTACTGGGATTAATGTAAATAACCCTACAAACTTCAAACATTTTAATTGCTCAATGTTACCTAAATCATACTAAATGTATGTTTAGTGAGCTGGAACTTGACTTTTATTCAGATTTACTTTGTCTTTTGTGGGCAGTTTAAAGTCATGAACGTCGGACATAAAGAGGATAATGTCTAAGGTCGACATTGCTTTGACTGAAATGGATTAGAATTTACTCAATTCCTTGAAAACTCATCTGAAAACATAGTACCATACTCAAGTATGAGGGAAAAAATGTAAGCTATGACTTATGAATATTTGAATCTGAGGAATGATATGAAAAAGAGCTAAAAGGCATTAGAATAAGAAGTTTCCAAGAATGAAGTTACCATTATTTAACAAACCCGTTAGGGGGTTGAATTATGCAGGTCCACCTAAGGGCATTGGTTCCATAGTTAAATAAAATAGTATCTTTCGGCTAACAAGTCTGTTATGTAGATTTTTTATGCAAGGCCACCTATGGGCACGTGCTGTATAGTCAGGAAAAAGAACTATCAGAAATTTACTTTCCTAGTGCTAAAATCCAGTGAAAGTTTATGGAGATTCCAATATTACAAAGTATAGAGTTTGCTATATGGAAAGAGGTACTTGAATATGGAGAAGATATTTCCAGACAAGATTATCGAAGAACTGGATGAATATCACTCCTACAAAGGTCTGACCCAAATGTAGGGAAGAAGAATATAAGCCATAGACTTGAACACTTTCAGATCCTGAAAAAGGATATGGGAAAAATATGTTAAGGATGGCTATATTTTTTTTGCGGATCCCTACATACTGTCATTTAAGACAAATAAGGACAAAAGATGAATTCTTCCCAAGAATGAAGTTACCACTATCCGATAAACCCGTTTGGGGGTTGAATTATGCAGGGCCACCTAAAGGCATTGGCTGCATAGTCAAATAATAGTATCTTTTGGCTAACAAGTCTATTATGTAGACTATTTATGCAAGGCCGCCTATGGGCACGTGCTGCATAGTCAGACAAAAGAACTCTCAGAATTTTGACATTTTTGTGACTAGAAGTCATGAAAAGGGTTATGAGGATCTGAAAATATTTAAGGTTAGGATTATGATACATAAATATGGGTATTGTTCAATGTATACAGAGATACATAGATCAATGCTAACCATAATCATGTTGTGGCTGGGTCCTGAATTGAAATGTTGGACTTCACTACGTATCCCATAAAGATGAGAATCAAGCCATACATAGTTCTTAAACTACATTTTAACGTCGTGTGGGACAAAAGGATTAGAGATCTTAGTTTTGGGTCATAAAGCTTAGACCATTGTAAGAAATACACAGTGTGTGTTTTCATGGGGACTTTTCAGCCAAGGGACTGAAAATGGAATTTTGGGTTAGGCCCAAAGACTTGGGGCTGGATTCGAGGGACACTCGAACGTTCCTACGTATCCCATAAGGATGGGAATCAAGCCCACATAGTTCTAGAAATACCTTCTGTACAAATTTGGTTCGTACTTGTGAAGGGTGAAAGGGGACTTTAGTGAAATGATGGTTTAACCCAAGATAAAAGGATAGGGCATTGCCATGTATGCACGTAGTCTTTGAAATGAAACATGATTAAAAAATCAATGAAAATAATGGTTCCCTCTCAGGTGAGGGTATCAAAGAAATTTGTAGATTATTGTCATACTGGACAAAAGTGTTGTATAGTTTAACGTCGTATAACAAGGACGAATGTGAACCAATGTAATGATATTGATTCTAGGGGTGGTTTCACGAATCAACATCGTATGAGATGGAGGTGAACCGATGTGAAGAGATTGGTTTTGGGCTTGAACCTTGGGAGATTGCCTATATACCCAGCCTAGAAGGCAAGGATCAAAGTCCGTGTAGTTCAATTAAAGAATGAATTAATGATCAAGTTGTTCTTGGGGACAACGACCTAAAAAATGATGTTGGGACTTACACATGGTTAGTAGCCCAGAGAGAGTATTATGGTTGAGGTTTTCTCTAAGATCACGTGAGTCATACTCGGTGTGAGAAACAAGAGGTAGCAACAACTTTAACGATGCATAGTTTAACATCATGTAGGATGTATGAAGGGACTATGAAATTTAAAGTCTTGAAGTTAGGACTATTGGTGCTGCACAGTTTAGTGTCATGTAGCAGGGACAAAAGTACAGTTTAATGTCATGTAGGACATATCACAGACTTTCTGTACAGTTTAGCATCATGTAGTTAAGACGATGGGGACAATAGAGGTTAACGTCATGTTGGAAGAAAGGGGGACTGTGTAGTTTAATGTCATGTAGTGAGGACAAAGGAGTACACCATTTAACGTCATGTTGGATGCATTGGGGATTTTTTTCCCAGTTTAACGTCATGTTGGACGAAAAAGGGACGATACAGTTTAGCGTCATGTTGGATGAAAGTGAGAATAGTTTATGGTCATATGCATGGACAGTGGATGGTGAAATTTAATGTCATGCTAGACGGTGGTGTAGTTTAAGTTCATACAGGACCTTTGATGATTATGTAGTTTAACGTCTTTCCGGACGTAAGGGACTTTAATACAGTTTAGCGTCATGTAGTTAGGACATCACAGTTTAACATCTTACTGGACGTAAGGGACTTGCAAATAGTTTAGGGTCATATGCATGGACCATTGATGATGCAGTTTAAGGTCATACAGGACCTAGTGTCAGTTTAAGGTCATACATGACCATTTAAGGAACTTTTTCACAGTTTAGCGTCGTGTGAGACGAAAGTACAAATAGTTTAAGGTCATATGTATGGACCGTTGCTGTATAGTTTAACGTCATATAGCAAGGACAAAGTATAGTTTAATGTCATGTAGGATGTATTAAAGGACTTTTTTATAGTTTAACTTCATATAGAAAGGACGAAGTGGTGCTGCACAGTTTAGTGTCATGTTGCAGGGACATTACTACAAATAGTTTAGGGTCATATTCTTGGACCGTTGCTGTATAGTTTAATGTCATATAGCAAGGACGAAGTACAGTTTAATGTCATGTAGGATGTATTAAAGGAGTTTTGTATAGTTTAACGTCATATAGCAAGGACGAAGTGGTGCTACACAGTTTAGTGTCATGTCCCAGGGACATTAGTACAAATAATTTAGGGTCATATGCTTGGACGTTTGCTGTATAGTTTAATGTCATATAGCAAGGACGAAGTAGTGCTGCACAGTTTAGTGTCATGTTGCAGGGAAATTAGTACAAATAGTTTAGGGTCATATGCTTGGACCGTTGCTGTATAGTTTAATGTCATATAGAAAGGACGAAGTGGTGCTGCACAGTTTAGTGTCATGTTGCATGGACATTAGTACGGTACTTTGTAGTTTATACAAAATACTTCTTAAAAAATCTGGCATATGGATCTGTTAATTGAATCATATTAATAGAACCAAAGATTAACTCTTCGTCTGATGAAGACTCTGCCCGATTAGCCTTTTCAGGCTATGCCGTTTGGTGGGGCAGTGCTCGTGGCTTTGAAGTAGATGGCATGAAGTCCACCAAAGTCAAAGATGACTTAGGCTTTGACGCATACTCATCCTCTTCTGATTATTTTTCTTTCTTTGAATCATGCCGTTTCTTTGAGGAAATTCCCTCTGATGAAGAGGGTTTTTCCACAACATTCATGGCAGAAGACACAATTGGTTTCCTTAATTGTGTTCGCAAAATAGCATGATTTCGACTGATTGTCTTTCTGACCATCCAATCATCACACTTTTGTGCATTTTTGCTTTTGACTTCCTTCCATTCACTTTCCTCTTCTGGAACTGTAGTAGTGACACATGCTAACTGGGCTGAGGAGCCTTTCAATGTGACCTGTCCTGAGTCGACCATCTTTTGCAGGAGGTCTTTGAAGACAAAACACTCCTAGATGGGATGCCCCAACATTTGATGAAAAGGGAAATAATTAGGATGGTCCTCATCTCCTTTATTGTTTGGCCTCTTTGTTATTAGAAATTGAACCAAATTGTTTTCCAGAGCCGAAATGAAATAACCAAGAACTTGTTCATTTCGGAAAGAGTATGTTTTTCTCTTCAGATCCTCAAATTGTTTTCGTCTTTGATCTTTTTGATCATCTGGACGAAAAGGACTTTGTTGTTGGCGCTCAGAAGGTGGAGCCCTTCGAGAAGATGAAGGTTTTGAGGTAGAAATAGGTACAGGTGCTAGTTTGAGCATAACTGTAGCAGTTTATACTTTACCCATTCTCTTTCCTAGAGCTGATGGAATTACACGAGATTTAGCCTTAGCTTGTATAAGGGAATCTTCAATCTGCTGAGCGATTGAAGTAAGGTCTCGAAACCCTCCTATGTATTTCACAGGGATTAATGGCGTGCATAATTTGTCACGCAGATTTTCCACATAGATTGGCAACAATTCTTCTTGAGGGAGTTCTAAACTCACGGAATATGTTAATCCCTTTTAGAGAGCAATGAAATTAGAGACTCTTTCATTCTCCCTTTGCTTACAGTTTGTAAGATCGAAAACTATTGTCTTTGGCAAAGTTGAGCTGAACTGAAAGAGAAACTTTTGGAAAAGATCCTCCCATCTGGTAATTGACTGGGATTGCAAGCTTGTATACCAAACAAAAGATGGTCCTTGCAAGGTTCGCACGAAGCATCTGAGTTTCACTGCTTCTTGCTGCTCCGGAGTTCCCATCATAGGATCGCAACAAGACACGTAATGCGTCAAATGTTGTTCAGGATTGCCTGATCCATTGAAAATAGGGAATACAGGGTTCCCAAAACTGGATGGAGGTGAAATTGAATCTACCCATTCAGGGTAAACTTTCCTTTCTGGTTGAACTTGCGCACGCTTCCCTTCTATAGTTTCTAACCATGATGTTAATGACTCAATAGTAGTTATTAAATTTTGAGAAACAACTGGTTGAACTTGGACTTGGGTAGGTGCAATGACTGGAGCTTGGAAATATGTGGTGATTGGTGCTGCAACTGATGGTAGCACTGCCAATCGTTGTTGCATTTGACCCATAGGATTATACCTGTGCGGGTGTACTGATAGAGGAGGATATTCTTGATCCATCTCAGTAGATGCAACAAATTTCTTTGGCTGACTGACTCCAGCATGCTTAAGAATAAGACTATTCTGAAGTAGTTCTACATTCAATCTTTTTAATTCCTTCATTTCTTCCTCCTGTTGTGCAAACCTCTGCTCTAGTGAAAGCGATTGACCTTCTCCAGAGGAAGGATATGTAACCTAGTTCTTTCCATTCCCTTTGTTGGATCCTTTTCAGAGAGGGGGAAGTGGGTTACTCGAAGGATTACTTAAGTTCTGAGTAATCCTTTGACTTCGTGTACGCACACCTTCTTCATTTGTGTCGGTGCATACATCTTCTTGAGCAGGAAACTCTTCATCTGAGTCCCATGAGTGAGCCTCATCTGGTGGATCAGCAACAACGACATTGATGACATTAATCGATGCATAACTCATCGCATCCCTTCTATCAGCATTTCTGTGATATTGTCTTCTTCCATGTCTTTGATGAGACATTGCCTTTTGTTGATTCGATCCATTAGGAAATTCTTGATGAATCGTAATTTGGAGGGAATCTCCTGATAATTTGGCTCTTCGTTCCTCTTGAGGTTTCTTCCCCAATCGAGAAAATACCAACTTTCTATGAGGAGGGGATTGATGATTTGAAAAAGTCCCCAGTCCGATGGACTGGGGCTATTCCCGATGTTCTCGTTCAACTCCCTGAATCCTTTTTGTTTATTCCGAGGGTTGGTTTAAAAGAGTCCCCAGTCTGGTGAGCTGGGGTGGCTCTTGATATGCTATTTCTAAGACTTTCTTAAAAGATCTCCTGATCTTGTGAACATTAGTCCAGAAATTAGCTGGATGCATTAACCTGTATCCGCTTTTATCACTCGGTTCAAAAGACCGTTGGATGATTTCCGACACTTCTATCACTTGGTGACGTGCTTGCTCAAAACGAGAGGCCTGTTCAATATTCTCGTTTGCTTGATGCAAGAGTAATTTGACAACTTGTTCTCTGTATTCTTGATTTTAAGAGGAACTAGTTGAAGCATGTTCTTGGGAAAGCTTTTGATTACAAACAAAGCCCATTGACTGTGGCCGGCCATGGGCAATAACATTGCATGAGACCATTTTCGGCGGGCTTTGCTGACTGGAGAGCACCGTAAAATGCAGTGCTCCATGAACACCCCATCCTCTGACAAAAATACCAGATGGGGCATTGGAAATTAACTGATGCAATCTTCTTAGTACACTAAAGCATGAACGTTGAAGGGATCTCTGCTGCTTTTCATCCTTCAGATATCGAGAGACTGATAGAGATGCCAAATCAATCTGACGTTGTAACTATTCTATTATCTTAAGATGATTTTCATATTAATCATAAGATAATACTTTCTTTTTCAACTGGCAAAGAGTTTTCCATATGTTGAGACGAATATCATGAATTTCATCTTCCGTCAACATTTCTGGAATATTATACTGAGAGTCAGCCAAAGGCCAAAACATGACTGGCACTTCACCTTTCACCAGTTGTTTTCTCATATTCAGCATTTCCTATTTATCATTTGATGAAGATTCTTCTACCTGATTTGACCAGAGTTGGTGTTTCCTTGTTGCTTCATTGGATTCAACAGGATTGGTAGAGAAATTATTGATCAAATTAGAAGATGCATGACTTAGGGGTGGTTCAGAGAATGACCTACACCCTGGGCTATCTTCTTATTGAGAATGTATTTCACCTGCTAGCGATGAAGCTTCAGACATGACTGGTTTCACATTTGCATGTGCCTCAAGATAAGAGGGCTTTCTCGGCACTACATTGTCCACTGGAGCATTTTCCGGGCAATGTGTATCACTACTGCGGAGAGGAATTTCGCAGCGAAATTCATCATCATGGGGAGGACCACCATAATGGGTTGCAACAAAAGATGAGATCTCTTGCTCCTTGGTCTGCTGACCACACAGAGGGTTCTTGTGGCACTCATCTGAAGATGAAAATTTGAGATCGACCGAATTGTCATGAAGCAACCCTTCATGAGGAAGTGTCTGTTGAAGACCTTCGGAATTAATGTTCCCACTATTGGGAACTGAGGGAGTAGAATCTTGAATCCCAACAGATAATTGTCTGAGGGCTTCAAGAACTCTAGCATCGATCAAAGCCTTATTACTGATTGGCGCTTGATCTTTTAACTGTACTGGGCGGGTCTTTTTCTTAGACGCCTTCTTACTCACCTTGAAAACCACTTGTTGACGAAAGTGGCTACTCTGAGCAGGTGTATGTGCCTGATCAGGAAAGATTTCTAAGTTAGGATGACGATCTCCTCTCAAATCAGGTTTATGTACCTGAATTGGCCGTCCGTATGATATGGGGGAGTATGCCCCATAACCCTCTTGGACTAGAATAGATGTGTGTGTCTGTTCCGGAGTGAATTGTTGATGTATCACACCACTGGTAGGGATAGATTTATGTGTCTTTACCTGAGATGCCGCTGAAGTTGTTATAATATTCTGGAAGGCATCCAGAATATGAGCAGGGATTTGCTTATGCTCTTTCACCATTGATAGAATATGCTTGGTGACTTCAGCTGCCGGAACGGGAATATACGTCCATTCCGGGCTTGGAGCAGGTGTATGTGCCTGCTCCTGTCCTCCTTTTCCTATCAGTGAATCCTGACAGTAATCAAGTGTGGGGGCAGAGAGTTGATTCTACCTCCAATTTGTTGTCAGGGATTTCCGACTAACTTCTCCGAATGCTACCAAGCGAGACTGTTGGTAGGCTTGATTAATACCAGCATGTGTTTGTGCCTGCTGATTGCACTTCGCCAAACGTGGTTGATGAGATCCATCATATGTAGTCAGACGAGCCTACTGACTAGCTGATGATGTATAAACAGGTGTATGTTCCTGCCTATAGTACTCCGCCGGAATTCCCAGGAGGGATTGGCGTGATGCTGCCAGACGAGTCTGCTGGGCAGTGGGTTTAAAACGGGTAGGTGTATGTGCCTGCTCGTTTCTTACCACCAAGTTAGGTTGGTGGAATTCTCCGGAGATGGCAGAGATGAGAAACTGCTCACTGTTGACCAGATTCCGCCTCTGGTGGTTCGTCTTGCTTGCTCGGGTTCGAGGAACCTGAGCCGAACGCCTGGAGTCGGTACCCTCATCATGTTGAGGGCGCACTGCCGTACGAGTCTGGCAGGGATTGTTGGTGGGAGCCCTCAGGAAAAACTCCTGTTTGTTTTGAATTGAGGTCCTAAGGGACCTTCTCATTCACCTCCCCAGAATAAGGGAGCAAATGGTGATTGAGTTCTGAGGATAACGACCCAAAATGGTTGGAGACGATAGTCAGCACCGCCTGCTTCTTGATCATTGGTCGTCGTTTTCCGGACGATCGATGTGAGTTGTTTACTTGGAGGGCTTGTCGGCCAGCCTCTAGAGTTGGGATGGTACCGTGTTGACAATACTCCTTAACCAGTGCATTTAATACCCAGCGTTGAAGACACTGAGTAGGTGATACCATCCTAAGAGTGGACGAAGATCCAGCCGGAGTAGCAGCAGTTGCATTTGCCGCAGCAGTATTCATAGGTGTGAACTTGAGAGCAGCCATTCTATAAATGCAGAAGATCTTGGGAAAAGAGTGCCTCTTTGATATAACAGACATAATCAAGATAAATTCAGCTACTACATATTTTGGATGAGCACATATGTCAATGATTGTTTTTGTTGGCCCTCTCATTGAGTTTTAAATAGGGGCCTAACAAATAGGTAAAACATCATTTTAACTTGGTTAAGGATTCACATCAGGATCACCATTTTTTGTTTCCCTCGGAATCTGGGGATGACCGCCTTGATGGGAGGTTCAAACGTTCCGATCGGTTTCTAACGGATTTGTTCGTAGAACCCAAAACATCCAATGATTCCATATCCATTCGGACCTACTTTCCAAAGGTAGGTGCTCATTAGTTTGTGGAATGATGAGGCTTAGGAATTTGCATTGGTCGAGAGGATGGGAGGTCAGACTCATCACACCTTTTTGAGGGGAAATATTGTCTACTCTGGGACTCTCTTTATAGATTTAAGTTATGTTCGTGAATCCTTATTACATTACCAAGTATAAAATGAGCTTTCCTTCAGATCTGACAATCAATGATCAAATATGCAGGAAAGTTAGAGAATCTTTTATATGTATTAGAGGTTCTTCATCGATAGAGAATCAGCTGTATTTATTAGAGATTCTTGGTCAATGGTACCCTTTGACACATTTATATAAAAGTCTCTTGGTCATTATGATGACCATGCTAGTTTTAAAGCCACTCAGTGGGGCACTTGAAGTTTATTGTCATTCAGAAGGACATGGATTATTTTAGATTTGGGATCAAACCCGTAGACGGGCTACTTACGTATCCTTTGTTTTAGAAAAGGAATCAGAACCCATGTAGTTCGAGTAATGGAGTATGATGTTTATGATTGATAGCTCAAAGAAGGATGTCATAATTAATTTTACCCTCTAAGCTCACGTGAGTCATGCTCGGTGTGAGAAACAATAGGTATTGGTAAAAATTAGACAATTGGGCCATGAAAGATGCAATCATAAGAAATAATGTGGGACTTATGTATGTATTACTGCCCAGATAAATGAAGGTTAGGATTTACTTTAGGGAAGAAATCTAGGAACAGGGTCCACAAAGGTATATGTGCTTCATGGAGATTTTGAATATTCTAACTTGGGGCTTACTCTTGAAAAGGAGGCCCGAATAAGGAGAAGACTTATGATTGGGTTTTACTCCTGAAAAGGAATCCCAGATCAAAGGTAAATTAGGACTAGTTAAGAGAAATTAAGACTGGGGCTTACTCTTGAAAAGGAGGCCCAGGTCAAGGATTAGGGTTTGGGGCTTACTCGTGAGGAGGATTCCCAAATTAGGGGACTGGGGCTTACTCCTAAGGAGGATGCCCAGATTTGGGAACTTTAAGAATTGGGGCTTACTCCTAAGGAAGATGCCCAAGTTAAGAAATATGACTGGGGATTACTCCTAAGGAGGATGCCCAGGTTATGGGATCTGGGGCTTACTCCTGAGGAGGATGCCCAAAATTTAGAGGACTTATGACTGGGGATTATTCTTGAAAAGGAGACCCAAGTTAAGGATTCTCTCATCTTAAAGGATGAGGTTGAATGAATGAAATCTCAATCTTTAGTGACATAAAGATGTGTAAATCACTAGGTTTTAAGAGATATTCCAGAGAATTCCTTTCAGATAAGGAAGTCAAGTCAAGAAATCATGCCATAAATGTCTTTGAAGAGTGTCTTGAAGAATAAATCTTGAATAGGAAATGTGTAATGGCTTAAGAGGGGTGAAATGGGCAAGAAAGGCATCCAAAAAGGCAGGGGTGCGCAAGTCCTGGTAGGCGCGCAGGTACTGCGTGGGCACACAAGTCCTGGTCGCGCAGGTATACACCTGCGTGACATGTTTGGTACTTGCGCGGTGTTCAAACAGCTGGGTAATACTTGGGCGACCTTTTCTTAAGGCCTTTAGAATCCTCTTAAGGTTATTCCAGCAGAGGGGTGCGCAGGTTCTATTGAAGAATTAAGGCGGCGCGCAAGTGTGGCCATTTCCCTTAAGGGATGGCCACCTAGGCGCGCAAGTGTTTATGAGTTTCAACACTTAGGCCTTCCTCCCCCTCTTTAGATCTTCCGTTCTAGGTAAGAAATTACATTATAATTGTTCTAGAAGCTTTGAGAAGATACTAGGGCGCCGGGAGCTCAAATATGAGTTTCTTGAATTTTTTTTTCAATGGGGGGCCCACAGGGTCTATTTATAGGCAGGGAGAAGACCCCGGGTGGTTAATACTTAGGTCGCGCAAGTCACTTGCACGACCACTAGACGGCGCGCAAGTGGACATGCGCGACCGTGATAGAACTTGCACGACACATGTGCTTTTGATCCCTTGTTCATGCCTTTGTCAATTTTTGATATTTTCTTCAAAGGATGGATCAATTAGTGCTAAGTCATTTCCCTTTACATTCCTTTGGACACTGTGACGAAAAAGGAGCATCAACAGATATTCATCTCCCATTGGTTGAGTTCTCACAACAATAGCTTCCACTCGAGTATTCAGATGGCTCCATATGAAGCTCTGTATGGAAAGTGATGTAGAACTCCAACCTGTTGGGATGATGTTGGAGAATGAAAGCTACTTGGACCTGATATTGCTCAAGAGATTACAGAGAAGGTTCAAGTCATCTAGAAACACATAAAAGCTTCTCAAAGTTGAAAAAAGAGCTATGCTGACAACCGTTGAAGGGACTTGGAGTTAAATGTTAGAGATAAAGTTTTCCTTATAATATCTCCATGGAAGAGAATCATGCAATTCGGGAGGAAAGGGAAGCTATGCCCAAGGTATATTGCCCCCTTTAAAATCCTTGACCGCATAGAAGCCGTGGCCTGTCATCTTGCACTTCCACCAAATATGGCTCATGTTCATGATGTGTTTCCTGTATCACTACTGAGGAAAACATACCAGACCCCTCAAATGTACTAAAATCAGAGGTGGTGTAGCTGGAAGATGATCTCTCCTATGAAGAGCAGCCAGTAATGATTCTGGACTGAAGAGATAAGGTTCTACAAAACAATACAACCCATCTTGTAAAAGTGTTGTGGAGGATCCATAAGTTTGAGGAAGCATCTTGGGAACCAGAAAAGGCAATGAAGGAGAAGTACCCTCACCTATTTGTGTAAAGTGAAATTTCAGGGGCGAAATTTCTTAAGGGGGGAAGAATGTAACGACCCAATGTTTTCAATGGAAATTTCCTTCTTATATTTATGTCAAAAAATAACATGAAAACACAACATAATGAACTACTAAGTGATAAGTGACCTTTAAACATATGTTTGTCTCTTATGTGTTTGGAATTTTAAAAATCCGACATACACGGTTGTGCTCAAGATGATTTTTGGAGTCTAATGAAACAAAAATAATTTATGGTGAATAGTAATGTACCCTTATAAATAGTATATACACTTATGAATAGTAATATAATCCTTATGAATAGTAAATCATCCAACCTAAGAGTAACCTTACCCATGAATAATTAAATAAAATTTAGACATCTTTGAAAGTGACAGTTTAACCTTAGTAAACGTTTTGGAATTTTGTAAGTCATAAATAATTAATTATAACTAATTAATTAATTTAAAGGGAAATTTATTTTCATAAAATGTATTCATTATTTATCAAATAAATTTATTATAGTTTTATATAATTTTATAGGACCCTATGTGATTTTTGAAAGCACTATAAAATCAGTTTTAATTTTAAAAACTACTTTTTTAAAGTAAATTATGATTTTAATTAAATATTAAATTAATAATAGTTAGAAAATTATTTTATAAAAATGGACTTTATTTTTGGATTCTAACCATTTATAAATGGTAGGGGTAAATTTTTGGGATCTTTCTAAAATACTTGAATTTTTGGTGAATAGTAAAATACATTAATTTACCGTATAAATACATTATAATTAAAACCAACTATTCCTGACATCACAAGTGATTTAAGCACCCAAATATAGAACTCACATACCTTATTTACTATTCTTTTTCATGGATGGATCACTATTCCTTGTCTTTGGAGAAAATTAATAAACTAATGAATTTTATATTAAGGAAACCCCTCTCCCCTCCACTATAAATACCACCCTTCACCCCCTCATTTCTTCACACCTCTCAAGCTCCATTACTTCTATAAACTCAACCGAAAACATTACCTATCCCTCCCCCACTTCTAAGAGCTTTTGGTATCATCAAAAGACCAAGCTTAGGCCCTTAAGGAGGTTCTCTAGAGAAGGATTCAAGAGGTAATTTCTCTCCCTCTTCTCCTTTAATTTCCTTTCAAGTTCAAGTTCATTTCTTGATCTCTGCCCACATATCTTCTTCCAAATGGTATTTTAACTCCAGTATTATACATATAATTTAATTTTATTATTCTAATGGGATCTTATATCATCCAACCCCCATTCCATCTTCCTTTTAATAAGGAGAAGGTTGTTTTTGAGGTGTTAATTTATCACCTTCAAGTATGACATGCTTTCTTCCTCCATTTCTACCTTCATATCTGGTCATGAAACCATTTTTTTGATTGGCCCAAAACATTTCATATGTATTATCTCATATTTTATATTCTGGAACTAACTTATTACCATATTACTAAGTGATAAGTTAAACCAAGTTCGCTATGATCGAAAAACCGCCCAAATTAACCCAAATAATCATCATTTAATTATTATCTAATGATTAATACACACAGATATAATATAATTCATTATAAGATCATTAAAAATCCTATTATATTGTTAATAACAAGTAATATCATTTCTGAATGTTTACCCATGTTCTACCCGAACTTCAATTTATGAATACAAGTGAACCACCCAAGAAAAACCATAAAAACAAATATCCCCGAACAATGTTTTTAAACTTTATAAGTCATCCAAGGAACATAAAATGACATAATGAAACAATAATTAACCCTATTAATTTAGACATGGTTATTTATTTATAATTAATGAATATAATATCATTATACAGGACAATAAAGAGAAGGAAGCATTCAGGTACAAGGTAAGGGGAAATCTCGAAACCAATTTTCTTCCTTCGGGTTCTCCCTCTTTTACACCATTTTTTATATAGTTACTCCTTAAAGATAATTTTTTAATCATTTTATTTACTTTTATGGGATATACATGTTTTTAGTGGTTTTTATGTCAAACCAAATGTTTTCCAAAATAACTCCTCTTTTAAGAACACCCATTTTACTTCTCACTCAAAGTGTACAGTTCTTGTAACATGTATGTTATTCCCTCTTTCTTTTAGGAACCCAAGTATTATGAATGTGTTATTATGAGATGAAACCCATTCCATTTCATGGGTTAGTTATGTACATTAGTGATATGTGTTCTCTTTGGAAAGCATGATGATGATAATGTTATGATGTGAAAAGTGCACCCTGAATTATATAGCGCAATATGAATGTTTCAATGTGACAGGTGCGCCCAGAATTATACAGCACTCCAATGCATTGGGTAAAGTGATGAACTTCATGAGTAAATGTGAAATGATGTCTGAAAAAGATGCTAGATTGGTTCACAAGAATGTGTGGTATTTAACCACTAAGACATTATGTTTCATTTGTTTTTCATTGCCACATTTCAAGTCTTATATTTATGCTTCCTCTTATGTTCATGATCTTTTTCCCATGTTATTATTATGCTCACCCAATGCTATATTGTTCTTATCTATCCTCTTAGTGGGCTTCTAGCTCACCCATTTTGATGTATATCCTCAAGTGGCTACATGTACTAAGGAGAGGACAAGTGCCAATAAAAAGAAAGAGAATAAGAAATTAAATAAATGTTTATGCTTGATGTTGTTATTGTTATGTATGGTCCTAGTTTTTCCAAGACATTAAAGCTTTGGATCCTCTATGTGTAATATTGTTATGTTGTTTATCTTTAAAATAATTTAATAGTTATGTAAGAAAAGGTCAGGTCGCTAAATTATATAATATCAAAAACAAGGGAAACCAAATCTATGTACTTTCTCTACACTTATTTGGATACAATGAAAAAAAGTCCCTGGACTTACACCACCACCAGACTCACAAACTAGGATTAGATAAATGCTTATCCAAATAACAAGGAATCCATCGAAGTGAACCTTCACCTGGAATTTGGGAATAACCATGTAACCCCAATTCTTGTATTCACCCTTCTCTAATGTGGGCTAGAACATACTTGAAGCACCCTATTTCTCTATGGTGGGGAAAATAGCGGGTCAATTGTAAGTAGGAACTTCTCAGTCTAGTCTTAAGAATTTCATTATCCACATCCCCATATGTATTTCATCCATAGGGTGAGTAGCTTGGTCTTTTTGAAATTTCATAGATATCTTGAGGAGATCATGAACAAGTGGTGGCATCATCTTAGAATCACATCATGTTGAATTTAGTGGGATAAACTCATTATACCTCTCACTAAGAATTGGGACCCAAGAAATTAGATATAAATCCCATAGATTGATGAAAAATTCACTACATGACCGGTGAAAGGAATTGTTTTGTAAACTCCACCAACTCATTAATTAAGGAATGATGTATGGGTTCTTATATACATATGTCTGTCTGAGCCAATTGGCCTCATAATTATGAACATCCTTCATCTCCATTATGAATTATACAAATTCTGAATGCACCCAGATTGCTCATTTACAATCAGGAATAACTCCCCCTCTAGAGAGGAGGTTTTAGTATTCCTTCCAACCTTGAGATTGAACATTATGTCAAGCATAAAAGTTTGAGTCATAAAAACAGGGCCTTGGATATCTGATATTTGACTTCATATCTAATGTTTACCCACTATGATGTATAATAAAATTGATAAGGATTGTTCCTCTTTTGATAAAACCACCCATAGAGGAAATATTAACATAAGGGAAACAAATAATATTCACAAAACAAGTTTCTGGGACGGAATCTTTAAATACTGGAATATGAGTATCCTTCAAAAGTCTATTCCCATACAGAGGCAAGTAGTCACATCACAGGTCTACATGACAATATAGAATTGAAAACTTTTCTAAATCAGAATCAGTAAATTGATGAAGTTCTAATAATCAAGCCTGATGGGTTTGAGTATATCCTCTTGGCACACATGAGATTTCCCAATTGAGGTCATTAAAGAAACCATTGAAGACATACAAGAAGGTACAAAATTCTCTCACTATGTTGAAATATTGAATTAAGAAAGTTAAAATTTTAACAAAGGATAACTCAAGAAATTGGTGAAGGGATGAGACTGCACATGTCCCTCGATAAGGGTTCCTACACAGGTCCCCCGTTGAGGGTTCCCATGCAGGTCCATAGACAAGGGTTCCCTTGTAGGCCCTTAGACAAGGGTTCCAGTGCAACCCTTTTGACTAATTACATCATGAAAAAGAGACATAATAATAAGCCTTGATATGCCTACTCTGTAAGGTGACTCTTCCTAGTGGCATCACTTAGGTTGCTAAACCTTGAAAGAACCATCAAATTATTTTCTGAAATAAAAGTGCGATAATGAGGGATGACCATCCTCTATGGAAGGACAAAAAAAATTCGAAGTTGTTAAATGTGCATAAAATGATGGGGTGTATTTTTATGCACCAGTGGTCTACACTGGGTACCAAACATGACACCCTATTCCAAAACTATAACATGGAGTCTCTACATGGAAAACCAGCATGAACACCCTAAATGACCCACCATTTCAATCCACCTTAATATTTTTCCCATTCATATACCTCCAGACTAAACCCTACTCTTTTATTTGGATCCAATCCTGATTAGTGGATTTTGATTACACTCTTATTTCATCAAGGATGATGAAAATATTATGAATAGAACAATGTGAATGATAGAGTGCTCAAGAGTCTCATAGAGAGCCAAGGACCTGTGCTGTGAAACCTATACCCAAGACCTGAGCAACAAACTAGTAATGGGGCACCTATGCACTATACCTGCATGGATCCGAAGGTGTATCCCACCTATGCAGGGAAAATATTCCAGAACACTATGCTGCATACCTACAAGGGAAACCTCCAACAATCAGGTAACACTATTTTTCCATAAATAGGACCGTATAGTTCTTCATTTGAACAACTGAAAAAATATGAAGAACCCTCATAGCTCTCATTCACAACCCCTTCCCCCATGTCCTGTTAAATATTATAGGTGGATCTCAGAAGCATAAGATAAGATATAATAAAAGGTGTAAGAAATTTTGAAGTCCCTATAGGGTCTAAAAAACATAAGACACCTACATGAGGACTATTTACCCTTAAGGATAAATCACCTGTGGATGGTCCCTATCCATCACTGTGGACTTGTGAGAGACCCTTTTTGGGACACTAGAGGTGACACATGGTTCCTAGGATAAAGAATCACCCTAGTGTTGTTTTTACAGTAGACCATTTCCTGTGGTATATCTTTCTCGTGCATTCTTATACTCCAAGATAAAACCACTTCTAGTTCCTCCCATGTCCTACAAGGCACACTTGAATGGTACCCCTAAGTAGTAAACGTATACCTAGGGCCTATATAAGTCACCCTTTAGTGACAATTCAAATCCATCCATGGTGAGGCCCCTTCATCATTGGATCTGTTGTCTGAAAGGGGAAAAGTTCAAACACCTACCAAGGCCTCTTAATCAACAAAACCTTGGAAATAGGAACATCAATATCTCTCCCACTTGGATTTGCATTTCTATGATTATAGATATCCCACACATGTCATGAGAGGGGGTTAGGATTCTTAGGATGCCTATGGACTTGTATTTATATATTCATGAGGACCCTTACCCCAAGAAAAATGTCAGGGAGTTCACAGTCTTAAGGATTATGGTTTGGCCTATGTTATAACATTATCATCTATATGAATCAGAGCCTCCGATTTCATGAAGGGAGGATAAGGATCACACTTGAATTTCCGTTTGACACGGAATTATACTCCTCCCTCGAAATGTGGAAAATTATAGGGTATCTTTCCTAGAGTAATCCCCCGTCCTTTTTTATTGAATGTTATAGTCTTTCTCCTCACTAACACCACGTCTGTGCCCTTTATTCTTTATCTGGATTAAGTGAAAATAAGGATGTGATGTACTCTCAGACTCTTCCACTGCTGTCCATAGAAAAAGGATATGAGTTCACTGAAAACCTCATCTCTCTCCATATAGGCCTTTTCTCTATGTCCACCTGTGGACAGAAGTAGATTTTATGGTTTGTTTAATCTTCAACTTCCACCTGTTTCTCACACAGAGCATGAAAGACTTGGTCTTAGAGGTTAATGGTGATTATGACATCCGCATGATCCACGAGATAGATTAAACTACAAAAACAATTATTCCTGCTATATATAGTATATAAAGAAAGCTTGTCTAGGGTCCAAGATCAATCTGCCTCCTCCTAAGAGTAATCCAAAATCATAATTCTCTCAAACTATAAATATTACATATAGGATTATGCCCGAATATTCTTGGGTCAAAGGGCCTTACTCTCCTACGGGACATACCTAAAATTCATGGTATTTTATTCCTATAAAAATGTGATATGTAGGAAGCCACCCTGAGGTTAAAACTCAACCCTAAAAATCAAACATGTTCTCTACAATCCATATCCTAGTATGGTTTTCTTCAACCTGGGAATCCATCATCCTTCCAGGTTTCCTAGGTCTGCCTCAGCCTATGTCCCACTCCAAAATTTCACTAGGGACATTTCTCCTAGACATCCATTCCTTATGACCTTAAAATGTATGATGGAGTCCTTATCACATGACCTTAAAAATTATGATGTTCCCTGTTCAGTGGCACCAAACTAATTGGGTTCTAATTATATTCACAAGGATACACATGAAGCCAATTCAAGGTAATGATCCTAACATAAAAACAACTCTCGTCTCCCTCAATGATAATAAATTCTAGAGTGACCCCAGTCTCTATGGTTGATAATAAACTCCAGAGTTCCCCACTACGTGGATAAAAAACTAGAATCATCTTAATAAATGACAAATTAATCTCCATGTAGTATATAAGAGGATACCATTGATGGATATCTTCATATAGATATAAGTATCACCATTGATGAAAAACCTTATATACATACAAATGATTCTAAATTCTGTGCATATTAATAATTTATTGATAATTCAAGGGAAACCCAAATCATACATTGGAATTAACAAAGGATTCACAAAAATACCATAAATCAATAAGAGTGTCCCAGATTAAGAAATAATTCCCCTCAAAAGGTTGTGATGAGCTCGACCTCCCATCCCCACAACCAATTTGAGTTCTTAATCATCATAGTTCAAAATCACAATGAGAGCCTACCTTGAGAAATCAGGTCGTTTTAGCTAGAGAACCATTGGATGTTTCCCATTTCTAGAAGAAACAAAAAATGGTGAACCCGATGTGAATCACATAACTATTGAATCTCTTTTACATGATAAAAAAGGGTGTACTTCTCAGTCTCTATCAGACCATTCTGTTTCCTAATGATGTACTATTTTTAGAGGAAATATACACCGTCTTATAAATTAACATTAGCATTATATATAGATCATTTATTTTGTTATTGGATTTTTCTAAATAATTTTAAATTTGTGATGTTGTCTTTGGAATCAAGTAAAACTACCATTGATTTTGTTCAAAGGTATAATATCAATAGATGTAGAAGTTACAAATGAAGAAAAAAATTTACTTTCCTTTGACACTTTATCAATGAACATCACTATTATATTAATTTTTTAGAAAATATTTAAAGGATGAGTGCTTCTCATCATGATAAGGATTTACCTCAAAATATAAAAGCTATTTAATTCTATTTTTTTGCGGGAGATTAATTTTCTTGATAAACGTAATATATTATTTATTTCATAAAAATATTAATCTCATTAGTTTTCATAAAACTAGTTTTTAAACATTATATTTAAATATATTTCAATATATACCCTTTTTTACTAATATATATTTGGTTCCAACTTTTCTAAATCATCATTGTAAACAATACTAAACAATAAATAATTAAATTTAGATTTATTTACAGAAAAATTGAAGTGTCATTTTCGCATCTTGGAAATCAATTTCTTTCTTTTCAATATAAAAATCCCAATTTCTAATATCATTATTTAAATACATAGTTTCAATATTTAAATGTTATTATTATTAATAAGTGATATTACCAAGAAGAAAATTGTAAATTAATAATGTTATTTAAAATATGAAAATAATATTTTGGAAATTTTTGATATTTTAGATTCCCAAAATTAATTTTTTTTCAACATATCCTTCATAAATGTAAAAAACACATTGATATTTATTACTAATTTCTCTTAGGTATTTTTATTTAAAAAAATGTTCAAATGTAAACATTTTACTATATTAAATATTTTCTTAGATTCTGTTAGAGTAAAATTATCTACAGTATGACAACCATGATGATCAACAACAAAATGATTAATGAAAACTATGAATAAAAAGTCCCTATAATAATTAAACACTAACATTCCTTAATTTAACTTCATCTCTCTCAATTTGAGTTTTTTCCTCATCTTGAGAAACATTTATTTTCTAATCATTTACAACTCCCTCCTATTCATGTTTTCTAGCATACTTTTAAAATCTAACATAAAAAATTAATGAATATTATATAAATTATATCTCAAAAGAAACACCAAATATAGATTTAACATTGAAAATTAAATTTCTATTGTTATCATACCCACTAGACTCCTCAATAATAAATCTCAAAATATCTTCAATTTCTAACAAAAAAATAAAAAATATTTTCCTAGAAACATTTTCAATTGGTATAGATCTTGTAACAAAAAAACATTTTTTATCAATTTTAATAAAACTATTTACATCCCAAACACATATTGTATCACCAATATCAATATTAATTTCTATATAAACCTTAATATATATATCCAACATAAAATATTTACTTTAACTAATATTAACATCTCTATCTTGATCATTGTTTAAAAATACACCATATGGATCCCCCTCAATAAGTGCAACAACTCTATCTTCTGTTTCCAAAAAATCTATTGATAAAAACAATTTAAAGGTTATATTGCATGAATGACTGATATTACTTAGTACACCAGATGATATATTATTTTGATTTTGTGGTTTATCACCATCATCCTCTTTAAAAAAAACTTTTTTCCTCAAAAACCAAAAAAATAAAAATAAGTTTAAAAGGATACTAATATCTCTTATTTTTCCCTATAACACAATGTCATATAACTCTCTCCATATATATTTATAAATTCAACGTATTCTCATTAAAATGAGTAAAAGTAATTTATATATCATGAAATAATACATTTTTGAACATAATTCTCTATTAAAAAATTGATTTGAAAAAAATATTGTTATAATATAATGCTTCAGGATATAAACATTATATTGTTTCATCCTCATTATTAATGATATAAATAGATAAAGCACGAGGTCTTTAGATTTAACCTCACCATCATCATCTATGTTTTTATTATATAAAAACCTTACCTAATTGAGAAATTATAGAAAATCAATAATATTAAGAGTATAATATGTAAATAGTTTAAAATTATTTCAATATTTTAGCACATCCTCTAATTCCTATTTCAAAATCAATATTATCATAAATCTTAGAAATTCTATTTGATTTTTTTATCTCTCTAGATTTTAACTGGTACTTTCATATTTGGAATTTCAAGATTTAAATAGGAATAATTATTTATATCCAATAAATAAAATATTACCATATTACTAATAAAAAATTTGTTACAATGTCAGATTTATTTTCCCTTATCGATGTTGAAAATTGTGAAGATGAATCATATTTATTTTCCATTTCCATCTCAATTAGAATCTCTATATAAGAAATATTGAATATGTCAATGATTGGTATACTTGATGGTGAAAAATATTTTTGGTCAAGAATTAAATACATATAATTGTTATAAAATGATTTTATGTTAGTAAAAATGATTAAAATTAAGTATCCATAAAAGACCGAAAATAAATAAACAAACTCATGTAAAAAGATGTTTAAAAAACATAAAAAAATAAAATAAAAATAAAAATGAATTTAATATCACACAACAGTGAATTATCTATAATATAAGATAAGCCAAAACAATTCAGTGTTAGTTAATTATTATAAACGTCACTTCAATGTTAATTATTATATGAATTCTACTTCGTACAACATGTTGTATGAGATTGTTTTTTTCAATCCATAAATAATTTACAAATAAATGATGTATAATATTGAAATGAAATATTAACATTTCATGTAAGGAAAACACAAAAAAATATATAGGGGTGGAAAAATCAGAATATAATCTTAAAAACAAATTCAAAGAACTTATAAAACATATGAAAAATTAATAAAATCCCAAAAATTTAAATAAATAAAAAACACCATTAATAAAATTTAAATAATCTGTTGCTTGAGTCTTTAGAAAAAATATAAATTGATTTCCAATATCCATATCTTCTATAGAAACATATGTTTTTTGAGAAGAGACCCTTAATAAATGATTCTTTCAATATATATTTTTACATCATGAATAAATTATGGAATATATTTAAATTTTTAAATATAATTTTTTCACATTATGTTGGAACAAAAGAAAATTTGAACCCATAATCATTCATAGTGTGTTTTATCTAGAAAACATAGAAAAAATAACTTTTAACTATAACATATTATTGTTTTTTTGAAAAATGTGTAATTGAATAAAATTTATTACTATATCATGAATCAAAATATCTTCCCATGTAATTTCATTTCCTTGAGGTACTCTTCCATTTCAATCTATAGCTTCAAAAGTTAAAATTATAATATGAAATCATGTCAAAAAAAGTTATTTAAAAATAATTTCATGAATTAATGTAACATTGAAAATCCTTAAAAAATTTTAAGAAGCATTTAAATGATATTTTATTATAATTAACTAAAATCTCACACAAACACACATTTAAAACATTGTATCTAGCCATCATATAGTAATATATGACAGACAAACGATTATTAATTTATATAACTTTCTATCTTCATGTTTCTAAGATTTATCTATATCTTGAGAATTAATAAAAGCCATAGATGTATAATAGGTTTATTAGTTTTTAGTACAATACTCTATAAAGTAAATAAAGAAATCTTTTTTATAAATCTAAAAACATGGTAAAATTATAGTAACCTATTAAACACTTTTTAAAATATTTTTTCATGACTTCAAAAAATTCATTGAAAAAAATATTTATATATAAAACCAAAATGTTAATGATATAGAAATTAAGTTGAATAATATCAATTTTTTTTGAAAAGTGCTAGGGTATTATCTATGGAAAATAATTATTTTAAAATAAAAATAACCACTCATACTATTCCCTATGTTCTTTCAAAATCCAAGAGAGTGTAATAGAATTTTAAAAATATATTTTGGAATATAAGTTTTTTAAAACATATGAACATGTTCAATAAAAGTCACTTATAAAATAATTATAGTTAGAAAGGAAAATATAAAAACTATTTGAAAATATTGATATTAAAAAATAACACATAATAATGGTGAATTTTAATAGTATCTATCTTAACTAAAAGTGTACATATCTCTTAAAAATATATAACATCCTTGTGATTATAATATTTGACCCTAAAACTTGTTTAATTTCTCATGACCATACCCTGAGTATAATGATTATTTAAAAAAAACCAATCAATACTTATATTAACATATTATAAGAGTATTTCTATTTAACAAACTGATTCATTGTGTTTTTAGAAAACTTGGTGAAATATAAATTTTTTCTCAGTTTTTAAGGGGAAAATGTTAATGTATCCTATAATATGATCATAGAATAAATTTTAGACTACTCCATTTGTCATAATATAGAGTTTTTACCCCCATTCAAGAGACTGGAAGAATTATAAGTCATTTTTATTTTCACAGAACAAGAGGTTTTTCCTAGGTGAGGGGGGAACCTGCTTTGAGTTCCGAGGCTTAGGTCAAGCCATTGAAACATGAATTATCTATTATTTTCAACTTATCATTTCCCCTGACTTATTTTATCCCATTTGATTCTTCTTTCATATGTTTTGTAACACCCAAAGGTTTTTTGATACAGTTCCCCATCAATAAATTCTATTTCATTGATAGATTGAATTAGAAAGAACTATTTTTATGCACACAATGTGTTTTTTTCATAATAAACTAAATTAATCACTAATGATGAATGATTTTAATGAAATATATGTATTATTTATTGATGATTTCTTTTTCAATTAATTTTTTATTTGAACGATATAATAATAATTCATGTTTTATGAATAAGAATGCTTGTTTATAAAAAATGATTTCCATTGTATTTTAGAACTTATTATAACATGAATTGTATCACACCCACTTTTTTTTAGTCATTTTATTTATTTTATTTCTATTGGCATTGGTTGATTTTTCGTAAGTGCGGGTGAGTCCCGGTTTAAATTTTTAATGTTGGGATGAGTTTATGGTTTGGGATAGTGCACGAACACTGATGTTTAAGATGCGATGTCCGCTTGGGTACCGTACGGTGCGCAAATACCGCACGGTCATCCAGTTTTAACATTATGTGTGTAGAGATATGTTTATGTATGTTTATATGTTTATATATGTGTATATATATGTGTATCTACGTTTTTATATGTTTATGTTTTAACGTTATGTGTATATATCTATATATGTATGTGTATATATATATACACATATGTTTATAAATAAGTATGTTTTAATGTTATATGCTTATGTGTATATATGTTTATATATATGTTCATATATGTTTATATATATATATGTATATATGTTTATAATAACTATTATTATTATTATTATTATTATTATTATTGGAATAAAAAAATACGAATGGGTTAGGGTTGCGCGTAGCCCCCCTTTCTCCCACCTTCTTCCCCGCGCGAGCCCCCTCCCTGTCCGGCCTCCTGGTCGGCTCCCCGACGCGCGCCGCCGTCGGCCTGCTGGTCACCCAGGCCTCGCGACCCCTCTTCCACTGGCCTACCGTGCCATACTCTCCCCCTCGGTGCAGCTCACGGACACCGCGCCGGCCCGCCTTCGGCTCCCCGGCTCCGGCTCCCCGTCCGGCTCCCTATCCCACTACCCGGAAACTGTGGCCGCCGCCGCGCCCCAGCGCCCCTCCGCCGATCCCTGCCCACCTCACCGGCCCGACTCTTTTTCCCGTTTTCCCGTCACCATCCATTGTCCCTGCGCCGCCCCACTGCCCTACACCCACCGGATCTCCCTTCCCCCGCACCTCCTCTTGCAGTCCTATCCCACTCCAGCCGGCCACATCCGTCTCCAGCAGACCCGACTCCGGTGACCCGCTGCCTTGAACCCCCTTGTACACCCTTTTTCTAGGGGCTCGTGCCCCCTCTGCCTTGTTCCAATGAACCCGACCCCTGCCTCCTGACTACCTTTCGGCGCAAAATCCGAATTCTCTTGCGCAGCACCTCTACTCTACTTGGGCGCGGCCTCGTTTCCCCTCGCCGTCAAACCATGGTTTGCATCTCATTCCAATATTGGTTTTTTCTTTAATTTAACCAACTTTGATGTCTCGGTTTGTGATTCACTTGGTCTACATGCTGTTTAGAGTGGGCAATTGATGTTTTGGCACCCCTTTGGTCTAGGTTCTAGCATCCGCCGCCAAGGACGAGGCGATGAACTCGTTTCGCTATGTCGTTGTTGTTTCGGGTAAGAGTTTATACCAGTTTATTGGATTTTCATAGCTTGATTTAGTGTCTTATGTTGTATTTGTGTCCCATATTTTTATTTGGTTGTGTGCTACTCCGCGCCGCACTAACTTTGGGTGTCGACTATGTTGTTAAGGTGTGGCGATAATTTTTCTAGTGCGTGCGTTTTTGTGGGAGTGCATGTACGTGAGCAGGTGATGGTGTGATCTTGAAAACATTGGCTCAGACAATTCTTTGAGGTAGGTGTTTCCAACTGTTTCCCCTTTTTGATTCAAACCTTGAGCACTAGAATGTTTTCAATTAATTCTTTTATATCGTTTCATTTCTTTTGTGTTTATGAAAAGCATCTGACATAGTTGTATTGTTGTTTTAAATTTATTGATGTGGATTTTGATGTTGGTTTATATGAAATGCATAGGTTCTTAGTAAGGTTAAATTTAGTTCCTTGTGATGTGTTTGGTTGTAATTGATAGTGATTGTGTTTTGGAAATGTAAGATTTGGTTTGGTGTGTTTGTTTGACAAAATGATGAACCAATAAGTTGTTTTAAAAATGTTTTGGAAATGGTGGTTGGTTTCAAAGATGCAATTTTCTTTTATAAAGTGTTGTGAAAGAATTGGGTTTGGTTTCAATGCTATGTGTTTTATGAAAATGTTTTCTAAGGCGATTCTTCTAAAAACTAGATGCACCATTGGATGTGCCTCCAAATGAAAATGACACCTAAAAATTATATTGACTTAAAGATAGGTTTTCGATGGAATGGTTTGGTATTTGAAAGAGGGATGGAAAGAAGTTGGCCTAGTTGGCCTTTGGTGTGAGTTGAATAGTTGTTCGGTTTGAAGGCCTATTCGGTATTGGGTTTTTAATGGGGTGTTTGTACTGACTTTTGGGAAAAGTGTGTGTGCCCGATTGGAATCTTAACTCATTTACGAAATGTTTTGAAACTGCACATGCTGTGAAGGCCCGGTTGTCACCTTGTTGGATTTGAAAGAATTTAATATATACATATTTGGAGGCATCTCTATAGGGGGACTTCCCTTCAAGGGTTATCGTGTATTTGTGTCCGTGTAAGGGGTTGGAAAGTGCGGTGAGATGAGTCACGTGTGCGAGGGCCTCCTACTTACATAGTATTATCGAAATCACCATGGGTTCCTGGGTGTCTTATAGATTATCAAGTGACAGTTGCTTGCTATCCCTGATTAGATGGGTTAGTACCCCCTGGAGTCATGGACATGCCATGAGTGATGTGACACTAGTTGGCTATTAGGGCATCCAGTTGGTTATTGACTATGGAGTACCACACCGGTAGGTAGTTTGAAACCAAGTGCGTCCAGGGGTTTTCTAGGGATGTTTAGGATCACCCATGGTTATTGATTATATCTTCTTTTTTACTTGTACTTGCACTTGGTTTCCAGCATTTACTTATTAACTATTCTTCTTTTTCACAAATGTGATAAACATGGATTTGAAATTCAGTTTTTAAGAAATTCATTATTTGGGGAAAATGGTTTGTGGCGTGTGTTGGTTTTTGAAATGGTAAATCAAGATCCTTTTTCCTTTGAAATATGAAAACCCTATTTTATATCTTCTTATGTGCAAGCTAGTGTTTTTTTGGGATTGTTTCTAGAAAGTAGTCTTCTTTGGATTCTGTGGTTTACTTTGGCATCCCTACTGAGCATTTTTAATTCTCATGCCTATTTTTATAATTTCAGTCACATGATTACCTTGTTAAAGTTTTCATGGATGAGTTGCTCAATTGGGAGAAATGTTGGCCATGGTTGGGAGGTGACCGAAGGGTCACATGGAGGTACATCTACTGTTTGGTTTTATTTGATTCTACTGCTAGAGTTTAGTGTTTTTGTCCTTTTTATTCTTATTTACTTTTTTATCTTTTATGGGACAAATCGTTCCCAATGTTTTAACATTGATTCCTGACACTAGTTTCCATCCCAGGGGGATCGAGAACGCCCCTCGGGACTTGCCGCGAGCTGGCTCGGGTTACCAGTTCAGGTTCGCCCCAGGCTGGTTCGTGACAAAATGGCATCAGAGGAGGTTCTTGATATTTGGAATGTCTGGTAGAAGGAGATTGGGATTTGTCGGGACTCAAGAGGTAGGTTACGGGTTGGTGCTTGATCACTGCCGCCCGTGACGAGACCTAAGTTACCAGGGGTAGTCTGGGATTTGAGTCTTTTGTCTTTGGTTCTTATGGTTTGAGGGATAATAATTAAGGCAAACTGGTTCAGGGTGTGGCCTAACATGGAGTGGTGACCCATGTAGAGTCAAAGTGTCCAGTTCAAGGTCCTGTTAGTGATATACCTTACTTGGGATATGGCTCACCACCATGTTGTCGAGTTAGGCATATGCACCAGTTCCTTATTCCGGTGGTTTGTTGCGGATTGTGTTTCATTTTGATCTCGATCGATGTGAGTGTGTGTTAAAAATGGAAGTGGTTTTAAAATGGAAAAGTGGTTATTTTAAAATTGTTTTTAAATTTGGGAATTGGGTTTTTAAAGTGGGAGTGTTTCAATTTGGAATGTTTTATTGCTTGTTTGGATTTGATGAGGGAAAGAAGTGTTTGAACCTTATTATTCCTTATGGAGGATCACATGTGCATCGATATGTGTAGAGTGCGTGGAAGCACTTGTCCTCGAGCGATGTAGCCGAGATTGGGTGAACGCACTTGTGATAGTCCATAAGGCGTGATAAGTGAGTTTTAAAATTTAAAAGCAATTATGGGGTTTGGAAAATTAATTTTTTACTTGTGTTTGTATATGTTAGGTTTATATACCTGTTTCCTTTGACTTGGGCTGTTTCTTTGATTGAGGTTTGGCTTGATGCTGACCGAAATTGTGTTTTTCATGCTCTTCTAAGTATTCCATCCAGAAAGGTTGCTAAGGTTGCTAATGAGGCATGCCCGATTTTCAGTTCTTTTTTTGTGTTGTATCTATTATGGTAATCAAAGTCTGTTAGAGGCAGTTGTGTGGTTGTGGAATCAGTGTGGGACTTTGGGTTGGGAACTCCCAAGGTTTTTAGGGTTCGTACCGTCTCGGGTTTATTTGAGGGTCCAATTCTGGACTATTAAAGATGGATGTCTCACTATCGTTGAAGATTGGAGTGTGTTTAATGGTAATTAGCTCTGGTTCTAGTTCCCCATATGGGAAGGAGTGTATGCCAGAGGAACCTGTCGCCAAGACACCATCTTCATCAGTGCTGACTTCCTGTTGTCTAACTGTTCTCTTGTGTGCCACCAGTATGGCCAGTTTGGGTATTCTAAGCCACCATATTACACCCCCTTTGAAAACGTGCCACCATTGTGGTCTTTTAAATCATCGAGAATAGGAAGAAGTTGGGGACTGGAGAATGCAAATGCCTGACTATGAGGCAGGGGATGCATCAGCCATCAGAGCCCCAACCACAGGTCTCAGGGTGATGCTCGTGCACAGTCAGGAGTTGCCGAGGGTGCGTAGAACCTTGCATCAGATTATGTTTTCATCTTTCTGAATGGAAATATCCAAATTTTTCTTTTCCTATTCTTGTCGTCGTTGTAAGATCATCCTTGTTGTGGTTGTGCGATGAGCTTGTTCTACCGCAATCTAAGTGGCATCATTTTCTCCTGGTATAGTTTCTAAATTGTCAGATTCTTTGAAAGGCGTCGGGTCCATAACTAAACAAACCCGTTTTGATCTTGAGGTTGGTCTCATTTGCGTACATTAGGGGGATGTTTGGTTCTATGAAATTAATGGGTGTTGTTTCTGGGCTTTCTATTAGACCGGACGACTCTCCGTCAGTTTTCATTTAGTGTGTTTGAGTTTTGAAGGGGATTCCTCTTTCCCAGCATCTCAGTGTGCCGGTTACTTCCCAGAATAGTTTTAATCCTAGTGGTGGAGTTGTTTCGTTAGCTTTGAGAAGGTAGGATGAGTTCAGTTGGGGAGTTCCCGCGTTGCCCCCCCTGGGGTGGTGTGTTCGAGTTTCAAGGTTTTCGTGTTAGTAAATTTCTATGGTGGGGAGAACCCTCTTGTGTTTTCCCCTCAACCTCAGACAATGATTGTACTCGAGTTGGTCAGGTGTGACTTGTGTTGGTAGTGGTCACCCCGAGATTCTCAGTTTCTTCTGGTTTTTCCTTGGCACAGACTCCAGTTATGATAACTGTTGGCTTGGTGACTTTCAGGGGGTAGAAAGTGTTTGTGGTGGGGAGAATTGTCACACCTGCTTTTTTTAGTCATTTTATTTATTTTATTTCTCTTGGCATTGGGTGATTTTGCGTATGTGCGGGTGAGTCCCGGTTTAAATTTTTAATGTTGGGATGAGTTTATGGTTTTGGATAGTGTGCGAACACCGACGTTTAAGACGCGCTGTTCACTTGGGTACCGTACGGTGTGCAAATACTTCATGGTCATCCAGTTTTAACGTTATATGTGTAGATATATGTATATGTATGTGTATATGTTTATATATGTCTATATATATGTGTATCTATGATTGTATATGATTATGTTTTAACATTCTATGTATATATATATATGTATGTGTATATATGTTTATAGGTGTATATATATATACACATATGTTTATAAATAAATATGTTTTAATGTTATATGCTTATGTGTATATATGTTTTTATATATGTTCATATATGTTTATATATGTTATATATATGTTTATATATATATTTAAATATGTTTATAATAACTATTATTATTATTATTATTATTATTATTATTAGAATAAAAAAAGAGGAACGAGTTAGGGTTGCACGCAGCCCCCCCTTTCTCCCCCATTCTTCCCTGCAAGAGCCCCCTCCTCGTCCGGCCTCCTGATCGCCTCCCGACGCGCGCCGCCGTCGGCATCTCGGTCTCTCAGGCCACGCGACCCCTCTTCTTTCAGCCTACCGCTCCGCACCCCCCCCCCCTCAGCACTGCCCCCAGACACCGCGTCGGCCCGCATCTGGCTCCACGACTCCGGCTCCCTATCCCGCTGCCCGGAAACCGCTGCAGCCGGCCGCGCCCCGGAGCCTCTCCACCGCTCCCCACCTTCCTCGTCGGCCAGCCTCTTTTTCTCGTTTTCCCATCTCCAGACCTTGTCCATGCACCACCCCACTACCCTACACCCACCGGATCTCCCTTCCCTCACACCTCTTCCGACAGTACTCTCCCACTCCGGCCAGCCGCATCCGTCTCCGGCGGACCCGACTCCGGTGACCCGCTGCCTTGAACCCCCTTGTGCGCCCTTTTTCCTGTGGCCTGAGCCCCCTCCAGCTTGTTCCAGCAAACCCAACCCATGCGACCCAACTACTTTCCGGCGCAAAACCCGAATTACCTTGTGCAGCACCTCTGCTCTTCTCAGGAGTAGTCTCGTTTCCGATCACCGTCAAAACATGGTTTTCATCTCATTCCAATTTTGGTTTTTTCTTCAATTTAACCAACTTTGATGTCTCAGTTTGTGATTCACAGTATTTTCATGGTGTTTAGAGTGGGAAATTTATGTTTTGGGACCCCTTTGGTCTAGGTTCTGGCATCCGTCGCCAAGGGCGAGGTGATGAACTAGTTTCGCTATGTGGCTATTGTTTTGGATAAGAGTTTATACCAGTTGATTGGCTTTGCACTACTTGATTTAGTGTCTTGTGTTGTATTTGAGTCCTAGATTTTTATTTGGTTGTGTCCTAGTCCGCGCCGCACTAACTTTGTGTGTTGACTCTGTTTCTAAAGTAGGGCGATAATTTTTCTAGTGCGTGCACTTTTGTGGGAGTGCGTGTACCTGAGCAGGTGACGGTGTGTTCTCGAAAACATTAGTTCGGCCAATTCATTGAGGTAGGTGTTTCCAACCATTTCCCCTTTTTGATTCAAACCTTGAGCACTATAATGTTTTCAATTAATTCTTTTATATCATTGCATTTCTGTTGTGTTTATGAAAAGCATCTGACATAGTTATATTGTTGTTTTAAATTTCTCGATGTGTCTTTTGATGTTGGTTTATATGAAATGCATAGTTTCTTGGTAAGGTTAAATTGAGTGAGTTTTGATGTTTTTGGTTGTAATTGATAGTGATTTTGTTTTTGAAATGTAAGATTTGTTTTGGTGTGTTTGTTTGATAGAATGATGAACCAATAGGTTGTTTTAGAAAAGTTTTGGAAATGGTGGTTGGTTTGAAAGATGCAATTTTCTTTTATAAAGTATTATGAAAGAATTGGGTTTTTTTTCAATGCTATGTGTTTTATGAAAATGGTTTCTAAGGCGATTCTTCTAAAAACTATATGTGCTTTTGGATGTGGCTCCAAATGAAAATGACACATAAAAACTATACTTTCTTAATGATAGGTTTTTGATGGAATAGTTTAGTATTTCAAAGAGTGATGAAAAGAAGTTGGCCTAGTTGGCCTTTGGTGTGAGTTAAATGGTTGTTCGGTTTGAAGGCCCGTTTGGTATTGGGTTTTTAATGGGGTGTTTGTACTGACTTTTGGGAAAAGTGTGTGTGCCCGATTGGAAACTTAACTCATTTACGAAATGATTTGAAACTGCACATGCTGTGAAGGCCCGGTTGGCACCTTGTTGAATGTGATAGAATTTCATATATACATATTTGGGAGAATCTCTACAGGGGGAATTCCCTTCGAGGGTTGTCGTGTAGTGGTGTTCGTGTAAGGGGTTGGCAAGTGTGGTGATATGAGTCACACGTGCGAGGGCCTCCTACTTAAACAATATTATCGAAATCACCATGGGTTCTTGTGTGGATTATAGATTATCGAGTGAAGGTTGCTTGTTAGCCCTGATTAGATGGGTTAGTACCCCCTGGAGTCATGTACATGCTAGGAGGGATGTGCCACTGGTTGGCTATTAGGATGACCAGTTGGTTATTGACTATGGAGTACCATGCCGGTAGGTAGTCTGAAATTGAGTGCATCCATGGGTTTTCTAGGGATGTTTAGGATCACCCATGGTTATTTCTTACATCTGCTTGTTTACTTTTACTTGCACTTGGTTTCCCTTATTTACTTATTACTTGTTCTTCTTTCACACAAATGTGATAAACATGGATTTGAAATTCATTTTTCATGAAATGAATTGTTTGTGGAAAATAAGTTGTGGCGTGTGTTGGTTTTTGAAATGGTAAATCAAGATCCTTTTCCCTTTGAAATATTAAAACCCTATTTTCTATCTCTATATGTACAAAATAGTGTTTTTTGGGATTGTTTCTAGAAAGTGGTCTTGGTTGGATTCTGTGGTTTAATTTTTCATCCCTACAAAGCATTTTTAATGCTCACGCATATTTTTATCATTTCAGCCAAAAGTTTCCCTTGTTCACGTTTTCATGACTGAGTTGCTCATTTGGGAGCAATGTTGGACTTGGTTGGGAGGTGACCGAAGGGTCACATGGAGGTGTGTCTGATGTTTGGTTTTATTTCATTCCACAGCTAGAGTTTAGTGTTTTTGTTCTGTTTGTTCTTATATACGTTTTTATCTTTTATGGGCCAAATTGTTCCCATTGTTTTAACATTGATTCCCGTCACTAGAATCTATCCTGGGGGGATCGGGAACGCCCCTCGGGACATACCGCCAGCCAGCTCGGGTGACCGGTTCAGGTTCGTCCTGGGCTAGTTCATGACAAATTCAAACCAATTGTATAAATTTTATCATGGAAAATGTTTAATTTTTTTAACTTTGGGGGATTAAATTTTTTAAATATGATTCGGATATGGCTTTATAATTACATTGAGCATTCTTTTATCCTATTGGATGAGTTTATTTCTGCAATTTCGTAACAACACATGAATATATGGGTACTTTGTGAAATTTTTCATGGACTGCCATCGTTGTATTATTTAAAGAAATCAATAAATAAACAATGTCACTCTCTTGAATTTAGAATCTATAGTTTTTTATAAAAGGATAAAAAGTTGACATGTTCTTCAATAAATTTTAATTATAAGTTGAATTAAAATTTTATCATGGGGGTTTATTCTTAATATTTAGTGGTTGAGTTATTAAATTAAATTCTGACATAACGCTGACAAAATATTTTTTACATAAAAAAACATAAAAAAACATTTTAAAAAATAATAAAAGTAATAAAATATGGTTTTATTATTGTGTTTACATAGATTTTTAAATAAATATAACATATTAGAGACATGTTAAAGTTTCATATTTTTATTCATTTAGTTTTCAATGTCAAATTATATGAATTTTTCAAAAAATGACATTAATGATATTTTATAAAAAATATTTTTTTAAAATACTTTAAATTTTATAATAATACTATATTCATACATGTGGAAGATAACTGGTTTCAAATACTAACCATGGTCTATTTATTAGTCATTATTCCTCTTATAGTAACTTTCTTGACCCCAATTTGTAAAATATCTTGATATCATAGTAATCATCAAAAGGGTTAATTAGATGTTAAAACAAAAAGATAAGTGTGAAAAAAAACCCGAAAAGTATAAAAAATCTATTTCATGATGGTATTTATAATAATAATCATAATATCTTATAATATATCCATTTTTATCAATTTTACATGAAAATTAATTTATCTTATTTTAATATATTAATTAATTCTTTCAGTGCCCCTCCCCTCACTTATAAAAGTGACATTATTATACTCTCTTCCTCACATATTTTTATCCTTATATGAAATAAAGTTTATATCATAATACCTTTCTAGATTCCTATACCACAACTTTGAGCATATTTTAATGAAAAAAGACAACCCCTTAAAGGCTTATGGTGTAAGAAAAATAAGATTCAATACAATGAGGTATAACTCTTAACCGAGATTTTTTATATTTATCTATTCTTATAAATTCTATAAATACATCGTATCCATTACAAAATAATCAAATCACTATCTTCTATATTCTAAATCATTATTATGAGAATGGAATAATCATTTTAAACTATATCCTCATCCATTGGAAAATAAAAACATTGCTTGTGCATACATGTGGGATATAACAATAAAAAACAACTTGTTAGCGAGGACTATATTTGTCATTAAAACGTGGTTAAATTCCCCTAAAAATATATTAGATGTAGTTATGAGTAACTATTACTAATGTGGATACCTTATTATATTAGTGGCTATATTGAATATGTTCTCGTAAATTAAGGTGAAATTGATAAGATATTTTTTAGAGGTGGTCTAAACACCCTTTCATTACACCCTAAATTTCCTCGAATCAAAGAATTTGATGGGATTCTGAGACCACACTTAACGTATTTTCAATTTTAGGGTAGGATTAAACCACCACTAATTGAGTTATAAACACAATTTAAGGGTAGTGTTATAGTTTTGGTTTAAACCCCCTCAAATTATCCTCATATTTTCAAAAAACATATTATTTAGGGTGTTTAAACCCACCCATAAATCATATAAAATATCATGGTTTGGTTTTTAGTGTGGGTATAAAACCCCTCTAATTACACAAAAATTTCCTAGAAATCTATATTTTATTGATAGTTTAAAGTTCCCCTAAATCATTTTCACTTTTAGGTGTGGTCGAAACCACCCCTAATAGAGTTACAAACAAAAACATATAGGATATATCAAATTGATCTCCATCAAAAAATTTAGATTAAAAAATAAATATTAATTACTATATTCTTAAATCCCTCATTAATTGTTGGAATATCATCACTATAAATCATTCATAATGTATTATATTTTTTATTTTTATTATTTTATATTATTTGTCTATTTTTAGCACTTTTTAATGAAAAAACAATAAGTTTCCCAAATTCAAAAAATAGTATGATATTTTGAAACACTTAAAAATTCACCCAGACCCTAACCATAGGAAATATAATTCATTAGTCATTATATTAAATCATATTCTACTTTTTGTGCCTCACAGCACAATTCATGTTCACTAGATGGAATCCCAAAAGTCTTAATAAATTTCATTAAATTTATGAAATAAAATTTCTAGATTTATATATCCATTATATTATTTCAATGATGATAATTTTATCCATTTAAATAATGTTCCCTAATTATAGAATTTTTTTTTTCGAACAATAATTTAATTATTAAAAATAGTATCTCATTCATATTATGATGGTTTCATACTCATGATTCATACTTGATAACAATTTTTTTGTTAATTAAAATGAAAATGTCTCTTAAATGGGTAAATTGAGAACATAAAAAAAATTTCTTTAAAATTTAAAAATATATCATATTAATATTTATTATTTTATTTTATGTTAATCATATTGAAAAAAGTAAATAAATTAATTTGGGGATAAAATACTTTTATAGAGTCTTGTTGTCACCAGAAAACCCCCTATGCATCTATAGAAACAATTAAAGTTGGGTTGAATACTTTGTTTTCTGGATTATTTCAAACTTTTATTATCATAGTTTTATATAAATTACTGGTACTCAATTTTTATGATATACATTATCTTTCTATAAGAACTTTACAAAAATACCATCCCTAAAAATTAACCCCTTACTTAGTACAATTTATATGTACTTTATTAAATAGGGAAATGAATAAATTGATATTTGTAGAATGTAATCGTAGAAGGTGTTATGAATAAAATTAAGAAAAATATTATTAAACTATAGAATTTATTTTAGATTGTTCCATCACATATGGATCAATATTTTAACATAGTATATGATCAAATTGTTTTAGTAAAAAATGAAAACTTCAAATATAAATTCATAATTTTTTTTTTGCAATTTTCTTTATAAGTCCTTTGCATGCGTACATATTTTTAAATAAATCCTTACAATGTTTATGAAATGTTAATATGTAAATTAAATAACTGAAATTATTCCATTTTAATATTAAGGAAAATATATTTATGAATCTTTATGAATATATCAATTATTTTAACTGTAATACTCTAAAAATTAATCATTATTTAATAGGTCAAATTTCATATGAAAAATAAATTAAAATTATGAAAGAACATCAATTTAAATAATGAAATCGAACAAAAGTATCGTAGTAAGGAAAAATCATGTCTGTTTAATAGAGTTTTTTTAAAAACACTAAGGTATGATTTACTATAATTTACAGATTATATTTAACATTTTATTGATGGAACCATAACTTATTTATGTTTAAACTTATTTTTATTCAATATATATTGGAGTAACCTTTTATTTTTTAAATTATTTTAATTATTACATTTTAGATTTTAAACATTTTATAATAGTAAAATTTAAGATAAATAGTTTTTGAAGTGTTAACATAAATTTTCAATGTTCTAAAATAGTCACACAAGAATTTCAGTTATTGTTTAATATTAAACATGAAAAATTAAAAACTACATATTTAGAATAAACACATGTGTAACATAGATATTGGAATAATAAATAATGTGTTACATTGATCTAGGATTCTCTAATTCTTCATTATTAAGAAAAATTATGTAAAACATTTCTTTAAAAAAAGTATTATCTATTAAAAATTTTATTTAAAAGTACATAAGTAAAAAAAAATTTAAAAATAAAATAATAAATCCATTAACATACAAAAATAATTCATTTGTAAAAAATATGTGGATTAAAGTGACCATTAAAACTATATTCTATCAAATTAAATAAAGCATAAAAAACCATCCCAGTAGAATTTAATATCATGTAATCCAAAATCCATTTTGTAAGATTTTTTTTAGCTTTGTAGATGTAAAAAATATTCTATTACAACAATCCTATACATGGTTATTTATGTTTTTATAGATATGTAATGGATTCAAGAAATCAGAAAATATAACATCATTGAATATTTGATAGTAAAACAACCACCCACATACAATGATCCTAATGCCATGATAATTGAATAAAGGTATATTTAATATTTAACCCTAGATGACCATACTAGTATAATAATGTAATATGTGGTTAGGATGAATCATGATAACCTTATATTGGAGAAGAAAAAAATACAAGATATCATAATTCATAAGAAAATCTCACTATATAAGAAGATCCAGAAGATGAAAAATTTAATGAGTTAATGTCCTTAATATTTTATAATATCAAAAGTGTAAAAGTAAAAAATCTCACAGATAAGTATTAAATGTGTAAGGATTATAAATCTATCTTTTGTGTTCCTATAAGACATTCATGAAATACAAGATTAAGAAGAAAATCTACGAAATTATATCATGAAAAATGAGAATTATTGGAATTTTTTAGTAGAAAATAAATTAAATTTACTATAAATATTATATATTTATATGAATATAAAATTGGGATTAAAAATATTGAAATGATAAGTATTTTAAATTTTCAAGACACATGCAAGAGTTTTAATTTGGTCACATACTACACTTAAATTTTTTGGTTTCCCTAATAAATAATATATCTCACTGACCACTATTATTCATTTTTCTAAAAATAATCATTTCACTTTCTTTTTTACTTTTTATATCCTCCAGATCATCCTTTTCTCTACATGAAATTGATACTCTATCCTTATTTTATTCATTTTTGTGACTTGATTCATCATATACATTTTTAACAACTTTACTTTGTTTCTAAAAAAGTTGAATGTTTCAAGTAGAGTATAAATGATAAAAATTCTATAGGATATCTACTATCCAATTTTCAAAATACATCTTGATTTTTTAATATTTAAGATAACAAATATCATGAAATGACCTATCAATTTAGAGGTTATGAACAAAAATAAATAAAATACAACGAAATATTAACACTTCTTTTTTTATTTGGTTGCTATAATTTTGTAGATGTAGTAATATCTGATTATTTTTGTATATTGCGAATTTCTAGTTGTTTTTTGTTGTTTTTTATATGTTTCTATATAATTATATTATTAAAGGTTTTTAGAATATTATTTTTGATTAAATTTTTAAATATTTTCTTTTATATTGTTTATAAAAACAACTGATGTAAAAAATATATTCCTTATTTATTATTTTATAACCATGAAGGAAAGTGTCTAAAATTTTCATTTTAAGGGGTTTTCTAATGTTGTTTATAGTAATAACTAAAATGGACAATTTTTTATTAAATTAGTTAAAATAAAATAAATATAAAATATATTGTTAACATCACTTAAATTTATGTTTCTTTATAACATGCATTAAAAATAAAAAATGACATTAAAAAGTCATTTCTAAACTAGAGAGGATGTGACTCTCTAATCGAAAGTATTTTTTATATAATAATTGAATATAAATTAAAAATATTTTATAGTTCGTTTATAAAAGTGAAACAAAATATAAAGTGGATTCAAAATGTTAAGGATGAAGTAACATACACCTGGGGACACCACGGTGTTCAGGTAAGACAATCCACTCCAGTAATGAATTCTTGGAAAATTTTTATATATGATAGAATATCCTATGAAAATTAAAAAAATAAATTGTCATGTATTATTTAAATATATTATATATATATATAATAAATATAGCATCATATTTGGAAGGATATGAAAATTTAAAATATAATGAAAACTAAAATAATATACAAGTAGATTTGAAGCTGAAATCTACCACACCATGGATGAAGATCAATTTGGGTAAATCCAAAAATGTTATGCTTCCGAAAAATACAACTCAATAAAATATTTTGAATATTATATTTCATTTTTTTGGAAGGAAGCTCAATCAATATTAATACACTTTATTATATTGAGATGAAGGATAACTGAAGTTAAAAGTTCACGATAAAGTTGGCTCAATTATAGTCCACAACAAAGGAAATTTATTTTCTAATGCTTACATATATTATTTATAGTATAAGGAAATAAATCATAATATTATTCATTAAGATCAATTATGAGTTTATTTATTAGAAAAAATATTCCAGTGTCAGATGATTTGAGTTGATTTTATACATGATATAGAAATTGTCAATAATGTTTTTACTTTACTGGAATGTATTCTATTATCATTTGAAGGTATATATAAAGTGGGGAAAATCATAATTAATTAAGTGTAGATTTTATAGATAATTATAGTCTAATCTAAAAGGAAAATGGAATTAAAGAGTGAAGAAAAAATTTAATAATAATGATAAGATTTCATAATGAATTTAATGAGAAATACAAGAGTATATTTTAGTTATATTTCCATAGATTATAATACACATACTAGAATATATATTTTTAAAAATAAAATATTTTGATTCTCTTAAATATTACTTATTCTATTCTGACAATGATGTGCCCTTGGGAGATATTAATGTTCTTTTAGGGTGAAGCTATCTCTAATCTCAGTTATCTTGATTGTATTTTCAAAAAGAATAATGAAAATGTGTTATCTTAGGTGATGGATTGATTATCCACCATATTAATGAATAATTTTTGTTTACTGGGTAAATATATGGATAATAATACTTGTGAAATTTTATGAGCTAGTAAAAACTTCTAATACATATTCAACTAAGGTGTGCAGGGTTGTTTAAAATTGTTTTCAATTTTTTTAAGGTACTAGCTACTCTGTATAACTAGTGAGATGTTATTAACAATGTTTAAAACTACCATGAATTGGATGTTGACGTGTATAATAGTAAAATAAACCATATGAGGTGTTGTATATATGGATGATGTTGTATTTAGTTCTTATACATTCATGGATGAGTCTGAGAATAGCTGAAGTTTAATTGTGATAACCTTGAATGCATTTAAAGGAAATCTAGAAACATTACTATGTCTTGAAATCTTGGTGAGAGTCAAATCCCAGGTTGTTCAAAAATCAAATTGACCCGTGGAGAAAAATGAAAATTCACAAGATACATATGAATAATTCTTCCTTTGTATCAGCGTCATCTAGCTGCGTATGAACACATGTCGATGTAAACATCATTCATAGTGCTACAAAATTATCATCCTATAGTTTCATAAATATCAGATATAGTTACATGTACATGAATTTAAAATTGTGCAACTATCATATAGAGTTTCATAAGAATAATCTAAGACTATGTAACCATCAAATATCTCATGTAACCACAAATATATCTCATGAAGAGGGATTATTTTCTATGTAACAATCATCCATCTATTTATAAGAATCATTTATATCTACTTAAATACCATTCTTCAGAATAAAAAACCTTGTATATATATTTAATATCTAATATATAAAATTAATTGTATATATTTCCAAGATGTTATTAAAAGATATTAACCTCACTAACACCAATAAGGTGCTGTGATTCATGAATGAAAATTATTAGAGGTGATAATCAATCTTAGATAAGATTATCAAAGATAAAAATATAATTTTGAGATACTTTTTGATGTTAAAAATGTTGAGTTTCTATAATTTTATATTATAATAAAAAATAAATTTAAATATTCTTGACCTAATATACAGGTTTATATAATCATGATTCTTGTTTATCCATGATTTAATTTTTTTCTAAGAAAGATGGTGAAGCTTTATAAATTTTCTATACTAATGAAGACGAGGTTTCATAATTTCTTATGAAATTCATCACTAGATGAATTGTTGGGATATATTATTTTTGGGTTATTATTGATTTTATTGAATGAGATATTGTATATATAAATGATATATAATTATATGAGTTTTCCAAATCCAAAAATGATAATAGATTCTAAATTTTAATAAATATTGGTAAGAAAAATAAAAAGAATCATATTTTTTGTTCATCACAAACTCTTTAGTGATTCAAGATATGGATAAATAATGAAGTGACTAATTGACTATTACTATGTATGTACACCATATGAGATCTATAAAGGTATCTTCTATAATCTGTCTTAACAAAATACAATATTCTATTCCACCAGTCACATTCTAATGATTGATCTTCATATAATTGGTGGTTTTGAAGTTTAAATTTTCATGATTATTTTTAGGATACCTATGTTGATCCTAATTGAGGAATAAATAATAAATTTATTCATATACATGAAAATTAATAATTAATGATACTTTTATAATATCCTTTGAGTAAAACAGTTGTGAATGAAATATTATGGGAACTAAAAGTGGATTTTTTATAATAATATTTTTCAATTAGAAAACTATAATTTTTTTGAGTATCCCATTAATGGATATTAAAAATTAGTATAAATTAAATAAAAAAATCATGAATGTAATAAGGTTATATGATTTAAGAATAATAATATAATAAAGGAACAATGAGCTACTGTTAGGGGAAGTTGTGACAGAGTATCTAAGAGAACAAGTCTGGCTCCTTAAGAATATATGAAAAGATGAGGGAAATAGGAAGCTCTTGAAGGAAAATAAGAATTTATTATAAAATGTAGTAAGGGATAAGGAAATATAAAATCTTGTGAATCATGTTTTGTTTCTTGAAAATAGAAGAATATGAAGAGAGGAAGAGTTTGCTGATTTAATTTCAATGAATATATTTAGTTGAGGAAGAAGATTAAATAGATGTTTGTGAGTAAGAGAAGAACCTATACATTCATAGTGTCATATTTTTAGGAAATATATTATGTAACTGAGAATTTTTCTATATATATTTTCTAGGTAAGATATCTTCTAGGAATGAATTATTGTGGCATGAATTGATTGATCTAGTAACAATGTTTCTATTAGTAACCTTGGAGTTGAACTGTTGACATAGGTTTTGTTACATGGACTAGGCTTAAAGACTTAAAGGTAAATGAACTCACTAGGATTGTGGAAGTAGATCATATTTTTTTGAATATAGAGATATCTATTTACTGGTTAGTAATACACTTTAAGATGAGGAAGGAAGTACTGTATAATATTGGGTGTGATTCTAGTTTTAACACTATGAGTTATATTATAATTAACCATTCAATTTTGAAATAAAATGGATGAAGTTCACCTATGAAGTATGGTGATCATTTTCCTATGTAATATGGAAATATAGGTTTTATAATTTTCTCTGGCCACTAACATTATTCAAAAAAATAATATTAGTTTATAATTCATGTCTCAATGAGAATTTAACCCTACAAGGGGTGGGTATCATACATTGGGGTTTAACCATGACAGAAAAAATATGCTAAATTTACTTTTAGAATATAAAATACACAAATGGGTATGAAAAGGAAAAAATGAGATCCTTTTATATCCAAACATGTGAATATGGCTAAAATCCAATGTAGATTTAAATGAAGTGTATAGTTGAATTTTAAGTGGAGTCAAAGAAAATTTCATCTTACATCTATGTTGAGATGGATTTAGATGTTTTAGAAAATTAATTGAATATAGTAAGAAGAAAGAGAAAATGAATCCTAAAATGAATTTATGAAAGGGATTGGAATAACCACAAGCTAAAGATGTTCAGTGTGATTAATATTATCAATAGTATGTTGAAGATTGTTCCTCTAGTAAGATAAAAAAAAGATATGATATAGATGACTTTGATGAATCACTTATTGATTTATATTTTTATGTTATGGAATATTTGAATAAAATCCACATTAAAGTTTCTATTAAAATATTAATATATATTATGGTGATAAAATATGAGATGTCATAGTTGGATGAAGAATAAAATTCCATGGAAGAATCACTGGAAAAAAAGAAGAACTATTACAATACTCTCAATATTCTTGTAATAAAATAAAATAAAACTATAAAAATATTACAAGGAATGATTTTATATGGTTGATGGAGAATTTAAAATATCTTTATTTGAAAAATAGATTTTTTAAAAGTTTTACATTGTTTTGTTTCATGGTTTTAAAAAGTATAATAGACTCTCCATAGATGTCAAATCAACCCATTTTAGACATAATAAATAATCAAGAAAGAGAAAATAAATTCTACAGTTGAGATAAATGATATAATTGATAATTAAGTTGGAATGATGAAAATAAAACAGGAAGAAAGAATGAGTTTAGTTTAGTCTGAGAATTTTAAACCCAACAAAACTTTCTATGATATAGAAGTGAAATAATTTTTCTTTTTGACTCCACACAATTTGGGTCTTCCTAATTTGTTGATATGAAAATTTCTTCTACCTAACAATTTGAAATGTATTTTCCCTCATATGAAAATATTTATTTTGTAAATAAAGTTTGATATCATCTATATAATCCCACACCATAGTCTCATTGTAAAAAGAAATCCACTATTCAGATTAACATGAATTCAATGAGTCCAATTTTTAAAAGGGGAAGGAAAAACATAAATTATATAAAATTGTGGAAGGATAAGAATTCTGAAAAATTCAAAAAATTATCAACTGTGAATATCTACATGTCCATGAGATTTAAACACTAAAATAATACCAAACTTTATTTATCAATTCCAAAAAAGATGTTACATGAATGGAATCTCCTTCACAATCTCAACTTTATATTTCAATGGCCAGGACCTAGGCGATTATTGCCACTTTCCTTGTCCCTCCTTTATTGGAGGGGGATATAGGTCCATCATAAGGGGCCTATATTCTCCCCTTTAAAAATTTAGGTAACCCCAACATCATACTGCCTTTCTCAGGTATCTCGCTAAGCCCTAAAGAGTCTGATCTTCATGATGGATCTCTTTAGCTCATGTTTTCATCAATATAATTCTCTGAAGAGCCAGACCTCTTGAAACCATAAATGGTGGATTTATTTAGATGTTATCATCCATCAGTCGACATATTCAATAAAATCACATTAGGATCATCAGATGTAAAGTAGTGTACAACCTTTGGCCTCCTCGAGAAGCGTCAAATCATGGTTTTTCTCATTTTAGGAATACTTGATGATCATTATCTCTGGAAATATCAAACCTTCAATGGATCATATTTTTACCTATAGAGACAGTTTTATGAGTTTTATATGTAATGGGAGGCCCTGACTATGGCTCCATGGGTAATATTTCCTAAACATCCTTTCCGTTTTCAAAACCCATAAATTATCTAAATGATTGGGAGTATGGTTTTTCGTTTTTTAGAAAATAGAACATCATCTATCTGTCACCCCTCTCACCATGCATTTGTGTCAAAGTAGTTTTTTGAAAACCGCTTTTCCAGTTTATTTAGAACTCAGTTGTCTCCATATTATTTATAAATAGATTTTTGTTTTCAAGTATTGGATTTATTTTATCCTGTCATGTAATAGATCGCTTGGATCTCTAGATGTTTTTTTTATAAAAAGTAGGTAATGCCCATCATGGGGGGTCGTTTTATCCCACAAAATGAATGGGATAAAATTTATACCCTCTCTATTGATCATTCGGACACTAGAAAAGCACCCTACGTTACCCTCTTTTATAAAATTCCATCTTTTCCATGCCCAATACCTTCGATTCAAATCCTCATTGTTTGAATGTTTTATTGAGGAAGAGGTCTCTAGGCCATCTAGCACCATCCAACTCAATAAAATAGAAAAAACTCTCTTATCCATTGAATGAGTATGGGAAGGAGAATGTGGAAATATAAAATTGGTATATATATTACAAAATGAAAAAGGAAGCATACTAGATCAAATTCATGTGAGGATAATGAACTGAGTGATAACGAAACAGACTCACAACCAATATGGGAAGAAGAGATGGACACCACACCATTATAAGTGTTAAGTCTCAAGATAAAAATGTAAATAAATTATAATTTGGTTTTTTAAATTTCCCAGTCAGTAATGGGAAAAATCAATACCTCACAAGTACTACTCCAATCTACCAATATCTTTGGTGACCAGATTCCCAAGTAATGTCAAATATGCTCACGTAGAGATAATAATGATCAAATCAATAGGTGGTGATGAATTTTTTATACTATTGGAATAAAGGGAACACATTACTCAATATATAGTGTCATCAGAGAGGATTATGAAGGTGGAACAAATATGGACTCAGAGATCCTGTTATAAATCCGATTTGATATTGAGTCCATCTTTGAGACAAATCCAATTTCATCTTATAGAACTATGAAGGGTGCATATAAGGATGTTCATGATTGAGTTTAAATTAAACAGATCCTTATTAATTATAAATAAACTATTTTTTATGATTCATTTAGGATTAATATTTATAAGGTGTATTCACATTGAATATTTGAAAGACTACTGTAAGTCTATTGGAATGAAGAGAATATTTCCACAATTTATAAACATAATGAAATTTTGATATGTGGATTTAATGTGGGCTATAATATCTTGGATTAACACCTATAAACATGGGAAAATTTGACATTGCCATTATAAGACATCTTCATGATAGATCAAGATCAGATGGTAACCTCTATCCAAAAGAAATTATTGAGTAAATTATTCAAAATCGCTTAATTTTTGTTGAATTTACCATATATTTTTATATTCTAGTTGATGTTTCGGATCTATGGTCTTGTTGGTTTCCCACGTTTTTATCAAAATTTCTTTTTTCAAATAATAAAAATTTATTTTGTGATTAATGAGATAAGATCTAGAGAAAATTCACCTACTTGTAAAAGAAGAAGACCAATTTGTAGATGTAAGTTATGTTGGAGGTATTAATTAAGGTTATGTATTTTTGAAAAAAATAATTTTTTAAAACCTAAAGAAGTTATAAATCAAGAAGGTGTATTTTTGTTACAATGAGTAAACCTAAGTTTATAAAAAAAACTCAAAAAATATTAGAAATCTATATATAATGAATATATTTGAAAGATTGGGAATCTTTTTTGATTATTATAACAATGATGAACCCTATAATGAGTGTATATATATAAATATCCTAAAAAACCATCATAATAATATAAATAAATAATATAATTAAATAGAGGTAGGTGAAGAATAGAAAAATCTTCTTTGGGATAGAATCATATAGGAGAAAGATGAATCCAATCCTCCAAATAATTCTATATAGAAATCTAAGAGGGATGTTAAAGAAATAAATTAAAATACATTACATTGTTGAAAAAATATATATCATATAAAATATCAATATGTTTAAGATTTTAAAAAGAAAATGAAATAATTTTGTAATACAAAATCAAATATTCAATATAAGAAATAGATAGTAGGATTGGAATAGTGGTGAAAATCCATGCAGAATATGTTGAAATAAATTGAAAAATTGGTAGTTTAAAATATGATAATGAATTTTATCGAAGATGAAAAGTTTACAGAAACCAATATAACAAATTAATGTATTTTATTCTAATACATAGAATCCATTTAATAATTAAGTAAAATAAAATAAGACACTATGTTCCATGAAATATGATCTCAAGAATAATTTTCCATAGAAATATTTTTCTTAGAATTTAATGAATGATTATCAAGAAAATATTGATATATCTATTATAAAAGGAAAGGAATATGATTAAATAAAAAAAAAATCTCATTTATTTGTAAAGTCAAAAAGTCTATTTCAACTATTTAGAAGGAAAAAATAAATAAGTAGTTTGTGATTCCAAGGGATGTTCACATTTGGAAATCCAACAATTGAGTATGTATGAAGATGTAAATAAATTTATTCATATAATGAATGGAGTCTCTAGGATGTGACATCTATGTCATATCTATTTATCATGTTGGGGAGCTCTTGGATGATCAAAATTATTCCCATTTCTCATGTTTTTGTGTTCTAAAGTTGTTAATTTCTAGGTGTTGAAAAGCGGGGAGAATCAAATGAGGTTGACCTACAAAAAAGGACAAACCATCCATATTTTTGACAAATTTCATGATTTAGGTGATCTAGATAACACCTTAAAAAATTATATAATTTGGTATGGATTTTGACTTCCCATCATTGTTCTAACTCATATTTATTTTTTATATCATGGAGAGTGATTATTTAACAATACGGGGGGAAGATATACCTTTCACTTGAAATTTTTTTATGTGTGTATTAATGTGAGTATAAGTTCCTAAAAATTATTACAAATATCTTTTAAAATCCTTTGATATGTGACATGTTTATTTGGTACCACATTTAAGTGAGTAAATGGATAGAATTTGTGTTTTATATTGGAAATAGTTTTTTTTTCTATAAAGGGTTATCCCATTTATACTTATAATTAATTACTTAATGACACATTGGTAATAAAATATGGTGCCTCCCTTGTATCATGCGATTTATAGAGAACATGAGAAGTGGATGAACACAATTATAAAAGATATAATTTGGTATAATTAGAAGAGTTAGTTTGATTTGATAAGACCGACCATATAATGCCAATACGAAGGATATTATTATTCCAGCATTTAAATTTATTTTAAATTATTGGGACAATAATTACATTGACCACTAAAGTAAATTTGGAATTAAAAACAAATAAAAAAGTGGATATTGAAGTTCTCTTAGGATGAAGTTGTTTTTTTCAATTATCATTGTCTATATGGTTAATGAAATCTTGAAAATTCTATATCTTGGGTCATGGATTGAGTATCCACCGAAGGAATGATGTGGAGTTGTTTATTTAGTAAATGGAAAAGGGTTCATGTGATGGCTATTGAGCTGGTCTAATAATCTATGAAATTTTCTATATTATGTGGATTACTTTCTTTAATTGTTTGGAAAGGTTGTATGGTGCTAGATACTATATAATGTTTGTGATCTATTATTAATAAATTTTAATTCTAGATTGAATTGGAGAATTAAGTTCATCAAAATTAGATAAACCATCCAATGCGTTCCATATATTATGTATGATGTATTTTGTGCTTATATACTTGACACACACACAATATCCAATCTTAATTTTTGGTAATTCTCAATGACTTTTTTGGTGACTTTCTATCAATAATTCCCATGTATTTAATGATTTACTAAAACATCAGAATTGAGGAAAATTGAATTACAGTGCTTTTATTTGATTAAGAGAGTGTTATTTTTGTAGTGGAATTTTATTTAGTAACTTTAATTTATGTTTTTTTTGAAATTTCTTCCATGTATTTGAAATGATATAATTTTATCTAGTGTTAAAACAACATTGATACAACTCAAGTTGTCCCTAAATAGTGGGCTACATCCATATAGATGGACCTACCTGGCCAGTGGGTGATGTGACACAAAAGAAATCCTTCTTGAGAGGCTAGGACGAGGGAATTAGCCAACGACATGCATAGTTAGTGAAATGTGTGAGCTATGAAACGTTGGTAAAATCCGTGCGATGGCAGAAGGAAAGCTTTCTTAGGGATACGGCAGTCCCACTATGTGCATTGGAGTCCTCAGGTTCCAGTCCAAATTTTCTGGCTGAATGTTGCCTCACATTGGATTATAAGAACTCTAGCTTCACTAATTCATTCGATGTGGGGTATATTTTAGGATTTTTTTGTACATCAATTGATGAAGAGACATTGTACCACTCCAACTTCACTCTTTATCTCTTGGAATCACCAACCTTGTCAACTATATCTTGGTTCCTCCACTTGGCATCACCTGCCACCACTATAAATCCCAAATAACTTCATTTCAGACACCATTGAATCCCATGATTGATCACTTCAACATTACAAGTCATATAAACCACCATGAATCACCTCTATTGACCTGGGAAACCCCCATAAAGCCATCATATATGTTTCTTCCATCCACATCAAAGGAAAAATGATGGTGATTATGTTAATGTCACGATGCCGCACATCCCATGCCTACCCCTCCCATTTCTGAATCACCACTTCCATGTGACCCTCAACCCAGGTAAGCCACAACCATGGTCAATGAACAACATTATAGGAATCCCCACATGATCTTTCCATGACAAAGAAGATTTCTCATGATCCATTGGGTGAATTATTTGAAATGTTCAAATTTAAATATATGAATTTACTCACCACTAAATTTTTTATTTTAAGAAAAATTAGATAAGGAATCCTCCTCTTTAAATTTAAGAGGATATTCTGACTGAAAAATAGTTTCACACCCATAGAGAAGAAATCCACCATGGAGGATGGGTTCTACAGAGTCATATTTTTTTTAATGTTTTTATTTTCTATTATTTTCATTTTTAGTTTTATTTGTTAGGAATTTTTTTAAATATATATTATGAAATAAACACATGCATTTTAAACTTTTATTAAATCAATGATTTTTCATCCACCCTTCATCTTATTATTCTCCCACTTCATCTTATACTTATTTTTTATTTAATTTTATTTATTCTTATACTTTTTTATTATTTTATAAGTTTAACATATTCATTTCTCTTCCTAATTATTTTTATTTTTTTTCATTTCTTCTCTTTATTATCTTATATTAAAATGATCTTCTTTATTTACACCAAATTAATCTCTTATCCCCAAAAATTAGCAACTGAATCAAGGCTTGGATTGAGGTAGGACAAGGTGTTCTTGATTTATTTCTTAATGTTTATTTTTTCTTTGTATTATATATGGTTGGAATTCCTGGGTGTGAAAACGTGGCACTATAAGATGAAACTAAAATATCTTCCAATTATTTTGATTAATTATTTTTATATGTCATCATTTTTTATCTCTTCACATCATATGTTTGAGTCAATCAATGGATGGAATGAAATTTTATAGAGCCATGTCCTAGAAGACGACACACCCCCGATTGAGGTGTATCATCAATGTTTATTATAGGATGAGGTGCAATTTTTATTATTAAGGGATTTAAGATTTCACAATTTTGAAATAAATTGATATTACTTAGTAATGATATATCAAAATTAGATTATAAAATAGAAATAAAACAAATAATAAAGAATAATGATGAAACCCAAAACAGAACTCAAAACCAATCGCCTTATTTCTTAATTAGCTTATTTAGAATTTTTTGTTAGTATAAGATAAAATTTTCAAATATCATGACATTTACATATATATGAAAATAAGAAAACCCAAAAATAAATAGTTCTTAGGTGATGTTGATCAAGTATGTGAATCAACCGAGAAGCTCCTAAAGTGAGATGACCCTAGTCAGCCACTATGCTGCACTAGGAAAATTATTCTTTTTGTCATTATATATGATAGGAATTCATCAAGACTAGTTTCATTTCTATAGAGCCAATATATAGTTTATTTACATTTTATATTTTCAAATTCTAGATATTTTTTTAAAAAAAAAGCCATATGAAATTCATTATCTATGATATTTTCAAATGACAATTTTTTCAATACATAGAGAAGTTAATCATAGGTGCAAGGTGTTTAGGTTAAAAATGACTTATATGACCTCTTACAAAAACCCATTTAGGAATTAATTGACTTAGCCAAACCTATGGCGATTGTTCATGACATGTGTCCCTCAATTTGAGAACTAATGATCATGATCGATCAAGTAAAGGATGATTTTCAAAGAGATGACACCAAGAAGGAAGTGTCAATAGTTTTCCCCAATTTCATTAAATATATCCAAGAAGATGAGTCAAAACTAGAGGAATATCAAAATCCAAACCATTTTAAGGACCAAATCCATGATTATTATGATGATCTTTAATGTATTCATGATGAAGATGATTTTTCTTATGAGCAACATGTGGGAGAGCAACAACATTTTGATGAATTATGGAATGAGTATGAGGTAGAACTTAATATTCCAATTCTATATAATGTAAAAGTTCCAGGACCATTTCATATTCTCCTTTCCATGTAAGAATACACCACCCAAGTGGGGGAATTTGAATAATCAATAGTGGATCTCTACTACCTACCTCCACATTCTGCCATCCAACTCAAAGGGGAACTTACCACTAAAGAATCGATTGAAGATAAAAAAAATTTGGGAGTTGATCTTATCTCAAAATGTATTTCATTTGATTTAATACAATATGAATTGAGTGCTAATACCCACACTTTTAATTTTCCAATTTGGATGATAGATTCTATACCTTAGAAGAAAAGGAGGAAACAACACATGGACCTATTCAATAACTAATGATTGTCCTTATTTTTGAGGAACATACATTTGAGGAAGCATGTGAAGATGTCTATATATACAAGATAGGAAAATCAGGATAGATTATTATCACCCGGAATGGTGGAATTCTAATTTACATTATTTATTTTTAAATTATATCAAATTAAAAATAATTTATTACCCTAGTTTAGATATTACAATTCATGCAACCCATAATAATTCAACATTGTAAAATAAAGATGTTCATGCACAAGTAGATTCCATGGAAGAGGAAAGTCTATAATTCATCCTACCACTCCCATGCAAGCTATAAATAATTGTGAACACAGAGGGCCTGTGGTACTCTATCGATGAATCATTCCACACGAAAAGAAGAAGAAGTGAAAGCTAGAAAAGTCCACATTTGTGTATTGAATCCAATATTGTTCCATCATCTATATGACCATGGATAATATTTGGTATATCTCCTTGCAGAAATTAAAAATCCAGGTCCAACTTGGGGGACCATACTAAGAATCACCTTTATATTCTTTCTAGTATTTTGAATTTCATTTTAGCATTATTCCTTCTTGCAGCCCACTCTATAATTTCTTAATGAGAATAAATGACTTGATCTTTTTTCTTGATAGAGTAATTTTATTTTATAGGTTCATAAAGGTTGAAGGAAGCCCCATACTATAGAAAAAATGACTATGGTTTATGGGAAAGCGAGTTCAGTTATATATTTATATTCAAACTCTATAAATTTTTTCAAAACAATATTTTGATATTTAGACAAGAAATTGAAATCCCCTGACTAAATTATTGATTTACAAAACTTTTAAATGAGGTAAGAGTTTTTTATGATTCTTATGATTTGACGATTTGGATTTCAATGATAATGATATTGAATTAGTAAAATGGATAATTGATTGATTAAATTGAACATGGATATTAAAATGACGACACTTGATTTGAGGGAAATAATTAATTCTTGTAAATATAATTTCCCAATCAATTTTCATGCTCTTATTTTATGAAATAATTTTTAAATTATATATGATTATTATTCATTTCTTGATTGATTTTACCAAACCAGATTTCTCATTCCTAAGAGGATTTCTATGACTTTTAGTTCCTATTTAATCTTTATAATATTTCTTGAGTTATATTGGGACATGCACCTTGCAAGAACATTCATTCATACTTTTCAAAGATATAACAATGTAAAACCACATTTAAAATGAATGGGACATATTTTGAAAATACTTTATCCTAAACAGGAACACCTTTACGCATATAGGTATTTAAACCATAAAAATCATGAAGTAACATATTAGGTATGATCTACGGTTGGATCCATTTTTCTCCATTAGTATCATAATATTTTTATTTTCAATTACTATAATGTTGACGTTTTGGGGTTGGGGAAGTCATTCTAAATGGGTTTAAATGAATTTTATGGGGAACAATAATGGGGGTGAAACATCTATCAATAGAGAATGGTTTATCATTAATTAATTATTATTATTTTCCCACTCTGAAAAAAAAGAGAAAAAATAAAAATAAGATAAAAAATAAAATGAATAATTTTTTAACTAAGAATAATTAATAAACACCACCACTAGACTGGTTATTTTTATCTAATGTTGTTAGGTAGTAGATATGAGGTTTATTCTAAAAATAAATTTCAAAAAATATAAAAAATAGAAAAAGTATTTGGAAAAAAGTATAAAAGTAGTGAGAAATTCATGATTTATCACAATTAATTCATTATGTTTTAATTTATCATAACCTTTACTTTGAATTTTTGGAAATGTAGTATTTTATTAATTTTTTGTGATAATGTGAATACACTTTTACATTTCATATCTTGATTTATAATTTATGAGATAAATTTCAATCTTTATGGTTATTTTCAAAACATCAACTAAAGCTAATATTAAGCCTCAGAGTCATTTTAACCTCGATTTAGAATCCCTCACGTTTTAATGATCCTTTTCCTTTACAAAGTAGAGAATATAGTGCCTTTACATGCCAATGGATAAGGATCATGTATTCATGATAAGATAATAAAAAAAATTCAATTCAATCCTTAGTGATGAGTAAACAATTTATTAGAGGGGTAAATCAGGATTTGGCAAGATTTATAATAATAAATTAAGGAACTTGAATGACCGAGAAGAGATGTTTCCATAAGTTTCAAAATTGAAAGAGTAAAATTATAGATTTTATTTTTCCTTTAAAATTGAGAAATTCAATTGTTATATTATGTGAAATTTTAAATTTTGATTTATCATTTATAATTATTTAATTTATTATTTTGGAATTCTAATATTTATAAAATGGGTGACTTATGATTTTCAATGTTGAGATTTTATGCTTGAGAAATGGAGTGGTTAACTTGTGGGGGTACTTGACTCACAAAAATATCATTATTATTTTAGAAGGTTTTCAATGTTATTATAATTGTTATTAATATAAATTCCCATGAAATTAATTCCTTTATTTAGAAGTTTTATCTTATTAATAAATAATTAATATTGATACAAATGGTAAAAATGGGGATGATTTTTTAAATTTGAAATTGTTTTAGACCTAAGTAAGTGATATTTGTTATTTTGATATGGAATTTATATCATGATTCATAATCATATTTGTTTTATTGAAACAATATTCCTAACTAGTAATTCCCTCCATTAAAGGGATGTAAAGCACATTGGAAGGCCCATAATGGGCACCTGGCCATGCATTCCCACAGGTGATCCAGTTAAGCAGGAGGTTAGACATTAGGGTTATAGACTTTATAAGTGCCTTGATGATCAAATACAAAGGTTATTATATCTAGTTCATCTCCCATATGAGTCCATAGAAATGTTCTTGTAAATTTTTTGTAGCTTTTAGAAGAGAGGCTCATTGTGATTGGGCAGCCGATGGTGGTGACATGTGACATTCTACACTCAGTTAATATCTTTGTGTCTTTCTTGAGTGGTGTTTATTTATAAGTGTTATCTCTTATATACAATTTTTATTTGGATGCTGATTATGAGTTATTGTTAAACATTTTATGAATTGGACACACCCATGATCAGACACCCACACCACCTGATTCCACTATCCTCTCCCACTTGAGATCAGCATCTGCCACTGCAACTCCTGCTGAACACTTAGAAAGTGCTGTAAAATCTTGGGTTTAATAAAATTTCTATATAAAAATACCTTGGATAACCTTATATAATCTCTAAAGAATCAACCGACAACATAAAGGTTGTATTGATTCTTCTTTCGACCACATTGAAGGTCGGAGGCTTTGAGGAGCCACAAACAAGTTTGTCATTTCACCGCTTCCTTTACTGATATGGACTTGTCACTAACACACCCTATAAATCCATGAATGAGAAAACAATGGTTGAGTCATGGGCCATACCACCTGACCATCTCTCTATTAAATTATAGAAGTTTTGACCTATTGAGGTTTGGGTGATTCTAAATTTTATCCTCACTTCCAAATATCATGGGAATTTAAGATTTGGATAATACGTGATTTTAAAGAAAATATTTGGGAAGGATCATCTATTTTACATGAGAAATTTGATGCATATGGTTCCTTCCCAACCTATTAAATATGAAGAGGCTCACCTATGAAGGGGATTCCACACACACTAATGGAGGGAATCCACCCACAAGAGGATATAGTTGACACTCATTTTTTCTTTTATTTTTAATTTTATTTTTATTTAGTTTAGTTTTATTTTTAAATGTAATGTTAATTTAGATTCCATTATATAAAAACACATGATTTTCATTGTTATGGTATTCAAGTTGTTATACCACATTTATTATTCTTCTTCTTCATTTTTTTTTAATTTTATCATTCTCTCCCTCTTCCTTCTATACATTTTTCTTCTATTTTATTTTTTTATTATCTCTCTTCTTCTTTTTTAAATTTGTGATTTCATGTGCGTGTTTTTTTAATTACTCATCCATTTTCTATTTTTATTTTATATCTCTATTATTTTCTACTCTCATTCCACAAATTGACATTTAACCCTTTATTATGAGGGAATAACATGATGCTTGGACTGGGGGAGGTGACAATGTTCATGATTTTTTTTCTTGGGTTTTAGATCATGTTTTATATAGATTAGAGTGGAATGCATGAGGGTGGAGAATATCCCCCAGTCCATACAACTGAAATATTTTTATATTATTTTTTGTCATATCATTTACCACCCTTAATTTCATAGCACATAACATTAAGGAGTTTGTCCATTCAATGGACGAAACGACATTCAATAAGCAGAGTCCTAGAATATGTCACTCCTTCAATCGAGGAATGAATTCAACATTGATTATAGGAGGAGAAGTAATTTTGATTGCATATCTTATTATTTATTTAATAATTTTCTAATAAAAGGATAGTAAATCATCATGATATTTTATTGTCGGATTATAAAAATGATATTAAAAAAGTACAATAATTATGGAACCAAAAACTAATCTCATGACCAAGACATTTATTTTATAACTCATTCTGTTTAGCATTTCATGTTATATAAGTTAAAATTTTAATATTTCATATCATTTCAATATCATAGATAATAAACAATGTACAAAACAATCATCATTTCTTTAATAAATAACAGGGAAAAATTATTTTATTTATTGGAATTAGAATATGTGAGTATACTAATTAAGAATCTCCTTAAGTGAGATTTCCATGGTCGGTCAATATGATACATTAGGAAAATAATTTTCTTTTTCCACACCCTATTATAGGTGTGCATCAAAATTATCATTATTTCTAGTGATTTTAAGGCACTAGATAGAAGGAATCCTCTTTTATAAATAGAGGAGGAAATAGCCACTACAAAAGAGTTTGACAACCATGGAGATGGATTCTCTATTGAAGGTCGAGCGATGCACTGCAATTTTGTGTACATTTATTTATTTTTATATTATATAATATTATTTTTATTTCAGTTTTATTTGACATTTATTTAATTCATTAATGAAATATATTTAATTTAAAATTTTCTTCTATAATTGTTTTTATAAACCCTTCATCTTCTTCATCATCTTCTTCTACTATTTATTTTCTATTTTATTTTATTTCTTATTCTTCTCCTTTTATTTATGCTTTATTATTTTATGTGTTTTTATTATTATTTTCTCATTTTCATTGTTTTTATTTTTTTATTTTATTCTTTCTATACTCTTAAACACCTCTTCTCCTCTTTCAATCCACCAAAGTAATATATAACCCTCGATAATGAGGGCTCACAATAGACTTGTCCTTGGGAGGTTTAGTTATTCCTGAAATATTTATTAAAGTTTATATTATGTTTTTGGTCGATATGAATGGAATATGTGGGTGTGGTGATTGATCCCCATTACTTGATACAAAAAGAAATTTTTATTCTTCTATTTAATTTCTTTTCCCTCTCTTATTTGGTAAGTTATCCACATGGTAGAGTCGTTTCAATTAGTGGATAAAAATTCAATAGAGCTGAGTAAGAAATGTTATAACACCCTGATTGAGGATTTTCATCAAACATCATTATAGGAGGAGGTAGAATTTAGATTTATTATGGTGATTGAGATTTTAATATTTCTAATTAATGTTATCGTGATTCATCTAGAGTGTTCAGTATTGGATTATTAAAAAATTTAAAAAATAAATAGAATAATGATGGAACCCAAAAACAAACTCAAAACAAGGTGTTTTATTTCTTAAATAATTATGTTGATAATTTAATGTTAGTAATTATTTAAATTTTCATTTTTTATGTCGTTTCATTATTTTGTAAAACAATCAAAACCGAAAAAAAATTCCAATGATTTCATCAAATAATAAAAAAAGCAAAAAGAAATAGTTCTTATATGAATTAGATCAAAGAAGGGAATCAACTGAGAAACTCTTTAAGTGAGATTACCCAAATCATTAATTGTGCTATACTAGAAAAATTATTACCTTTTTCCAATTCATATGACACAAGTGATTCAAGAATCCATGATTAAGTATTCATAATACTTGAGTTGTTTTCATATAGCCTTGATGTCAATTGATGGAAATCTAGAAATAAGTCTAAACCCCAAAATCAATGTAATCCTCATATCCTTGTATTGTAAAAGCATTATCTCATCCTTCATACAATGGATAAATTGATATTCCCTAGAGGATAAATCATTACTCTTCCTCTACATAAGAATCATCATTTTTTGTAGGAAAAACCACTTATATAAGATAACAAAATTCTTGGTGATGCATAAGCACCATATTGGTGTTTTGTAAGTGTCATCATGCATTGTGATTTCATGAGTTCTGTCCTATGTAATAATCAAATGGAGGTTCCTAGATGACCTAAGAAAAACCCATGTGTTTGAACTAGAGAATCACATGGCCTCAAGTGTGCTTCCCCAAACACAAGAGGTTTCCCACTACTATTTAGGGTATTTCTCCATTAGTTGGGATACTATACACTCTGTATCATGTCATTTAAAAAATTATAATATTGTATGAAACACATAAATATTATATTCATAGTAAACATGTAGAATCTATATACATGGAATACCAGTAAAACAATAAATAAACAGGCTCCTAAAGTTGAAATTAAAACCAGAGTAAATGTGAAGGATGTAATAAATAATTGAAAACTGATAATACTTCCGATTGCAAACCAGTACTACCACCTACTCCATGCTCATTGACTCAACTATCTACTAGAGAGACTTACCCTTGATCAGATCCCTATATATGAAATTTTTGTGCACGTGAAAATGATATTATATGGTGTGAGAAAAAAAAACATAGTTGGACACCACCGATGTGTTCTTAACATGATATCACATTCATAAGAGTGTAATTGATGATAAAAAACTTATAAAAACACAAAGAAAATAAAATTATCAAAAGTTGTGTACAAACCATTTTTCCACAAACCACACTTGTAATTTCTTTTTCAGAATTTTAAATGATATCAGAATGGTCGAATAAATGTCAAAAATGAAGGAGACAACCTTGAAGGTACTCAATTTTTTATAGGCCCTAGGCCTATAGGTAAGTGAAAAATAGGCCACCTTACCCTATCACTATCTCTCATGTCTGGTCACATAGTCCATAATTCCTCACTATTAACACACATTTTATGTCACATAGACCCTCTTGGCCTACAATCATCTCCCAATATAATCACATATGACTTTCATTCCACTAGTTCAATCCACACAAGGCCATCATGAACCATTATTTTATCTGTCCAATCACTATGTCACCTGCCGTGTCTAAACATGCTTCTCCTCTAAAGAAAATAATCCATGATGGGTCCACCTATCACACTGGTCCATGCATAGAAGAAAAAAAATATCATACAACACAATATATCATATGGAAATAATTTTATCATATCAAGGCACACATAGAATATCATGAGGGTGAAAAAAATAAAAGGCCCACACAAGTGATCAAACACAACATAGTCTAAATCATAATTATAAGCATAAACATATCATGATAATGAACATAAACATGGCCTATACATGGTGATGAAAATCCTACCTCATGGTTGTAAATATTGACATCATTTACTTTTTCAATGGTGTCATCTCCCAAACCACATTTTCAAACCAAGTGGAATAATCGTGCAGACCAAGAACTTCTACAACCAGTTGCAAACGATAATGAAAATGGTTCTTGAGTAAGATGAATAAAAAGATAAATCCATGGTCTAGATAAAAACAAAACTAGTAAAGACCATGGACAGTGGTAGAATACTAGCATAGTTGATGGAATAATGAACCTTCTCACTTGTATAGAGATAAGAGAGGATATCACAAAGGGATCATCACCAACATCGAAGAATGACACCAACCATCAAAAACATCACTAATCATAAAAATTGACATCGATCCTTCAATTATAGAAAAATATTTCAAAATGGAACCATATATAAATATCTATTCCCTAGAAACATCAAACTAAGATCAAATCTAAAAGGAAATGGGAGAATCATCCGAAAAAGAAGATATTCATCAAAATACAAGAACTCACTACAAATGACCAAATTCACAATCAACAATGAAGGGTAGAATACCAAATACTTAAATATTTCATCGAGGGGAAAAAAATGCTCCCATAATTATAGGAATCAATCTGAATAGAAAAATAATACTAAAAGTCAATAAATTTACTATTTTTTTCCAAAACACCTCTGAAAGTGTCAAATCCAAAAATCGAAGGTGTTAAAAAGATTAATAGGTTCTTGATTCAATATAATAACTAAATAAATAATCCTTCATATTTCCCATTATATTTTTCTATCAATTGGATAATGATTAAAGGACAATTTCATTAAATATTCCATTTCTAGAAAAAACCAACATGGAATCAGATTTCTCAATGGGGTGGTGCATTACATGGTGTTATAGATCCTACAATGAAAATTACTGAGGATATTGTGTGGAAACAATGTATCCTAGTTATTACCATAACCTTTTATTGAAAAAAGTCCATTCTAATAAATATTTCATGTTTTTTTGGATAGTAAGATTGAAAAACTTTTTAAAACCGCTCCTAATATTCTCCAATATCTCACCATATTACTAAAACATAGATATATGTTAAAATAATGAATAGGAAATAGGTGGAATCGTTTTTAATTGAGGAAAAAATGTTTTACAATACTAAAATATCCCCATATAATGAATTATTATCCTTGATAAGTCTCTATAGGGGTCAAGGTGAAAAAACTAAGGTCGTTGAGCTAGAACATTAACCTCTTTCTCCAAAGTCTCCTCATGGGTCATCCTATGTCACCACTTAACCTATATAAGTAGAATTATCTTCCATTTAATGAATTTATATCTACAGTAAATGATCTATACTTAGTACCCATCATACAATGACTTAGAATTTAACTCAATATCCTCACATTCTATGACATGCATGAGATCAAGAAAGTGACTCCAGAGCTGAGATGCATGAAAAACGTCATGTATACAATGAAATTGTGCAGGATGATCAAAAAATTATTCCATTGTACCAAAGAACTGGGTGATATCAAGGATTCCAACATAATTATAGTTTATCATTCATTTCTTCCTTAGTTATCAACTCCATGACTGATTAGTCACTCTTAATGAAGCATTGTCTCCTATTGAATACTCTAGTGGTCTCTTCCTATTGGAGAAGTGTGATTTTTTGCTACATTGATTGGTAATAAACCATTTTTCAATTAGATTCCCTCTCTCAATGGTCTCATGAACCAAATTGTCCCCCATAATTACTACCTCAACAACCTTGTTCCAATAGAGCATTAAATGGAATGACCCCTCATTTAGAGCCTTTAATGTTCTGTATGAATCAATGAATAATAATTATTATTTTATATAAACTCAACTGAGTCTATATGATCATGACATGATATATAACCATTTATAATAAAAGATCAAGGAATATCATTCCGTATAAGAATAATTTTCTCAAACTATCCATCTACTAGAGGAATGTAAGTTGTGTTCAGTCTCAACTGAGTCCCCAGGGCCTTCTACAAGGCCTTACAAAAGAACCACATGAAACATTAATCTATTTTCGATACTATACTCTAGGTAACTCCATGAAATCATTATATCTAATTGAAATAAATCATTACAAGTTTTTTTAGTGTGTCTCAGAGATATGTAAAAAATGAGAATATTTTTTTAACCAATTGATAATCACCCAAATGGAATAATGTCTCCTCAGGGTTCTAGGTGAACCATTCAAAAAGTACAACATGATTCCCTCCAACATCGACATGTTCACTAGTAGTGACTAGAGTAGTCCACTAAGAATATGGAGCTTGACCTTAACCTATTGACAAGTAAGGAATCTAGACACAAAAACTAGAAATGTTCCTCTTTATCCATGGTCAATAAAACTACCATCTACAGTCATGGTATATCTTTGTCGCACTGGGATATATAACCCACTTAATGGCCTTAATGTTTCTCATTAATTATTTCCTTATTAAATGAGGGGATACTACTCTCACATGCAGGATGATTTCACCATCATCATTAAATGAACACCTATGTAACGATTCACCACCTTCAAGCCGTACCCTCATCACAATACACTCTGAGATGGATTTCTGAACTACCATAACCTCGTCAAATAAGATTTGATCATAAATGGGGAATAAGTCATCAACCCCAAATCCCCGAAACTATCATCCCTAATTTTTTCTAACAATATCCTCATGCTCTAATTCTCCTTAGAAGTCTCTTTACCATGCTATTATGAAACATGCATCTTATGACTGAGAGACTCTGCAACGATGTTATCTTTCCCAAGTGAATACCCCATCTCAATGTTAAACTTCTCAATATATTATACCAAAATCGTGTAACTCATGTTCAGATCCCACTTTGTAAAGATATAATTAAGTATATTGTGTTCAATGTAGATAATAAACCAATCATTAAAAATATAGCGTCGACAATACTTTAATGCATGTACCACTACTGTGAGATCTATGTCATGATTTGGTTGTTCTTCTCACTATGTCACAACAAAAATGACCCATATGATATTACATGTTCACTCTACATCAATACTTCTTCGACTTTGCAATAATGTATCCACTAGAACATCCCTCTATTCTTTGTCAACACTATAATAGAATATTTTAATATTTGAGAAATCGAAGATAAAGTATCAATAATATCTGGATAAATTTTTGAAGATCCTAACATTAAACATGATTCATGGTCATTCCTAGTAAATATCTAGATCAAAATTCTCTAGGAACAGGAGTATACACATCTCATACCCCACATTCCCTTCAAATCATTCCACATGAATCAAGAAGATACAAATCAATATATTGCTGAAAATATGAAATGCTCAAAGTGTAATTAAAAATATCTCAAGATATCTAGAATTTTTTTATGGTGTTGATGAGTAGATGATGATTCCATTATAGTACACCATGATGATTGAGTCTCGATATAGGTGAAAGTAATTTTTCATGAGGGATATGAATGCTTCTAGTGGATACTTCATCCTAAACGACAACACCAATTACTCTTATAAGACATACCATCTTGGAAACATTGTATTCAAGATGTCATCATCTCTAACACATATTTTGTTATATACCAAACAAATATCAATCTGGGAGAACCACTAGGATCATAGTAACAAAATAACGAGATCATCAATCATGGGTATAAGATATTTTTTATTCACTGTCATGTGGCTTATATTCTGGTAATCTATCTAGATTCAAATAGTATTTTCCACCTTTAATGGAAAACATGATTGCTTCAACCCATTTTGAAATACTTGACCTAATAAGTTCCTTCCTCTTTAAGTCATCGATCTTCTCTATGAGCTCCTTAATATCCTCTAACAACATAGGATAAGCGATTTTTGATATGGGTTGTGAACCCAACATGAGATCAATCTCATACAAAACTCTTTTATTAATAGGTGGTCATGTGAACTCATATGAAAGGATATACATATAGAGATCCATAACTGGGGAAACAGATGGGGGAATTCTATTAATACATTTGAAAGAGTCAAGTTCTCTATTTTCTCCATGATAATCAAAAGTTGATTTTTTTGAAAAACTATACCTTATATTAGTTTCCATTATATGGTCATTATAAACCACTCTACGTTTTTTGAATTAAATAACACTCATCTCTAATAACTAACACCATGAGCTCAGAATATGGTTAATCTATCCACACTAAGAATCACATAAGTGATTTTCATCTTGAAAATCAGGAATTTCCACACATTTCCATTACCTGAAATGGCTATAGGACACCCTAGGAATTATTAAATACACATTATTTTTATTCACAACAATGTATCAATAGAAATAATCATAGAGAATGAGTTGACTATAATGTCAAGTCCAGTAATGAATTGTGAATATATAAAGGAATACTAAGAACTAGTATTGAATAATGTAGTAGATAAAGTATACATGATCAAAACTATACCTTTTATTGTAGAAAACCCCTCACCACCATCTTTGATATTCTGATCCACTACATAAAAATGTCATGCCTCAACACAATGACCCTATAAATTATAATCAAGAACCTCCTGAGTCATCATCATCTATTTCTATTGCTGAGGACCTTAGACTATCGATGGATGGATGTTGTTGCTTGTCTCAAACCCTTATGAATCATCATTATCAATGCATTCAAGCAATAAAATTATATATGACCCAAACTTACACTATAGTGAAACTTGATATTTGGTTTAGAGAATGAATTTTGAAAATTACCACCACTGCCTAAAGTTTTATCACTTATAACCTCATTCCCCAATAGATGTAGCTAATGATCCTATTCTATGCTCTTGATGTTTACCTATGTAATTATGAGAATCATTTACCTTCATCTTCTTACCAGTGGATGTAGCACTAGGATTTCCATTGAAGGATGAAATAAGTAATGCAAATCCACCCCCTCTAGTTCGTTCTTGATCATTAGGGCCTTGTGAATCACCTATGTATATGTTTTTAGGTAAATGTTAAAAGCCTGGAATCATAATTTGAATAAAAGAATGATATAAAACATCCTACCTTTCTACACTTTGTCAAAGGCTAAGAGAGGAGAAAAGCATAGGAACTATATGATTTTTTTGAGTAAATAGACACCATGATCATTCCTGGGTGAAGCTCTACAAACTTCTAAGCTATATACATCTTCATAAAACATAGATAAAACTTCTCAAATAATAGGTCCCTGAATGTAACACTTGTGATTTCCTCACAACTTCTAGCTGACAGTATAACATTACACCAACATCTAGTTGTTCCTTAAACAATAATAGTACAAATCTTCACCATATGACCCCTCAATATCTCTACTAAGTTGATGATCATTTCGACAACCTATATATAGTCTTCTATATCCCAATGGCCTCCAATTCCCAAGAAAGATGGACCTTTTTTAGCTGATTTTCCCAATCATAGTACCCTGATGTCTTGGTAACTCCTTCTCCTTGGACTGGAACTTTATTAATAAATCATAGATGATGTGGTTCTTCTAGATTCATTGAAAGATAGGGTGAGGTAGATTACTCTATAACACACACCTATATAGTAGGAGGTTCAATCAGCCTTATGTGAGGTAGTAAATTTCCAAACACAAATATCATATTTAGAATATTTAGGATGTTACCTAATATTTATATGGAATCAAAAAAGGATTCTATAAGAGTATACCCCCAACCCATGGTATTTTCATCATATAATTAACCCATGTCTCCATTTATTAAGGTTAGTCACTGTCATAAACATATAAAACATATTATCCTGAACAAGTTTTCCTAATTTATGTTAATAAAGATATATCATATTAGAAAGAAAGGAAATATATAACACATAGTCATCCATAGAAACCTATCCTGAACAAATACAACATAACAATAAATTAAATTATAGAAGTTATATGTATCATGAATTCATGTATATAAATGGAATGTGATCTTATGTCGTTAGTCATGATGCCTTAATACAAACCAATGTTCTTAAAACTGTATCAAAGAATTCCCTTTAGGTCTACAAAGCCAAAACAGGTCCACCTATCAATTTGGTACCATACTTATAAGAAATAAACACTTTATAAAACAAATTATATAACACGGAAATTTTTGTACCATATCAATGAATACATATCATATCAAGAGTGCTAAAATAATCCAGAACATGAACACTAGAGATCAAACTCAGCATGGTCTAAAGCACACCAATACACATCTTCATATCATGATAATGACCATAAAACTGAACACCAAATTGTATGTAAATTCTTAAATCAATTTTTCCAACATTATATGCTAATTTTCGTCAAGGGTGTCATATGTCGAACAACATTCACACAATAATAAAGAGAATCCCGATCGCTAAGAACAACTACAACTTATTCCCACAGAACATGAAAAGGGTGGTCATGAATGGTGTATATGTATAGAATGAAATTGAAAGAATAAAAACATAACTAATAATAAATACCAACAATTATAGAATCCAATCCTAGATGAAAGAAGATATTTTCTCTCTTAGATTATAACTAAAAAGGAAGTCAATACAAGAATGAAATTGACATTAAAGAATTCCACTAGCTATCAAGAACACTAATGGACATAATGTTTGACATTGATACAACAATTATATAACTAAATCTCTATATGGTATCAGGTATCAACATCTATTTCATAGAAACAAGAAACAATGATCAAATATAGAAGGGTGAGGGAGACATATCTTGAATAATGAATAAATTTAGAAAACTATTAGTACTTACTGAAAACACCAAAATTCATAGTCAATATTGATAAAGAGTGAGTTGAAACCATATATTGGTCATGGAGAGGGATATATGAAACTAATCCTTGTAATATTCAGTCGCATTTGAACAACCGTGCGATGAATATAAGGATTTAGTGTTTCATCTAAGACCATTCAAAAGTGTCAAATATAATATTTAAATAGTTTGGAATGATTAATTGGGGTTTAAATCGAGTTAATAATTAAATTATGACACTCAATTAATGATCCCATTAATATTTCGATGAAATAAATGAAGGTTGGAGGTTAATTTTATTAAATTTTCCATTTCAATAAAATATTTATACTAAAACATCTTGTACCATGATGTGGTGAATGTCATAGTAATCATGAGCCCGTAGTAGATAACGACTTGTGCTATGGGGTGGCCCCAATACCCTATCCGTTTTTTCAATCAAACTACATTCTAAAACATGTTTTTAACTTTTTTTTATTATGAGAATTCAAAAATCTTTAAAAACTACTCCTATGCTTCTTCTAGGCTCCCAATCCTTCACCATATCATTCCTATACATTGAAACTAGAAAAAGGAAGGAGAAAACAAGGTTTTACATAAAAGAGAATACATTTCAGGATTTTTAACGGAATATAATAATAATAATATAGGTCTGCATAAAAATTAATTAGTATGTATAAGAATTATTGTTTTCTACATAATTAAAATCCAACTATGTATAACCATCTTGTCTAACTACATAACCATCATTTTATATAAAAACCATAGTTTCCATATTTAAAAAACGTTATATAAAATTAATTTTGAGGATTACCATGATTTTATAATGTGTTATAAACATAAAAAACACTAATATTGGTTTTTTATTCATGGGAAAAAATGATGAGATATTATATTCACTCTTTTAGAAGAAGATCAAATATTGAATGTGATTTTTGAGGTACTTTTTAATGTATTAAATTCCATGTCACTAGAATTATATATTCTAATAAAAATTAAAATTTAAGATATTGGAGATATTATTCAATTCTAAATAATCATGATTATTAGTTATTAATTATTAAATATTTTTTTTATGAAAGACTATAAAACCTATGGGGTTTTCAATAATAATACAGATGGAGTTACACTAATGAATAAGATGTTCTCTAATACTTAAATTATTGTGACTCAAGGTATTTTAATTTTTATAATCTTGTTGACTATGATAATGGTGAAATAAGAGACATATTTCAATGAATTATCCCAATCCTACGATGATATGAACATCAATGTTTCCGTAAAAATAAAAATGGAAAATAAGATGATTCATGTGCAATGTTCTAAGTGATAAAATATCACAAATTAATTTTTGATTCAAAATATGGATGAATAAGAATGGAGATGAGTGGATACTTCTATGTACTGACTCAAGAAAATGTTTTTAAATGTTTGTTTTTCAAGCTCTCTTTCCACAATAGAAGATTCCAAACCTTAATAAATATCGTGTTGTATGATATTCATATAGTTGGGGAGATTAATTTTTGGATTTTTGGAGTATTTTAAAAATATGAAGTCAGGAATCATGTAGGAATTGGTGATAAATTTATAAATAATTGTGATGCATACTAATTATAGGTATTCATTAATTTATGATTTGAGTTGAAAAATATTTCTTTAGTTATTGTAATAGAAAATATTGTATTTTATAATATATTTTTTTGACTAGAAAACATTAATTCTCTCAAGGATCCTATTATTGGAAATTTAAATTATGAGGGCAATTAAATATATCCTCTTATGCACATAAGAATTTGATGAGATCAAGGAAGAAGAGTGTGGAAATGTCACGACCCGCCCTCGGGGTCCGTGCCGTGACTACCCCAAGCCCGCCTTCCATAGGCCAGGGGCTGGCGACTAGCACCAAGGCGTAAATCCCAGTAAAAAGGGAAGGCATTGCCTTTGTAAAGTAAACAAACACCACAGAGTAAGCAAGCGGAAGTAAAACACTAAGTACAAAAAGAAGAGCTGAAAAGTAAAAAGGGGCCGGAAATACAAGCCCAACTGTAAAGTACAACTCGAAAGGGAAAACAGTGACTGAAAAGTAAAGCTGCTACGCTGAGATGTCCACTGGAAATCCCACCTGAAGGGTGGGTGCAGATAGCTCCTCTGCTCCTCGGGTCCCGCCATCCGCTCCGAGTATGTCCCGCCCAGTGTCCACCTCCGGGTACCGCCTCGTCGTATAGTCCACCTCCAGGTACCGTCCAGTCCTTGAACCTTCGGCTTCTGTCAGCACTGTCCGTCGTCTGCAACCAACACAACGAGGTGTGGGCATAGCCCGTGCAGGGGTGAGTATAACGATACTCAGTAGGGACCCCGAGACCCTCAAGGTCTCACTAAAACCAACAAGGATAAACACAAGAAGATCTCAACAGATAAACCCTACTTAGGTATATGCCCATACATATACCTAAGTTATCAAGTAACCCATCTCAATCATGAGGAAACACAAGGATTGTGAAATCGACGGATAACCACTACCCGGGTATATGCCCATACATATACCAAAGTTAGCAAATGACCCATCTCAATCATGAAGTAAACACAAGGTCAAAAGTCTCAGCTCAAACCAGGATTTTCATTATCGAAACCGTAACTGCTGAAGAGCTCCGTCTCTAGAGTGTACAGTGTTCCTGTCACGACTCCGAGGTACTGCTCACTAACCTAAGACTGCTGAAGTACTCCTCATGTCGAGTACTGCGGGCCAGCCACCCAAACACAGTAGTGCTTCCCGCCGAGGTATGTCACCCAAACACCGTAGTGCACACCCCCTAGTAGCCTGCTGAGGTACTCTCCGGACGAGCACCGCGGGTCTGCACTGTCACACAGGTAGTGCTCCGTCCGCCATGGGTCTGCACCTCGGAAAGTAGTGCTCCGTCCACTGGGCTAGTCGACTCACTCCAAGTCGAGTCGGTCAAGCAGTCGTCAGGTCTCAGCCAGCTACACGGTCTCCGTACTTCGCACGCTCGTCACTGGGAGGGTCCGCTCCACGAGCTACAGGTCGATACTCCAAGTATCTCAAAGTCCCACAAAGAAGTGTCTCAAAAGTCCGTCTCGTCACAGGGGTCTCAACGCAACAGACGGCGCGTCGATCGGACGCCCGGTCTGTGAGTTATTAGCCTTTTCGTCCCAGGGGCCCGGTTGGTTTCGAGTGCAAACCAATCCCGGCCGTATCTCAACTGTACCCCGAACTCCCATAGGGTATACTCATTGGGACCGTTACTAAACGTAAACACCAACGCCGCTGACGGTTCGTCAAACGGACGTCCTGTCTGAAAGATATCAGCTTTCTCGTTCCAGGGGCCCGGTTGGATTTCGGGTACAATCCAACCCGGCCATACTCCGACTGCATCCAAAACTCGGGCGGAGTATGTCAAAAGTTCCGTCTCATCAAGAGGAAGTCAACAAAACAGACGGCGCGTCAATAGGACGCCCGGTCTGTGAGTTATTGGCTTTTTCGTCTCCGGGGCCCGGTTGGTTTTTAAGGCAAAACCAACCCGACCGTACTCCACCTGCGTCCAAACCTCGGGCGGAGTATGCCAAAAGATCCGTCTCTCTATGAGGAACACAACGCGGCTGACGGCACGTCAATCGGACGTCCGTAGCTCAAGATATGAGCGTTTCCGCTCCGAAGGCCCGGTTGGTTTCGTGAACGAACCAACCCGGCCGAGCTCAAAGTAATCCGAAACCTTGAGTGCGATATACCGAAACGACCGTCTCGATCCAAGGATCGCGTTGCCGCAGAAGGTTCGTCGTTCGGAGGTCCGAGGCTCAAGTTATGAGCCAAAAACCAAAACTGGTTCGAAACGGGGGGGTCCGGGTCCGGGCCGACCCGGCCCGACCCCCCCCCCCCCCCCCGGGGCGGCGCGGCGGCGCGGCGGGCCGCGGCGGCCTGGCGCTGCGAGGGAGCTGCGCACGCGGGGGGCTAAGCCCCCGCTCTTGGATGGCGGCGCGGCTTTGCCGCGCCGTTTTTTGATTGAAACGGCCCCCGCACGTGGGGGCCGGTTGATCACGAACCGGGGGGCTGCTGCCCCCCCTCCTTAAAGATCCGCCCCCCCTCTTAAAGAGGGGGGTTTTCAAGGGTTGGCCGGGGAATTAAATTCCCCGGTTTTAAGTCAACCGGCCGGCTAGCTGGCCGGCCGGTTTTTACCAACGGGACCGGAAATTCCGGTCCCGCCTTTGACTTTCGACGCCGGCGGCCCAGCCGCCGGACTCCTCTTCCGCCGCGGCCCGGAATCGGCCGCGGTCTTCTCGTCCCGCCGCGGCCCGGAACCGGCCGCGGTCTTCTCGTCCCGCCGCGGCCCGGAACCGGCCGCGGCGTTCGTCGTCCGGCGCGGTGCGACGACACCGCGCCCCTTTCACCGTGCCATGAATCCTTTCAACGCGGCGCGACGGCGTCGCGTTCTTGAAGATTTTTCCTTGGCGTAGCGCGACGGCGCCGCGTAAATTATTATCACGATCATCTGCGTGGTGCGACGGCACCATGCCACTTGCTTCCACCGCAAGAATTAAACAACAACGATGGAGGGGGGGGTTCGGCCGTGTTCGTGCGGTCCGGCCCCCCTCACGTTAAAATAATAACGCAACTCAAAATAAAATCAAGTCACACGTTACTCTTGATAAAATCACGATCAAGAATAAAAAATAAGGAAACCAAAAGAAATCGACAACCCCTACCTTGATAGTCGCACGTTGACGGAGTCGTGGAATATCGGTGTCGATTCCTTTGACGTCGGTGGAAGAGTCGTTGACGATGGCGTTCGTCGCGGAAAAGATGATGCGGAAGAAGAACGTCACGTCGTGGATATGGCGTCGCGGAAAGACCGTGTTCTTCGGCGAAGAAGTTCTTCGTTGAAGAACGGCGTTCTTCGTGTTCTTCGTCAAGGTTGAAGAAGAAAGAGAAAAGCTTCCAAAGCTCTCAAGAAATCCTCCCAAGGTGGTAAAGGAATCCCCTAGAATAATATAAGCTTTAACTTATATTATTACATAACTTAACCACAAGAATTTCAAAGGTTTGAAATTCAAAAAGGGTTTAACTCCCTTAATTAATTAAGTAACCCAAGTTGACAACATTAAATGAAAAGAGTTAAAGGGGAGGTTTTGAGAGAATTTGAGGAGTTGGGGTTCGTGTGGACCCCACCTCACTTAATCCTCCCAAGGGAGGTTAAGTGGATGTGGGTCCCACTCCCAACTCCCTTTGGTAGGACTTAACTAGATAAAAATAAAATTTGTTCCTCACAAATTTTATTTAACTTAAACTAAAAACCCAAAACTAACTTTCAACCCGCAACAAACGCAACTTCCGAAAAGGTCTCAATAAGCGAATATCGGCGCTGCGAGTTCATCAGTGCCCTCGAATTTCAATTCCGAGCACCGGATCAAAAGTTAGGAATTCCCGCTCGTTCGTTCACTGAACGTACCCGAGCCAAACTTCGGAAATTAATTCCGGGCACTCCGGGCCTCGGAATCAGGTGTCGTCTGAAACCGCACTCTTGTAAAATTCTAAAGAAAATTAAGAAAAAATTTCCCTTGAATTTTACGGGTCTTTACATTACTCCCACCTCAGGGCTTTACGTCCCCGTAAAGATACAACAAAAACTAGGGAAACAAAAGAGGGTACTGAGCACGCATCTGAGCCTCCCGCTCCCATGTGCTCTCCTGGAGATTCCCGTGCCGCCATCTGTTGCGCACAAGAGGAATCGATCGCCCATGTAGGACCCGCTCCGGTCGATCCTCTATCTCCACCGGGACCTCCGAAAAAGTCGCCCCATCGTCAACGTCAAGCTCCCCATGGTCAAAGATGTGCGTCGGGTCGTGCACGTATCTCCTCAGCTGAGACACGTGGAAGACGTCGTGCATCCGGTGTATCTGAGGTGGTAGAGCCAGGCGATAAGCCACCTCACCAACCCTGCTGAAGACCTGGAAGGGTCCGATGAAGCGCGGAGATAACTTGTCGCCTCGGGCAAATCTCCGAATACCACGTCGAGGTGAGACCCGCAAGAAGACGTGGTCACCATCCTCGAACTCTAGTGGCCTCCGCCTCCTGTCAGCGAATGACTTCTGCCGGCTCTGTGCTGTCCTCATCCGCTCCTGGATGACATGGACCTCCTCTGACGTGGCCCGAACCATCTCTGGTCCCACAAGAGCTGCAAGATTTCTTCTTTGCCGATAAGAGAAACCTGGTCTCATCCCCTGGATGAACCACATTCTTTGCCTAAAACAGTCAATCCTAACATGGATAATACTATTCCATACCAAGGATGACGTCGTAAGGCCTCGACGCTACTACTAAGAGATCCAACCGTTACTCTCGCCTCCAAGGGTTGAGTCACACTGTCGGCATCAGTGTGTGGTAATTGGGTCTCCTCCAGTAGATGTCTCACAAGTGAGGGTCAAGTCAACAGTCAACTGGAACCTCTTAGTAACATCACAAAAGAGGACAGGAAAGAAAACATCACAAAGGATGCGTCTTTTATTATTGCAGCTCATAATACAAGACGCTACACAAAAGCAACATCAACATGGAACTAGAAGTACAAAAGACGTAACCACTAGTTCCTCCCCTGTCCACCTGCTCCCAGAGCTCCAGCATTTGTTGCTGCCTCAACCTCGGTGGCTCCCTCCAAGCCTGCGGATCGAGGAGTCGGACAGTCACGTGCCAGGTGACCCTTTCCGCCACAGGAGTAACATTGTCCGTTTCTGGCACGCCTGGCTCTGACCCCACCTCGGGTGCCCCGCACCACCGGTCCTAAAACCCGAGATCGCCCAACTGCTGGTCTGGTCCTCCTGGACCTCTGCATCATCTGTCTACTGCCCACAGATGACTCGGCTTCTGATCGAAAAACACGCGGCAAAGGCAGAATCTCTTGTACACGCTCGGGGTGTAGAGATACTGGCACAAACTCCACCCTGAAGAAGGTCTCGAAGTCTTCCCATGCGAAGTTCATCTCATCGTAAAACTGAAACAAGTGGCTCCACCACCTACCTGCTGCTGCGTGTAGTAGGCTCGCAGCGAGGATCACCATGAGGTCTGCTGGTGTCCTCACTAGCCTAAACACTCGTACCACTGCCTCCAGCCAGTCCTCTGTAGCCTGGGGATCCGTCTCCCCGTGAAACCTGGGCGGTCGCTGGCGCTGAAACTCATGCAGTGCGCTGAGGCGACGTGCATCGTCAGTGGCTGCTGCTGGAAGCATCGGGGGCTCGACGGGTAGAGCTACCGCTGGTGCCACTGCTGACAAAGGGCCCTGCACCGAGGCCTCGTCGCTCGGTGGGCTGTCATCACGTTCGATTCTCGGAACCCTAACTGGCTGCCGTCGTGGGGCCATCCTGAAAGAAAAAATGTAACACGATCAAACGATTATACCTGGTGAGCTGACCTGGTTTGAGCTGTTTTAAGGGGAAAAACCTTTGAAAACACACACGCAATCAGTGTTTTCGTGCACAAAGTCGGAAATCAGTTGTCAGGGTCCTGGTGTATGGATACGTCGGCCCCCCACACCAACACTGGACTCCCTGAACTGAAAACCACACTCGGTACTCTCAACACTATTGCTTCACAGAAAGAAACATCAGCGTTATAAGTTCTGCGGTAGAACCGAACTCCTTTGATACCAATTTGTCACGACCCGCCCTCGGGGTCCGTGCCATGACTACCCCAGGCCCGCCTTCCATAGGCCAGGGGATGGCGACTAGCACCAAGGCGTAAATCCCAGTAAAAAGGGAAGGCATTGCCTTTGTAAAGTAAACAAACACCACAGAGTAAGCAAGCGGAAGTAAAACACTAAGTACAAAAAGAAGAGCTGAAAAGTAAAAAGGGGCCGGAAATACAAGCCCAACTGTAAAGTACAACTCGAAAGGGAAAACAGCGACTGAAAAGTAAAGCTGCTACGCTGAGATGTCCACTGGAAATCCCACCTGAATGGTGGGTACAGATAGCTCCTCTGCTCCTCGGGTCCCGCCATCCGCTCCGAGTATGTCCCGCCCAGTGTCCACCTCCGGGTACCGCCTCGTCGTATAGTCCACCTCCAGGTACCGTCCAGTCCTTGAACCTTCGGCTTCTGTCAGCACTGTCCGTCGTCTGCAACCAACACAACGAGGTGCGGGCATAGCCCGTGCAGGGGTGAGTATAACGATACTCAGTAGGGACCCCGAGACCCTCAAGGTCTCACTAAAACCAACAAGGATAAGCACAAGAAGATCTCAACAGATAAACCCTACTTAGGTATATGCCCATACATATACCTAAGTTATCAAGTAACCCATCTCAATCATGAGGAAACACAAGGATTGTGAAATCGACGGATAACCACTACCCGAGTATATGCCCATACATATACCAAAGTTAGCAAATGACCCATCTCAATCATGAAGTAAACACAAGGTCAAAAGTCTCAGCTCAAACCAGGATTTTCATTATCGAAACCGTAACTGCTGAAGAGCTCCGTCTCTAGAGTGTACAGTGGTCCTGTCACGACTCCGAGGTACTGCTCACTAACCTAAGACTGCTGAAGTACTCCTCCTGTCGAGTACTGCGGGCCAGCCACCCAAACACAGTAGTGCTTCCCGCCGAGGTATGTCACCCAAACACCGTAGTGCACACCCCCTAGTAGCCTGCTGAGGTACTCTCCGGACGAGCACCGCGGGTCTGCACTGTCACACAGGTAGTGCTCCGTCCGCCATGGGTCTGCACCTCGGAAAGTAGTGCTCCGTCCACTGGGCTAGTCGACTCACTCCAAGTCGAGTCGGTCAAGCAGTCGTCAGGTCTCAGCCAGCTACACGGTCTCCGTACTTCGCACGCTCGTCACTGGGAGGGTCCGCTCCACGAGCTACAGGTCGATACTCCAAGTATCTCAAAGTCCCACGAAGAAGTGTCTCAAAAGTCCGTCTCGTCACAGGGGTCTCAACGCAACAGACGGCGCGTCGATCGGACGCCCGGTCTGTGAGTTATTAGCCTTTTCGTCCCAGGGGCCCGGTTGGTTTCGAGTGCGAACCAATCCCGGCCGTATCTCAACTGTACCCCGAACTCCCATAGGGTATACTCATTGGGACCGTTACTAAACGTAAACACCAACGCCGCTGACGGTTCGTCAAACGGACGTCCTGTCTGAAAGATATCAGCTTTCTCGTTCTAGGGGCCCGGTTGGATTTCGGGTACAATCCAACCCGGCCATACTCCGACTGCATCCAAAACTCGGGCGGAGTATGTCAAAAGTTCCGTCTCATCAAGAGGAAGTCAACGAAACAGACAGCGCGTCAATCGGACGCCCGGTCTGTGAGTTATTGGCTTTTTCGTCTCCGGGGCCCGGTTGGTTTTTAAGGCAAAACCAACCCGACCGTACTCCACCTGCGTCCAAACCTCGGGCGGAGTATGCCAAAAGATCCGTCTCTCTAAGAGGAACACAACGCGGCTGACGGAACGTCAATCGGGCGTCCGTATCTCAAGATATGAGCGTTTCCGCTCCGAAGGCCCGGTTGGTTTCGTGAACGAACCAACCCGGCCGAACTCAAAGTAATCCGAAACCTTGAGTGCGATATACCGAAACGACCGTCTCGATCCAAGGATCGCGTTGCCGCAGACGGTTCGTCGTTCGGAGGTCCGAGGCTCAAGTTATGAGCCAAAAACCAAAACTGGTTCGAAACGGGGGGGTCCGGGTCCCGGCCGACCCGGCCCGACCCCCCCCCCCCCCCCCGGGGGCGGCGCGGCGGCGCGGCGGCGCGGCGGGCCACGAAGGCCTGGCGCCGCGAGGGAGCTGCGCACGCGGGGGGCTAAGCCCCCGCTCTTGGATGGCGGCGCGGCTTTGCCGCACCGTTTTTTGATTGAAACGGCCCCCGCACGTGGGGGCCGGTTGATCACGAACCGGGGGGCTGCTGCCCCCCCTCCTTAAAGATCCGCCCCCCCTCTTAAAGAGGGGGGTTTTCAAGGGTTGGCCGGGGAATTAAATTCCCCGGTTTTAAGTCAACCGGCCGGCCGGTTTTTACCAACGGGACCGGAAATTCCGGTCCCGCCTTTGACTTCCGACGCCGGCGGCCCGGCCGCCGGACTCCTCTTCCGCCGCGGCCCGGAACCGGCCGCGGCGTTCGTCGTCCGGCGCGGTGCGACGGCACCGCGCCCCTTTTGCCGTGCCATGAATCCTTTCAATGCGGCGCGACGGCGTCGCGTTCTTGAAGATTTTTCCTTGGCGTAGCGCGACGGCGCCGCGTAAATTATTATCACGATCATCCGCGTGGTGCGACGGCACCACACCACTTGCTTCCACCGCAAGAATTAAACAACAACGATGGAGGGGGGGTTCGGCCGTGTTCGTGCGGTCCGGCCCCCCTCACGTTAAAATAATAACGCAACTCAAAATAAAATCAAGTCACACGTTAGTCTTGATAAAATCACGATCAAGAATAAAAAATAAGGAAACCAAAAGAAATCGACAACCCCTACCTTGATAGTCGCACGTTGACGGAGTCGTGGAATATCGGTGTCGATTCCTTTGACGTCGGTGGAAGAGTCGTTGACGATGGCGTTCGTCGCGGAAAAGATGATGCGGAAGAAGAACGTCACGTCGCGGATATGGCGTCGCGGAAAGACCGTGTTCTTCGGCGAAGAAGTTCTTCGTTGAAGAACGGCGTTCTTCGTGTTCTTCGTCAAGGTTGAAGAAGAAAGAGAAAAGCTTCCAAAGCTCTCAAGAAATCCTCCCAAGGTGGTAAAGGAATCCCCTAGAATAATATAAGCTTTAACTTATATTATTACATAACTTAACCACAAGAATTTCAAAGGTTTGAAATTCAAAAAGGGTTTAACTCCCTTAATTAATTAAGTAACCCAAGTTGACAACATTAAATGAAAAGAGTTAAAGGGGAGGTTTTGAGAGAATTTGAGGAGTTGGGGTTCGTGTGGACCCCACCTCACTTAATCCTCCCAAGGGAGGTTATGTGGATGTGGGTCCCACTCCCAACTCCCTTTGGTAGGACTTAACTAGATAAAAATAAAATTTGTTCCTCACAAATTTTATTTAACTTAAACTAAAAACCCAAAACTAACTTTCAACCCGCAACAAACGCAACTTCCGAAAAGGTCTCAATAAGCGAATATCGGCGCTGCGAGTTCATCGGTGCCCTCGGATTTCAATTCCGAGCACCGGATCAAAAGTTAGGAATTCCCGCTCGTTCGTTCACTGAACGTACCCGAGCCAAACTTCGGAAATTAATTCCGGGCACTCCGGGCCTCGGAATCAGGTGCCGTCTGAAACCGCGCTCTTGTAAAATTCTAAAGAAAATTAAGAAAAAAATTTCCCTTGAATTTTACGGGTCTTTACAGGAAACCCCAACCCTTGTCTCCTAGAGGTTTTACCTTGATTTATTACATTGGAATAATAAACAAGGATGTCACATCCCGAAGGACTGGATAATTTAGAAGCTTTGAAAAAATTGATATAAAACATATGTTCAACATTACAAATTCAAATTAAATATATTATAAAAACTCATTTTCAACACTCTTATAGTTTTATGTAGTCATTTCATGTCCTTAAAAAAATTCATTTAGTAATCTTAGGGAAAAATAAAACATAATAAAAGGGTGAACTCAGATGCTCAATAAGGGTAAATAATAAAGTGGAAGCGTTAATAATAAGAGTAAAATTCTATTAAAACATAATAATGAGAATAATATTAACGGAATACAAGCTGAATAAATAATTTCATAGTAAAACATAACTTTGGATATTCTATAAGTCGAATAATAAATTTTTTATCAAATAATAATATCATAATGAGGGAATTCATAATACGGAACATCATAACCATACTGTCTAGGCCTTATGCTAAAACCGCACATAACTGGTTAAAACCTCAAACTAGTGTGTCTAATGAGACCTATCGATGCACATAGAGGCTATAGGGGGCCCCACCCAAAAATTTCAAAGTGTAATGCTTTCATCATATGACATGGGTGAAACATAATCAATATATAAATTAAATCTTACTCTAACATATGAAATGTGAATAACATTACCAAGTCATTAAATAAAAACACTAACAATTTGGAGTAATATGATAAATGATAACAAGATAGTCCACACAATGTCAAAATAATAATAAAACATTGAATAAAATATGGTGTGTGATATCATAATATATTAAATCAAATTAAAAATAATATTAAACTATATTGTTGAAATATATTAAAATACTATTTTAAAATCCTCGAGTAATTCCTGAGAGAAATACATTTTTACTTTACAAAGAGAGTTATTTTGGAAAAATATTTTTACAAAACAATAAGTGAACTAATATAGTTTTATTAATAAAATTAGTGATTTTTTAAAATTAATCATGTCTTAAAATATATTATAGAGTTAACATGAAAATATGTAATAATTTGAGATGTTCCATTGAATCATTCTTGTTTATTGGAATGAATTTGGGAAAGATCCATTTCTAAACAAGTAACTCCCATAAAATAAATAAGGGTACTGATTTTTAAATATAAATATATATATAATATTCAAACAAAATTTATGAGGAGTACATAATAATAATTATTAATTTCATTCGGGTAAATAGATAAAGGGAATAACCTCAAAGAAAATGTAGGATTTGGTAAAAACCATTACCTCATGTCCAAATGTGTTATGTACTGGACCTTATGGTCTTGGAATATGGAATTAGAATCATTAAAAATTTAACTAAGAACCTATTATACATTTATATTGTTTATTATAATTTTATTAAGTTCATTAATTCCCTTTGTGATATGTTATAATATTGAATTGTTCTGTTTTGGGGTGTTCATTTCCCTGATTTCATGATCGGTTTTCCTGGAGTTCATGTAAAATATGTATAATTCTATAGAATTGGAATGAAATTTTAGTAATGAAAAAACATATGTATAATTGGTATTATTTATTGTTTTGTTTTGATATATAATGATGAATGATTAGATAACATGTTAATAATAATTGTTTAGCTTATTTTTAGTGAGTTTTCAATCATAATGAACTAGTTTTTTTTGTAGTATTTAATGTCAAGTATATAAAATGGTTCAAGAACCTTAATTAATATATAATAAATATTTTATGGTTTGGATCAACCATAAAAATGGTTTCATTACCATTATTTGAAGGAGAAATTGAGGAATGAATGTTTGTCATCCATGATGGTTATAAATCGACACCTTAGAGATTTTGGTATCATTTTTAAAATAAAATAGAGAGAGTAAGAAGATTGATATCGGAAATTACATTAAAATGTATTTATTACAGTATATATATTATACTGGAGTTATCAAGATTAGTTTTACAATGGAGGTGAGGGGATTATAAGAAATGAAAAGAAATTGAACTCTAATTAAAAGAAAAGGGAAATGGGTTTACCTCTTGAATTATCCTCCTTAAGAACCACCATTGGGAAAGGGGTTTTGGTATTTTCGAAAGACCAAGAGATTTGAACAAGGGGGAGATACTAGGAAAGAGGATATGGGAAAAAAATTTACATGATTCAAGGATTTTAGGTGAGAGGAGAAGAGGGGGTGAGATGTGGTTTTTATAGTGGAGGAGAATAGTGATTTCTCATTATTTTATTATTTTTCTCAAGAAAAGAAATAGTGTTGATTCTTTTGACTAAATATAGTAATGAGTACATGTGAGTTAGATAAAATGGTTCCTAAATCATCCAACCATTATCCATTACCCAATAATTCATGTATTTAGTATTTATCATAAATTATCACATTTTACTATTCACAAAAATTCCATTATTTTAGAAAAATTTTAAAAAGTCACCCTAATACTTTTTTGATGTTTAGAATTCAGAAATGAACTCCATTATAGTTTTATCAATATTTTAAAATTAATTTTTAATTAAAATAAACATTTCCACTATAAAAGAAACTTTTTAAATTTAAAACCGATCTTACAACACTATGATAAATTAACTAAGGTCAAATAAAATTATCCTAAAATCATAATAAAAAAAATGTTAATTTATGAATATATATTATTAAAATAAATTTTATTTTAAATAATTTTATTAATTATAAAATTGTAATTGAATATTTATGACTTATTAAAATACCAACACTTCATTTTTTAAATATTCATTTACATATACTATAATTTTGTAATATGATATTTTCACTTATGAGATTTCTATATTTTATTTATACATTCATGGGTGAGGTTACAATTAATTAGGATAATTTACTATTCATAGGGATCATATTTTTATTCTTAAGTGTAAGTTACTATTTCATCATTATAGGTTCCTTATCCTTTAGAAATACATCTTATTTCATTCATTCTTTATATATAATGTTTTAATTGAGTTCTATAAGGGATTTCGTGTGATCTGTACTATATGAAATAAACATAGGTAGAAAAATTCATTGATAGAGTTCTGATTTATTACATTATCCCCTCAAATAATAATTTCATCCTAAATATTTCTAAATTGTTACCTCATTAAATTATTTTGGGAGTTCTTCATCAAAAGTTGGTGAGGCTCTCATTTTTTCACAATTAATTTTATGAATTGTACAATATTATTTTAGAATTGTAGTTGCCCAATTCCATAACACCAGTTCTTTAGTGTCCAAAATCTGGCTAGGATCTTCATAGTAGATGTGAAACACATTTTGTACCTATTAAAGGCTAGGTGTAATTTCCGAACGATAAGCCACAGCTTGAATTCTATCAATAATTTCAAAATGGCCAATGTACATGGAGATCAATTTCCCTTTCTTCCGAAATACTATATCACCCTTACGTAGAGATACGTTCAAGAAAACATGATCTCCCTCTTGAAAATCCAAATATTTTATTCAATTATCAAATTATATTTTTACTTACATTTATGTTAATTGATATTGGTTTGAATTGTCTTTACCTTGGCTATTGTTCCTCTAATATATCTAGGCCCAAAAGCTTACTTTCACCAAATTAATCCCAAAAGGTTGTTGTATGCCATCTAATTCTATAAAATGCTTCATATGGTTCCATTTGAATACTAGAGTGGAAACTAATGTTGTAGAAAAACTATACCAAAGAAACGATTATACCACATACCTTGAAAATCACGTGAGAATGATGTCAACATGTTTCTATAGTGTGGATAATCCTTTCTAACTTCCCATTTTTTGAGGGTGCTAAATAAGTACTCAATATAATCTCAATATAAAAATATTTCTAAAGAGTTTTCTTGAATTTAGATTTCCATCATGGATCATGATCATACACAATTGAGAGCGGTGCTCCATGAAGTCTTATATATTCATTAAATGAGATCTAAGAAAGGTTATAAAATGTAAAATACACCCTTTTAGGGTGTAAATGTACATATTTGGTAGGTTGATCAATAATCACCCATATTTCATCTTTCTTTAATTGTTTTTTATCAATTTACTGGAAAAATCCATGGTGATAGCTTCCCATTTCCATGATGAAGTAGTTAGGGGTTTCATGAATCTTCTAGGATTTTGTCATTAGTCCTTCACTTACTAAGAGACTAAATATCTTGATACATAATTATTAATTTCCCACTTCATGTTGTTCTACTAGAAATGATCCTTAAAATCTCTAAACAACTTAGTTCTACTAGGGTGTATAGAGAAATCTGAACTATAGGAATCATCCAATAACTACATTTTTAGCTTGAGTAAAGAGGGAACACAGAACCTCCTCCAAAATATAAAATTCCTTCCTCAAACATTATGTTTAGAAACTTCCCATCATTAAAGACTTCAAATTTATTTTTATTATTTTCATCATTAGACTGAAAACTTTTAATTATTTCTAATAATGATTATTTGGAAACAAATTGAAAATGTAATGATGTTTAACTTGTCTGATAATTCATCTATATATGTTTACTAGATTTATGAAAACATGATCCCTTAAAATCATAATATTATTTAGAACTCCATGATCATTCTTTCTAAATTTATCAACTATCCTATTTTCCTTTCTTGGGTGATAGTTTATTGAAAAATCACAATACTTAAGTAGGTAAAGCCATCTATTTTTCCCAATGTTGATTTCTTTCTATGATAATATATATTTGAAGCTATTTTGATATGTATATATCCTACATCATTCACCGTAGAGATTTTGTATTGATATTTTCAGAGTAATGATTACAACTTATAACTTTGGATAATGATTTTGATAGTTCTACTCATTAATTTTTAACTTCCTTAATGAATTGTTAATAGCTCTATCATTATTCAAAAGGACACAACAAATTAAATTCCTTGATACATCAATATAAATAAGAAATCCACAATTTTTCTATAGTATAGTCATGATTGGAGTATTCACTAAAATTTACTACAATTCTACTAAAAATTCATCACCTTATTTTTTCCATAAAATCACAACCCCTTTAAGAGTGTGGTTGGATAAAGATTTTGATAATAGGGTGAAGATCTAGAAGAAATTATGATAATAAACTATTAAACAAATAAAACTATGTACCTATGTTATGTTCATTGGTGTAGGCCATTCTTGAACTGCCTTTGAATTCACAGGATCAACTAAGATTCCATCCATAGAGACAATGTGGTCAAGAATTTTTTTTTGAAGCCATAATACACACATTCTACTATCACATATAACTCGTTTCTTCTAAGAGTCCTCAGAATAACACATAAGTGATTCACATGATATTATTATATTTTGGATTATACCAAGATATCATTAATAAATTCCACAATAAATTCATCAAAATATTCCTTGAAAACACTATTAATTAGATCCCTAAAAAAGGTTATTAGTCAATCAAAAAGGCATTAGAGTAAACTCGTAATTCCCATACCTATTTGAGAATGCAATATTTGGAATATATTCCTTCCTCACATGAAACTGATGATATGTATATTGTAGTTCAATATTCAAAAAATATTGGGCTTCGTGAATTTGGTCAAATAAACCATTAATGTGGGGAAGAGGGTAATTGATCCTTATCATAATAAAATTGATATCTCTGTAGTAATTTCACAACCTCATCGATCTATCTTTCTTATTAATGAAAAGAACAAGATATCCCCATGTAGAAACACTATTATGAATAATCCCATTACTATTCAACTCCTCTAGTTGTTTATTCATCTCCACAAATTCAACTGTGGATATTCAATAAGGAGTCTTTGATATAGGCCATGCACCATGACTTAAATCAATAGAAAACTCAATTTCCCTCTCCGGATGAAGTCTTGGAAAATCATCCTGAGACACATCAACGTATTTTTTCACAATAGTTATATCCTCAATTTGAATATTATTTTCCTCACCCATAGATAATTTTTTTATTCCCCAAAAAATTGCATTCAGTAGAGCCACTGGGGGTGGATCTTGATATGAATCCAATGATGATGTTTTTTCTCTAGAGATAAGGGATTCTACATCATTCTCAAAAATCATAACTTCCTTATTCTTGTAATAGATTTTCACATCATAATTTGAAATCCAATCTATACCACGAATTATATCAATGTCAATCATAGGTACAATGATAAGGTTAAAAACTATAGGATGTTTTTATGTCATAAGGTGTACTGATTGACACATCTTTATTGCAATAGTACATCCCTTTTGAGTTTTGACTGAAAAATCCTTTATTAAATCAAATTGGAAATGCCCATTTCTCTTGGAAAACTAAGAATATATAAAAGAATGAGTGATTCAGAATCTAATAATACATTGGCTATGTTTGAGGAAATGATTAAAGTACGTATAGCCATATGATTAGGAAGTTCAACCTCAGCATTTTAATTTCTAAATCTTGGCCTTTCTCTATTTCCATTTTCTATGGAATCAATCTCTGACATCTAGGAAATTAATGTGCATAGTGTTCCATATCTTTACAATTATATAATTACAAATGAGAAGATTCTTTATTTCCCTTGTAATTACAGGCATGATGGCCTTTTTCTCCACAATTGCAGTAGACTCTCATTCTCTTAAGTCATTTACAGAGGTATTTCTTCCCAAAATTACTATAGGGTGTAAATTTAACTATTGCCTCATTCCCCATTTCCTTAATTTATTTTCTAGAGTTTTCAAAAAGCCACTTCTTATCTTTCTTTACTTTAATGCCACAAGACATAGAGAATTACATTTTTTTTGTCCTGATAGCACATTAGGCTATATTTTTGTATGGTGAGAAAGTTTAGTAGACTAGTTCCCATGGGAGAAATGGCTTGAAACAATAAAATAATAAACTTATGTTACTTCATGGGTTACATATTTAGTCTGAATCATTCCCTGCTATCCTTGTGATGTTAGCTTTAAACATCAGAACATTCTCATCTTATTTTTTCCTCAGACTCAAAAACTCCCTTTCTATATCCCCTCAATGATCATGAAGAAAGTATTTTTATATTAAAAATTATATAAATTAACTCAATTTCATCTTTTATATAACTTCTACCTCCTTTATGTTTTGAATTAATGATCACCATTGATCTGCACCTGCTGAATGATAACAAATTACAATAACAACATTCTCACATTCAATACATTGCAAAGTAAGAAATATGTTCTCTAAAAAAATTATCCACTCCTATTCTTTAAATGATTTTGTAGTCACATTTAATGATGGTGGCTATTTTCAAATAAAGTAATATAAAGTTGATCTTCCACATTGTGGCTTAGTATGCTCCATACAGGTAAGGTTAATGTTCTTCACCTGAGTCAATTGTACCAGTATCATTGTATGTTTCTCAGATCCAGTCGCATATTTTGAAACAATATCATTATCTTTCATAATATTGAAATCCATATATGGGATATGTGCATTCATGAGGTTTCCATTCCTTCTACTAGGCACCATTTCTAAATAATGGCATGCACTAAATTTGGTTAGGAGTCATAATGTATAATGTTGAACTAGAAAAATACTAACATGAATTGAAATTTAATTCTTGTTTAATCTTATAATAATAAGTATGATTTCTTTAGAAAAATATTCACATTTAATTTATTCGTAATGTTTTTTCAAAAAATGCGAGTTATTAGAAGCATATCCACTAGGTGTATCAAATCAGGTACAAAGTAATGCATGTTGTCATATACCCGGATACCCCAAGTCAGGTTCAGAATATCTTTTCAGAGGTGTTACTCCTAGGTACAACTATGCCATAACAACTCCAACTTTTAGTATATAAACATGGATATATTTTCTAGGAATATCAACATAATCTATACCATACCAAAATTATAGGATGTTCTTGTATTCTTATCTTTGAAACCTATCATAGAGTTTTGTTCCATAAAATGGGTCTTCTATATCTAATTTTTATGGTTCCTAGTAAAATTACATTGATTCCAACTTTAGAGACCCTGACCGAAATTTCCCTGATCTAGTTCCTTTCTTTATTACATTGGTATGATTAACTAGGAAGTCACATAATGAAGTACCTAATAGTTTAGTAGATTGGGAAAACTAGATACATACATAAGTTCAACGTGACCACATGAAATTAAATATACCATAAAGAACATAATTAAACACTTATTTTTCTATATTATCTTTTTCATTTCAATCATAAAATTCAACTTTGAATCCTAGGAAAAAATAAAGTATAAGAAAGTGTTGAGGTCAGATGATCTGTATGGATAAATAATACCGTGGAATCATAAGTAATAAAAGTACACATGCCCATAAAACATAATCTTGAGAATAATATGAATGTAACAAAACCTGAATAAGTAATTCCATAATAAAAATAACTATTTATATTATACTAGTCAAATAACACAATGGTTTATGAAATACTAATCATATATAGTGGTAATTCATAATGTGGGACTTCATAACCCAAACTAGTTTGTTTCAAGAGACCTACTGATGCATTGAGGGCCTACAAAACCCCCCAACTAACACATACAAAGTCCAATTACATCCTCATATGAACGACATAAAACATAATCAAAATATGTATTCATATTAAAACTAAAATATGACATGTAAATAAATTTCTATAATAATTAAGCATAAACACTAGCCATTCAGAGTAATAATGTGAATTTTATCAAGATAAAACTTCCAAAGTCAAATTAATCATTAAAAATTCTATAATATATGGTATATGATTTCATAAATGATAAATCCCAATTAATAATAAGAATCAACATATGTGTTGAAATAGATTAAAATACTCCGAAAAATCAACGAGTAATTCTTGTGAGAAATACTTTTAACTTTGAAAAGACGAGTTCTTTTGGAAATATATTTGTATAAAACCTGAAGTGAAATAAGATAGTTATTTGATAATAAAATTATTTATTTTCAAAAAATAATGGAGTAATTAAACATATAATAGAGTTAACTTGAAAATCGGTATGAATTTGAGAAGTTCCATTGAATTGGGATTTTTTATCGGGATGAATTTGAGAAAGATCCTTTTTAAAATATATAACTCCCCATAAAATAAATAATGCTTCTAATTGTTATATATATATATATATATAAATTTAAAAGAGACATTATGAGGATTAAATATGAAAAATTATGAATTTAATTTTGCGTAAATAGAGTAAAAGAACATCCCTACAGAAAATGGAGGCTCGGGTAGAAACCCATACCACAAGTCCAAATGTGTTCTGCACTTGACCTTAAGGTCATGGAATTTAAAATTAAACTAGTTTATTATTTAATTAAGAACCTATTAGATAGTAATTTAGTTGATTATAATTTATTAAGTTCATTTATGGCCTCCAGGATGAGTAATGATATTGAATTCTGTCATTCTGGAGTGTTCATTTACTTGATTCCATGATTGTTTCGCTTGGATTTAATGTAAAATGCGTATAATTCTCTAGAATTGTAATTAAATGTTATTAATAATAAAATATAAGTTCAATTATCATTAATTATAATTATTATTCCATATATGTGGATTAACAATTAGATAACATGTTAATGATAACCATGTATCTTAATTTTAGCGGGTCGTCAATCATAATGAACTAGTTTTGGTCTATTATTTAATGTCATGTATATACAATTGTTCTAGAACATTTGATACAATATAGTATATATGTTATACTCTATTTCATTCCTAGAATATACTCATGACATGTATTTGAGGGATAAATCGAAGAAAAATATTTGTCCTCCATGAAGGTAGTAAATCGGCACCTCCTAGACATTGGATTCATTTGTAAAATAAAACCGAGAGAGAGTAAGTAGACTGATAATGGATATTAAATTAAAATGTATGATACTGGAGTAATCATGATCAAATGGATAGAATAACTGAGGAGAGGATAATAAAATAAAATTAATTGAACTGAATATAAAAGAAAAAAGAAAGGGGTTTACATCTTGAATTATCCTACTTGAGAAGAGGGGGTGAGTGGTGATTTTTATAGTGTTGGGGAGGGGTGATTTTTCATTATTTTATTCATTATATTATTACTTTTCTCAAGACAAGTAGTTTGGTTGATTCTAGTGATGAAATAATGTAATCAGTGAATTTGAGTTTGGACCAATGGTGCTTAAATCATCCAAATATCATCCATGACTCTATAATTCATGTATTTAGTTTTAATCGTGAATTATTTCATTTTACCATTCCCCAAAAATTATGTATTTTAGAATAATCTAAAAAAAATCACTGTAACCACTTTTTGATGTATCAAATTAAAACAAAAACTCCATTTAATTAAATAATATTCAAAATATAATATATTTCATTTTTAAATAAAATAATAATTTACTCTAAAAATACTATTTTTAAAATTAAAATTGATTTTATAACACTTGGGAAAATTAACTAAGGTATAATAAAACTATCCTAAAATTATAATATAACAAAATTTTAATTTATGAATCAATTTTATGAAAATAAATTTTATTTTAAATCATTTTATTTATTATAATATTGTAGTTAAATTTTTCTGACATATACAAATACTAATACAAAATTAATATTTTTTAAATTATTCATTTACTTATACTATGATTTACTTATATAATATTTTCTCTTATGAGATGCGTAAATTTTATTTAAACTATAATGGTTGATGTTACAATTCATTAGGCGAATTTACTATTCATATGGGTCATAATACAATATCAAAGTGTAAGTTTCGACTTCATCGGTATTGGTCCTTAAACTCAGGAAATACCAATTATTTCATTCATTCTTCATTTATAAATACTTTATTTTTTTCTATAAGTGATTTTATGGGATCTAAACTATATGAAATAAACAGAGGAATGGAGATTAATTGATATATTTCTAGTTTTTTACAAAGTGAGTCAAAGAATATGTGGTCATTGTTTGAAGAACTAGAGACTGAGCGTCTAGAATAAACTTTTTTTTCTCTCAACAAAGATGATACATGTTAAGAGAAAGGAAAATATTTTGGTGAAAAAGAAAGATCAAATGAATTAAATATCACAGATGAAAAAGTGAACTGATCCTTTACAAACTAATGGGTTTCAAAAATAAAATAATATAAAAAATAGATGTTCAGTGGGATTATTTATTTCTATTGGATAGACTTAGTCAGGGAAGTATAAGAAAAATAAGTCAATGAAAAGGAGATGATACTATATATTAAGAGTGTTATATCCCTCAGAAAGGTCTTTCAGAGTTTAAAATTTTTCTATATGTATTCTCTAAGTAAGATATCATATTACAATGAATTCTTGAAATCTGAGTTAAGAGATCTAGATGGAATGAATCGGTAATGAAACTAGGAGATGTGAATTTTACTATAGGTAAATTTATTAAATATGTAAATGATGTTAATTACACTCTGGTTGATAAAGAAGATTTTATTTGTTTGGATGTAGATACATTACTAGATATGTTTTTGATCTTCTTCAAGAGGATGAAGGAATTTTTTTATACTCATTAGTCTGATTCCGGTATTGAGACTATGGAATTTTGTACAAATATCCCTTCAACTAAGTAATATATTATATGATCTTCACTTATTTAATATAGCAACCAATTTCTATCTAATATAGATATACTGGTTTTAGGATAATCCATTTCTACCCATTGTAATTGATAACAATATTATTTGAGAATAATCTATGTCTTAATGAGAGTCGAACACGATAATGAGTAGGCTACCGTCATTGATGTCATACCCTATAAAAACATATATGATAACTCTAATTCCATCAAATGAATTTCAAAAAGGTTTATGGTAGGGTAAATAAAATCATATCCATTTACATAATATATTATGAAAGATGTAAAAATCCAAAAGAGGATTAAATAACTAAAAAATATTTTTTTTGTAAATTAATTTGTTCACACTAGACTCACAACCCCTCTATGTAGGGTTTTCATGATCCTACTGGGACTCTCGAAGAAGATCAGTTGGTGTAAGATATTGGGATTCCTATTTTTCTATATTCAAAAACAATACCCACTTGTATTACTCTATTTTCATAAATTTATGTTGAAGATGAAATATTTTTTTAGAATTGATGACATGATGCGTACATTCCCTAAATATGGATATGAATCTACTCATATCAAACTACCTTGGTGATCATAAGAAATATAGAAATACTTATGCATTAGTAGTCTGGAAACACTTATTTATAAACAATCTATAAAAACACATACGTGTGAGCAATTGGGAAACAATTTTGTGTAATCAATTTGGAAATACCTATGTTTGAGTAATATGGGAACACTTATATTTAAACAATTTGTAAGCCCTTATTTATAATATTTCTATAAATATTTATGTAAATATTTATGTAAATTTTAGGCCCATCTGAATGTAGGTGAACCAAATTTCGACCTCCAGAAATGAATTAAGAGGGTATATAGAACCATATGGAGAACTCACTAGGGATGGAGAATTATGTAAAATATTAGGATGTATTGAAACAAAATTTTCCCCCATAACAACTAATCAAATAAATAAATATTCTTCACTAACCTAAATCTTTGTGAAACATATCTATACCCATTATTTTCTAGGATATGAATCTGAATACCCAGTAATATTCTATTCAAATATGTATTAACAATGTATAATGTATATTTCAATGTTGAACAGGATAATAGTCTAAAATGTAGTGTATGATGAATATTTCAATGTATTACAATTTAATAGAAATATGATGAAATATTTAATAGAAATTGGATATAATATTTTGAAGACTACATTTAGTAAATTGTTTAGTGTATATAAAATAAATATGGAAAACAAAAAAACATTAAAATAAAAAGGTGTTGAAATAAAACATTAGAATTTTTTTATAATACTATGGTTATGAAAACTAAAAATTAAATGATGAAATCAAACAAAAAATAAGTGATCATAATTCTATATTACCATGTTATAGAATTAAAAAATGTCAGTCATTTTTTTCAATATTTTTAATTATGTTTTCTTTCATAGATGTCTATAGTCCATTTTCATGGATTTTTATAGTCGTTGAATCTCCACACATTACAGAATCATGTTTCACTACATCCACAGCATCAAAATCACGAAATCAATTTTTTCTACATTGAGAATTGTGTAATAAGATTAATAGAATATATCATAGAGAACTAAAATCAATGAATTGGAAATGAAAATGTAAATAATATCAAACTGAAATGAATAAATGAAGCATATGTGTTAAACATATATAAAATGGAAATGATCCCAAAAATTAAAATTTTATAATTATAATTTTTCAATAAAAGTAATAGTAAATCAAGAGTAAAACATATAACTTAGTGGATGAAATATGAATGGTTGACTAAATATACCCAATGTTAGTTCTAGAACATAGTTTTAAAGATCCACTATTCTAATGCTCATATGAAGTAAGGATAAAAGCATTTTTTAATGCAAGTTTAGTTATTTTTTTATAAATAAAATTTCAGAAATTGAGAACAATAGTAGCTGGTTATGTGAAATTCTTCTGCATTTATAATTTTATATAATTAATATAGAAAAAAAGAAATAAGATGATGTGATAAAAGATAATGAAACATAAAACCTTAAAAAATGCATAATATTTCAGAAATAATTAGAGCTACAAATGTTGGATGTGAATAAGATTTATCTGTTCAAATGAGAAAGTTGTTGAATCATGAATGACATAATGGAAATTGTCCAAACATGGATCAGAAGGGTTCCTTACCCTGCACATAGAAGAAGGAAAATAAAATTAGGGTTATAAAATTATAGAAATGGAATATAATACACAGTCAATTATCATTCTGAAGAGCTACATAATCTTAGAAAATATTTTTTTAATACAAAAGATATTTGAAAAAATTTTATGTCAATATTAAAAAATTAATGATGACCAATAAATACAATGATAATATTTTTTTAGTAAAAATAATTACCAATAATAAAGTGTTAAAGAAAACTAAAAAACAATGTACTTAGAAAAAAATAATTCTAATGTATTGGATTATATAAATTATAAAATTGATTAGTTAAAATTATGAAAAATTTATCCTGAAAAATAAAACATATTACTAAAATTGAAAATAAAAATTTAGGGATTAGAGAATACAATACATAAATAATTTGAAATGAAGAAATGTTAGTCTATATTTGGAGTAAGAATGTACACAAAGAAAAATTGTTAAATTATAAAAGAAGATATATTGTAAGAAAATATGCAAATATCATATGAAAATATAAATTTTATAAATTTTATATCATAAGGAAAATTATTTTAGAAGGTATTAAGAACACACATTATGCAGAATAGTGGAAATTTTGGGTCAGTGAAGCCACAAAAAGGTAAATATATAAATGGACACCAGATGAATTAGATTCCTATATTGCTGATGGTCACTGAATGAAGTAGATCTCTGATTCCTGATTCACAAAATTTGATTTATTTTAATAAAGTATGGAAATATCATATGAATATAGTGAGATAAAAGAGTAAAAAATTATAGGCAAATGATATAGAGAAGATTGTAAGAAAAAAATTAACCTACGAGGGATGCGTTGGGTGATGGATGAGTAGGATGGTTGATCTTGAATTCTGTGATATGAACAGATTCCATAATGAGAGGGTTGGTGTGATGGATTAATTTTATCATCGCACTTTTCTAGGTTTTCATGGATGGAGACGAGGGTTATGATGATATGGGAATCAGCGTAGGGATCAATGATTTTACGAGAGAGGATTGATTCATCTTGATGATGATGAATCTAAGGAAATTGGCAGAAAAAGTGGAGGCATGTATATAATAGATGTCATACTAGTATTAAATTTTCTTTTATATGATCTAGAAGATTTTATGGCCTGTGGAGGAGGAGTCGGAAGTGGAGCAGGCGGAGGGCGACCGAGGTGGAACATGAAGAGGAAAAGTAGGAGTTGAGGGATGATCCAGACATGGATTAGGCGGTAGAAGAGTATCTAGAAAAGTAGAGGTTAGTGGAGGAGGGAGTTGAAGTGGGAAACCTAGGAGAAGTTGAGGAATGTCTTAAGTGGGAGGGGGATATAATGGAGATAATGTGAGTTCATTGAAGAGTAAGGGGTTGTGGTGCAAGGAGTAAGTTACACATGGTAAGGAAGAAACATGGATTTATTATATATAGTAGATGTCACTGAATTTCTATGTGGTTCTCGAGTTCAATTCCCTTTGGGAATTATGAAAATCCCCAATAACAAATTTTCTCATTCCTAATAGTAGAATACAATGATTTTTATAGCATAGAGTTCCATATTTGGAGAGCAACTAAAAAAATGGTCTCCCAACTATAAAGAGAGTATCTAATAATTTGAAACTCATCATCAAGCTGTTGTTCATGAAGAATCATCTTATGAGGATTAGAGGTTAACTAAACACTATCCAATGAAATCTCATTCCCAAATTTATGGACTCCAATATGAGTCTGTGAAAAGAGGGACATCATGTTTTTATCTTCCAAAGATTTTTTCATTACATTGGTTTGATGTTTCCTTCTCAAAAAACATTGTGTTGAAATTCAATTATCCCAGGGTATAGTATATGTTAATGTAAAAATATTGTAGTAATTCCACAAAAAACCTCTAACAATGATTCTAATAATTAGGAAATAATATATAACTTAATATATGGTGTTCTAAACACATGGTAAACCTTTCTTTATAATGATAATGGTGTCAAAACTAATGTTCATGCATCATAACTTCTGGTTCAATTTCTATGTTTGGATAAAAGGTCCCTTGTAGTCTATGAAAATGAGATCCATGTGAAATTAAATGAGAATCTAGCTTAAGTAAATAACCCAAAACTGAAGCTTATGCATCATAGAAGACCAAATAGCCCTTCCAAATTATTGAAGAGTAAACACTACAGTAGTAGTCAAAATAAATTTCTGCTGAACAATTTAACTCTGAAATTTTTCATCCCAAGAAAACATTACTCCCTTATAAGTTAAAGATGTCATCAGACAAGTCATCATTTATAGGTCTATATAGAAGCACTAACAATAACCATATAGACCCCAGAATATCCAAATCTAAAAAACATTCCATGGTTGTCCCCATGTCATAACATATTTCACCTTATCAGGTTCAACTAAATTACCATGTTCTGACACCACGTGTCCTAAGAATTGTACTTCCGGAATACAGAATTCACATTTTTAAATCATTTCATAAATTCATTGATTTGTCGCATTATTTAAATCTATTCTAAGATGATGCATGTGATCATCCTCAGACTGAGTTTAATTTAATATGTCATCCAAAAAGACAATGACAAAGGAATCAAGATAATCGTGGAAAATATTTTTCATTAAATCCTTAAAGAATGTAGGAGCATTGGTTAGACCAAAGGACATGACAAGGTACTAATAATGTACGTAACTTCTCCGAAAGGTGTTTTTATGAATTTTATATTCTTTTATTCTAAACTAATGGTAACCAGATCAAAGGTAGACCCTTGAGAACAACTTCTCCCCTTCAACTAATCAAACATATCATCTGTCCATTGAAAAATATACTCATTATTTTCCAGAACTTGATTGATATTTTTTTAATCAATTCAATGGATAATTGATGAATCGACCCTATTAGAAAATAGAATCAGCACTACCGAAGGTAACACACTCAAGCATACAAAACCTTTTTCCATAATATTATCCATTGAGTCTTCAAATGTTTTATTTTAGTTGGTTCTATACAGTAAGAGAGAATAGAAATTGGTTGAGTACCAGGAACTAATTCAATAGAAAAATCTAATCCCTTTTTTGGTGGAAAAATTGAGAAGTCATAATGGAACATGATGGAAGACTTCATAAAAACATCACGGAGATCATCCCTCAAATATTCTCACTCAAGATTAAAATAGGATAGAGATATAACATTCCACAACTCTTGATAAAATTTTTGTTCCTTATTAAACCATGGGTCTCATTCTCCATGAATGATGTGACACACACCATTGCATATAATTATTGAGACCCTTCAAAGAAAGAAATTAATCAATGCTTTATTGGAAATTATTCATATATCCCGAATATTATTCCAAGTTTCATCATAATAAGAACCAAAAAACTCCAACAAGCTCAACATCTAGTAGATAGAATACACAAGCTGGAATACAAAGACCCCATTCTACCTTCATACCATGGGGTGCAGTAAAATACATTACATAAGATAAAAGATCCATAGGAATATTTTGTATATTAAAAATATAGTTTTAAATAAATGAATGAGATTTACCTGTATAAAATAAGAGAGTCACTAATAATGAAGATATAGTAATGGAACCTCTCACAGTCACTGAATCCTTTTCTGCTTCCTTTAGAGTGACATTCACTATTTTAAGAAGCACCAATCTAGATTTTGGTTGTTTTCACCCTTTTGTATTTTAATCCTCTATTTTCCCCATAATTTGAGGAGGATAAAATGATCTCGAGCCACTATATGGAGTGAAATATGCATGTAATAATTTTTTATGTATCCAAAAATTAAAAAAACTACATACCTTGGGTTCTTCATTGTAAGACATATTTTATCTCAAAGGCCTTCCACTCTGGTTGAAAATCAATGATCCTCTTCTAGGTACTACATGTGTTATATAGTTACCATGATTTTAAAAACCACTATGAGAATCATCATGCTTACACTTTACTTTGAAGGATCTATTATTCCCACTAGGAGGGAAACAAACTCCTGGGAACCTTTAATGGTCATCCAGGTCCATTTCGACCATTAATTCTCTATCCAACACATCACCATAAGAAGTAAACATCAAAATGAAAACCTATGAATGAATATCCTATCAAATTAACAAAACAAATATTTTGTCCTTGCTCACCTCATTCAAAACAATCGTAGTTGTGAAATCCATGAGCTTAACAAAATAATTTACACACTCTATCACAGTCCTGTCTGCAAGATCATGTCTGAAAAACTCTATAGCCTTTTCCAATAACATTGAATCTGGATAGAACTAGTCAGATAAATGATCCTTAAAGTCATTATACTCTAAGACATCATGCTTATTTGTAGTCACCATTATGTACCATCATCTCATGATCAGTCCTTCCGCCATGAGGGTAGAAAAAATCACCAAGATTTCTTCAATTGTCTCCAAGAACCCAAAATAAGGTCACATCCTTTTCAACCATTCCTCATAATCTTGATGATCATTTTACATTTTGAATGCTACCAGATTTTAGAAAAGGAATTCTAGAGAACAATCTTGGAGAAAAACCCTTTAAGGATCCACAGCTGGAGCCTGAACGGTAATATATGATGGTTTTTTTCCTAGAGTTTTGACGGTACACACAATAATCTCAACCAGATTCAGGTCAAGAAGAGGATTCGATCGTAGAGTTCAACATAAGGTTCCTCATAGATCCAATTCACATGTCTTCTTAGAGTGATGATACTATACAACATATGAAGAAATATTATAAGACATCTAAGTAATTATCAAAAAGAGCAGTAAGGGAAATTAATCCTAATAGCTCAAAAAAAATATTTGAATTTCACCAATACAATAACAAATTACGGAAAATAATAGAACTAATTTTCAATATGTCTTTCCCAAACAACCCATGGTGATAAAAGGATTTTTACGAGGAGATATTGCTAGACACTCAATCACAACTACCTCCAATATTCTGAAATGATTACACAAATCATACACATTTCTAGACAAGATTCTCTTTCATGGACTCAAATACCACTTTGTGATAAACCAGTGTAGGTACCCTAGTAACCCGATAACCAATCTAGCCATGACATGGCTTGAAAGAAATTCTTAATCCCTATGGGTTTTTGACTAGTACTAGAAATAAATCAAAATGAATGTAGGAACAAATTTTCCAATAACATCGAGGAAGAAAGAAAAAAAATTAGTATTCATACAAAAGAATCTCTTGTGGGATATGTGTAAAAAAGTAAAACATATATGAAAAAAATTACTATAGAAATGTACTATTAAAATGAGGCAGAAAATTTCCCCAAGTCCTAATATACACATCCCTCCAAGTCCATATATCAAAATCTACAACTCCCTCCATGTAGTGATTTAACCTAGCTCGAACCTGGAAGGATGAAATCATTAAATACCTCAATGCACATGTAGGGTGTGAGCTAAAATCCTAGTAGGGTCTCACTATGAATTCTATAATAATATTACAACATTTAAATAACCTAGTAATGTGCTTATAATTTTCAAATAAATAGTTTTGGAATATCATAATAAGATTAAAAAAATCCATGCTTTAAATTTCAATGAAATTAAATACTTATAAACCAAAGCTTCACATTTGACTAACTGTATTATTTATAAAAAAATTGATAAATAAAACAATTTTTTATAAAAAAGTCTATATAAATTCAAAAAGCATGTCAAAAAATTTACAAAAATGGAATATATTCATTTCAAATAAAAAAAAGTTACCCAAATAATCATATTCCTATAACAGTATGATATTTTACTGATAAGGGAATCCACACACATAGATTGACATAGAAATATGTGTACACACATTCACCAATTTTCTACAACCAAAGTGATTCATCACCATCCTATCAGGGATGGAATGTGCTCCATTACTGTTTAAGAATCCTGGGAATAAAATACTTTTATCCCAAAACTCACTAACTACCTAGGTCTTGCATGTGTTATTGTAAATAGAATAAATAATTGAAATGATTTTTTTATAAAAAAATGAATTTCATCCCATTTTCCATTTCAAATATTCCAATTTCCATTTAAAACCCACTACATGAGTTTTTAATAAAAAAATGTGCCTTTTCGATGGTAAAACCCAATGGGTTTTATCAAAAATAGTTTTAATCTATTTTTATCAAATAAATAATTGAAATAAATTTCATAAAATAAATTTACACAAATTAAATTCCACAATTTAATTTTAAACAAGTCTCATCAAATTTTACGATCTATCCAATTTAACAACAAACCCTAAATTCAACTGAATTGTGTTTTTTTTCACAATTCATCCATTAAATGAATTCCATAATTCAAATTAAAGAATTTAAATTTGACCAATTTCCATTAACACACCCCAATTTAGTGGAATTGGGGATTTTCCCATTTCTATACCAAAATTTCATTTTTAAAACAATAATTCAGTGTAGTTGAATTTTTTCCAATAAACCAATTGAATTAAATTTAATTAAAACCAAAAAATTGCATTTAATTCAAAAAATTTAAATTAAATAAAGAATTTTATGGTTAATGAAAATTGGGAATCATGAAGGAACTACATACCTCATGATAAATGGATCTCAAAACTCAAAACCCTAATCATTATTTTTCAATGAGTAATTGTGATCACAAAATTTGGGAAACATGATCCAAGCATTAGTTTATATCCAAAGCCTTGGGAATTAGATCCATAAATCAACATGGGAATCCAAAAACCCAAAATAGGAGAATAATGACATCAGGAGATAGATATTTGGAGGAGGAGAGTAACTGTGAGAAGATAAAAATTGTTCGTCATGCTTGGAATCAGTTTTGGGAGGGACATGAGGGGCCATGAATTGTTCTTGGATGATCCCATGGAAAAGAACTCATATGAAGTAATTCTAGGTCTGTCCACCACCTAAAGATAGTGTTTTAAGATTTTAAAATAATTTTTTTGGATAACTTATATCCCATGCCCGGTTAACTGGGAATATCCTCATAGTTTAAAAAATTAGTGGACTATCCATGAACTTATTTGAAATGGTCAATGTGTTTTCTCTTAAGGGGGTGCATAGTCTAAAAAATAGTGTGTTAACCCCATCAAATCCCAATACCTGGGTTTTCAAGGATGTTTTGAAAGGGTTCATGGTTTAATAAATCATTCACCAACCATGCAGTAGCTAAGAAACACTAAATTATTTGTTGTTTTCACCCAAAACAAGCTCAAAATAAAACTCAACCAAATATTGTTGAAAAGAAAGGGTTTCGGAAAACCTGAAAACAGTAACAAGATGTTACACATAAGCATCCCAAGATCTCCATAGAACAATGATCCCAAATAAGAATTAAGTGAATAGAATTGGATTAGTTGGTCAATGATCAACCAAAAAATGTTATTCCACTCGTAGAAGGATCAAATTCGTGTAATATATTCAATTTTTAGATAGTCCCAAATCTACTCAATAATATCACATGATTAACTTAAACATGTAGGAACCTAATTCCAATCCATTACATAATTATAGGTGAGGTATGTTGATATAAAACCATAAAACACTACGATTAATATCTAGCCACTGAATGTGGTACTTGAGATACTCAATAATTTTCATAACATTTGGATTTGCCACTAATCGGTAATCTTCAAACTCATCAAACACCTACTTACAATTCTAAGATAGAAGCACTATCAATCACATTAAATGGACTACGTACACCCTAATTTTTGTAAATCATTCAATTGCATCACGTTAGAAAGTTTTTTCACAAAAAATATAACAATCATTGTCTATAAAAAATTTCTTACTCACCATTAAGGGATGTTTGGTAACCACCACAATCGATGGAAGGTAAAAACATTTCCCTCTCCCACCAAAACCAATTGAGGGTAAATTCATAAATTCTTCTATCATCTAATAATAAGATTTATGGATTATGAGATCGACCACTAAATTACCCTTCCTATAATTATATAATATCACAATAAAATGACCCTATAAGAACTATAACCAAAACCTCTAATTCATGTTGATATATGTATAAGAGAGGATACAATCCAGACTCTCAAATATTTTTATAGTCCTCAAATCACTCATAGAGAAGAAAAATACACTAAATATTTAAGAAGAATAATACATCTATATGATCCATGTAATGGGTTGTATTGTTGTTCTCATGTGGTCATAGCTACATATACCCATAAAAAATCACCACCCACTGTTACATTAGCACACCTACAAGGTCCTTCCTAAAATCATTCTAGAACACATCAGTCCCCATCCCTTCCTCAAAAAATCACAAGACTAGAGAATTGGATAACTTATACTATAGATCATTGAAATAACTATTATATTGTTTAAACTTATTAAATGGAATCCACTTTCATTACCTAATTTCATGGGATCTGCATTCCTGGATTAGTCATTTATGAATCATTAATAATCCCCAGCTAACCCATGGACTTTTTTGTACCTCAAAAACTATGTTGGGTGCTTCTTAAAACAAAACCACATAAATAATAATTGGATTAACAATAATTCTATAAATTTATATGACATAAAAATTGGATTTTACTTCATGAATACCAAATTTATACTTCAAGATATTTCCATACAATTATTCCCAATGAAGAAATACCAAGATGATCCTCAAATTATCGATATGCCTATACTATGTTCTAGAATAGATGAGGATTTAATTTATGAAAACCACCCAAAATAGTTCAATGAATGGAATCAAGATCCAGTTCATGAGTTCCATGAATGTACATGGGGTGTTCATCAGACAAGAAAACGTCAATAGAAACTTTTGGTGACTGTAGTGATATTTGAATTCCATCTTCAGTATATCCACCTCATGAAAATAAAATTGGTGATATCTATACATGATATAATATTTAGGAAATAACATTCTCCATTTATCTAGTAAAATAGGTTATCAGTAGTTAGAAGAGGTTATATATTCTTGACTTTAATATGATTCAGATGATAGTACTCAATACAATTTCTGATGATTTTTCCACCTTTTAATTGGAGATAACATGAGTTTCCAAGATAGAAAAATATTTCATGATGAAACCATTCAATATATTGTCCTCCAACAACACATTCCACTTCTTGGGCTTATCCAAAACCATTTCATAAGACACATATGAGATCAATATGGATTTGAGGTGAAAATTAATATTGATATCACCCTATAAATGAGCTAGATACTGCAAAACATTATCTCTAAATAATATCCTTGTACTCTTCTAGAATTAATGTAATCTAGTCATTTGTATTTCCAAGGGAAAAAAAATTATTGATCACCCACTGAAGAGTAATTATATGTAACTTCTCTATATATGTCCCTACTCATCCTACCTAAGTGTACAACTCACTCATGGAGGTGAATCTTGACAGATTTTCTCTGTGAAATATCACCCAATAGTGGTAGAAATCCCTCCAAGAATAAACACTAAAAAAATAGTTTACACCATCAATTACATAATAAGATATCATATTCACCAGGATATAACCCCATGAAAACCCCTATCCTACCTGTGTATGATCACATTGAAAATTATTGTCATTCAGTATGTTATTTCCACTAGTAGAGTCTCTATCCATAGAGGATTATCAAGGGGATGAATTAGTATCTCTTACTCATGAGAAATTATTACAGTAATAAAATAATAGCTCACACTACTATGGATAAGTATGATCACTACAGTTGAGAAATCACAACTCATACCTCAAATTATATTGGGATCTAGTTGGTAAGGGTCTTCCATTATGGGTATTTGACCATGACTCTAAAAATCTACAACCCTTACCTAAAATGGATAGCCTTGAGGTGGTAATGGTGGAATTTTATCAATCATCTATCTCCCAAGATAATCCGAAACCACAAGCTCCTCTACTACAACCAACATAATAAGGGTCACCCAACCTATCGTAGAGAGTCCCTTGACCAATTCATTGTCTCAGATGGGGAGGTTTTACCATAATAAAACCATTATTATCCTATGTGGATTTTGGGTGGGATAAAAAATATCTTCCATCCTATTCCTCTGAATGAAAATTTTTTTAGTCAAAATGATACCCAAACTATCAAGAGGTCCCTATTATTTATTAACCCTATAATTGGGTCTGTGAATGTCAATTCCTATGAGGAAGATATTATGATTAATTTACTAAACTAGAAATCATAGAAATAATTACTCTAAGAAAATGTGGTCATACTTCTATTCTAGGAGTTATATCCCATATCTGGTTCACTCATAAATAACCAGACCCGTTTTTCTAAAAATCCTCATGCACAACTCCCCATACAATAGTCTCTGCCGAGAAGCAGTGAGGGATTATGATGCTATGTTCGGGAGATGGTCCCATCACGATCAGAGTAAAACAATGGTATAATAATAGATTAATTGTGAATGTTAAATCATATAGATACAATAGTAGACATTACTGTAATTATAAAATATATGATCCATCTGGAAATGAAGTAAAATGATGAAAGAGGAATGAATATCTTACCAGTGGTGATCCAATAATATGAATGACTCTCAAATTAGAGCCTTAATGGAGAATATTATTGAAAACCTATAGAAGAGAGAGGTGGGAGGTCTTACACATTATGGAACAACATTTGGGGATTGTGGAAAGTAAAAGTTTTTATATCCTTTAAGAAAATGTTGGAAAGTTTCAAAAAATCCCAAAATGAAAGAGTTGAATTGTTTGGACACAAAATTAGACAAAGAATGCACCAATCATGCATCTGCCTGTGTCTATAGATAATGGAATCACATGGGTGGGAATCATGGTTTGTCTAAACATAGTTAGCATGTGTTATCCCCTACATGGAACCCTATATCACACCACATAGTATTTCCAAGATGTGTGACCTATAAGGTACAATTTGGTCAAAAACATCCCCCTACCCCTTTCCTCTATATGTTGGATCTCTTAAATCCAAACATCCTTAGAAATGTCTTAATTCTCCTATCAGAGATTTGGAATGATTATGAAGTTTATACAAAGGATTTAGACCAAAATTTAAAGGAGGCATACCTCATTGAAAAACCCAAGATCTTACAATATCCTCAAATTTATAAATCTTATTCTTATGTTACCCCTATAAGGGTAGTGATGAATATAAAAAGTGGTCAGACCATTGAGAAAATATATATTTCTTTCACTTTGAGGTCTCTTCCTATTCACAACCATGTTTCCATAGCACCAAAACATGAGGAACTAACCTATCTCAAAGATATTTCTCGATCCAATAAATGGTACGTATAGGATGATTTTTGAAGGATGCATTCCCTTAAAAATCCATCTCATATGGATTAAGTGAATAAGATATGTCTGAGTGAAAATGACATAACTAATATATGTGAAACAAGCCGTGCATGGATATGAAACTTTCAATTAATTTCTAATGATAGGGTACCACCTTGACCCAATCCAAAATCTATAATGACCTGAAATAATGTGGAGAATGTTTACCAAATTACCCAATTCGCCTATGTGCTAGTCTAGGTGATGAATGTTAGATGAAATAATCCAAAAACATAATCTATAGAGGTCTTTGATGGTGATTGAAATATGATTATTTTCTAGACTATGTTGTTTATTCCATTTTCAGATCATCTACACCGCTCTAATGTCCCATAATTGAGTCTTGGTTTCACTAGTGCAGTCGGCCATACCCTTAACTAGAACATTGCTCGTTGGAATGGAAAAATGTAAAATTCTGTATAGGGATCCATCTATATTTTCTGTTAATAAATATTATTGTAGGTTAATTGAACTAGTGGTATATATATTTCCCATGATTCCCCAAAATCAAGGACACATGTTCTAGGAATTTTCTCTAAGACATGTATTTTTTCATCATACATTACATCAGTCTGAGGGTGGTTTTCTATGATTAAAGAAACATCAGAACCCAAAATACTCCATATACCTTTCCAAAATAGAGATGTGAACCAAGAATCCCTATCTTATACAACGACATGAGGAACTCCATGAAGTCACACAATCTGACTGATGTAAAGTCTCCCAATATCATAAACCAATAATGTATCCTTGATAAGTAAGATATGGGTGACCTTTTTCATCCATTCTACAATGACCCATATAGTATCACAAACATAGGGTGACATGTCACGAACCGAATCGATATCCACAAAAAATGGCACCAAACCCAGCCCATGACAAGGCCCGAAGGGCGTTCCCAATCACCACGGGCTGGTACAAGTGCCTGGCTATCATAAAATGAAAATTGGGAAGGATTTACCCGAGTTTATAAACATAAAACAACAAAAGAATCCAATGAAACAAATCTGGATATTTCAAACCAAACAATCTTTTAAAAAAATTTAGAACTGAATTACATAGCTTAAAACAACTCAAAAAGACTATACCAAAGGTAAATAACTAAATAAGGACAGCCCAAGAACCCTCATGGCAAGGGGCACCGCCCTCAAGCCACCTCTATAAGACTTCACCACCAAGGACCTGCTAGAAACCCGAACCACTGGAACAAAAAAACTGTACCCAACATGTGACAACAAAAATAACCAAGTCAACTTACACCCAAGGGTGTAAGTAGGGTGTGAGACAATGCCTAGTAGGATACCACCACTAATAGATTCCATGTGATAAACATTTAAAGACGAAAAGCATGCATGTTTTCAAAAATATGAAAAGCTAGTTACAATTTCTAAAAGATGCAACTTTGAATAAAAACAGTTTTCAAGTGGGCTATCATTAAGAATCAAAACTTTTAAAAATAATTTCAACACCACGGAATTTTCCATCCAACTATACCGTATGCCGACAGTAAGTACACTGTAAATAATGAGCACAAGAAATAGGAAATAACCCATAGGCACTAGCTCGTTCTGGGTCCCAGGTACCTCGTATCTCGGTGAGAGTAACCATCACAATATTCATTCTCATGCACGAGCCACTAGTAGGGAACATACCCATAACCTAGTGGTCCCCAATCATCATCATCATAGTTTAGTTAGAGTTGTAAGCGTCAATCTTCCTAAGTGAAACTGAGGCCAAACCCCACGAATTCACTAGCATACTAGTACACGTCCACCCACCTAGATACCCGGGTTTTCCCTTTGTGCTCAAACATGTTCAACAAGCCAAGAAATATAGTTTTCACATGTAGATATCACTTCCACATCACACATTAACTAAACAGCCCCATGTACATCACATAAGTAACAAATTCCACTTTTCATTCAAATGCATTTTGAAATCAAACTCACACCAAAATAGCCCACAACACTTTTTTCATAACTTTCACAATCCAACACATCCTTTAACAATTTTATGAAGTCCCTAAAAATATGATAAACATCACATAACAGAACTATTCAAATTTAAAATGGATCATTTGAAATTATAAACAATCCAAAACAGTTTTCCAATATGGTTTCACCTCTTACATAAATCATTAAACCACTCAAAACTTTCATAAAACAATTCTAAATAGTGTACCAAAGCTTTTCAAATAAAACCCATTTCAAAACCATATTTCAAGGACAAAATCACACCAATACAAATTCAAAACAGAATTGGAATCCCCAAAAACATTTATTAAACAACCCCCATGTGTTATACAAACACCTCAAACAATATCACAAAAGATCCACATGAAACACACACGTTTTCAAAATCACATTCAAGAAGTACAATAATGTTTTACACCTTAAACCCTTAAAAATACTCTTTAAGACCTAGTGGAAAACCAATACCCCACCAAAAAATAATTTTCATCCCAAACAAGATTTATTAAACCAAATTCATATGTTATAAAACAATCCCAAACAATCCCCAAAGCGTTACACATGAAAAACACCAAATTTTAAGCTAAAATGAAACTATAAAAATAAATGCTTAACCAAATCCAACATAAACAATTTTTGCACCACACACAGAATATTATGAAAATTCATAATAAGTAATTAATCAAACTAACTCATATAGAAATTATTACACATGGAATCACCTACCGGAAGTGTCAAATCCCTCAAAACTTGGTTCGAAACGTCAACCGCACAACCGCCGCACCACAAGGAAGATAAATTCAGACCTAGATCACAATATTTGACCAAAAATACACCAAATTAAACCCTAGGATAAAAACCTAACTTCTGGAAATTTTAGAACATAACGAAAGAGAGAGGAAACCCTAAGGGAAAAGGAAGAAACCAAGAAAGAATCACTTACCCAAAACAATCCTGAAGAAAACGACCTAAACTCGACCAGAATCTAAATTTTAAAACAGATAAAAATTTAATGAATATTCGAACAAGAATTATAAGGTAATGTTGGAATTGGAATGGGGGATAAAGAGTAAGAATAGAAGGAGTTATGAAAGGATCAATTTACCTCTCCAAATCTCGACGATTTCTGAAATCCATAGAATATTAGACCATGTTCGCGATTCTATAGAGCTACAAATTGGGGGAGGAGGGAATGGGGGCGCGCCTTAGGTAAGTGGGCTCGGGTGAGGGTTTGAATCACTGAAAAAACGCAAATATTTAAAGAGATATTAAATTCTTAAAATTTATTTTTAATGCAGAAAATGAGCTTTCGGGCAGACCCAATTCCTTAAATAAAAACCCATATCCACCATGATTATGGATTTATAAATGGTCCACATAAATATGGTGGCGTTAATATGTCAGGGTATGACAATTATGAATTGTAATGGATGAAAAATGTTGAAAAATGAAGAAGTTATAAAGGAATCAAAATTTATTTTTAAATCTGGAATTGGGCTCACGGTTTGGCCCAATTCATAAAAACTCACCCATTCCTCTATAAATTCTTTGGAAACCCTCAAAACAAAGCATGAATGGAAATTAAATGGAATTTAACTTTAAAATAAGTCATGAATGTGACAATTCTCTCCACCATGAAAAATCTCCACCCCGGAAAGTCACATCAAGGACAAAGCAACAACCAAACCCAACTAAGAAACCAAGAGGTACACCTTTGCCAGGTTTCACCCCCAAAGTCCAAAACACCTCCAGTGATCAATTAAGGATTACACTCATAAACAAAACATATACCACTTTCCTGAAATGATCAATCACGTTCATACTTTGTCCCAAAAGAAAACTCCTCAAAAACTATCCGAATAAGACTTAAGCAATTCAGCCAAACGAACAATAACATTGAACAAGGCTACACTTACCTTACTTTAATTAATCCATTGGGTGCTGTCCAGTCCCAATGTTTACCCAAGAAAGATGTTCGTAGCTATATAGCTCCGAACAAGACTATCTACACTAATCCAAGACCATGGATAAATGTAATTTACTGGTATGGGGGGACACAAATACGCTCCCCACTATAAGAGACAACCAATAATTTTTTTTCTGAGACAAAAACAGGAAACTAATAGGGGGAGGCCTGAACGGACTCCCTGGTACATAGGGTAGACTTTCATTCAAAATTTCCGAAGGAACATACATGAGAATCATAGTGGTTCTCCCCACCATAATAACAAACCATCTTAACCGACTAGCACGTGCTAGCACAAAAAAAACCCAAAAATTTCAAGATTTGGGAAGGTCGCACGGTTAGTCCGCACAGTTTGTGAAACCGTGAACTAACTGTGCAGATCAATATTCCTGCATGACTTCTAGGCACACAGTCTCTCTTAATCATTCACAAACCATGTGCTCAGCCTGTCTAGCTAAATTTCCCACCATTCTCCAAATACTTAATGGAAACCAAAGGGGGAGGTAATGACATTGGGCGATGTCATGGGTATAAGGCCCTCCACCTATTTCCACCAAACGTGAAAAATAGAAGAAAGATAATGAAACCATAGGTTTAAAGACTTCATATATTTCATATTTAGGATAGAACTTTGTACAAGGGTTTAAATGACCCTATGATTTCCATTGACTACGAGCCAGATTCTCTCCGAGACCTATGGCTGGAGCTCAAATGATTGAAGCATCTTCATCCTCACAGTTAATCTTTGGAATCCCACTGAATGAGAATTCTTCTTTCGGTGCCACCAAAAACTACACCGCAATCCCAGATAAGTTTTCCAGACATAACACATTCCAAACTCACTTTACCATATCCTGATATTTCACTGAAATGAGGGCTAAGATGATGCCCACACATCACACCTTGTTTTTTCAGGTGAGAAACAATATAGTAAAGAACACATACACTCACATTCCTCCAAAATGGAGGATTTTGATGTTTTTACAAGGGAGACATTCTCCCAACATAACAGGGACTCTCAGAGGATTTCACTACTTTCACCTATACGGTTAATCGAGCACATGACATCATAAGGCATCACCAAACATGACCATTGCGACTGATATAAACAATGCATGGAGAGGGACCTTATACAACATCCCCAAACAACACATAATTCTAGAAAGTGGCCACAATATCTTCTCGTGACCATATTTCCCACACTGGTAGTTTATTGTGAACTCTTTCTTCGAAGAGACTACGAAGGACTCAGAGGCCCTCTTAGACACTATCCATAATGACAACACCAGACAACATCCACCTTCGACGAATCAGGTAGCTTAAGAAACTAAGGTCTCTTTTAACCATCCACGAGCAATATTCCACAATAGGAGGATCAAAAAAAAAACAGGGATGTAAATGGTGTAGACTCATTCTATAAAGCTCAAGAAAAGATTCCTTACATTGATCAACTGGAGGATTTTCCAACAACGAAACAATCCGAGTTTCACTTCAGTTGTGCACTAACCCTAAATGGGGGCCTACCTTATCCAACGGGAGAACCCAAGGACCCAACCAAGATGGTCCATTGGTAAAAAAAACCAAAAACCAGATCCAAACACATGAAGGTAACCACCATAAAGGTGTCCCGAAACATATCTCTGAGGAGACTACTAACCGGTCCTTCTACCCAGCTTACCGGCCAAACATAAAACCAAAACACAGTTCAAATTGGAGGGGTTATTGGACTAAAAAAAACATCCCACAAAAAAAACATTTTCAAAAACCCATAATACAAACCATCCCAAACTATTCATCAAGACATCATGTTTTTCTTTAAAACCATTTCTTTGAAAACAAATGGTTCAGCGGTAAGAGTATCGACCAATGGTACACCATGGGCCTCACACATGCATTTTTTTGTGACACACCATAAACCCTCCTCATATCCGTCCCGGCACTCATCCAGTCATGCCATCAACCATCCATTATCCCATATAACCCCATGCATGTGGCCGCTAATGGAAATACCAAAGGTTAAAACAAAAATTCTTTCCACTTTTCAAAACCAAAATGGTCAACCAACACATCCTTTTTTCTCATAACTGCTAACCATGAGATCAAAATCCCAACTCACATCTTACAAAAATTTTCAGAAAGTCACAACCATTTAGAAAATAACTCTCTTTCAAGATGTTCACATCAATTTCAAAACATCTCATCCCATTAAAAGACACTCTGATTGTTTAGAAAACTCTATTGGAAACACTTTTCAAAACCAACTTCAATATAGTTCCTACTTTCAAAGAGGTGTAAGCACCCCATTTTACATTTCAAAACAATTCTGAAAATTCAGTTCCGCCATTTCATAAACCAAATCATTTCCTCTTTACTTGAAAATCATTGCATAAAAACTATACGCTTTTTAAAACCAAGTCACCTTAAAACCAAAGTGCTAAGATTTCAAAACTAAAGCACACAACAATGCGAGAGGAAACTAGTTTCAGTGGGTGACTTAGAAATATGGTTGGAGGCCATATTCCAATAACTTCACTGTCACAACGAGTGTTCTAGGGAATATTCCTGGCTTCACATGGCTTGCCAGGCCCTGTGATCTCACTGAGACCATTAACCCAACTCTCTTTTCATTTCCCCTAATCATCATCAAACCAAGAAAACCAAAGGAATCCGAAAGGTCTTGACTTCCCCTAGAGACTCGAATCCTGTCATGAGGTGTGGTGATCAGCCACACTACTCATAACAAAAATTCCAAGTCCCAAAAATTTTTACTCTAGATTATCCTGACTATTCCCCAAATAACATGACCCAAAGAGAGCGAACCTGCTCTGATACCATTTTGTCATGAACCAAATCGATCGCCACCAAAAATGGCACCAAACCCAGCCCGTGACGAGGCCCGAAGGGCGTTCTTAATCCCCACAGGCCGGCACAAGTGCCCGGGTATCATAAAATGAAAATTGGGAATGATTTACCCGAGTTTATAAACATAAACCAACAAAAGAATCCAATGAAACAAATCTGGATTTTTCAAACCAAACAATCTTTTACAAAAATTTAGAACTGAATTACATAGCTCAAAACAACTCAAAAATACTATATCAAAGGTTCAAAACCAAATAAGGACATCCCAAGAACCCTCATGGCAAGGGGAACCGCCCTCAAGACACCTCCACAAGACATCACCACCAAGGACCTGATAGAAACCCGAACCACTGGAACAAAAAAACTGTACCCAACCTGCGACAACAAACAAAACCAAGTATACTTACACCCAAGGGTGTAAGTAGGGTGTGAGACAATGCCCAGTAGGATACCACCACTATGAGATTCCATGTGATAAACATTCAAAGACAAAAAGCATGCAAGTTTTCAAAAACATGAAAAGCTAGTTACAATTTCTAAAAGATGTAACTTTGAATAAAAACAGTTTTCAAGTGGGCTATCATTAAGAATAAACACTTTTAAAAATAATGTCAACACTACTGAATTTTCTAGACAACTATAACGTATGCCGACGGTAAGTAAAAAGTAAATAATGAGCACAAAAAATAGGAAATAACCCCTAGGCACTAGCTCGTTCTGGGTCCCAGGTACCTCGTATCTCGGTGAGAGTAACCATCACAATATTCGTTCTCGTGCATGATCCACTAGTAGGGAACATACCCATAACCTAGTGGTACCCAATCATCATCATCATAGTTTAGTTATAGTTGTAAGCTTCAATATTGCTAAGTGAAACTGAGGCCAAACCCCACGGATTCACTAGCATACTAGTACACGTCCACCCACCTAGATACCCAGGTTTTCCCTTTGTGCTCAAACATGTTCAACAAGCCAAGAAATATAGTTTTCACATATAGATATCACTTCCACATCACAAATTAACCAAAAAGCCCCATGTACATTACATAAGTCACAAATTCCACTTTTTATTCAAATGAATTTTGAAATCAAACTCACCAAAATAGCCCACAACACTTTTTTCATAACTTTCACAATCCAACACATCCTTTAAAAATTTTATAAAGTCCCTAAAAATATGATAAACATCACATAATAGAACTATTCACATTTAAAATGACTCATTTGAAATTATAAACAATCCAAATTTTTTTCCAATATGGTTTCACCTCTTACATAAATCATTAAACCACTCAAAACTTTCATAAAACAATTATAAATACTGTACCAAAGCTTTTCAAATAACACCCATTTAAAAACCATATTTCAAGGACAAAATCACACCAATACAAATTCAAAACAGAATTGGAAGCCCCAAAAACATTTATTAAACAACCCCCATGTGTTATACAAATACCTCAAACAATAGCACAAAAGATCCACATGAAACACACACGTTTTCAAAATCACATTCAAGAAGTACAATAAATTTTTACCCCTTAAACCCTTAAAAAAACTATTTAAGACCTAGTGGCACACCAATACCCCACCAAAAATAAATTTTGATCCTAAACAAGATTTATTAAACCAAATTCATATGTTATAAAACAATCCCAAACAGTCCCAAAAGGGTTACACATGAAAAACACCAAATTTTAAGCTAAAATGAAACTATAAAAATAAATGCTTAACCAAATCCAACATAAACAATTTTTTCACCACACAAAGAATATTATGAAAATGCATAATAAGTATTTGAAGCAAACTAACTCATCTAGAAATGATTACACACGGAATCACCTACCAGAAGTGTCAAATCCCTCAAAACCTGGTTCAAAATGTCAACCGCACAACCGCCGCACCACAAGGAAGATAAATTCAGACCTAGATAAAAATATTTGACCAAAAATACACCAAATGATACCCTAGGATCAAAACCAAACTTATGGAAATTTTAGAACATAACGAAAGAGAGAGGAAACCCTAAGGGAAAAGGAAGAAACCAAGAAGGAATCACTTACCCAAAACAATCCTGAAGAAAACGACCCAAACTCGACCAGAATATGAATTTTAAAACAGATAAAAATTTAATGGATATTATAACAAGAATGATAAGGTAATTTTGGAATTGGAATGGGGAAAAAAGAGTAATAATAGAAGGAGTTATGAAAGGATCAATTTACCTCTCCAAATCTCGACGATTTCTGAAATCCAGAGAAGATTCGACCATTTTTGCGATTCTATAGAGCTCCAAGTTGTGGGAGGAGGGAATGGGGGCGTGCCTTAGGTAAGTGGGCTTGGGTGAGGGTTGGAATCACCTAACAAACGCAAATATTGAAGGATATATTAAAGAATTAAAATTTATTTTTAATGTAGAAAATGGGCTTTCGGGCAGGCCCGATTCCTTAAATAAAAACCCATATCCACCATGATTATGGATTTATAAATTTTCCACATAAATATGGTGGTGTTAATATGTCAGGGGATGACAATTAGGAATTGGAATGGATGAAAAATGTTGAAAAATGAAGAAGTTATAAAAGAATCAAAATTTATTTTTAAATCTGGAATTGGGCTCATGGTTTGGCCCAATTCATAAAAACTCACTCATTCCTCCATAAATGCTTGGGAAACCCTCAAAACAAAGCATGAATGGAAATTAAATGTAATTTAACTTTAAAATAAGTCATGTATGTGACATGAAAACTGTTTTCCAATCCTAAAACCCATGGAAACCAATTACCTTTACCACTCAGGAATTGGAAATTGAATTGAAAGCCAAACTAGCCACCAGTGTTTCACCTTAACTTACTGACAGATGGAACATTAAGTTAAAAAACCCCCAATATGTGGTTTCATACCATGCCAAAAATACTGGAGGCATAAATATTAATATATCTTGGTAATACTTGGAATAACTGGCCATGTGAAGGCATGAGACTCTCACATTAGTTCCTGTCATACGTATTATGGAACCCAAACATGGCCACAAATATGTATAATTTCATCCTTGATAATAGTCTAACTAGGTGGTGGGTCCCCACCTTTCACACTCTCCAACACGACTAATCCCTCAGTATCTTTTAATTATATCATATTTACCATATCCAAAAGTGTTTAAATCCCTTCTAAGTGTGATATAAATGTTTTCCCATGACTATCCTACACCTCCATGTGCATCTTATAGAACAAGTCCATTAATTTATATTCACTACAGGACTCCCTTACTACTTGGTTTCAAGTATTCTAGCTTTGAGAATTATCAACCACATTTACTTCACCAGGAATATAGGCCAACCCAAAATAAAATGTATAGAGATACTCTACCCACCTCCTCTATCATATGATTAATTTATGTTGTGTAAATATGCATTTGAAGATTTTTTGTCCTATGAGCACTAAAAAACACACTCCCTCTAAATAGTTACTCCAATAATGTATGGGTTGAACCACTACAACTAACTAGAGGTCTTTTATCGGATAATTTCTCTAATGAGGACTCATCTACAGGGACTCATATGCCGGGAATTGATCCCCAACATTAGATAATATTCCAGCATGATTCTTGATAAATCAAAACAATTTTTATAACTTCTTCCATGATTTGTAGTAAATTTGATTGGTATTAATGTCATCCTACACTTTTACACTTGAAAGGCCTTTTCAAACACTATAGACCATATAAATTTCACGCACTTTTTGGGAATTCCCATGAGGGACATTAGTAAACACGAAAAGTGTATAAGGAAGTGCATGTAAAAAAAATCATCCCTATGAAACTTTTGAGGTCAATAAAAATATTGGTATGATCCTATGAAACTATAGTTCAAACCATCTATAGATCTAAATACACTCTCATTTTTGAGATGATGTCACCTGATAAATGAAATTCATCTATCCAAGACTCAAAATTGTTTATCATAGAATATAAACTATTATCTATAATTATATTCAAACTAATTTCATGGTGGTTAGATTGAATTTTTCCAGTGTGAGATTTTTTAGATATTTAATATGAAACACCAACAGAAAACAATCCAAATACGGGTGGAAACCCAAATTTATCCAGGCCAAGAAAACGGCTGGTGCATTCATCAACTCGATGGGTATAAATAGATACACATAAAGACTATACAAAATTTTACAGGAAGCTTGAGGTATATATATAAACCTAACACACAACTGGTGATAACCTGAACCCAAATAATGTTTCATGAAAACCCAAGATATTCAGAGCCAATCAATGATTTTATATATACGAGGAAATGGATATCGACTCTTAACCATCAAGAGATTAAATTTTTTATAATATACACATAAAAGAATGGTTCCATATACCTTATTAGTGAAAAGGATTTTAGAAAACCATATAGATGTATTGGGTCATATAAACCCCTTTTCATCTAAGTCATGTTGCTTCTTCAAGATCCTCTACAACTCAGTGCTAGAAATACAGAAGGATGAATAGATACTGATGAAAATATTATAACTTTATCAATATTAAAATCTATATATCTCTAATGAGGTCGTATAGAAATGTCGTCAAGAAACAAATCTTTGAAACTAAAAACTATTGGAGGGAAATCAACATCATGTACTCCCTGATCACTTTGAAAAAGGCTGGAAATTTGGACCGTCACTCTGCTCAGTCCACAATTCTCCAGTGTTGCTCAGCTCACCTAGACATCACATTAACCCTTACGTATATAAATTTCAACCTTTTGTGTTTTAAAATACACCCTCCTATGAAACAATTCCATATAGTCACGGTAAGGAATTGACCATTAAATATAGATAATGTTTTCAAAACCAACTATGTCAAGGATGAAAAGGTTTTATAGAAAGTGATTGCCTCCCATATTAAGAGGGAACACCATAAACTGGCATACACCCTCTAAACATATACCCAAAGGAATACCAAGGATCATAACCCCACCATGGTACATAATTTCATGTTTGAGACATTGAAAAATGTCCTCATATATGAATGAATGTAAATTTTTTTTGAATAAGGTAGAGACTAATGTAGTTGATGTTATAATAATACCTCAAACCATAGACGGTATGTAACTATTCACATTTTGTGTATGATTCATTGAATATAACTGGATAGAATTGAACCCCTGAGAAATAACCTGAATACCCTAATCATGACCACTCTACAGACGTGGCACAACTAGTTTCTGGATCCCATGGGTATGAACACCTACTCGACCTAAATGACTAGTAGTACTCTAGGTCTCAGGTTAACATATAGATATGAATCCCGATTGCCAACCAATAGTTTGTGTTGACCCTATATCACTGAAAACTAAAAGAAAGGTCCTATGAACCCATTAAAGATGGCCCATCATTCCATATTCTCTACAACCAAATGGGGTTCTATAGCATTGGTTTCTAATATGTACCTACTATCCAACCTTGTGAAAGAAAACAGAATCATCAGCAGTCATGCTTTCACTAGTACCTCCCATGCTAGAGGTATCCAAGCATCATTTCTTGTAACCAGACACTACACCACCAAGTCGAGTATGTGAACTACCCTTCTATGTGACCCCCATCATCCCTCAGGATAAATTCAGTAATATGTTCCTAGTTTATTATTTTGATATGGTATCCAACTGAAAAATATTCACCTGTGATTAAACCACATGCTTGAGTCCTTCCTCATAACTTATAATCCCAGAAAGGCCATGAGTAAGTTAGATAGATTCAATGTTATTAATATCTATAATTCTAGTGAAATATTCCATAATAGATAGAACACCCATCTCCAGATGTATAAATTTTCTATCTCGATCATCCCACAATGTGTCAGGGAAAATATGTTCATAAAAACAAGATTTGAAATCCGTCTAAACCATTCAATGATGATTATCTTCTTGGTTCATGACATACCAACAATTCTTGTAGGATCCTCTAATAATATGAATCATTATATTTAACCTCCTTTATATATTCATTTCTAGGTTATTGAAGATAGATAATACCGTTTCAAGCCATATCTCAACATCTTGGGGGGACACTATCCCTTCAGAATGTTGTTGTATGTTGTAGTTGGAACTCATCCATCAACTCTTCTATAGTTGAGTTAGATCTTGGGAGACCTGGGATAGTCTATATAAACTATAGTAAGACTTCTCAGAACTGGGAATCCACTCCCATAACAGGTATAACTTCTGGTTCCATAAGTGGAACTTCTAAAGGTTCTACTGATGGACAAGTTACCACCTCCTCTAGAGTATGGTAACCTTGAGCTTTATGGATAAAAACTTACAGTAGTTGTGGTAGCATGTCCACACAAATTCAAATAACCCACCTCATATTACATTCATAATGAAATGATATCAAATATATGTTTTGTTTTGGTACAACTCTTCCAACATATGAGTCACGACCAACTCCCTTCTTCTAAATCCATATCTGGGAGAAATAAAGGTGCAATGAATTAATAGAAACATTTCATACAACTCACTAAAATAGTTCAGTCCAATTCAAGATATCTATTTTTTATAATGGGTTCTTGTATAAAGAATCTCAATTCCAAGATGTAGGAGAATCCACCAATTATATTGCCATTAGACATACTATTTAAGAATAAAAACTTCTATTAATTGTCATGAATATGCAGTTCCAAATCATTTGTGTATATACATTGGTCCAATTAAATAAGTCACCAATTTTAAGTTATAAGGTTCCTCGCATTATAATATGTAATTGGTTTAATCATATAGATCAACATTCAAAATTTATAAAAGCCCATAAACATTATTAATTGAAATTTAGAATCTATTTAATCACAAGAAAAACATGTTTCTTTCCCTGAATATAGTAGTCAATGACTTGAGCATGATGTAAATGGTTAATTATGTTTACAACATCATGTTAATCCAAGAAAAAAATGTATGTTTTTTATACACATTAATAAAAAATTACATATGAATTCCGTACCCAAGATGTTAGTCAAACAAAACAAATACCTCACAATACACATATAATAAATATCCTACAACCAATCTATTCATCCTATATAACAAGGAATATACATGGTATATTAATTACATATATTATTTAAATAATTAATGAGACCATTATCTCATTATCATATTTTTAAAATTGAAAATCCAAAACACAAAAACACAACATATCTTTTTTATTACCCAACTATGAAATCATATCAATTGTAACATGTAAAAATTTTACATCAAGTCCCATACCAAGGTAATTTTCTTCCCCGTACATGGGTAATCTATTCCAAGACATATTCCACTACCCAATCCGGAATCATTCATTCTATATTTTCTACAAATCCAAAACATAAAGGAAAAAAGAAAGTACAACTCTTTTAATACTACTTTGTATCATCCCATTCCAGGTTCACTCATAAGTAAATAGGCTCAGTTGGGCACAAGGTCTAAAGTCCACATCCCCATATACTAGAGGCTACCAAATAGTTTCAAGGGTCTATGATTTTAAGGTGGAGAGGCTATACCCTCCTGGTTATAGTAACACAATTTCCTAATTATAGATAAAAATCATAAGTTAAATCATATTGACAAAACAATAGTCATAACCATACTCATATAATAACTGATCCATCCAATACCATATATGGAAGATAATAACATGATGTTACTATATGAAAGGAAACTTGTACACATGTATGTAGTCATACTTAACATCTTTGTGGTAAAATTTAATGACCATATACCTTAGTTTTATAGAAGAATACTCATCTAGGTTCAGCCTCTGATTTGGTCTATATCAAATGAAAATTGAATAATATAAAAAATTCCAAAAAAAAAACAGGGCATAAGACTCTACATGTAGACAATAACCCATATGGAGTAGCAATTAATGGAAGGAGGGAAGTGTAGTGAAACTCTTACCCATGGTGATATAATGAGACAATATGCACTTGAATTGGAGCCAAGATGAATAATATTCATCAAAGCCTATGGAAGAGGAAGGATGTAGCACCCATATAAGGGATGAGGATACTGGAGAATGATGAAGGAAAAAAGCTTTTCCCACATTAAACCCAAGGTGGGAAGAAACATTAAAAAATTAAAAAAAAAGGGGTGCATATTTTCTCCACATGGTTGGATAAACCATGTGCCAATCATGTGGTTTTCACTGTCCATGGATAATGGAAAAACATATTTTGGGAGAAATACTTTTTTAACCAAGCTTAGTCCATGTGATCCCCTTTTTGGATCCCTATAACAATATCAAAATGTTTTTTCATGCTGTGAGATATCTAGTTCATGGTTTTCTCAAACAACTATCATACCCATTTACTCTATAATTTGGAGCCTTGAAATCCCAGAAAGCCTCTAACACAATATATTCGTCCTCTATGTGATTAGGCACAATTTTAATGACAGAACAGAGGATATAGATTGATGTATAAAGGGTACATACCTCATAAAAATACTGGGATCTTACACTAGGTTCCCACCTTATTACAATGATCTTAATAACTATATAAATCTATAAAACATTAACAAAAATAAGGAATAGAGATGGTTATAGTACCATCCAAAATTCCCCACAAAAATAATTGACTCTAACTTTCTATCTTGAAGGAAACCATCATGAATGATATCCATGGAGTACCTAATGAGGATCATAGTCATAAAATTATATTCAATCATTGTAATACTTCCCTACTAAAGATCTAGAATCTTTTGAGATCCTATCATTCTAAAAATTCCAGGATAATACTATTCTCTAAAAATTATTAGACTTTATCTACAGTTGGGTGGCCTTATCATCGGTATCTATGATCAACATCCACCAAAACATAGTTACACCATAATGAGGACTTGAATCAATTTTATATATATAGTGTGAGGGTTTTTAAAACAGATGAAATAAAAAAGTAACTGAATCCATCTAATCGACTCCTACCTACAATTTTGGCTCCCAATGTACCTATGAGGCCACATTAACTAAAACTCATGAAGTGTACTCCATATCTTTATATTTTTCTATCAAATTATAGACTACAATATAATTTATTTGTTTTTTATATCCTTACATAACTTTCTGGGCTCTGAACTCCACTAAAGGGATAGAAAACCTCGTGATCTGATCACAATATTGATGCTTCATTGATAAAATGATTTGTTACTAGAAGCTAAAGTACTTGTATTGAGATTTTACAATCCATCATATATAATAGAGATGGTTATCTATGTGGTGGAATCTATTTCATTAAAAGATCAACCCATGGTTATTAAAGTATATCTGACAGAGTGGAGTCCAAGATTATATAGATAAAACCACACCAGACATATTATATGATGCATGCACCATCCAATTACACTTGGTGGAAGATTCCTTATAGCATTGAGTTCATTAATATATTATTATAGTCCTAGTAAATGGTGACATTAACCCAATTAACAACCAATTTGTTATCTGGTCTGTTTACTGAACTCAATAATCCTTAACACTGTCTCTAAATGTTTTCGAAACTAAACCATAGAATAATAGTATATATAAACAATATATATAGGATTTAAACCACATTATTTCTATTATGAAAAAACTATACCCACTGGGACACTATAATGGTTTATGATAAGTCTTATGTTCCACCCTAATCTTATTGAAAATTTTCCAAGATATTGATATTAGCAACAATAAGGCATAAAACATATATGCGACTCTTTTTCTTAATACACATTCACACACCACATATCATTGAAATAGAACATAATAAGGAAAATATATACATAGTAAATAGATATATTACAACATCCATTAAGCACACTTTAAATTTCCATAACAATAAGTCAAATAAATCACCATAATGTAAGGAAAATAAATTATTTGAAAATCCTAAAAAAAGCAACCCCAAATAAGAAGACAGAAGAAATAATTATTAATAAATTCCTAATAAGATAACCAAAATTAACAATCACCACCTATAACCACTATGGAGAGATGTATCTCAACTACCACTTCTTCTACCAAGGACACATCTAAATTGTGCGTCATATGTAATTATATAACACATGTGGGAATGATTACAATGTATGGGTGAATATAAATATTCCTTGTATGATTCCTAAAAAACATAATGGAGGAATATAATAATGAATAAATAGTTCTGATCAAGGGAGTACAGATTCCATGGATGGATAACCAACATGCCATCTTTTGGGTGGGGTAGTAACTACTTATATATTTTTAGGGACCCATAACATTTCGGAATTAGGGTAGTACTAATCTTGTTTCCTTCCCTGAATATCTTTCCCACACATTTTCTTTATCTAAAGAAATATATAGAATCATATATATCAAATACTCTATAAAATAATCCCTTTTAATTAAGAAATATTCAATATCATGTTTTGGGCCAATAAAAAATCCAAATAAACTATCCAAGTTTTCATTTTTTCCATTTAATTTATAATATTTGAAAAAAACCAAATAACTCATAGTACATGACATGTAATTTTCTGTACAAGACATGCAATACTCATATAATTGTCATAAATGTAATTATATTTTATAATCATGTCGGTGAATCCTTTATGATATCCTAGATGGGTATCATTATGTTTATGAATTGTGATATTTTCAATAATTTTACACGATTACTTTCATCATTCCATTTACTAATACAATGAATATTCAATAGATTATATGGAATGTGGGTATAGGGGCTTAGATAAGTATGTAATGATGTATATCCCTGGTCATGTGCTTCATTAGACATTATATGTGACACTTAATGACATTCCATATGATATTTAGCATGCTATAAATACCCTAACCATGGACCAATTACATGAAATGTCATGTTTTATACTGGATAATGCCATGCGATATTTAAATCTTCTATAGGAACCATAGTTGTATAGTGAAACAAAATTTGGAGTGTTCTTTAGGATGAAACAATGTATAGTTACATCTTCTTTACCAAATCAATTTTCGTCAAAATTTTCTGTCAATGACTCCATTATCACTCTCATATATTCTTTATGTACCAATCCATACATTTTTTGTGCTACTATCTAATCTCTAGATTTCAATCACAAAGTCTTATCTATTCTAAAAAATTACACATCGAATCTAAGCTCAAATAACTATATGGGGTACCTCTATCTTTTTCTACATCATGGAACACCCTCCACTGCTTCCTTATCTATATAATTCAACCCCCATCCTATTGATACCTATATTTATGTTTTTTTCCATTATCATCATATTTCCATTAAAAAGATTATGGTTAATGGTAATCAGTAAAAGAAAAATAAGTAGGGTGAAATAAATTGTTTATTGGATGGCATGATGACAACCACCCAATGATTAGACCAAAAAAAATTCACTATTAACCACATGTGATCATGGTTTTATAACATTTATTAAGAAGACAATGAGAAATTTCTCGAATCATTTTAGTGATAGGAAGTAAACATGAATTACAAGAATAAATAATTCAGGGAAATCCATTTTCAGGAATTATAAATTATTTTAAAATCCATAATCTACGAGGTATTATAAAATTATAATATTAAAAAAATATAAATATTTATCAAAAAGTGGTTGTAAAAAATAATATATTTTTTTATTATTTAATGAGAGATTATTGATGCATTCATACTTGATGATGACATCATCCCCAACATTCAGTGTCAGAAACTCATTCTTTAAGAACAAAATCATTATTCCGAACTAGATATCTATGTTTTTTATATTTATGGATACTCCATACATTATAGGGTTTGAATCACATTTATAATGTAAATGTATTACATTAAGTGATTTATTTAAAATCTTGAGAAATATCGTTTGAGGGACTAAACCAAAGATACAAATATTATAACTCTCTTAGGAAAATTCAACTATTACAGAACAATCATTATGTTGATATTTACAACCAATGATCCATTTATGAGGTATTAAATTTCAGATTCATTCCAACCCATATGGTCTAAAAATAATATTTATAAATTATAATTATATTATGATATCCTTTGGTGAAAAAACTCAATATAACCACAATGCCACTTAAGAATTATTGTTATAAATTTTTAAAAGTAATTAACAAAAACATTCAGGTTAGTACATTATGGATGTACATTGGTGGTCTTGGAGATGATGGTTTAAAACAATAGTCAAGTGGTCGTCTGAATAGGTGGGACATGAGTGGGTCTAGTCGTAAAGAACTATAATTTGGATAATATTTTTCAATATAATTATTATCACCTAGTTTCTGTAGTGATGAATGATGTAATACGGTGTAATAATGTAAGGATATTGATGAAAAAGATATAATGTATATATAGCAGAAGCTTAGATAATGGATTCTACCATTTGAGCATTTAATCAATCACATAGAGATCATAAAATAAAAGTGGAATAATTATTTCAAGAAAAATATTAGTTTAGTTTCTCTAGGTATGTATGGATCTATGGAAAAAATATCTAATATCAAATGGGATAGTTTTTTCTCTGTGGAGTTGTATATAAGAGTCTTTGTACTGGAAAATTTTGTGTTGGTAACTTCTTAGTTGTTATAGTGACACACTATACGTATTAAAGCTACGATGTATTATGAACTACTAGTGTTGACCCTATTCTCATTGAATCTACTAGGGATATTAATAAATCTTCAAGAAACTAACATGTTGTGTGTTCGAGAAAGGATTTTCATCTACTAAGAGAATAAACTAAAAAGACCTATAATGGGTGTGTGATCAGTTATTATTCACTGGTTTGAAGGACTTGTATGTCCACATGTCAATTAGTTACATCTATCTTACTGTGGTGTGTATAAGACCTTGATATAGAAGGAACTAATTTGGTTCCCCTAGATAGTTCCCTATATGGCCTCAAACATTCCTACCTATTTTACAAAGGCTACTTAATATTTGTTCATCTATAAGGTGGTAGAATGGGGAGACTATACACACATATTATACTAGAATCCATATTAAAAATAAAATAATTGTCAGACACATCACATCAAGATATAATAAACATGTTCAATCCAACCAAGTCATTAACCATAAAATAATATACTGATTTCACAAACAGGTTAGGTAGACATACATATAGGTCAAGTCTAATTCATCAAGTCACAAAAGAAAAAAATGATTTTTTTTAAATATAACAAAAACATAGAAGTATTAAGTTCTATCTTAGAACCTAGATCCAAACCTCTATCCAAGGCATAAAATCAAGCATCAGTAGTTGTGTGCTTTCCATTTTCCAGACCTACATCAATGATGTTTTCTTGGGTATGAAATGTTGTCCTAAATATGCGGTGAGTATAAATCAGTTGGCCTACACCAACAATGTCTAATAAAAATATAGTATGATGTATAAAACATAATGGTGTGCAATATATAAGTGATGTTGTATAATAATAAATAATAAACTATAAAAATAAAAGGAACTTCATCGAACCTTGGGTTTTTAGGAGATAACCTAGGACAGACCCACCTGATTTAGCCTATAATGGTTTATGAATATGGATTAGGTGTCATGGTATAATATTTTTCTTATGTTATTCACCATGGAAAAGACAACCCTAAAACTCAAGGAATCAACATTTCTAAAAAATACATTCCTTTCTCATTATTCACATGAATAATCACTAGTCATATTTTAAATATAGAGGCCAGCCTTGAAATTAATAGGAACAAATCAATTAGAATCCATGTCATACACCCTAGGTATTCCATACAAATATAAATGAACCGAATACTAGGATCTCATCATGTGACATTCAACAAGGTTATCCCCCAAGAATCCATAACATTAATCTATAGAATTCAATAAGTATAGACATTACCCTAATCCATGGGAGATTCATCCCTAGGGTTAAAAAATAATGAATCTTGGAAATATAAACTAAATATCCCAATTTATTAGATAATAAAATGGAATCCTTGGATCCATCATATATTTCAATAAAAATATCATTTTTGAGGAATCTAAGGTGTTCAAAAAAACCATTTTATACAAATACCCATATCAAGGGAGTAAAATAAATAAATAAGTACCCAATTCATATTAAAAATGGATTCATTACACAAATATAGTTACGTTATTATGTATAATTCCACATTTTCATGTAAATATTGTAATTCCATCTCATTCAGGGGTGTTAGTGGTCACCCTAGCCACCTAATATACTATTAAATTACTATATCATTAAGGGAATCCCAGAACTACCCATTCAATTCACTAAAAAAATGGAATATAGAATCAAACACCTCTTTTAATGTATATAAATGGTTATAGAAGACAAAAATCACATTTCTAACCCATGGGATCTTCTAATACATAAATAAGGATTTTAAAAAATTTTGACTAATTTTAAGCCAAATATCGAGGGGTCGATGTGACAGTGCATGCCGATAACACAATACAATGATGTTAATTTAATGAAAAATAATGAGACAATTAAAATTATTGTATATAGACTTTAACCATAAAATACCTATATTCGGCTAAGAAAAAAAAGATAAAAATTGGGAAATGAGAAAAAATCCCTGAAAATGGTTTTTTAAAATAAGAAAAGCATAAGAGATTCATATGAAAAAAAGGATATATGTGATGGTAAAGGAGTGATAGCCTTACCAAGGACCTTATAAGATGATTAATGATAAATAAAATAGAAGTGGGATTAGATATTTGCAATAAATCATAATAGAGGAGAGAAGAGCTCCCCAAGCATGCCGCTACTACAATAGAGGTGTAAACAATTATGGTAATAATCGAGAATGGGAGAAGGGGTAAAAGACAATTATCCCCTTTTTAAAAAATGAAATCCATGTACAACCAAATGATAGGTGGGTAACACCATCTTGGATTTTGGCCTTCCAATGGTTGTGAAGCTTATAAGAATACTAGCAGTTTTCTAGTGGGATACAACCTGTAAGCTAGTGGAATTACAGTCCCATGATTGCAAGCCCCATCCTTGTGCCGCTCTTCCCAAACACAATCATGAATTATCGAAACACATTTTTCATTCCTAAAACGAAAAAAGAAATATATTATGGTATAAATTAAATCATTTTTACCTCTAATTAGGATCATGGCCGAACAACCTCCGCACCATATGATAACTCATCCCCGATCTAAAACTCTGACCTTTTCATATAATTATAGAACAAATGATTAAACAAATAGGCATTCATATTTTATTCCCACTCTCATGTTTCATGATGAATATGTACATTATTTCTATATAAACATACCATAGGAATAATATTTCTATATAGCCTATTCTCAATGTGCAACACAATATAAACTAGATTCTCCTGAAAGGGCCCATCATCCTCAAGATCGATATCATCAACCTCAATGTTATTATATAGTTTAGGAATGTACCAAAAAGTTTAAATAAATGGAATAAATCATACTTGGAATTGAATATCTACGAATAATATAGATTATAATTTATTGGTATGACTCTCTCCACAATGTAAAATGACCCCACTTACATAGGCGCCAACTTACCCTGCCTCCATATACGATGGTTTCCAAACCTTAGAGAGACAGACCAAAATACTAGGTCATTGATCTCAAACACTAATAATAATATTTTATTATATGTATCTTATTTATACCTACTATTTTCCATGTCCATAATCTTATGAATCAACTGGATATATTCTTTTATCTCTAATGAGACTATTTTGGAAAATCACAATCTCTCCTACCTATTTCCAGTAAAAAGGTGACTAACATGACCAAGTATTCAAAAATATTAAGTTTCTATATAAATCGTGACCTAGTAAGTATTATTATATATCAATTCCATGTGTTATATATGGTTCTTCAAAGAACCACCAAAATCAAGGACACGTGCCCTCAACATGTCCTCCAACATAAAAATTTTTCTACCGGTACTACCAATCTATCTTTGGGAGGTATAATGTTGTGGAAAGTACCTTTGAATCCTAGGATTATGTAACCTCTTTAGGAAACAAGAGTTTAACCAAGTTCCCCTATCAAAAATTGATACTACAATGGATCCTAGGTATCCATAATAACTCTTGCACATGAAAATGTTTTGACTCATCCACTATAGAGGTCTTTAAGATTAGTAAGAAATGGGAGTCCTTTATCAACCAATCAACGATGGACCATACTACATTTTTCACCTTTTGAATCATTTTTCAACATAATAATACCTTCATGTAACATCATTACATTTCCATTATAGAATGAGAATGGCCTGTAGGAGACTAGGGGCCACTGATGCTCAACCTTCACCTAGAGGCTAGCGGACCACCATGTGACTAACCCTACTATATCATTCTTCATTCCCAAACACTAATAATGATTATAGATATCGCAATATAACTTCATTTTTCCCAGTTGAACATCTATATGAATGTATTATAATCCATTATCAACTCATCTCACATATCTATAGGCACCAAGACAACATTGTGGACATGGACGATCTCATCTTTATCTATATTCTAGGTTGGTGGAAGATCCACACCATCAATTATTTATCTAATGTAGAGACACTACATATATAATTGTTTCCTTCTCTATATCTGATTAAGAATAATATAATCTATGGAAAAAAATTTAAAATATCTCTTTTAAGGACCTCCAGAAAATATTGATGCATATCAATAAATACCACCCTCTGCTAATACTCACTACATGTCTTCAGGACAATATGTGGCTATGTCTTCTGGCTCAACAAATCTGAAACTATATTCCCCTCCCTTATGTGTAAGACATTTCAAATTCATGAGAACATTGGTACTCAACCCACCATCACTAACGAATGTTGGTGTCTCGATGAGTAAAAACATTACTTAATTTTTATGGCCTATATTGACCATGAACCTCTCCCCCAAGTGATTATGCTGGCAACAGATTATGGTCAAAACTAATGCTTGTAACTTATTATTGTTCAAAGGGTAATTATTCTCCTATGGAATCAACTACCAAGACCCATATTCCCCAACTTGATCCCATTATGTCCAATTTTCACCTATCCTTATAAGTGATGCTTCATAGTATTCAACATTATACCATCCTTGATATAAAAGAAAATATATCGGTATTGATGTCAACAAACCCTTCAATTCCTAGATGAAATTCTCATATTTTTTTTGACTAAATTATTTTTACACCATCTTTGTTCAAACATGTCATCAGAACCTAAAAATGGTAAAAGTTCATTATAAGATTTTTTAATAGAATTCTAAGACTATAAATCTCTGAATAGGTATGGCATTACTAGGTTCCTCTGAAGAAACTAATACACATACTTTCTTGGTATCACTAGACATGACTACCTTTAGTATGATGTACTACAAGAAATTTACCTCATTGACCCCAAAACCAAACTTCTGAGGCTTGGTGTAAATCCAATTCTCCTGTAATGGTCTAAAAGTGATATGTAGGTGTTTTCAAGATCCTCACAAATTTTATAATATATGTGGTTATCATAAAAATACCACCATAAAAGAATCCAGGTAATGATAAAAGATGATGTTCATTGAGGCCATAAAAATGAATGGTGTATCTGTGAAGCTGATCAGCATCACCATATACTCATATAGGCCATGCATACTAAAAAAATAATTATGAGGTATATCAAAGGGTTTTACCCAAGCATAGGGATATCCCAACCGGATAATGAACTTGGGGAAATCCGACCACCTCTATATTGGTTGAAATGATCATCAATACATAGTTGTGGATATCAATTTTTAATATTCACCATGTTCAACCATTGATAATCAATAAAAATCCACAAGGTGTAGTCAAACTTCTTAGAAGAAATTGAAGGATATCCACAAGGGAATGTAATAGGATAGATCAAATTTATGTACTATAAGTCATATAGTTGGATATTCATCACACATGGCTCTAGTGGATCCATTTGACATGATGTAATAGAAATTTAATCAACATTCAGTACAAGATCAATTGTGAAATCTACTTCCATATATGGAAGTAATCCCAAGAATATTTTGTGGAAAAATATATGAACTTGTCCAACATAGGGGGAAAACTACTGGTTAATCCCCTCCATAATACAATATATTACTAACAATACAAGATGTGTACTCAACCATATTCATTTTTCCTAGACATTCTTATCTAGTATGTAATTCCCACTCTCCCTTAATAACATAAATGATGCCTTCCGATGACATAGATGTCCCCATTTGATGATAAAAATATATGTGGGATCAAATGGGAACTAGAAAATAGCTTCATATGATTAGGCTAATTGATATCATATCCAATAAAAGTGAACTCTTATAAATTGGTAACCCCTTTCTCAAGATCAAACTCCCCACAACATCGAACACCCATAAATCAGACTCCCTATAGGGTATCTATAGTCATTTCCCTATGGAATACTAAACATCCAAACCCAAACACATCCAAAAACCGTGTGGAAATAAAAGATTGAGAAGAGGATGGGTCAGAAATTGTAGAATCAAATAATGATTTGACTAGAATCAAATAATGATTCGACTAGAATCAAATAATGATTCGACTAGAATCATACTTTTCATGGTAGGATATATGGTATCCTAATCAAATAGAGTTGTCTTCACTGAATTTTCCCTCCCTGGACCTTGGACCTACATTCCATCGTGACTCACTTCTGATGTAATACACCTATGTAAGTTCTATCGTTAACTCTATGCACCCCTTCCATCACCTTAGTTGGTGTGACTAATTGATCTCTAACTACTCTACTGCAGTGGAGTTGTGGATCTAGCCAAAAATCCATGAACTTTCTTGAAGGCTCCATCATGGGGTTCTTATAACATACTAAAAAACCTCTATGTATTTAAAATATTCCTACAATATATACTCTAAAATGGAGTCTCATCATAGATCAAATGGTAATGACCATCCACACCACATTAATGACATACCACCATACTAGTTCCTTAACTAGGACGACCTCCATTGCTCTTTTGGGAACCAGCAAACCAGAGATTCTTTCCAAAATAAAATCCATCTCCATCTGGTTCTCCATGACCTATTCCATAATTTTTTTATATATTCCTCTCAAATATTAAATACTGATTCATTATCTTTGATACTATGGTCTGAACAAAAATGTTCACATGATCCTTAATATCTTACCGATGTCCATCCTCGATGTGTATTTGTTTGGACCTCTCATCATTATCCATAGACATTACATTCCTATATCACTCTGTAAACCAATTGACATTCTCTATAATATAAAATCTATCATGTTTCCATTATATATCTTCAATAACCCGATCAGACCATAGGGTCTTGAGAAATATAAAGTCAAAGAAGCTAGCCTAGAAATCAGTCAAAACCAAACCAGCATATTGATCAGTTCTAATAAAAACATCCCACCATCGCATTTCTGAATTCAAATTATAAAGGAGGAAAGAATCACCATAATATTAGCGAGTGACTCCTTTTTCACGAAGACCATGTTCATAGTATCTATCCATGTCTGGGTATCATGGGGGCTACCCTCCCTAGAGAAAATATGTAGATTCTTCTATTGAAACTAATAAGAGAACCCATATATCCTTTAGATAACATGAGATACATATCATTCCATTGACTTCATCATTCGAATGAGACTCTCCCTATGCGGAATATCCATATCCTAGTCCATTGACACAATGGGATTAGGACACAACACATTGGGGGGAATGTATATATGTTCCCTTTTGGTTCGTAGTTGGTGGTTGATGTGGAGTCATGTATCTAAAATATCCATGATAAAACATAGAACACATTTCTAGAACGTTTATTATTATCATTTATATGGAAAATTAGGACAATAATAGGGTCCTAAACACACAATTGGAGAACTCTTACTTTACCCAACTACCTACTATAGGTTCAAGTCACACATACAAATAAGTCTCATGTCACCTAACTTGGTTAAATTAGATGTCATTTACAAGCTATGAGAAACAATTCCATATAGATTTATAGATGAAACTTTACCTAACCCAAAACCTCATTTACATTAAAATAGATATCATATATCATTCCATTTTGAATTATTGACCATTTTTCAATTCCATTAAAATCTTAAGGCACAATACATTGGAGTGGTAATAAAAAATGTAAAACACATTTTAAAGAGGAAACCACTCTTAAGGTTGTGTTGGTTACCCTATTTAACTACCAAAAAATTAATATTCACAAGAGGGCACTAATTTAAGATTTTATTCAACTAAGTATTGGTTAGATAGAATTCAATCATTATTCAGTGTAGTAAAACAAATTTTAGGTTAATGTTGAAATTAAAAAAATCCCTTATCATAGTATATAAACCCAAAAAACATTCAAATCATGTAGTCAGGAAAGAATGGGAAAGGAATGTAAATAAAGTTATGAATATTATAATTCATGTATGATCATACTCATTCCACAATGGGCCAAGGGTGAAAATCTAAAAAACTATAACCACAAAAAACAAAATCCTCATTCATAGTGATAATATATTATCTCTAAATGTAAAAATATAATCAATGAATCCTTTCCTAATACTTTTTATGCAATGTTTTATGGATTAGATACCCCAAGGACATCCTCATTAACAATTCTAAACATATCATACTATCCAGTTCACAAGGCCTAAAAAGTAACCCAATAGATAACAGATTTGATACCATTCTATAACACACAGATTTATAGGTATTTAATCGTGTAATGTTAGACGGTGTTCTAAATGGACTCAAGTGTGCCTCACCATACTCAAGAGGACACCAACAGAAAATAAAGGTCTAAGGTTGAATAGTGGGTATACTATTCTAACATATTAGAGTAAAATCATTTGTCGAAATAATGTAAAAACCATACACATCACATGCAATTAAAATAAATAAGAGAAATCAAACCATGTCAAAACCAATGAGAAAATATACTAATGTCTAATACAGATTCAGATGATATACATACAAGTCAAATATAATACATCAAAAAACAAAAGTAGTCAAATGGAAAAAATATAAAAAATCAAAACGATTCGATTTGTAGCCCAAATACTAATTCTAAAAACCTGTCCTAGGTATAAACTCAATCATCAATAGTTGGGTGATTTCAAATATCCCAACCTATATAGAAATTTTTTTCATGGGTACCAAATGGAATTCCAAACATGGTGTGAATAAAAGTTAGTATACCCCTACCTACGATGTCTAATAAAAATCCAATCTATCATGTGAAAGATAATGGTGTTGAACAAATAAGTTAAGCTGTGTAATAAAAAATAACAATATACCTAAATTAAATAAACCTCATTGAACCTATGGTCTTGAGGACATAACCTGGGATGAAATGACCTACATCCGCTTATGAGGGTATATAAATATATAGGAGGTTTCATAGAATAATATTTTTAAACATGAATCACTAAAGATACCCTGATGAAATATCTTAAGGAATACATGGGTCATGAGTGGTTATTCCATTATTGTGATTCCATGGAAAAATCATAATCCATGTCTAAACATACGAGAACACCCCTAACATTAAGATGTATATCTCATTTGGAATTAAAGTATAACACATTATTCATTAAAAAGGAATATAAATGAGATGAATTTATAGATCAAATACCATGTTATTCAATATGGATATCTCTCATGAATCCAAGACATTAATATTTGTCTCGATAAAAGTATAAACATTAACTAAATCCAATGGTGATCAGACCACATGCATCCCCAATAAGGAATAAGGGTTCAGTTCCTACAAGGAATTAGATAACCTATTGGAATACTCATATCATTATTGTGATTCTGTAGAAATATCATTGATGGGAAATCATAGGTGTTCAACCATGGTATTACAAACCAATACCCATATCCATGAATTCCTATAAACACATAAATACAAGATTCATATAACAAATAATTTCATAGTAAAATTCATGTTCATTCATTACATATATTTTTATACTTCCAACTAAAAATTCAAATTACATCTCATTTATGGGTTATAATAGTAACCATATGCATCAAATTTCATAATAAATTACTATTTTTTAATGGATACTGAAAAATACTAATTTATTTCTCCTATAAATATGGAATAAAGAATAACCCACCAATTTACATAAATTGACAATATTTTTTCCAAACAAACTCAAATCCCTAAATCTAAGGGAGCTTCTAAAACATAAACAAGGATTTTCAAACAAGATAGATTAATTTTATGTAAAATTTCCAAAGGCTTCGTGCGATCACACAAGATAATATCAAAATAATAAAATTATACAATAATGGATAACTATGAGACCTCTTACATTCGGTTAGTCAACATCTAATCATTGAATATCGGGCTTCGATTCATGAATAAATGAGTGAAATTAAGAAAATATGCAGAATACATGAAAATAGGTTATTTCTGTAAAACCAAGAGGAATAGATTTATATAGAAATAAATGATGAGATTTTATGTTAGAGGGGTAAATCCTAACTATGGTCCTTCCAACATGATAAATTTTGACAAAATAAAAGGTGGGATGAGAGTGTTTAACTCATGTATCATGGGGCAGATGGAAGGCATCCACACTATAACTCCCCAACCTCAGAAGCGTGGAGTTGATTCATAATTTTAATACATTGGCATGATTATAAGGAATCATGTCTTGAAGGAATGATCAGTTTAGAAGTCATGGAAAATAGATTTCATACCAGAACATCAAATTACAATTTGAAACATAAAATAAAATATAGATAATCCTTGTTAATTCCACTATTCTAATAGATTATATCTGAATATAAAACATAATACACTTCTTGGCATCCTGGGAAAATAAAACATAATAAAGGGGTGAGCTCAGATTCTCATTGAGGATAAAAAATATAGAGGTAGCTATCATAAATAATCATAAACTATTATGGAATGGTATAAAGTAGAAACACACAACCTTTAAACATAAAATCCAATATAATATGGCAAAGATAAATCAAATTAATTCCATTTACTTATTCATATGGATATTCTACTTCTTGAATAATCACATTTAATATCATAACATAATTTCACAATGATAGAATTCATAATACCGGACATCATAACCACATAGTCAAGGCCTCATGCCAAGATTGAAAAAAATAATATTTTCAAGGCATTGTCCCATGACGCTAGTTTTTATCACGAGACATACTGATGCATCGAGGGCCTATAGCAGGCCATGCTCGTCACTTACTATGTCCAATTCATTCCTCATATGACATGGTTGAAACATAACAAAAAAATTTGTATTAAAATAGCATATGAAATGTTAATACTTTAACCATAAGCCATGAATGGTATACAAATAGAACATCCATAGAAACACATATCAAAAAAACTTTAATACAATGGGGAATATTGTATCATAATAAATCAACTTCAAACATGCATAAAATCCAACAAAGGATGTTGAAATAGATGAAACAAATTAGTAACACTCTTTGAGATAAATATCACTTTTTCATGTAATAATTTAAAATTCATAAAATTTATAAACAAAATCATTTAATAGAGGTTTATGAATCAAAGAGTCTCATACCACTTTGAAAATTTTAAAAGGAATTAACATTATACAACAATCATGTCCATATAAATAATAACTTAAAATCTTCTTTGATATAGTGGACATTAAAAAAACAATTTAGAAAAATAAATATTTAAAACACTAAAAATGATGTTCTTGTTAATGAATCATTTCCATGAAGAAATAAAATATTCCTTTAGAAAATATTTTTATGATACATAGACATGGATGATAAATATTTCCTAGAAAATACTTATACATAAACAATCACGAATAATAATGAGATTGAGGAATTAACCCTTAACTTGTACTTTTACTTAGCTGAGGGTATGTTAACCTCTTTTATAATGGTTAAATAATTGTTATTAAATTATACAAGAACCAGATACATAAATATGTTATCAAATTTGATCCTCTAATATAGCTTTGTTAATAATATTTCAGCAGTATCATTGTTTTGGGTGTAAACTGATTCTTTTTCCATTATATGTTTTATTATGTAAGTCATGTTTGTTATTGATATGATGTATTTGGCTCATATACAGAATTATATTAATATCATAATTTTTTTCTTCAAATTAAAATTATTCTTGAATGGTTATGATGTGTAATGAAATCTCATCGCGTCATGGAGACGGTAAGTCGTACGTATGCACGAGCGATGAAATCATTTTATTGATGGTGAAATAGTATGTAATTGGATAGTATATTATATATATACCAAATAATTAAAATGGTATATTTATTATTTATATCAATTATACTCATTAATATACCCATCCTAATAATGAAGTGTTGAATAACAAACTACATGATGACGTGGAGACGGTAAGCCGTACATATGCACGTACAATGACTTTTTCATTAATAGGATTGATAGAATAACAGATATGGTTTTAACAAATTTATAATAACATCTAAATATGTATAAGGTACTATGTTTATTATTTTAGTATGTAAATAACAAAGAAAGATGAATTATAAGAAGAAAAGAATTTTGAAAGAGGTGATAAAATAATTACCTCTTCTTTGGGTGGTTCCTTTTTATTTGAAAAAATGGGATCCATAGGATGGATTTCTGATAAAAGAAAGGACTCTAAAATGAAGTCAGGGTTGTTGGTAAAAGATTTGGGAATGGGTTTTCTAATCTAAAAGGCTTTGGAGTTGCTAATTTGAGAGAATGGGAAGTACCGTTTTATAAGAGAGGTGAGGGGCACTTTAGGAAGAACTTTAAATATTTATTTATAATCAAATCATAATTGGTTTCTAATAGCTCCATATGGATTTGTTTCGCGGATATGGTGGGGATGGGTCGAAAACATCCAAAAAAACAGGGTTTATACATGTTTATATCACCATATTAACATTATCTTTTAGATTTAAGCCTTAGTTAAATAGTTTAACTCTTACTATGTCTTCATTATTCTTACAATGTATGGTCAATAATGATACTATAATATTCCAACCGAACCTCAAATGGTTAATTAATGATATATATATCTATATATAATTACTTAGGATGAATATTAGATTTTAAATAATATTATATCATTTAATGAAATATTATTTTTTTAAAACTCATTTATGTCAATTTTGACACTATTTTTTATTTATTTTTTGTTAAAGTCATCACAACTTAATTACCTAAAAAAATACATTTAATTAACCCTAAAATGTCATATTCACCGATAAAATTTGTTTATGTCTTTAAAAGTTTAAATTTATATTTATTATTATATTTATAATGTTAATTTTTTTAATCATTAATTTACAAGGTAGTTATTGCATCATCATTGTGTCATACATAAATTTAATTATTAAACGTCTAAAATTTATAAATAAAATACCATGATTTATGAAATATATTTATATTTTTAATTAACATTTATAGTCTAATTTATATTAGATACAACTCTATATTATAAAATGATTAGTTAATAAAATTTGGATTTGACACTTTAAACACTTCTTAAAATAAAATATAATAAATGTCCAAATATAATCCAAGGTGATAAAAAAGGACCATAATTTTTTTCCTAAGGACGATTTTGGTCAAAATAAACTTATCCAATTGAAATAGGATACGTGTTCGGGTAATTTTATTTTATTATTATACTATTTTTACCTTTATTTTCCCTATTTAGTTTTAACCGTTGTAAATAAAATTCAAAAGTTACTATTAACCAAATATTATTTTCATCTCATTGAATGAAATTTTACATACTTATTACAACTGTTACTATCATATTTTTTAAATTCAATTCCTTGAAGTAGTAAAATTATGTTTTATACGAATTTGAAAATGGTCCTAGAAGTTAGGTAAAAGACGTTAAAAAGTTCAATAGAATTTTACATGTATAATCTTATTATAAATTTACTCAAATTAATTTCATTGGTCTAATATATTTATTATGTATATATATTGAATTTAACACAAATTTTTAATTAAAAATAATTATTTAGATGAATAAGTAGGTTATTAACTACAACATAGTGTTTTTCACTATTTATTAAAAATTGAATGTTATCAAAAAAATAACAAAAATTCACCCGAAGATAATTTTTATATTAAAAATTATAAAATAAAGTTTATTATACCAAATTATAAACATATAAGTTTCATTAATTAATTAAAAATTAATTCTATTTTCAGAACATGTAAGCGGGTTTTTGAGAAGTATAAACTATCAAAAGATTGATATCTGTTTATGTCCAATTTAAATGTAAAATTATATCAAATGACTAAAATTGGATTAAATGATTAAAATGTAATCTCTTTATACTTCAAAACCATCAAAATGATTAATTTAACACTATAAATTATTTTTATTAAAAGAGTTTTTTTCAATTAAAATTTAGTATTTTTCACAATTCATCAAATAATGAATGTCATGAGAAAACACAAAAAATTTATCCAAAGTAAATTTTTTTTGTCCCTAATCAAAATAATAAGTTTATTTTGTCAAATTGAATATATAAAGGTGTCAAATATTGAATTTAAAAAGAGTTCCCCATTAAAAGGTGGTAAAATTAATTTTTTTGAAAAATACTTATTTTATCTGAAAAATTGAATTTGTTATTATATTATGTCTAAGAAACAAATAATATGGAGGTTTAATTATATGGAGTATAAAAAAAATTAAAAATTAAGTTAATACTATTCATAATCTTTTTCTGAGTGGCTTGTTTGGTAAGTCATGGTGCACTCGAACTCGGTGTTGTGTGTGGCACAAGCAATTGAATTTTTTCAAAGAAATAACTTAATTTGAAATTTGGGGATGTTATATTCTCACCTCCTTCAATAAATTGAATCCTTTCAATTTGAAATTGTTTTTCAAAAATAAATTCTTGAAAATAGAATATACCTTAATGGAAAAACAACATTTGAAATATGGTTTCTGAATTTTAGTCTTAATGAGAGGAAAAGGGAAATTAAAACGTCACCACTAAATTAGGATTTTGAATAGGATAAAATTTGTGGAAATTTGAGACACATAATTGGAGAAAATCATTCATATTTATGAGGAGAGATTGAGGGCAACAATCACAAACAAGTGAACAATAAAGGGAAAATTGGGGGCCTCAAAGCCATAATTTTATGATTATTTAAAATATCAGTGGTTTAGAAAAACTTAAGGTATTATGAGGAAAATTTTTGGGGTTTTTGGTACTTTCCATAATTTTTGAGAATTAAATTATTCATAGAATTAGAAAAAAAAATACTTCACAGATAGAGTTCCATCCTTTAACTAATCTCTACCACAAAATCATCTATCCTTAAAAATATAATATATCTAAAAAATATTCTATTAAACCTAATTGTATAGGGTTAAAAAAAATTATAATTCATCTTTCATACCATTTAAAAAAAATTATACAAACTAGGACATCACGTAGGCCAGTGGTAGGGGATTCACCCCTGTCTCCTTTCAGATTCAGGTTAATGTCTCGCGACCATACTGGATGAAACAGTTTCTCACCCAACCTCGAGGTTGTCCTTTTTATAACAATACAAAAATAATATTAATAAAAATATTAACCATAAAAAATAGGATCCAATGTCCAACATAATCCATTCAATTCTGTAGACTTATCCAAAATACTTTGGTCCAAAATCACAGTCCAAAATTTATAAGTAATGTCGCATAAAATACTTGTGAATTCCTTTATCGGGTATTATATTAAGACATAGTAAAAAAATGAATTACCGGAAAACCTTATTGAATATGTTCATTCATCCTTATTCTTTCAATAAAACATAAAATACTGGATATACTCCTTAAATCAATAAATGTTGTAAACTCCAACAATGATGGAATAAACAAACCATTAATTATTTCTAAGGTAGAAAATAATATCCAACATATTTTTTCCAACCCAATTATCTCTTATTACAAAAATCATTACCTAAGAATCATGATTATTTTAGGTTTTATCTTTCCCTTACCTATTTATTTTTCAAAAAAAAAATAACTTTATATTGTGTCACTTTTCTTAGTACCATATAATCTATAATCCACATTGTCATAGTACTACAGTACAATCCTTATTTATTTCCATAATTCATTTAACCAATGAATCATTGATACAATACTCAAATAACCCAATTATGCATTCCAGAAACACAAATACATTTATTATTCCACATTGACTGTAGTAACAGCTTATGCTTGACCTTCATCCCTTTGATTCTTCTGAGATAAATTTCCATTACACTTAGGACATTTATTTGGCTATTTCCCCATTTCACAATAGTTAAAACACTATATTTTAGTCTTTTATTTATTCCATTTGCATTTTTTTTCTAATAACCCATTTCTACTGACTTATAAAAAACACCAAGTCCTTTCACAAACCTCGCATTGTGATTTTTTCCATAGTTATAACATATGGGAAAGTCCTTCTTTCCATTCATCAATTTATCCGTATTTCTCTCAGTCATCCTTTTCTTCTATGGATTACCTTCAAATCAATAGGACTCAATGAATTATTTACTTATCTTATTAATACATGATACTATTTCCTCATACAATGAGAATACATGGGAGATTATATCCCTTTAAAATGTTGGCATAAGACCATGAAATATATGATCCTTCTAACTCTTTGGGACATGAGTATTGCTAGAGTTTTCATTCCTTCAACTGGGATCCCTTTATAAATAAAAAAATACACTAGGGTAGATCATATCATAATGTATAATCCAAAAACTAGAAAATTTATCAACATTAATTGATTATTTTCACACATATATTCTCATAAAAATGGTTTCTTTTATAACATATTTACTCATAAATCCATTATAATTATTTGCAATGAAAATGTCAATTATTTTAAACATATCCCCTATGAGTGTCAAACCATGTGCCCAGTAAGGCCTCTTGTCATGTACCGGGATACCTTGAGTCAAGACCGAAACTCCTTATTGGAGTTTTAATTCCTAGGTATATCTGTTCCAGAACCACATCCACTTGTAGTATCCAGATAGAGATGTATTTCCTAGAAACCTGACATAATATCTACATTACCAAATGTTTTGGATGTTATTATATACTAATCCTCACTTTCTATCATATGTTAATGTTTCTTAATCAAATTTTATCTAAATTCAGTTTCAAAATTTATTTCTAAACATTTTTTGATATCAACTGTAATTCCCCGCCCCTAGAAGCCCAGAGTCAGTGAATTATTTTAATACATTGGCATGATTACAAGGAATTGTGTCCCGAAGAACCGAGTAGTTTAGCAGTCTTGGAAAATTGATTATATACATGAACATAACATTAAAATTGAAAACATGAAATAAAACATAGGTAAGTATTTGATAATTTAATTATTATCTTTTCTTAAACCTGTATATAAACCATAATACACATCATGACATCCTGGGAAAATAAAACCTAAGAAAGGAGTGAGCAAAGATGCTCAGTAATGATAAAAAATAAAGCGGAACCTATAATAAATAATCATAAATTTTTTAGGAAATGTTTAAAATAGAAAAACAAGACCTTTAAACATACAATTCATCATAATATTGAAAAGATAAATCAAATACTTGCTATTAACTTTTTCACATGGATATTCTACTATTCGAATGAAATAATTACCTCTTCTTTGGGTTATTCCTTTTTATTTGACAAAAATAGATATGTTGGTTGGATTTATGATCAATGTAAAGACTCCTGGATGATGTTATGGTAGTTGGGAGGATATTTGGGATGTTTCTGGCTGATACAAATGGGTTTTGTGGTGTAAATTTGAGAGAAGGGGAAATACGCTTTTATAAGAGAGGTGAGGGGCACTTTAGGAAGAGATTGAAATATAAATTTATTATAAAATAATTTTCGGTTTGTAATAGCTCAAAAATGGATGTATTTGGAGGATAATGTGGGGATGGTTATAAATCCTCTCATCCAATAGATTTTAGACATGTTTTGGTCACCATATTAACATTATCTTTTAGATTTAACCCTTAGTTAAATAGGTCAACTCTTACCATGTCTTCTTGTATTATTACACTATATGGTTAATTAACATACTATAAAATGGAATGATAAACTCAAGTTGTTTATTAATGACATATCTATCTTTATATATGTTTTTTTTTTCTAATCTTATATTTTTAGAAATTTTATATCATTTAATAAAATAGTAATTATTTTAAAAAATAATATATGTCAATTTTGATACTATTTAGTATTTGTTTTTCTGATAAAGTCATCACAAATTAATTAATTCAAAAAAAAAATACATTAAATCAACCCTAACATGTAATATTTTCCTAGAAAATTAGTTTATGGCATCAAAAGTATCGATTTACATGTATTTTGATATTTATAAAATCATTTATTTTAATCATTGATTAATAAGTAATTACAGCCTCATCATTGTGTCATAAATATATTTGATCATTAAATCTATAAAAATTATAAAACAAACTCCATGATGTAGGAAATATGTTTATCTTTCTAAAGAATTATTATACTCAAAGTTATCTAAAGTATAACATCATATTAAAAATGGTTTAGTGAATAAAATTTATAATTTAACAATTTTAGCACTTTAAATAAAATATAATAAATGTCCTAGTCTAATTAATGTGGATAAAAAAGGATCACATTTCTTCTTAATGGTTTATTTTGGTCAAAATACACTTATCCAATAGAATTAGGATATGTTTTGGTGTAATGTTATATTATTATATTATTATTTTTACCTTTAATTTCCCAATTTACTTTTTACTATGGTAAATAAAATTCAAAAGTTACTAATCAACAAAAATTATTTTCATCTTATTGAATAAAATTTTACTTACTAATAACAATCTTTTCTGTCTAATTTCTAAAGTTCAACTCATAGAAGCTGTAGATTTACGTTTTAAGAAAATTTTCGAATGTGCCTAGAATGTGGGAAGAAGAAGTTAAAAAGTTCAATAAAATTTTGTATGTCTAATCCTATTATAAAATGACTCTAATGAATTACATTCAACTAATATCTATATTATATGTCTATTTTTACATTTATATAAATTTTTAATTAAAGTAGTTATTTAAATGAAAAGGTCAGTTTTTATCTACAATGTTGTGTTTTTCACTACTCATCAAAGATTTAATGTATGTAGAAAAGACCAAAAATTCACCCTAAGATAATTTTGATATTCCAAATTAAAAAATAAAATCTATTATACCAAATTAAAAACCTATAAGTTTCATTAATTAATCTATAATTAATTCCTGTTGTCAAAACCAGAAAGCGTGTTTCTAAGAAGTAAAAACTATCAAAAGATTGATATGTGTTTATGTTCAATTTAAATGTAAAATTATTTCCAATAACCAACATTTAATTAAATGATAAAAATTTAATATAGTTATACTTTAAAACCATTCAAATGTTTAATTTAACACTATCAATTATTTCGATTAAAAAATTTGTCTTCAATTAAAATTTATTATTTTTCACTGTTCATCAAAATATGAAAGTTATCAGAAAAACAAAAAATTATTATCACAAAAAAATATAATGTACCTATTCTAAATAAGAAAATTATTTTGAAAAATTTAATATATAAAATTGTCAAATATTATATTTCAAAGGGGTTCTCCATTAAATGGAGGTAAAATTTATTTTTTTTAAAATACTTTTTTTTCTAAAAAATTGAATTTGTTCTTATATTATGTTTGAGAAACATATAATATAGAGTATATAAAATTTAAAATGCTGTTAATACTAATCATTTAAATATTCTGAATGGCTAGTTTGTTATATCGTGGTGCACTCAAACTCGGTGTTGTGTGGGGAGAAAGCTATCGAATTACATCAAAGAGACAACGTACTATGAAATTCGATGGTGTTACACACACATAGTGATACGTCCCATGAAGTGGAAATAATTAGAGTAAGAAATGTGAAAGGGTGAAGGGGTAAAAGTCCCATTTTAATCATTTATAAAATTACAGGAATCTCAAACTGGATTTCCATTTTCTTTCACTAGCGAGCCAATGGGGCTTCCAATGGAAGTTCAACCTATAAGAATCCCACAGGTAAGCTAGTAGACTACTATTGTCTAGCTGATAGAATTTTATAACCAAGACTTCATCTCTTGACACCTCTCCTTCCCTTCATGAGCACCCCAAATTACCTTTTGATCCCCCTTAGTAACTCATATAAGGATAAGAAACATTATTTTTTGTAAAAAATTAATGGGTCCTTACCTCAAATAAAGAGAGGGGTCTTACAAAATGGAATTATAGCTGAGCTGGAGTGTGCTGGATTCCAAATAAGTGTTCTAATATATTTTTTAAAATCTTTCCTAAAATGAATGTCTTAAATCAGAAGTCGGTCCTACTCAGTTGGATTCATTTTTTTCCCACTATACATATGGAACATGAAGAGAGAGGTGTGTTAATGGGGGGGGGGGGTTATCATAAGATATTCAGAGAAAATTACATAGTAATGTGTATTTTGGTGGACAATAATATTAAACAATTTAAGATTAAAAAGATATCATTGAAATGTAAATTTATTTTTGTATAATAATAACGATCAAGAGAGAACAATAATTTTATATTGGTTCATATCAAAAAATTCCTTCATCTCATATTTTTATTCCTCCAATCCTTGAGTGGGATGGTATGAAAAAAGGTTATATCAGTTTTGAATGATAGTAACAAATCTTTACAGCCAACCCATCACTGGACCGAGGCATAAAAAATACATCCTGTCATTTTTTAGACCTATAGGCATAAACCATCCACTAAATTTATCTATGGGTAAGTGAAAACTTGTGAACTTCTTCATTTTTAGGTTACTGTTAATGTGACACTCAATTTTAGGTTATTGAGTGAAAACTTGGGAACTTATTTTTTTAAGGTTATTGTTAATGAGACACTCAGTTTTAATGAAGACAGAACCATGCGGGAGTAACCTAATAAAACATTTCAATACAAAACATAAAATAGTGGAATAAAATACAAAGAAGAACCCATTTAAATAATACAGATCAAATTTTTAGTATAGAAATAGTAATTTTAGAAACATTATGATGTAGAGGAATGATTCATCTTAATGAAACTGGAAATCCATATTAAATCAAATACCTAAGATTTAGTTTTATAAAAATTGAATAACTTTTTTTATCAAAAACAAAATTTCACATTGGAAATCAATTTTTAACTACATGTTTTATACTACATATTTTATAAATAAACATCAATGGATAATTTTAATATCATACCTTCCATTATATTCTTATTAATAAAACTAATTAATGTTTTAGATTTCATAAATTTCTCAATAGATAATAAAACAACAGTTAGAATTATTAAAATTAATGTAAATATTATTGTTTCCATTACTTCATTCTGAATATTCATTCATTGAATGCGATATTGAAAAATATAGAGACAATATTAAATTATTATAAAAATTTAAATACATATGAAAACATCCTTTCAATTATTAATTAAAATTATCTTCTAATACTTAAATAATCCCTATAAAAATATTCATAAAAAACAACATTTTTAAAAAATATAAAATATAAAATTTGAATATATGAAAAGTCTTCAAAATTATATTTCATAGAATATGATTAATAATTTACCATGTGGATTATTATCCCCACACAAAATTACTTCTAATTTTTACATGGGATAAAGAATCACCTTGCATGATTTCCATATATTTTGATGTAGAATCAAACTCACGGTCTTCCCCAAATACAACGCTTACAATTTATAACATATTTTAAGACAATAATATATGGATATTGATACAACTGCAACTTCACTTGATATTAAAACCATATGATTAAATTATCATAAGGTTAATATTATTTATTTAAATATGTAAAGAAGAATAATAAGAATATATTTAATGTTTAATAGAGTGTCTAAGCATGTTGGTGAGAAGAAGGATAGAGTTCCCAAGAGAAGAAGTTATTATGGATTTAGTTGGGAATACTACAAGAGGAGTTATAGTCACACTGGAAACATGGATGTGTTAGTTGATTTTAATATTTATATGGAAATAAAAACTCGATGATTCCATTAACTATATTTAGATCTATTCATGCATCGATAGTAAAATGGTGGTTTCCTTAGTAGTTATTGTTCAAAATTTTGTTTATAAAAATTAAATTAATTTAAGTGGAGTTATGTTCCATAGAGTATTGATAGTGCCTATTATTTCAACCCAATAATGAATAATATGAATGAGTGGAGAAGTATTATCTAGTACTAGGATTGTTGATCCTTGAGTTTATCTGTCATGAATAAATACATATGATGAATCTAGAGCTTATCTCAATTGAGACAACTTTTCTAGTTATTAAGAATATGAATTCAATAAAAACATTATTTTCCTAGTGAGTTTAAAGAATGAGGTTCATAAATTTCAACTAAGGATTCATATAGGATGATATGAATTACACAAAACAGTGTGGTTAAATTTTTCTAGAAACTTTCTAATACCTTATAGTTGTGTTATCTTTTGAAATACTCTTATAATTTCAAATTTATTTAATGATTCTTTTGATGTACGGATGCTGAGAGAATTGGAAAATAAGTTCACCAAATATAGTCATAGATAATAAGATCTACCATTATAAGGTAATGATGATGATAAACTCTTACAAGTAATGGGATGTGTAAGAAGATCATGGGAGCATAAGGTTAATGCTAGAATGGGACAGAGTGAGCCACTATGGGGTGACATCGATAAAAGTGGTGTGTGGTGGAGGTATTAAAAATAGGGAAACATTCCTTTCCAAAGAAATTTTCTCTATCTATTTGTTTTCATTGTTCATTATTTAGTTTTTCTTATTCTAACTGATTTTATTTCTAATGTGTTAAAATAGTTTTCATATCTAAAACCTCAGAATCCTATAAATTCATAGATATAGGGTATTCTATTTTCAGGTTCTGAATTCAGCTAATGAATTCTCTGAAATTCAAATTCCGAATTTTTTGAAATTCAGAGTCCAAATTCTCTAAAATTGAGACTCCGAATTCTATGAAATCCATAATCTTAATTCTAGGTATTTATATTCTAAATTCTCTGAAATTTAGACTCCAAATTCCTTGAAATTCATAATCTGAATTCCTTAAATCCAGGTTACAAATTCCTTATAATTCAGACTCCAAAATCTATATAATTCTGATTCAGAATTCATTGAAAAAAAGAATCTGTATATCCATGTAATATGGAATCCTAAGGTTTATTTTCATAGACTTCGACCATTATATTCCTAGACTCTAAAAAATGGATTTTTTTAAGAAACTATATTTTTCTTTCCCTAATTTTAGTAATTAAACGATGTCGTACATTCTGTTTCCAATTAACTGTAGTTTTAGGGACACATATATAGGTACTTTTGAGATTCAAGGAAAAATATGACCATTGGAAGAGGGACCAAACCATTGGGAAAATGCCTATAATTAAGAGCTTTTTGAATGATCTCATTAGTGACTTGATTAGTCTAGAAATTACATGTTTCTGAAGTGATTTGAGAGAGAGAGACTCTCATATTTTGTGCGTACGGAACATCTTGTTTAGCTTGCTTCATGCAACTTCGATTGTTGCTGTGTACAATCGAGGGCATCCAGGGATCAGAAGACAGAGGTTCCAACTAATTTAATGTTCAAGGACTTCCTTGATACGGACGATAGAGGTGTCGACTACCTTGAAGTTCGAGGGCTTGCAGAGATAGTAATACATACTCTAATATTCATATCAAGGGCTTACCCTAGAGTGGGAACGACATACTTTCTTTAAAGTATAAATCAAGGGACCTTAATCCAAGGTTGTTGGATACCCTACTCGTTAGGTTAAAAGATTTCATACTTGTTACTTGTATTTTTTCAAGTTTATTTTTCACTACATTTTGATTAATAAAGAATGTATAATGATCTTATACATTCTTGTACTTTTACTATGATTAGTAATATTCTATACACATTAAGGTAGAATATTTTTCCTTGTATACTTCACTTATGTATTATTTCTGGAACCATATTTGCATAACCTAGAATGTTTGTAGAACTAAGAGGTCTTGTGAATTTACATTGTTTAAATTTGTTAAACATACATAGTTTTATATCAATTTTAAAAGTTCCAAAGTAATTTTTAAAGGATACAATTCATCCCCCCTCTTGTATATTTAGCATCTACATTCATTATTTCCATCCTATAATTGGTATCAAACAGGCCTCTGAAATACTTAGTTTCATATATGAGTTTTCTTGCTGAGTTTTTCATTGTTCTTTATTTTCCATGCTTATTATTTTTATCATTGTATACAAAATTTTATTATTAACAAGTTTTTGTGGAAATATATTTTCTTTTATATATAAGGAATAAATGTTGGTTCGATTTAAAATCCTAATCCTACTATAAAACCTTTTTTTAATGGAAATGATTATGAATATTGGAGAGATTTTATGAAGACTTTTTTTTATTAATACTGTAGTGGATAACTTTATTATGCTTACTATATATTACAAGATTCCTAATATGGAAGTCATAACTTTTACTAATCAAGAAAAGTCAAAATATTAACCAAACTAGAAGGCACACAATACACATTTATGTTCCATAACCTGGAATATATATAGCTAGATTTCTTCTTGTGATGCTGGTAATTTTATTTGGAAGAAATTTGAGGTTACTCATTTTGGTACATCCAAGGTTATAGAAACAAGAAGATCCATTCTTAGAGAAGAATATCATTCATTTTTATTTCTTTTTTGGATAACTGAAGTGCAATGCACTACAAAGTTTTATGACTATTGTTAATAGTTTACAATCCATTGGTGAAAAATATTTAGATGATGAGGCACTTGTGGAAATGATTATAGATATCAAGCCTAATGAGTGGGAATCTAAGAGAACAAATATTAATGATAATAGGAAAGTTTCTCTAATTACTCTTGATGAGATTTTTGGAACTCTTCTTCAACATAATAAAATAATGAAAAGAGATGCTGATCAGAACAAAAAGAAGAATGGAAATGTAAGTGTAGCCTTTAATACTACTAAAACAAAGAATCCTGAAAGTGTTACAAGATCCAAGTCGAAGAAAGTAACTATTTTATCTAAATCAAGTGAAATTGAACATTCTGATAATGAACTAGATAATAATTATATATGGATGAACAAGATATTTGGGAAGAAAGACTTTGAATATATATTTGGGAAGAAAGAAAGAAAATACAAGAAGGACTCTGAATTCAGTCGTTATGAATACAGAAGATCAGGGAATATGAGGCAAGATTTTCCTATACTTAAGAGAAAGGATAGAAATGAAAAGAAATATGATAAGAATAAAAATAAGTACTATAAAACTAATGTTTAGAATGTTTTAAAAGATAATGACATATGGAGTGCCAATGGGGGAGACTCTTCTGATGAATCCTCAGAGTATGAATCTTCTAGTCAGAAGAATGTTGGTTTAATTTCCAAGTTACCTAATGAAAATCATTGTCTAATGGCCATGGTACACAATAATGAATCTATAAAAAATGTATCCTTTAATTATAATTATAGTGATAATAAATATTATGAATATTTGGATGAAGAATCTTCTTCTAATAAAGTTTAAACTTTACCATCTTATGAGGAATTTTCTAGGTTTCTTAAGATTTTTTTGAATGAAAATTCTAATGTCAAGAAAATTCATGATAATGAAAATTCTATAATTTCTATTCATTCTAAAAAAGTATCAGATCTTTCAAAAGATCTTGATATGATAATTTATTATTTTTAAAGTATTTAAAAAAACCTTGAGGTTGTTAATTTTGAGATGTATTAACTTTCTAAGGATCTAGAAAATGTTATTTCTAAGAATATTATTTTAGAGAGTGACTCTAGTGCTAAAACTATGTTTTTGAGGATAAAAAAATAGTTATTAAAATGAATTCATAAATATTTTATTTGATGAAGTGTTTGTCAAAATTTACCTTAGGTAAGAAAAAATTTGATAAAATGTATTCCCAAATTCGACCTCTAAGGAATAATTCTAGATTTGGCCATACTCATTCAAAACCTATTTTTATTAATAATTATTTTTTTCCTCAAAGTTCTCTATTATGAAATAAGTTTTAGTGTGGTGGGAAATGGGAAAAAAAATTTCCTTAAAAAAAACACAGTCTTCAAGTTTTCATAATGCCTTTTTTTCTAGGAAAATGTGGATTCCTAAAATTTTTCATTATGATGTTTCCGGATCCAAGAATGTTTGGGTTCTGAAAGTCTAACACTATTATTTTCAAGAAAATATAGATAGTACCAACATAAATACATGGTACATTGATAGTGGATGTTCCTGACACATGATTATTAGCAACAACATCTTTGATAAGATTATCAAGATGAAAGGAGGAAAGGTAACATTTAGATATAATGCTATGGTAGAAATTATTGGTATAGATAACATTGTTCTTCTTGAAAAAACTATGATTTCAAATATTTTATTTTTTAAGGGTCTTAAGAAGAACCTTATTAGAATAATCCAATTATGTAATTAAGGTTACCTTGTGAATTTCAGAAATGATAAATGTTTAGTGCACAATTTCAAGGAAGAGTTTATTCTTTCTCATTATAGGAAAGAGAATGCATACACACTAAACATAGAACACATTAAGAGCCAAGATCTGCCTTGTCTCTATGCAATGGATGATCATTCTTGGTTATTCTATAGAAGGTTAGGAAACTTTAACCCTAGGAACCTATGCAATCTCTCTATGAAAAGACTCGTTAAGGATATACCAGTGTATAGATTTTATTTTTAAAAAGTTTCTGATCCTTTTCAATATGGAAAGAAAGATAAATCAAGTTTTAAATTTTATGGTGAAGTCTCATCTACTGATTCACAATAGTTGGTGCATATGGATGTTTTTGATCCAACACAAACTGGATGAATTGCAGGAAAAAATTATACATTTTTCATAGTTGATGATTACACTAGATTTATATGGGTCTATTTTCAATAAATGAAATATGAATATTTTTCTTATTTTAAAATTTTTATATCCCAAGTTAAGAATGAGAAAATCCTTACTTTTATAAATATTCATAGTTATCATGGAGGAGATTTTAAAATTTCTATTTTGAAATTTTTTTTAGTAGAAAAGGAATTTCACATAACATCTTAGTAACAAGAACTCATCTACAAAATGGTGTATTTGAAAGAAGAAATAGAATTCTTTAAGAGATAACCAGAACCCTATTGAGTGAATATTCCATGGCCAAACATTTTTGGGATGAATCTGTATGTATTTATTGTTATACTATAAATCGAGTTTTGATTAGACCTTTTCTTAACAAAACCACTTATGAGTTATGGAATGGTAGAAAACCTAGACTTTCCTACTTCATGGTTTTTAGTTTCTAATTATTCATTCTTTATACTAAAGATAATTTATATAAATCCTCACCCAAATCGAATGAAGAAATTTTCTTAGGATACTCCACATATTCTAAGGATTATATAGTTTTTAATAAAAATACTTGTACTGTTGAAAAAATAGTACATGTTAAATTCGATCAAAACAATCCATTTGGTTTTAAACACCCTCAAACTACATCTTCGGATGTGTTTTCAATAACTGATTATCAACCCTTTATTGAAGATACATCTAATAGGGAAAATTTCCAAGAAAATATTACTAAAGAATTTACCCTAGAATATTTCATTCCATATGTTGATGGATGGGTTTTAAAAAACCCGAATAAGTTGTTTATTAAGAATCATCCCAGTGATAGTATCATTGTTGATGTAAATATAGCTATAAGGAATAGAAGATGCTTAAGAAATGAAGTAGAACATCTAGAATTCAATCCCCAATTAGATCCCAAAATCACTAATGATGCTTTGGGTGATGATGATTGGATAAAATCTATGCAAGATGAGCTAAATGAATATAAAAGGAATAAAGTATGGACCTTGGTTGAATGACCAATGGAAACTTCAGTTATTGGAGTAAAATGGATCTTCAGAAATATGTATGATGAAAATGGAATAATAGTAAGAAATAAATCATGATTAGTTGTTAAAGGATATAATCAACTAAATATAATAGTCTATGAAAAAACCTATACTCTGGTAGCTAGACTTGAATCTATTCATATTTTACATGAATTCCAACATTCTTTAACATAAAACATTTTCAAATGGATGTTAAATGTGCCTTACTTAATGGTTATGTTCAAGAGGAAGTGTTTTTTAAACAACCTTCTTGTTTTGAAAATAAAAATCACCCTAAACATGTTTTGAAACTTACCAAAGATTTATATAGACTTAAAAAAGCCCCTAGATCCGGGTATGATATACATATATGATTGTATATAGAAAAATTATTTTATAGGAAATTATAATCCAACCCATTTTGTAAAGAAAGATTATAAAAATGTTTTGATTCTTTAAATTTATGTTGATGACATTATATTTGGTTCAACTCAGAAATCTTTAAATGATTCCATTGTGAATCTAATGAAATTTGAGTTAGAAATGAGTATGATGGGTGAGTTAACATTTTTCATTGGTTTTAAAATTTCTAAAAAACCAAAAATAATTTATATATCCCAACATAATTATATTAAATAACTTCTTAAAATGTATGAATATGACAACACTAAGAGAATAAGTACTCCCATTAGTACCTCCAATTCACTTGATCTTGATGAAGCTGGGAAACCAGTAGATCAAAAATCTTTTGGAGGTATGATAGGAAGTATACACCCATGGGGTGTTAGCTGAGTGGTACCTGCTGGTTGTACCCCTCGTTCTCCATGGGAATTGGCGCAGGATCGAGTCCCAGCAGGCTCGAACACTGTTTGTATTAAGAACATGGCGATTCAAAAATATTTTTTAGCTGGCAAACGTGGCGCGCACTTGGGATGGTGGGAGACCCCCCTCTGGGAGTCGGTGTCGGGAACACATGTTTTTGCACATGAGCTTTAGCCTAGTTGGTAAGGACTCCGTAAGTTCATCCGGGAGACCCGAGATAAAATCCAACTGGAGACATTATTTCTGGGTACTTTAGCAGTATTGTGCAGCACTGTAGTAATACTTTTTCAGTACTGTAGTGGGAACTGTGCAGTACTATAGTGGAAACTATAGCAGGTACTTTGACACTGTATCAGTAAGGAATATTCCCCCGTTTGGGCCTTCGGGCCTCCGATTTGGACCCCGAGTCCTTTAAGCCCTTCGAGCCACCCAGGACATCGAGTCAGTTAGGCCTTCAAGCCACCTCAAGGCCTTCGGGCCCCCACAAGTGCAGATGCAAAACAGATGACCCACAAAGAACAAGCTCTAAAGGGAGGATAAGCCAAGAGATTTCACCACCACAGAAGCTAAATGGATTGCAAGAATGAGAGGGTATGACACCTGCCATCGGGACAAGCCTGTGCATGCATGAGAATGCCTAGCTGAACCGCCATGCGAAGGTGGAGAGATAATTTCATGACGAAGATGCTGGGGAGGAGTAGTTCCAAGTAGTTAATCTGGGTTGTATGTAATGTTTGAAGTCTATGGGAAAATTAATTCCTCTAAGGCATATGGGCCATATAATACTTACGCCAATAGGCCTGGAAAGGGTTCTACCTCACCCCTTGAAAGTTGGACTATCAAAATCAATAAAAAATGAAGGCCTTCGGGCCATTGGATGGATAAAAAGTCTACTTTACATGTCATCTAGTCGTCCATACTTAATGTTTTCAGTATGTTTATATGAAATATATCAGAACAATCCTAAGGAATTACATTTAAAGGTAGTGAAATGGATTTTCACTACTTAAAGGGATCCACGAATTTAGGACTCTTTTATACTTATGGAAATGAATTTGTTTTAAAATGATTTTCAGATGATGACCTTGGTGGATGTAGAATGGATAGGAAATGTACATTAAAAAAAGTCATTTATTAGGAGATTCATTAGTTTTTTAGTCATGAAAAAAGCAACACTCAATAGCACTTTCCACTACGGAAGCTGAATATGTAGCAGCTGGAAGTGGTTGTGCTCAAGTTTTGTGGATGCAACACACACTCACAGATTATGGTAGGAGTTTTACGAAAGCAAAAATAATGTGTGATAATACTAGTTCCATTCCCTTAAGTAAATACTCTAAAAATCACCCTTGTAAAAAATACATAGACATTAGGAATCAATTTCATTGGGATCACACACAAAAAGGATATTTCATTCTTCAATTTATCAGAAAGAAAGATCAACTTGCTGATATTTTCATTAAATATTTTACCTCCAATAGTTTTGAATATATTAAAAAGAATTTAGGAATGTTAAAAATAAGGTAATCTTCCATATTAAATTCATGTTTAAAGCTATCTCCTTCCAGTAAGAAACTCTTTTTCATAGGGGGAGTACATTTTCTTATTAGTCAAATTTTTCTCAATCAAATATTTTTTAGTCAATTTCTTTTCGTAGACAAAATTTTTCGTAGTAAAATTTTTTATACTCAAAGTTTTTGTAATATTTTTTTTTCAATATTCGAAATTTAATTTTGTTCAAGATGTATTTTTCTTATTACAAATAATTCCCTTCGTAATCCGGAAGGTATGTTATCTTTCCAAAGTTTTTGTAATCATGTTTTTACATGTGGGTATTTTTTTATCTTGTTTAAGAAACTTTTTTGGATTCACTTTATCATAAATTTGAATGATTATATTAAAAAATATAAATGATAAGAACCTATCAAAATAATTCTTTGGATATCATGTCAACTATCAAATATGATCAGAAGTTTTTCAACTGTTGGATCAACAATGGAAGTTGAACCCTCATCTCAATTGATTATATGAATCTATCCTGATTGTTTTCCCACATCGGGTTTTCAAGATTTTGTGAGATGAAGATCTATCTCTGTACTTATGACATTTTTGAATCTTCAAATGTTTCCTCAATTCCGAATATCTGCTGAAGCCTCTCATCAGAAAGAATTGTCGACTGCTAAGGAATTCTTTGAGTGGCAGATATACAGAGAAAGGATGTTTGATCCAATGTTTTATGATATGTATGAGTATATTATATCTATGATTGTCTAGCTGAATGGTTGAGAGAGAGTATGTGTATGAAAACCAAGAGAACAAGATCCTATCTATCCGGACATGTTTATTGTATTCTATGAGACAACAAGTTTCTTCAAGGAAGAAGGTAGAGACATGTTTTCTTTTATGTGTTCTGGAAAGACCTACTCTATTTCATATAGAAAGGAAGTATGTCTTATTGGAATTCCTTTCGAAGGAGATGTAGAGTTTTGTACTCATAAATTACCTTATGTATCCAGATATTTTGATAAGGAAAAGGCAATTGAGTGTCTTTTCCTGAAAGGAGTGAAGACTCCGAAGATTATTCATATGTCTATAAACTTAAAGATTTTTCAATTGTGGGTTCAAGGTTTTATAATTACAATGAAAGGGGATATATATACTCTGAAGAAGAGTGATATATACATATTGGATTTCTTGGTGAACCTCATTATTATTAACCTGGTTAGGTCCATCTTTGTTACGATTGAAAATATCATGAATAGAAATCTGGAATCTCAAATCATTATGTATCCAGAAATTCTCTCATTGATTATTGTTCTTTGCCTTCAGTCATTCAAAATTACTTACTGTTCCATGATGAGAAATTGCAACGTGATGTTTTTGAGTGATGATACTCTAAAGAGAACAAGAATTCGTTTTTCATGTGAATCCAGAGAATTTTATGATTTGTCTGAAGAAGAAGTAGAAGTTTAGTCAAAGTTTTTAGAAGTAGCTGAAAACCCTATGAAAGGTGGAAGGAATAGAAAGGCTAAGGAACAAGAAGATAAAAGAAACAATCATGTGGAAAAGGAATGTCAGACAACACCACCTAATCCAAAAAAGAAAAACAAGTATCCTAATTAAGTAGTGGATAATTGGAGAGAATATAAGAAAAACTATAAGGAATGGGAGACTATGTTTGGAATGGATCCTGCTAAGGCTAAACCCTTGAAGGAAATGGTTGATGAGAATCTTGAAAAGGAAGAGATAGAAATGAAGCAGAGGAAGAAATTGTCAGAATTTAAAACTGTCCAACAACTTATTAAGGCTACTAAAAAAGAATCTGAACAAATTCTTGTACTAGAATCATTTTTGATAGAATCACTTCCTGTGACTCCAGGAAAGAATGTGGTGATTCCAGAATCACATCAAGAAGAAAAAATTTCTCAGGAAGGGGAAGTGGAAATAGAAGAAATAGAAGAGTAAGAAGAATAAGGGAATGAAACAGATGATATCACAAAGTAAGTTGAATATTACAATGATAAGAAAAACCCCTCTATAAAATTCTGGATCCAGACTTCTCAATATGAATCATCAAAACATGCTACACCAGGGACTAAAGAGGAGGGTCAAGAAGAAGTTAATAATCCAAAAGATAATAAATGTAGTAATCATGAATTCATTCATCTGGAAGATCAGATTGCCGATGTAGAGAAAGAGAATGTTGATGAAGATAAAATTGTTCAGTTATCAGATAGTGAGCACAAATCGCCCAATAAAAAAGGCATCATTCCAAGAAATGATAAGGGAAAACAGGTGGAAGTAGATTCAACTAGTAAAAATGCCTTGAATAAGAACGATGTTGGTTATTCATTAAATAGGGATTCTAAGGACATAGAAAAAGAATCCTCAGAAACCAAACACTTGGATTTAGAATCATCTTCCCATGGACGCGATTTTTTTGTTCTACATTGAAAATGCTAGTTAGTACTATTCCCTTATTCCCAAGCATAGAATCAAGATGCCAGATGCTTGAGCATATGAAAAATTAGATATCAGATTCAGTTTATATGGTTGTGGACATATGTGTCAGACTAGAGGAAGATTTCCAAACCTTCCTCATTGGTTATGAGACTCAGATAAGATCTTGAAAGAATAGTACAATATAGTCAAAGAATACAATTAAATAAATTTGAATCTTCAATGAATTTCATAATAATTTCAATGATTCTTTTGGTACCAAATATGGGAAGATCAAGTATCTTTTAATAGTTTTGAAGAAAAGTTAACCCTCAAACAGAATTCTCAGAAGCAGGAGGATAAGGATATGAATGCCAAGCTTAATTTTGTGTCCATGAATTGGAAGAGGGGAAGGGATCTCATAATTTTTATTGAAGAGAATATTATTAAGAAAGAAGATGTGTTGAAAGCTCAAGCAGAATGTCTTAAGGATCTAGAAGAAAAAATTAAATACTTAGAGAAGAAAAGTAAAGAACATGAGAAATTTCATAATCATGCAAAAGAGGATCACAAGGAGCTCAAGAAGCTAAAAACCATTGTGAAGAAGCTGATGCAGAAGGAGAAATAATGAAAATTTCTTTCCATTCTGATATTTGACTGTATTTTACCTTGTACAAATTCATTCAAAACTAATGAAATGCTGGTTGTTCTTTATATATTTTGATTGTGGGTTTTTAGTACTAATGTTTCAGGTACTGATTTATTTTCCATTCTCCTTATTCCTTAATGATAATCACAAAGGGGGGAAATGAACGATAAAAAGAATACAAAGTAAATAAGATATTTCCTTAAGTAAGGGGGAGTTTATCTAATGGAATGTTATTATTAATGAATATTTCTTTATACAATATAATGTACAATCTCATTATGGAATTAAAGAATACAAGCTTTAGTGATTTCAAAGCCTAAGGGGGAGTTAGTCATATTCACTTTGATCCATAAGTAATGGGGGATATGTTTTTATTTTCATGTCCATAAAATTTCTATGTCCTTAGATTCATTTTCATAAGGTTGTTTGTGCTTTTCAAAAATGGAGAGATTCCGGGATCGAGTCCTCATAAAGGCAACACACACCATTTGTTAGCGAACCTCTCATCCCCTTAATCCCGTGTGGAACTGGCCCAAGCCCAAGGGTTGGCCACCTTGGGCCTAGCTGGGGACGTGCGGCGCGCAGGTGGGAAAGGCTAAGCCCTATACCTCGTTACCCACCAACACGTTTGCCCGCGGGGGATGGGTGAGTTGGTTCAAGGCTGTGGCGACCCGTCGCTGAGGTTCTGGGTTCGAGTCCTCACAAAGGCAATGCGCACCATTTTTCAGCGAACCTCTCGTTCCCTTCATCCTGTGTGGAACTGGCCCAAGCCCAAGGGTTGGCCACCTTGGGCCTAGCTGGGGACGTGTGGTGCGCAGGTGGGCAAGGATAAGCCCTATACCTCGTTACCCACCAACACGTTTGCCCGCGGGGGCTGGGTGAGTTGGTTCAAGGCGGTGGCAACCCGTCGCTGAGGTTCTGGGTTCGAGTCCTCACAAAGGCAACGCGCACCATTTGTCAGCGAACCTCTCGTCCCCTTCATCCCGTGTGAAACTGGCCCAAGCCCAAGGGTTGTCCACCTTGGGCCTAGTTGGGGACGTGCGGCGCGCAGGTGGGCAAGGCTAAGCCCTATACCTCGTTACCCACCAACACATTTTCCCGCGGGGGCTGGGTGAGTTGGTTCAAGGCAGTGGCGACCCATCGCTGAGGTTCCGGGTTCGAGTCCTCACAAAGGCAACGCGCACCATTTGTCAGCGAACCTCTCGTCCCCTTCATCCCGTGTGGAACTGGTCCAAGCCCAAGGGTTGGCCACCTTGGGCCTAGCTGGGGACGTGCGGCACCCAGGTGGGCAAGGCTAAGCCCTATACCTCATTACCCACCAACACGTTTAGCCCGCGGGGGCTGGGTGAGTTGGTTCAAGGCGGTGGCGACCCGTCGCTAAGGTTCCGGGTTCGAGTCCTCACAAAGGCAACACGCACCATTTTTCAGCAAACCTCTCGTCCCCTTCATCCCGTGTGGAACTGGCCCATGCCCAAGGGTTGGCCACCTTGGGCCTAGCTGGGGACGTGCGGCGCACAGCTGGGCAAGGCTAAGCCCTATACCTCGTTACCCACCAACAGTTTTAGAATGGAACATGGTCTTGAGTGGATGGAGGGGCTGATACGGAGCGACGTGAGAAACCCGATTCTGGGAGAGAGGAACCCTAGATCGCGATCCTTCGTAGATTTAGTGGCCGGAAGATTGACTGAGAATAGCGAGACTTGCTCAAATGGTGTCGCGGCTCCCGACTCTTGCATCAATCCAATGCTTTTCCGTCACCGCGGTCATCCGGTGATTTCGTTCTCAACAAATGAGGTAACACTTCTCGCTTCGGACCTTCGTTTCGTTCTTGTTGGGATGTTTTTCAATCGTAGACCAGCATTGAGTTTCTTAAGAAATTCCCTTGAAGCAATTGGTTTTTCGGGATTCAATATCGGCCTTTTGAACTCATTAAATGTTGTCTTTCGCCTGTCTTCCGAGGATGACTACTACCGTTTATGGGCGAAGAAAACCTGGTTCTTCGGGGGATGCTCGATGAAAGTCCTCAAATGGACCCCTAATTTTGATCCCTATTCTGAGTCCCCCATTGTCCCGATTTGGATTGGCTTCCCTACACTGCCACTGCACCTATTCAAAAAAACTACCCTGTTTCATATCTCCAAGCTCATTGGTAATCCATTGAAGCTGGATTCGGCAACAAAGAATCTTTCTAGCTCATCTGTTGCAAGGGTTTGCGTTGAAATAGATGTTTCTAAAGACACTCCCCCTCAAATTTGGATCTAGAATGGTGACCTTGGATTCTTTCAGGAGGTTTTTTATGAAAGATTTCCTGATTATTGCTCCATTTGCCTCATGATTGGACACGATGCAAAACATTGTGAACATAAATTCGTGCGTCCTGAGGCTAAGAAGGCCATTTGGGTTGAGAAAAACAAACAGACTAAGGAACTGGATGGTACTAAGGCTAGCTTTAGAGTTAAGTTGGACCTCCCTGGGACATCTGCTGAAGGGAAGGGGTCTGATATGAAAATGAAGGCTTTGGTTAATATTAATCAGAACTCTGAAAATCAAGATCTGTCAGGCCTCGTTGCTTCCCAGCCTGCTCCCATAGGTGCCAACATTACCACTCCTAATTTGGTGGAGGAGCAAGGAAAAAAAATTGAGTCACATGACTCATCCAAGGAGCAGGATGACCTCTCTGAGCATTGTGAATCCTTACAGGAGGATGATGATAAGACTAATCATCTTGAAGAAACATACTTCAAATCGTGCTCTAGGAAGGGGAAAAAGCCGATGGTGGATGCCGATGGGTTTATCACACCGAATCTCAAAAAAACTAGGAAGCGCAGGGACTACTCTACTCTTGAGAGAACAATAGTTACCAGGTCTTTCGACCCCTCTAAAAAGGAAAACATTGAGCCTCCAAAGCTGCTAATTGTTGTTGAACCTGCTACAACTCTTGAAGTTGAAGAGGAGGAACATGATTTAAATAATGATCTTGTGTACAGATAGGCCTACCAGATGGAGGAGAAAGATGTATTGAGCAAAGAAGTTGATGCCTGGATAGATGAACAAGATGAAAATACATTCAGGAAAGACACCAATGGTGATATTTCAGCTGATACTTACCTTCAAATTTGGAAACGAATATACATCAGGATGATAGATGAATACAAGATGAATCCTGATTTCAACTTTAGAGACATCCCTTGGGAATGACTTTTACTCCTCATTTGATCCTGTTTACTCAAGGCATTTTTTCAATTCTGAAATGTGAAAAAGTCTTTTGAGGGGTTGTGTTGATAAAGATTTTTCTATTTAATGCTGCTCAATCTGGTGGAAGTGTGCCTGTCAAAGCTGTTTTTTCCCTCCCCAAGCCAACAAACTTGGGGTGAAAGTGATAGAATCTTGCATAAAATTCAAAAGATAAAAATATGAAAAGTTTAGTCTGGAAGTGCTTGGATGTTGAAATGGAGTCTCAAATGGAAGAATCAAAGCTGTTATTCTCATACTGAAGACCTGAATTTTTTTCTCTGGACACAAAATCTCTGGATCCGGCCAAGAAGGCGAAGTTCACTTCTCCTTAGAAGACTGATGTCAAGACGGTGGTGCACAGTAGATGAAGTTTTGGATGACAGCGATGATGAAGATGATCTGAAGATGGGTGATGCCGATGATGGTTCTGAAGATGATGATGAGGACGACGCTTTGGAGGAAGACTCAGATGACAATGAAGATGCACTGCAGAAAGTGGAAGCAGGCAAGTGGGCCCTTGGGTGGTCTGTTTTTCTTTGTCATTTACTTGTTTTTTCTTTAATTCCCCGCTGGTGTAATTTCTTTACACCTCGAGTCTGTACTGCATACATCCTGTTTTTAATAAATTCGTTTGGGTTGCATGAACTGGGAAACCAGTTCATGTCATTAACCTTTTAAAAAAAATCACAAACACTCTATCTGATGGAAAATTTTATTTCCCCGATGATTTATCTTAATAATGAAATTTTCCTTCCCAGGGAAATTTTCTCCTTATCTGTGTTTTCATTGTTCATTATTTAGTTTATATTATTATAACTCATATTATTTGTAATTTGTAAAAATCAGTTTCATATCTAAAACCTTGGAATACTATAAATACTTAAATATAGAGTATTCTATTTTCAGGTTTTGAATTCAGATTTCGAATTCTCTGAATTCAGATTCTGAATTTTCTGAAATTCATATTCTGAATTCTCTGACATTAAGATTTCTAATTCTCTGAATTTAGATTCAAAATTCTCTGAAATTCAGACTCTGAATTCTCTAAAATCCAGACTCCGAATTTTATGAATTCAGATTCTGAATTCTCTAAAATTCAGAAACCGAATTCTCTGAAATTTGGACTATGAATTCCATAGAATTCAGCTTCCCAATTCCTTAGAATTCAGGTACCAAATTCCTTAGAATTCAGACTCCAAAGTCTATATAATTGTAATTGCATATTACTAGAAAAACAGAATCCTTATATCCATGTAAAATAGTCTCTAAATGATTATTTTCTTAGATTCTGAACATTATTTTCCAAAACACCGAAACATGGATTAGGTTAAGAAACCATATTTTCCTTAACCTTGTTTTAGTTATGAAAAGATGATGTACATTCTATTTCTAATTAATTGGTGTTTGATTGAAAGGTATATAGGTCCCCATGATATTCAAGGAAAAATAAAACCGTTGGATGATGGATCCAACCATTGGGAAAATGCCTATAAATAAAAGATCATTTGAACGAGCTAATTACTGACTCGATTACTCTAGAGATTATGTCATGTTGAATTTAATTCTATAGATATAGACTCTCATCCTTTTTTTGAACTGAACATTTTTTTAGCTTGCTTTGAAGAACTCTGACAGCTGATGTGTACAATCTAGGGCTTCCGTGGATAGGAAGACAAAGGTTCGAACTACCTTAAAGTTCGAGGACTTCCTTGATAAGGAAGGAAGAGGTGCTGACTACCCTGAATCTCAAGGGATTGCGAGGATATCAAGACAGACTTCGATATTTCTATCGAGGGCTTACCCTGGTGTGGGTAAGACAGACTTTTTGAAAGCATAAATCAAGGGACCTTTATCTAAGGTAGTTGGATTCCCTAATCTTTTTGTTAAAAGATTTCATAATTGTTACTTGTATTGTTTCATGTTTATTTTCTGCTACATTTTGATTAATAAGGAATGTATAACTATCTTATAATTTCTTGTACTTGTACTCTGATTAGTAATAATATATATGATTTAAGATAGAATCGTTGTCCTTGTAAACATTTCATAAGTTTAATTTCTGGAACCATATTTATGAAACCAAGAAAGTTTGTAGAACTAAGAAGTCTTGTGAATTTACCTTGTTTGACATTGTTAAACATAGAAAGTTTTATAACAACTTTAAAAGTTAAAAAGAAAACTTTAAAGGATAAAATTCACCCCAAATTATATATTGAGAATATGTATTCATTATTTCGATCCTACAGTATATATAAGGCCCCAGCATTACAAATTACTAAATCTCGAGTTATTACAAGATTACACATTGAAGATCTTTTTTAGGTTTAGAGTTTCAGAGAATTAGATAATAAATCATGTATTACATTCCACCATTAAACAAGGTGGTTACATTAAAGATAATATTCACTTTTCCCAAAAAATGAAACATATTTAAAACAAAACATGGATTCTTTCATGACACTTCCTTGACACTATCATCACATCATGTACCTTTCCCTTGACCTATGAAAAACATTAAAAACATGGGATGAGCATAAAAAGCTCAGTAAGGCGTATAAAAATACGGAATGAAAAAATTAGTCGATGTATACATATAAATCAATGAAATCATACTTTACACATAAAACATAAGCACTTTATCATACCTCATGAAATCAAAAGATTTATGAATAACTCATAGAAATCATAAGACATAAAGGTAACTTGAGGCATTCATAACACTTTTACATAGGGAGCAACCCTCATGGTTACATTTGGAATACCCATCACAGTATATTCCCTAAATCTCTTCGGAGAAACTTTAGCATTTAACTCCTTCGTATTACCCAATGCATTGGAGAGCTATCACGGGCTCACTCGCCCTTATTTTATCACCGAACCACCCGTCTTCATAAACAATGCCCAAGAACCATAACATAATCGTATCACATAAAACATGCATAAAGGAAACTTAAAATTTCCACATTTCAATCATAAGATATCAAAAACACATTGATATAATAAAAAAATTATCAAAACCATTTTCAATACAAAAATAAAAGAAAAGTAAAACATGGTAAAAAGTTATGGCTTGTAGAGGAAGCCGAAATTCAAATAATGGTCATGGTGGTGGAGAAGTCGTTGTCGCTGCATACGTACAACAAAAACTTTCCCTTTTGTCATTTAGTAAAATGATTCTCATAAAAAATATTCATTTTTAATAAATGTAAAAGTCAACAGGGTTTATACATCGTATAAAATAAAGTTGTGTATAAATCAAAATATGCCTCAATGAAAGGAGATTGAGACGAAGTCCCTTACCTCGTGTCCGACTTGACTCGATCGTTCTTTAATCTCCTGAATAATAAACATGAGTTAATTTCTACTTGCATAAGAACCTTTATCATGTTCATTATTCCTTTTAAATCACTTATTACCATGTTATGAACACTAGGTAATTATTTAAGTTAGTAACGGTCGTTTTGTCGATCATTGGTACTTGAGTCAAAAATAAACTCCTTATAATTACAAGTTGTTCATGTGGTAAAATATCCATATATCTAGAACAATATTCATGATTTAGATATCATAGATATCATAGATATCATATATATCCAGTATATACATGAATTTATAATATTACATAACATTTAGAGGTATGAAATGAAATGCACCGTTTATGGAGATGGTAAGCCGTACGTACACATGAATGCTACTTTCATTTATATTTCATATTTAATGGAATGAATTCATAATGATATAAAGTAATTTTATAATTACAGTATAATATCATATATAATATCATTAACTCCATCCTTTATACGTCCCACATATGGCATTAACGAATCAAATCACTTTGAGGGGGCGGTAGTCCGCACTTCCTAAAATATAAGATATCACGTTTACCCATAATGGAAACCATAAAGGTATTCCATAAATGAAAAATAAATAATCATAAGGAAAACATAAACATAATATATATAATATATAAATATATTTACATCTTAATGGCCACCATTAAAGGTGTTAAAAGAAGATTGAACAATCATCGTTTTGTGAGGCATAAATTCGCCATCCACAGAAGCAGTGTGTTTTTTATCCATTAGAAAGAGGTGTGTGTAAGTGTAGCTATAATAATTATCGTAACAACATACTAGTATATTTAAGATACTGGTGTTGTTACAAAATAAAGTAATTAAAAGAGTTTAGTGGGTTGGAGAAGCAAAATAAACCAAAAGAACACAAGTGAAGACATCACCTTTAAATCGGGTAACTCCTCTTGATTTGAACCAAAACGGTTTCTTGAAGTGCTTTATGCCTAAGGTAAGGATTCTGTGATGAAGAGAGGGATGTGGAGAGATAAAATGGGCAGATATTTGGCCGAGAAAATGTCTTGAGAGGTGTGGTTAAGGAGGTAGAGGTGGGTGCCTTTTATAAGAGGGAGGAGGGGCACTCTTGGAAAGTCAAAAAATGTTACATTATTTTATAATGAGTTTCAGATTTTAAAGGTCCCAAAATTATATATTTAAAGGATAAGGTGATAAGGGTTATAAATACACCCATAAAATAGGTCTTTGATAAGTTTAAGTCTTATATTTTACATTATTGTTTCATTTTATTTAAATCGTTCATTAATGAGGTAATCACTGCATCATCACGGTGTCATAAAAATATTTAATTTATATAATGTATAAAAATTATAAAAAAATAATATGATGTAGGAAATATTTTTATCTTTCTAATGAATATTTATAGTCCAATATATATTTTATGTAGACAAAACTAAAATTGTTTTACTTAGGTGTTACATACTTTTGTGATATTTTCAATTCTTTAAAAATAAAATGATAAAGTGTCACTATCACCCTAAAGTGATTCCATGGGGTCCCTATGTTTGGAAAAAGGAATACCATGGCTGGAAATGACACAACCAGTAGCATTAGGACACATTTTGGGGTCATTTTTTATTATTATGATATTATTTTATTATCCTTAACTACCTGATTACTAATTAATGGCAATAATTATAGATAATTACCGTCGTTACTATTCATGATGTCAGAAAACAAAAGAGTCTTAATTAAATAATTTTGACCATATGATTCCAAATATGGAATCCATTTTACCAAATTCTAAACACAACAATTTCAATATTTAATTTAAAAACAATTCTCGTTGTCAAAAAAATAGTGGGTTGTTTAGAAACAATTTCTATCAAAAGTTTGACAATTGTTTATGTCCAATTTCCAAGTGTAATTAATCCCAATGACCACCGTTGGATTAAATGGAAAAAATATATTATATTTACAATTTAAAACCAATTAAAAAGAAAATTTATGTATATAATTAAATAAGATGAAAAAGCAATTTTGAAGTAAAATGCAGTTTTTTCACTATTCATTAAAAAATGAACATTGTCAGAAAAATATCAAAAATTTATCCAAATTAAATTTAAATATCCCAATCCTAAATAATAAGTTTTTTATGACAAATATATCTTATAAAATTGTCAAAAGAGAGATTTAAAAATGGTTCTCCATCAAAAGGCGGTAAAATAATCTTTTAAAAATATTAGAGAATTCTATGCTTAAGATTGGATTTATTCTCATTTTAAGCCTCTTAAAACACTATCTAATTCATAAATAGACATAGATAAGAAAATATATTATTCGTTAATTTCTTGGGATGTTACATCCTTCTCTACTTTAGAAAATTGTATCCCCACAATTTATTTACTAATCGAATAAGTGGGGGTATTTATCCCTCATTGCATTTTCAGATTCCCATATTGCCTCATCAATCATGTGGTTTGTCCACAAAACCATTACTTGATGAATCACCTTATTTCGTAACACTTTATCCCTATAGTCAAGAATCTGGACCGGTTGTTCCTCATAAGATAGGTTCTCTTCCAACTGAACTACCTCTGGACTCAAAACATGAGATGGATCTGGCATGTACTTCCTTAACATTGAAACATGAAAAACATTATGTACCTGAGATAAAATCGGAGGTAAATCCACTCGGTATGCAACTGATCCAACTCTCTATATAATATCATATGGTCCAATGAACCTTGGACTCAGCTTTCCTTTGTTAACAAATCGCATCACACTTTTCCTTGGTGAAACTTTGAGAAAACATGATCACCTACCTCAAAAGAGAGATCCTTCCTCCTGTTGTCCGCATAACTTTTCTGCCTGCTCTGAGCTGTTCTCACGTGTCTCTGTATCAGCTGAACTTTTTCTGCAAACTCTTCTACCAATTCCGGTCCCATAAACTTCCTTTCACCCACTTCATCCCAAAAATATGGAGTTCGCCACCACTTCCCATATAATGCCTCAAATGGTGACATCTGTATACTGGAATGAAAACTGTTATTATAAGAAAACTCAACAAAAGAAAGATGTTGGTCCCAACTTCCCTGATAATCCATCAAACAAGCACATAGCATATCCTCCAAAGTTTGAATTGTTCGTTCTGACTACCCATCTGATTAAGGATGAAAAGCTGTACTAAAATTTAATTCAGTACCCAATGACTTCTGAAGGCCTTTCCAAATGATAGAAGTAAACCTTGGATCACGATCAGATATAATGGAGGTGGGAACTCCATGTAACCTGACTATATCTTTAAGATATAAATGAGAATGTTGATCTATGGAAAAAAGTGTCTCGTATATCAAGGAAATGAGTAGATTTAGTCAAGCGATCAACAATAACCCAGATTGCATTTTTACCTCGAGGTGTCTTCGACAATCCAACAATGAAGTCCATGGATATATTCTCCCATTTCCACTCTGGTACTGGTAAAGGCTGAAGCATTCCCTTTGGTAACTACCGCTCTGCTTTAACCTGTTGATATGTCAAACACTTCACAGTAAAATCAACAATATCTATTTTCATTCCATCCCACCAGTAATACTTTAAAATATCTCTATACATCTTAGTACTCCCAGGATGAACTGAAAACGGAGAACTATGAGCTTCACATAACAACTCTCTCTTCAACTGTGAATCACACGGCACACAAAATCTCTTCCCAAATCTCAAAACACAATCATTATCAATGTTTAATTTAGGCAACTTACCCTTCTGAACCAGCTCTACCTTTTTCTGCAACTCACTATCTTGCTTCTGTGCTTGCTTAATTCTGTCTGATAGAGAAGATTTCACTGATACCTAAAACAAAATAGAAGAACATCCTGCACCAACAACTTCTATTCCAAATTTCATCAAATCCATAACCAAAGGATCATGTTTCAAACGTAACATTGTTAATGAATCATTACTTTTTCGACTCAAAGCCTCAGCCACTATATTTTCATTTCCTGGATGGTAAGGAATTGTACAATCACAATCCTTGATTAATTCCATCCATCTCCTCTATCCCATGTTCAGTTCTATCTGAGTGAAAATATACTTTAATATTTTTTGATCGGTATATATTTCACACTTTACTCCATACAAATGATGCCTCCAAATTTTTAAAGTGAAAAAAACATTAGCTAATTCCAAATCATGTGTAGGGTAATTTACCTCATGAGTTTTCAAGTGATGTGAAGCATAATAAATTACCTGATCATTCTGCATTAGGACAAAACCATGTCCTTTCAATGAAGCATCACTTCAGATAACAAAATCACCATTCCTGGAAGGTAGTTCCAAAACTAGAGTATTCACCAATCGTCTTTTCAATTCCTGAAAACAATAATCCAATTCTTTTGTCCAGATAAACTCAACACCATTCCCAATTATCTTAGTAATTGGACTAGATAACCGTGAAAAATTTTCTAACAAACCTTCGGTAATATCCTGCCAAACCAAGAAAACTACGAATCTCGGTTACATTTGTGGGTCTTGGCAATTCTTCAAAAACCTTTGTTTTTGCAGGATCAACAGTTATCCCATATTTAGAAACAATGTGACCAAGGAATGAAATTTGTTGCAACCAAAACTCACACATGATGAACTTCCCATATATTTTCTTTTCTTTTATTGTTAGCAAAATAACCCTTATATGACTTTCATGCTCCTATTTACTTTTAGAAAACACCAAAATATCATCAATGAAAACAACCACAAACTTATCCAAGAATTCATTGAAAATTCTATTCATAAGGTCCATGAATACCGCAGGTGCATTGGTTATCCCAAAAGGCATTACTACAAATTCATAAGGGCCATATCTTGTATGAAACACAGTCTTCAGAACATCTTCTTCCTTTACCTTCAACTGATGGTACCCCGATCTCAGGTCAATCTTTGAAAAATACCGAGCTCCCTGGAGCTCATCAATCAAATCATCGATATGAGGCAAAGGATATGTGTTCTTAACAGTGATGTTATTCAAGGCTCCATAATCAATGCAAATTCTCATAGAACCATCTTTTTTTAACAAATAAGACAGGATCACCCCATGGTGATGTGCTAGGTCTAATGAAACCTTTCTCTAATAAATCTTTCAATCGCTCCTTCAACTCTAAAAGTTCAATTTGAGCCATTAGATAAGGGGGTTTTGAAATTGGCATAGCATCAGGAACTAAGTCTACAGTAAATTCAACTTCTTGATCTGGTATTATTCTAGGAAACTCATCAGGAAAAACATCAGGATACTCATTTACCACTAGCACATCATTAATCTGAACGGTTCCTTTGTTTTCAACAATACGTGAAAGGTAACATTCATTTCCATATTTTACATGTTTCTTAGCCTCTTGATATGTTATCAATAGTAAGGGTTCATTATTATACACAAACTGAAATTCATTCTAAAAAGAAACTTCTTTAGCTCTACAATCAATCTTAGCATGGTAAAGAGAGATCCAATCCATTCCCAGGATAACATCAAACTCTACTAGTGGTAAAACAATAAGGTTTGCAGGTAGGTTATTTCCACAGATAAGTATAGGAAGACTCTTATAAATTCTTTTTTCCTTGAAATTTCCCCCAGGTGTTTTTACCACAAGTTCAAGAGTCATTTCTGGAGATGGAATTCCCAATTTACTAGAACTGTTTTCAGAGATGAAAGAATGTGTAGACCCCAAATCAAACAACGCACTGGAATAATCTGAAAAAACAAACAAAGTACCTGATACCACTTCATTTGCTATCCCAACATCTGCTGAAGTAGTTGAAAAGGATTTCACCACTCTTTTTTGCTTGTAGTTTGACTACTTTCCATCATTTTAGCTCTTTTTTGAACAATCGTTTTAATAATGACCCATCTTATTGAACTTGAAACATTTGACTAAATGTAAATAAAATTTGGTCTTACCATCTCCCAAATCTTTTTTAGTGAAATGACGAGCCTTATGTACCATCTTACCACATCGGTAGTACTTTCTAGAATTCAAAATACATTCCCCAGAATGCCTTTTACCACATATATGACAAACTGGAAACATATTTTTCTTACCATCAAACCTTTTTTATGAATTCTTCTCTTTCTCCTACCACCTCGATCTATTCTTCTATTGGTTGTTATAGAACACTTGATCATAGGAAAACTCCATTTCCACATTCTCAGCACATTGAACAAGCTTTTCATAACTCTTGAACTCGCGAGAAGATAAATCCATTCGATATTTTGGCTTTAATCCTGAGTAAAAATGATTGATTTTACTATTAAGGTCTCAGATAAAATTTGGAGCATACCTTGACAGTTGAGTGAACCTTTTTTTATAAGCAGCCACTACGTCGTCCTCTTGCCTCAATTCCAAGAATTGTTTTCCATCCTAAGTTGAACAGCCTAAGTAAAATACTTCTCAAGAAACATACCTTTGAATTCATCCCAATCGAGAGAATCAATCTCATCAGCGTCCCAGATATTTTTAACCATCGACCACCACTGGTCTACTTCACCCTCCAAACAGTAAAGTGAAAGACTAACCTTTTGATTGTCTGAACACCCCATGGCATCAAAAATCTCCTCTAGTGCTTTAATCCACCCTTCGGCTAGCACAGGGTCAGATGATCCTATGAATGATGGGGTATGTTTCCTCATGAAATGTTCCACCACTGACATGTTCCTTTGTGGTTGATCTGGCTGATCTCATGCATGGATACCACCACCATTTATCGCTTGATTTAACTGCAACAAACTCTTCAGTTCCAATTCCAACCATCTCAGGATGCTGATTCAGAAGGTCATTTCCTTCTGTATGCCTTCCTAGCACTTCTTCCATGTTTCCTCTGCGGAAAACTATTCTGAACAAACACGTCTTAGATGAAGCAACATGGTAATCTTCAAATGCTATGTCATTTAAATTTTACCATAAAAAAATATTTTTGGATAGTCATTTAATAGAATTATAACTCCTAAAGTTATCTAAACCGACCTCTGATACAAACTATAAGGACCCATCCTTAAACATTACTTAATCTTGAGTTATTACAAGATTAAAAATTGAGGATCTTTTCAAGTTTAGAGTTTTAGAGAATTAGATCATAAATCATGCTTTACATTCCACATTTAAACAAGGTGGTTACATTAAAGAAAATATTCAATTTTACCATCAAAGGAAACATATTTAAAAAAACATGGATTCTTTCATGAAACTTCCTTGAAACTATCATCACATCATGTACCGTTCCCTTGACCTGTGAAAAACATTTTAAAAACATGGGATGAGCATAAAAAGCTCATTAAGGTGTATAAAAATACGGAATGAAATCATTAGTACATGTATACATATAAATAAATGAAATCATACTTTACTCATAAAACATAATCACTTTATCATACCTCATAAAATCATAAGATTTATGAATAACTCATAGAAATCATAAGACATAAAGGTAACTTGAGGCATTCATAACATTATTACATAGGGAGAAACCCTCAAGGTTACGTTTGGAATACCCATCACAGTATATTATCTAAATATCTTTAGAGAAACCTTAGCATTTAACTCCTTCGCATTAACCAATGCATTGGAGAGCTAGCACGGGATCACCCGCACTTAGTTTGTCACAGAACCACCCGTCTTTATAAACAATTCCCAAGAACCGTAACATAATCGTATCACATAAAACATGCATAAAGGAAACATGACATTTCCACATTTCAATCACAAGATATCAAAAACATATTGATATAATAAAAACATTATCAAAACCATTTTCAATACCACAATAAAAGAAAAGTAAAACATGGTAAAAAGTTATGTCTTGTAGAGGAAGACAAAACTCAAATAATGGTCACGACGGTGGAGAAGTCATTGTCACCGCATACGTAGGAAAAAAAATCCCTTTTTTCATTTAATAAAATGATTCATATAAAAAAGATTCATTTGGAATAAATGTAAATGTCAAAGGGGTTTATACACCGTATAAAATAATGTTGTGTATAAAACAAAATATGCCTCAATGAAAGGAGATTGAGACGAAGTCCCTTACCTCGTGTCCGACTTGACTCGATCATTCTTTAATATCCTAAATAATAAACATGAGTTAATTTATACTTGCATAAAAACATTTTTCAAGTTCATTATTCCTTTTATATCACTTATTACAATGTTATGAACACTATGTAATTATATAAGTTAATTAACGGACGTATTGTCGATCATTGGTACTTGAGTCAAAAATAAACTCCTTATAATTACATGTTGTTCATGTGGTAAAATATCCATTGTATCCAGAACTATATTCATGATGTAGATATCATATATATCATATATATCCAGTATATACATGCATTTATAATACTACATAACATTTAGAGGTATGAAATGAAATGCACCGATTATGGAGACGGTAAGCTGTACGTACGCATGGATGCTACTTTCATTTCTATTTCATATTTAATGGAATGAATTCATAATGATATAAAGTTATATTATAATTCCATTATAATATCTTATATAATATCATTAACTCCATCTTTTATACATCCCACCTATGGCATTAACGAATCAAATCACATTGAAGGGGCGGTAGTCCACACTTCCTAAAATGAAGATATCGCGTTTACCCATAATGGTATGCCATAAATAAAAAATAAAGAAGCATAAGGAAAACATAAAAATAATATATATCATATATAAATAGAGTGACATCTCAATGGCCACCATTAAAGGTGTTAAATGAAGATTGAACAATCATCATTTCTTGAGGCAGAAATTATCCATCCACAGAAACAATATGTTCTTTAACTATTAGACAGAGGTGTGTGTAAGTGTAGCTCGAATACATCTCATAAAACATCCTAGTATATTGGGGATACTAGTTTTGTTACAAAATAAAGAAATAAAACGAGTTTAGGGTGTTGGAGAAGCTAAATAAAACAAAAGAACACAAGTGAAGACATTACATTTAAATCGGGTAACTCCTCTTGATTTGAACCAAAAGGGTTTTTTGAAGAGCTTTATGCCTAAGTTAAGGCTTTTATGTTGAATATAGGGATGTGGAGAGATAAAATGAGCAGATATTTGGCAGAGAAAATGGCTTGAGATGTGTGGGTAAGGAGGTCGACGTGGGGGCGTTTTATAAGAGGGGGGAGGGGCACTCTTGGAAAGTCAAGAAAAGTTACTTTATTATATAATGAGTTTCAGATTTTAAAGGTCCCACAATTATATATTTCGAGGATAAGGTGATAAGGGTTCTAAATCCACCCATAAAATAGGTCTCTGACAAGTGTATGTCTTATATTTTACATTATATTTTCATTTTATTTAAATCGTTCATTAATGAGGTAATCGATGCAGCATCATGGTGTCATAAAATATTTAATTTATTTAATGTCCAAAAATGATAAAAAAAATAGTATGATGTAGGAAATCTTTTTTTCTTTCCAATTACTATTTATAGTCCAAGATATCATTTCATTAGACAAAACTATAATTGTTTTACTTAGGTGTTACACACTTTTGTGATATTATCCTTTCTTTAAAAATAAAATGATAAAGTGTCACTATCACCCAAAAGTGAATCCATGGGGTCCCTATGTTTGGAAAAAGGCATCCCATGGTCGGCCATGACACAACCAATGTCATTAGGACACATTTTGGGGTCATTTGTTATTATTAAGATATTATTTTATTATCCTTAACTACCCGATTACTAATTAATCACGATAATTAAAGATAATTATTGTCATTACTATTCATAATGTCAAAAAAAAAGAGTATTAATTAAATACTTTGGACCTTATGATTCCAAATATTGAATCCATTTTACCAAATTCTAAACACAGAAATTTCAATAATTAATTTAGAAATAATTCTTGTTGTCAAAACAAATAGCGGGTTTTTTAGAAACAATTTCTATCAAAAGTTTGACAATTGTTTATGTCAAATTTCAAAGTGAAATTAATCCCAATGACCAACATTAGATTAAATGTTAAAAATATATTCTATTTACACTTTATAACAAATTAAAAAGATAATATATCAATACAATTAAATAAGATGAAAAAGAAGTTTTGAAGTAAAATGCAGTATTTTTCACTATTCATTAAAAAAATGATCATTGTTAGAAAAATATGAAAAATTTATCCAAAGTAAATTTCAATATCCCAATCCTAAATAATAAGTTTATTTTGACAAATAGTGCTTATAAAATTGTCCAAATATAGATTTAAAAATGGTTCACCATCAAAAGGCGATAAAACAATCTTTTAAAAATATTAGAGAATTCTATGCTTAAGATTGGATTTATTCTCATTTTAAGCCTCTTAAAACACTATCTAATTCATAAATATACATACATAAGAAAATATATTATTCATTAATTACTTGGGATGTTACAGTATATATATAGAGGGGTTGATCTAAAATATTCTAGTAGAACGATAAGCCAAATATTGAATTATTAATTAGAATGAATCTAAGTAAAAACTGATACGTGACTCGCTTTATATAGATAAAATTATTTTTTAAACAATTTAAAAAGTTTTAATGAAACAAAATAGTAACCATTATCTTTACCCCCACACACTGGTGTTCGTATGTGTTGGGGAGTTCATGTAGTTACTCACTGGTATCATGTGATGTCTATGATATTAATTTAATTTATAATAGGATATCAATGGGATCTTATGTCATGATTGAGTTTTTCACACCATAAATATTAAATCATGAATGATTAGAATATATGATTTCTAGAATATGAATATGTCTGGTCATTCAACGATGGTGTCGTGAAAATATCATATTGAGAGTTTATTGTAAAATTAAACCTACATTTATGTTCGTATCATTGAAAAAAATCACCACATTTGAATACAATTATCCTTGATATTTCCATTTATTTTTCACTTAAAAATATGAGATACACAAGCATGCACATATTTTTGTGATTTGAGGATAGAGGATGATCAACGTATTTGATCATAGTGATACCAAATGTAGATGAAATTATATAATGGAGTCGTATCGTTTAGGGTGTTTGAGAAGTGTGTTGTTAATGATAATATTAATGGATCTAAGGCACATATGCGCTCAATACAAAGATATATAAATTTGTGAAATCAAGGTTATATATTTTTTAGAGTTACATATAAAACAGAATAGATAACCATAATTCAAATAAGGAAATTGTGTGAAACATATATTGGTATTTCATATTAATACCCTCACAATATCATATTAATGTAATTAGAATCATGAAAAAGCATATTATTAGAATAGTGAGAGAAAATAGTGAAGAAAACTTGGGATTGGAAGATGATAATCTCAATTCCATCATAATCTTATTGAGAGATATGTTCTTATATGAAGACAATGGTGAAATTAGTTAATGTGAACATATCGCATGAGATATAATTACTATGATAAGGATATGAAACATGATATGTTTTTATGATTATTATAAATTATATGATTTATGAGATTTATTCATAATGGATATCTTTTTTATGATGTCAGTTCATCTAGATTCCAGTTGTGCAAAGATATTATATGATGTAACTGTGTAAATGAATGTGTAGAAGAGTATTTGTGTCTTTAAAAGTAGTTATGTCAGGTAGGGGTGAAAAAAACATATAACAGTTCAAATTATAAGGATTTAAAATATAATGTTATTAGAAATTTATATTCAATAAGATAAAACTCATAAGAAAAGAGACTTCTCAAAACAAAACGTTGATATATTGAAGACAAAGTGATATGACCCTAAAATCAATTTTTACATTATATATATATATATAATATTTTAATGTAATAAATTTTGTTTTTCATAATATTTTCTTTAAAATAGAATAATAATGATAAGATAGAGTTAGTTGACTATCTATTCCTCTAATGATCATTGTTATAGAGAAAGAAGAAGACCGAGAAGAAAATCCTACAACAATAGTATGCAGAAAGATCTACAAAAGGGTTGTGAAAACCTCAATAATTTTATCATATTGAGGAAGAATATTAGATCATTTTTATCTAGGAGTTATGAAATCCATTAATACTTATCTACATTGAAGATTTAAAAAAAATCTGTTATCCATTGAATTTCAAGTTAGTGCATGCATTGTACTTGGTTTGATTCAATAAAATGGGTCCAAGGATATTCCCTTTCCTAGGAAATTTATTGATAATAAAAGAATTTGGTTTACCATTGTATTAATGGGATTTAGTAATCTTTATTGGAGGTAAACCTCAATAAAAATACATTATGTACCTATTACATTAAAGTATTTATTCAATACATGTATAAAATTGATAGGTAGGTAAATATAGAAAGAAAAATATGTTAACTGAAAAAATGTATCTATAATTAGAGATAATGTGTAAATTTTTAATCTTTCGTACAACCATTATTCATGCATACCTATGTTTTTATATCCCAAGTGGTTACATAAAATGATATCAGAGTACAATGTTTTACTACTGAATAGATTCAATTTTTTTTGGAATTGTTGGTTTTTTATAGATTCACATTGAAAAGGATCTATGAAATGATTATTTGAATAATCATATGAATAACCTATCAATGAAACCATGTATGATATATCTATGAATAAAAAAATATGAATGTATATGCATATAAGCTAATAAAATCCACACCAAATAATGAAGTGAACAATGAATCTATACTTGTTGATGAAGATAAATGTAAAGTTAATCATGGTGTGTATATTGATAATATGTCTCTAAAAAGAATTTTTGATCAGGGAGTATCCATTGTATGAAAATAAAAAGTTTCAATTTATCCACATATTTATGTTGATGAAGTTATATCTAGAATAGATAATGATGAACTGATATTTGAATCTACTACCAAGGATTTAGAAAACACTTATATCATAGAAGTTATAAATCATTCATGTTATTAGGAGGTAAAAATATATTATTTACATTAATATCTATCATAAGAATCAATAACAACAGAGAATGATCACAACTATAAATATTCAAAATAAAAACCAAATTTTTTAAAGGAAATCCATCCAAACTACACTATGAAAATAGTAACATTAATTTGTGACTCATAAAGAATCATACAGGAGGAGATCACCTAGTAAAAATAAGAATCAGTAATATTGGAGAAGGATTTAAAAGAAAGAGTGTGGATATATATAATGATATCCAAATAGTTATAGAATGTTTTTTATAAAAATAGACATTTATTAAAGGTTCTTTTATTTTTAGAAAGAATATATTAGTAAAATCTATAATAAAACAATTTGAAAAGTTTTTTCATGAAATGATCAATTAATTATAAGAATGAAAAAATGAAATCATTGGTGTCAATAATACTCAATTAGAAGTAAAGGAAATCAATAATAAATTTCTTGAAAAACTAATCTGAGATAAGAATATCATTCATGAATAGTATGACATTATGTACAGAAAGGAATTTGAAGATTGATTACAATCAGTGGAGGATGTTAGAAATATCATCAATAAGAAATGCCTTAATCATAAAATTAAAATAAAAAAAATGTTGTAGCTTATCAATAAAATTCTTCACTACAAATTGATAAAAGATAAAACAACCCTAATAATTCCAAGTAATGTTATTATACTAAAATAAAATTAGATAGAAGAAGAGAGAGTATGACAACATATAATCATCAAACTATAGTTATATCATAGGAAAATGATTTATTTTTCATAAAAAATAATGATTTTTGTAATTCGAGTTACAAAATTAGTGTCATGTTGAAATTCAAAATCACATAAAAAAGATGAAAAAAGTTTATAGATAAACCAAAACTACAAAAAAAGTGAATCTAAAAATTATAAGAAGATGTTCTTTCACTAAATAACCTCATATGTGGTATGAAAACAAACAAAAAATGTAAACGATAAAATACAGATATACAATATTTCTGATGAGAAGATCCTGATTATTTGGCCATTTATTGTGCTATGGTAGATTTTGGAACCAAGATACAAAATTATGGTATAATATTTCAACCTTTAGAATTCAAAATTAGTCTACACCAAGGGGGTGAAATTATAAAATAAGTAAAATTCCATAGTTTAATGGCAAGAATATGTTTTTACAAAATGATTTTAAATATTAAAGAGTACTTATGGGGATTAAAATCAATGATACCATAGTTGGGGTGGATTCTTGTTCACCTAAACTAACCATGATTCAAAAAATGAGTCCACTATACTAATGAATCCAATGAAAAGAATTATGACTATTTTAGAAAATAATAAATAAATAGGTTGAAAAAAATATTCCAAAGTTTTTTGAAAATATGGATAATTATTTATACTTCTTTTATAAAAAATAGAAATATGTTGTTAAAATTATATTCAGTGACTGAGAGAAAAAGTCCACGCCAAAAAAGGGATACGTTTATTATGGTTTAAGAGGACACACATTGTACTTTATCAAAATATCCCTAATTTGTTATATTGTTGTTATAAATCAAGTGAAAAATGTATATAATCAATCCATGAAAAAGAATAATAATAACACTGGTTTAATTAAGAAAATGTTTGAGAAGTATTGTGAAATAACTAAGAAGGTCAAGAGCATTCCGAACGAATGTATGATAATTTATTAAAATGACTTTTTAAAACAATAATTGAAATTAATGTAAGATAATGTTAAGGGGGTGATAAATGGGAAAAATTATTTGTGAAGAAATTGAATTTTAGGGTGATTATAAAGAGATGGAAGCTCAAGTCCTCATAAGGAACTATATACAACGTTCAAGAAGAATGGGATTATTTTTTTGAATTATTTAACCATTTTACCAACTTAATAAGAGATACTAAAGAAAATTCAACAATACCCAAGAAATAAATTTTCTTGATGGATACTATTATAATCAAGTTCTCAGAAAAAGATATTTTTAAAATAATCAACGAATCCATGCTACATAAAACTACTGGAAATTCTAGGAATGTTAACATTAAAGTCACACTAAAATGGGTTAGAAAAGAAAAGTGTATCCTAACTTAGAAGAAATTATCATCATTATTTATCTCTCTAATGAGAAAAATAGTTCCACCTTATTCCTTTATTCAATGTTTTTTATTTTTTTTCTTTATTTATAGTTAATTGAAGATTGTGATAATTATCATTGGAAGAACTATTTAAGATGAAATGACTATAAAATTCATATAATAATTTTAAATGTTCCATTATGGTGAAATATCATTATATGATATCTTGAAGTACATTTGATGAATTGACAATGATTATCCATTTAGTGGGAGAAAATTTAAAATATTCTAGAATCACTACTGGAAAGGGGAGTTTTCCCAATAGTTGTATACCAATAGTTCAAAGGAACTGTTGGCATATGCTGTCTTTCCCAATGGTTTATATAAATCATTGGGAAAGACCTTAAAGAACATACTTTTACCAATGGTTATATGAAACCGTTGGGAAAAGTGGGGGGGAAAACATAGTTTTCCCAATGGTTTCATAAAATCGTTGGGAAAGATTGGGTTTTCCTTAGTTTTTCCAACGGGTTTTTAAAACCGTTGGGAAAGATTGGTTTTTCCAAATAGTTTTTAAGAACCTTCGGAAAAAAAAGCCCCAAATACCAAAATGAAGGCAGCGGCCTCCCCACGATTCCAGAAGCCTTCCGCTCATCTCCTGGAGCGATTCCTTGGCAGAAGGACTTCCCAATCCCCACATCTTCCATCAGATCAGCACCTACCAGGTTAGAATCCTTCTATATTTTATCAAGGATATAGTTCTACCTCTTATAAATCATATCATTCTATTCTCGATTTCGTTATTCCCAATTTTTAGGGTTTTTGTAAAATTTTATGATTGTTCCACGAATTGTGTACTCAATTCCCTATATCGTTATATGTCCAAATAATGTTTTCATTACACATTTACATTTATAAGGGCATGGTGTATCTTTATTGTGTTCTAATTTTGAAGATTCATAGTTTTTTTAATCTGCTTCAAATACTATAGCTTCATGTATAAGAACTAATAAGAAATTGTTTGTAATATTTATTGATATTATTTCATGAAAATCACTCCTTTCATTAAGATAATGCCAAACATGAAGATTTTGTTCATCTTAATTTTTGTACACTATGTGTATTACATAACAAGTATGTATCATGTTTCTATCAAAATATATATATATATATATATATATAAAATGACACACTATTCACTTATCCTTTGAACAATAGAACATATGGTGTATTTTCTTGAACTTTTCCAAATAGTATGTGGTCCCTAATTAGTACTTCTTCCTTCTTCATGAAACTAATTCACAGAATTTCAAATTCGCAATATTAGTGAATATTAGTTTTTCTATTATAACCATTAATCATTCTGTATTCGACATCATACATGTGTTATTCAATCACCTTTTTAAAACACAATGACCATTTTCACTGATTTGGGGTTCCTCAAAATGCTTGGGAAAATCAGAAAAATGCATGTGTTGAATCGTGTTTCTCATATGGTTTCATGGATACAAGTTCTTCTTGAAAATCATGACTGTGTGGTTCAAATATCATGAGGACCATGAGATTATTATTCTTCATACAAATGAAGTTTTTTTCTACAACTATGTGTTTTTGTTTTCGTTTTTGATTTGGCTAAAATGGGAGGTTTTTTGTCATTAATCATTGTTGTGGGTGGTCATTTATGATGTAAGATAGTATGACATCATTTTACTTGATATATCCAATATTATTATTGATTTATGTTCGATTTGATTATCTTTAACTAGTGATGTTATTTAATAAGTTGTTATTAATGGTTGTAATAATGACGATATGGTATAAGGGTTCATATGGTGTGTATAAGAGTTCACGTGGTGTGTATAACAATTGACATGGTATCAGTGAACTGAATTCATTAATTTAAGCCCTCATTCTCACTAGCATGTAAGAAATTGAGTGATGCCAACTCATCCTCACATGATTTCTTACCTTAGATAGTGTCCAACATATGGAATACGAGCTTTTGAATTCATCAGTTAACAAGGATCATATATTCCATTTCCCCCAAGATTACTGTACTAATATAACTTTAGGGTCAACTAAATATGGTTCTCATTGTATGTTGTATATTATGTGTCCTTCTTGTCTAATACTCACTTTTATGAGGGTGGGGTGTTTTTCACTACATCGAATAGAAAATTCTTCCTTTATCGTTTACTTAAATGTATTTTCTATTAAAGTTAAATCCTATTGAATTGTTTATGACAAAATGACTTATATAAATTCTTTTTACATAATGGACAAAAGTTGGATGTATGAAAATGATTAGATCTCAAACAATTTTCAAAACCATTTGGAGAGATTTATAGATTTTTCATTTCACAATGTTTCAGATAGTGGTCGCATACACTGCCCATGTTCTAATTGTGTTGGTAGACCTTGGTTGAGCCGTGAAGAAGTCAGCTACCACATAACCAAAAATGGTTTTCAAGGAAACTACTTTGTGTGGTATCACAATGGGGAGAAAATGAAATCTCAAATTGGTGATGATCGAAATGAAAGGACTGGAATGGAGAATTTGTTAGATAATCAGTTTCCATTTATTCTTCATCATGAAAAAGAAAGGATTTCGACTCAAGAAGACTTTGATATAAGGACAGCTGATGCATCTAGTGAAAATGATGATATTGATAGGGTGAAAAAATTGAATGATTCTTCCACGACTCCAGTATATCGACAATGCGATAAAATGAAAAAGCTGGAATTTTTAATCTGATTGCTTCATGGGAAAACTATGTATGGAATTTCTAATACAAAAATCGATTACATTCTTACCCTCTTAAAGTATGTACTTCCAGATGATGCAGATATTACCTCAAACCACTATATGGAATGGATGTAAGTTGAGGAACTTGGATTTTCAAGAAACAAAATTCATGCTTGCCCGAAAGATTGCAGTTTATTCTGGGAGGAAACCGCTGAACGAAATGATTGTATAAAATGTGGTACATCCCGCTGGAAGTCAAAATATGATGGAACACCATCCCACGTTCCATAGAAAGTAATGTGGAACTTTCTATTGATCCCCAGACATCAGAATATTTTTATGTCTGATGACATATCAATAAAAATGTGATGGGATGATACCGAGAGAACGAAGACTAATGATGAGTTGGTTCATCCTGCAGATGGATTTGAATGGCAGAGATTTGATGCTCGACATCCTGATTTTGCAGCTGACGTGCGTAATGAGAGGCTGGGTCTTTCATGTGACTGTTTTAATCCGTTTGGGCAGATTCTTACTTCGCACAACACATGGCCAGTTTTTATACACATTTATAATCTTCCCCCATGGTTGTGTATGAAAAAACCTTTCACTTTCATGAGTATACTCATATCTGGTCCTTCTGATCCCGAAATTGATATTGATGTGTACATGAAACCTTTAATAAAAGAGTTGGAAGTTCTTTGGGATGTGGGTGTGCGCACATACGATGCATGTTCGAAAGACATATTTCAGATGCATGCTACGCTTATGTGGATGATCAAAGATTTTTTGGATTACGCAATGATGTCTGGATGGAGAACGAAGGGAAAACTGTCATGTCCAGTTTTTATGAAGAATACACGATCCAGAAGACTGAAACATCGCTGTAGTTTCAGTTTTATGGGACATCTACGATTCTTGCCAAAGGATCATCCATATAGAATGAATCGTCGAAGATTTGAAAATACCATAGAGACCGATGATCCACCTCAGTGTATGTCTGGAACTGACGTGCTTAATGAATTGAAAGATTTCAGTTTATCATTCGGGAAGGGTCAAATGAAATCTGGAAAGAGAAAGAATGTTTCCACTGAAACCTGTTACAATTGGAGGAAGAAGAGTAACTTTTTTGATTTGCCTTATTGGTCAACCAATTTTTTACGTCATTGATTAGACGTAATTCATATTGAAAAAAATATATGTGATGTTTTGCTTTCGGTTCATCTAAATGTAAAGGGGAAGACAAAAGATGATTTATGATCTTGGCGTGACTTGGTGGATTAGGGCATCAGACCAGAATTGCATCCTGTGCGTATTAGTGAAAATAAATGGAAACTTCGATGTGCTTCTTATGTGATGACACCTAAGAAAAAAAAACAATTTCTGGAAGTATTAGAGACTATTATAATTCCTAATGGCTATTCAAGAAACATATCTAAACGGGTCAACAGAAGAGAGTTGAAGCCAAAATCTTTGAAGACTCATTATTATCACGTTCTACTGCATGAGTTGATTCCAATAGCAATCCGTCATCTTTTGTCCAATAATATAAGGGTGGCTGTTATTCGTTTGTGCCAATTTTTAGAGATCTTTGTACTAAGAATTTGTCCAAGTATTTCTTGCAAAAAATGTTGACAGATGCCCCATTAATTTTGTGTGAGTTGGAGAAAATATTTCCTCCATCATTTTTCACATGCATGATGCATCTGACTGTCCATATTCCCACTGAAATTCTTCTCGGAGGACCTATTTCTTTTTGTTGGATGTATCCAACTGAAATAAATATGTTCACATTAAAGTCTTATGTCCGAAACAGAAATCATCCTGAAGGTTCTATCGTGAACGGTTACTTGGCTCAAGAATGTATGGATTTATGCTCGATGTATTTGTCTGATCTTACTACAAGATTGAACAGACCAATGAGAAATGAAGAAGAACAGTATGAGAAAATTGAACCTAGTTTTCCATCACATCCTCAAACAGGAGAAATTCCTGGATCATATACATTGAAGACATTAAGCCATGCAGAGCGGGAGATGGCACATCACATAGTTTTGTTCAACTGTGATTTGTTCGATGACTATATCAGGTAACTAAATTGATTATGTATATCTTACATATATATCTATTAGACTATTAATATTTTTTATCTACAGGGAACATAAAACAATGATAAATAAGAAGCATCGTTCTTTATCTTTGAGAAGGAGAGAGACTTTGCATAGCAAAGAGTTTTCTGCTTGGTTAAAATTGAAGGTATAAAAAAGTTATTATTTAAAATAATTATATCAATATTTAATTAAGTTTAATAGTCATTTATATTGTAGGTATTGAGTTTGTCTGCTGACTCTGTCTCTGAGGAAATAAGAGCTTTGGCTTTTGGTCCTAATACCATGGTTCGTGACTGTAAATCAGTTGTTATCAATAGGTACAAATTTATTGTCACTGAACGAGTAAAGAACATGAGAACACAACATGATGGTGTTATGGTTATTTCCACAACAGATTGTTATGCCAGTGCATCAGATAGTAGACCGCGATTTGAAAATGTTGGTTATTATGGAGTTGTTGAGAAAATAATAATATTGGATTATTAATCTCATGGACGAGTCACAATGATGAAATGCCATTGGTTTGATTAAATGATGAGACATGGCACATTTATTGATGATTGTGGATTTCGAGTAATTAATATGACTCGCACTCTTGCTACTGAAGAACCATATGTGTTGGCATCAATGGCTAAACATGTTTTTTATGTCAAAGACAAACTTCGACCTGAATTCGGTGTCATAGTTGAAGTAATTCCAAGACATATTTTTGATGATGGTGATAATGGAATTGACACTATCCCTAGTGCCATTGGAACCAATCCATTTATTTCTTTTGATGACTCAAATAGCTCAATTGTCAGAGTTGATTGTGAACCTAAAGTTGTGGTTGAAAATATATAGAATCATTCATCCATGTTCTCAATTATTTTGGTTTACCTCAATTTGGGTTGTTAAGGTTGGTTATATTCCAATTGATTTAGTATTGATCACAAATATGTTTTAGCCGACTTGACCATTATGTGAATTTTCAATGTTTATTGGTTGCAGTTTTATTTGAATTGCATTTTCTAATTTGGAATTGAACTGTATTCAAACATAGTCAAACAATATTTCTAACTTGGTGAACATTACAACTTTTATGATTTATTAAATCCATTTAAGCTCTTCTAAAACAATTGATAGCTGACTTTACCATTATATGAATTTTCAATGTTTATTGGTTGCAGTTTTATTTGAATTGCATTTTCTAATTTGGAATTGAACTGTATTCAAACACAGTCAAACAATATTTCTAACTTGGTGAACATTACAACTTGTATGATTTATTAAATCCATTCAAGCTCTTCAAAAACTATTAATAGCTTAATTGAAAATTATGTTAATTTTCAATGTTTATTGGTTGTAGTTTTATTTGAATTGCATTTTCTAATTTGGAATTTAATTGTATTCAAACATTGTCATACAATATTTCTAACTTGGTGAACATTACAACTTGTATGATTTATTAAATCCATTCAAGCTCTTCTAAAACAATTTATAGCTAAATTACTAATAAATCCCCCTATTACCTCATATATTTAGTTTTTTGGGTTACACATTAGTTTAATTTTTCTAATTAATTACATATTTGTTTTCAAAATGCAGGAAATGAATCCAATTGAAGAGAGACGAAGGAAAAAAAATGATGGATAACAATCGTCAAATGATGGAGTTTGGAATTCCATCATTAGTGCCTGTAGTGAGTAATATATTTCAAATTGATATATTTAAAGAATATATAATGTCATGTGAATAATTTTTTTGTAAACATTTTTGTAGGATCCACCTATACGTCGAATGTTATTCAATGAGGAGCCTAGTACTGGTCCTTGTACTCAGGCCGGTGGTACGAGGAGGGTTCGTACCAGAGGTGGACAAGCAGGTGCGCGCACCCGACTAGACCCTACCCCTCCCACTGACATGTCATCCTTCCCACATTCAGATCCCAGTGTGTCGTTAGAGACACATGGGATATTTGGGCCTCCAATGTTTTCGCTACCTTCTGCATCTTCTGGCCCATCATTTTCATATCCCATGATGATTACCACTCCTCAGTCAGCATCCGGTCACACAACTGTCCCATCTTCTTTTCCTTCTACTTCTGTCTCTTTGAGCTTCTATATTCCATCGTCCTCGACTCCTGTTCCACCACAGGGTGTTCCATCAGTTTTTGTGGATCCAGCGGCACTCAGCGATCAGACCGGCACAAGTATATTTATAGAGCCCTAACAAATTTTTATAGAAATATTTATTTTCATTATAACATGTTTTGATAAAATATTTGTTTTTCTTTCATGATAGATACATCTACTGACAGGAGGCGTGGGTGGGGGCGTACACGCATGCGTTTGGTGTGGAACTGCCGCACACAGGTTATGGTGGATTATAATGAAGACAACCAAATGGTTGAGAAAACAGGGCAGAAATGTCGGAGTTTTTTTGCGACGCTTGCCAAATACTCCGACATAATTTCCGTCAGCCCGCTATCGTGGAGACATTTGCCACATGAGGTCAAGGATAGAGCTTGGGCAGAGATATGGGTAAAAAAATCTGTTCTATTTAATTCCATGAATTATTTTTGTATTTATATGAATTAATATTTTAATTTCAGCTTCAATTTAATATTCCTGATGGTGAGGGTGCATGATCGGAACATCTAAAGGATTTAAGAGAGCTTTGGAGAGCCTACAAGAATGAGTTGTATATTGGCTGGGTTGCTAGAGTTTGCACTGAGTTAGAGGCGGTACCAGTGGTGGATGATTGTCCTATAGAGCAGTATCGTCAGAGGATTACTCATTGGATGAGTACCCAGTTTAAGGTATTAATAACATTTGAGGTATTTAAATAATAAATTTCATGTTTTTCATTAATACTATCCGTTTCATTTTAGAATTTTATTTAGGAATAATCTGGAAAAAATAAAAAGAACATTGATGTAAAAAAATACCTTCACACACTGGGACACACTATGATGCCTAAACATGAGAGGAAGCAGGTATGACAATTGTTTATAAGTTTTCTTTACGACATAAACATTCTTTTGTTTCTTCAATTATTTAATAGTTTGCTAAAGTTTTCATATAAATTTAGTTTTCAATGTCATTGTAGAGGCAAATACAAAATATTGAAGGATGTGTGCCTCGAGCAAAACCGTTTTGCTCGAGTAGATGGAAAAAGGATGGAAGTGCCGTCAACGAAGCGACTCGGTAGCAGATTGTAAGTTTTAATCTGTTGAATTTATTTTTTAATATCTATTTGGTAACTTAATGATATATTTATATTTGTAGCAGGCTACTTTAGAGGCCCTCGATGCCCAAGAACTAGACAATATTGGGCCAACAGATCAATTACATCAGGTGTTGGGAGAGGATCATTCTGGCAAAGTATGCTACCGACCTAGGATAGCCCCGAAGAGGTATTGGACCACCTCATGTATGAGCTTTAGTGCTACCGAGCTGCAGCAAGTTAGGGAATAGGCAGAACAAGCTGAGAAAATGGCCATAGAGACGACAGAACAGTCTGCTAGCGCAAACAGTGCGTTTATGAAATTTATTGAAGTTCTACGTCCTAGAATTCCTGCAGAGGCCAGCCCAAATTTTGATGAGTATATGTCGTCGATACGTTCTATATACGGTGCACTAGGTGGAAGTTCTAGTGGTGGTCATGACGACATCCAGCTTGACGATGATGATGGCGAGGAGTCTGATGCGGAAGAGGAGGGAGTGGAGGAGGGCGAGGTGGGTGGCAAGGGCGAGGAGGAGGGAGAGGACGAGGAGGAGGGTGAGGGCGAGGATGATGATGGGGACGAGGACGAGGGTGATGATGATGATGGTGATGGTGGTGATGGTGATGTGGGACAAGTTGATCTATTACATTTTTGACTGATATTATTGATATTTGATATTTAATCTATTCTAGTTGTTGGTTTTATCTAGACTCGTAGTAAAGTATTGGAGTTGAGTTATCTTTATATATTATCTGTTTTTATGGATGTTGTTGTCTTTTAGTGGTTGTGTGTTTTGGAACCCCCGTCCTTCCTGGACCCTGGACAACCCCCACCCTCCTCCCAGGACCCCGGACAACCCCGTCGGACAGCCCCCCAGACAGCCCCCCAGATAGCCCCCCACCCTCCTCCCTGGACCCCAGACAACCCCCTGGACAGCCCCCCAAACAGCCCCCTGGACAGCACCCTCCCTCTTCCTTGGACCCTGGACAACCCCCCGCACAGCCCCAGACAGCCCCCGGACAGCCCCCGAATAGCCCCCGGACAGCCCCCCGGATAGCCCCCCAGACAGCCCCCACCCTCCTCCTTGGACCCCGGACAACCCCACGAACACCCCCCGGACAGCCCCCCACACAGCCCCCCACCCTCTTCCCTGGACCCCAGACAGCCCCCCACACAGCCCCCCGGACAGCCCCCCACCCTCTTCCTTGGATCCCGAACAACCCACCGCACAGAGGATTCTCATAAAATGGAAAACATTTTAAGTACATACAGAAAACTGACCAAACACATTTGGTTTCCATTTAAACTATAGGAAAATGATCCATGGGTCATATATGACGTGTACGAATCAACCCCGCCTCAATCTGAGGCGCGGTGTGGCCGCCACCACTCAAAGTGTCAGCCTTTTGTTTCAAAAGGACGTCATTTTAATTGAAAAACATCAACTGGCATATGGAAAACTGACCAAACACATTCGTATTGTGTCGATACACTATAACAATGATCCATGGGTCATATGTGACGTGTACGAGTCAACTCCGCCTCAATCTGAGGCGCGGTGTGGCCGCCACCACTCATAGTGTCTGTCTTTTGTTTCAAAAGCACATCATTTGAAGTGAAGAACATCAACTGGCATATGGAAAACCAACCAAACGCATTCGGATTGTGTTGATACTTTATCAAAACGATACATGGGTCATATGTGACGTGTACGAGTCAACACCACCTTAATCTAAGGCACGGTGTGGCTGTAATCACTCTAAGTGTCTCTCTTTTGCTTAAAATGGACAACAATTTAAGTACATACGTAAAACTAACCAAACACATTCGGTTTCCATTGAATCTTTAGGAGAACGATCCATGGGTCATATCTGACGTTTACAAGTCAACTCCTCCTCAATCCGAGGCACGGTGTGGCCAGCACCACTCAAAGGGTCTGCCTTTTGTTTCAAAAGGACGTCATTTTAATTGAAAAACATCAATTGGCATATGAAAAACCGACCAAATGCATTCATATTGTGTCGATAAATTAGAACAACGATCCATGGGTCATATGTGACATGTACGAGTCAACCCCGCCTCAATCCGAGGCGCGGTGTGGCCGCCACCACTCAAAGTGTCTGTCTTTTGTTTCAAAAGCACATCATTTGAAGTGAAAAACATCAAATGGCATACAGAAAACTGACCAATCGCATTCGGATTGAGTCGATAATTTAGAAAAATGATACATGGGTCATATGTGACGTGTTCAAGTCAACCCCACCTTAATCTGAGGCACGGTGTGGTCAGAATCACTCTAAGTGGCTCTCTTTTGCTTAAAATGGACAACAATTTAAGTACATATAGAAAACTGACTAAATGCATTCGGTTTCAATTTAATCTTTAGGAGAACGATCCATGGGTCATATGTGACGTGTACGAGTCAACTCCGCCTCAATCCGAGGTGCAGTGTGGCCGGAACCACTCAAAGAGTCTACCTTTTGTTTCAAAAGTACGTCATTTTAATTGAAAAATATCAACTGGCATACGGAAAACCGACCAAATGCATTCAGATTGTGTCGATATATTAGCACAATGATACATGGGTCATATGTGACGTTTACGAGTCAACCTCGCCTCAATACGAGGTGCGATGTGGCCGCCACCACTCAAAGTGTCTGTCTTTTGTTTCAAAAGGACATCATTTGAAGTGAAAAACATCAACTGACATACGAAAAACCGACCAAACGCATTAGGATTGTGTAGATACTTTAGAACAATGATACATGGGTCATATGTGACGTGTACGAGTCAACCCCACCTTAATCTAAGGCACGATGTGGCCGGAATCACTCTAAGTGGCTCTCTTTTGCTTAAAATGGACAAAAATTTAAGTACATACGGATAACCGACCAAACGCATTCAGTTTCCATTGAAACTTTAGGAGAACGATCCATGGGTCATATGTGACATGTACAAGTCAACTCTTCCTCAATCCGAGGTGCGGTGTCTCCGTCACCACTCAAAGTGTCTGCCTTTTGTTTCAAAAGGACATCATTTTAATTTAAAAACATTAACTGGCATACGGAAAACTGACCAAACGCATTCAGATTGTGTTGATACATTAGAAAAACGATCCATGGGTCATATGTGACATGTACGAGTCAACCTTGCCTCAATACGAGGCGCGGTGTGGCCGCCACCACTCAAAGTGTATGTCTTTTGTTTCAAAAGCACATCATTTGAAGTGAAAAACATCAACTGGCATACCGAAAACCGACCAAATGCATTCGGATTGTGTCAATACTTTATCACAATGATACATGGGTCATATGTGACGTATACTAGTAAACCCTGCCTTAATCTGAGGCACGGTGTGGTCGGAATCACTCTAAGTGTATCTCTTTTTCTTAAAATGGACAACAATTTAAGTACATACGGAAAACCAAACAAACACATTCAGTTTCCATTGAAATGTTAGGAGAATGATCCATGGGTCATATGTGACATGTATGAGTCAACTCCGCCTCAATCCGAGGTGCAGTGTGGCTGACACCACTCAAAGTGTCTGCCTTTTGTTTCAAAAGTATGTCATTTTAATTGAAAAACATCAACTGGAATATGGAAAACTGACCAAACACATTCGGATTTTGTCGATACAATAGCACAATGATCCATGAGTAATATGTGACGTGTAAGAGTCAACCCCGCCTCAATCCGAGGCATGGTGTGGCCGCCACCAATCATAGTGTCTGTCTTTTGTTTCAAAAGGACATAATTTGAAGTTAAAAACATCAACTGGCATACGGAAAACAGACCAAACACATTCGGATTGTGTCGATACTTTATCACAATGATCCATGGGTCATATGGGACGTGTAAGAGTCAACCCAGCCTTAATATGATGCACGGTGTGGCCGGAATCACTCTAAGTGGCTCTCTTTTGCTTAAAATGGACAAAAATTTAAGTATATACAAAAAACCGACCAAACGCATTCGATTTCCATTGAAACATTAAGATAATGATCCATGGGTCATATGTGACGTGTACAGGTCAATGTCGCCTCAATCTGAGGCACGGTGTGGCCGACACCACTCAAAGTGTCTGCCTTTTGTTTCAAAAGTACGTCATTTTAATTGAAAAACATCAACTGGTATATGGAAAACTGACCAAATGCATTCGGATTGTGTCGATACATTAGCACAATGATCCATGGGACATATGTGATGTGTACGATTCAACCCCACCTCAATCCGAGGCGCGGTGTGGCCGGTAGCACTCCAGGTGTATGTATTATGTTTAAAATGGACATTATTTCGGGTAAAAATATATGGTATACAAAAAACCGATCAAATTATGAATTGACTTCCGGATTCCACATATAATTATCATATAAATTTTAAATTTAATTCTAAATGAATTATGTATGTTTATAATTACGTTATGAATTCTAATTTAATTATGGATGTGTACAGTTCCACCATTATATGTTAAATGTGTATGAATTTGTTCTCTATATGTAAGTGTTAGTTGGTTATTGTAGGTAAAATAATTGTATATGTATGTGTTAGTTTATTTCAGGTACAATAATTGGATTGAAAATGAGAGGGAACCGACAAAATGAGACCTGGGGGTCAAATTGGAGAGCTGGTTGCAAATTGGGGAGCTGCTGGGCAAATTGCAGAGCTGCTGTGCAATTTGCCCAGCAGAGGCTATGCCAACGGTTCAAAACCGTTGTCATAGAAAGTATAGGTTTTGTTTTACCAATGGTTCATAGAACTGTTGGTAAAACACTTCTCCCAACGGTTCTAAACTGTTGGGAAAGAGGAGATTTTGGGTTTTTTCCAACGGTTTTGAAAACTGTTTGGAAAAACATGGTAATTTTCAGCACTTTATCCCAACAGTTGTAAACCGTTGGGAAAAAGCTTTCCCAACAGTTTTCCAGAACTGTTGGGATAGGTTATTGTTTCTCCACCCTATCCCTACGGTTCACTGTAAACTATTGGGAAAAGTTTTTCCCAATGGCTTACATCCCTACGGTTTGCAGAACTGTTGGTATAACATATACCAATGGTTCTCCAGCCTTTCCCAACGGTTCTAAACCGTTGGGAAATCCTGTATTTCCAGTAGTGAATAATAATAATAAAATGTAATTTATAGAATATTTTTTGAAAAATATGTCATTGAATGATTTTATTGTGATTTGGTTTTATAATTTTTATGTGAAAATAATTGGGAGTTGGTGTTATTCGGTATCATCCTAAAAACGCTATGATGGTCTTTGAAGAAATAGATATCAATGTGGCATCATATTCTATTGATTTATAGAAAAACGTTTTGTATAAATTTTAGACTCATGTTATCTTAACTGATTGGGGATCACATAGAGAGAGAGAGTGAGAGTGAAATAATTGATGGTACATTTCTTTATGAGTGGATTAATAAACTCCTCTATCTCTCTTCCAAAATATTTTTATTTTTTATCAATAATAAAAAGTGAAAAAATTGAAGAAGAAATGGGAATGGTATGGAAATAAAATGAAATGTTATAACATATTGACATATTATTTTACATAATTTGTATTGAAAAGAATTATAAATTGAGAGATTATTGACCCACATTGTGTTTGTGGATTATTTGTTGTAAAAAAGTAAGTGTTCTAATGATCATGAGGTCTATATGATTGACTAAAGTATGTGAATAATATTAATTTCATATAATTTTATTGGATAAACCAATCAAATTGATGGGATGAAGGATAAATTTCGCATGAAAAGGTGTAATTATGTGCTGATTTGTGAATACTACATGAGGATTTTAAGTAACAATAGAAAAATTAAATTAAGAGTTGTTGTAAATTTTTTTTATTGAAAATGAAACAAGATGATAAAATTCATTTAATTGATATCCATTCATACATTAAGATGAATATGTAATATGTTTTGGTAGTTTTGGTTAATACATGGCTTGATTAGATCTGAATAAGATTCAGAAGAGATGAGTTCCATGTTTTTTTTATATTATTGGAAATTTTAACTCTAAAAATAATAAGATGAAGGAGATGATAAGAAGGATGTGATTCTATGGTTATTTGTGAAAAATTTTATCCAAAATAATTAACTAAATCATTTGATTATTGTTCATATATTATGAGAGAAAATATTCATTTGATAAAGGACATGTATTCATAGAATGCATCAATTTTAATTGACATTAAATAAGATTAACTCAATGATAGAATTAACATATAAATGTAGATCACTTTAATTACTCTATATTGAGTTGTTTAATAGTGCCATTGCCATTAGGTATTAAATTTGATGACTTTGGAGTTGTGTTATATTTTGAAAAGAAATAATATTTTTAGATTAATTTAATGTTATTAAAAGAATTATATGTGATGATAGATTTTCACAAAAGGACCCAACCATGGAAACCATAGGAGTTATGCTTCACCTCAATGAGACAGTTTCCAAATTCAACTGAAGAAAACAATGGGTGGTGAATGAAGAGAAGGGAAAATGTAAGGTCAGTGTTAGTATACAACAATAGTAAATAACACGAGTTGGTTCCCAAAAAAGTATCATATGGGAAATTCTCGATAAGGATATAGTCTCTATAGAGTTAGTTGGATCCTTAATATTTCAATAGTGAATTATAACACATCTTCAATTATTAAGAATCACAGATCTGATTTTAAAATTGGTGTGGGGATCTTACTATACGAATACAATTATAGTTTTAAAGACACATATTGTCTTAATGGAATAATGATTTGACCATCATCGTCACTCTTTCACAGTAGGGTTTTTATGAACAGAGAGTTCATGTAGTGAATTAAATGTCCCACTTCAAACCTATAACACCTGAGTCATTCATCATGGTATATCAAGGGGAGATTTTATTGTGGAAAATGTTTTACCACCATGTTGATATACTTATAAACTATATGAACAAAATAAATCTAGATTATTCCTATACCAATATGTTCAAATTTTATGAAGCTATAATACATGAATGATATTCCAAAAAAGTAAAAGTGATGATGCATTATTATTGTTAACAAGAAATAAACATTATATAGTATTTTATTAAAATTAACGAAAATGAGTATGGAGTTTGTTTTATTTGGAATTTGATATGATCATGCATGTAAAAAAAATTTGATTCAAAGATAAGAGATGATTAATGGGTTTGAGAATAATAAATTTGAATTAACATACACTTTAATGTTATAGTGATTTCAATTAGAGTGTTTGTGTATTTTAATGATAAATATAGAATGCATGAATGTAGTGAAAATAGGAGTATGAAACAAATATATATATTTTTTAGAAATAAAGGTACCATATTTTTTAGTGTCATATAAGAAATCACCCTTACCAATTAATTTTCAAGGAAAGGGAACATGGAAAACCTAGCCCAGGGGATGAAAGGGTGAAATAAAAGAAGTAGACAAAGAGTGAATAAAATATAATCTCTATTCCCATATATTATTTACATGAAATTAGTTCATTTATGAGGACAGTAATGCATAAATTTTGATTGAATTAAAAATTAATGAAACTATTATTAGTAGATTTCTAGGTAATGTACTATATTTTCATGAAGGTATCATATAATCTAATTTAAAAAAAAATCATTCACACTAAATAATGATTTTATGAAGTCATTTTAGATAGAAATAAATTTTATGAAGCATTTCTTCGAAGTGGTGTTGAGAAGACCAGTTTTGGTACCAAAAATAGTAGATTGAAGAAGTTTTGTGAAGAATTTGTGGAAAGAAAAATATAGAATATCTACATAAAAGGATCTAAAAGATGAATTTATATGACATAAATATTCAAAAATATAAAACTACTAATAATTATTATAGATCTAGTAGAAATCCATGAAGTATCAAAGATCGAGAGGTCTAATCCCACAAAAATAGTATACATATTGTGTATTATAGTGTTTTTGTGAACTAAAAGTTTATAATAATGATTTATCCCATATTATGAAGAAGATGGGGAGAGAAATTTTGAGGACCATCCAGTATTATGTTTAGGTTTATTCTAGATCAAGAAGATGATTTGGAAGACTGGCCTGAAATATATATAAATTGATATGCTAAAAGTAGAATTAAAGAAACTATGGATACTAATACATATTAAAGATGGGTCTAATATCTATATTTTCCAAAAGGTATATGATTCATTACTATGGATTCCCAAAATCGAAGAGTTATAAGAAAATTATTATATCGAATTAATTGCAATTTGGTGCCTGTATTGTACCTAGTCAGATCATTAATACATGTCCAATGACATTCTATTTCATGATGAATATACTATTAATAAAATAACAGTTATTTTTGTGGGAAAAAATTACCATACACCATGGACATAATCATCCATCATAGATGCAAACCATTTTAATAAATCATAGTATCCTTATAGTTTTAGATTATTTTTTTAGAAAATGCTCTAAAAAAATTGTTTAGATAATAGAAAATGAATCTTCCAATCACAAAATAAGTATAGAGGTAAAAAAGGATAATTATAAAATAGGTAAAAAGTCATAAATCACTGATTACCCCCTTATTTTTGTTCATATCACATGTGGTCCTATCAATGTATAATTTTATCACACTTTTCACTTCTCGAAACATATGTAGAGGTTACACACATTTACAACAATTAGAGAAATTTATAATTACAATGACTTTTTTCAACACAACCATATAAATAAGGATTATTTATATAGACTACTTCAATTGCAGACATCATGAGTAATGTGTCCTATCTTATATATGAGTTCATCATATTTCAAAATATCCATTAATAAATTTTCTTCCAGAAAATATCCAAATATTCAATTATGATTATATGTAAGAGTGAACTCCATGCATTTGTAAGATATTCTTATTTGTGATAAATTCCAATTTGTAACATATAATCTTGTACGCAATATACCTATGTATAAGATAATACCCCTTAAATTATTCATAAAATATGACTGTGCATAATATATGAGAATCCAGAATAATAAATTTCATAATAATAGTCAAAATAAAGAAAATGAATATTACAAATGAATGTGAAAATAGATGATTTGAAAGAGAAATTATTATAAAAATAATAAAATCAGATAAAATAATTCATGGGGAATAACTAAAAGTGAATAGAGGTACTCAAAACATTCTCCTTTTTCATAATTACAAATCTTGAACACTAATAATCTAGTATGGGCACAACATAGTGATTTATTTTGCTAGATCACGTGTTTTCACTCAGACATCATCTTGAACAGGTTCATGTGTCTCCATATAGGATACCTTGAAAAATAAAACACACAAACAAATTTCCTTTTTATTAAATAATTATATTTATTCCCAATTAAATAATTAATTATAATTTTACAAATAAATAAAAAACAATTTTTATTTATACATTAATACTAAATTAAAAATAAAAATACAATAATTCCTCATATTTATATATTTATAAGCAGTACATTATAATAAATATAAAATTAAAATTATATAATAAATTTCCCTCTATCAATTTTTTCTATAGTTGGATTTTATACTATAGGATGAATAAGTATCAAAAGATATCCAAACACATGAACATGTGAATAAAAAAAACCATTAGAAAGGTTTTTTGGGAATATCCCACCATGAAAATATAATTACTCTAATATAAATTTTCGATCTTTTCAAGTACTATTTGGAACAAAACATTTAGTATGTAGTCATTATTGAGTTTTAGAAAAATATATACAAACCCTTATTAATTCATTATAATTAAATCTAATTACACAAATTCCATATATATTGTAATTTTTTACCAAGAACCAGAAAGTAAGAAGTAAAATATAGTTCAATTGTTAAATAAAATGTATACTTAATATGAAAATATCCCTCACTACAATATTTTAGTGATAAAATCAATAGAAAAGGATCCAATAAGATTAAAAAATAGAGAATATTTCACAATTCATAATGCACAAGTAAAATAAACAGTTCATGATATATTATAGTAAATAGTCCTACCAAGAATCATTGAGAAAATATTAAAAAATAAATCAATCCACCCTAGACTGAGAAACGATTACCAGATTCAATTTCAGTATATAATTTCGAAATTAAAATCTCAAATATATTTCAATCAAAATGTTATAAAATATTTCACTAGTTTATAGAAATAAATTAATTAACAATCCATTTTATTTCAATTCATAATTACATTGTTCTATGAAGATTATTAGAAAATAATTTCCATGGGAATATCTGAGCTTGGTATTTTTGTTGACATCTCTTATTAAACAAATTAAATAATCTAGATAAAATAATAAATGATCATATTTTTAATAAACTAGGAAAAAATTTTAAGGTATTTTTTTTTCAATTTTTTGAACAAAAAAACCTCAATCTTTGTATATCAATTTTCTTTCCAATGATATTATTTTTCCTATGCACATGAAATTAAAAATATTATATAAATTAAAACCCATATGATGTCATATCTTATATGAAATATATCCCACTCCATACTCAATATAATATATACAAAAATATGATTAGTTATCATCATTCATAAGATATGTTAGTTCACCATTATATAATTGTAATTTTAGTTTCAACACAAAAACAGAAAATATGAATGAAGAAATATTGAGGACCATTCAATGTAGTTCCTCTTAAACCACAAAATAAATTAATTATAGGTTCTTTTAAAAAAAATATCTTTTAGTGTACCATGGGAAACAATAAGAGTTTAGGATATAGGACATAGTAATCTTAAAATGTTTCATAAAAGGAATAATAATTTATATGTATTACAAGGCCTTAAAAAGATTGATGTAAAATCTAAGACTCGGGGATAATTTGGGTAATGATAAATATATTCTATAGTAATATTATGTCATTCAAATGTAATAAAAATAATAACAAAAAATAATTAAAACACATTATATTTTACAAGAATCATTCCATGATTCCTTAAATAATGTGATGATATTAAAAAATAAGACATCATAATAATTTAGATTACCTCTATGGATGGAAAAAATGATTTGGGTTAGTCATTGGTGGGTTTGAAATTAAATTTATAGTCCAAATTCATGAAAATTATTCAAAATAAAATGTATGAAAGAAATTCATATTATTAGTCATTTGTGCATTTTTTGTTTCAGAAATAAATATTAATCTCCTCACTAATAACCCAAAGTTCTAAAATTGAATTTAATAATCCAATTAAATCAAGGAAATTTTGGGAAGAAAATTTGAGACATAAAAAAATAAAAAAATTATAAACATGTTTTTCCTTTTTATAATAATTTTTTAAAATGAAATACCCGCTAGAAAAATAAAGAAATACAAAAAAATTATAATAGGCAGGACATGGATATTTTCCCTCCCCCTAATATAACACTTTTTTAAAATATAATTTATTTTATGTTTATCAAATAAATATGCATATATGAAAATACCAAATAGTCAAGAGGCATAATTTCCACATAATACTATATACATAAATTAATAATTTATAATAAAAAAGAAATAGTTATTTCAAATTATTATGAAGTGCACCTAGTTACCATGGAACTATTTATAATACATATGAAAACCTAGGGAAACAAAAAAGGGATGATATTTGAAGCCTAGTAATTAAGTTATCAATCTCTACGTGATTAAAAGTTATACATTCTAGTCAAGAGGCATACAATGATAATAAAATAATGTGAGAATTGTTATCATTGAAACATGACATGAGAGGATGATATCATAAGATAAATGAATCATATTAATGTGGGAAAAATATATAATTTGGAATCATAAGATTAAGATGATGATAAAAACCTAATATCATAAATTAATGTGGTTAAGCTGACCGACCGTTCACCATAAAGGGTATCTCATGAGATGAAAACATTACCCAATGCATTGGAGAGATTTCAGGACACACCCTCTATACGTCTAACATTATGTGTTTGTTATCAATTATATAACATAATAACATAATTCATCATTTTAATACCAAGAATATAGAATATGGGTTTTATTCCTGGAAGTCCCCAGTCAATGAATCATAGTTAATCTTGTTGGATATACATGAATAAAAGTAGGTTTGGGTGTTCTAAAAAAACAATGGAATAGAAAATCATCTGATATTATTATCAGCATAACGAGTGATCAAAGAATGTCATGGAAGAGAAAAATGAGAGAGTTTTTAGTATCCAATTAATATGAAATCATTTGTACAATATAGAATTATAATCATATGAGAACAAAAAAATTAGGAAATCTAAATGATTATAACAATGGAGGGGCTTGAATGGAAAAGAGGATGGGGTGTCCCAAACCTTGATAGTTTTCTTACTAACTATTTTCAATGGAAATTCCTTAGGGTGATATAGAGTGGTAAAATAAGAGGAAATTTTTCCTTCAATGGTTATTATTTAATTTCAATGGAAAAATGTGAGGGTATTTATAGAAAAAGTGAGAAGAATGTTTATTAATTTCCATACATTGGCATGAAAAAAACAATTTAATAAAAAATAAATAAATTAATGGTCTTCCAAGAAACATTCCCATGGTATTTGATAAGGTTGAATGTTTTTATTGTTATATTTTTTTAAATAAAGCTTCTTCCAATAATAGAATTCATGATGTGTAAGTGGGTCATGATCATAATGAATAGTTTTTTTAAATTTTAAAATAACCTTTAAGTTTTCAAGGTTTTTTATAATTTTGTAGAAATAATTTTATCACATTAAACTACCTTTTTTTATTAAAAAAATTATTTTTAGTAGTGATTTTTTTATGAATTTAATATATCACTTTTTTTTACTATGATATCATAATAAATACTTTATAATAATCCCATATTTTATTTTTACCCAAAAAATGAATAGCTCAAAAAATTATGAAAATTTCCTCATTAGAATAATTTTATATGATCAACAGAAAAATTATATATAATTTATAAAAAATAATTTTATATATATGATAATTTTAAATTTTAAATAATTATTTTTACTAGTTGAAAATAATAGCTTTAATGATATAACATATATTACAAATTTTATAAATATTAACTAGTACATTATACAATTATATTACCATTTATATTTCAATAAAGTGTTTCTTATAAGATTATTTCATGAAAATATATTTTATTTATGATTCGTGAATTTTTCATGAAAATTTATTTTAATTGAAATGAGAAAATATCAAAAATTAAAATTATGTTTTATTTTTATCCAAAAATCGATTAATCATATTCATCTTATAGTCATGGGTTATTTATTAAATAAAATAATAACGTAAATGGTATTGATGAAACCAATATTTCATTTCTTAAATGTAAATTACACATTTATAATACCAAGATCTGGATATACAGGACCTTATTACATAGGAATATTCCATAATGGTACATTATGTGATGGAGGCACATCCATCTTTATAAATATTGAATTTTTGGAAAATTACCTTCCTCACCACATCATCCTTATTTTTCTTCTTTACATTATCTTATTGATCATATGTAATCTTCTATAAAAGGGATGGTTGAGCGAAAATTGATCAAGGTAAGATGATGTTTCTTCATTTATGATTATAATATCCATCCATTACAATTATAAGAAGACTATATCCATATCTATATGGATCATGGATAAGTTTACCAGGGTTTTTATACTTACAAAATCTACCACTTTGTGCACCATCATAGGATATTAGTGGATTGGGAATTAATAATCCCTGATTAGCTCTAACCATCATTATTGGAGCATAATGATCTCATTCTATGCTAATATGTACTAAAAAAATTTATGATCCACATATAAGTTATTAAATACTAAATTAATATAATTCATTCAAATATTTAATGTCACTTTTTACCTTGAACAACTCTATATAATGTGTAGGATAATTCTTCCCATGCACCTTCATCTTTTGAGATGTATAAGCTATCAATTTATAATTTTCATGGGGAAAAACCTAAGACCATATTTTAGGAATCATTTTTTATGTCAAATAATTTTAAAAATGTGGGATGTTTGAGTACATCAGATGTGATTAGCCACTTTTTCAAAACCATTATTTTCTATTAACATTCATTATTTTAAAAAAATAACCATTCTATGTAAGTGTGGTTATATATTTTTTAAAATAATGAAAATATTCATAAAAATCATTTCCAGTTACCAAAAAATCTATGAAAAACTATAGATCAATATAATATATTTCATTCTAGGAAACTAATCAACTATTTTTGTCTTTGTATGATCTATTTATATCTTAATTCTTATGCTGACATACTAATATAATGATTCTTTCTCCAGTGAAAAAGTAAAAGTTGAAATACTTTTCATTTAATTTGACCATCCGTAGAGTGCTTATTTTGGTAATTAAATTATCTTCATGTTCCTCCATTCTTTTTGAAAATATGAGATTACAATTTATAAATACTACCATATATTTTTAAGGTAATCTCTAATGACTCTATTCCTAATGTCCATGAATATTTCTACAGTCTTATAGTGTTTGGGGTACATTTATATGAACTCAACGTGTCTGTACCGTGTAAGAAGTGAAATATATTTTAAAAAATAATTTCTCAACATTAATTGATGATAATCTAGTAGAAGGTACATAAGAGATAAGTACTGGGATCCATGTACAATATATAATAATTCACAAATCTATGGATGTGGATACTTCTTATTTATTTTATTGTTGATGTGTTTATGAAAACAAAAATAGTGGTTTATTATCCCATCCTTTTTTCATAGAATAGATGAATGATGAACCCTATAGATAATTACATGGTTTTATGAAGACATTTTCTTTATTATCTTGATATTTCTTCTTTAGATACTCCAATTTAATGGGGTATATTATATAGGATGTCTTGTATTTTGATATAGTTCCAAGTCTAAATTCAATTGATAACTCAACATCTTTGTTAGGAAGAAGACCCGATAATTAATTAGCTAATACTTCAACACATTCCTTCATAATGGGAATTCCTTAATAATTACTCACCTTATTTTCCATAATGATCAGAAATAGATATTATTTCCCATTAGAAAAAATTATCCACACATGAGAAATCATTTCTAATGGATTTTGATCCACCTTGATCTTTTATAGATGTAGTGGATTACTTGGGATTTTTAAGGTGAATTTATTATCAAGATAATTTATATTTTCCCATATTATGAGACTAATTAATTCCCATAATGGAATAAAAATATACTAATTGGAGTATTAAATTCTTTTCTAGGATACTCAACCCACAAACATGAATAAAAAAGGAGTTATGTAACACCCCGGGATTTTATAAGAAATAATCTTTTTAATTTCATTAATATATTGTGTTGTACACTTCTCCCAGATTATCTTGCCCAATACTCAACGCCATATTAGCTTTTAGTATACACAAACACTATTCTTGGCTTGTGTTACATGCAAGAGATACCTTTTTCAATAGCGCGTGTTGTACGCAATACCGAGTTTCACTGAACAAAGATATATTGTTATAATATTATTCTGAACTAGCCGTTATGAATAGTATTAACCATGTTTTTAATTTTATAACATATAATTCATCTTACACATATTCTATAACATGGTATGAGAACAAAATAAATTTTTGGGTAAAATTAGTATTTTTTAAAAAAATGCAGTTTTGACACCTTTTAATGGCGCACCCACATTAAATCAAGTTTTTGACACACTTATGAGTTCAATTTGACAAAATAAACATATAAATTTCAATAAGTATATAAAAATTTACTTTGGATAATTTTTTAATATTTTTCTGTTGACTTAATAGTTTGATGAATAGTAAAAATACGCTAAATTTTCATTAAAAACAACTTTTTTCAAAAAGAAAATTCGTATAGTTAAATTATATTATTTAATAGTTTTAAATTATAAATATAATATATTTTTTCCATTTAATATAATGAAATTCATTATCATTAATTTTACATTGAATTCATAGGTAAAAATATTTCAATCTTTTGCAATGTTTTAAGTTTTAAAATCCATTTTATCAACAGTGGGATTAATTTTATATTAAATACTGCAACTTCTGTACTTTGAATATAGAAAAATGGATTCCATATTTGGAATTAATAGGTCCAAATTATGTTAATAGGCTACATTTTATTTGTAGACATTATGAATAGTAACTACGATACATTTTATATACTACAATTAAAGGTAAATCAGGTACTTTAAAGTAAAAATAAGACAATAAAATTACTCTAACACGTTCCAAAATTCTATTGGAATAATAAATGTATACCTATATCACCTAAGGGTCATAATAGATTCATTTAATTTACTTTTGACCATGAAAAAGATGTAATTATTATTAAAACCAAAGAAAGTGACAACATGTCACTCTCTTATATTTTATAAGTATAATAATTTTAATTTAGTGATAAACTTCATAAATCATTGAACAGAAATATTAACCAGAAATATAATAAAATTATCTACATCATGTGAATTTATTTATAATTTTTAGGGATTAAATAATTATCATTAATGTTGACACAATAGTGATGAAGAAATTATTTTATTGATTAAAATATCAAATAAATGGATTAAAAAATACTAAAATAAATATTATATAAATTATTTAATGTTCTCCAAGAATTTTCAAGATTCATATTACATGTTAAAGATCTATTAAATATTTTTGTTTGATTATATCTTCTGTGTGGATTTTATTTAAATTCAAATAATTGAAAAGTGTCAAAAATGAAACTATTGATACTTTATAAAAATAACATATTATTAATTTTTTTAAAAATAACAAAAATATTTAAAAATTATAAATGAAAATTTATATGGTCTAAAATTTCATAAAGGATCCAGGTATGGAAAATTCACAACTCATAAGTAATTATTTATAAAAATTTAAAATTTAGAATATTATTACCACAAAAAAATTAAATAGATTAAATAAGGATAGATCAAGTTGATAAGGTTTAATGTAAATTACGAACAAATATGAAATATATTGGATGATGAAATATCAACCCTATATCATCTCATCTTAGAATTTGAGTCATTTAGGCAGTTTTTATGGAGGGATTGGGTTTATTATAAATTAATATTTTAGAGGATTCAAAAAGTGCCCCTCTCCTCTCTTATAAATGGACACCTCCTCCCTCTATTGTTCACAACATTTTGAGCCTTCAATCTCGGACAATACCTATAAATTTATCTTTTCTAATTACCTAGAAACATAATAGAGGTCCATATCTTCTTCAAAGACGAACTTTAGTGCTCTAAGAGGAGGTTTAGAAGAGGCGCGTCAAAGAAGAGGTAATATCCTTTACCGATTCATTAAAATTTATTTCTTCTTCTACTTCCTATTATTTATTTATTTAATTATAAAGTAATAAAATAATTATTAATCATTTTCTGAAATGTTATTATAAATATTAAACCACCCCATTCCACCTTCTATCCATCCTATGAAAAATAAAATAACCACGCATGCGTACGTACGACTTACCGTCGCCACACCGTGGTGTAATTTGCTTTTCCACCACCACCTTACATTGATGGGTATAATGGTGTATATAAAAACTATATATGATTATTATAAAATGACACTAATTCTGAGATATTATATAATCAACTCCAATACCATTCAACAATTATGGGAATGATATCGTCGCTCATCCATACGTACGGATTACCGTCTCCACGACACGTTGTGATTCATTTTCCATGTTAACCATTCAAGAATGATTATAAAGTATAAATAATAAATAATCATGAAATATTTTACATAATAATGATTATGGATTTATGTACATATATGTTTCATTTATTTATTCCATTCAATTCAATAAGGAAATGAAAACAACATTTATGCATACGTACGACCTACCGTCTCCATGAATGGTGTATTTGATTCCATTTATCATTCTATCATATATATTTATATACTGAATATATATTACATATAAATCATTTTTTACATTATGGAATTATGTAAATCAGGTTATGAGTAATAATATCAAGAACACAAAGTCCAAACACGTATGATAAATGAAACAATTTTACCCAAAATGCTGATTTAACATTGAATTGACAAAAGAACGAGTAATATTAATTCATAAGTGAATCATATATGATATCATAAATATTATGATCGTTCTTTTAAATGTTAATAATATGTTTAAACCCACTATACATGAGTCTCGGACAAATACCGAAGAAATTGGACATAAGGTAAGGGATTATTTTGTCCCACTTTTATTTCAGTGAGACACATGACTTAATCACCAACTATTTATTTTTTATGGTGTTTATGATTACAATGCATGTTTTAATATTTTTATTTTGAATAATATTATATTTACATATTTATGTAATTTTTTTTAATTATGACTTGTATGATTCCACTGATTATAATTGGTAAGGGATAATTATTCAAAACCAATTCTTATCAGAGATTGTTTATTCGTAAGTATTTATCGGGGTTCTATTTATCACCATTCAATGTTTTATAAAAAAAGTTTTCATAATTTTTTTAATATTCTTCCATGTATGTTTAAAGTCATGTTTACCTCTTTTTGACTTTTACTATGTGGTATGGAACAAATATTTCTTTTGTTTTCCATATGTGGTACTTTTTGACTTTTCTGAAAAAAGTACAAGAAGAATGTTTTTTTAACATATACGGCATGAACATCTTTTTACGGTTTCATAATGCCATATTTCCATGCAGCTTCCTCAACACAATTTCATGATTATTTTCAGAAAAAATAATTTTCTTTTAAAATTTCATTTCATTTTGATAAAAGGAAATGATTTTGAAGAACAAATGATATTTTCCCCAGGAATTCATTTTAAGTGTTTTATCAAAACTCTTTTAAATCTAAGGTGAAATTATTTAATACGTATATGTTTCAAGTATAATGTCTCTATAATTTATATGGTTTCATTTTTCTTATGATGAAATGACATCCATTTATTCTATATGGATTATGTTATGATGGGATGATGTTTATGAAACCCATTTTATTCATTGGGTTATAATGACTGATTTATGTTTATTTTGTGGAACACAAAATAATGATTTCATTATGAGATGAGTGTATCCTATATCTCCATCCAATTCATTAGGTAATGATTTATATCTCATAAGGTAGACATGGCTGGAACGACCAGTAAATCAAGTTCAGTAATACAAGGCAGGAATGAAAAGTAAACCCAGTTCAGTAAAGGAATTTATCCACTATGATGGTCTTGGAAGCAATGCCTTGACTACTATGTAAATTATTACATGTTCTTAATAGTTTTCCACAATTATATGTTTTATTCCCACGATATTTTATCATGATTAATGTTCCATTATGATCTATGTCATATGTACTGCCAAGATTTATTTCACAACTCAAGATTTTGATATTTAAACATTATGTTATGGTTTTTAAGTTCCAATGTATATGGTTTTTGTGTTTTCTCCATGCATACCCTTATTGCGCATTTGATCTCACCCTTTTAATGTTTTCTTCTCCCCACGATATAAAGAAAGATTTTAGGTAAGAAAACAAAAGTGAAAGATCTTTATGGGAGATTTTGAAGATCTTTCTCCTTGATTAGAAGATTATGTTCCATGTTTCCAAAGACACTAAACTATTACTATCCATGAGTGTCTATTTTTGATATGTAATAAATATTCCACAAAATTAATGTAATGTCCATATAGGTTAAGCTTGGGTCTCTACGGTTCGTATTAGAGGAAAGGTTTAGTTAAACTTTGGGAATTATTATGTGAAAACATTAGTGATATCCCTAGAGATATTTATTGGGTATGTCTTGGGATGTACCTAAGGTTAAGTATAAGTATAGGTTACAATAATAGAATTATTATAACGGTCATGAATAACCTAGGATTAAATTTATGATGATAGAGATTGAAATTACTCCCCCTTTATTATGTAGTTTTCCTAGCATGATTTTTGTCTCTCACACTTATTTTCAGGGTTTAGATGATGGATGGAACCCGAAGGAACCATGTTGATTAATTTAATGGAAAATACAATGATTTTCCTCCTGAACAAACAAATATTATGGGAGATGAAGTGAAAAATCTTATTTCTATACTTATACAAGCTGTGAATCATTATGGTCTTCCGAATGAGAAGGGAAGGGAACAATATTCTATTGAGTCCTTCATGAGGAAACTTCCACCTTCTTTCAGTGGGTATTCTGATCCACTTTTTGATGAAAAATGGATTAGTACCATTGAAAAGATATTTTCCATACTTATCTGTTCATAACATGATAAATTCATTTTGGCTATTCACCGTTTAGAAGGCGAGGCAGACAAGTGGTAGAATCTAATTAAGAATACAAGGCCCCAAGATAAAATTCAATCCATGGAATGGGATTAGTTCAAAAACATATTTTTCAATATGTACTTTTCTTTTATTCTTCTAACGAAGATGGAAAAGGTGTTCCTTGTGCATAAGAAAAGGGATGATGAATCTTGTTGGTATATATAAAGCTAATGTTACAAGGCTTGTATGGTATGCATCTGGATTTATCATCCAACATGAAAGTAAAGTTTATTGATTATTTAGTGGCTTAAAACTAAGTCTTAGAAAGGCATTAACTATAAGAGACTTTAGTAGATATTAAGATATTGTGTGTTGTGCAATCAAGGTATAACTGTAAGTTGGTGTTATATATCTATCTCATGGTTTTGATAAGAAATGAAGGATGGAGTTCAATGAAAAATCTCAAAACTATGGGGAAAAGAAGACTAATGTTTTGTTACATTCAAATTGTGGAAAGAAGCATGGTGGAGATTGTCTTAAAGGGACTTGAAAATGTTTTATGTGTGGAAAATAAGTCCATCGAGAAGCTGAGTGCCAAAGTAATGGGAAACGATCGACATCAACAACCTCTTAAAGCAAAGGACAATGGGAAGTCACATGCGATCATTGCTGGCAATGTTGAATATGAAAACTATGTTTTGTAATGATTAAGTGTTTATGTAACTAGATTCCAAAATAGTATTGTGGAATCTCATTTATAGTATCATGGAATATTGTAATATATATGTATTGGTTTGTTGTGATTTTCAATATTTATATGGTACCTGTAACCATGAAAAGTGATTAATATTTTTGGAAGGCAGATGATATGGGAATAATGAAGGGATAAGGAGATAATTAAATGTTTGATAGTATTAATGAGCTCATGACTTATATGAGGACAAAGTGATATCATGGTTTGAGTATTTAGAAATTTTTGGATTTAGGTATGTGGAAAGAGTTATCTTTTGACAGAATTCATGTTTTCACAAAGATTATATGGTAATTTATACATGATTAAGGAATTAACATGATTGTAATGTGACCAACAAGATTTATCTTATGATATATGGGGGATAAATGCTTGTATTTACATGCTTAGTAGATGACCATTCTAGTAGTCGTTTTCTTTATACTATGAGATTGGACAGAAGTATTTTTGATAAGCCTAAAGGTTGTACAAGATTAATTTAGACATCAGATAGTATTTTTTAAGGCTAAAAGTTTTTTCTATAATGTTTTAATAGTATTGTTTTACAAAAAAAGTCTACCTGCAAGACGGGATAAAACCCATCACGTGAGAAGAGGTTGCAGGAATCAAACCCACAACTGAAGTGCGACATGCCTTTATTGCCTACCACTAGCCTAAAGGAATTACTTGGTTTGTTGAAATTTTTTTTAATTTATTAAGTGGTATGATGTATGAATTATAAGTCCATTTTTGGAACCATATACGATTAATATCACCATATATTGAGTTATGTATATTTAATAATTTTTGATAACCTTTTGTTCGAGATAGATGGATTGATCCATCATTCTATCACATGATCTATTAACACTTCATAGATGACAAATTCAACTTAATTTATTTAAGATATGAAGTGGAAATTGTTCATGGACTGAACAATGGTGATTTGTACCAAGATCAACTAAGTATTTATTCTAATTCAAATTCTTCAACTTTAAGGAATTGAACCTGAAAACAAAAACTTTTTTCCTAGTGTCCTCATATCTGATGAATCAGATGGTACCTTAGATCATCACAAATTTATGGCTTTGTGATTGTTGGATTTTTCCTAGACATGTTCTCTACCACTCGTCATCAGAACATGATGGTTAGATTTCTCTTCCATATCAATATTTCCGTCTATATTCTCTAATGTGGAAACCCAACGTTGAGTTACATTGGGTGACCATTATGTTTCTAAATTTACTTTTTAAAATTATGATTTATTATTCCTTTTTATGATGTGGGTTTCTAGGAATGAAACATTCATGTAGTAAATGATTTATAAGCCCGATGAATTTCAAGGGCGAAATTCATTTTAAGGGGGGTAGAATGTAACACCTCGAGATTTTATGAGAAACAATATTTTTAATTTCTTTGATGGCTTGTGTTGTACGATGCACCATGATTATCTTGAACTATACTCAACACCGTATTAGCTTCTAGTATACTCAAACACTAATCTTGGCTTGTGTTGCACGCAATAGAGACCTTCCTCAATAGCGTGTGTTGTATTCCATACCGAGTTTCACTAAACAATGATATATTGTTATAATATTATTATGAACTAGCCGTTATGATTAGTATTAACCAAATTTTTAATTTTATAACATATAATTCATCTTACACATAATATAGAACATGGTATGAGAACCAAATAAATTTTTCGGGCAAAATAAGTAATTTTAAAAAAATGCAGTTTTGCCGCCATTTGATGGTGCACCCACATTAAATCAAATTTTTGACATGTTTATGAGTTAAATTTGACCAAGTAAACTTATTAATTGCAGTAAGTATATAAAAATTTACTTTTGGTAATTTTTTAATATTTTTCTGTCAACATTCATATTTTGATGAATAGTAAAAATACGCTAAATTTTAATTAAAAACAAATTTTTTTATCAAGATAATTTATATGGTTAAATTATAAAATTGAATGGTTTTAAAGTATAAATAGAATATATTTTTACCATTTAATATAATTCAAGTCATTATCATTAATTTGACATTGAATTCATAAGTAAAAACATTTCAATCTATTGCAATGTTTTAACTTTTAAAAACTGTTTTCTCAACAACAAGATTTATTTTACATTAAATACTGAAAATTCAGTGTTTTGAATTTAGAAAAATGGATTCCATATTTTTAATGAGTACGTCCAAATTATCTTAATATACTATTTTTATTTTTAGGCATTATAAATAGTAACTTTGATAAATTTTATTTACTATAGATAAAGGTAAATTGGGTAATTAAGGGTAAAATTAAGATTATAAAATTACCCTAACGCCTGCGAAAATTCTATTGGATGAATAAAGGTCAAACCATATCAACTAAGGGTTTTAATAGATTAATTTAATGGAATATTGATCATGAGAAATATGTAATTATTATTAAAACCAAAGAATGTGACAACATGTCACAGTCTTATATTTTATAAGTGTAATAATTTTAATTTAGTGATAAAATTCATAAATATTCAAACATAAATTATCAAAAAAAATATAATAAAAATATCTAAATCATGTAAATTTATTTATAAATTTTAGGGATTAAATAATTATCATTAATGGTGACACAATAGTGATGTAGAAATTATTTTATTGACTGAAATATTAATAAAATATTTTTAAAATATTAAAATAAATATTATATGAACTATTTAATGTGCTCCAATTATTTTTAAGATGAATATTACATGTTAGGGAACTATTAAATATTTTATTTCGAATATATATTCTATGTGGGTTTTATTTAAATTCAAATATTTCAATAGTGTCAAAATTGACACTATTGAACTTTTATAAAATTAACATATTATTGAAATGTTTAAAAAACACAAAAATATTAAAAAGTTATAAATTAAAATTCATATGGTTTAAAATGTCATAAATTATACAATTATGGACAATTCACAACACCAAATTAATTATTTATAACAATTTAAAATTTAGAATATTATTACCACAAATAAAACTAAATATATTAAATAAAGATAAATCAAGTTGATAAGGTTTAAAGATAAATACAAAACATGTTTAAATTATAATTTCTGATGATATCAAAACCCCATCGCATCTCATATTTGAATTTGAGTCATTTTGGAAGTTTTTATGTGGGTTTTGTGGTTATTATAAATTTATATTTTAGAGGTTTCCAAAATTCCCCCTCTCCTATCTTATAAAAGGGAACCTCTTTCCTCTATTCGTCACAACATTTTGATACATCATGCTCAGAAAAACCCTGTACCTTTTTCTTCTAAACTTCCCTAGAAACATTCTAGAGGTCTTGGTCTTCTTCAATGACCAACTTTAGTGCCCTAAGAAGAGGTTTAAAAGAGGCACGTCGAAGAATAGGTAATATCCTTTACTGATTCTTTCAAAATTATTTATTCTTATAATACCTCTCATTTATGTGTTTCATTATAAAGTACTAACATACATATCACCAATATATGGAAATTTTATTATAAATATGAATCCACCCCATTTCACCTTCTATTCATCCTACGAAAAACAAAATCACCGCATGTGCGTACGTATGACTTATCGTCTCCACGCCGTGGTGTAATTTTCTTTTCCCACCACCACCTAACTTGGATGGGTATAATGGTGGAAATAATAATTATATATGATTATTATAACATGGTACTAATTATTAGATATTAAATAATCCACTCCAAAACCATTCAACAATTATGGGAAGAGTATCGTCGCCCGTGCGTACGTACAGATTACCGTATCCACGACGTGATGAGATTCATTCTCCAAGTTAACCATTCAAGAATTATTATAAAGTAAATATAATAAATAATTATGAAATATAATAAATAATAATGATATGTATTTATGTAAATATATGTTTCATTCACTCAATTCCAATCAATTCAACAAGGAAATGAAAACAGCGTTCATGTGTACGTACGACCTACTGTCTACATGGACGGTGTATTTCATTACATTTATCAATCTATCATAATTATTTATATGTTGAGTATATATTATATATAAATAATTTTACAAATTATGTAATTAATTAAATCAGGTTATAAGTAATAATATCAAGAACAACAAGTCCAAACACGTACGATAAATGAAATGATTCTTCCCAGAATGAATCTTTAAAATGAAATTGACAGAAGAACGGGTAATATAAAGTCATAAGTGAATCATATATGATATAATAAATATTATTATGGTTCTATTTCAAGTTAATAATATGTTTAAACCTACTATAAATGAGTCTCAAACACATACAAAAAATTGGACTTACGTTAAGGGATTAGTTCGTCTCACTTTTATTTCTGTGAGACAGATGCCTTAGTCACCAACTATTTATTTTTTATGGTGTTTTTGATTACCATGCATGTTTTAAGATTTTTATTATAAAGAATATTATATTTACATATTTAGGTCATTTTTTTATTTTATGACATGTATGATTCCACTGATTATAATTGGTAAGGGATAATTATTCAAATCTCATTGTTATCCGAGATTGTTTATTCGCAAGTATTTACTAGGGTTATATTTATCACTATGTCAATTTCTTATAATAAAAAGTTTTCCTAATGTTTTTTCTATTCTTCCATGTATGTATAAAGTCATGTTTATGTATTTTTTACTTTTACTATGTGGTATGGAATGAATCTTTCTTTTGATTACTATACATGTTACTTTTTGACTTTTACGGAAAAAGTACAAGAAGAATGTTTTTTAAATTATACAGCTTGAACGGATTTTTATGGTTTCATAACACCTTATTTCCATGAAGATTCCTCTACCCAATTTCATGATTATTTTCAAAAAAAATTCTTTTTCTTTTAAAATTGCATGGCATTTTGAGAAAAAGAAATGATTTAGAGGAAGAAAGGATATTTTACTCAAGAATTCATTTCATGTGTTTTATCAAAACTATTTTCCATCCAAGGTGACATTATTTAATATTTTTATGTTTCAAGTATAATGTATCTATGATTTACATGGTTTCATTTTTCTTATGATGAATTGATATCCATTTATATCTATGGATTATGTTATGATGGGATGATGTTTTTGAAACACATTTTATTCACTAGGTTATGATGAATGATTTATGTTTATTTTGTGGAACATGAAAGAATGATTTCATTATGAAATGGGTGGGACCTATATCTCCCTAAAATTCATTAGGTAATGATTTATGTCTCATGAGATTGACATGGCTAGAATGGAAAGTAAATACGGTTTACTGGAACGACATGTAAACCCAGTTCAGTAATGGACTTTGTCCACTATGATGGTCTTGGCAGCAATGCCTTAGCTACTATGGAAATCATAACATATGATTAATGGTTTTCCACAATTACATGTTTTATTCCTATTCTATTTTATTATGATTAATGTTCCTTTATGATCTATGCCTTATGTACTACCAAAATTTATTTTACAACTCAATATTTTGATGCTTAAACATTATGTTCTTGTTTTTAAGTTCAACTGTATATGGTTAGTTTTATTTTCTTCAATATTTACCTTATTGAGAATTTGAGCTCACCATTTTTATGTTTTATTTTCCCGATGATATAAATAATGGTTTTATGTAAGAAAACAAAATGGAAAGATATTTATGGGAGATTTTTAAGATCTTTCACCATGATTATAATATTGTGTACCAAGTTTCCAAAGACACTAAACTACTACGGTTCTTGGGTGCCTGTTTTTGTTATGTATTAACTATTATGTAAAAGTAATGTAATGTCCATGTATGTCAATATTGGGTCTTTAAAAGTTATATTCTTTAAATATAATAATTTCCTCATTTTATATCTTCAATGATAACTTAACTTCCATGTTTTGTGGTGGTCCTTGAATTGTTCGACTAAACATGCATGATATGAAAGAATTCAAAGAAATAGGATCAAATTATAATATTGATATTATGTAATGAATAACTATTATACACTTCAACACTCTATTTTCAAGATCATATACAACAATAGTTATATCATATGTCCACCCATTCTCCATTGATTTTGGAGGTTTTTTCATCGATTATCTACAGCAACCTCTCGTTTCAAAAAATGGATTTCATAGATTCCATGTGACATGTAATTAAAATATTTGACCACGAGATGAGTATTTATTAGAAAAATAATTTCCACCATCACATTAGTGGTATTATTAATTACTTTATATAATTAATAATCTTGATACGCCTTATTTTCAACACTTCTAATACCTCCTTGTTCCCTTTAAATATATCCTATTAAGATTTTTCATATAGAAATGGCCTGTTGGTAGTGAAATTTTCATTAAAATATGAGATATATCCAATGATATTATATAGTTAAACTCAATTCCATACATGTTATTTCTAGTCCCATGGGAACATATAGAAATAAAAATCTCTATCCCAACATCGAGGTATCATCAGATAATATCCTCATTGCTATCGAAGTATCATATCCCTAAATACTTGTAAATACTTGGAATTAACCAATTAAAGGACAAAAAGACCACAATTTTATCATCCATGAAAATTTCATAGTTGTATCATCCTATCATAGTTAATATTGTTTTAGAATCCCCAATATAATCCTCCTCCTTTTATTAGTTTTTGGAATTCCCTCCCCATTTTAAGATAGAGTGTGTATGGAAAATATTGATTGAAAAATATATTCTTGAATGGATCAAATTTTTTGGATTCTATTTCTTCTAGGAGATTTTTATTCTTGATCAATGTCCACCAGAAATCAGCCTCTCTATCTGATCAATAGACATAATGGTTATTTTTTCTACTCTAATAATTGGATGATTTAGAATATTTTATTTAATAAAGATGACCTATTTATCCACAACTAGTGGATCAGAATATCTACTAAAAGTACGATAACTTTGTCACATAAAGAATTTAATTGCATCTTGTTCTATCGTAGTATAAGTCAGATGTTTGATTTTACTATTTTTATTACTGCTAACTTGAGTTAGTAAAGCATGTACAGATATAATGTTATAAAATAATACTACCATTATATTATACATTTTGTAAGAGATTTTACCACATTCACCACTTCATATGTTGTTTCTATGATTCCTTATATATCCATCCAATTAATATAATAATTGAAAATCTAGGTTGAGTATGTATGATTAAGTAATAATATAAAATATAAAACTTCATAACTTATAAGGAGAGGAACAATCACCCTCACATATGTATCTCTATGTTTTAATCTAGTTTATACAGGGTCTATTTATCATTAATTTATCTAAAGAAAAAAAAACAAATTTTTATCACAATTCACTTAAATCCTTCAAAATGGTTATTAAAAGTCATATGAATCTACCAAATATTATCCCACATGTGTGTTAAATAGAGTTTATAGTAAGGAAAACCACTTGTTCATAGGGATAAGATCCGGTTAATACTCAACCATCTCGATACATGGTCGTTTCCCTTAGGAAAATCTACTCAAGAACCACATATCATTATTGGTATCTATATATGGATTCCATTTCCTGGTGACAATGTGCTACTAACATTACCAATTTTTAGGGTGTTTTCCCATATTTGGACTGATCCCTAGGGGTTTCACTAATGTTTTATAATTCCAATCCTCAAAAATAACCATTCATTTTTTTGATTTGTACTATAAGAACACGTTTTTTAATATAAAGTTTATTTAATGATTTTTTATAATGATTTATATAATATAATCCCAAAAAATTGAGAGGCTTGAGAACTTTTTTGAATTTGTTACATAGAGAAATAAAAAAATTAGAAAATTATCTCAAATCCTTATAATGCGCTCCATTTTTACATTAACCATTTAATATTTCAGAAGATAATCTGGGGATATAGAAGATAATTTTCCCCCATAAAGCATAGTAATGGAATAATAAAGAAAATAATAATAAACAATTATGCATGTGAGTTAATAGGTATATTATGAAAATATAAAAAACTTACAATCGTCAACATTGAAGCATGACATGAGAGGATGATATCAAAAGATCAAGGAATCATAGTAATGATTCAACAACTTAAAATTTTACGTAATATGAATAAGTCGAGAATAAACATTGAGGCACCAAAACATAGTTTTATTATTCTAATTGTTCATTAAGAATACATAATATCTCATGAGTGTAAATAATTACCCATTTAATTGGAGCATTATCAAGATTCACTATTCATATGTCTAAATTTACATGTGATTAATCGATCATATAAAAATGATCATATTTTATCATTTAAATCAGGTGATTATGGAATATAAGTTTTATATAAGGAAGTATCCAATTTATGAAGGAGAATTATATAGAGGATAGTATAGTTGAATGATAAGGGGGTTAGGAATTCACAACACAAAGGTATTACGTGGTAAATTACAGGATAATTACAGTTGAATAACGGGTATACATAAAAGTTAATTAAAGGGATAAATGATATATAGTTGAATAATCCCATTAATATTATTGATTTATATTTTATGTGATGCATATAAACACTGAAAAACAACACCATTCAAAGAATAAAAATCATATATAAATTAATTTCATGAATAAAAAATGAGAGGGAGATAATCACCTACCTTGAGAGGTTACTTCTTATGATTTGGCAAGAGCTCCTTATTAACTCAGAAACACATTATGAGGAATTTATATTTTGGGAAATTGAGCTGAAACTGGTGATTTATGTTTTTAAAGTTAATAAGAGTTGGAAAATAAGATAGTATATGTAGAAAAATATAGGAAACTGCTCATTAATTTACATAAATAAGACATGGACGCGTGGTTAAAAAAATACAAATCCAATGGTCATACAATGGTTTTTTTCCCATTATATTTTCCAATATTCGTGGTTTTAAATACTATAATTTTTTATTTTTCAAACACTATAAAATAACACCATTCCTGATGTGGAAGTGATTAATGTTAATATTTTTTGTTGAATTCTTAAAATATTATTTTGGCCAAGGAATGATATTTTTATGTCTATAAAAATTATATTATCACATTTCAATGATTTATTATGATTTAAAAAACTATTTTCTATCGAAAAACATTAACAAAATTTATTGAAACACCTTTTTGTTATTATTATAGTATAATAAATTTCATATATTCATATCGTATTGAATTTTTACCTCAAAATTCTAATTTCTATGCAAAATGAGAAAAATAAGAAGTGTATAATATAGGCATTATTATTTGAGGAATTTTATTCATTTTATAATAGTTTATTTTCTAAATTTTGTTATTTTATATTTTATTTAAATATAATTATTTATTAAAAAGAAACAACTTTAACAATGTAATAAACTTCTTAACTCATTTAAAAATTACATATGAAATTATAAAATTATATTTCCAATTATATTTAAATTAATATAATTTTATAATACTATTTGATGAAGATTAATTTTGTTTAAAATTCCTAAATTTATCATAAATTATTATCTCAATTGAAATTATATACTATCAAAAAATTATTATGTTTTATTTTTATGAAAAATACATTTATCATATTCATATAATATTCATTTATATTTTACAAAAAAAATGAAAATATGATTGAAGAAACTATTATAACATTTTTAAAAATAAAAATACACCTTTATAATACTAAGGTATAGATACATAACTCCTTATTATCTGAAAATAATCATTATGAATAATGTGTGTGGTGAAGATATTTCCATTGGGTGGCTTAGGTAACATTGATCTAGTGGAAACATCTAATAACATGAAATTTTACCATTCATGACTCTTTTTTGGACTCACCCATTGAAGATATATATAGTCTTTATCAAGTTCTGTCATGAACCAACCCAGGAAGACCCTTGATTGGTTCATGAAAAAATTGTATCATAGTAGGTTCCTATTATTTGGGGTGTCAGGTAGCTTGGTGTTTAGGTGTGTTGGGAATTGAGAGGTAGGTGCGGGAAGGACAGCATAAACCCTTGCCCATCTCGAGACTCGAGTTTCCAGGGGTAGTCTGGGATTTGGGTTTTTCTTTTTCTTAGTCTATATGGATGAGAGATGATAAAGGAAGTGATCTGGTGTTACGCGATGAGATTTAATGAAGTATAAACCCATGTATGACCCGATTGCATGGTTCAAGATACTTCCTATGGTGGATTCTCGATCGGAGCATGGTCTGCTTGGCCATGTTAATGGGCTAGTATAGCCACTAGTCCCTTTTTTTAGATGTTTTGATGTGAGTTATGTTTGGGATTAGTTTTTACTGACTTGAGTGGATTTCAAAGATGAAAGTGGTTCATAAAAAAAGGGGTTTTCAAAAGAGAATGTGGTTTTGGAGTGGAAAAAGTGGCTTTGAAATAGAAATTGTGTACTTTTAATTAAATGTGCGATTTCAATGGAAAAAAATGGGAGGTGATTTTGAAGTTATTTTAGGATCTCATTAACACTTTTTGGAATGTGAATTGGAAAAATGTTTTGGAATTTATAAATTTATTGTTTTAAGGATAAGTTACGTTTTCAAATCGGTTGGGAATTTGGGCTTTATACTGAATGATCAGTTTTGAAATTGAGAAGTGCCTTGAATTGACCCTAGGTATTCCTGTGAGGGATCAAATATATAGAGGTGTACATGTGTCACATGGATGATTGGTGGTATGTGTGGATGGATTCATCATCTAGCACAATAGTATAAGTATATGCGATACTTCATGGGGTACCAAGGGCGGGTACTTTAGTTGTTTTGTTTTCTTAAAAATGGTTTTAAAAATGGTAATTTAAGTGTTTTGAAAGGTAAGAAATTGTTTATTGTTATCTTTTAATGTTTGGAATTAATTTTGGGTGGGTCATGTCTCTGATGTATTGAATTTTAGTTGTAATAGTGATTTGAGTTTGAGATTTTGTTTTGGATTGAGGTAGAGAATTTTGATTTACGATGAATTTTGATTCGGATTTGTGCCTCTTGTTTTTTAGTATGCTGCCCAGAAAAGTCCCATATCTTTATAGTTATTCTCTTCTAGTTTTTGGTTATACCCAGACTCTTAGAGGGGTGGTGGAATTGAATTCGTTTCAGTTTTTGTCCATCTTCTGTGGTGATTGTGATTTATCGAAGTTAGTGGACTCACTTGGTGAAATAATTAGTGTTTTCAGGTTATTGGAAACTCTCAAAACTATGTGAGTCTATACTTGTTCGAGTTCATTGAGGGTTCAAATTTGGATTGGTGTGGGATAAAATCCCAGCGTCGTTGCATTATTGGATGTCTTTAAGGGAGTTTAAGACCAGTTCTGTCCGACAGTTTATACTTATGGAGGTGGAAGCGAGGAAAGTGGCAGAGCTCGTGGGTGTCCAGCGAGGCCAACAGATAGTGAAGTATTAAGTTAGGCATATCAACGGGTTGATTCCCTTATCTCTATAGGGAGCACTGTGAAATCAGTTAAAGTTTCTCTTGTGTGGGGTCTGGTGTGTCTGGTTTGGGTACTTTAAGTCTCCTTGTCATCATATTTGGAGACATGTCGTCGTTGTGGCCATTTGGGAAACTTAAAGAGGTTCCGCTAGCGGCATTTTTAGAAGGAGTCTCGACCTAAGGATTTCATCTCCTAACTACGCGGTTTCAGATGCTTTAAGAAATCAGAGCTCCAACCACAGGTCTCAGATTGAAGATTTTCATGCATTCAGTAATCATTGGGTGTGGGGAACCATGGTCTATCTTTTGTCTTCAATGCTAAAATAGGGATGATTTGAATCTCTCTACTGAAGCTTCCTTGTATTTGAAGGTTCTGTTTTGCTGTAAGAGGTACAAATACCTCTTTTTCTCATTCTGGTCTTTGTTATTTGAATACCCCACCTTTTTTTTTTGTAAAAATACGTGGTGATCTTCTTTTCTTATAATTCCAGTAGTTGTTCCTCCTCAAATATGAGCTTCAAAGTTTGTATCTTTATGGCTTCCAGCGTCAAGATGGTTGTCTCTCTTATATGGATATCCCCATTAGATACCCGTTATTATTTCTCGATTTCTTGTTTTGGAGGCACATGCGTCTTGGGAAATAATGAATAGGGGGTTGGTCCACTAGGCGATTCGGGGTATTTCATCGGGGACCTCCTGTAGTGGGGTTCTGGTTTATGTGGAGAGTTCTTGGGTCAGTTTGTGCTGGGTTTCGCGTGTCACTACATGCTAATTGGCTTATGTTGGCCTGTTCTTAAATGGTGGGGAGACCCACCATGAATCTTTTTATACCATTTTCGAGGTTTGGTATGTGTGGAGGTTTCCTCTTGGATCAAGTTAGCAGTTCTAGAGTTAGCCCTTGCTGAGAGTCTCAATGTTGGTTGTGGTAGTCAGGTTCTTGTGGTGAGGAGAATCCTTCTCGTTTCTCGATGCCTCTTCTCTTTGCAGTTTACCTTAGAGTTGATTGGGTGTGACTGATGGAGTGAAAAGTCACACCGAGTTCATGTTTTTGCTGGCCTTGTTCAGTTTCGAACTAGAGTTTGATTCATCGTTTGGCTGGGTGACTTTCAGGGGGAAGAATTTTTTTTCGGTGGGGAGAATTGTCACACCCTGACCTTGGGTGCCTTTTTCTTTTTATTTTATTCTTTTTTTCCAGTCTCACGTCATTTGGACGAAGAATAGTTGATCCCTTGTTTGATCTTTTTTGATGTTTGCTGTTTTTGTTGGGTCTTGAGCTAGTGCGCGGTCACCGTACCATTAGCGGTGCTCGTGTATTAGGTCCTAGTGTCTGCGCGGTTTCTCATAGTTCAAATAATCAATAATCAATATAAATAAATTTAAATTAATTGAAAAACAAAGTTAAATGATATTTTAAAATGATAAGACAAGGTTAATGTTTAAATTATAATAGTAAGAATTTTATTGTGGAGATGATAATATTATTTTTATTTAATTTGGTAATAATAATACTATCATTAAATTGTTATAAATATAATTATTATTTAAAATTAAATGTAATGAAATTTCCATTTTAATTATCATTAAGTTTTTTATTAACTTCATTTGTTGTTATTAATATTATTATTATCTTTTTTATATTAATATTATTGATATTATTATTTGTGTACCATTGATATTATTATTATTATTATTACGTAAAATAAAAAGGATAAGAAATAATTACGATTATTGGTTTTAATAATATTTATTATTAATATTTTTATTATATATATATATATATTAGACTCTAATATTACCCATTCCTGCACCCCCTCCTAACTCAAGCTGCCTCCTATTCTTCTACCATCTCTCACGCTGCTCCCCTTTACCCGCTGGATCCCACTGTGCACCCATGGCGGCAGACCCCCTCCGCAGCACCCTGCTCCCGTCGCCCTACCCTCCACGTCCCTTTCGACCTCACCTCACATCAAGATCATGTGCTTAGTCCATCCTCTATCATCATCATCGTTGGCTCCTTACCTAGGCCTCACCCACTGCACACCCGACCTCACTCACCCAGTACCTCCCTATCGCCCCCGCCTCGTACCGCCGTTGCCCGATGCCCCTGCTCCCACTTACCTGCAGCGAGCCCGTAGCCCCCTCATCCTCCAATGAACTGTGCACCCATGAAAATATTATGCGGTCTCCTACTTCCGGTGAAGCTACTCGCCCTTTCTCTTCCTCCCTGCGTTGTTTGACCACCACATCTCTATTTCCGAACCACTTTTTGGCCAACTTCGTCTCCCCACCTCTGTCTAGTTGTGCGGACTCTTCCATCACACCACCTTTCGTCTGAATGAACCCTCACCAGTGTTTTCCGATCTATAGCACACCACCTCTTTTCTAGATGGGTCCCTCTCCAGCGTCGTTTGGTCGGCTCCCCTTTGATCGGCATTGGCTGCCCAACCTCTAGACGACACGTTGTCCGACCTGTAGCAGCGCAGCGCCCTTGGCACCTCCCGCCACACCCTCTGACACCCACCTGACTAGCCACGATGTTCCAACCCCTTTCCTTATTTCATATGAACAGTGTACACTGCCCCTAACCTATTTGACCTCTTTCCAGCTACCATGTAGCTTTCACCAGCCAGTGCCCTATGGTCACGATCAACCCGACATGTCGCGCACCCTCCGACCAGCCGTACACCCTTCCCGGCCATGCGCCCCATACCGGTGACTTGTTCGGCACCCCTCACCCCCTCATTGGCCTTTCAGGGTAGAGTGAATAGTGCCATTGGCTCTCGTGTCACCTCCATTCGTGTGAATCGTTGCATTCCTGATTTTCAATAGGGGGACCGACAAACGCCACCGCCGAAGGTGAGGGGTTTGGGTTCACCCCATTTCGCTTGATCCGTTATTTCTGTGAGTTTTTATGCACTTCTTATTCATTTGAATCATTCGAAGTCCAGGATTTTGGGTTTTTATTATTCTTGAAATTGTTACGGTGTGTTAGCATAGAATTTCGGTGATACCACAGTTACCAATTTCTCGTGCTTATGCTCATGTTTGAGATGTGTCGCATCGTTGTAATCGAGCTACGAGCCGAGGTAGGTCCCCCACTGCAGTCTCCTTTAAATTCAGAAATTTTTAATTGCTTTATATTTTATTAATTTTAATAAATGGGAAATGATATAAGATAATAAATTTTTAAATGATTATTTGGTGTAAAAAGAGTTTTTTATTTTATACACAACACCTAAAATATTTTCTTGATGAATAGACACCCAGTAGTGAAAGAATTTCCATTTGACCTTTAATCATAACTATAGGAATTTCATATGTAGTTATAGTTTATTGATAAATTATTTCTTTTGAAGTGTGAACGAGTGTTTTGGTTCTCTTAGGAAATGTGAATTTTCCTAAAAATTGGTGAAGGACTGTTTGGTACTTTAAAAAAATAAATTATTTTTGAAAACTCTCTTTGGTGTGACTATGAGGTGATATTTGGTGTATGTTGATTGCATTATTTGTGTGTGATGTTTGTGATACTTGATTAACATTGTTGAATGAACCCTTACCTTTTTATTATACATGTTGGCATGGTAACTTGGCATATTGAGTGAATCTTCTGAGAACAATTGCTGCACTAGTTTAAATTACACACTAGCTAGTGGCCCTTAGTACGGATTACACTCTGGTAGAGGATTGGGCCCCTCGGTTAGGTCATGTAGGGAATCACCTAACATTTGGGAGTTATGAGATCATCGAGAGTAGACATTCCTTTAGGATGAGTGACATTTATTGTATGTTCTAGATTGTTCACAAGCACTAACGTTCGACCCCTATTTTCTTTAGTGTTTATTTTTATGTGGCGGACGATTCAGAGGTCTAGTTCAGTGGATCACCCATGTGTGCCACTTCTTTTCCATTTCCATTAGTGTGTTGTGTGTTGTGTGTGGTTTTCCATTTGACTAACAACTAAAATTTGGATTTCAATATTGTTTGCAATTTTTTTTTAAAAATGCAATGCACCCGATCCTTTTAAACATTAAAATTGTTTTTAAAATAAAAAGGGAAATGGACTGTTAATTTTATTAGAAATGGAATCTTTTGTATGGAAACCAATATTTTGTAAAATTTAGTTCAAACCTGTAATTAGAAAATTTATTTATTTAATGGTAGTGCATTGGGAATAGTTTTTTGGGCACGCCTACTGAGTTTTAATACTCACATCTATAGTGTTTTCTTGTATTTAGTTTTATTGTCAGTTCGACTTGATCTTGCTTTCCATGGGGAATGGTTAGTTGTGGACTGGTGAGTGACTCTCGAAGTCACGAGATGTCATGCTCATGTTAGATTGTTGTTGTTGGTTGTTCTTCTCTTTCAGTGCCATTTATTTTCCTTGTGTTATTATACTTTTTTCACTGCATTATTTATTTTCATTGGGTGAAATCATTCCCATTTGTAATCTGTTGATGCCCTTGCACTTGTCGCCTGCCCGGGAAGATAGGGAACGCCTCTCAGTCCATGTCGCGGACCAGCTCTGGGCACCTTTTTAATTTTATTTTATTATTATTTTTTGGTCTCACATCGTTTAGACGAAGATTAGTTGTGTCCCTATTTAATATTTTTCGAAGCTTGCTGTTTATTTTGGGTTTTGAGCTAGTGCGTGGTCACCGTACCATTAGTGGTACCTGTCTGTTCAATCCTAGTGTCTGTGCGGTTGCCGATAGTTCAAATAAATAATAAAAGAAATAAATAAATTTAAGTTAATTGAAAAAGAATGTTAAATGAAATTTTACAACGATAAGACAAGGTTATTGTTTAAGTTATAATAATAAGAATTTTATTGCGCAGACGATAATATTATTTTTATTTAATTGGGTAATAATTCTACTATCGTTAAATTGTTATAAATATAATTATTATTTAAAATAAAATGTAATAAAATTTCCATTTTAATTATCATTAAGATTTTTGTTATACATTTTTATTGTTATTAATATTATTATTATCTTTTTGATATTAATATTATTAATATTATTATTTGTGTAACATTGATATTATTATTATTATTATATAAAATAAAATGGACAAGAAATAATAATAATTATTGGTTTTATTAATATTTATTGGTTTTATTATATATATACACACACTCTAATGCTACCCATTCTCGCACCCCCTCCTAAACCTAGTTGCCTCCCTTCCTTCTCCCCTCTCTCACTCGGCTCCCCTTTCCCCGCTGGATCCCATTATGCAACCATGCTGGCCAACCTCCTCTGTAGCACCCTGCTCCAGTCACCCTCCACTGCAGGTCCTTGCCAACCTCGCCTCGCCTCAAGCTCCTGAGCTTAGGCCCTCCTCTCCCATCAAACTTGTTAGTTCCATACCCTAAACTCACCCTCCACACACCCGACCTCACGTACCAAGTACCTCCCCGCCGCCCTCACCTCGTACCACCACTGCCTGGCGCCCCTGCACCCGATCACCTATAGCGAGCCCGTAGCCCACTCATCCTCCTACATGCTACACACCCTCATGAAGCTGTCACAAACTCCTACTCCTAGTGAAGCCGCTCGGACTTGATCCTCCTCTCTATGTTGTCCAACCAACACAGCGCCGTTTCCAAACCATTGTTCGGCCACTGTCCCCTCCCCACCTCTGTCTATCCATGCCGAACATTCCATCGCACAACCTTCCATCTGACTGAGCCCTCACCAACACTGTATGATCTGCCGCGCACCACCTCCAATTTGGTCAAGTCCCTCGCCAGCGTTATTTGGCCGCATCCCCTTCAATAAGCGCCAGCTTCTTGAACTCCAACTAACACGTTGTCCGGCCAGCAGCTGCGCAGCGCCATTGTGGCCTCCCTCCGCACCCTCCGACACCCACCTGTCTGGAAACGATGTTCCAACTCGCTTTCCTTATTTCGACTAAACAGCGTGCACTGCCCTTGACCTGTGGGACCTCTTTCCGGCCGGTGGGTAGCTTCGACCAGTCGGTGCCCTCCGGTCACACGATATCTGACCTATCATGTGCCCTCCGACCATCCGTGCACCCTTCCCGAACGTGCGCCCCCTACCAGTGACTTTTTCGGCACCCCTCACCCCCTTGTTGGCCTTCTTGGGCAGAGTGGCCGACACTATCGGCTCATGTGTCACCTCTGTTCATGTGACTATATGCGTACCTTATTCCCAATAGGGTGAGCCGTGAATGATGCCTCTGAAGTAGAGCATTTTGGGTTCACCCCGTTTTTCCTTCTCAGTTGTTGAGGTGAGTTTTTGAACAACCTATTCATTTGAATCATTAAAATTTGATGCTTCTGGGTTTTTATTGTTCGTGTGATTTATATAGCATGTTAGAAGAGAATGTAGATGATACCATGATTAACTGGTTGCACGTTCTTGTGTGAAAGTGTGAGACGTGTCGCATTGTTATAATCGGGCAGCGAGTCGAGGTAGGTCACCCACTACTCTCTCCTTTAAATTCAGAATTTATTAATTTCATGATATTTTATTAATTTTAATAAATGGAACATAATATAATATAATTAATTCATAAATGATTATTTGGTGTAAAAAGAGCCATTTATTTTATACAAGACACTTGAAATGTTTTCTTGAGGAACATACACCCAGTAGTAAAAGAATGCTTGTTTGACCTTGAAACCTAATTCATAGAATATCGAATTTAGTTTTGGTCTATTAATAAATAATTTCTTTTGACGAACAAACAAGTGTTTGGGTTCTCTTAAGAAATGAGGATTTTCTTTAAAATCGGTGAAGGCCCATTTGGCACTTTAATAAAATAAATTATTTTGGAAAACTCTCTTTGGGGTGACTCAGGGGTGATATCTGGTGTACATTGGCTTCATGATTTTTGTGTGATGTTTTTGCTACTGGATTGAAATTGTTGACTCACCCCTTGCATTTTTATTATATGTGTTGATAGGGGAAACTGTTATTGTGAGTTAATCTTCTGAGAACTATTATTTCACTTGTTTAGATTACGCACTAGCTAGTGGCCCTTAGTATGGATTACACTCTATTAGGGGATTGGGCCCCTTGGTTAGGCCTTGTAGGGAAATACTAGGTGATTGGGCATTATGAATTCATCATGATTTCGAATGCCTTCATGATTAATCAAATGTATAGTATGTTCTGGATTGTTCATGCGCTCCTATGTTTGACCCTTGTTTTCTTTAGTGTTTACTTTTATGTGGCAAAAGATTGAAAGGTCTAGTTCATATATTTTCCCCTATATGCCACTTCTTTTCCATTTCCTTAGTTTGTGTTGTGTGTTGTGTGTGGTTTTCCATTTCACTAAAAACTAAAATTTGGTTTTCTAAATTGTTTTCAAAAAAATGTTTTAATATACAATGAACATGTTCCTTTCAAACATTAAACATGTTTTTAAATTTAAAAGGGAAATGGACTTTTACTTGTCTTAGAAATGTAATTGTGCGTGTGGAAACACATATTTTGTTTAATTTAGTTCAAACATAGAAGTAGTAAAAAATTTTATTTAAAGGTAGTGAATTGGGAATAGTTTGTTGGGCATGCATAATGAGTTTTAATACTCACACCTATATAGTATTCCTATTTTTATTATTTTTCAAGTTTGACATGAGCTGTCTCACTGTGGGCGAGAGTTGGTTGTGGACTGGTGAGCGACTCACAGAGTCACGAGATGTTTTGGTCATGGTCTGGTTAGTTTGATGTTGTTGGTTGTTCTTCCTTTTCCGTGATATTTATTTTCCTTGCATTATTTTACTTTTTCTAAAAATTTATTTATTTTAATTGGGAGAAATTGATCCCATTTTTACTCTATTGATTCATGGCACTTGTTGCTAGCCTGGGAGGATCAGGATCGCCTCTCGTGCCATGTCACGGACCAGCTCGGGTGACCGGTTCAGGGTCGACCAGGGATGGTTCGTGAAAAGTTCAAACCCCATTGATTCCACCACCCTCCCAAGATCTGATAAATGATCTTTGTAAGGCATGATTCTACCCGATGAGGCAATTAATTCACTATAATACATCAATTAGTTCTATTAAATATCCTCAACATACATTAATTCTAATAGTCACATTATAATGACTACATTACCAATGATCACATCTCCCAATGATCATACTTCCAATTCACCATAATGAGTGATGGTTATAACGCCCAATGCTCATATCATCAATTATCATAATTGTTTTCCACATCCTTTAAATTCCATTTATATTATTCTTTTATATATTAAATGAATTTATATATAGTATCAATATTATTAATTTTCTAAATAAATATTAAATTAATAACATTCTGTTTTCTTTTTTATAGTTTTTTAAATGAGTATGATAATCCCAATATACGGAGATGATCCAAATATTATGATTCTAGTTGTTCTATAATTATTTTTATTTTTCCATTATAATATTTTACATTTTATAGATTTAATTATTGACTAAATATAAAATTGTAATTTAATGGAATAATTTATTATCATTATTTATTACCCAATACTATATTAATAAATATTACACACATAAATATAGATAATGAAATATATATATATATATATACATATTTGCGTTGTGAAACCCCCACACTTAGTTTTTCTTATTCATCAATGAAATTCAGATGGATATCATATAGGTTTCAAAGAAAAAATAATTTGAAACAAAATAAATTAATATGAAATATAGATATTAGCTGGATTCTTAAAATAACCTTTATAGGGTATTAGAAAGATATTTTTCTCCATAACATTCACATCAAATTATTTTCATGGTGGTGATAAAATCATAGTATGTCGGTGGCCTAGATAAGAAATGAAAACAATAATTTTTTTTAAAATAGAAATAAGTAAAGTAAAAATGTAAGAATAAAACTATAATTATATGGTTGTACCATGATAATCACTATAGTTATACTTTATATTGCATAGAATTATTATTGGAAATATTTTATCAAATATTTGTTGTGTTTTATTCAATAGGATCCCCTATATGTTTCATTTAATGGTGTCCATATGTGGATATCATGTTTACATAATATATATAGGAAAAGAAGACTAATACTCATTGTAACAACATGATATTTTACGAAATATATAAATTTGAATGATATTTAATTTAATCGATAACTTTTTTTACATGAAACACTGATCATAAACGATATACGACATAAAATTTAAAAGTTATTAAATATTATGAATGTTATATCTAATAATTATATTGGCGTATATAAATAGGAAAAACACGAATCTGAAAAATTTATAGTTTACAAATATAAAAAATGAATTATTCAGTAATAAATTGATTATAAATGAGAGTAAAATACACTTCAATGTAAAAAAGGTGTTTTTATCAAAAACAGTTTTTATACATGTAATGTGTTTTTATATTAATAAATTTAATGTTTCACTATTTATAATTATCTTAATGAAAATTTTCAATTATAGGTTAACTAATTTATGTATTTTCCATTTATTATTTTTTCTATACATGTGATAGTAATAAATCTAGTTTTATGCTAGAAAATGCATTTTTCGTAAAAAAAGGTTATCATAGCATTTTGTTAATTTACTTTAAATTCAATTTTTCCAATTTTATAAATTTTACTGGGAAAAATGGATTTTATATTTGGAATTTGGAGACCCATATTTGGTAAACGATATCCTTTTATTTTTGGTATTATGAATAGTAGCTGTTGTAAAAATTATTTCCTCGATAATGGGTAAATCAAGATAAACTAGGTTAAATATAAATGTTATAGAAAACATTTTTAAAACTAATATCATATTTTAGGGTGTTATTTAGAACCTATTTACAATTTTATTTATATTTAATTGTTTAATGGACACATGTCCTTGAAACTGACCTATATTATATTAAAAAAAGGATATATATAAAATGTGTCTCTCTGAACTTTTAAGTTAAATTATGTGTTCACAAATGGACAATTTTTTTTATGAATGTATATTAAAAGATATTTTTATTATAATGAAACTAATTTAATGATTTTAATATATAACTTATTTTAAATTATTATATTTTTTCTTATAATTCTTATGCATCAATCAGAAATTATTTATTCATATAGTATTAAAATAAAATAAATGATTTTGAAAAAATTACATGTAATATAATTTGAGTTGTTTATGACGTTCGATGAATTTTATTGAAGAATATAGCTTATTAGTAATGTTTTAAAAGGAATATATTTTAATTTAATCTCTTTATGCTACATTTAATGTAAAATTAAATTAATTGATTTTTTTTTGACAATTCTTATATTTTATGAAAATAATATATTAATATATTATTTAAAAATAATTTAAATTTTGGAAGAGGACAATATTGAAAAAATGTGGAAAAAATAACAATACCTTAACAATTTTAATCCAATTTCACCTTACTAGTAATTGTATAAATATGTAATAGTAAAAAATACATTACAATGTTTAAGGATAAAATATGTTAAGTATGGGGTAAACCCAAAATATAAGGTTTAAAACACAACATAAAACTATAAAAATTAGTTTTTCTTGATGGGATTTGAAAAAAATTATATATTAATGTATTTTATGTATAAATTTGTAGATATTTTTATTGGGAATAAATTAATTATATTTTAAAAATTTAAGAAATCGTAAGAGTTCCCCTCTCATCACTTATAAATGGGTATCACTTCCTTCTTTTATTTACCCCAAATTAGGCAATATAGTTCAACCAAACTATAAAATAGTATCTTATAATCAAACTTATAAATTTTATAGAGGTTTTGGTATTACAAAAAACTATCCCAAGGATATTTTTGGGGACATATAAATATTTTTTTTCAATGAATCACCAATGCCATGACCGGTCATCTTCTTTCTAACTTTTTCTTTTATGTCATCTAAATATATGGAAATTATCATAAAAAATAACATCATTATAAACAATATAATATTTTTTTATGATTACGAAATATCCATTAACCATCCTATTTACCATTAAATGGTAAGTGAAAGTATCGCTTGTACATAAATATGACAAACCGTCTCCACATAGCGATATAATTAAATTTTAATAAGAACCATTATGGATTGGTGTGAAATATATTTTAATGTTTATATCATATATATATAAAATTATTAATATTTTATATGTACAATATAAAATCAATATTATTAAAATCCAATCTTTGGTAAAATGATATCGTCGCTCGGGCGTACTTGTGGACTACCACCACAACGAAGTGGTGAAAACTGTATTTATTTTACATATTAAGTGGATGGTATTGAGGATATGTTTATGATTATATATGATATATATTATATAATAATTATTTTTAATTGGTAATTATTATTTTCAGATCTTTCGTTAATTCCATCAAAAAGTGAATACGATGTTCCTATATACATGCTCCATCCTGTATCCATGAATGATGTAATTCATATTTTATCTCTAAAATTTCTAAATAAAAATTACATATTTATTTCATGATTAGATTTATGGATATTATTGAGCCATGATAAATTTATATGGATTGGAACTACCAAACTAAATTTATTACGAATAAACAAAGTATATAACACCAATAAACGATGAATTTAATAAAATATTAGCAAAAAATTGTTGTTGAAATTTTATAAAGTGATCATATATTATAATATAATTATGTATATTACTGTTTTATATACTTATAATTAACATAAATTTACTATACAGGAAGTGGTAGTGATTTTAAAAAAAGTGTATCTCATCGTAAGAGTTTTATGTTATAATCTCATTATTTATTGAGATTATTTATGATTTATTTTCTATGATAAAATATTATAGTCTAACTCTAAATTATCTCATGAATTTTATTATCCTATGGATATTTAATTTTAATATATGTTATCCATTGTTTCCCCATTTTATGTACTCAAGAGACTAGAATAATGGTTTATATGAAAAATAACACTATTTTTCTCTAAATTGTAAATTAATTCTCTTTTATGTAAATGATTTATGAAAATTATTTCAAAAATATATTAAATATTTTCCCTTGATAATTTTAATCCATTATTACTTCAGATAAAATTTATCTAAAAAATAATTAAATGGAATCTTCTTTCAGTTTGATAGAAAGAAGTAATTATGACATTTATAGAAAATGTGATTGTTATTTTTTTAGCAAATACAACACGAATTTAATTTCCCACCATCATGAAAATTTAATTATTCTAAGACTAATATATAATGGTCAATAATTAATTTAAAATTATTTTTTTCCATAATAATTTTTAAATATTTTTATTTCAATGTAGTAATTTAAAAATTGAAAGTGTATTTTCCTTAAGAATGTTTTAATGACCTTTGTATTTCTACTTTTCAATAAAAACAACCATTTTATTGATTATTATTTAATAGGGATATGATCCCAAGATAATATATATAATATTTTATGGAATTTTATAATATATTGATGAATTAATGAAATGTTTATGAAACCCATTTCTTTCCCATAAGTTATTACCTAATGAAATTTCCATAAAAGCGATTTTTTTAATGGTTGATGATATGATAACTTCTTTATGATCGTGAAGAACCTATATATATGATTATAATTATTTGGTGTGTGGGACCGAAATTATAAATCCCTATAATTCACTATGCAATGATAGACATCTCATGAGAAAATAAGGACTCGAATGTGGAGTGAACCCATTCTTTAAGGGACTCTTCCTACTATTAGAGTCTTGTTAGTGAACCTTGACTAATATGATTGTTTATCATGTCTCACCAATCTATAACAGTCATGGAATAGATCCTTGACTTGTAAGGTAATGATTTTCTATTTTTATATATATTCCAAAAACTCATGTCTTTTGAAAAAGTTATGCGCTCATGAAACATGTTCTTTAGTTACTTTATGACTAATTTTATATGAACTAAAAAACATTTTTATAATATTTATGATTATGATCTAAGATATTTTGGTAATGTTTTTTGAATTTTTTGATTACATTTTCATACCCCATTTTTCATGTTATGTTTATGATATAATTAATATCTCCCTTGTTCAACTGTACTATGTATCACATCTCACACTTTCTTATGTTTCCATTACCAGAGTTATGAGTAAAGGTATTATACCTGATTTATGTAAGAAGACTTATATTTATGAATATATAAGTAGCATATGATACAGTTTATTTATGAATGAGTTGTTATTTTATCCAAGATTTCAATGATAGTAGACCTATATTATTTTGGAATGGTTCATTATATTATCTATTGAATATTCATATAATACGATGTAATAATTATCTAAGAAATTTATGGTTTACTATATCAGGTATCAGAGTGAACATTAGCTAAATTTGGAATCTATATTGAGAAAACATTAGTAGGAACCCATAGGATAATCACATATATTGAAAACATCATAATTTATGTTAAATAATGGATTGTGAGATACCTATAAAAACAACGATGTCTACATAAATAAAGTTGTTGTGGATTATGAATATATACATCTTGGGGTAATATCCTTGAATAGAGTTATTTGAGTATATCTCATCCATCATTCTAGTGAATGGTGAGTGTTCCCTTACTATATACCTAGTTCTACACACTCAAGGTATATAAATTGGTTAATTCTTATATTCTCTATGAAGCATTATAAATGATTTGAATAGTTGATGACCACAAATGACTTTCGTTAAACATTAAGTGTCATCGATTGAAAATACGTTTTAAATATTTATACATCCTAAAAAACATTTTCCAGGATTATGTAATTCCCTATTGTTATTATTATTTCTTAAACTAGAATTTTTTGTTTTATTCAGTGTCTAGAACATAATTGAGTAATGTTAATGATGATTTTCATGGAAAATCCAATTATTCACCCCTGGGAAACTAAATATTATGGATCCAGAATAAAAAATAATTTTTTCTAACATAAGGTAACTTTCTCAAGATATAAATCATGCTGATATTTCAAATGCAAAAATAAGGGAATAATTTTATTTTAGGTCCTTCATAAGGAAACAACCACCTTATTTTATTTGGTATGATAATCTATTAGTTTTTGAGTAATTGATCAAAAACACTTCAAAGATATTTTTTAGTTTTAGTGTTTTGAATTTGAAAAATTTATTTTTGTTGTTTATTATTTGGAGGTTAAAGAAAATAAATGGTGGAGCCTTATTAAGAACATTTGGAAACATAAATATATTGACTCTATTGATTGGGATAAGTCAAATTACTTATTTTTCAAAAAGTAGTTCCACAATATTCTTCATGAAAATAGAAAATTAATTCCTTGATATAAAAAAGAATGATAATGAATCCATTAGAACTTATAAGGAATATTTTATAGGAAATGTGATGTATGGTTTTGTGTATTATCATATGACATGGATTTAAGGTAGATTGACTCTTTAGCGGACAAAAATAAATTCTTCAAATGGAATTATCAATAATAGAATTTGGTATCTATTAAGATATAATTTGATGTACTATTGAGGTGTAAACAGATATTGGATTAACCCATCAATCCAATTCTTTTGAAAGGAGACAAAATATAGAGTGAAATGGAAATTATAAAATCCATAGAGAGAAGATGACGAGCCTTTATTTATAGTAAATGTGTGGAAGGAAACAAGGAGGAGTTTTTTTATGGGGGTTGGTAAATGTTTGAAGTGTCGAAGGAAAGGTTATCGATAAATTGAATCACATAGTGATGGAAATATGTTATCCAATTGAGGTTTAAATATCTAAACAATGCACCACCCACAATCCAGTTATTCAAATTAAAATATTATAGGAATTACAATTACCAGTGGACATACAGGATGCCTAATTAATATGATAATTTCTTACAAACACTGAACCCCAATGAAAAAGTTTAATCTCATTCCATCACTTTTTCTGATGAGGGGTATAATAATAACATGGTGAAAGGTACACTCACTATCGACTATAGAACTAATAATAATTTATTTTATTATGGATATAACCAATATATTATATCTGAATAATAATATAATGGTATCACAATAGCTTCTCAATGATTAGATGTTTAATTGTTAGTGAATACCCCAAACGGTATGATAATAAAATCAAACATATATTATTATTGTTTGGTTAGTGTTTGTGAGAATGATTTTACTAAAAATCTCTTTATTATCCCGCTAGTTGAATTAGAAGTTATTTTTGGCATGATTTTCATTTTCTCATAATTCCCACAACAATTTCAATGATTGGAAGCCACGTGGGATTTTCAGAACCAAACTATGGGAATCTATTTATTCAATGATTGATTTGAACATATAATGGATATTTCATTCATTATTTATGTTTGAATTATGATTTTAAAGGGGAGCTTATCATAGAGGGTCGGTGAGAAATTAAACATCGATTATATAACAATTATGAATTAGTTTGTTGATTTCTTTATTGAAGAGTTACCTAGCCTTAAACTAAATTGTGAATTTCAGTTCTCAAAATAAATCATTAATGGTGCTACACCAATTTCAAAAACCTTATATAGAATAGACTTGATTGAGTTGTAGGAATTGAATAAATAACATTTGGGAGAATCTTGAAAAGGTATGTATTCAAAAAAGTGAGTCTCATTAGGGTTCACCTAATCCTATATAAAAATAAATACGAACCAAAGAAACTATATATTTATTTTTGAGATATTAAAAAATTCACAATCAATAATAAGTCTCTTGTGCCTTTTATAGACACCTTGTTTGAAAAAATACATTGATCTCAATAATATTATAAGATTAATCTTCACTCAAGATATACAAGCTTGATCATCAAGAAGGAGATCATACCCATGGAACCATTCTTACAATGTATAATTATTTGTAATTTAATGTTGTTCCATTTGGTATTACTAATTCCCCCACTATATTAATGGATTTAATGAATATAGTCTATAGATTTTACCTTGATTACTTAATCTTAGTCCTCATAGATGATATTCTTATATATTTCAGGTAAAAGAAAGATCACAAATATTAATTTTGGATTTCACTAAAGACCCTATTGAATGATAATATGTATGAAAAATTTACATAGTGTGAATTTTGGAAACACATATAATTATTTTAAGGGTTATAAAATCTATAACATGTGTATATCAGTAGATTCAATAAAGACATACATTATTGAACATCAGATAAGAACACCCATTGTTATAGAGATATATTTTATTCTTAGTTTGGGTAGATATTGTTGATAATTTATTGATAATTTATCACATATACCTAATAATTTTCTAAGATAACATTGTTGGGATAAAATTTTATTTGGATAGAAGAATGTGAGGAAAATTTTAGGGAATTGGAGAGAAAGTCAGTCAGTGCACCAATACTGTGACATGCCATGATTTGTTAAAAGATAAATTTTATTTTTTAAATATTATTTATATTTCATATTACAGGTAACACTATCTATAGGTTGTGTTACATGTAAAACTAAGTTTATCATATGTTACATGCAACACTGATTATAAATGAAACCTGACGTAAAATTTTAAAAAAAATTATTATTTAATATGATAGCTATCCCCTTTCCATTAGAATGGAGGGTTTCAATTGGAATGAATAAATTATGAAAATATATGGTCTACACATGTACATAAAATGAATTCTTTGGTGACCAATTAATTATAAATGAAAATTTTTAACTATATCAAAATAAAGGACATCTATTTAAAAAAAATATTTTTGTCCACAAAAAACTAGATTTTCTGAAATAAATTAAAAACATCACTTTTGGTGAATTATTTTAGTGAGATTTATATATTATATACTCAATAATATGTTTAATATTCATTAAATGTGTTTTCTAAACAACATATAAGAATAAATACATTTTTACTCATAAAATTTCTATTTTTCTGAAAAAAACTCTTGTTGTTTTATTTAAGACTTTTCTTAAATTATAATTTTACACAATTAAAAAATATATTTGAAAAGAAATTAATTTTTTAAATCAGTGGGTAAAATCTTATATTAGGGTGGAATGTTTCAACTGATCAAAAAAGATAATTTTTTTGTTGAATAATGAAAAATAATCATTTATATTAGGAGTTTTCATTTATTTTAAATCATTTAAGAACATAAAGATAATTATAATAATATTTTGAAAGTTAAATGGTTAAATTATAAATCTATTAATTTAATATAGGTCAATTTAATCTATTTAATATTTTATTTTGGTATAAAAACCTTTTAAACTTTTGAGCATTTTCTATTTGGACAACGAATTTCGTGTCGTATTAGTGGGACTATTTTTAAATTAAAATTCCACTTATATGATTGGAATTTGTAAAAATGGAATCTATATTTGGAATTATCATATTATATATTATCTGATAAAGTTAAGTTAACTTTTTTTCAATAATTTATTTTAAAAATAGTAAAAATTATTTTTTATTATGAAGGTAATAATTTTTTTTCTGAGGAATAAAAAAATTACAAGGTTTAAAAATTACCCAAAACGTTTAAAATACATATTGGTGGGTAATATTGATTTATTAATTATCTCCTTTAATTCTATAATACTTAGTTTTGTTATAATGCAAAACTAATAATCCTTTCTGTCCAAAAACCAAAAGTAACTTTCCAAAGAAAAGGTAACATCCCTAATCAGGAGTTTTATTTAATTTCATAATTAACCATATTCAATTATTATTAATACATGATTTTATAATTATGTATTCATTTTCCATATTATTTTATTTCATTATATTAATTTAATAATAAAAATAATTTTCCTATACAATCAAATAAGTTCTGAAATCTTCAATCATGTATACGTCGGACTGCAGCCTCAAAAATTGTTGTTATTCACATTCCATTACCACCTATCACATATTGATATAATGAAATATTTATCATTTATATATGATATTTATGATATTATTATTCTTATAGAATCATTATATCACATGTGACTTCTTACCTTCTATTCTATGGGAATATGACAATGTCATTCGTGTGTACGACCGACTATCACCTCGCAAATCGATGTGACTCATTCAAGATTTACATGAATGTTGTTAAAGATTTATTTAATGAGAATATTTTATATATGTGACATATTTTTAATAATTTTAATGTATTATTTACCCATATTTTTTTCTTTCCTTCAGGAATATGGAAACATCATTGATGCATACATACAACCTACCGTCTCCATGAATAGTGTATTTCATTATTTGTCTATAACATCTGAGTAATAATATAAATAAATAAATATATAATATATAGGAAATCAATATAATGGTTAAATTTTGGTGACTATGTAATCATGATCATTGTAAAATGACCAAAAAAATCAAAACATACTGGAGTAATAAAGCAGTTATTGTCTGAAATGTGACTTTAACATAAAATTTTTAATAAGCAGTTAATAATAGGTCATAATTAAATAATACATGGTTTTAAATACAAATATAATTGGGTTTATATAATATATTTCTAATAATATTATCGTTATTTTATATGTTGTTTTAATGTGTATGAATTGTGTTGAGACTTATAGAATGGGGTTTCAATATCACTATTATTTTTCAACGTGCCAAATTCCTTATTCCCCAAGTGTTATTTTATATTGTTTATATAATAAAAATGAATGTATTTTATTATTATTATCCATAAATTCTAGGGGAATAACATATCCATATTTGGACATCTATTTTTTGGGGTTTAAGGTTCAAATGTTTCCAAAACGATAAGTGATTTCCATCTCAATTTTCTTTCTTTGAGACATATGTTATATTATAGACCCATATTACCTTATGATGTTTATATAAAAACAGAATAACTTTTAATATCAAGAATTTATTTATTATCAATGTATTTTATGCTTTATTTAGTGTAATTTCTGTATGCCTTTTGTTATTCAATGTTTCCAAAGTGGTAATGGTTTTTTTGTACAATCTCACTATTTATCGAGATTATTTATATTTATGATTACAACGACGAAATATTATAATCTATAACTCTATGAAATCATGAATTTTCTTCTCATAGGTTTATTTTATTTAAATATATTTTTTTTGTTAATTCTTATCAATTTTGGTACTAAATATTAAAAAATATTTATTGTATGATGACATTATTTCCCTTTTAGATCAGAAACACTTTTTCTTTAATATCCACATTTTATTAATAAAATTAAAATATAAATTAAAATTATAAAAATTATTTACTAATGATAGTTTTACACATGTTAGACCTCATAATACTTTTTAAATGAATCATCATGTAATTTTCAAAAACAATTCCTATTTTTCTTTTTACTGAAAATTTAAAAGGAATAATTATTTTAAATCATATGATAAGGATGATATTTTCCATTGAAATAACCACTAAATTATTTTAATCACCCAATATAATTTTCAATGGTTAATTTAAAATAATGTTATTTTGAAATATTTTAATGTTTTAAACGTTTTTTTTCAATGTGGAAATTCTATTTTCCTTGATAAATGTTCCATGTGATTTTCCATTCAATATAATTTTCTATCTATGATGACTTATATTAGTGGAACTTATAATTAACATGGGATATATTCAAAAGTTACCATTCTTATTCATTTCATTAATTGTTTATTTTATTGTTGAAAATATTTTTATGAAACCTGTATCTTTTCCATTGTTTATTTTTTGATGAAAAGAGGAAATGATTATGAAACTCGTTTCTTTTACACAGGTTATGCTCTGAAGAAATGTTTCTTGAAACACATTTATCAACTTAGGTTCAGATACGATGAATATTCTATGATCATGTTCAAAACAAATGAATGTATTATGTGATGGATGAAACCTACATCTCGCTCTAAAGCATTGGGTAATGATTAATGTTATATGATCTCAAGGGGTACACAATAGATATTCACACGTCGAGAAAAAGAGGGTACACATGAGGTTATCTCAACCCCAAAAGAGGGTACACAATAGTTTATAATATGATTATAATAAGGGGGTATGTGGCAGTTTATCCCAATCCCAAAGTACGTACACAGGTTGTTATCCCATGACTAAGTTGTTATGAATATATTCAATGATATCCATGACATATGAATTTCTACGATTTAGTGTATACCAAAAACTATGTTTTAAAAAATATTGGTGGTCTCATGTCTCATGATCTTTAATACAATTTTTATTAATTTCTAATTAATATACAATTTTTATTCAAAAACTCAATTTTATGATCTATGATATTTAGGGTTTGGTTTTAAAATGTTTTTCTCATTTTCTCATACCCTTATAGTCATTATATTTTGTTATCTCCATTTTTACCGTTACAATGTATCTGATCTCACATTTTATTATGATTCAATTAAATATGTTTTGATGAAGGGTGTTATGTATGATATTTATAAGGATATTTTAGTTGATATTTATGAGTAAATTTCTAGGTATTTTTCATAGGATATGTTAAATTCTGATTTACAGTAGTAGATAAGTTCCTAAAATTTTGGTAAAGGATAGGTTGAGTTATTTCCAAGAAATTACATCCCTTTCTGGATACTACAAGTATATGTCACTCTTCTACAAAGGTATATAGGGGTAGTATCACTAAAATGTGAACATTTTGAAGGACTTCATCACTACCATGTGCATAAAAATGGGCCTTATGGAATTATAGGTTTTACACTCTTGAGGGATATGCTTTTGAAACTCACAAACTCATTATGAACCATTATGAATGATTTTCATAATGACCATGAATGAAATAGGTTAGAACTAAGGTGTTATAGTTTGAAAATAAGGTGTTTTTATTTAGAAATATTATAAATGATATTTCATGATTATATTTTTTTACCACTATGATCATAGCTTCTCACATTATTATTTTTTGTTTTGCTTAATTGGTGGAATCAGAAGGAATCTTGTTATAACTAAATATTAATGAATATTTGGTGACAATGGGCCGCCGAATTGTATTATTATTGGAGAGATAGATATTATGATTATTCTTAATCATCATTTTTATATTTTGTAAAAAAATTAACTTTCATGAGATTCATAAAGTTTCAAATAAGATGAATATGAACTTTTATGATAGTGTTTGTCATAATGAAAATAGAAAAATGATGATTCATCTTCCATCATGGTAGTAAGGTGTGATGAAGAAACAATAACATCTCAAATAGAGGGTAATATATTTTCTATTTGGAGAAGAATTTTATATAGTGAAAACTATTTCATGGTGTTTAATGTCTTATGTGTGGGAATTATGGGAATTATCTGAGTCAATGCTCCTACCCAAAGACTAAATTTTAGAAAAAAAAGAATAACCCTTTCATTTTCAATCATCAGTGTTTAAGGATTGTTTTTTTGTATTTAGATTAATGGATTATATTAGAGAATTATTTTCAACAATGGTATTTGGGTTGTATGAATCATGAAACATTTAATGATTTCATTAATTTTGGAAGAATATATGTCTCCATGTAATATAAACTTATGTTTTATAGATACCATCATGGGTTTAGTATTTTATGGTTGATAATAATATAAAAATTATAGAAAATATTTTGAGGTATTATATGGTTGGAGTTTATCAAGATTAATGATATTTTGAGACATTTATGGAAATAAAACCCTTCAATTTTATAAATGTTTTAGTGAAGCATTTATTTGAGGATGAATACCTTTACACCATGTGTGTAAATAATTAATGTTTTGAGTAACTTTTAGGGATTATCATATCATTTATTTTTAGTTAATGATGGATTTTACTCGATCACCTTATTAAGTTAGAATAATTCACTGTTATCAAAGAAGATTTCTCTGTCGGTCTTCTTGCTAGAATATAAAATATAGAAGTGTTAAGATTTCATGGAGTACCACATTCAATTATATATAATAAGGATCTGAATTTGACCTCTATTTTATGGATAATTCTTAATAAATCGCTTTATATATTGATATTTTTTAGAACTACATATCACTATCATATAGATTGTTTGTCTTAGAGAAATATTCAAACCGTAGAGGATATTATTAGATCTTTTTTTATAAATTTCAATGGTATGAGGGGGGGGGGATAACTCATTCCTCCAATTCAAAATTCTTATAATAATAACTTCCCCTTGAGAATTCATATAGATCATTTTGAATCTTCCATTGGAAATAGGATTGGAGACACAATAATAAAGAATTAGGTAGGAGAAAGAGAAGATTAATTCCACTATTAAAGAATATTTTTCACCTATGATGGCACTCGCTCTCGTTTCCCACCGATGGCGAACCCTGTGGTAGGGGTTGGCGATGGCCGCTGCCGCAACCCCTCCTCCCTCTGCGGGGGTAGGGGGACCGGCCTTTCCTGTTATTGAATCTGCGAAGTGTGGGGATGGTGCTCTCCAACCCTCGCTGGCCACAGGATTATTTTTTACGTCTATCAATGTCTCCCCGAAGGTCCCCGGAAGCATCTCTGGCCAACCCGTTGTTCCAGTTTCGTCACAGGAATTCTATGCGGCTTCGGCTTTGCTTTCTAATTCCCTTATTGCAAGGTTTGTGAGAAGACATCCGCTGTTGGAGGATTTCGGTAAGTTTGTAAACGAAAAATGGGGGCCCAAGAATTTTGCGCATGTTGGAATTCTTGGACCACGACAAATCCTCATCCTGTTTGCGGATGATGGGGATTTGGGGAAGGCTTGGTCCCGAAGTAAGATGGATTCGAGTTTCCATCTTCTTCGATGGACCATTGAAAATCATTTGAACCGTGATTCTCCAAACTCTGCAATCTGGCTGCAGTTGCCGGGACTTCCCATTCCTTTTCAAAATCCAGGACTTCTACGCTCGATAGGTAACTCTATTGGACGATTTATTTGCTGCGATCAAAGAACTGCCTCTTTGTCAAATCCTGCTTCTGCGAGATTTTGTGTTGAAATGAATCTCTCAAGAGTTCCACCAGAGGTTGTTTGGATCATCGTGGAAGGTGAATACAGGTATGCTGAAAAAATTCTGTATGAAACTTGGATTCTGTTTTGTTCCAATTGTTGCAAGCAGGGGCATGAAACAGTTAAATGCCGAAGAAGGATTCCAGCATCCCATTCAGGTGCGCTTAATAACGCTGGGAATGGTGATATGGTTCAGACTCAAGCAGATCTGAATCCAAGGGCATCTGAAACTGGATTGGTCCCGGCAGTTGATGATATGGTTCAGCACAAAATAGGTCTGGATCGAGGGGTATCTGAAATTGGACTAGCCCCAGTGGTAGATGATCTGGTAAATAATCAGGGTCATGTTGAGCTTTCTTCAGGAATGTGTGTGGGGCAGGAGATCCAATCAGGAGAACTGCCAAATGAAAGTAAGAGAGGTATGGAGGATTCAATGCAGGATAATGAGAGTTCAATGAATATGGCTAACAGAAAGGGGAATGAAGTAATGGAACTTTTTGATAAAGAGGGGATGAAGACTAGTGAGCCTGATGTACTGTATATGGGCGGGGGACTGGAGAAAAATCAGACATATAGTGGGAGTAAATCTACAGGGCAGAGCTCTCCTGTCATGGTACAGGTTAGTGATGATGGATTGATAAATTGTTTGGAAAATCAGTTTGCTGTTTTGATGGATAATGATCATGAGGAGGATAAATCAATGGAAGAGGAGGCATTTCAGTGTCTCCCATCTCATGAAGATTCTATCATTGTCCATGTGATGGAGAGCTCAGCTGTTCTGACCGTGGGTGACTCTGGTGGACAGCCTCATGTCTCACCTAGGATGGAGCAGGTAAAAAATTGTAAAAGTTTAGGGGGTTCTGATGAGGAGATCAAGGAGATCTCAAAGGAGGTTAATGGGATATTGGAAGCTTCCCATGGGCAGGTTTCTCAAGGTAGGTTGGTCATTAATGGTGTGGCTGAACAGCAGCATGGTTCTGTGGTGGCAGAAGGCTATGAACATGGCCTTGCCATGCCAAAAGAAACAATGGTGATGGAAAATCCAAAAGTGTGTCAGGTTGTTGGAAGAATTATGAATGACTTGAGTAAGAGCAGTAAGGTTGACCATGAATGTGTTGTGGATTCACATGGTTACCTCATACAAGAAGAAGAACTCCATAATCACAAAGAATCCTACACTGATGTTGTCAAGCATGGAATTCATGAGCCCCTAAGAAAGGAAGTGGAGGGGAAAACCAAAAGTAGGAGGAAGACACGGAGGGACTATACGGACCTACCCAAACCAATGGCGACCAGTTCTGCTTACAAGAATGAAGGGTCACAAGAAATTGTTCATGTAAATGGGAATTGTGGCAAGCGAAGGGGAGGGTCTTCTAAGATGGATAATGGACATTGTGGGAAACGGACAATCAAGGAGAAGATGTCTGAGGAGATGCTTAGGAATAAAAACATGTATCTTGAGATGATGCGGAGGTATGAATCTTCAGAATGGGAGTCAGCTGATCATGGTGATGAGTTATCCGATGATAGGGAGAGGGATGAGTATGGGTTTGATGTAATGTAGAATTTTTATTTTCTACTGTCTTTACTTGCAATTTTTTTCTTAATAAATTTTCGGGATCGGGCTTTCGCCTGGTTCAGAATTTTCTGGTAATGAGGTAGGAGAAAGAATGCTACTAGGACCAGATCTAGCTGATGAAATCGAAGAGAATGACAGAACCATTCTGAAACATGTATGAGTAGTATAAATTTTAATGAAATGTTATTTCAATAAACGTTGATGAAATGTACAATTTAATGTTAGTGAGAAGTTGTTTCTTGGAATTTATCTATGGAAGAAAATGGGAAAACTAATCCCTAGGTATATCGGTCCCTTTGAAATTATTGATCATATCTTGAGCATATCTAATCTCATAGAGATTCCACTAAAACATTATTTGGTTAGAAATTTGTTCCATGTCTCTCTTCGGATAATGTACATAACTGATCCCTCACATGTACTGGACTCAATGTTTGTACTAATAGATCATGATAATTCTTATAAGGAATAATCAGTTGAGATTTTGGATGAAACCGAGAAAGATATATGAATGAATACCACTCACCTAGTTAATTTCTTTTGACACCACTAACTTGATGACGATATATATGTAATGATGAAAAATATTCCTTGATTATTGGTTCTAAAGTGATGAATATTGTTGGATAAATTCATTTTATGGTGGTTGAATGTTACAACATAAGATTTTATGAAATATTTTTTCAAATAAATTTAATATTTTCTACATATTTTATTACATGCAACATAATTTTTATCTTTAATTAAAAACAACATGTAGTTTATCTTTCGTTACAGGAAACACTAAGTTTAAATGAAACACGATATACTATTAAAATTTTATTATTTAATATGATAGTTATAACCCAACTGTTAGAATGGATGGTACATGTGACATTAGCTAAACTAAAAAAATATAGTCTACACATATATATAAAACAAATTATTTGGGGACCCATTAATTATTATAGAAAATATGAAAAATTTGAAAAAACTTGAATTATTTTTCAAAAAAACCATTTTCAAACACACAAATAGTTTTTAACTAAATAAAATAACCAAATAATTTTTTTTAATGAATTTAATGTAATTTATATAATATATATTCCAAAAAATGGATTAAATTTATCTTACGAGTTTTCCAAAAATTTTATAAGAATAATTCACATTTACTCTAAAAAATTGTATTTTTCTAAAAAGTTGTTTTGTCTTTTTTTAGACACATAATTTAAAAAAATCACATTTGAAATTTTTATTTGAAAAAAACAACTTTTTTAAAATTATAATGTCAAAATTATCTCAGATTTTATTTTTTATAATTTTCAAAATTGAAAATTTTCAATTAATATGGAAAAACGCATTTTTTTAATAATAATTATCATTTATTTTAAAAAATTCAAATAAAGAAAAGTTTTTTATATTATTTTAAATGTAATATTAGTTAAATAATATTTAAATTAAACTAATTTATTTCATTTTAGTCAATTTCATAATTATTTTTATATGATTTTTAAAAAAATTCTATAGATGTTCTGTTTGGAAATCATCTTTCACATTACGTTAACAAAATTTGTAATAAATTATATTTCTCAAGATAAGTGAATTGAATTTCGAAACTTGGTTTTTTATTTATAATTAGAATAGTTTATATTATATAATTATTTCAACATAATATTTCACAATAATGAATAGTAAAAAAAGAAAAAAAACAGTGATTAAGGTAAAAATGCGTTTATCAGAGGTCAGACTATTACGATTATAGTTAAAAATTACCAAAAAAATCAAAAACTCAATTAATGGACATATTTTAACGTTATAATATTTTATTTTTATAAATGTTCATTTTTGGGACCTGTGTCTTGTGAAAAACATTGGTACTCCTTTTTCTTTTCAAAAATTACATGTGTCCAATTCACCTAACTTATAAAGGCCACCACATATCCCCTCCACTTCACACATAAAAAATCATTTGCTTCAACCAATAACTAAAAAAATAACTTCTTTAATTATTTTATCTTATAATATAATCCTTATTTTGTTCAGAAAACCATCTTATGATAGCTTTTAGTGCAAACAAAATGATGTTGACTGAAGAAGAGGCAAGGTCATTAACCGAGCGTTTGAATTTATTTCTTATGAAAAATAATTTTATTATTATTAAAATAATCTGATATGAAAAATTAAATATCTTAAATATACGTATATTTATTTAATGTTATTTCAGAAACTAAATTCTTTTCCTTTTCCATCAAATGGATTACGAAATCATCATTCATGTGTATGTCAGATTACTTCCTCTCAAAACGATGTTAATTTTTTTCCATCACCACATATCGTGATAGGATATAATGTTGGTTTTATTAATTATATATTATATATTATATATTATTATTCTTTTGGAATCATGATATCCTTATTTTCTTTTTACATTACATTCCTTGGGATTGCGATAATGTCGTTCATGAGTATAATGAACTACCACCTCATGAAGCAATGTTATTCATTCACGCATTACATGGATGTTAAAAAGTATTATTTTAATGATAATATATAATATATATGGAATAAAAAAGATTATATAATGGTAATATAACATTTATCCTTCTATATTTGTTTCTTTTAGGAAAATGGAAGAATTATTCATGAGTACATATTGCCCAATGTATCCATGAACTGTGTATTTCATTTTGTATCTTTAACGTTTATTGATTACTATAAAAAAATATATAATGAATATATATGATATTTTTATCATTTTTAACATTATTTAGATGATGTAACCATGATGAATGTAAGAGAACCAAAAATAAAAAATCAAAACAAACATGAAAAAATGATGTTATTGTTTAAAACATGACCTTATCGAAAAATTGATAATAAACTAGAAATAAATGGTAAAAATTAAATCATATATGGTATGATATATTTATATATGTTTATTTTTTTTAATATATTTATAATTAAATTATATTTATTATATAAGAGGTTCATATGTGTATAAAGGAAGTCAATACTTATGGTATGATATTTCCATCTAACATTTAATTTTATGTGAGAATATTCCATATTCATCATTTGTTTCTTTTTTACGGTGTTATAATACCCATGGATGTAATTTATGTTCTATATTAATAATTTATTATGGGTTTACACATCCATTTCAGCAGCTCTCTTTAATTGGGTTTACAGTTCAAATGTTACCAAAGCAGTAATATTTTTTTGTGTCAATTTCCCTTCATTGAGGCATATGATATGTTATGAACCTATATTATTTTATGAGGAATATATAGAAAAAATTTTATATGTAATATAATGTATTTAATTATTCTCAAGATATTTTAGGTTTGATTTATTTCTATTATTTCATCGAAAATACGATTCAATGTTACCAAAGTGGTAATGGTTTTACGGTACAATCTCAATATTTATGAGGATTATTTCTATTTATGTTTCCACTTATTATATATTATGATCCTTATCTCCAAAAAACAATGAATTTAATAACCAATAGTTATGTATTTAAAATACTTGTTTTCAATTAATTTTCCTCTATTTATGTAATCATGTTTCTATATAATTTTTTTTAATATAAACTTATTTTCATTTTTCTCTTCTATAGAAAAACATCTTCTTCTATATTGATGATTTCTAAATATGTTTTAAATTTTTTTTTGTAATTTCACAATCATTTATTTTAGAAATTTTTACCCATGTTAAGAGATTTTTAAAATGTTTCAAAATGAATCATCATGTCATTATCATAAATAATTATCATATAGCTTTTACTGAATATATTAAAAGAATTTGTTTTAACAAATAAAACATAAATTTTATTTTACACCATAATGACCAATCTATGATTCATTTAATCCTTTATAATTTTAAAAGGTTATTTTCAAATAATTTTTTTTAAAATTATTCATGTTTAAATCTATTTTTCTACATGGATAAGATATTTTCCTTAAAAAAATTCAATGTGATATTTTTTTCAAAATCAATTTTCATCTATGATAATTTCCTTTTATGTTACTTATGATTAAATAGGGATATAACCTAAGGATATAATAATAATCATTTCGCAAATTATATTATATTCATAAGGAAAAGATTTTTATTAAACCTATATATTTCCATGGGTTATTTTATGATGAAATGATGAAATGATTATGAAACTTGTTTCTTTTAGACATGTTATGATATGATGAAATATTTTATGATTCTCATTTAATTCCACGAGTTATGTTTTTTTTAAAAGGTTGGGGACGAAGCCTCATTTTTATTATTGAAACAAAGCAAAGACCTCTTTAACTGGGTAGAGGGAGACCCATTACATAACCCGAAGGCCCAGTGGGCATTTAGCCCATTACATAGCCCGAAGGCCCAGTGGGCATTTAGCCCATTACATAGCCCGTAGGCCCGATTTTTTTGGCCTAAAGCCCATTCTGTTAATAGTACTGCTACAGTACCCGCCACTGCAATAGTTCCCCCTTTCGCCGCTACAGTGCCGTTGTTGCAACAGTATCTCTGTTGCTACAGTATCGCTACAGTCTGCTACAGTCCCTGCGCACAATGGGTTTTGAACTCCCATTTTCCATGTCGAATTATGGGGTGCTTACCACTAAGCCAAACCCCAACTACTTCCACGAGTTATGTAATGAAGAATGTTTTATAATATTATTGATAATAAATTCATGGATTATTTTATGGGTGGAACCTATATCTCCCTCCAATGCATTGGGTAATGATTAATATTATATGAGCTCAATGGGTACACAATAGGTTATCAGAAACCCAAAACAAGAGGGTACACATGAGGTTATACCAAGCCCAAGACAAGAGGGTTCGTGGGAGGTTACCCCAAGCCTAAACCAATAAGATACATGGTAGATTATCCCACTCATTAACTAGGTTCATTTTTTATTATCCCGACCCTACAACGTTCTAAATTTATTGATATATGGACTTTCCATAAAATGTAATAAGATTTTGAATTTGACAACAATCTATTTCTCATGACATTTTTATACTCTCATGGAGAATGTTCATTTATCCCATTATGATTCATGTCATATGAACTAAAAATATTTATTCCATGACTCAAAATAACAAAATATGATTGGCAGGGTATGGGTTTTAAATGTTATTATAATGTTCTCATACCCATACATTCAGGATGTATTGTTATCTCCCTTCTTTACCATTACTAAGCATTGGATCTATCCCTTTCTATTGTTTCCTTTCGCTATGTTATGATGAAAGGTATTATTTATGATATTCCCATGAAAGGATATAATTATTAAGAATGGATTGGGAGATGATTTATCTCACTTATGGTTAAGTTCTTTTTGTCTCCAAGTTTTTAAAGGCACTAAACATAACCTTTTATGTAGTGGATCGTTATGATATTTTAGGGATATTCTTCCATTAAGTTATAATATGTATGTATATAATATTTGAGTCTCTACAGGTGTATACATTACGCTATGCTGAGAATGGTTTTTAACACATAATGGTGAATCAAAGAGGGGATTGGAATCTTCCCTCATGAAAATGATGCGGTTATAGTTTAAATACCATTATAGTTGATGATTCGTGAGGAAAATTACCAAACTCTTTATTTCATTTCAACTGAGAATTTATTATATAAATTATAGGGATATATTATCTTTATGGAGAAATATATGGTATATATACTAATAATAAAATGTCGAAGTATATATTAACTAAAAAAGTGATAAATATAAATGAAAAAAAGATAGTTAGAGTTGAATAATGATTATTACTTTTCAATACAATACTAACATGAGAAGGAAAACATGGTGGCATTTTATTTAAGTGGAAAGGATCATCTAATATTATCTTTTATGAGGATAAAAATGATCCAATATATCTGTAGTTTGAATGGATGGATCTGTAAATCGTGAAGGAAATAGAGTAATATTTTCTTTCCAAATTGATTGATCGACCATCTATCCACGTGATGATTAAATAAGAATATACAGAATATTTGGAACTACAAAATAAAGTTAGAAATATTACTGATTCAACCACAATTTTGATGTAATGATATTTTTCAATAGCAATTTATGTGTTTCATCCATAACAAATTTGAATATCGAAATTTTAGATGATTCGCATAGTTAACCATTCAATATTCAAACTAAAAGTATGATGAAGTATAGAGAAATAAAGGAGTATTTTTAGTTGGATATCATGATGAGAGAAATTGTTCAGTATGTATCTTGATTCCTAGTATGAAACATGTTAAAGTTTAATGAGATAAGTCTAAGGTGTTGTTGTAACCATTATAAAAACTTAAATGGAAATGGGAAAACATTACCATTTTTTCTCATTAGACTCCACAAACCATCTAAAGGTAATAATTATATTTTGTTTCTAGTTAATCTCTATACAAATCTAAAAATATTTATTCCTATCAGATAATATTTAACTTTTGATCAACTTTCTTGTTTATAAATTAAAGAAGTGGAAAGGTTTCATAAATTATCAAATTCTTTTAGTTTTAGTCAGGATCCAATTTTTAGCCTGATGCTCTGAAAAACTCTTCAGCAATCTCTTGAAACATAATTGAGATTATGAATTGTTATCATCCATAGATAGATGGTTAGTTTGGGAGAACAATTAAAATCTTTTTGGATCATTTGAGTTTTTTTTTTGTCTTTTTTAATTTTCTTTGGTATCAATATCTTAAAATCATCAAGTTCTCTTTCATCAATAGATTTAACTCTATAATTTCGATGGCTCTATATAAAGCCCAATAATGAAAGATGTTTAATACTCAAACATGAAAGTGGAATGATAAAAATAAATCAATTTGTACATTTCAGAGCTGAGGAAATGAAATATAATGTTAGGGGAATTAATCAACACATCACGGTATCTCAGAGTTGAGAAAAATATATTTTTTTCAATAGTTTGAAGGATCTATAATTTGGAGTTGTTAATAAGGTGTTTCTATGAATTTAAACATTGAAAAATGATAAAATATTTTTACATAATATAATTTTGTTTTTTGGGGATATTGGGCCATTCATGACTCTTCGTCACGTATTGGTGGTAGCTTATTTATTGGATGACCCACTAAAACACTCTAATATTAATTGTGTATTTCATGTTTCTCTCCTGATGATGTACATACCTAATAAATTATATGTAATCAAATAAATGGTTTTAACACTAAAGTATATTCTTTCTAATGAAGAAAACTAGTATAAATATCAGATCATAGGGATAATGTTCTATAGAAAATGTCTGATCAGCTAGTTAATGTTCAATTGAGGAATCAGAAACTCAAAAAAGATACATGGGAACATGTAGATGTGATTAAATAGAGATATCCTATTTTTTGTATTAGTGTGATATAATTTCAACATATTAATTCTTATTAGGGGGTATTGAATGTGAAAAAAATATATTTTAAAACGTATATGTCTTCAAATAAATTTAATTTTCTAAGATCTTACTTTATTTGAAATAAAATGTTTTAATATGGAATGATATACAATTGAAATATTATAATTTGATATGACAGTTTTATCTTGACTATTAGATTGGATGGTATAAATTTGGATTACTATATTATCCATAATTTAAGGTTTATACTTGAATAACATTAATTCATTGGTTATCCATTGATTATAAATGATTGTAACATTTTTTTTAGGGGGAGTGATGTTTTTGTAAAAAATTGTTTTTATGGGGCTAATGTGTCTTTATCTTTATTAACAAAATTGATCACTATTAGTAAATTATTATTAGGAAATTTATATATTATAGGTTTAATAAAATGGGTAAACATTAATAAAATGTTTTTTTATTGAAATGGGATTGGGATAAATCCTTTTTTACTTAAAAGGTACATTCCCTACAAATGGTTTTCATCATGTTTTATGAACTTAAATTGAGATGTATTTATTCAATTTATATAAATTGAGTTGTAAAAAATGGATTTCATATATGGAATCAGGTGGTCAATGTTTTTTGAAATGAACACTATTTTAGGATTTATCAATAGTAACCATGGTAATATTTATCACATCGATAAAGAGAAAATCAACTTAAACAAGTTTAAAACTATAATTTAAGGACATCGTATTAATCTAAATTATTATTGGATAATGTTATTACTATTACCATGTTAGGATTGAAATTAATTTTTTTATGTTACATATTTCTATGAAAATTACTTATATAATATTTAAGGCTAAAAAATTTCAATATGTCACCCTCTTTTAAAAATATCTTATGCCTTCACATATGGAAAAAAGAAAGTTATGAATGAATATTAATTTTTATTCTACGTATAATGATATTATTTTCTTGATGGTAATATAATTATAATTTTAATTACCATATAATTACCCAAAATGGTTATGAAACATTATCACAAAATTTCTTCAATTTATAGAAATTTAAATTTAATGATTTTGAGAATTTTAGAAGTAATATAAGTTGAGGGATTATAATATTTAAATGATTTGTAGAAGAATATAACATATTACTGATGTGTTAAAGGATTATATTCTAATTTCAAACTTCTCTCGGTGTTTTTAGATTCAAATTTAATTAATTGTGTCAAACGATGACATGAATGATATTTTAAGGAAATAATATTTTATTAAATTATTTAAAATTGATTAAAATCTATGAATATGATGAGGTTAATAAGATATGGACTCAAATGTCATAATATAACCATTGATGAATAAATTATTATCTTCAATCCCAAATTATCATCCTTTTGTTTGAAAAATACATTACCATGATTAAGTTTAAAATAGTTTTACTAAGGAGTAAAAAACAAGATATGGATTAAAACACCACTAAAACCTAACCAAATTTTATTAGTTGATTGAATTTCTAATGAATACCATATTATATTTGAATATATATATATATATATAAATTTGGTTGAACTTAGATATATAATTACATTATTATATTTTAATCATTTATGAAATTCCAAGACTTTCCCTTTAACACCCCGAGATTTTGGGAAAATATTTTGTCGAAATAATCTTTTCTTTCTAGATATTTGGAATTTCATGCAGCACTAAATATAGATTTTTTTAAAAGAAATCTCTATGTTGGGATTGATTTATAAACAAAACCAATTTTATCTCTCACTACTTGGAACACTAGTTTTAGCTAGCATTACAAGCAATGCTATGTTTTTCCTATGTTAGACAAAATTCCGAGTTTTGCATGTGGTACACCTAACAACGAGTTTAAACCAATAATGACATTCTATTACCAGAGTAATCAACTAGTCTTTGGAATAGAGGTCATAAATATTATTATAAAATTTATCAAAATATGGTTTATGCATGACTTTAAAATGAAGTATTTTGTAAGCAATTAATTAATGATGAATGTAATAACTATATGAAAACAAAGAAACCCATTTTCTGAAAAACATTTTTTTCCTATATAAAAACATGTTTTGTCTCAATAAATCAAACAAATAACTTTTGATGAATGATTAAAATGAAATTTATATATTATATATTCAATCAAATGTTTTTACATCCATCCAATATATTTTATAGGCATACAATAAGAAAAAATACAATATTATACACAAAAACAATAATTTTTAAAGGTATTATTATAATTCCCTATTGTTTTATTAATGGAGTTCCCTTGATATAAGCATATATTATAGTGTTATCACATTCTATAACTTATAGAACACAATACATATCAAATAACTGAATAATGAGTGAAATAAAATGTATATCTTGATGTTAAGGAACATATACCAATGAAATAATAACTTAACACATTAGAATAGTAATCTGAACCTTATGAATAGTAAACTAGACAATTGAATAGTAACCTCACCAATTAAAGTATACATAAAGTTTATCCATCTTATAAGTGACAATATTTTATAATTATATCATAGTATAATACAAATTTTTATCCAAATTATTAAATAAGTGTTAGTATTTTTGTTAATCAGGTATATTTAATTACAATTTAGTTGTTAACTTAATAATTGAAAGAAAATTTATTTTCATAAAATGTTTTAAAAAATTTGTATATTGATGTATTGTGATTATGTGATAAATTTATAAAACCTTAGTTATTTTTTCAAAGTGCTAAAAATCACTTTTTAATTAATAATTTATATTTTTAAAGTAAAATATAATTTTAAATAAAAATTAAATTTTTCATATTTATGAAAAATAGAGTTTAATTGTTTATTATACATGCTGAAAAATGGTTAGGGATATTTTTTTTGATTTTTTTGAAATACCTAAATTTTTTATGAATGGTAAAATATCATAATTTACAATAAATGTATGCACATGAATTATTACATCCATACTATATGTTTCTCTTTATGTAATCTCAATTGGTTCGAACTCAAATGTACTTATTACTATTTTTGGTCACAATAATGAATAGTAGTCATATTTTGGAGAAAAAATATTAATCTAATGGTTAAAATAATGGGAATCCCCTCCTCTCCTCCACTATAAATATTACCCCTCTTTACCTCTACTTATAACTCATATAAATCTTATTTATTCAAATTTTTCTAAATAGTACTCCCAAGATCTTGAAAAAAACTAAAAATATCTTTCCTTATACAAAAAATCAAATACTCTCCCATAAATAGGCTCTCAAGGATGATAAATTGAAGAGGTAAATTCCGCTTTTCAATTCATTTATTTTTTTCAAGTTCATTACTTGATTTTTATTTCCTTACTTCATTTCATAAAAACATTATTACAACTAAAATACCATATATCTACTAGAATATTTTTATGATAATGGAATAATTCATCATTATCTATTCTTTCCACTTCATTTAAACTATAAATGAAAGCACCATCTGAGATGTGTTAATTTATCACATTCATGGACAACGAGTTTACAATATCTTTTACCATATTCAATTCAGATCATCAAACCATATTTCTAGTTAAAAAACTATAACATATGATATTTTTCTTATTTGAGTTTTTGGAATATTTTTTACACATCTTATTTATTTATAAAGTAATATGAGTTTTTATGATAAAAAACTGCCAATTAACCGAAACAGTTATCATTAAAGTATCATATAATGATTCATATTACATCCAAATATTGAACTGATTTTTATAACCATTTAATCTTCTGGATGTTCACTAATAACATATAACATCAATGCTGGAAAATCATTCTCATCTTACATGTTTATCCCTACATATATATATATGTAAACCAATCAGGAAAACCGAGGAATCAAACACTCCCAAACAATGGAATATAACCTCTTAACCCATAAAAAAGGATTTTGATGAACTTGTTAAGGTTATAATAAACAATTTAATGTTAGAATGTATTATTTATTTATTAATTAAGGAATGTAATTTATTTATCCAGGACATTAAGATCAGGTGAAGGACACCGTTGGACTTAAGGTAAGGGATTATACCTGAACCTCCATTAATCCTTCGGGCTGATCAATATTTCATTTTACCTAAAGGAAGATATCTTATCTTTTTTATTTAAATCTTCTAAATTATATTTTTATGTAAAAAATTCATGTATCAAGACACTTTTATCATCTCTTTTTGGGATATACATGTTTTTATGTTTGTCCTCTTCAATACTTCCCGATGAGGAAACCCATTTTAAGGAATCTTTTAAATTATTATACAATAACATGTGCACTCTATAATATATTTGAACCCAACATAGTTTTTATAAAACCACTATTTTTATAATGAAAACCATCTTCGTTTACTTCTGGTTTTATATAAATTCTTATGCCCATTTCATTTTTAAATGATCTTTAGTATTTTCCATTAAACCACACTAAACATTTTATAATTCTTATGTTTATTAAATACTCTTTTATAAATTTTATCACATCAGTTAGAAATCAATTATCATGATATATGACTAATTCATCTTAGTAATTTCAATGTATAATTTTATTCCTTTATTTCATGGACAGTTGTTAGATACTTCCATTTATTATGCTTTATAACATGATTACGATACCCAATTCTTACCATGGGTAACCCTTATGTTTATATATGTTTGATTATGTATGATTATAAATGTAGAAATCATATTCATGAAAATTTTATTATGGATGAACCTAGATAGTTCTCAAATGCATTGGGTAATGTTGAGTCTAATGATACATCATATACAATGATCTTGGCGGTTAGCCTTGACTCGTGCTACCATGTGCAACAGTCTTGGTGCTTAACCTTGACATCTGATTATATATGTGAAACAAGACTAAACACCTACTAAATTCATGTTTTATGTTGTTTAACATTACTATGACTCCATTATTACATGTTTCAATGTTTATATGATATAATTTCATTTGATTTATGTTTTTTTTATCATTATGTCATGCATTCTAAGCCATGTGATAAAGCTTTATTCTTATGTTTATTCCCATAAAAGGCATTTCAGCTTATCACATTGTTCACATTATCCCCATCCTATACAATAAAGATTTATGAGCACCATGGAAGTTAGGTTCTCAATAGGAAAATTAAATAAATATTTTTTTTATTTAGACCCATGTTTTCATTATTATGTACCTAGTATTCCAATTTTCTAGACCTTACGATGCTTTGATTGAATATGATGTTTATTCATTTTTAAAACCATGTAATGATATGTGTAAATTTATTGTGTCACTATAGCTGGTATTAGAGTGTGTTCTATTTATTTTTGGATATTTTTAATATAACACTTTAGTAAGAACCTTATGGATAATACTAAGTATATGGAGACATCCTTAAATTTTGGAATGTATAGTCTATGCGGTTTATCAAAAAAGTAAATCCTTGTCTGGATGTGAACATGTGGATGTGGCTCTAGCATAGATATATCTAGGTGTAAAACCAAATAACCTCACTTTGAGAAAGTCTCAAAAAAGAACAGGTACATGAAAATGGGCCTTAAGGCACTCCTGAATTGACACTATTGGGGGATATAAGTTTAGTGTTTACCATTATTAAGGGACAAAAAATCCCATAAGAATATATGTTTGTAAAAAGATAATGGAGAACCTATATTGAAATATAGGGAATCAGAAGAAATGGTGTACTTTTCATTTACAATTTTAGAATTTTGTATTTAAAGATTCATTTGTATTATTATCGTCTAAGTATTCAAGACCTATAATTGTACGTTATTTTTCTTAGTTAATAATGAGAAGTATAAGAACACATAAAAAAAATCAATATGATAGGTAATGTGATGATTTACCTAATGATATTACTTATTTTATGGAAATGGGTGGTGAAAAAATTACAAAAATACCCACTCAGATGGCTGAAGTTATGAATAATATATTGAATCATGTGTAATTATGTCCTCTTCCAAGGAAAGAGAAATGTTACACAGAATCCTTCATGCAAAAAAGGCCTCCCATGTTTAGTGGATATTCTAATCCCCATCCCCACAGAATAGTGGATTAACTCAATGGAAATCATATTCTTAATCATCTAATGCTCATTAGAGGAGAAGTTCATGATGACAGTCTATCATTTTGATGGGTAAGATAATCATTGGTGGACACTGATTAAGAATACAAAGTCCCAGGAGGAAATTGATTTAATGGATTGGGATTAATTAAAGAAGATGTCTTTCAAAAAATATTTTTCATGAACCCTCTATCTCAACATGGAAAGAGAGTTCCATAAACCCAATAAGAAGGATGATCAGTCAATTTGGGCATACGAAACAAGCATTACAAGGCTTGCTAGATATTCCTCTGTCTTTGTCATGAACACCAAAATCAAGGTAGATCGATTATTTTGTGGACTAAAGACGATTATATAAAATGTGTTGATGACTAGAGACTTTGAATGTTATGAGGATATTTTTTATTGTGACTATAATGTTGAAATCAATATTGGAGACTCTCAATGGTCCCATAGGCCCATGGGAAACAAATAGTAAAATGGGTTCTAATATGGCTGGTTTAGTGAAAAAATACCATGATGTAAAGATGACTGATTATCCCATGTGTAAAACTTCTACGAAGATGCATCTTGTGAATTGTTTAAATGGAACCAAGAATTGCTTAAAATGTGGAATAATGCGACATCATGTGAAAAATTACTAATGGGATATACTGAATCCATCTAATGTGGATGAATAAAGGAACATTCAGATCAAAACGTATCCAATAGTGCAGTGTGAAAACTTCAAGGAGCATGCAAATTATGTGAACAATTTCTCTCTGCCAAGGGTTGTAGGAGGCAATCAACAAAAACCTCAAAGGTAATAATGAAGGTCCTATTCCCTCACTATTACAGAGGTGGATCTAGAAAATGATGCGGTGACAGGTACACTAGTTATTCATTCAAGAATAGTGAATTCACTATTTGATTATACTGATAAACATGCTTTCATATCATTAATGTTTAGTAGAACTTATTAAACAGCTCTATATAAATTCAATGATTGAGTAATCTACGATAACAAAAAATGGGGAAATTATTTCATCCAAAGAATATAAATCCTCCCCAAATAAAGTTTGTGGACTGAACCTCCCATCAAATCCCATCATACTTCCTTTAGTAGATTTAAATGTTATATTGGTAATGGATTTACTCTCTTGATACAATGGAAACATCAACAGTCGTGAAATGGATATCACTTTTCCCATCCCGAGGCATCCTCTAATTCGTTACAAGTGTATTGAGGAAGCTGAATCTTCTTTATAACCATTGTCTCAAGTGTGGATATTATTGCCTTATGAGAAAGCATGTCTATCTCAAATGATTATTACAATAAGTACATGACGTTAAAACATTACATAATATTGAATTAAATGAATAATTCACATTGAGGATCTTTTATGTTTTAGAGTTTTATAGAATGAGGACATAAATATTCAATCTCAAAAGATTAAAAAGTAGAAACTTCTACTCAGTTTCTATTTTTTTCATAAAATAAAAACTCTTGAAAAAAAGAGTCATGCCTACTTCTATGTTTTAGACAACATGTCATTTCCTTGATCCCATCCTTGACCCGATTCATATTTAAGTCATGTGAAAAACATTTCAAAACATAGGATTAGCATAAAAAGATCAGTAAGGGTTATAAAACAAAGGATGAAAACATTAGTTAATAATTACATACATAACATAAGCTCTATAACATACCTCATGAAATCATAAGATTTATGAATAACACATAGAAACCAAAAATCATAAAAGTAACTTGTGGCATCCATCTCATACATACATTGTAGCTATCACAGCTACGTAAGAAGTTACATTTGGAGTACCCATCACAGTATATTCCCTAAATCTCTTTGGAGAAACATTCATGTTTACCTCCATCACATTAAACAATAAATTAGGGAGCTATATCTCGCTTACCAGCCCTAGGATTATCACAAAAAAACATGTATACATAAATAATTCCCAAGAACCATAACATAACACAAGCATAAAGGAAAGATAACATTCCCACATTGAAATAACAATATATCATTTCAAGATAATTAAATAATAAATCCATTCTAAAAACAATTTTCAATACCAAAATAAATAAAAATAGTACATGGTGTTTATTTTCCTTTTAAAAACATTTTGACTTTTTAAGGAAGCCTATGATCAAGTAATACTCGTAGCGGCGGAAAGGTCATTGTCACCACTTACGTTAAAAAGAAAAATTATTATTTTTTGTCGTTTAGAACAATGAATTGTATAAATATATCCCCTTTGAATTAAATGAAATGTAAAAGGTGTTCATACAACGTATAAAATAAATTCTTGTATTAAAACAAAATATGACTCAATGAAAGGAGATTGGGAAGTAGTCCTTTACCTCATGTCTTACTTGACCCGTTTATTCTTAATCTACTGAATAACAATTTAAAGTTAATTTACACTTGATTATGAATAATATTTCATGTTTATTATTCCCTTTATATCACTTATTACCATGATATAAACATTATTTAATCATTTATGTTTATAATGGTCGTTTTTTCGATATTTGGTACTTGAGACAAAAATGAACACCTTATAATTACAAGTTGTTCATGTGGTCAAATATCCATTATCTACAGAATGATATTATTTATTTAGATATCATATATATCATATATATCCATTATATGTATGTATTTATAATAGTACATAAAATTTGGTTATAAGAAATGAAATACACCATTTATGGAGATGGTAATCCTTACATACTAATGAACGATACATCCATTTATATTTATTATTTTAATGGAATTAAAATATAATTATACATTGTTATATTATTATTAATGTATAATATCAGATATAATATCATTAACTCCATAATTTTTACATCACACATAAGTCATTAATGAGTCATATCACTATGAGGGTGCGGTAGACCGCACTTCCTAAAATTAAATTATCTCGTTTACCCATTATGGAAACCATAAAGTTATGATATAAATAAAAAATACATAAGAATAAAGGAAAAATAAACATAATATATATCATATATAAATAGATATCGATCATAATGGCCACCATGAGAGGCAACATGAGTTAATTGAACAATCATAGTTTCGTGAGGCGTTAGTTTGTCGTCCACAGAAACGTTATGTTATTTTCCCATTAAATAAGGGTGTGTATAAGTGTAGTTCAAATAAATCACATAAAAAAATACTAGTATATTGAGTATATTGGTGTTTTTATAAAATAAAGGAATAAAAATATTTATGGGGTTGTAGAATTAAATTAAAATAAAATAAGTAAAGAGAAGACGTTACCTTTAAATTGGGTAACTATCTTTGGTTTGTACCAAAAATGTTTATTTAAGTGCTTTATGCTTATGGTAATGATTCTAGGATGAATATAGTGATCTTGGGAGATTATTGGAGCAGAGGTTGGGTGATCCAAAGGCTTCAGATGTGTGATAAATGGGTAGGAAGTGATGGATTTTATAAGGGAGAGGAGGGGATCTTTTGAAAAGTTTGAAAATAATATATTATTATATAATTATTTTCGGTTTCTAAAGGTCCAAAAAACATTAAAATTCAATATAAGGTGGACTGTGATCTAAATAAAATCATACACTAATAATTGGAAAAGTTTAAATATTTTTTTAATTCTTATCTTCTTATTTATTTAAATCATTCATTAATGAAGTAAACACTCTATCATCATTGTGCCATACATAATTTTATTTATTTAATGTCTAAAAATTATAGAAAAATTACCATGATGAAGGAATTGTTTTTAGGTTTCTAATTAATATTTATAGTCAAATATATCAATTATATAACACCACATTAAAATTGTTTTATTAAAACAATACATGTTTATCACATTTTTATTTTTTACTTTAAATAAAAAGTTATTAATGTCATTATCTTACCCAAGTGGCTCTATAGGGTCCCAAAATTGACCCATTAATTATATTTTGTCGTACCTGACTCATCCAATAGGGTTAGGACAAGTTTCAGGTAATTTTATTTCATTATAAAATTATTTTTACTTTTAATTACCCTAATTCCCTTTAATCGCTATTAATAAAAGTAAAATATTACTATTCACCAAAAATTATTTTTATCCCATTGAACCACATTTTATTTAATAATGAAATACATGTGTGTCATATTTTTGAAATTAAATTCATAGAATTGGTAAAATTTCATTTAAATGAAAAAGTCAGTTTTTTAATTACAACTTAGTGGTTTCACTATTCATCAAAAATTTAAAGTTTTCAGAAAAATTCCAAAAAATAACCCTAAGGTAAATTTGATATTCTGAATTCAAAAATGATGTATATTTTACCAAATTCAAAACATAGAAGTATCATTAATTAATTTTATGAATAATTTCCGTTGCCAAAAGAAAAAGCGTTTTTTAGAAATAACTATGAAAAGATTAATACTTGTTAATGTCCAATTTCAATGTGAAATTACATCCAATGGCCAAAACTGGATTAAATAGTAAAAATATAATCTATTTACACATTTAAAAAAATAAAATTTTAATCTCACCATATATAAAAATTAGATTAAAAATTATATTTGAATTAAAATACAATATTTTTCACTATTCATTAAAAATGAACTTTATTGGAAAAATTCAAAATTTTTTCACATAGTAAATTTTGCTGTCTCGATTATAAAGAAATATTTTATTTTGTCAAATATAATTTATGATAGTGACTAAAACTATATTTAAAGAGGGTTCTCCATCAAAACGTGGTAAATCAACCTTTTAGTGAATAATAGAGTATTTATGTTTAAAATAAAATTATTTTCTTATTTTAAGACTCTAAATTTTATTGGATAAATGTTAAAACGTTTACCAAATATGTATAATTAGATTTTATTTATTTATGTCCATTTCCTCCAATATAATGACTAGGAGTTAACTACCCTTTAAAAATAATAATATTATATTGTTAGTGTGGAACGTAAGATTTCAAAGTAACTCGTTGTTGTGTATCTGGTAAGCTATCAAACATAGAAACCCCTTTAATGTAAAATTAATAGTTAATTTAGAAATTTTAATAAATATAAAATATGTCTTATTCTTTATTTACCGTTGATGTTACATCCTTCCCCCCTTTTTGAAATTTCAACCTTGAAATTTTTTTCACTTATCAAATAAATGGGGTTATTTATCTCAAATAGCATTTTAAGATTTCTATGTTTCCTCTTAAACCATTTGGGTTTTCCAAAAAACCTTCACTTGATGAATTAACTTATTCTACAACACTTTCTCACTACGGTCAAGAATCTGGATAACTTGTTTTTTATAAGATAGATTCTCTTCCAACTGAATGGCCTCTGGACTTAAAACATGAAATGAATCTGGCATATACTTTCTCAACACTGAAAAATGAAAAACATTGTGTACCTGGGTTAAACTTGGAGGTAAATCCACTCTGTATGCAACTGATCACACATTATACATGATCTCATAAGGGCCAATGAACCTCGGACTCAACTTTCCCTTTCTACCAAAATTCATCACTCTTTTACATGGAGAAACATTGAGAAAAACAAGATCACCTACCTCAAAAGAAAGATCCTTCCTCAGGTTATCTATATAACTTTTCTTCCAACTCTGACCTATTTTCATGTGCTTCTGAATCAACTGAACTTTTGTTGCCATCTTTCCCACCTATTTCGGTCCCATCAGCTTCCTTTCCCCACTTCATCCCAAAATGATGGAGTTCGACACCGCTTTCCATATAATGCCTAAAACAGAGCCATTTTTATACTAAAATGAAAACTATATTTATAAGAAAATTAAACCAAAGAAATATGTTGGTCCCAACTTCCCTGATAATCCATCAAGCAAGAATGTAACATATCTTCCAAGGCTTGAATTTTTCATTCCAACTACCAATCTGATTGAGGATGAAAGGCTATACTGAAATTAAATTCATTACCCAATGACTTCATGAAGGCCATTCCAAAAGTTAGAAGTAAACATGGGATCAGGATCAGATACAATGGAGAGGGGAACCCCCTGTAACCTGACTATCTATTTAACATACAACCGAGAAAGTTTATCTAGAGACAAAGTATCCCAAATAGTAAGAAAAATAGAAGATTTAGTCAATCGATCAACTATCACCTAGATTTCATTATTACCTTGAGATGTCTTCGGTAATCCCACAATGAAGTCCGTGGATATATTTTCTCATTTCTACTCTAGAACCGGTAATGGCTGAAGCATCCATTTCAGTAACTGCCGCTCTGCTTTAACCTATTGACAAGTCAAACACTTAATCGTAATATCAACAATATCTCTTTTCATTCCATCCCACCCGTAATACTTTTGAAGATCTCTGTACATCTTAGTACTATCGAGATTAAATGAAAATGGAAAACTATAAGCTTCACATAACAACCCATTCTTCAAAATTGAATCACAAAGCACACATAATCTCTTTTCAAACCTAAAAAAAATCATTATCAATGTTAAAATCTGGAAATGTACCATTCTTAACCAACTATACCTTTTTCTGTAACTCATTGTCTTCCTTCTGTACTTAATTAATTCATTCTGGTAGAGATGATCTCACTGACACTTGAAACAAAACGGAATAACATCCTGAACCAAAAAATTCTATGCCTAAATTCATCAAATAAAAAACCAATGGATCTTGTTCCAAATGATTCATGGTTAATGAAGCATTACTTTTTCAACTCAAAGCATTATCCTCTTTATTATCTTTTCTCGGATGGAAAATTATCGCGAAATCATAATCCTTGACTAATTCCTGCCATATCTTCTGTCTCATGTTCAATTATTTTTGAGCGAATATATACTTTAAACATTTGTGGACTTTATATATTTCACATTTTACTCCATACAGATGATGCCTTAAAATTTTTAAAGCAAAAACAATTGATGCTAATTCCAAATCATGTGTAGGGTAATTTAACTCAAGAGATTTCATCTGACGGGAATGAGTAGAAATTACCTGATTATTTGGGATAAGGACACAACCATGTTCTTTCAACGAAGCATCACTGTAGATAACAAATTTACCAACCATAATTTCAATTCTAGAAAACAATCATCACATTCTTTTTGCCAAAGGATCTTAACAACTTTTCGTGTTAATTTAGTCATTGGACAATATAATCATGAAAAATTCTCAACAAAACTCTAATAATAACATGCCAAACCAAGAAAACTATAGAAATTGGTTATATTTGTGGGTCTTGTCCATTCTTCAACAACTTTTGTTTTAGCAGGATCAATAGTTACAAAATTTATTGAAACAATCTGACCAAGGAATGTAATTTGTTGTAACCCAAATGAACACTTGCTGAATTTTCCATACAGTTTATCTTCTTTTAAGGTTTCCAAGAAAACCCTTAAATGATTTTCATATTCCACCTTACTTATGAAAAAAACCAAAATATCATCAATTAACACAACTAAAAACTAATCTAAGAACACATGGAAAATTCTATTCATAAGATCCATGAATATAGCAAGTGAATGGGTTGACCCAAAAGGCATAACTACTAGTTTCATAATGACCATATCTCATACAAAACATGGTCTTTGGAATGTCTTCTTCCTTTACATTTAACTGATGGTACCCCAAACTCAAGTCAATCTTTGAAAAATACTGATCTCCCTGGAGCTGATCAAACAAATCATCGATATGAGGCAAAATATACTTGTTATTAACAGTGATGTTATTAAATTATCTATAATCAATGAAAAGTCTCATTGAACCATATTTCTTTTTAACAAACTAGATAGGAGAACCCCATGGTGATGTGTTGGGTCAAAATGAAACCTTTATCTAATAAATCCTCCAATTTCTTCTTTAACTCTAAAATTTCTATTTGATCCATTCGATAAGGGAGTTTTAAAATTGGATTAGCATCAGGAAATAAGTCAATAATGAATTCAACTTCACTATTAGGTATAATACCGTGAAACACATCAGGAAAAATATCAAGGTACTGATTTACCACTGGCACATCATTAATCTGAATAGTTCCTTTGTTTTCAACAATATGTGAATGGTAACATTCAATTCCATCTTTTAGCAGTTTCTCAGCTTCCTGATATGTTTTCAAAAGTAAGTGTTCATTCTTGTACACAAACAGAAAATCATTCTGAAAAGAAAACTCTTTAGCTCTGCAGTCAATCTTAGCATGATAAACAGAAATTGAATATACACCGAAAAAAACATCAAACTCTACTAGAGGCAAAACAATAAAGTTTGCTGGTAGATTTTTTCCACACACAAGGATATGAAGGTTCTTATAATTTATTTTTGTCTCAATGTTTCCCCCCAGTGTTTTTACTATTAGTTCAGGATTTATATCTTGAGATGGAATTCCCAATTTACTAGAAAACTTCTCTGAAATGAAAGAGTGTATAAACCGTGAAACAAACAACACATTGGAATAATTTGAACAAACAAACAGAGTACTTGATACAACTTCATTTGATATCCCTACATCTGGTGAAGTATTTGTAATGTATTTTACCACCCATTTCTGAATTTAGTATGACTGAATTCTCTATGTCAAGTTCTTCATCAGACACTCAATTGCATAATAACCCATTTCATTGCACTTAAAACATATTACTGATTTTAAATAATATTTTTTCTTACCATTAACCTGAACTTTTTCAGTGATATTATGAGCCTTATATCACATTTTACCTCATCGGTATCAATTAACATAATTCAAAAGAAATTCCCCATAATTCTTTTTACCATAATTTTCACAAACTGTAAACTTGAGTTTCTTACCATATGACTTTTTTGAAGAGTTCTTCCCTTTCTCATGCCACATTTTCCTCTTATTCTATTGTTTGTCAAAGAACACCTGATCATCTAAAAACTATATTTTCACCTTCTCCGCACATCAAACAAGTTTTTCCTAACTTTTGAACTCACGATAATCTAAAGCCCTTTGATTCTTTGGCTTTAATCCTGAGTAAAAATGGTTGATAATACAATCAATACCTCATGTGAAATTTGAAGCATACCTTGCTTGTCGAGTTATCATTTCTTCATAAGTATCCACTGATTCATCATCCTACCTCAATTATAGGAATTTTTTTCCATCCTAAAACATATCATATTAGGAAAGTATTTCTCATGAAACATACCTTCGAATTCATCCCAATAAATAGCCTCATAATTATCACTATCCTTGATATTTTCACCCTCAACAACCATTGATCAAGTTCACCTTCAAAACAGTAAACAAAAAGCATAATCTTTTGATGTTATGAACACCCAAAACATCAAAAATTTTCTCCAGAGATTTAATTTACTCTTCTGCTAGAAAAGGGCCAGATGATCCCTTGAATGATGGGGGATGTAGCCTCGTGAAAATCCCCACTACTAATATGTTCATGTGTAGTTGATCTGGATGATCTCGTGCATGGATACCACCACCATTTATTTTCATTGTCAACTGTTCCATCACTACAACAAACTGCTCAGTTCCGATTCCAAACATATCAGGTTGCTGATTTGGAAGGTTGTCTTCCTCCTGATGTCGTCCCAACATAGCTACCCTATTTCCTTTGCGGAAAAACATTCTAAATACTAAAATATCTTAGGCAAAGTAACATGGTAATCTATAAATGATATATCATTTCAATATTAACATAAATTAATTTATGGATAATAATTTAACAATACCCTAACTCATAAAGTTGACTAAAATGACCATTGATACCAACTATAAGTACCTGACCTTAAAACATTACATAATACTGAATTAAATGAATAATTTACATTAAGGATCTTTTCTAGTTTAGAGTTTTAGAGAATTATGACATAATTATTACATCTGAGAAGATTACAAAGTAAAAACCTCTCCTCAGTTTCCATTTTTTTTCACAAAATAAAACCTCTTGAAAAAAAGAGTCATGTCTAGTTATAGGTTTTAGACAACATGACTTTTCCTTGATCCCATCCTTGATCCTATTCACCTTTAAGTCCTGTGAAAAACATTTCAAAAATTTGGATGGGCATAAAAATCTCAGTAAGGGTTATAAAACAATGAATGAAAACATTAGTTCATCATTAAATACATAACATAAGCTCTTTAACATACCTCATAAAATCATATGATTTATGAAAACACATAGAAAACATAAATCATAAAGGTAACATGTGGAATCCATATCATATTTACATTTTAGCTATCACAGATACATCTAGAGTTACATTTGTAATAGCCATTATTTTATATTCCCTAAATATCATAGGAGAAACATTCACGTTTTCCTCCATCATGTTACCCAATGCATTAGAGAGCTATCTCAGGCTCACTCTCCTTAGGTTTATCATGGAACCAGTCGTGTACTTAAACAATTCCCAAGAACCATACATAAAATTAGAATAATGGAAAGATAACATTCCTACATTGCAATAACAATATATCAATTCAATATATTGAAATAATAAATCCATTATCAAAACCATTTTCAATACCAAAATACATAAAAAGATTATATGGTTTTTATTTTCCTTTTAAGAACATTACTACTTTTTATGGAAGCCATAGATCAAAAAATACTCGTGGTGGCGGAAAGGTCATTATCACCACTTACGTTAAAAAGAAACATTATTTTTTTTCATTTAGCAAAACACCTCATAGGAAAATATTCCCATTGAATGAAATGATAATTCAATGTTGTTTATACAATGTATAAAATAAATTTGTGTATTTTAAAAAAATATTCCTCAATGAAAGGAGATTGAGACGAAGTCCCTTACGTTGGGGCTGACTTGACCCGTTCGTTCTTTAATCTCCGGAATAATAAATTAAAGTTAATTTATACTGGCTTAAGAATAATTTTTCATGTTTATTTTTCCTTTTATATCACTTATTAAAATGTTATAAACATTATGTAATCATTTATGTTAATAATGGTCGTTTTGTCGATATTTGGTACTTGAGTCAAAAACGAACACCATATAATTACAAGTTGTTCATGTGGTCAAATATACATTATCTTCAGAATGATATTAATGATGTAGATATCATATATATCATATATATCCAGTATAAGTATGTATTTATAATAGTACATAACATTTGGAGATAAGAAATGAAATGCACCGTTCATGGAGATGGTAAGTGGTACATACACATGAACGCTACTTCCATTTATATTTCTTATTTTAATGGAATTAAAATATAATGATAAATTTTTATATTATGATTATGGTATAATATCATATATAATATCATTAACTCCATCATTTATACATCCCACAAAATTCATTAACTAGTCATATCACTTTGAGGGGGTGGTAGTTCACACTTTCTAAAATGAAATTATCACATTTACCCATTATGGAAACCATAAACGTATGATATAAATGAAAAATTCAAAATAATTAAGAAAATATGAACATAATATATGTCATACATATATACAGTTCCATCATAATTCCCACCATAAGAGGCAGTAGGGGTTAATTGAACAATCATCGTTTCATGAGGTGTTAGTTTTCCATCCATAGAAACATTATGTTCTTTACCCATTAGATAGAGGTGTCTATAAGTGTAGTTCGAATACTTCTTATAAAAACGTCCTGCTATATTGGTTATACTGGTTTTGTTATAAAATAAAAGAATAAAAAGAGTTTTTGGTGTTGGAGAAGTAAAATAAAACCAAAGAACTTAAGAGAAGATGTTACCTTTAAATCAAGTAACTCAATTTGGTTTGTACTAAACGAGTTTCTTGAAGTGATTTCTGCCTATGGTAAGGATTCTAGGATGAATAGAGGGATCTTGTGAGCCTATTGGAGCATAGGTTTGATGAGCCAAAGGGTAGAGAAGTGTGAGAAATGGGTCGGAAGTGAGAGCTTTTTATAAGGGAGAGGAGGGGCTCTTTTGGAAGGTTTGAAAATATTATTTTATAATATAATGATTTTTGGTTTATAAAGGTCCAGAAAACACTAATGTATAAGATAAGATGGAAAAGTTTCTAAATAAAATCATCCAATATGAATCGGACATGTTTTGTATATTGTTTTAATTCTTATCATCTAATTTATTTAATTCATTCATTAATGACGAAAAAACTGCATCATCATTGTGTCATAAATAATTATATTTATTTGATGTCTAAAAATTATTAAAAAAACATGATATAGGAATTTTTTTAGATTTATAATCAATATTTATAGTCCAATATATCAATTATATAATCCCATATTAAATTTTTTTAGTAACACAATATATGTTTATGACATTTTTATTTTTATTTGAAAAAATATATTAATGTCATTATCTTACCCATGTGGCCCCATGGGATCCCAAAATTAACCCATGGATTTTATTTGTCGTCCATGACTAATCCAATAAGGTTAGGAAAAGTTTCAAGTTAACTTTATTTCATTATTACATTATTTTTACCTTAAATAACCATAATTATCTTTATTCTCGTTTAATAAAATTAAAAATTACGTTTCACCAAAAATAATTTTCATCCCATTGAACATAATTTAACTTACTAATGAAAATCATGTATGTAGGATTTCTAAAATTTAATTCACAAAAGTAGTAAAATTTCATTTAAATGAAAAATCTAGTATTTTAATTACTACTTAGTGGTTTCATTATTCATCAAAAAATGAATGTTTTCAGAAAAATTTAAAAAATTCACCCTAAGATAAATTAGATTTTATGAATTAAAAAATGATGTCTATTTTACCAAATATAAATCATAGAAGTTTCATTAATTAATTTTATAATTAATTCCCGTTGTCAAAACAAAAATCATGTTTTTAAGAAATAACTATGAAAATATTGATACTTGTTAATGTCCAATTTCAAAGTGAAATTACTTACAACGGACAACATTGGATAAAATTGTAAAAATATAATCTATTTACACTTTAAAACCAATTAAAAAGTTCATCTATCCATATAAATAAATTAAATTAAAAAGAATATTTGAATTAAAATAGAATATTTTTCACTATTCATTAAAAATGAACTTTATTGGAAAAATTCCAAAAAATTTACACAAAGTAAATTTTGATATCCTGATTATAAATAAGGAATTTATATGGTCAAATAGAATGTATGAAAGTGACTAAAACTATATTAAAGACGGTTCACCATCAAAAAAGGTTAAATCAATCATTTAGTGAATATTAGATTATTTATGATGAAAATCGAATTATATTTTTATTTTAGGCCTCTAAATTTTATTAGATAAATATAAAAACATTCCTAACATTTATAGTCATTTTTTAGTTAGTTCTGTCCATTCCTGCCAAAACAAATGCTAAGAATTAACTACCATTTAAAATAATTGTATTATATTGTTAATGTGCAACGTAATATTTCAAAGAAAGTCGTTGTTTCGTATCAGGTACGCTTTAGAACAGAGAAACCCCTTTAATGAAAAATTAATATTTAATTCAAAAATATAAATAAATATGAAATATGTATTATTATTTATTTACCTGGGATGTTACAAATACAATAGATAGAATCATGCTCGAATACATGCCCATTATAAGGGGCTCCATAGATTTATTTCCCAAATAATTACATGTTTTTCCACTAGACAGAGTGGTTGAGTTCTCAATTGATCATATTCATGGATCTCTTCTTATATCAAAGACACCACATAGAATGGAAACCATTGAGTTTTAAGAGCTGATGAAGCAGTTACAGAAGATTCTTGACAAAGATTTTATATTTCTGAGCGCTTCACCTTGTAGGGAACTAGTCCTATTTTTCAGGAATAATGATGGTTCAATGTGATTATGCCTTTATTATCATGATCTAAAAAAATCATAATAATGAACAATTATCCCATGCATTGAATATATGACTTGTTTGATCAGCTTCATGGGGCTAGTTATTTTTCTATGATGGACCATTGGTTAGGATATCATCAATTAATGGCGAGGAAGGAAGATATTCCAAAGATTTCAGTTTGAATGAGGTATTGAAACTATGAGTTATTTGTGATTACCTTCTAACCCACTAATTCTCTAGAAATTATCATGGATTTAATAAATTGAGTGTCTATAGATTACCTTGATATATTTTTTGTTGCCTTTATCAATGCTATTCATATATACTCCAAGAGGAAGGCAGAACGTGATGAGCATTTGAATGATGTCCTAAAGACTTTTCTAAGGGAGAACCTATATGAAAAGTATAGTATGTGAGTTCGTGATGGATGTAGTATCATTATTTAGGAACGTTATGGCCACCAAAGGGATATCTCTAGACCCTTCAATGGAAAAGGAAATTGAAGAGTGGCCCAAGCCTACATCTGTAATAGAGATCCGTAGTTTCCTTGGTCTATATGGGTATTAATGATGATTTTGGGAGAACATTTCTCAATTTTAAAACTCAATGGGAAATCTCACACATAAGGAAGTGATGTTTGTCTGGAATCATGATTGTGAGGAATGATCTACGGACTTCAAAAAGTGGATTATCACTTCACCATTACTCACACTCCAAACAAGTAGATTACTCTTTGGGGTGTACAGTGATGCATAAAAAAAGTATTAGGATGAGTAATGATTCCAAATGACAAATTGATAGCCTATGCCTCTCGTATGTTGAAAATCAATGAGAAAAACTATACAACACATGATCTAGGGTTAGCAGCTGTAATCATTTCATTGATAATATTGTGGAATTATCTTCATGGGGAGAAGTGTGAGATATATGTTAATCAAAAGTGTCTCAAAAATATATTCATAGAAAAGGAACAAAATAAGCACAGGAAAATATTGCTAGATCTCATCCAAGATTATGACTACTCAATCCACTACCATTATATTAAAGAAAATACGATAGAATATGCTCAAAATAGAAATGATCTTGTATCATTATCAATGATAAGAGTTGAGACAGATCCAATCTTTTATGATTTTGTGAGTATAGACATGGGAATCATTAAGGGAGAAACATCATCAGTTCTTCCTCAAATTATTGATCTACTTTCCCTCTTAGAGAAAATAAATGATTCTCAATGAAAAGATGTTGGAATTATAAAAATGTAGTACGTTAGTGAGATGAGAAATCCTCTATGTTCAATATTCACAAGGAAGGATATTTAATATTTGGTTCACGATTATGTACAATATAATAAAAATATAAAGAATGATATTCTGAATGATTCACAAAGCTCACCCCTATCTATTCCTCTAGGGAGAATGAATATGTATCGAGATCCCCAAGAGAAGTTTGGGCGGGACAATATGAAGAAGTAGATTTCTAGATATACATCAATTTTCTTGGTATGTCAACAAGTGAAGACTGAAAGAAATATGTCTAAAGGGATTATGAAAACAACACCCATACCATTAAGGAATTGGGATAATATTACCATTGAAATTATCACTAGTCATCAAAAGACTTCTAGAGAAAATAATACTATATGGGTCATTGTGGATCGTCTTTCAAAGATAGCTCACATTATCAAAATTCAAGTGTACTTCCCACTGGAAAAAATATGAATTAGAGAATTGTTTAGGCTGCATGGAGTACCATTATCTATTTTATCCAATCGAGATAAAATATTCTCCACATAATTATGGAAAAGTCTCCATGATGTTCTATTCACTAAGATAAACATTATTGTAGAATGTCATCCTCAAACTGATGACCTATATGAGCGAATGATTCAAAAACTAGAATATATGTTTAGATCTAGTTCGATGGAATTCAAAAGAGGATGGTACCAACATCTTCAAATGGTTGAATTATCTTACAATAGTAGTTGCTACTCCCACATCTGAATTCCACCATATGAATCAATTTATTGGAAATGGTATATAACTCCGGAGTGCTAGGATGATGTCAGTAAATATAAGATTATATGACCTATAATGGTTGAATAAATAATGGAAAATGTAAATACCATTTATAATCACATCAAGGCTGTAAAAAGTCAACAAAATAGGTATGCAGACAATCATCAAAGGGACCTTGAGTTCAAAGTTGGTGACATGGTATTTCTCTTCATATATCCATGGAATAGGGTCATGAGATTTGGGATCAAAGGAAATCTATTCCAAGGTATATTAGCCACATCAAGATAGTTGATCATGTCAGAGCTCTGTCCTATTGAATAGAACATTCACCTACCAAGTATAAATTAAAAAATGACTTCCATGTATCCGACTTAATGAATTATATACCAGATCCTTCACATGTATGGTTTTTAGAGCTGGTATAGTTAGAGATTGATCATTCTTACAAGGGGAAACTTGTGAAGATCATTGATCATAGAGATTATGTTATATGTGATAATTCTAATCACCTCATCAAAGTATTATTGTATAACCATAATTATGAAGAGTAAACATGGGAATAAGAGGAAGTAATGAATGAAAAGTACCCACACATGTTTACAACATAGAATGTAAAACAAAATTTCAAGGGAGAAATTTCATAAGGGGGAAGAATGTAAAGACCTAATGTTTTATCAATGGAATTACCTTATAATAAATATGTCATATAGTATAATCACATAATATTACTTATAGAACACAATAAAATCTTTATAAATGAATAATGAGTTAAATAAAAGTTATCTCTTGATGTTAAGGAGCATATATTGACGAAATAGTAACTTGACCTTTAGAATATTAATGTCACCCTAACAAAGACTAAATTGACCAATTAAATAGTGACCTCACCAATGAAAGTATATATAAAATTTATCCATCTTATATGCGACAATATGAAATAATTATATCATAGTATAAGTAAATAAATATTTTCAAACATATTAATTAAGTGTTGGTATTTTTGTAATTCATGTATATTTAATTTCAAATTTAAAAATAATTTAATTAATTAAATGAAAATTATTTTCATATAATATATAGATAAATTATTATGTTGATGTCTTATGATTATTTGATAAATTTATAAGACCATATTTAATTTTTCAAAGTGTGAAAAATCTTTTTTACTATTTAAATTTATATTTTTCAAGTTAAATATTATTTTTACTAAAAATAAAATTTATCAGATTTAAGAAATTAATTTATAAAAATTACGTTTAATTTTGGACTATACATGTTGAAAATGGTTTTGGAGAATCATGGATATTTTTCGAAAATACTTCAATTTTTTATGAATAGTAAAGTATGATAATTTACGATAAATATTAGTACATAAATTACAACATCCTAAATATGATGTTATGTTGATATAACCCCAATTAGTTTGACAACACATGCAATTATTACTATTTATGGTGATAGGAATAAAGACTATTCATTGTCTTGAGATAATATATTTACCTAATGGTTAAAATAATGGAAAATTCCTCCTCTCCTCCACTATAAATACAACCAGCTTTACATATTCTCTTCACTCCTATAAAGACTTGTAACTTGAATAATTTTTTTTAAAATATCCCCCCACTATCCTCCAAAAATCCTAATTTCCCTTGGTATTTTAAAAATACCAATTATGATCCCCTAAAGAGGCTCTCCAGGAAGATAAATTCGAGAAGTAAATTCCTCTTTCCCCATCTTTTATTTACTTTCTAGTTCTTTTATTTCATTTTCTTTCCTCACATACTTTCATCAAATGTTATGAAAACATAAATAACTTAAATTTACTATAGTGTTCTTATGATAATAAAATAATTCATCATAATCAGTCATTTCCCCTCCGTTTATACAAGAAATGAAAACACCATCCGTGATGTGTTAATTTATCACATTCAAGGATGATGGGTTTTCAATTTCTTTTGCCATCATAAATTCTGTTCATTAAAACATTTTTATTGGTGAATCAGGATATAATATATGTTTTATGTTTTATTTAAGGTTTTGGAAACGTACTTAGACATGATATTAATTTATAAATAAAAATTAATTCATTGTGATAAAAAAACCACCAATTAACCAAAATGGTTATCATTAATGTTTAATATAATCATTCAACTTCAATTAAAAAAATGAATTATATATAGATGTAATATTATGTTTGTTCAATAATAACATAAAAATTAAATTATGGACCATCAATATCTTCTTAAATATTTATCCTTACATCTATAATAGTAAACCAATCATGGAAACCAGGGAAAGAAACACTCCCACAAAATGAAATTGAACCTCTCAACACACTAAAAAGGTCATGAATGATCATAATAGGGTTATAGTAAACCAATTAAATGTAGAGGTGGTTCGAGATATATTCATTAATGATATTAATTTTTTTATCCATAACATTATGATCAAGGGAAGGATACCATCAGACTTATGGTAAGGAATTCTACCCAAACCTCCATTAATCCTTCGGGTTGCACAATATTTTTTTACCCAACTAATGTTATCTTATATTTTTTATCTGAATATTCTAAGTTCTGTGTTTATGCACAAAATTCATGTATCATGACCCTTTCATTTTCTATTTTGGTGACATAAATGTTTTTAGGTGGTTCCCTCTTTAATACATCCAATTAAGCAAAATCATTTTAAGGGAACATCCATAATTCCTTCCAAATATCAAGTGCAATCTGTAATATATTTTATGCCACAATTGTTTTAATAACATAATTATTTTTATCATTAAAACATTTTTGATTCTTTTTTGGACTTATATAAAATATTATTAATTTTTCGGTGTTAAATGGTCTTTAGTATTTTCTTTAAGACCACACTAAAATGTTTGATTTTGTAAATTTCTTAAATAGTACACTTTACATGTTATCAATTCAGTTTGAAATATCTTATCATGATATATGACTAAATCCTCTTATTAATGTTCATTTGTGAAATAATTACATTCATTCATGGACACTTGTATGATACATCCATTTATTATGCATTATGACATGATTATGATACCCAATTCTTACCATGGGTAACCCTTATGTTTATTAATGATTGATTATATAGGATTATATATGTAGAAATAATATTCATTAAATTGTTATGATGGGTGCACCAAGATATCAGTCTAATTAATTAGGTAAATTGAGTCTCATGAGACATTATGTGCAATGGTTATGATGGTTAGCTTAGACCCATGCTACCATGTGAAACAATCTTGGTGGTTAACCTTGATATGGGCTTCACTATGTCAAACGAGCCTTGGATCATGGTAAATCCATTTTGTATATTCCTGCAACAATACTATGACTCCATGATTATATGTTCCCTTATTTATATGTTATAATTCTATATGTTCCGCATATTTTATGTCACTATGCCATGCCTTCTAAGCCATGTGTTAAAGCTTTATTCTTGTGTTTATTCTATTAATGGGTTTTTTATATCGTCCCTTTATTTATGTTATGATAACATTATCCTATTAATATGTATGAGAATGATGGAAATTAGGAGCTCTATATGAATATTAAATAATTAAATGTTTTATTTAGTCCCATGTTTTTAGTTTTATGTATCTAGTATTAGATGGCATTAGAAATTTTGATCCCTAGTGTGTAATATAATGTGTTTTATTCTTTAAATAATGTACTGATATGTGTGAAGGGCTAATGTTGCTATAAGTTTTACATTCCTTTAATAGAGAATTAATTTTAAATCTAAATCTTGACAATTTTATAAATTATTTTTGAAAAATAAAAATAATTTTGGAAAGAGGAATTTCAAAATTATCTTATGTATAATTTTTTGAATTTCTCTGAAATATTTTTTTTGGATGAATAGTGAAAATACAGATATTTAATTGAAAAAACCCATTATCATTTAACTTATTTTTACAGTAGAATTATATTTTTATTTGGTTTTGATGTATATTTAATATAATAATAAATATATTTGTCTAATTTTTTCATTGGAATAAATTTGAAATTTTAGTTTCATATAAAAACATTCCAATATATTGATAATTTTCACTTTTAAAAATTCATTGTCTCATCCCATCTGCTAGATTAATATTAAATTTATATCCTCCAATTTTTAAATTGAAATTTTGAGAAATGGATTTTATATTATAAATAGGGATAATTTATAATTAATAATATGGAAAATTTAAATTTTTTCCACAATTTGTAGTGAAAACAATTACAATTAATCATAGTGATTAAGAGAAAATGAGTTTAATAAGGGATAACACATTAAACTTTATGGGTAAAATTACCTAGAAACTTGTTCAAATCCCATTGACTGAACAAGTTTAGAGAAAATCCTTTATTTTATTTGTTTTTTTCATTATTGGAGGCATATGATGTAAAGGATACCTCCAAATAATATCTTCCTTTTAGTAATTACAACAATGACACTCCACATCCACTATAAAAGAGAAGTCAACTACTAAGGTATTCACACCTATCAAGCCATTTGGATCATCCTAACCCTTCCCAAATAAAATCCAAAACTCATTACCATCATCCTATGAGAGATTAATTGATAATTATACCAACTAAGTATGTCATTAAGTGCATAAAAAAGGGATACACCTAAAGCAGAGGTTATTTTAACATGTAAAACGAGAGTCAAGACTCAAGGTAAGGGGATTTGTAGTCTCAATTTTATTTCTATGAAAAACATTACAAATTGACCACTAGTTGTATTTGTGTTTTGTATATATAACCATATGATAATTTCTATCTCAAAATTTTATTAATTTCATCACGTTCAATGTTTCAGTGGATGTTATTCTTCTACGGGGATCATGATAGAAATTTTACTCTAGAAGTAATGGATTTCCATATGAATTTTTATCTTTTGTGTGACACATGCAATATTCAGAATCAATTTATAATATATAGTGCATATACTACCCAAAAATTCATTTTGTGATAGTTTTAATATAAATATTAATTATTTACATATGCATTTTAGGATATATCTTCATGGGGTTTATGGTTTAGAAGATACTAAATCAGTAATTTAATTTTTTTCTAAATTTTCCATATTTGAGAAACATGTTAGGTTATTCACCTATATAATTTTATGATGTGTATACAATACCTATTGGACATGTTATATAATTAATCTCCTTATTTTTATAATATATTAAACTTTATGTACTTTCATCCTTTTAGAGGTATTATCATTCAAATTTATCAAAATAAAAACAGTTTAGTGCTTCAATCTCATCGTTTATTGAATTTTTTTATGACTATGCATCCATTAGTGAAATATTATGATGTACATGAAATAAATTCTCTGGAATTTTCTTATCATATAGTTATTTTTTATATTTTAATTAATTGTACCACTTTTCCACACATTAGTACCTAAGAGAATAAAGAATGTGTTTTTCATAAAATCCAATCTTATTTGTATCCTTGGTTGTAAATCTATTTATTAAAAAAAATGATTTCAAAAAATGGTTCAAAAAATATTTTTAAATGAACTATTATAGTTTTCTCAAAGAAAACTATTTTAAATGCATTTTATGTTTTATGAATTTTTTTAAAAAATTTTCAAATATTCCTTTATATATTTTTTGGCTTATTTTTACAAAAAATATTATTAAAAATGAATTATGTTTTAAATATATATTGTTTTCCAATCAGAAAATATATTTTCCTGAAGAAAATTTTAAAATTGTTTTTACAACGTACTTTATAATTTTTCATATTCATTCTCAATGTAAATTAATTTAAAAATGTTTTCTGTTTTAAAATGTTATTTTCAAAGAATGGATATTTATCTAATGAAATGTTCCAAGTGATATTTTAAAATACTCTCCCATATAAGATGACATTCTTTGACAGAGTGTATGCTTTACTTGGGATTGTATCTAAGTACATCATTGTTATTCTTTCTTTAATTTTTTTTTGTTCAATATAAATATGTTTTTATTAAACTAGTTTCTCTTCCATGGGTTATGACATGATGAAACTTAATTATCTTCATGTATTATGTTGTGATGAAATTATTTGGAAACTAGTATATCTTCTAATTTTAATAATATTATGAAATTTTAGAAATACTAATTTCATTTCATGGGTTATGTGTTATAAATGTTTTATTATCCTATAGAACACATAAATATTATTTTCATTATGTGATGAGCGGGGAATATATCTCCCTCCAATGCATTGGGTAAATATTTATATATTTAATGAGATAGACATGCCTAGAATGGGGAGTTAACCTAATATAGTAAGATATGTATTCTACTAAGGATGGTGTTGTGTCCCACCTAAAAGGTGTGTCTACCTATGAATGAACTTGAATACATGTTCTCAATGTTATGAATGATCATGATTACATGTTCACAATGTTATGCATGAACTTTATTACAAGTTCAAAATGTTTTTTTGAACATGATTACATATTGAAAACAATATTCCTATACCAGATTATGTGTTCACAATATTATCTGTGAACCGGATTACATGCACCAAATGTTATGTGTAGACCTGATTACTTGTTCAAAATTTTATGCCTGAACCTGATTACATGTTCATAATTTCATGAATTAACCTAACTACATTTTCACAATGTTATATGTGGACTTATTTTTTTGTATATAAGATTATGTGAGGTCATGATTTCATGTTCATAACCCATGGAATGATCATGTTTCTATTTACACAAGTTCTCAATGTTATAAGATGTTGTGTATCCCACAAGTATTTGTCTTATTCCCATGTTATGGTATCATGACTCATGTTCATTGATTCACTTATGATTCATTTCTTATGAATGAAATTTTTTTTGATGTCTCATTATTATGATATTTGAAATGAAGGATATGATCTCTGAATACAATAATCTTGTTTTCATTCCCATTTTTTCATTTTCTACTCATGTATCTACATTATTTACACTTACTGAGCATCTCAGATCACCCATTCTTAAATTTTATTTTCTTAGGTAATGAATAATGGATTTAATTATCATTACTAAATATATAGATTATTTTGAAAACATTTTTTTATCTTTCTGCAGAAAAGAAGATTGTGTTCCATGTTTCCAAAGGAACATAATTGTTATAGTTCTTAAGAATGTGTTTGTGTAATATAAAGAATATTCATATAAAAATATGTAATATTCATATATGTTACTCCTCAGTTGCAATAGTTTTTGTCAAAGGGACATTTTTGTCAGCCTTTGAAAACTAGGATGAGAAGACCTTAGTGAGAGACCTAGGGATATTATATGGATATTTTCAATATTTCATAAAGGATTAGTCTAAGGATGTGTCAATGTTTAGTAAAATTCCCTAGAATTTTGTTAAAGGAATGGAGGAGAGGTTTTTATGAAATTAAATCCATGAACAGATACTATAAGTGGATGTGGATATGGAACTAATATACTAAGGCGTAACAACCTCGAAAACACTCTATTTAGCTTGACCCAATCAGGAACCATTGTATGCCAATATGACTTATTTTACACTTAGTTTGAAACTACCTGGGGACATACATTAGATATTCATAAAATCTTAACAAACCATAATTAAGTTTTAAAATTGATGATTAATATGAATAACAATGGATGAAGAGGAAGTTTCATAGACAAAAAAAGAATTGTCAATATTTATACATCATATTAGTTATATTTCGTGATTACTTTTATTTTCACTATGATTAGTCTTGACCAAACTACGATATTGGTTCAATTCGGTGGATGAAAATAGAAGGAATCATCTTAACATGAAATCCATTGGAAAGTTCAGTTTCAATGAGAAACCAAATTGGGTGATTGCTAGAGATAAAGATATATTGATTATACGTAATTTTCTATTGTGATATAGGATTATCATCGAGAACATCAATGAGATTTAGAAACAATAGAATTAGTTGAAGATGAAATGTTATGAATGTTAATGTGGTGATGAACATAGAGTAATGAAATATCATATTCATATATTTCCTGATGTTGGGAAGAGGAAATATTTAATGGAATATCACTAATGGATGGGAAGATGTTGTCTAGGTGTAAAAAAGGGCCATAGAGTTACAAATTGACAAGGAGGTTAATGTAATATCTTGGTATGACATGGGAATTTTCCAACTCGATTCCATAATACAATATTTTACTTATAGAACAAGGATTGAATTATTTTATAATGATCTTTGAAGTATAAGGATTGATGTATATATGTATTTGGATTTACGAATTAAGATTTATGAAATATATAAAGATGGTTATGTGTAAGTTTTGACTTAGGTATTTGATATAATCTCTTGAATGATGTTAATATACTGGGAATGTGATTTAATCAGAATGTAATATTTTGATTAAGGGAATATAAACCCTAATGTGTTATTGATGTTGAGAAAATGATGTATATTTTGGATAAAGAGATGTTGGATAAGAATAAATTAAATTTGATTGTACTGAATACCTTGGGACTGATTAAGGATTTTTTTGAAAAAGTGACTTATACTATCAGGGATGAAGATTACAACATTTTTGGTTTTATGGATTATATCCAATAATCTGTATAAGTAATGAAAACACATATATGATTTCAATAATGTTTTATGGTAATAAGGATATTAACATATTTTAATAGAATGCATGAAAGAGGTATTCACATATTTGGTGTGTGAGAATCAAGAGATTTTTTATGATGTATGGTGGATCAATATTGTGATTATTTTGAGACATTTATTGAATATCCATATTAATTTTTAATTTCGGAAGGTTCATAAGGTTTACTATTTATTGAATGGTTTACGGTGAACTTCAGATGTGGTTTTTGGGATCATTATATTACTTCACAATATGAAGATTTAAGAATATTAAATAATTTATGATAAACTTTTTGTTTTATTGATTACTAAATATAGAAAGAATTAATAATCAATATATCTATTGATTATAAGATACCTTAGTGCTTTAATATTAAAAAATTTACATTCATTTGTAAGAGAATAAAATGAATTAGAATTTGATCATGGTGAAACCATATCGAGAGATTATGGTAATGAAATACAAAAATATCATGTAATTATATTTCCTTATATATTTTGTAGACAAAAAAATATGTCTTGAAATATTGGAAAAGGATATCACAAAAATATAACCCTGATACCTTCATTTTTTATCAAACAGATGGTCTAATAAATCTTTATAAATTTATGGTTTTGGGGACCCCAACTTTCTATTTATCTTCCACTTTATTTTTATCAACATTCTATATCACTATCCATGAATATATAGTTTCTCTATTTCTATTGTATTTCCATTTTTTTTCATTCGACCTATGTTATCCTAGTTGAAAACCTACCATGTGTTATTATAGATGACTTATATATATATTCATTTCTCATTTTCAATAGGATATTTCATCAAACCTATTTATGATGTGGGTTACTATAAAGGGATTTTAAAATATTAATCTATTTATAGCCGAGAAAAATTCAAATGGTGAAATTAATTTTATTGAGGGTGGAATGTAATAGCCTATGATTTTGTGAATTATATATTTTTTGATTCGATTTAATATTTTTTGAGATTTTTAATTTTACATAATATTAAATATATATTTTATTATCCAAAATAATTATGTTTGGATTTATTTATAAGAAACAAAAAGTTAATATTTTTCTACATTAAACACTTATTTTTTTCATTAAACTCAATAATATGTTTTTCTTGTGTTATAGCTAATCCCATGTTTATTTTGTTATACAGAAAACATTGTGTTTAAACTATACATGACATACTATTATTATAGTTATCATCAATCAATTTGAATGGTGGGTATTCATATGATTAATTAAATTATGAAAATATGGATAATTAATGTTTATAAAATGAAGTATTTTGAAATCAATTAATTATAAATAAAATTAATATCAAATTGAGAATAAAGATATTCTATTTTTGAGTAATTGTTTTTCTATGTACAATTTTTTTTATCTAAATATATTAACCAAACCAGTTTTGATTATTTTATTTAAATGATATATTATATATTTCATAATGTTTTTATATTCATCCAATATATTCATTTGGATTAATATAATAAAAATTACAAATTTATGCATAAAAAAGATATATATATATTTAAAATATTGTTTTATAGCATTTTATTGGGGCACTAATTTTTGAACAAAATTTTAAAACATTCATAAATTATATTTGAAAAAATAAAATTTATATTTAAATAGTAATTTCCAAATTATATTAGTGTTAGTGTTTTGTATTTTTATGAGATATTTCATTTTTGTTAGAATAGTGAAAAATACAAAATTTTAATTAAAAACTGCTTTTTGGTTTCATTTATTTAAAAGTTTAATTATATTTTATTTTAGTTTTAATGTATATTATTTTCAACTAGAAACCTATTAATACGATTTTCATAATTGGATTCATTTTCACATTGAAATTGGATAAAAAAATTCAATATTTAATATGTTTTTCTAAAAAAACATGCTCTCTCATCTCATCTATGTGATTTATTTGAAAATAATTTATAGAACCTATGATACTGGAATTAACAAAAAGATATTACATATTTGGAATCATAATAATTTATAATTTTAAATAAGGATAATCAAATTTTTGGACTCAAATGACTAATGATAACAGTTAAAATTAATCATAGGGATTAAGAGAAAAATGACTTTTCTAAGGGACTAATATTTAAACACAAGAGTTTAAAAGACATAAAAACTTGTCCATAACTCATTGGATAAAATTTATTCCCGATCTAATCAGGGATTGAAAAAGGATCATTATTTGAGGAACATTATGGAAGGGATACCTCCTAATATTTTTAACCTTTTGGTATTTACAAGAATGTTACTCCTCTTCTATAAATAGGCCATCAACCCCTTCACTTAATCACACCTCTGAAGCCATTTTTTCATCCAATAGAAACACAAATAAAATAAAAACATACCTACCTTCATTATAGTATCCTTCTATTCTTAATAAATCCAATCGAGGAATTCCTTTGGTAAAAAAATATACCTAATGTAGAAGAGTCATGAACAAGTATGAAAAGAGATAAGAGTTTACGTAAGGGTATTTATAGTCTCACTTTTATTTCTATGATATTTTTGTCATACCCTTTAATTGTTTATTTTTTGGATTGAATACACTTCCATATTCCATGTTATATCATGAATTTTATATAATTTATGATATTTAATGTATCAAATAATGTTATTGTTTCATGTGTTCATGATTCAAAATCTACTTTAGTAAGGGATTTCTATCTCAAGTTCTATCTTTTGTGAGACATATAATATATTCACCACCTATTTTTTAAATGTGGTGTATATACATACCATGAATTTAATTATTTATTAGTTTGATAAAATTTATGGGTATTTACATATCTATTTGAGCACATCTCTTTCATGGCGTTTATGGTTAAAGAGTTACTAAATATTTAAGGGAATTTTGATACAATATTCCATCTTTTAAAAACATGTTATGATATGAACCTATATTATTTTAGTAGGATTATACAATTACCCATTTATATTTTTTATCATTAATTTTATTATTTTCATGATATATTAATATTAACGTAATTTTGTCCTTTCCTTTGGATTATGATTCAATGGTACCAAAATGTTAAAATTTTATCGCTAAAATTTTATCGTTTATCTAGATTACTTATGATTATGATTCTATTGATGAAATATTTTAATCTATATATCAATAATTATCATGAATTTTTCAACAATTTTTATTCATTATATCTTTAGAAAATTTTACCATTTTTTAGTATTGGTACTTAGGGTTACTACATTAATTTTTTATCTAAATTATACCTTATTTATCTTTTCAGTTCAAAAATATTTTTATTCAAAAGACCATTTTGTCTAATAATGTTTTAAAATAATATTAATTGAACTTTTAATAACATTTTTAAGGATTATTATTTACTAAATTTTATATGTTTTAAAAAGTGTTTAAATTGGTTTTTAATCCTTTTTATATTTTTGGAGTTAATTTTCAAAGAAAACGTTTTTCCAAAGTGTTTTATTTTTTGAAGAAGTGTTTTTCAATAGAGAAATTGTATTTTCATCACAAATTTTTTTCAACTGTTTTAATGATTAATTTAAATGTTTTCATTGTGTTTATAAATGAAAATGATTTTGAATATTTTTTATGTTTTAATAAGTAATTTATAAATAAAGGATGTGTTCCTTAAGAAATGTTCCATGTAATATTTCAATATACTCACTAATTTATGTTTAAATCCTTTGATATAGATTATTATTTAATGGTTATATGATCCAAGAACACCATTACTATTATTTATTTGAATAAATAATGTTTTTGAAAACTTGTTATTTATGAATCGTTTTTATCTTCCATGGGTTATACCATGATGAAACCCACTTCTGGTCCTAGGTTATTCCATGATGAAATGATTATGAACCCAATATATTTTTCTTAGGTTATCATATTATGAAATGTAAATAATACCCATTTCATTTCTTGGGTTCTGTTATAATGTGTGTTTTATTATGTTTTGGAGCACATAAATATGGTTTTTATTATATGACTAGTGGGACCTATATCCCACTCTAATGATTTTTTTAAATATTTATATATTTCATGACATAGACATGGACGAAAGAGGGAGTGAAACCGGTATATTTATGCATGGATTTCACTAGGTACAGTGGTGTGTCTTATCCAGGAGAAGTATCCACCTATTTGTGAACCTAATTACTTATACACAAGGTTATACGTGAACTTAATTATGGGTTCACGTTGTTATGGATGAACCCGATTAAATGTTTAAAGTATAATGTGTAAACCATATTACATGGTCATAATTTTATGCATGAAACACAATAAATGTTCACAATTGTTATTCATGTAGCTAATTATATTTTCATAGTGTCATGCATGAATTTGATTACATTTTCACAATGTTATGCATGAACCTGATTACATGTTAAAATTGTAATGCGTGAATGTGATTAAATGTTCACAATGTTATGTGTGAAAATGATTACATGTTCTTAATGTTACTCTTGGACCTGATTTCATGTTTATAAGTTTATTCAAGGGACTGATATCATGTCATTAAAATATTGAGTGAGCCTATTTCTATTTACACATGTTCACAATGTTATAATATTATGTGTAAGCCAAAAATGTATATTATAAGACCATGTAATTCATTCATAACTCTTGTTATTTTTTTTATGATTTATGTCTTTTGAATTGAAAATAGTTATTCCATGACACATGTTTTTTATATTTTCTAGACAAGTATGATCTTCAAATGTTATAGTCATGTTCTCATAATTTTTTTTTCATTTTATTTTTTCTTATCTCTTTTTTACTCTTAATGACCATATAAGATCATTTTTCTTAGGTTCCATTTCCCTATGTTATGAATAATGTTTTTAAGTAGAAGTAATAAAAGGGATGATAATTCTGGGAAACTCTAAAAATCATTCACTAGAATAAAATATCGCATTTCTATATACCAAAGGCATTAAAATGTTATGGTCCTCAAGTTTGTTTTTTTAATGTAATGAATATTCATCTAAAAACATTTAATATCCATGTATGTTATACCAAGGTCTCTATATCCCCTCTCCTCACAAATACAATGAAATTTCAGAATTATATTATTTATAGAAATTTGAGCCGTTTATCATGACTAAAAAAATTAAAACTATATTTTCATCATCCTTAGATACATTCTATAGGTTCTTATCAACCCAAAAGGACAACCCTAGGATGATTAATATGAGATATAAAGAAGATCATTCCAAAAAGAGGTATAATTTCGTTAACTAATAAATTTATTTACTTATTCATTACCACAAATAAATCTATGGTATTTATCACACAAATTTTAAATTCATTATAAAAAAATACATAAATTCAATTTTGACTAATTAAAAACCATTATCCACACTCTTTATCATCAAATAGTGAGTAAATGTATCTCTCGCGCATGCATATGGCTTACCATCACCAATAATTTAAACAATTCGTATTTATTTTCAATTTTCAATGGATGGTATTATTATGGGTACACGGTCTATATATAATAATTTTAATACAATAATCCTTATGAAATGATAATATCATATCTATATTCTTTCCTTCTAATCTGTTGTAAAATGATAACACCGCCCATGTAGACGTGTGAGATACCACCTCCATGAATTGATGTGATTAATTTTTCATTTAGGTTTTACATGGATTTTAATAAAGATTTATTTTATAAATATATATGTTTTATATAATATAATAATTATTTCTCAAATCTAATTCATTTTTTTAATCCTCGTATTCCATTTGTCAAAAGATGAAAAAAAACATTCATGTGTGCGTACGACCTACTATCTCCTAGAATGGTATCATTCATTTTTTTTATCTCAAAATATTATGGATAAATAAATAAATAAATATATAATGAATCTATATTATTTTTATATCCTTACAATAAAAATGGTGAAAAATGAGGGATTATCAATGTACAAGGATCAGAATAATGAAACTGTAATTCTTATAAACGAATAAAATAGTTTACAAAAAAATATTAAGAGGGGATTACTAATAAATATTTGATGAAATTTTTTAAATGTATATTTTATTATATCATATTCTTTTGAATGATTTTGTAAAACAATTATAACAAACAAAAATTCAATGTAATGTAGATTAGAATTATTTTGAAACTAGTGGAACTCGAGTTATGGGTTTTATGTTACAATATCATTTTTATTGGTATTATATATGATTAAATAATAATAATGAAAATTTATAGTATACCTTTTAATAATCTCATGAATTTCATTCCCTTGTAGTTATTATATTATAATATACGTTTTACCTATATTTTACTTACCTAAAGTACTCAAGATACCGAAAGAATATTTTTACAGAAAAATTACATTATTTCTCTATACGTTTGAACATATGTTCTCTTATATGTCAATGTTTTATAAAAAATGTTCCAATAATGTTATTAGTATTCTATTATTACTTTTTAATTTCATTTTTACCAACTAATAACCTATTCAAATAAATATGAAAAGGGAATTTCTTTTTTTTTCAAAATGTGGTAATTTTTAGTTTTACCAATAACATTAAATGAATATTTTTAAATATATAAATAATTAATATATTTCACCACCATCATGTATGATTAATACATTTATGCTCAATTTACAATTTTACATTGTAGTTTTTAAATATTTCATTCATAATATTTTAATTTTTTTAATTTTTAAAGAAGAGATTTTAATTAAAAAAGTGCATTTTCAACAAGAATGTTTTTAAAGAAATATTTATTTATATTCATCAATAAAAAAACTTTTATTTTCACTATGATTTTAACAGGATATGATCCAATGATTCAATAATTATTTTTTTAACTATATGGTTTATGATTATGATGGATTGATGAAATGTTTATGAAACCTATTTTTTTCCATGGGTAATTCCATGATGGAATGCTAATGACGCAAAATTTATTTTTCTAGTGTATGATATGATGAATATTTTATCGTATTACCAAACACACCTATATGATTTTCATTATGTGATGGGCGTGACTAGAATTATACATCTATTCAGTTCACTAGTTAAAGATGTATATTTCTTGTGATAAATAGTTGTAGAACTGGGAGTGAACTAAGAATAGTAAGGAACTCAGTCCAATATTGTATTCTTGGGATTCAACCACGACTGATAAAATGGATTAGGGAGTGATACCAATCTACTATGATGGACTTAGAATTGATATTTGACTACTATGGAAATTGTTTTATATTTATATGTTTATTCCACAAACTTATACTTTATTTCAATGTAATACATTCATAGACAATCCACATTGATTCCTTTAAGATTCTTGTATTATCAACAACCAAAATTTATCCCATGATTTATGAAAATAATAAATCATAGAGAAGGGTTGGTTTATTGATTTTCAGATCATATTCTCATTCCCCTATTATCATGTTATGTTTAACTAAACATTTATATCTCCCTTATTTACTCTTATTTATCATTAAATATTGCACTTTCTTGTGTTTATTTTCCTCGGATTATGTAAAAATGTATTATTTATATGTTTTCTATGAGGTTTTCTTGTTATAATAAATTTAGTGGGAGATAATATGGTTGATTTATAGACTAATTGTTTATGTATTCAAGGTTACCATGATACTAGAAGTTTATGATACTAGCATGTATCATAATGTGTTTTATTGAATATTCATCTAATACGATGTAATATCTACGAATGAAAATTATAGGTCATGATACCAATACAAAATAAATTATGTTATTATAATACAAATAGGTGGAAAGATAAATAAAATGGAATTTATTTTATTTATATCATCTACCTCTAGTTGATTCTATAGTTTTTGTTGATGATGTTGTGCCTTCACCATATACACCTCATGTTATTTAGTTTCCAATTGTATATTCACGCCAATGTTATATTTTTATTCTTCATCCCTCTCTATTTAAATAAATAAATATTCTAAATACACCGAATCCAAAAAAGGGTACCCAAATTCAAATTTTATTTAGTGAAATTATAACAAAATTATATAATGTTTTAATAATCTCCCTAAAATGGATTGTCTTTTATCACTTTTTCCCCAAGTGGTACATATATGAAATGATTCTTAAGAATATTTTGTGGGTACTAAATATTTCATTCAATAAATATTACCTCTATTTGGGTTCCATATTCAACAAAATATTGGAAAATGGTTTTTAATATGTAATGTCGAAATAAATGGAGTTATTGAAATTCTAATTTCAATAATAATTAATTAAAATGATTATAATATAAGGTTAATAGCCAAGTTATTTTCAGCCTTATAGGTTTGATATTTTTATAGGTCCTCTAGATGGTGATTGGAAATATGAGGGTGTGAATGATTTTAAATTAGTTAATCAAAAACACTAATTACCTTATAAGATAAAACCATTGGGATTAACTCTTCTTTTTCATATGATTGTGGTACTTTGTTTATAATATCTTGGTGGATGGTGATCAAAATAACAATTTCTTCTTTAAATTATTAAATTAAACTCATGTATTAGTTGTACTTAGCTAGGTCCAATAATTTCTCTATGTTTTAGGGATCATTTTTATAATATTATCATGGTACCATGTTATTTGTTTCTTATATTAATCATTATTTTAGTTCATTCCTTCCATCATGAACTTGGTTAAAGGAGTGGTTTCAGTTCATGTGGTCATTTAACTTCATGTTACCCAAGAACCTATTATAATAATTAATATTATTTAGTGTTCTGGTTTCTAGTCAGGTCCAAGTAATTAAACATAAAAGTGATATCATTATCAATCATTAAATAGATGTTAATGGTTGTTATTTTTTAAAGAAAAGAAATTATATTATTATTCAATTATCATATTATTTTTCATTTCTATTAACGTATTCAACTATTTAATGTATAGGTGATTAAAATTCTCAAGATCCATTGAAATCAAACTAAAAAATCAATTTTTCATTGGAAAATTAACAAGAATATAGATTCAATGGTTCCAAGCATTCATTAAAACTCATGACTCTATATAATATCTCATTCAACCCTTATAATTCTTAAAAAAACATATATTTTTTGAGTAGTGTAATGTTATATTAAATTAAAATGTAAAATTAAATTATATGTTCCACAGATAATTAATGGAATAATTAATTACTATAATCTCACTCTATTATTTTTCCAATACTACATGTTAAAAAAGAACAAAATAATAAAATAGTGATTGGTTTACAACACAATTAGCTCTTTTCTCCCCCTTTTGATATAATATTCATTTGTACTTAATATAAATTGAGTAATAGTTATTAGAAGAAAATCATAGTTATAAATGAGAATTAGAACAACAATATCAAGTAAAAAAATACTGGGAAATAATACTATGTGAAATAAATTTACTATTAGAAAAAAAACAAAAAATAAGAGGTTTCGTAGGATGGAAATAATTTTAAACAACAACCTATCACACTTAAAAAATTCATGATGTACAAGGAAAATTTAGATAATATTGTAATAAAATAATATAAAAACTTAATACCAAATTCATAATGGAACCATCTCAAGATTTATTTCATTCTATGTGGTTGTTATTGATAAAATACTTTATATTACTTCAAATTAATCTATTTATTATGAAATAATCTAAAAGAGAACAATATATGATGAGATAAAGGTGATTTATGTTCAAGGTGCTTTGGAATATGTTATATTTACCTGAATACATCACAAAAAAATTGGTGAAATAAACCGGTGAACTAAATGGAACATATGTTAGGCCTACATTAGTTGATTGGATAAGTACATAACAATTTAGAGAATCTTGTCTTCATTACTATTTTGGTGATGGACTATATTTTTGGGACATGAGTGGGCCTAGAGGCACAAAACACAATTGTGGATTTTTGTTGGAAAACATTGTTTATAACCAATTTTTGTAGTGTTGAATGATTTATTTGGTTACATTTTTGAGTTTATTTGGAATAAAATGGTGTTATACCTATCAGTTAGAATCATGTTTATTGGTTTTTTTACTCTTAGTAATTTATCAAGATCCCGGAGAGCATGACTCTAAAGAGCCATCAATGTCATATGAACAATGTTTTATTGATCTTTATCAACATTATAGGTTATGTGGTAGTTGTGATGGATCCTATATAAGATGGTTTTGATATTATGGAGTGTTATCTATAGAGGCTTGGAACTACCCAAAACTATGTTGGTGGATAATCATTTCTTGTGGGGATGGGCTAAGAGTGTTGGGGTTATAATGCGTTTAGAAGAACTCAGTATGGATTTATATTGAGTAATGCTATGAGACCTTAAAAACTAGTTCGAGAAAATTAAAAATATACATTAAATGTTTTATCATGATCATCAGTTAGTTAAAAAAGGATGGATCTAAAATGGGTTATTATGAAGCTGTCGGTACACAGATTAATGTATGGGTCTGTACTCGGCTTTATGAGTTCTTATAAGCTTCATATTCTTTAAAATGATGCCCAAGTCTATGTGTTTTGGATACCCGACTAGTGTGGTGACATACATGATGGAATCTTGGTCATGGTTTGATGTTGATATAGAGTGTTTGTTCTACTTGAGTGATAGGAAAAGGGAGGTTCTATGTCATGGAATGATTAAAGGGAAGTATTTGATTATTCCACTTGGACTATGGACAAAAAATATAGACCCAAATATAATTGGTATTCCTATAGAAATATGAAACCCACAAATAACATTTCTTCAATTATATAAAAACTAATAGTATATTTATTTTCATTCATTCCTAGTGATATAAAATATTAAAATATTTTATTTAATTCAAAAAAAAATAATTAATATTTATACCTCATTTTGTAAAGAAAAATGTTGGTATTTAATTAATTTTATGTTGTAATTTATTATTAATTTACCATGAAAATTATATTAAAACTATCACTCTATCATATATAAATAAAAAATTAATGAAAATAATGAGTTCAAATTACTAGGTTTTGATATGTTTATTCCATTGTATTCAAAACAATTATAAAATACGACAATAAAAATAATAGGCTCTCCATATTTTTAATAGTATAACATGATCAATGAATATATTTTATACTCATTACTGAATCAATGATATTAATGAAATTAAAAATATTTTCCATATTGATAAGAAACTCATAAGGGATGATTAAAAGGAACATGAATATATTATAACGAAGTTAAATTACTCATGGACTTTGGATGACATTGAAAAACCCATGAATTGAATGTATTATATTTGGTATCGATATATTATTTTAACATTGTTATTATAATGATTTGCAACATATAATCTACATTTAAATTAGTTTTAATGTACATGTATTTGTAATTTTATGATTAAAAGTATGAAAATTTGTTTTAGTGACTCTAGTATTAGATTGTCAAATTTTCTAACATTGATATAAAGTATAGGGTAACAATAGTTGGCCATAATAAATTTTCATTAAAAATATATTTATTTATTGATTAATATGTTAATTTTAAATATTTCATAAAAATAAGGCTGACTATACATGAAAAATTTATGTTTAAAGTGTTTTTCTTGTTTTATGAAGTTATTAGGTTTTTTGAATTCATTCAAAAGATGACAGAATGGATTTTGTGGTTCTATAATGATTTCATGAATGTGTACAACAACTAGAAAAGGGATGAAGCATGACTGAACATGACATAAAAATCAATTGATGTGAAAGAACAATTGAAATTTCCATGTAAAAATATTTCTACCTTTATAACGAAAAAATTATATAATATGAGGTGCACATGAATAAGGTTAAGTAAATATATAGAACAAACACTACTACACTGAAATATACCATGTTAGTCATTATTTGTTACAATGAGTATTTAGCCTTTCAAATTTAATATATTCCACAGTCTATGATATATTTTCATCTGAGTGATAGTATAATTCTTTGTTTATCACTATTTTATATTATGTTATGATTCTTTAAAAACATGATGACGGTATTTATAGTTGTTGGTGTGGGAGAAATATTGATAAATATTCAATGATGTTTTTACCAAGGTCAAATTTTATATAAATTTAATATCTTATTTATGAGTCATTTTCAATAAATATATATTATTTCAGTATTATATGAAATTTTCACCCAAATAATTTATGATGTATACCAATCCTAGATTCTCAACTAACTTAAATGAGGGGTTTTTAATTAATATATTGGCTTAATAACTACATTTTTACCATGGGAATATATAATATAAACCTATACTTTTCATAATTAGATATTACATCATAATAGGTGAATATTAATTAAATAACATAGAAATCAATGTAATAATCATATTAGTCTCGTTTAGTTAGAAAAATAGATACAAAAACAACTATTTCATATGAGATATACATCATCTGTCAAAAATTTCTTCAAAAATAACATCATTCATATAAATATCATATATAAACCCTCTCTTCATTACCTATGGAAATGAAACATAATTAAGGGTGATATCAAATGCTACATAAGTGTAAACAAGGAAGATATCCAAGGCCAATTAAATATAGCATGAGGATAAGGTAAGATACATGTTACTATCATTTGAAAACAATATCTTGAATATCATAGATCATATTATTGATTCATGGAATAAATCATAATAGTTCATAAGGAATGAATCACAAATAAATAAATATATGTGAGCTATGATAGAATACCATTGGCATGAGAGAAAAGAGTATGATGTAGATATAATCATTGAAAATCATATCCTAAGTCTGGACTCATATCCTAGAATATCAAAGTGTATTTGGTTCACTTCATATTACTTCATATAAATATATAATGTTCAGTCCTAAAAATATAATTGTGGAAAAATAAATTTACAATAATTGGCTCACTCCATATTCCAGACCTTATTATCCCATGAGATATCCATATTAACCCAATGTATTAGAGGTATATATAATTATAGTCCAACAAAAAACATATTGAAAAATAATATATATGTCTGGAACAAGATTTGTAATCATTTATCTTATATATTAACCCATGGAAAGGAATCATGTTTTATAAAATTTTAACATTTCATCATATAAACATAAGGAAAATAATTTTTTTTCATAAATTTCTCATGATAATAATTAAAATACATATAAAGATATAATAAGGATGATATAATTAAGTAATATTCCATTAAAATCATCTGTGACATCAAAGGATTTCATATTAGATGAAAATACCATTAAAATATCCCTTAGAATATATATTATGAAGATTACCCTTTTCATTTTTAAAACACTCCTACAAAATAAATATTTCAAAAATATTATGGAAGTATTTATCTTCAAGAAGAACTATTGAAGATTTTAGATAATACTTTATGGTTTTTACCAGTAATGATAGTGAAATATTTCATTCATGGATTGTAGTATAATACAAAGACACCTTTTACTTTTTTAGTATAAAGTCATAAACTACCTCATTAAAAAATTGATTGTAATATTACTTTTAAAAAATATTTTAAACAATAAAATAAGGGTAGAAATGTATTTCAACAATTATATGAGAAAAATGAAAACATTATATAATTTTTTTAGAAAACATGCACATAGACAAAAAATAATTCAAGTACAAAGAGAGAAATAATGTGAGTTCGCCTTAATTAGATTCATTTGGAATCCTGATTTTTTAAATAAATATAAATGAAAGGAAAGTTTTTAATATCTATAAATAACCATTTTATAATAAAATTAATGAGGATCATGAGTGGTATACCATACAATTTCACCATATAATACATTATTATAACGAATCTTGAGAAGCAATGTGATTGTAACATAAACCCCTTAAATCATGTTTGACTTGCATTAAAAGACCTACAACCTTCTATTTAATAAATTTAAATTTATAATACATCATATAAAGAGTTATTATATACATATAATACCATAATTTATCCTATTTTATCATTTATACACACACATATTAAAATTCCATATAAAAATCTTCATTTTATAGTGTTAGAAATATAATTTTTCTGAGAATTTTAGTTTGGTAGTTCTTGTCCTTTAAATTTGATCATTGTTAAATTTTCAATATAATTTTAATAATTATATAAATATAATATATATTAATTATATATATATATATTCTTTGATATATATAAAAAATTAATTACATTGTTTATTGAGTCGGTAGATCATATTTACACAGGAACAATTCTTTTAATTTTTGATAGATTAAAAACATGAATGGTAAATAAAATTAAACCATTAAAGAATAAATATTATAAAATATATATAATATATATTCATTAAATTAATCCTTCTTACCATACATGAAAATTAGAAATCAAAAAATAATGACATCAATTTTTGGTGGATGTAGTCCACATCTATGCATAAGTGACATTATCATTTTCCAACGGATGAGAATGTATAATTGTAAAAATTATATTATAATTAAAAGACAATAATTATGACATGAATATAATTTATAAACATTAAAACCATTAAAATTTCGTTCTATGAATGATAATGATTGAAAATTAGTTGTACCGCTATGTGGAAGTGGTAGCCCACATGTACGTAAAGATTATAATTTAACATCCCATTTGATCAAAAAGATGATTAATTATCGTGGTTACATAACCATAATAACATTAAAATGTATTTAGAATTATTATTTGATTATTTTATAAATTATACCTCATATTTAGAGGAGGTATAAAAAGAAATAAATGTGAAGAGTTTGGGTCAAATGATAACTCTTCGTCAGTATGCTTCCTTATCATTTCATAAAGAACATTAAAATACACTTTTGAGATGGATGAAAACCACTATTTACTAGATATGGATATTTATAAAAAAATAATTCATGTATTTTTAAATGGATCTATGAGTACTAAATAAAATATATCTAGGTTTTCTTTTACATGAGAGGGAAATGACACACATGGATTCTTTCAATGTATTTAAATATAATTAAACTATTTCTCATGTTCAATCCTTAAAAGGGTTATGAATTATAATAAAAAGATGATATAGTAAAAATTATACTATATAATGAATGTTATATAGTTCCTGGTTTCATTTTAAATATTATTTTTTGGTTTAACCCCTTTGTTAACCAATTTTCACCTAAAAGCGATAAAATATTTTAAATATTGAATTATTTAAATTTCTTTTATTAGTGATAAATTTATTTATAAATGTAAAATGATGGAAATTTTAGAAAATTCATAACCATATGATTCCAATTTAATTATTTTTATGAATTTCAATTTTTTTTAAAAATTATTATTTTCCATAAAATATTATTAATAACATTTTTGATACAATTCATTTACATTGACATTAAAGTCATAAAAATATTCATGATATTATAATGTAAAACCTTAAAAAATACATAACATGTAACTCTTATCTATAAAATTTATGTTAGAGAATAATTCACCAAATTTGTATTACTTAAGATATTCTTAAAATAAATAATTTTATTTTTCTATTAATTGAATTTATATTATGCGGTCGTTGTGTAAACATTTACAGTAATTATTTAATTGATAAAAACTATAAATACATTTTCAATATAAAAAATAATATATATTTGAAATAAAAAATTATAACTAATATTATCCCCTTTTATGCTTAATATAAATAGTTAGAGTTTTTAAAGTAAATAGAGTCACATTTTGTATTTATATTTTTTATAAAATAATGTAAATTTCATAATCAATGAAAAATGGAACCTAGTGTCCATATATTCATAAAATATATGATTATGGTATAACTAATCAAATGAAATATTATAATTTGAAGTGTTTGAGAATATTCAAAGCCTTATTACAATGTTTCACCCCTATTTTACCAATTTTACCATTACGATGGTGAAAAAAAATTATATAGATTAATATTCATGGTTATAAATAGGACCTATTTTCCACATTTGACAAAATTTATACCTAATATGGGATTCCATTTAAAATATTAAATCCCTATATGTTCAATTTTTTTAACTATAATTAAACAATACAAACCAATGATGTTCTTAGAAAAATTTTATTTTGAACATAAAATTTTATTTATTCATATTCCATGACTAGTAAAAACCTATAGATTGATATGAAAATAGTTTTTCAATATATTAAATTTTTATTTCATAAAATAATTATTAAATAGAGATTAATATAATATATTAATATAAATACACATTTTCTGAATAAAAATATGTTTTCAGAAAAAAAAGATATCTTTTTACCTTCGAACACTTTTATTTTCATTTCTATTAATTTGATAACCAATTGATTTATTTTAAACATATGATAAAAATTTTTATTTCATAACTTATTTATATATATTCCTACCATCCATTCTAATAGATAGGTTATCATAGTTACCTTAAATAATAATATTTCAATAGTATATCATGGTTCGTTTAAACCTAGTGTTTCGTGTACCAGAATACATATAATAATACATATTTATATGGAGATAAATATATAATAGAATCATGAGATGTTATAATATTTTATACATAATTATTTTTATTAACTATTAAACAATGTGAAATTTTTAAAGAATATAAATTGAAGTCTAATTTGAGATCATATGTTGATTAATATATATGATCATTATAGAGATGAGAGTTATAATTTTGGAAAAGGTTTTAATATATGAAATTTATATCAATTTCAAGTTTATTTTATTAATAATATGGTTATTTTGAATAAAAAATGTAGATTTTTAGAGTGCAAAAAATGAAAAATAATATTAACATAATAAACTATTGATAGAGATACTTCTAGAACAAATTGAAATTATCATTATACAAAATAAAAATCAAAGATCAATGATTGTTTCGATGGAGATATTTATATTAAAATGATTATTATAATACTATTTAACATATTTTATTTAATATATATTGAAAAAATGAATATAGACCCATGTAATGAAATGTTATTCTAGATTATATATTTATTTGTCTCATTCTTTGGTTCCATTTTTTATAAAAACAAGTTTTAATTTTTCTTGTCCAATTAGTGGGATTTCAGGATAGTGGATTGATGATAATTAATTTTTGTTTTTTATTTAATCGAAATTTATTATATTATTGTATTTATATCAAGGATAGAAAATACCAGTCATATTAACGATATAATTACTCAAATTGGGGGTAAAACATGTAAATCCTATTTTCAATTGGATGTTATTTATTTTTTATATATGGCAGGGAGAATGATTCAGTTTATAAGTGATATAAATCATTATTTCCTTACTAATTAATCATAGTTTAATTGAATAAACAAAAATATGAACAGAATTCATTTACTACCACCCACTTAGAATTGTATACAAACCAGATCATGAGAACCACACCCCTAATAGGGGTGGAACATGTTAAATTTTGAAGTGATTCCAATCGTGTCATTGTTTGAACTCATTTTCATTCTGTCATATTTTTTCAAATAAAAAATGATTTCAAAATGTATTTATAAGAGAATAATAAAAGAATTTTTTAGTACCAGATAATATGTAATAATAACTTGAAGAGTGATAAACCAAATAATTGTTATAAATATATGTTGAGTTGTGAAAATTGAATTAATATTTAAGGATAACGTGATTCTGGAATTTTTTATGTAACCAAAATGATTATTCTTCTATTACATGAATTCAATACATTTATTGTAATATATGGTTATTATGTTAAGATTATCCATTGGATGGAAAATATTTTATGGATGATTTTTTTTGAGATCCATCCATTTGAATATCATCGATGAATGATTATGCTCATAAGGATATATCTTTTATGTGATGATTTTTCAAGGAAAAGAAATTTAAGAATAAACTGGTACTGCGTTTTTTGGAAATAAATTTTTATTATGTTTTGTTTTTATGGATATTATACATGTTCAGAATGTGTTGGAATTAAATATGAAAATATTCTTGAAGGATTTATAAAGTTCTAGATTCATTTGATGTATTTTAAGAGGAATTGAAATGCCAATGACTGACTAGGGAAGAATTTTGATTTCTGGATACGATTTCAAGAAAATATAGAAATTTATATTATTATAGATAATTCGAAAAGATATACATAAGGATTATGTAAGATCTAAAAGGAATGAATTAATAAAGTGTTGAGAGTTTTTCACTATTAAACTCAACATCTCATAGATGGAATATAGATCTTACATAGGGACATGTAATATCTCCCTGAGTATTGTCATGAAATGAAGGAAAATATCACTTTGAATGATAATATATGTTGGATTATTTATATTATCATCCAAGTAATATATAAAATTTTCAAGTGACTGCATATGTTAAATTATTTGTTTTGATAATATACATAATATAGAAATTATTATATTTAATAATCACTATAATGATTTATATGGTACAGAAAATAATGTTGATGCTTCACAAGAGAGTTTATCTCACTAATGTAGTGTAATAATAACTACATCTCAAATAGATTATAAAACACAATAATTATAATCCTAAAAAATGAAAATGATTATGGTGTTCTTTAATTATTTAAATATCATAATTATTTTTATTCCAATTATTCCCCATAATAGTGAAAGAAATATTTAAATAATAAAATTTCACTGTAAATAATTTTTCACACAAGAACTATTTCATCATGTAATCTTAAATATGTGTTTTGAAAGAAGATAACTATTTATTAATTTCAAATAAATGAAGAATCCAAGAATATTTTAGAATATAATGAATAAAAATACAGAGATTAAGAAGATATGGTTAATGAAAAAATTATTTTAGTATATTTGAATTGAAATGTATTAAACATATATTATTATTTAAAAACTATGTTTGGTAATATAAAGGATGATTCTGGTAGAATAAATCATCGATATATATTGATTTCTTACTCATGCATTTAATATTGGAGAAATATATCTTCAATGAGTTGGAAATAGGATTGAGGAATATTGAGTTTTAATGATAATATGACTCTTCAATAATTGAATATGAATTTACTTACTTCGAATTATGGAATCAATTATCACATGATTTTTTCTATATATTATATATTTAATAAGAATAATTTGTTAAATAAGTTATAGAGATATTAATTGAAATAGACCCAAGAAATTTATCTTATTAAATATCTATCATTGTGGAGGGGAATGAAATGAGAGATTCAACAATGTAGTGAGGTATTATTTTTATACATTGAAGAAAAGATGAAGATAATTTTGAGAGTGACAATTTATAATAATATAGAGTATGTCATGCATCAAAAAATAAGGAGAATACTGACCTATGATTTTGTATATTATAAGGATTGAAGAGGCAGTTATATTGTATTTTTTATCGTTTATAGAAGTGGTATCCCTTTTAATTACTGCATACTAGGAAAGAAGATTATACCATGTACTGTTCAAAAGTGAATTGTGTCTTCATGTTGGCCATTAAAGAGGAACAATCCAAATTTGATATTCAAAGAAGAAAACCAGGATGGTGGTAGAGTTTGAATTATTTCAAGTGGGTGATTTCTTTTTTATCTTTAGTGATACATAAGTTACCTGGTTAGTGTCTATAAAAATGGGATTTAGTATACCCTATTTCCATTGGTTTAATCTTGATAAAGAAATATTATTCATATCTTTGTGGGATGACAACCACCATACACCAAGGAATATCACACACATTGTGAGTTAAACTCCTAAATCAATGCTTTCCATATTGTTTTCATTCCTTCTATATTTCATGCTTGAAAATTGAAGGTGAAAATATATTATCATTCAATTCACCATAATATGATTGGTTATAGAGATACTAATGTTTTAGTAAAAGTAGTAATACTGAATCAACCTCCCCCTCTATGTGGTTTCATTGATCCCAAAGGAACAAAACAATTAAATTTTCGTTACGATACCACCTCTGATTGATTCTAAATTTTTTATTAAAATTATGTTTTGAGTTTAACTCTCAAAGGATTCATGAGGGGAATATTTTGTGTAGATTTTTAGACTCATGACAAAGAAACTATGTTGGATTTTTTTCTAAGATGTTGATGAATAAGAGACAAAATGAAACAAATAATTTTTTAAAGACCACGTTAAAGAAATAATATATAGATTACAATTTATTAATTAATGGTTCTGAAATAAATGATATTCATATTAAATATAATTTTAAATTTCTACTATAATAAGTTAATTATCAGTATAAAAATATCATGTACAATTAGGGAGGAAACATTTTTTAAACATGATATATTCATGGAAAATTATAATATGACATCAATAGAGAAGACCTAGGTAAAAAATAATATTTTGAATAGATGGAAAATACTTATACATCATATGATTCAAAAAATATATATAAATTGTAGGTAAACAAATATTCTTTTGATTAATTTCCAAATAATGAAATATGTATAAGTGTAAAATATCATTTAGGAAAGAATTTATGTTTTGATTCTTATGTGGTTTTGAAAAGAACATTATATAATTTTTCATATGAAATTTGCACAATAATTTGTTACTATTTTAAAAAATTTACAAATGATATTACCCAAATTGAATAATATTTTTTATGATTATGAAGAGAATTACATAAGAATATATTAGTATACATAAATATCAGAAAAAATGTCAATTCCTAAAGTGATACAAATATATTGAATGAATATTCCTACACCAAAACTAAAATGAAATTAAATAATGAAATATATGGAAGAGAATAGTTAAATGGTATTGAGAATATATAATATTCATAAAAAAATGGTATATCATTGATGTAAAGAATGAATAACTAGTAATCTAATAAAAAAAGATAATTGGGCTCTATAAATCATTGAAAGAGGAAAAAATGTATGAAGATAATGTTATAAAGTTAAGAATATACTGTGAATAAATAGAACAGTCTATTTATGATTTCAAAAACCCTCTTAATTTTATGTGTCTCAAATATAATGTTAAATTGATTATTCTTGAAACTTATCAAGATAATTATTTACATGCAGCATACAAAAGAGTTTCTTCCATTTGTTTTTATATTAACAATAAATGCCCTAAAAGATCTTTATCTTGTGGAAACAATATCTACAGATCATCTAATGATTTATCTAGTATGTGATCAATTTAAAATGTACCATTATTATTAAAAAATATTTTTTTATCTAATAATTTTTTTATTCAATTTTTTGGTTATAATGTAATATGTGGACAACAATTGAATGGGAAAAATTATTATGAACACAATAGTTTTCTGATAGTGGATGGAAGAATGTTTAGAAAACATTTCTCCTTAATAGATACTAAAAAATGTGTAATTTAATTAAAACCATAGGGGTTTTAAGCTATCCAAATTATTGTTAATGGATAAAATTAATGTTTTTTGGAATCTTATAATGATGTGAAATGTCTGGGCACAAGGGTAATTGTTTTGGAATATAATATTAGTGAGTAAAAGAAAAATGAATCTTAAATAATGGGAGTTAAATTATGAGTTTATTAATTGTACATAGAAAAAAGGTAATAATCTATTTGTCTTAATCAATTTCAATAGTATTTAAAATATTCTTATTATTTCCAATCAATGTGATCAAACTAAATAAGCATGTGGATACAATTTAATCAAGAATATCATAAATAAAATTTAATAAAGAATATCACAACATCTAAATAAAATCCACGAAGATATGAAAATTTAGTTAATAAATGGTTATAATAAAAATAAAAAATATTAAAAAATATTCTCAACAAATATAGGAAATATTATTCACTAAAATATAATATTAGATTCTATTATAGAATTAATGGAAACACTGTTTAATTTTCTAAGAAATTTAATAGTTTAGATGTCAATAGTGGTCTTCTAGATATATAAAGAAGTAAAAGAATCCTTTAAATGAATAATAAATTGGTTTGGTGCACTAGAGCCTCAACCAAGTTGGTGAGAACAGTTCAAGTGAATCCATGATACTGATGTTCAAATCCATCCAGAGCTGTATTTTTTTGTTACTGTAGTAGTACTATGGTATAAAATTTTTTAGTTAATATAGAAAGTATTATAGCTTCTATTATTCAGTATTATAACATTTGAAACTATTCACCTTGGGGCCACCAGTTTGGGCCTAGAGACTATAAGGATTTTGAGCCACCCATGCCTTTATGTTAGTAAGGCTTTCATGACACCATTAGGCCATCATTCCACCTAAAGGTCCTCAGGCCAACTCAAGGGCTTCAGGACACCTCATGTGTAGATACTACGAGAAACATTATACTAGGAACAAGATGTAGAGGAGGAATCAGAGATGGATCATTAACTAGATTAGAGCTATAAAATTTGGAATAATGAGAGGGTATGAAATTATCTATATTTTCATAGAATGTTAATCTCTGGAAAGGACATCAAGCTGAAAAACCATGAAAAGACGAAGAGATGGCCATGATGATGATACTTGGAAGGGGTAGTTTCATGTAGTCAAGTATGGGAAGTATTGATTTAAGACATTTAATACCTATACTGTCATTTTTCCTATAGGGAATGTAAGTCTTACCCATAATCACTTAAGATAGGGATTATCAAAAAGTGAAAAAATGAAGGCCTACAAGAAATTTTGTCAATAATAAATTGGATTGGTGAAATAAATTAATAATGAAAATTTTGAATCTCTTAATTATTTTCCAAAAATGGTAACTTAACGATTCATGAGAAAACATGTGGAAAATCCAAGTAGCCTGATCACATTATTAAATTATAAATTATTATTCTTATTTTCCATTAATAAATCATAAGGAAAATAAATAATATATGAGTGAATAGAATTTATATAAGTAATTATGAAATTCCACATGATGAAAAATTTTAATCTCATGATTTATCATAAAAATGACACTTTAATTTATAATGATCTATATGAAACATGTAATAATTATAGTAATGCCTCAAAAGATCCCAAAATTATAAAACCATCTCAAGGAGAAATATTGACAAAAATAATGCTATATCAAATATAATTATGTGATTTTATAAGTAATTTAATGAAGGGTATTCAAAAAATAGAGAAAAATCAATGTATTAAGATGGGAATGATTCCATGAATGATTACTAATTTGGACACTAATCAAGAATGTGCAAATAACACTCTCAGTGATGGAGATGAAAAACTATTACTTTTTTATAATAAACTATAATCAATTTTATTTTCACTCATGAGATTTGGGGAAGTAAGTTATTCACACATATATTATGTTTGTTTTAGTTTCGAGGGAATTGATGTTGATTCATGAAAATGGAGAGATTGAATTACATTTAGAGATTTGAATGTGATGAAAAAAATAATAACACCCCATCATGAAGTGATTCTATCAATTGTTGTATGGGATATCAGTTTTATAAGGATCATCCTTGATTAACAATTTTATGATGTGTACCCATTGAATAAGAATGATAATGAAAGCAAAAAAAAATCATTATTTTAGGAGAATATGGTATTTTTTGATTGTGTTGAAATTTATCACTAATGAGATATTCTAATCATTTCTATATACCATGTGTTGACAAGAATTATTTACAATTTAATGGGGAGATCCAAAATTTTTATATTACATGGGAGATGAGAAGATTTTTAGGAATAAATGGAAATGAATTAAAAGTGTAAATATATTGATTGGAACCACTTTATTTCTACATTGAAAATTCTAAATTTAAACGTAAATATTTTTTATCACCTAACTTAAATTGAAAAATAAATATGTACTTTATGGGGTGATATCATTCCACATACAATGCATAATGGGTACTAAATTAGTGGATGTCAAGAGGATCCCAGTATACAATGGACATAAAATCTAGTGGGGGATCAGGAGTAGAACAATATTATGATCAATATATTTCTCTTATTTTCCCAATAAAAATCATACATCTTATTACCCTTATGACAAATATGGTTATTTTAAGCCTCTTATTTTTTCATTCATTTTATTTCCTAAATCAAGTAGTTAAGAGACCAGTGATGTGGAGAGAGTCATTAATTGAAACTAAAAACCTAGTCTGAATCATATTTGATTATATATAATGAGATTCCTCTACTTTGGATTATAATGTTCGCATTGAGCTAATAAATTTTTAAACTAATAATTTAGTGTTAGGATTTGTGTTTATTACAAACAAGGGGAGATAATAAAATAATTATAAACATATTTATAGGTATATTATTTATATGTATTGACAAAAACTCCAAAGGGGATATGATTTTACCCATTAGTGTTGTGTTTTATTTGTTGTAAATAATCATTTATGTGAGAAGAAAATATTGGATGAATTTTATAATACCCAATGATATGTGATGTGATGATGAAGGGTGACTCATCGAATAAATTTCATAAATATATATTTAGTAATGAAAATTTTATAATGATTTATGAACACTTTGAAATATGAAGTCTCAATGTACCCCATTTTTTTCAAATTTTCCATAAGGATTATAAATATGTTGCAATAGCTTCATGCTATGTGGAGGGTCTCTTGAATTATTAATATTATTGGATTATTTTATTTTCATGAAAATTTATTGAATATAGTTTTTAGATATAACCATTTGAATACTAAACATGAAGAATGAAATTTATATCGATATATATTTTAAATGAACACTATTTAAATAAATTGTATTGAAGTATAAACTAGTACTAAAATAATTTAATATTTTTTTTGTTAATTTTTAGACTTTCAAGATGTTGTAAGTCATTATATTTTATTATAAATTAATCAAAAAATTTAATAAGTTATGATAATTTTTGAAATTCTATTGAATTATTTTATGATTAATTGAACTTGTTAATATGAATTGGTGATTAATTTGGAAGCCTTTATGAGTTTTGGAAATTCTGGATTTGTAGATTGTTATAGTAAATTGATTAAGGAATAAATAATTTCACAAATGACAGAAATTATAATGTTCTTTGAATTTTGAATTTTTATACATTACATCTCATAAATGATAAATATTGTGATCTATATTTATATCATAATAGATGAATATTCATTACATAACTTTACAATCAATGACATAATCATGTAATTTTAGTTTCTTTGAAAACTTGGATATATAAAAAACATGTTCATAAGAGATCTACATCATATCCTACATAGTTCTTCATAACTATCACCCATCTTTGACACACCATAACTAATATTCTTCTTCATCCCCTAGGGAAAATAAAACATAATAAATGGTGATGTCATATTCTTAGTAAGGGTAAACAATTATGATATCAAGGATAATTTAAACAAAAAATTTTAATAATGGGTTTGATTTCATTATATAATCCTTCAAAAATCATACCCAATAGTTATTATATCATAAAAATAAGTTAGGTAATAAATCTTGGAAGTTCATAATACATGTATCTGAAATGGATCAATGAACATGAAACCTGAATACATAAAATTAGTATAAGATCAAGTCATAAAAGATAAAAATAAAGTGTTGTATAATCATATTAATAGAAAAATTTGGTGATGGATACCCATCATGACGTTCGTAACGTGTTATCCATGGAAAACCACCCATATACCTATATTGATATTTGGATAGCTCACTGTGTAGCATCTTCTGAGCTTTAGATAACAACTTGTGAACCATCTTTTTGGTTTAGGATAACCAACCATGTACCATATTTTTTGAGCACGTGGTAACCTTTAATGTACCCTTTGTGCTAATAAAACATTAATATTTACCCAATTGATTAGAGGTAAATAAAGTTATTATCCTACCCATAATATATTCATAAATCCATTAACATATATTCTATAAGATAAAAAATTATTCATTATAACTTAACCAATGAAAAAAAGATGGGATTAATATATATTTCATCATAATTATCATAAATAATCTATCAAATTTGTAAATAATGTATAATTGGATCATATCTATTGTGAATACTACGTAACAACATTGCATGTTACCAAAGATGAGAAAATATATTAAAATAACACTGGAATACTTCTTTAGAAATGTAACCATTTCATTTTTAAATCTTATAATAAAATCTAAAAAATCTCAACATTTTGAGAAATAAATTATCATTGAAAATAACCCTTGAAACATATAAAAATGCATCAAGGCATTGATTGGTCATAATGATGGTAAATTCAGTTCATGTTTTGTATATTAGAATAGATATTCTATCCAAATTTTCCGAAAAAAGTCAAAACTACATTGTTTAAGAAAAGAAAATACGATCCCTTTTGAACCATTTTGAAAAAATTCAAAGATGTGTACAATTGAATTCAGAAAATAATTAGATTATAGTGAAAAAATTCAAGAAATTATTTTTAAAAAATATGGATATGGATAAAAATATATTTTCAACCAATGATAGAAATAATGTTGGTTTTCTATAAAAATGATCCTTTCGTATCCTAGGTACAAAAAGTGAGTAAAATGAATGAAAAAACTGTATTCAAAATAAATAACCATAGCAGAATAACTTTAATGAGATTTTTGAGTGAAAGATCATAAAATTTCCTTATTTCATACTTAATCATAAACAATCTTGTTAAATAGAGAGATTGTAACATAAATTCCTTACCTTAGGTTTATTTTTAAAAACACTGTAACCTCCACTATAAGATAATTAAATTTATTTTAAATCTATAATAGAATAAGGAAAATAATTATATTATCAATTATGATCCACTTATTACATTTTAACACCCATTTAGTAATAATTAATTTTTAAAAGCACTATTTTTGGTGTCAAAAATTTCTTTCTTTATGAGAATTATGATTTGATAATTTTGGTCCTTATACATTGATCCTTGTTTAATCATATAAATTTTTTTAATCATGATATAAATATCTTATATATTAAATATATATATATATATATATATATTCATCCACAATATTTAGGTTAATGAAAATTAATTACATTGTTCATGGAGATGGTTGATCATACGTATAAATGAACTATATTTTAAATTTCCAACATATTGAATAAAATATAGGTAAATAAACATTAACCAATCCAAAAATAATTATTATATCATATATATAATATTTTTTCATTAAATATATCCTTATTACCATCCATGAAAATCAGAAATGAAAAAAAATCACATCGCTTAATGGTGGTGGCAGTCCGCACATACAAACAAGTGATATGTTCACTTCCCATTTTATGGAAGAGAGGGTGAATACTAGTGGTGTACTAATTATATTAAAATTTTAATAAATTTATAATACTATTTTTTTATTTTATGATTAATAATGCTTCTTTATAGGTTGTAGAAGAAAAATAAATTTAATGAAATTGAATGTGTTGATTACTGCTTTTTCTGTAAACCTTCTTTGGATGCTTCCATATGGACCCATGGAATGTTCATGTAAGTATACCAGAACATATAGTACCAGGATAAGGAATTTAATAAGAAAATATTTTATGGTCTGTTTGAGATATATTTCTCAAGGAGGTTTAATGGAAATATTCATGGGGATTCCTTTTATAAGGGTGGAAAATGACACACCTGGTATTAATAAAAATATTTAGATATAATTATGTCTTTCTCATGATAATTGAATCTGAATGGAAATATTTTTGATGTTAAATTGGATATAGATAAATAATCATCAAATAAAATTTCTAATGGTTTTTGAGTCATTTTTAATCATATTTAATTACATATTCGATAAAAGTTTTAATCTTACTTATGGTAATGACTGTCTATATTAATGGGTTAGAATATAAATATAATATAAATATTGGATCATGAATAACCATGAAAATAAATTTTTATCTATTAATCATCCTAATTTCCAACTTGATTTTTCATTTCTCAATAATTTAATAAAAGTTTTCTAACATAAAATATTTTTAATGCCATTTTTTCAATATTAAAATAATTTGACATTGAAAATAAAATTAATACCCATTAATTTGGATATAAAACTTCCTAAAATATATAAAATTTTATATTAATCTATAAAATTTATTTAAAAAATAATTCTCCCAAACTGTATTACTTTTAATATTTTTAAAATTATCTATTTTTTTATATTAATTTAATAAATACTGTATTGGTCTTATGTAATAATTTATGGTAATCACATAATCAATAAAAATTAGAAATATATTAAAATGGTACCGATAATAATTCATATGTTTAATAAATATTACAAATCTAACTTATATTATTTTTATCCTTATGAAAAAAATATAGAGTTATTAAAGTCAATAGATCAAAATTTTTTAATTATAATTTTCCTAAAATAATATAAATTTAATAATCAAGGAACATTGTCACAAAAGGAACATATATTTGACACATTGATGATGTTGGTTAAAGTTATCTAATCAAATATGGTAATTAATATTTTTGGAGAAATTTTAAATCTTTATTTAAATGTTTTAACATTGTTTTATTTGATTTACCCTTTTAGTGGTGAAAAATGACAACCAAGTTTACCTTTAATAATTACCCAAAATAGAAGGAAATGTTTAAAAAAATTTCAACATCCTAAATACAAATAAGAGATAAATTTTTAATGATTTAATTCCAATAATTTATAGAAATTCATTTTACGAGAGGTGCATCAAACAAAACAACTCTTTTTTTGGAAAATTGGTGAATTTGGATATTAAACAAGAATTATTGTTATAAAATTCCTAATAAAAACCTTTAGATAAATAATAAAACATATGAATGAATACAGAATCATTATATTAAATTATTATCATTCATCAATTGTGATTATTTAATTTATTATAATAAATTGTGACTATAAAAACAGTTTTTAGAAGAAAAAACATATCTATTTAGCATCAAATTCTTTTACATTCATTTCTAATCAGT